>CM060925.1:472889513-474246179 GCA_030737875.1 Allium sativum
GAGAGAGAGAGAGAGAGAGGCTAAAATGCATACCTGCACCGCCCATCTAAAGGAATGTGGCTTGTCGTCAAGCAATAAAACACAACCAAAAAATATAGCATTCCCATAATTATCCACACCAAACCAAACTCCAACCGGTCGATCATATGCATACAAACGATAAGACGTATCAAACACTAATACATCACCAAATACTTTATAAGCATGTATAGAATCAGCGTATGACCAAGAAATGTGTTCAAGATCATGGTTGTCATCCACTGTAAAATCGTATCTAAAGTCCGGGTTCGACTCTGCCATTGCTTTACACGCATTAAAAAGCTCGGCCCCTTCATTTTCTCGATTAATATTTTTAGAAGCCTGAAGAAAATTTCTAAGATCTCTTTCAGTAAATGTGAGTTGAGCAGACTTTATTCCTTTTTCTGAAGCAAGGGTCCTCATTATAGTACTCGCACTTCCCCCAGTCTTTGCTAGAGATAAAACAAGTTCACGGTCTTTGGAAGATATGGTACGATATGCAGGGAGTTGTTTCACCTCTTCACTATCCAACAAATCATGGTTATGAGCATTACTAAAGTGAATCACCATCCACCTTGAAACTCCTTTCGAAACTATTTTCTTTATTATCATTTGAGCCTCACATTTGCAACGTGAAGATTTTTTGTTTCTTTGACGTTTAGGTTCGGCTGTTTTTCTAGGATTAGAAACACCCGCTCTATGACAAACAAGTTCCCGTTTATAAACTCCCAAGGGATGTGACTGGTTCCCTTTAGAGCGTTCTCTTCTGATAGCAAAACCATTTTTTCGAGCAAAATTTGTATAGTATTCTTCTGCTTCATCATCGGTTTTGAATGACTGCCCAACATATGGAAGAACGTTATTTGAAATAATGTCAGTTTGTATTTGAATTATTCCTTGTGCAGCGTTATAGTCTTTTACTGGTTCCACAGCTGCATCTTCTTCTTCCCCTTCTGCATTGCGTAGACATTTTGAATCACCACATATGCATTCTCTGCGTTGAGTAAGACAACCATTGTTTCTTGAAGAGGTTTTTGTCATTTTTACCAAATTTTAGTCAGATGCATAATCGCCTGGTATTGATTTTGTAAGATACCATCAGTAACAGGATGAAGGATTCGATGAATTATGTGTTTATATGTCATACATATGGTTAAATAAGGTACAATAACGGAGTATTTGGTATAGTCTGGTGACTGTCCAAGTTATAGTCATAAATAAGCTAAATTTTACTTACCTTTACATACACGATATTCTAATATACTTCCGGATCCTTTTGGCTGAGTGGCATGTCAACTTCAGATAGCCATTTCGACGAGTACGGAGCTTGCTTAAATATCCACCATGTTTGTGCTTTATGGTCAGCTTACTTTGGCAGGAGGTAGGCTAAAGTCAACACGTGAATGTGTCAAGCTTTAAAATTGCTCACACATGCACCTGTGTGAGTAAGCATGTATACGTATAAGAGGGCGAGGGAGAGGGATTTGGCTCTTTGTTCAAACAGATACAAAAACATACACAAGCCAAATGTTCAAGCATAATTAATGAAAACAAAAACAAAAAAACAAAAAAAAACATATAATTCCTTACATTAAAGAAAAGCAAGCAAAATACGAAATTTCAACAATAAAGTGGCACGTAAATAAAAACATCATTTATGTTTTTTTTTTGCTTGCAAAATAGCTAATCAACGTTGTATAATCAAGTTTTTCTATCAGCTCTTTCTCAATTGGAAACAAGATCAATCCTTACATTTCCAATGAAGATAAGTCTTATAGAACTTCACTTTTGAGATTGCAAAAATAAGCATTGCAAGCCATCTCTTTCAAAAAAATTGTTCCTCTACTTGGACATCTAGTTTCTTGAAATGATATTTCTCAAGATTATGATCTTTCCAATTCGGCAATTAGTTTGGCTTCATTTTTCCTTTTTTAGAGTCTAAAGATCTCGGTTTCAATTTTGATTTTGATTTTGTTAATTTGATTGTTGTTGTTGTTACTACTACTATTATTATTAGTCTCAATTAATTTTGTAAAAAAATTATGTCAGTTTCTTGAAAATGATATTCTGCAAGATTATAATATTTTTCATTTTGGCTTTTCCCCCCTATGTTTAGGGTCTAAGGACCTAACATTTCAGATTTCGGTTTCATTTTCGATTTTGTTCATTTGAATTTATTTTTGGTTAGTTTTAATCAATATTGGAAATTCTAGAAGGTCCAATTTGGAAATTATAACAATCAAATATAAGCAATTAATAACATGATTAAAAAAGAAATAAATACAAAACCGAAAATTTTAGCCCAAATCCGCTATGGTTTAACTCAAATTAAGCCAAACTAACCTAGATAAAACTTAAATATATTTTATTCAATTAAAAGACAATATGATGTTGACTTTATTCTTTCACCATATTGATTCTTAGCTCTAATCTTTTATTTTTGGCCACTTGAGGGAACTTTTTTCCTTTTTAGCCAACATAAGAAATTTACACTTGCAAACTCTGTTTTCAGACTTAAATGCCTTGAATTATACTGAAACCTAACCTTACAAATTAACAACAAAATCGAATATGAAGGGTCGCATGAATTAAAAACCGTCGCCCTCCTTTGCACCATGTACGTTTTGTTTGTCCGTCTTTTTCCTTTTCCGTTTTCTTCCTCGCTTCGAGTTCCAAATCAGCTAAACGTTAATCTCTAATCGTACACTGTTTTCAGATTTTGCAACTAACCCTATTTTGCTGCCACAATTGAGGTGAAGAGCTAAACCTTTTAGTCCCATGTGTTTTAGATACACTATTGTTGTTCTCCATATTTGTTTGTTGCTTTTATTGCTTCTTTTTAAGATACTTTGTTGCCATTCTCCCTGCTTGATTATTATTTTCATTGCTTCCGTTTTCATTTTCATTGCTTCCGTTTTCATTTCATATATAACACCACCTCCTTCCTCATTTCTTTTGTTTAGCTAGATTAGGTTCCACCATTTCTCTGTGAGTTATTTTATCTAGTGTCACTTTCATGGTAATTTTTTGTTATCTCACTTTTTTGCTTTGTTCCAATATTTTCCACCTTCTGTCGCACCTAACTTGAAATTCAATACACCTCTGGTCTTCATTCGATGTTGCACCTAATTTGAAATTCAACACACCCATTGTTATCACGGCGACCGACTAGTCGCGACTAGTCGTCGACTAGTCGGTCAGTCGGTCCTAAGCCATCGACTAGGACTGTCGACATGAAATTTGTCAATATGTCGGTTGACTTGATCGACAAGGAGCGACTAGTCGCGACTAGTCAGTCGAATAGCGGTCGACTTAACTGACTATTCCAAATTTGGGCCCAAAACCCAAAAAAAAAAAAAAAAGGTCAGAAAACCTGTAATTCTGAACCAGAAATCAAGCCAAAAATTGGTTATTTTATAATAAATACTTAAATTTTGTGGGACACAGCAGCACATGCAATGCATTGAAGCCAGCTGCTTTAGTTTTGAACCAAGATGGGACATACTCATACACGAAAATGGAAGAGTACCCACATTATTTTGAAATGTGGGACTGATACAACTCAACTTTGCTCAAAACTGTTCATTTTAGCTGCATATTGGTATGTGTATGTCTACGGTTCGACCGGTCCGACCATCAAAACCTCCGACCTTGAGCTTCCACGGTTTAACTAGCGGCACGGTTTATAAAACTATGGTTACTACATGTTTAAATTTTTATGCACATGTTTGAATTTTTATGCATATGTATATATTTATTTATTTATTTATCGACTAGTCTCGACTAGTCTACGACTAGTCCACTAGTCGACTAATTGGACCTCCGTCGACTCGACTCGACTTGCCGCCGTGATAACCATGAATACACCTCTGGTCTTCATTCGATGTGCTAGCGATTCAGGTGTTTTCACGTCCCTTTTGCTATGCCCTAATAATTTTTTGATGATTAAACAACTGTTTGATTTTTTGTGAGTGCATTTTTCTTATGTCAATCTACGTTATTTCTGCCTTGGCAATTGCAATTTTGTATGCTTGAAGTTTTGCTAAACCACAAATTCTGGTATGTTTAAATGTCTCTACTTTGAGGTTCATTTTTTTTTTTTTTTTTTTTTTTTTTTTTTTACTTCACTATATTTAACACTAGCAGTGAATTAGGCAACTTTTATCATCTCTTATATGTGAATATCATTTTTCTAATAAAATACACAAAATATTTTAGACATAATTTGAATCTCTAAGACTACATTTAAAAATTGTATTGTATTAAGTAAAAAAATAAAATCTGTCCAATTCACTTTCCAAGTTTCATACTTGAAACCGGGAATTATAAGGATTTTAAATTCTGAAAATTAAACTACTGAATTATAACACACACACGCGTGCGCGCGCGCACACGCACACACGTGCATATGGAAAAATTATTTTCATTGTTGAAAGCAAAATAAGGAATGTATAACTAGGAAAAATTAATAACTAAGTCAGCATGCAAAAATTTAATGTCTTTTATATGCAAATAGAAATACAATATCATATATTTAAGACAAAAAAATCGTTTGCACACAACAAGAAACACCAAAGCATCTTCAATGGAAAAATTTTGAACGTTTATACACTTATGACTTTACAAGCGTTATATTCCAGAGAATACCATGGCTAACATAAAATATTTTTTTCTTTTTTCTTTTTTAAAACTGTCATCTTCAGTATTCTCATAATGAACCTTCAAATTTTGTAGGTTCTCTCTAAAACAGTTGGGGTCTAAGTTTTAATTTATCGAATTTGAGGTCATATTGTTTTGTTTTGTTACCGAGTTAGCTTTTGACAAAACATAGTTTTGTTTTTGTGCATTTTATATAGTTTTCAAATCTAACCAGTTTACATTACAATAGGAAAGGTCTAGTTTCTTCCCAATTTTGTACAATATTTAATTCAACATTTTGTGCATTTGCTGTGATACTTATACCCGTTAGATGTTCATCGTTTTCACATTTGAATTATGTTAAATATAATTTTCTCTCTTTTCAGAGGTAATTTTGATTCACTAGGAATAGCTATTGAGAAATTACTTACTAAAGAGATATGCATGCTCATATCTGGTATAGCTTTGTAGATATCTATTAGATTACATTTCCTTTCTTATGCGTTATTTTTGGCATACTAACGTTTTCATGTCCCGCATGCTAATATTTATGAAAATGTCAATTCTATTATCATTATTATATATAAAAGGTTAAATCTTTGAAGAAAAAAATGAAATTACTCTCACTCCACCAATCTTATAATTCCTCTTTCATCGTCTTTATCCTGAAACCAGTTAATACAATAAATGTGGCTGGATTTAAAGCAATTATGAAAGATGCAAATAAAGTATGCAACTAGAGCTTTATGATTTTGAACTCTTATATAATGAAATTTCACATGATATGTATTTGGAACTTTGTGGTCACACACGCACCATATACGCATGTACACACACGTGTATAAAGTTTATAAACGTGTGTTTTTTTGTAATGTGTCTATGTCTGTGTATGTATATATTTGTGTGTGTGTGTGTGTGTGTGTGTGTGCGTGCGTGTGCGTTTTTGTATTCACATAGTATTACCTTAATTGTGCACGAGATAAATATTTTATCTATTAATTAACTTTTTACTAACCAATATGAATAATAATTTAATCAGTATTTCATTAACTACTTTCTTAGAGTTATGCTCTATTTTACTTCAGACTGCCATAAATCTGAGCTACAATCTTGTGGAGCAGCTAAAATATTCTTTTAATGTGTTTCTGATGGAACTAATCTACTTAGAATCGCATTTTTTCACAGAAATCAATGAAGCAAATCAAGATGATTCTAAGTTCTAATTATTTGACTTCAAATTTATCAATAACATTTTTTATATGGAGTGCACATGTGTCATTCATGCACTTCGTTCTTAACATAACATATTATACACTTTCTCATTTTATTTCAGAAAAATCAAAATTCTTAAACATTTATGCATTCAATTTATTTAAATATTCGAAGCCAAGAATATTATAGTTTTTCAATGCAAATCTTTATCTGCTGGAAGTTTCTCTTTCTATTGCGTATACTACAACATTTATTTTACAGCAAATGTTCACACTGGTCAACATTTTTTTTCAATGACTGTTGTAAAGGATGTGGAGATTTGATTCGTAAAATATTTGGTAGACTTGAAATCCACTATATCATAGATTTCAATATAATATTATATCGGGCACACACACACACACACACACACACATATATATATATATATGTGTGTGTGTGTGTGTGTGTGTGTGTGTGTGTGTGTATATATATATGGTGTCATGTTCTTATACTTATGGAATCTTTCGTGCTTCACATAATTTTGACCATGGTTCGAAAACTCGGTTTCGGTTTCGGTCATTTGAAAATTTACTAGTTTCGGACGGTTTCGACAGTTTCGGCGGTTTCGGTTTTTGTTTCGGTTTCGGTCAAAAAATCAAACATTTATATTTTTTATGAAAAAGTTAATGATAATTGTTGCAAATCCACATAGAAACATAGTGTACAAAAATATAATGAAGTATCATACAATACTTTAAGTCCATCCATCAGTTTTCCTTTCCAGTTAAAAAAATTCACGTTAAAAAAATTCATGTTAAAAAGGTTATACACGTTAAATCAAGTGAGTGTACATTAAAATAAATAAATAAACACGTTATATTCAGTCCAACCGTATGCATAAAAAAAAAGGGGGCTTCCAGTATATTTCTCCACGTTAAATTCACGTGAACTTTCCCTTTCCCAGTAACACATGCAAATCACGAAAGAGGGAAAATGAAAAAAATGAAATACGAAGGCAGCAAAAAAATTAGGGGATTCAATTAATCACCTCAAAGTCGCTTTTGAAATCGAAGGCGGTTTGGAAGCTCGCGGGTTGCAGCTCGATTTAGAACTCGATCTCGCGAATTTAGGGTTTTTTCTTTTGCTTTTGCTCGATCTCGCGAATTTAGGGTTGCAGCTCGGTTTCCCAGTACACTTTTCCTTTTGCTTTTCGAATTCTGTCTGATTTCGCGAATTTAGGTTTTTTTTTTTTTTTTTACTCGCTTGTTCAACCGAAACGAGATTTCCCGGTGTTTTTGTCTCGCCGTATGCCGGAACCGGAACGAGATCAACGGGATCTCGCGGTTCCGGACGAATTTTCAAACCATGATTTTGACTGTATAAGAATATGGAAGATGAAAATCTATACTAAAGCCATAATGTCTTTTCCAAAGGATGATTTTTGCTTTTACGAAAACTATATGATAATGATTAAGTGTATGTGAAAAGTGGATGAAACAATATCATCCAATGCACATCATCAAGTTACCATTGTTGCTATTTTATCTTTTGCCTTACATGTATTGTACCTTTATGATTATTGCTGTATGTATAAAATGTAGTACTTTGTCATTATTTGAAGTTTATTGTCCTTATCATTGTGTAGTGTAAGTTTATTGTTCCCCTAACAGATTTTTGACCTAATCTCATCCCAATGTCAGCCAGAACCAAACCAATGGCGTAAGCCTCAGGATCCCTGCTAAAATGTATAACCTAGGCCTAGAGTCTAGACATACAGTTACATCCATCAACCCTGTATCATCAAGTGCACACAATTGCAACACCTAATAGCAACTCAAACCTGAAATATAAAATCAACAAAATGTTATATGTGCACACACACACACACACACACACACACACACACATAAACACACACACACACATATACGTACATACATGCATATACACACAAATCCTGACAAGTAAATCTGCAATTAGTCAGTCCTGACCTCTGAATATAATCATAAACACATGATTATTCAATTCAGAGCACATGCTAACCCTTTGAAATTATTTAAAATAATATAACACTTCGAGGCATATCTTGCCGCCGCCCCACTCCTCCGTCAATCGAATAGATTCATCACGTTATGACTCACTATTATATGGAAGTTTTTATCAAGTAGTTTTACTCGTTTGTACTCTGTAATTTTTCCTTCAAGCGGACTGGATGGTAAAATTTTGAATAGGCAAAAGGATATTTTACCTTCTTTTTCCTCTGAGAATTCACTGAAATGTATTAAAAGCATCTTTTGCTTTAAGCGGACTTTTATATCTCTTTCCATGCTCTTATACCTGTTGTATTTTATTTTTCAGACTCCTATTATTACTAAGCATTGGGCCGAAAAGGTCCCCCCCCCCCCCCCCTCTATTGTGGGGAAGAGAGGAGAGAGAGAAAGGGGGGCAACCATGCCCAAGCTTGAGCCGTGTTCCACTTGAGCGGCCTTAGATCCATATTTGACACACAATTCTATGCATTTCGCCAACTAAAATGTTTCTTTCTTAAACCATGTTCTCTTATGCCTGTTATGTTTACATATGCATGAAATGACCAGTAAGTTGTTTAAAAATGCATTATAATTATCATGCTGAGGAAAATCTCTTCCAAATGGTAACATCCTATTCTGCACGAACAAAATGAAAGAAAAATGCTAATGTACTTGATGTTTCTTATACAATGAGGTTTCAAAATATACCACCAACTATTCTGTTTTGGTCGTTTATTAAGTAAAACTAACATGCTACATTTTATCGAGATCACCACCTTAAACCATTGTTATAGTTGTGTAATCGGGTTAAGAGAATTTTACTTGGATGGCCTCGGTGTTGAAGTCAAATATATGACATCTTTTCCCAAAATTATGGATCAAAATAAAAGCAGACGAAATACTAAAATTGAAATTCCAACCTCGGATGAGCTGATAATTATCTTGCACAAGACTATAAAGTAAATATAAGAATATGATCCCTTATCATTACGATTACGAGCATATGATAGTAAAACGTGTTTGACAAAGCTAAATAATTCATGCAGTACTCATTTTGAATGAGCCTCACACATCTTTGATTTGGGATGCACTTAAGACAAGAGTGCTTGCATACTACAATGGATATATAATCCTCACTTGAAAGCATTGGTCTGACAACATTTACATACTTCTGCAAGGAAATTATTTTCTGCCGCCGTAGTTTTTCAACAGCAAGTGTTTGTTAAATGAGTGCTCTTCTCAAATAAGGCTCACTCTTTTCCTCATAAATATCAAGTATTTGTTCGTAAATGGAACGTAAAAAAAATCAACCATCATCATATTAGAAATACGAATTTATCAATGCACTTATAGTTGAAAATAGATTATAAACACTCTGTTTCTTTAGCTACTGCAGCTATCAACTGCTAAGTTACCAAGTGTTTATAAAAGGTTATCACCAAATAATGTTTGAATCTGGAGGGTTAAGACGAAAGAAGATTAACTCGTGTTTTCACAATGAACAAATAATATACATTATACAAACAAAATTTCATACTTTGCATCGGATACAACTCGGTTTTTCTAGCAAATATAGTTCTTTAAATAAGTAAGCAAGTAACATCTTTTAGCTAATTTTACAGCATTATAGGTGCATGGACCTAAATTCATATCGGAGTCGGCCCAAGGATTGTGTTGCTCAAGGCACTCAATTTTAGTTGGCTTCAATATGGAGTATGCTAACTTTATGATTTATTCCCCTTTTATTACAACCTTCGCAGATCCAAAATCTCATCCGTTTCTTGTCATCTTCGCTTTTCGACATAGTACCTAGTATCTAATGACATATAAATAAATCATGATACAACAAATTGTTTCATTTGTAAAATCTAAACAACCGTTTGGTATCATTTTGACCTTTGTGTTTTGCATTTTAATCGATGATTACAAAATATGAAGAGAGTAGGAAAGAAGAATCAAAATTTAAACTAGTACTACGGAGGGGCAACTGAAGGGATGGACTATTCTCCGTGCTTCTGTCATTAAAAGCTTTGTAAAACACCCTCTTAAGTTTAAAAATACTTAACCCCCGGCATCCCCTCCAAAAAACATACTATAAAAAGCTCTTGTTATTAAGTTTCGAGATATTTGCGGTGAACTTTGCAAATATTTGCAGATTTTCATATATATATATATATATATACATATACATATATATATATATACATATACATATATATATATATATATATATTGATGATTAAGACATGCGATCATTATTCCAAATTAATTTCCAACAAAATTTATTTATTTTTACCACAGTAAACATTAAGGGAATAATTCAAAACATGTTTTTGGCATGAATTTTTCATGTATTAATTCTGAAAATAAGGAGCCTTACCAAATTTACACTTCCTTATCTCCGAAACACTGGAAAACAAAATAAAGATGTTTTCTATTTTGTATGTTAACTCCATTTTTCAAATTGCCTGTCTTCTAAAAGTACATGCACCATGTGCATTTTTGTTAGACTAAAATCGAAAACTAAAAAAGGCATATCAGACGGGCATAACATCATAATTTGCAGTGATTGCAAAAATGGCGAGATAGTACGTTCCAAAGCGGGATTTAATAGGAATCGCATCCTTCCCGATCCACTGTTAAAGTGGTTCGCAAAATGTGCGATTCTGTTTCAGAATGAAAACATTGAAGTCGCGACTACAATTTAAACCTCGAAGCGAAACAAAATCAAAAGAGATTTAGTTCGAAATCTATCGATTCAGCGGGAAAAAGAAAAGGGAGGTATACGAAGAAGCAGCAGCACACCTGAATCTGTCTTAGACCCTAGGCTTCAGCGAGGAAGATGATGGAAAGGAGTAGAATAGGGTCGTTCCTATGTCAGCAGACCTAATAATCCGTCTAAATTAGGATTTCTTTAATTTTCGCCCAGCTTCGTAAAGTTATTACAAAATTATAGTTTGATGACGTTGAGGTGTTCATCACTACAAACAACATGCACAATGAATTTAATGTACTTTTCAGGCATAAAGTTACCGGCTTTTCAGTTGTAAGGACGGTGTGCTGAAATTTTATTGTAAATAACAAATCATCAAATTTTAGGTATCAGTTTTATACTGTGTACGATATGAGAATTTGACCACCAAATTTTTAGTATCAATTTTACAATGTGCATGATATTAGAATTTGACTATCAGTTTTTAAGTATCAGTTTTACAGTGTGTATGATATCAGAATTTAGCTATCAGTTTTACGGCATGTATTGTATCAGTTTTACAGTGTATTGTCCTTGATAAAAAAAAAAAAATGGTTTGTCCTTGGACTTGAAAAAATTAGAAATGATATCCTCATATAAGCTTATTTGTCCTTTTACACCACCATATCAATTGTGCAAATACCCTAATTCAGATAATAGTTAAAGTCGGATAACTTATTATTAAAAAAATCTCTAGAGTAGAGTTTTCCGTCTTTCCAAAAGAAAATCATAAATTGTATTTAAACATAACTTGATTGGTTTAACGTAATCAGTATTAATTTTAAATGCAAAAAGTTTATCAAGTCCTTTACCTTGTCATCGAATTTTGTTTATCAATTTCTATACATTTGTTAACGTTAAAAATAGAAAGAGGAAAAAAAAAACAAGTCATTGGGAACATGTAAGGTCGCGAAGAGAGACAGATTTTTATAGTGGTTCGGTAATCTCTATCGTACATGCACTTTATAGTTTTATTGGTTATGATTTATATGAGATTACAAGACGTTGACAAGTTCTTAGGTCTAGAACTGCCAAGAGAGCGGTTGCTTTGGTGATTATTGTGTGGTAGCTATGCAGTTAAAGCCCTGTTAAAACCCCGTAATATCCCGATACAGCCTTTAGTACTCTTCGATCACTACACTATTTCAATTTAGCGTTGATGAACAATATGTATGCTTTAATCCCTGCTATTTATTGATGCACCCACTAAATCAACGTTTTTCAGCATCCACTTTAGCAGTATTAATGTATACTACTTAATTTCATTATTTATCTTTTAAAACAAATCAAAAGGATTACTATAACGAGCTAATTTTGAGGTATAAGGGCCCAATTTAAGGAAAAATCTATTATAATCATCAAAACTAGTGTGCATAACCATGATATTATACGATTTTGTTATATAAGATTAATTAATATTAGTTTTTTCTACATAATGATTTGAGAATTATAATTAAGTGTGATGCTAAGAGCACACCATTTTCCTCTTCCTAATACCTTGAATAAAAATAACAGGCACACTAAATTTTATGTTACTCTATAATACCAACGTAATTCACACGGAATCAACCATCATGCGAAATCATTTCGTATGGCAAAAAACCGCAGATCAACACTGTTTTCCACGGTTATCTATCGTTGAACTACTGTTGAACGGTGGTTGATCGTTGCGGAAAACAGTGTTGGTCGGCGGTTGTTCGCCATACAAAAATAATTAAAAATAATGTATCTGGTAGCCCCTTAAAAACTTCAGTATTAGGAAGAGTGTAGCATAAAATTTTATGGTATTTTTTTGTGATGGTAATAGTAAGAAGAAAACAAGATGTCCTTAGCAGTACACTTAATTAATTTCAAATGTTTGGTTTTACATATAATGAACGTTTTAGCACCTCCGTTATATGCACGTTAGTTCCCCGCTTTAACCCTTCTACCACTTTTTAGACCCACGAACCGAGAAAATAACTTAGTACTTAGTGTTCTCACTTGATATCGATTTTTTTAGTTGGTGCAATTGGTGCAAAGTGAACACTTTTGCTTATTCTGCTCTTTAATCCTCTTCTCATGTGCTCCATTCTTTTCTCCGTCGACTTTTAATTAATCCCATCGATCTTCCTGATAATACTTGAATTTCTTCACTTTTTTCTCATGAACCTTTGGATATTAGCCGAATTTTGAGAAAACCATTTGACCACAAGTGGTTAGATTAATATATGACGTATATGGAGTCTAAGAGATAAAACGAAGATAAAAAATTATTCCTTACCAACCAAAATGGGTTAACTCTATTTCTACTGTAATTTTTCTACATGTTTCTCTATTTCTTCTAAGTGCACTTACGAGTTTTTAATTTGTCTACTGTTTTGTCTTGACCTTCAAATTGTAGTTGAAACCTGTTAGGATAAAAAGTTGGTTAACGCTTGTCACGTAGTGCATAGCTTTGGGACATAATGCGTGCTTTACTTAAGAACATATTTACACTATAGTTGGTCTTCGATGGTTGAGCTCTTCAACCACTCACTAATTCTGATATAGGTGAATCACCTGGTTCCTCCAAATTCTTCTACAAATCAAAGGTTGTTCTAGACCTACTAAAGCTAAGGACTCAAATCAACCATGAATCATGATCATTCCATCTTAATCTAGAGATATCAGATTGCATATCAAAACTATCTTGTGTTCACCTAGGACTTACTCGAGTTACAAAACATTTAAATCCTTCTATCAAATCTATGTCCATTCTAGGACTCGATCTCACTAGATCGTACATAATCCGTTCTAAGGTTCAGTCTCTTTGGACAATTTATCTTCAAATTTAGGGTTCGATCTATTTGATCGTTTATTATCTAATATAGGGTTTGATTTCTCTAGGTCGTTTATTAGTCCATCTCTAGATTCAATCTCTTTGAATTATTTTGTATCCAATCAAAGGTTTCGATTTCTCTAAATCCTCATTAAGCCTAATCTGGTCGCTCTCTGTAGCATCCTCTTTTCTAAGGCTGAAAGCTAAATGTTATAGATGTTGCAGTCATCTATAGTATTAGCTTTTGGCGATAGAAACATATATATATTAATGATCATAACATGAGAGCACACAAAAATAATATATTTTTCTCAAACCAACATTCATTAATAAACATTTTTTCCATTTGTAAAACCTGCATTCAAATAAAATTAGTATAAAATATTTCTCTAAGAGTGACATAAGAAGAAACTCCCGGGTCAATCGGGACAATAATATAGGAAATAAATAGCTTTACCTTCACATATATTTGAAAACAATTAACATAGTAGAAGGAAACTCTAAGTAGTTAAATTCCTCATGCATGACTCTGGGAGTTTATTCATCATGAAAAACCTTAACATCCGATCAACTCAAACTAGTACCCAAGAGTTTAAGGGGGAAATGAAAACTTCGGTTTAAATACTAGTTTGGTGTGAATAATAACTACAATCCTAAAACTAATTTTGCACTTCTACACTCACAGTGATTAGAAACAATAAATAATAGTTGTGCAACATGCATCGTACGGTGGATTAGCTATTCTCATTTTCCTGTAACTATTGTTACACGTCCTCTGGACCCAACAATTCCAGACCATATGATGATCTGGAAAACTTGAAGAGATAGCTACGCAAAAGGTTCAAAGTTATGGTCTGGGCGTAAGGATCCGGATCAGACCATTTTAGATCAGCCAGCTTGATACATCCTCCCAACAACTCCGGATTGGCTAATGAGGGAGGTCTCAGGTCGGCTACTTCTTCTCTACTCTAGATTGTTTGGATCGGCCAGCTCAACAAGCTTAAGATCGGATGAATGCTCAATAAAGGAAGTAACTTGGATTCAGACAACCTAAACTTAGGTAATTCTAATTCAGTGATGATCTGGATCCCCTCGAGATCGAAATTGATCCAAAACCCTCAGATTGGATTATTCGACCCAAACTCTCCAGAATCAGTTTCCCCACTCCTCCTACTTCTTTTGGTGAATTTCTGATCCATTCCCGTTGTCGCCTATAAATATAAGTTGCACTGAAAATTTAGGATCTTTGGGCTCTTTTTGCTTTTTTCCTCTATTATCAGTATTGTAATCAAGATGACTATGACCTGAAATTGCGTAATCATCATTAATAAAGTAGTAAAGAGTTAGAAAAGGAAGTGAACATAGATATACCATTGCCAAACCACTATAAATCATGGTTGTCTTGGTTTCTACTCGTTTTTAATTTAGTATTTCTTTATTTTATCTCTATATAGACTTATTCAAAGGTATTGGTACTAATTTTGATGTCAATATTTTTGGTGCTTCTACTGAAATTATAAACATCAGATTCTTTTCATCTACCACAGGATTCATGAGTCCGTTGAAAAGATTGTGGGCAATCCAGCCAGGCTAATCCGGTTCAATCAGCTCAGGACAATCAGGGACAAGTCACCCGACTTGGTTCTACAACCTAGTCCGAATTATGTAAATCCTTCCTTTGATCGTGACACCATTGGACCCTCTCACGTTACCACACTTCCTAATCTATTTCCAATGACTAGTCGTATAACACCCCACATTTTTAATTAAATAATAAAATAAAATTCGTAAAATTTTCTAAATTTGGTCATGAAACTAGTATCATTGCGTCTGTGGCGATCTTCTGATCAATTTGGACCTATGGTTTGCAGAAAATGGACTTAAACGAAGAAGATATCATTAAATGAAGTTTCAAAACAAACATGAAAAATAAGAAATAAAAGGAATAAACATAAAACTAAGAGTTTCCAATGTTCTAATTTTGTGAACAAAAAGCGGTGTGGTTCAACGGTTGAGTTCTTATCTCCGAAGTTGTAGCGCGTGAGTTCAAATCCTACCAACGTCATGTTTTTAAATTTTAGGAAGGTCAATAAAAAAGATGCATGTTCTAAGAGAAAAGTATATGTGTATGTACGTATAAGGAAAGATTATATCTAGATATTGAGTGTGCGTGTGTATATGTATGTATGTATGTGTGTATATATATATAGACATGAAATTCAAAAGTAACACACAATTAATCAAAAACATGTAAGAAACAAATTTCGAGATAACGCTATTTGAATTTCGAAAACAAATGGAGTTGTACGTAAATATATACATGCAGATTCAAATTTGAAATTTTAACGTATATTAAAAATGGAAGAAAATAATAACATAATGAATGAAAATAGGAAAGAAGATAGCGTTAGGGGAACATTTTAATTGCAACATAAATCACGCAGAAGGGATTCATGTTTGGGCCAGGCAGCGTGATCTATTTTGTGTGAACGGATCAAATTTTATTTGTTTTCATCAAACGAACAGCATACTTTTGGGTAACTATAAATAAACCACCAAGGCCTAGCCTCCAATCCATATTTTCTGAAAGGGTATCAGAGGTCTGTCATTTCTTTTCTCTTCTAAATTCTTCAGAATATATATATATATATATATATATATATATATATATATATTAGTTTTAGAATTTCCGATTCAAGACTTGGCGAAGAAGATTGTAGATTTAAGCTCTAGATGCTCAGATCCTCAGTCAAAACAGGTTTATAAATCCGAACTGAAAAGAAATCGGTGTAGATACAAAATATTAAAGCACAAATCTCAGGTGAGTGGATTTAAATTATATTTTCTGATAACGGTATATTGTATCATTTAATTCATGTTGGAATTTACAATATGTTCTTCTTCTTCTTTTCACATCTTATGCAACACAATATACAGTTTATGTTAAATTGTAGTTATGCGCAAAATAAATAAAATTGCGGTTATGCGCAAAATTAATAAAATTATGGTTATGCCAAAATAATTAAATGTGATTAGACACAAATTTATTTGAATTGTGGTTACACTCAAAGTAATTGAATTGTAGTTAGACACAAATTAAGTTAATTGTGGTTCTACTTAAATTTATGGGAATTGTAATAAAAAAAAGGGAAAACTTCATGATTTGGGGCTAAATGAACGTATTATGCCAACAATGTAATAAAAGGGAAATTTAGAAGTAGGAAAACTTGGTAGGGTTTACTAAATTAATGCGACAAAGATTGATATGGCATAAACAAGGTTATATACAATAAATTTGTAGCAAAAAGGATAAGTTCGAGAATTTTCATGTTATTTGTGAGAAATCACTTTTCAGATTTAAAATAGAAATAATGTAGAAATTGTAGGGATTGAAAGAAAAAGAGGTATAAACCCAATTGTGTCAAATATTACTGTAGTTATGCAAGACAAAAAGGAAAAAAATAAGTTAAAGACAAGAATTAATGTATATCAATTAAATTAGGAAGTTAGAAATAGCCAAGATTGATTGGTTAGGGAAAAGTGGATATATTTCCATAGTTTGGTTTTTAAAAGAAGTGGAAAGCATTGGTTTAAGATAAATAAAAATGTGTATTAGTGCGAAATAAGGATTTTTCCATATTGCGCACTGTTCAGTAGTCTAAAAATAATTGAAAGAAATATCTTGTAATTATGGGTTTCCTTTGCGGTAATTACCTTAAGCTATGGAATTAGATTTTGTACAGTTTTAATAACCAATCAATTAGGAATAAGTCTAATTTCCTAAAAAATAAACTGTAAAGACGAAAATAAAAAAGGGTAACATTAGTTAAAGGTATTGTTAACGATATTTTTGTCAACACCCGAACTAGATAGACAATGCATATGCTTAGTAGTTTGATGAAAAAGTGATCTGAAGGTCATTGGAATGCATCCATGAATCATTGGTCTTAACAAGTTCCACAATTTCCTGGGCATCAAGACCTTAAGTCCGAAGAGTAGTTACTCTTCCCTCAAGGGGTGAGTATCAGCTTACGAGACTACAAAGTCAGTGATAACCTTGGGAGAAGGGTTTTATAAGTTAAATAAGACTGAAACCTTATGCAATAGTCACCTTTAGGTCTAGGATGAAATAATATACATTGTGCTAAGAGGAAACATGCTAATGCCTCCCAACGTCCGGATTGTTTACATGCCATAACACTTAATGACTTATATGATACTTCCACATCGAACCAGCCCAGAGAGGGCCTTGGTTGCGTCAGTTATCAAGCCATAAGCTCACAACAAGCACCCTTCCGAGGTTGGGTTGCATTAGGCTTACTATAAAAGAGCCAAGTCACATATTGATGGTTCGAAAGGGGAAAAGCCTTGGTTTTTCCCAGGACCTTCCCCCCTACGAAGGATCTGTGATTAAATCTTTAATAACAAAATTTTGCATAAATCCATGTCTAATCATTATAAACACAATATGATTATCAAATCGAGAATGTTTAAGTCCTGGACTTCTCCTTTTTATTTATTGCGGATATATTACAAGAGTTGAAGAAATCCCCAATTCGTTTAAGAAATAAGGGTTTTCTCTTGAAGAAAAGAGAACAAGATTGAGAAATGAAAATTTGGCCCTGAAAATGAGACCCCTAGGGTCTTATTTACAGACAAATTTGGAACCCTTTTGCTATTGGTCCAGTAGAAGCCTTTTTTGGGTGTAACAGCCACGTGTCAGCCGCTTTACTCTTTTGGTTCCGATTGCTTTGCCATCGATCGCTCTTTTGGCTATGTTGACGGAGGTAGTGTTGCTCTCTAGGTGCCAGTCTTCAGCTCTCGAAGGGATAGTCTCGTCTTTTGAAGCTCCTCTTTGATGTTATTCCTATCTCCTTTGTATCGATACCAAGCCTGTTGGTACGGATAGCTTCAGGAAAGGCTTTTGGCTTCTAGTTAAGAGCTTCTGGTCATGAGCTCTCGGTCTTACTATTAATTCTTCGTGAAGTTTGCCTTTGTGCTTCAAGCGTGTTATTTTGGGAACCGCTACCCCTTTCAGCGTTGTCACTAAGTGAATTAGTGTGGATGACGTGTTTCTCTTAGAAGTTTTGACTTACTTTTCGACAGATCCTTGAAGTTGGCTTCGGCTTTCTGGAGGGGCACTTCCGGTGCTGCATTGGTTTTCTTCTAAAGTTTCCTCTCGGTGATTATCAAATTGGGATCTTGGTAGTTGGCTTCCAGGTAGTTTCCTCATGTTTCGAGCTCTGTGCTTTTGGTGCTCTTGGCTCTTAATGTTTCAGCATTAAGCAAGTTAATGTCAATAGCCCTTTCGCCCTTTTGGGTCTCGGGTTGTAGGATTCTTGGTCTTTCTCTTCATCAGCTTCCAGATTTGGGTGACTTTTCATTAACTACCCTTCATGCCAGAACTACCCTATTGTCACTCTTCCTTTGGATCTGAGGCTCTCTTCTTTGATGATGCTATCGATTGCTCATTATAATGAATGCCTCTCTTATGCTTTCGATTTTATCCTTTACCTAGTCTTTGCCTACGGACTACTCTTCTATGCTTATGATGTTCCGATACCCCTTCACCGTTAGCCTATCTCAATGTTAATTTTGGTAGTAACATTTGCCCCCCTCTCGTGAAGGGTTATTTTCGACTTTTCAGGTCAAAATTCTTTTCTGGGTCTTTCCTGCATTTTCCCTGTATTAATTTCAATGGCTAATATCTGCGTTAGTCTTTTCATGGTTTCTATAATCAGTTGCATATGTACTAGAATAAGTGTTGCTCGAGATTGAGCCTTAATAATACATTAACCTTGTATTTATGGTTCTACGCCCATTTATACTTTACTTTCTATTCGAAAACAAGGGAGAGAGTTTAGGAAACTTGCTGATTATCGAGTGTGAGCAGATTCCACACTTAATATTGAATTCCATAATGAGGTATCCTGATACCACCTTTATGTTGAGTTTCCAAATATGAAACGGTGGGATATAAAACCCACATTCAGATCTTCATGATGGAAAGTCGTAGCTTTGCTTTATGAAAATGAAAGGAAGTCCTAATCCAAACCCAATTAAGGTACTAAAGATTGAAGATCAGAAGCTCGCTTCTAATATTAATAGAAATCCCAAACTGATCCAGATTTGGCTATTAAAGATTGAAGACCAGAAATCCACTTCTGATAATAATAGAATTATTAAACTAACCCATATTCGGGTATTTAAGATTGAAGACCAGAAATCCACTTCTGTTAATTATAGAATTCCCTAACTAACCCAGATTCGGTTGTTTAAGATTGAAGACCAGAAATCCACTTCTGGTGATTGGCTTTGTTACCTGCCTTCGGGTTTGATTTTTAAGGAAGCAAAGGGTGTACGTGCTTCTTAAGCCACTCCATGGGCTTTTAATTGTCAAAGCAGAGGTTGTACGTGCTTTGTTGGCTACTCTCTGGGTATGTGCGTCCGGTGCGCTTGGCTAGCTTATCCATAAGCAGGTCCCAAGGACTTACTTGACCTCCCTCCAGGAGGCATCTTATCCTGACCATCGTAGGAGATGATAAGGTCTTAGATGCTTAAACCGGGCCATCATAGACAAGAAATTAAGGCTTACTCTTTCGATGCTCTATCCTGGCCATCGTAGGCGGTGATAGAGGCTTACACTCCACCCCCCTCCAAGGGGTGCCTTATCTTGGCTGTCTAGGCGATGATAGGGGTTTGTGTTCCCTTCTGTGGATAACGCGGAACATAAGCAGAGGTAGAACGTGCTCTTCTATGAGCAGAGGTAGGACATGCTTAGTTCACAGCAGAGGAAAGGCGTACTCTTTTGCGAGCAGAGAGACAGGGAATACTAAATAGAAGCTCTATCTCAACCATTTCTGGCATGGATCAGAGGCTTACACTTTTGATGCTTTGACCCTGTCCTTTCAGATTTGGGAACGGGGAAAGGCTTACACATCAACCCCCCCGTAACACCCCGAATTTTTGAATAATCGAATTAATTAAATTCAAGAATAATTAATCTTAGACATGAGAAGTAAGGAAAACGGGTTGCGCCATTGTGTTGGTCTCGGAATTATGGTTGAGATAGAGTCCGAGTTTGCGTAAAACGGATATCGGATGAAGGAGATATGGACGAACGAAGTCGGGCGGAAGAATCAAAAAAGAAAATTATTTGCACTGGCGCACTTGGGAAGTGCGCCAGTACAAAAGTGGCACTGGCGCACCTGCCAAGTGCGCCCAAGCCGAGCAGAAAGCCTGCACAGCTTTCTAGTGCAATCTGATCCATATTGTGACTCATTACTGAGTCCTTTCTGACTCCTTGCTGAGTCATTAGGGCTGAGGTGTCACCCTATCCTGACTGAGTGGTTTTGATTAACCCTAAGATCATCCGACGGCTATAATTAAATTGAAATTCTATATAAACGTGGGTAGACTCAAACCCTAAAATCAAATAAAAATCTGAATCATGGCCGTCATGCTGTCATCTTGTAACCTAGAGTAGCCGCCACCAACTAGAGGGAAATTAAAGATAATCAGTTCAGTTCTATTCAATTTTAATCTAAACAATAATGAATCTACTACAAAGGCGAGTTAAATCAATTTCAGAACTCAGATTTCAGAATGCAAGACCTTCTTTTTGTGAGTTCGATTTCTTTAATAAGATGATTAACAATTTAATTGGATTGAGCTATGATTTGGATTATATGGTTATATTGTGAATCATTGACCGTATGTTATTATCTATGTTGTAAATTCTATGATGTTATTATCTATGTTGTAAAGATGTGATGTTATCATCTATGTTGTAAATCTATGATTGGCTTATGTACAATCAATTCATAATGATGTTTCATATGCTAGTTTGGTTATGTTATTGGAACTAATTCATATGTTAAATCATATGTATATATGCAAGTTTAGATGTTAATTTAGATATGAATCATATGCAACTTATTGAGAATTATATACAACCTTAAATGTTTCATGACATCTATTTTATGTGTAAATTGGATCTAAAGTTAGGCTATGACATATGTGAGTTAGATGCAAGTTTACATCATAGTTTATGTTGTATATATCACATATGCAAGTTTACACCTTATGATTAGATCTATGACATCCATAGTTTATGCAAGTTTGTGACTATTGCCTATGCAAGTTTACACCTTATGATTGGATCTATGACATCCATAGTTTTTGCAAGTTTGTGACTGTTGCCTATGCAAGTTTACACCTTATGATTAGATCTATGACATCCATAGTTTATGCAAGTTTTTGGATGAAAAACCTTATTCACACATGCAAGTTCACCCCTTATGTTTAGATCTAGTTTATATTCTATGCATGTTGTGATGTTTTCTCTTTATTCCATAAGTTAGACTATTCGAGTCTAACGTATATTTTACGTCAAACGAACGAACGTACAACGTGGGGCAATGGGATAATATTAAAAGATTTGATATGAGAATTGGCATAAATGCCTTAAATGTGATGTTAATTGGTATAATTTTATATACCATAAATAGATGGACATAATTGAGTCAATTATGGACATAGTTAAATTTGTAATTGGTTGACAATTTGAATAGGGAAATTAATTCAAATTGGGGATAATTAATTAGGTGTAATTAATCGCCTAAGACACGAGGTTAGACTCTTTGGTGGTGTAAGACTGCCCAGACCCGTCCGGCAGATCCAGCTGCCACAAATGCCAGTCTAATGTGGGAGGTCTTAGGTATAAATTAAATACGTAACAGTTGTAAACACACGAGGTTAGGCTCGTTTGTGGTGTAAGACTGCCCGGACCCACCCGGCAAATCCAGCTGCCACCAATGCCAGTCTAATATGGGAGGTCTATACAAGGTTACGGTCTTAATGAATTAAGAAACACTTAACCAGATAAACATGTAGTGGGACATGAGGGGGTTAAGTGGGTGCCTTGGGTGGTGGAATTTAGTGGGTGCCTTGGGTGGCATGTGGAATTTAGTGGGTGCCTTAGGTGGCATTTGAAATACGATTAGATGCACTTAACCAAGATTGAAACATGTAAGAAGACATGAATAAGAATGGGGTTAAGTGGGGAAAAAACCTTAGAGGGGACCAAGCATAGGTGGAAATCTTGTGTCATGCATGGGGGCCCTTTTCAAACCAGTATCCCATTAATTATCTTTGTGGGCTCGACCCAAGTCGAGGACGGAACACGCGTACTGGATTTGATTATAAGAGGTCAAAATGGGTCAGCGGTGGCAACGCAAGTCCAACGGGTTCATATACGTGTGTGGGCCCGGGCTGGTAGGTAAGACGTTGTTGCATAGTGTAGATATAAGCCGTGCATTTTTGGTTGTATCGGGTTGCCACTTTGGGGAGTGATACACCCCACTGTGGGGCCAGCACGGGTATCTACGAGTTAGGGAGCCGATCGAATGGGGGTAGTGGGTACACCTAGTGGAGATAGGGGCAGACGGCACCTATGAAGGTAGCTAGGGGTACATTAAACTACCATTATCATTATTAAGTTTTGTAGGTGGGATCAACCTTCAGGGTGACTAGTGGTGGTGCAGTGTAGTAATTATCTTATAGTGACTAGGTGCGCCTTTAACGTCATCTTGCTTCATCTTATTTCCTCATTTTGTTCTGTCATACCCAATTGTTCACAGTCATTTCCTTATTTTCCAGCTTATTTCTTAGCCTAGTTAGTTTGATAATTATATTGTTAAAGTTATCGCACTCGCCAGACTTTATGTTTGACCCCTTTTCTTTCCACCTCTTTTCTTCCTTTCCCCCCCTCAGGTTTGCAAGGAGGGAATACTACAGCTTAGTGTCGATTTCTTTTAGTTGCTTGAAGATAGTAGATGTATCGCTTGGGACTCTCTCATCTTTATGGCTTTGCTTATGCTCAGTGGGGATTTATGCATTTATGTTATTTAAGTACTTGCTTCTTTATGTACTTTGAAGTTTTTGGAAAATAATACTGATCTTGTTGTAATGGTAAACTCCTTTTGAGTTATGATGAAATAAAATAAGTTTTTCACTTCCGCTATGTTGTTTTATTTATTTATTCTTGTAATTTATCTGTTTTATACAACAATAACGCTTCATGGACATTGATGCATTCCCATTGTGAGTGACATTAATGGACGTGGGGTGTAACACGTGGTATCAGAGCTATGGTTACAAGAACAGATAAAAAGTTTTGAAAAGTGTTTTCAAAAGTATTATTTTCCTGGAAAGTATTTTCAAAAACTTGTTTTAAAGAAGCTATTTTCAAGGAAAGTTTACTTAAAAGAGCATAATCCCCGCAAGCCATACATCTCTCTTTCACTTCCCTTGTTTTAAAACTCTTTCTTTTTCTTTTCAGCATGTCTGGAGCATTTGAGATACCAGAGGGTGTTCATGTACCAGCTTGGTTTCGTCAATATCTCGAGGCTAGGGCCGCGGGTCGGGCCAACGTTCCTCCTCCTCCTCCCCCAGCTCCAGCCATTCCTCCGCGTGTAGATAATTTCTCCAAGATATGTAAAGACTATCGTTCGATGGGTGAAAAATCTTTTAGTGGGATTGAAACGTTCATTGAAGCTATAAATTGGTTGAAAAAAGTGGAGGATATGTTTGGCATCTTCGATTTGGACGATTGTAAGAAGGTCCAATTGGCTGCTTGGTTGATGAAGGACGAAGCTTCGCTTTGGTGGGAGGTCACTAATGGAGAGCGTCCGGTTGATACATAGCCATATTTCAGGCGTATGTTTGAGGCAAAGTTTCTCTCACAGGTTGAAGAGAATCATACATGGAAAGGTTTTTGGCATTAAAGCAAGGGAATCTATCAGTGAAAGAATACGTCAACAAGTTCAATCAATTGGCGAGATTTGGCTTGGACTTGGTGAATACACCCGAAAAGAAGGCCCTGAGATTTGTTAAGGGTTTGAACGAGCCACTACATGGGTTAGTTATGACCCACATCCCTATGGGGGCCACCTTTGAGAGGCTAGTTGATATGGCGCTTATGCATGAAGAGGAGAAGGGCGCCAATGCTAATAAGGCACCCGAGAAGAAAGGGGATCAAAAGAAACTGCAGCAACAACAACAAAACAAGAAAGGCAGGAAGAACAATAATGGCAAAGGAAAGAAGAAGTGCTTTAATTGTGGGACACCAGGCCATCTGAGTAAAGACTGTAGGAAAAAGAAGAAGACTGGTTGTTTCCACTATGGAGAGGCAGGTCATTTAGTTAAGGACTGCCCAAGGAAACATGGACAAGGGCAAAGAACTTCTGGAGGGAAGCTTCAGGCTCTCGTGGCACCAGGGCAGGCAAGGGAGCAGGTCCAGGCTCTCGCGGTCCCACCGCTGCAAGAACGATGTATAAACATTTCCATTGAGAGTTTAGTTTTTCTATTTGATCATCCTGTCCGTACCTTATTCGATTTTGGCGCATCACATTCGTTTATCTATACATCATTAGTTGAAACACTGCACTTAGATACTAGTCTTGTTGTGGATCCCATTGTAGTCTCAAATCCTATTGGTGGGATGGCTCATTTATCCATGGTTTGCAGGGATTTGAGATTGTCTATCTTAGGCGTTGGTTTTGAATGTAATGCTTTTGTGCTTGGTTTCATGGGCTATGGGTTAATTCTAGGGATGGATTGGCTAGCCCGATATGGCACCATCCTAGATTGTGAACGAAGGGTAGTAAAATTGTTGACTCGTAGTGGAAATACCCTTGACATTTCTTGTGACCCTAGAGGACCGGTGATGCTTAGTTATCTTGAGTCACTTGACGCATCCAATGATGATTTACATTTTATTCGTATAGTCCATGAATATGTTGATGTCTTCGATGAGGTGAGGGGTCTACCCCCAAAACATGAGATAGACATTCGAATTTATCTTGTAGACAATGCAAAACCAGTATCTCTGCCAGTACACCACATGGCTCCTCGTGAGAGGAGGGAACTCAATAAGCAAGTAGGGGAGTTGCTTGAGAAAGGGTTCATAAGACGTAGTATATCGGAGTGGGGTGCTCCAGTAGTATTTTCCACGAAGGTGGATGGGTCCCTTAGACTTTGTGTGGACTATAGAGAGCTTAATAAGCTTACTAGGAAGAATAGGCACCCACTGCCGAGGATTGACGATCTATTCGATCAGTTAGTTGGCGCCTCAGTGTTTTCGCAGTTGGACTTAGCCACTGGTTTCCATCAGTTAAGAGTGGCTGAGGATAGCATAGACAAGACTACCTTTAGGACTCTGGACGGTTTCTATGAATGGCTTGTGATGCACTTCGGTTTGACAAACGCCCCCGCATACTTTGTTGACTTGATGAGTAGGGTGTTTAGGGAGTACCGTAATAAATTCGTGGTGGTCTTTGTGGATGACATCTTGGTCTTTTCTAAGAGCGAGGAAGAGCATGCCCTACATCTTAGGGAAGTGTTGGAGACCCTTTGAGCGCATAACCTTAAAGCTAAATTTTCTAAATGCCACTTTTGGAGGAAGGAAGTGCGATTCTTAGGGCATGTATTTTCCAAAGAAGGGATAGCTGTGGATCCCGCGAAGGTGGTGGCCATCCAAGATTGGAAGGTCCCTAAAAATTCTACCGAGGTGAGGAGTTTCTTGGGGTTAGCCGGCTACTATAGGAAGTTTATCAAGGACTTCGCAAAGATATCAGCCCCAGTCTTAGTGTTGCCAGATGGGAGTAAGCCATTTACCGTTTATACCGATGATTGTGGGACAGGACTAGGCGCAGTCTTAATGCAAGAGGGAAGGGTAATAGCCTATGGAGGAAGACAGTTGAGAGTACATGAGAGAAATTACCCTACGCGTGACCTAGAGTTGGCCGCTATTGTTTTCGCACTTAAGTCTTGGCGCCATTATCTTCTTGGCGAGAAATTCGAACTGTTCACTGACCACAAATCGCTAAAATACTTTTTCTCTCAGAAGGACTTAAACTTAAAGCAGCAAAGGTGGATGGAATTCTTAGTGTCCTACGATTTCGAGATAGCATATACCCCTGGCAAGGGTAACGTGGTGGCAGACACCTTAAGTAGGAAAAGGTTGTCCTTTTGTCCGTTGTTTGTTGAACAACGAAGCTTAGAGTTCATCTCTATGTTTGACTTTAGACCTTCCATCGGCTATGTACCCGGTTTGCTGGTATCCTTAGAGGTCAGACCTACGCTTTTGGGATGGATTGGTGAGGCACAGCGGGATGACCCACAGTTGGTTGAGTTAGTAGAGAAGCTTATAAGGGGGAGTCATCGAGCCATCTCAGTAGGTATACCTTAGATGATAAGGGTTGGTTACGTAGGGACGGTAGACTTTGTGTACCACAAGACGAGGACTTGAGGAAGACCATTCTTGATGATGCACATCGTTCGAAGATGACCATTCATACCGGCGGGGACAAGATGTACATGAACATGCGACGAGTTTACTTTTGGGCCGGTATGAAGAAGGATGTAGCCGAGTTCGTTGCTAGATGCTTGGTGTGCCAACAAGTAAAAGCAGAGAAAAAGAAGCTCGGTGGGTTGCTTCACCCATTAGAGATCCCACAATGGAAGTGGGAGAGTATCTCAATGGACTTTGTTGACGGGTTACCGAGATCGTGGAAGGGTAATACGGGGATTTGAGTCATGGTAGACAGACTTACTAAGTGCGCCCATTTCATTCCGTGAAGAGTAAGAGGACTGCTCCATGGTTATCCTCCGTATACATTTGAGAGATAGTTCGTTTGCATGGTGTTCCTTCTAGCATAGTAAGCGATTGCGATCCTATCTTTACTAGCGAGTTTTGGAAGAGCTTGCAAGAGGCGGTAGGGACTCGGTTATGTTTGAGCACCGCATATCATCCTCAGATGGATGGGCAGACCGAGTGGGTGAATCGTATTCTAAAGGACCTTTTGAGACTATGTGTTTTAGACTTCGGAGGTACAGGGGAGGAGCATCTTCCTTTGGTGGTGTTCGCATATAATAATAGCTTTCAGTCTAGCATTGGCATGGCACCTTTCGAGGCTCTTTATGGACGGCTGTGTCGTTCGCCTACATGTTGGTGGGAATCTACGGACAAGATCTTACTTGGGCCCGATATGATCAGAGAGACTTCAGAAAAGATCGATTTAATTTGAAGGAGGATGAAGACGGCGCAAGATAGGCAGAAATCTTATGCGGACAAGAGGAGGACAGATCTTGAGTTTGATATTGGGGACATGGTCTTTATCAAGGTGTCTCCATTACGGAATGTTGTTCGCTTTGTGTCCGTTGGGAAGTTAGCACCAAGGTTCATAGGGCCGTTTCCTATTAAGGGGAGGATTGGACAGATGGCGTATAGAATGGAGTTGCCCGAGAGACTTAGTGGTGTACACGACGTATTCCATGTATCACATTTGAGGAAATGCTTGCGCGAGACCGCAGAAGTGGTAGAGCCGAGCTTGCTTAGAGAGGTGGAGATAGAGCATGACGCGACGATTCGACGAGCTCCTACGTGCATTCTTGGGTCGGAGATTAAAAAGTTGAGGAATCGAGAGGTCAAGCTAGTCAAAGTGCAATGGGGAGATGATGAGAGAAACGCTACTTGGGAAACGGAAAAGAAGATGCGTTCATTATACCTTTTTCTTTTTGAGGGTATGTATTTTAATTTCTCCTTT
Source organism: Allium sativum (assembly GCA_030737875.1). Lineage (NCBI taxonomy): Eukaryota > Viridiplantae > Streptophyta > Magnoliopsida > Asparagales > Amaryllidaceae > Allium > Allium sativum. Next base: position 472,917,555 of record CM060925.1, read on the forward strand.
ATCACTTAGCTTGTACTTGTTTTATCCTTAGTATGTCCTCTCGCTAGTATCTTTGACCTTTAGATAGGGTAGTCCTATAGTTGAAATATGTGTTTGAGACATTTTATGTATAATGGATGCATGTGGATGCAAGTGTTTGCTAGTGGTTGCTCGTGGATGCATATACACACACTTTAGGCACTAGATCGGCTCAGTCACTTTCATATTGCATATTGCATATAAATGGATGTATTTAGTAAAATGAATGTACATTGAATGTGTGTATCATATGGATGCTGCATTTAAATGGATGGTTGTGCACACATGTAGTAATGATATGTATAGGATTCTTTGCATACATGATGGATACATGGCACTACCATTATTTGCATTATGGAGGTCGACCGAATCAGTAGACCGCCTGATTTAACATTAGTATACGGGCATATACACACACTATGCATATGTACATGAAAAGCATTAGAAATCTTTTAAGGACCATGGTTGCTAGTGGTTGATGGTTGAGTAGATGGATGATTGGATGGTAGGATACGTTCTTCTTGACTTAGAGATTTCGAGGGCGAAATCCTTTAAGTAGGGGAGAATGTAACACCCCGAATTTTTGAATAATCTAATTAACTAAATTTAAGAATAATTAATCTCAGACGTGAGAATTAAGGGAAACGGGTTGTGCCACTGTGTTCGTCTCGGAATTTTGGTTGAGATAGAGTCCGAGTTTGCGTAAAACGGATAACGGATGAAGGAGATATGGACGAACGAAGTCAGGTGGAAGAATCAGAAAAAAATATTTGCACTGGCGCACTTGGGAAGTGTGCCGGTACAAAAGTGGCACTGGCGCACCTGCCAAGTGCACCCAGACCGAGCAGAAAGCCTGCACAGCTTTCTGGTGCAATCTGATCCATATTGTGACTCATTGCTGAGTCCTTTCTGACTCCTTGCTGAGTCATTAGGGCTGAGGTGTCACCCTATCCTGACTGAGTGGTTTTAATTAACCCTAAGATCATCCGACGGCTATAATTAAATTGAAATTCTATATAAACATGGGTAAACTCAAACCCTAAAATCAAATAAAAATCTGAATCATGGTCGTCATGCTGTCATCTTGTAACCTAGTGTAGCCACCACCAACTAGAGGGAAATCAAAGCTAATCAATTCAGTTCTATTCAACTCTAATCTAAACAATAATGAATCTACTACAAAGGCGAGCTAAATCAATTTCAGAACTCAGATTTCAAAACGCAAGACCTTATTTTTGTGAGTTCGATTTCTTTAAAAAGATAATTAACAATCTAATTGGATTGAGCTATGATTTGGATTATATGGTTATGTTGTGAATCATTGACTGTACGTTATTATCTATGTTGTAAATTCTATGATGTTATCATCTATGTTGTAAATTCTATGATGTTATTATCTATGTTGTAAAGTTGTGATGTTATCATCTATGTTGTAAATCTATGATTGGCTTATGTACAATCAATTCATAATGATGTTTCATATGCTAGTTTGGAAATGTTGTTGGAACTAATTCATATGTTAAATCATATGTATGCATGCAAGTTTAGATGTTAATTTAGATATGAATCATATGCAAGTTAGTGAGAATCATTACAACCTTACATGTTTCATGACATCTGTTTTATGTGTAAATTGGATCTAAAATTAGGCTATGACATATGTGAGTTAGATGCAAGTTTACATCATAGTTTATGTTGTATATATCACATATGCAAGTTTACACCTTATGATTAGATCTATGACATCCATAGTTTATGCAAGTTTGTGACTATTGCCTATGCAAGTTTACACCTTATGATTGGATCTATGACATCCATAGTTTATGCAAGTTTGTGACTATTTCCTATGCAAGTTTACACCTTATGATCAGTTCTATGACATCCATAGTTTATGCAAGTTTTTGGATGAAAAACCTTATTCACACATGCAAGTTCACCCCTTATGTTTAGATCTAGTTTTTATTCTATGCATGTTGTGATGTTTTCTGTAACAACCCGAAAATCCGAGCCAGTTTAAAATTTTTATTTTGGCAATTTTAGCAAATTTTGAAGATTTAAAATAGATTATTTTAAATAATATCGACGAGAAATTTATTTTGAATATAATTCGAACGTATATATTATATACGTCGTCGTTAGAATATAAATATTTATATATAATTATAAATAGAATTGAAAATGGCGCGGTAGTTCGATAATTCGATTTCAAACTTCAATTGAATGTACCGGGTGCAAAACAATCCGGATTTTAGTGAAACTAAAAATATTTGAATCTAATTGATAATATCTTTCCAACGAATCCGAAAAATCGAGATTTCATAGCGGGAATCAAAAGATATGTCCAGTTGAAAATTCTGAATAGTCGCTATGGAATTCGGGCCCTTAAAAATGGAAATTTTGCAAACGACCTCGGATTTCGACGAAACCAGTTTTTTTGGGTCCGTGATGTCGAGTTATTGCTAGATTCCAATTTTCATAATTTTCTGAATCAGTATGTGAGCGTGGCAAAGGAAAACGCGTTTGACCGGTTTCAGTTGATTTTAATCGACTGGAAAATGACCATTTTTCTAACGGTCTCAGAATTCGACGAAACAAGTTTTGTTAGGACCGTATCGTCAATACGAAGCTAGAAAATATTTTTTTGGAATTTTTCTAGTTAGTATGTGACCCCGGTAATTTGAAATGTACGTTTAAAATACAATATAGTGATTTAAATGTAAATTAAACGGAAACTGATTCAAATGGTCAAATCAGCTTGCGATACATATCCCATTGAGTTCGGAACGGGGGTAAAACGTTATGGACGGCAGGCGGTGGGCCTCGTTTCGAGGTCGTATGAAAAAGTCAACTTTAGGTTGAATTAAATAATCAAATAATAATAAAATAAAATAAAAAAAACCCCCCTTTCCCTTATCTTCTGCCCCCCCCCCCCCCCCCCTCTTATTTTTCAAAACAGGAAATCGATTTCACAAATAAAAAAAAAAAGGAGGGCGCGATGGCCGCCGCCGCCCCCAAGCGGAGCACCGCCGCAACCCCCCTCCTTCCGCCGCCTCCTTTCTTCTTCTCCTCCTCCTTTCCTCTCTACCCTCACTTCTCGTTTTCCCCTTCCTCCTTCTGAAACGTGACACCGAAGAACGCGCCGCCCACCCCCTCTTCGACCTCCACCACCCGACGCGCCATTCCCCCCTCCTGACCACCTGCGACACAGTGAAAACCCCCTCCCTCTGAACGAAACACTGTAAGTTTTTATACGTTATTTTTTAATTCGTTTTTTTTATAATTATTGTTAATTATTATGTAACTGATTTTATAAAACAGTTAAAAAAAATCGATTTTCTTTTAGCATAGGAAAGAAAAATTCGGATATATATATATATATATAATAGCTAACTAAAATATGATTTTTATATTTTTAAAGTAATAAAAATATGACTTTTATATTTTTAAGGTATTAAAAATATAGTCTTTACTATATAGACGAAGTAAAATATGATTATTATATTTTTAAAGTATTAAAAATATGATTTTTATTTTTTTAAAGTATCAAAAATATAATCTTTAGTATATAGAAGATGTAAAAATTTGATTTTTACTTATGTACTGGATTAAAAATATAATTTTTACATGATAGGAATATTAAAAATAGCATCTCTATATGTGTAGCAAAATAAAGATTGATTTTGAAAAGACGATATTTTTAGATATGTAAAGTTGAAATCTTTATTTTTATAAAGTTGAAATCGATGTATATGAAAGGGCGAGATCCTTATATGTAAATTGGCATACGAAAGCCTTGATTCTTGAAAAGGCGAAATCTTTAAAATTGAAAAGGCGAAATCTTTATATGGAAAATAGCGTAATAAAAATATAATTTTTATCTATATAACATAGTAGTAAAAATTCGATTTTTATATATTGAATAACGGAATAAAAATTCGATTTTTAAAGGTATGAAGTGATTATAAAATATGATTTTTAAAATTGAAAGTGAATAAATAAAAATGTGGTTTTTATTTTAAAGACATCAAAATATAAAAATGTGTGATTTTTTATATATGTAGTAGCTACGGGCAACAAAGATGACGAAGATGCGATAGCGATGAAGATTTCTATCAATGAAGTGCCGTGGAGCTAGGAAGCTATCTGTGAGAATTTCTCACCTTTCGATTTCTTTTCTAATTTTATATATATACTAGGATGCAGACGGTGTTTAGTAGCACCCGACACTCGTCATCCACAGACCATGGATGGCTTGTTAGTTTAATTGTTTGGTTGTGTAATTAGTTAGATGATTTGATTTGAAATTGAATGGTTTGGTGAAATGAAATTGATTTGATTGATGTGTGAATGGCGTGGGCCTTCACTAGACCGGGGATAAGGCTAGGCCTCGTCCCGTTTCTAGTATCGTGCCGTTATGCCGCCGAAATTTTCTAAAATAAGTTAGAAAAAATAGGAATATCATTTTATTTAAAGAATGAACTGAATAGAAATTCATATGTTAAAATAAAATGTTTTATCGTTAAAAATATAATTTTTAACGTGAATATGAATTTAGTGAATGTGAATAAATAAATATTCATTTACAAACCGGACGGTTTGTTTATGTACACTGATTTGACTGACATTGATTGGGACGATAAATTTTACACATCGCCCAACTGCACAAATAAAATCTGTGTTTGATTGTTTGAAACCCCACACGGGTGTTGGGATGAAATTTGAAGTTCACTCATCCTGATTGATTAAATATGTCGATCGATTGATTGACAGGCTGTTATAAGCGTTATATATCTATATTTGATGCTTATACAATGTAGTGCACTTTGGTTGATGGTTGATTATTTTTCAATGCTATTATATACGTGTGATGTATGAAAATCCATATAATTAATATTATATGGTGATTGATTGGGCCTCATTCCAATTTAGAAGATAAAGAATAATATAATATAAAGGTTCATGTGTTGACTGTACTCATCCGTTGAGATTAGTCATGTGTTGAACGAAATATTTTTATAATAAAATTTACATCTTTATCAATATAATATAAAGGTTCATGTGTTGACTGTACTCATCCGTTGAGATTAGTCATGTGTTGAACGAAATATTTTTATAATAAAATTTACATCTTTATCAATATAATATAAAGGTTCATGTGTTGACTGTACTCATCCGTTGAGATTAGTCATGTGTTGAACGAAATATTTTTATAATAAAATTTACATCTTTATCAATATAATATAAAGGTTCATGTGTTGACTGTACTCATCCGTTGAGATTAGTCATGTGTTGAACGAAATATTTTTATAATAAAATTTACATCTTTATCAATATAATATAAAGGTTCATGTGTTGACTGTACTCATCCGTTGAGATTAGTCATGTGTTGAACGAAATATTTTTATAATAAAATTTACATCTTTATCAATATAATATAAAGGTTCATGTGTTGACTGTACTCATCCGTTGAGATTAGTCATGTGTTGAACGAAATATTTTTATAATAAAATTTACATCTTTATCAATATAATATAAAGGTTCATGTGTTGACTGTACTCATCCGTTGAGATTAGTCATGTGTTGAACGAAATATTTTGATAATAACAAATATTTTGATAATAGGAAATATTTGAAATAGAATATTTGAAATAGAAATATGTGAAGCCGTGTTGATTAGATTGACGCCATTTTGACACGAACGATATTTATATCGATTTTATTCATTTTGAAATGAATTGAATATATAACGATTTCGAAATGAATCGAATATATAACGATTTCGAAATGAATTGAATATATAACGATTTCGAAATGAATTGAATATATAACGATTTCGAAATGAATTGAATATAAAACGATTTCGAAATGAATTGAATATAAAACGATTTCGAAATGAATTGAATATATAACGATTTCGAAATGAATTGAATATATAACGATTTCGAAATGAATTGAATAGAAAACGATTTCGAAATGAATTGAATAGAAAACGATTTCGAAATGAATTGAATAGAAAACGATTTCGAAATGAATTGAATAGAAAACGATTTCGAAATGAATTGAATATATAACGATTTCGAAATGAATTGAATAGAAAACGATTTCGAAATGAATTGAATATATAACGATTTCGAAATGAATTGAATATATAACGATTTCGAAATGAATTGAATATATATAACGATTTCGAAATGAATTGAATATATAACGATTTCGAAATGAATTGAATATAAAACGATTTCGAAATGAATTGAATAGAAAACGATTTCGAAATGAATTGAATAGAAAACGATTTCGAAATGAATTGAATATATAACGATTTCGAAATGAATTGAATATATGACGATTTCGAAATGAATTGAATATATAACGATTTCGAAATGAATTGAATATATAACGATTTCGAAATAAATTGAATATATAACGATTTCGAAATGAATTGAATATATAACGACTTCGAAATGAATTGAATATATAATGATTTCGAAATGAATTGAATATATAACGATTTCGAAATGAATTGAATATATAACGATTTCGAAATGAATTGAATATATAACGATTTCGAAATGAATTGAATATATAACGATTTCAAAATGAATTGAATAGAAAACGATTTCGAAATTAATTGAATAGAAAACGATTTCGAAATGAATTGAATAGAAAACCAATTTGAATTGAATCGAATAGAAAACCAATTTGAATTGAATCGAATAGAAAACCAATTTGAATTGAATTGAATAGAAAACGACTTTGAAACCGAATTGAATTGAAAACGAATTCAAATTGAATTGAAAGCGAATTGAAATGAATTCAAATTGAATTGAAATTTGAATTGAATAGAAAAGAATTTTAAAACGAATTTATAAGGAAAGATTCAATTTTGATTTGAATTGATATGGAAGTTGAAATTATTTTCGAAACGAATTCAAAACTATTTTTAAAACTTCATTTTAAATAGAAATCGACAAAAAATATATTATATATATAATATAATGGCCTGAATAGAACGCGCCGCGCCGCGGCAGTTCGTGAATTTCGACCATTTATTTCAAACGGACATTACGGGAGATCCAACCGTCGGATTCTCCTAAAACAGGAACCGTTGGGTTCGTATCGAAAAGAGCTTTCTAACGAATATTAGAAATTTAAAATCTAACGGTTGGATTTGGAGATACGTCCAAATCAAATTCAGAAAAGGTCGATATAAGTGCAGTTCGATGGCCGTTGATGGAAATCGATTGTACGGGCCTTAATAAATTTATTAAAAATAGTAATAATTTGTGTAAAATCATAAGAAATGATTTGGGAAAAATTGGGGCGAAAAACTCCATATTTGAAAAGATAAAAATGGATTTTTATCGAAATGAACTAATTTTGAACTAAATTTAAAACCCAATTATTTTTAAATAAATAAATTAGATTTAAAAAGGGGTTTTAAATAATCGGAATTTCTAATATATTTGATTGGATTTGAAATGGGTTTATCGTGAACGGTGTTTTAAATAACACTAGTTCTTTAACCCGACGATAAATAGAATGTGATTTGGGTTTGTCGTGAACTGTGTTTTAAATAACACCTAGTTCTTTAACCCAGTAAAAGGAGTTTTAATGAATCTGTTATTAGATTGAAATGTAAATCTATAATCTAAATTATCAAATTTAGAAATGAGCGAGAATGGAGTATCGCCAGTTTTGCTCCAAAGCGATAGTTAAATCTTTAATTAGATTTGAACGTGAAATGGTAATTAAATTTACCGATAACACCACGTTGTTAGATATGGAGTATTACCAGTTTTGCTTCATGGGATGAATAGGTTGGGATTGGGAAATAAAATAAATAATTACTTCATTGTGGTTCGCTAATCTCGACTAGTTTAGAAAACCATAATTTGGTTTGAAACGACATCCAAAGGAAGATTAAAGGATAAATTTTAAAGAATTTATTTTGGATAAAATTAATGGGAACCTTTCCCAAAAGGATACGAATATTTAAATAACAGAATATTCAGAATTGGAATGAGGCATATGTTGTGTTTGTGTAACATCTGTTTTAAATATACGCGGATTGTTCGGAAAGTCCGGATTTATACCCATTTTGAATAACCGATTCGACGATAATCGAAGATGAAGACGGTGGTCGAAGACCAGAAGTCTTCACATCGTTTGTATAATTACTGACGATCCTGATTGGGCAGTACACCCAAGAGGATGGAAATAGTTGGTGGTCGTCCAGACGTACTTGGAGATGGATGGATATGCGAGGAAAGTGCCTCCGGTTTCGTTCAGACCCAGAACGGACTTGTAAATGGATTGTGTGTCTGACACTGGATTTTATTCTGTGTTGATTGATTTCTATTAAATATACATCTGTTTGGCGGCGGAGAATTTATTCTTTTGCTTAACGCCCTTCTCTGAGACGTACGAGCTCAGAGGTTGTATATCGATGGACATCAGTCGCATGGCATGAATTGCCTGTGTGGCACGCTAAGATGCAATGATCAAGGCTTTTGTTGAAAAGCAAAGTCTTGTGGTTGATGATCAAAGCACGGCCTACGTGGCAGCTTTGTGTATAACGTGAATTCGCGAGCCTCACACCTCGGTATGAGTTAAAAACGGGATACGGACTGCAGGGAGAGCACGACGTTTCTTTCTAGCTTTGGTGGTGTCAGTGACTTACCAGCCCTGACATTTATATACTTTTCACCTTTGTGGTTGTTGGATGAGGCGCCTCGATTATAGGTCTGTAAGGACCGGGAAACGTGTGTTCAGGAATTGCCAATCCTCTAACGTAAGTGAGGACCGGCCCTGAAGATCCAGGGGTTGCCCAGAGTGCGTAGCCCTGGGACATTTGCTAGAGTGTCTCGAACGCGGAAGAGGAGCTTGCCCCTTGCCTCGACTCACGACGGAAATCCAATTTCCAATACGTGTATTGCGGTTTTAATTGTAGAACTAGTATGGCGACATAGTAGCATGGGATGCTATGCCGTCTATGATTTATACTTATGATTGAAATTGTTTTGACACTAAACACTTATTATATTATCAAATGATTTGTTTTAAACGTACCAAGCATGTTTGGCTATTATAAGGGAAAACCCTATCCTCCGGCTTGCGTTGCATTGTGTGATGGGACCTGGGTCTTATAATAGCTTCATTTTTCGAAAAAGCATTGCGTTGTTTATTCTATGCACTGGTATTCTTGGGAGGAAACCTGTTCCGTGTTATACGGCGTGGTCCCTTGAATTACTCTCTTTTAAAATTGAATATAAATAACTGTTTTAGTTCTCACACCAGTCACATGACTGACCTGGAGTTTATTGTTTTAACCTAAACTCTGGGTGCCCTCATTTTCCGCACGGGCAGCTAGTAGTTTTGGTTTTGCAGATTTATATTCACAGGATCCTGGTTTACAGCTGGAATGATATCCAGAAAGCTCTGTATCCGTATATCACCTTCAGTTGTGCTTTTTATTATTTTCCGCTGCTATGTAATTTATTGTAATCTTTGATATTTATCAAATGTAATTTATTCAATTATACTCTGTATATTCTTGTATTCTGATGGAATTGTTGTAATAGCAATGAAATGTTCTTCCGTCTGCGTTCATTTGTGTGTTGTTCTCAAAGCATCCGCTCTTTCCTTCACGGGGAAGTTACGGGTTCTCACATTTGGTATCAGAGCTTTGGTTTACAGAGCTCGAGAACAAGACACATTAGAACCATACGAAAGAATTCATCAGATATTGGATTAGTAATATCCAATTAGAATGACTCGTTAGAGATAGGATCAGTAGTATCCTAGAACGAGCGTGAAGAGTATATTTTTCAAATGAAAACAATTTTGTTTTAAAATTTAAATCATTTTATACGTATTTGAATATTTATTTATATTGATATGGACAATCTAGTATATAAAGGTTTTGCATATACGCGTCATGAACGTATATTCGAAGTTTTAATATACTGGATAGATATGGAATCACATTCTAGTCGCCCGGAGATGGTACTGATGATTGTCATGACATCATCAGTATTTATGTTCGTGTTTCGAAGGTATGATTTTCTATATATTTCCATTAGACTGGTGTGAGAACCAAAACTTATATAGCTAGAACACATTGTTGTGAATTGGCATCAAAAACAAGATTTTCTGTATATATATCAAAATTATGAATTTGAAATGTTAAATTCACTAATAGATTGATGTTTGCGTTGTTTGTTTATTTGTTTGATAACTTTGAACCATTTATGCCTAATTGAACCAAATATTGAATTATATCAAAAATTGGTCGCATTTGCTTGCATATACATATACTTATATTGAACAGGTCATAGCAAGGAGGCTAGAGCAGAGAATAAAATTTGTTTGCCCGACAAATAGGTACATGTTTACTACATAATTTACTGTTTTGTTTGGGTGATGATGATTTTATGAGCCTATTGGCTAGCCGCTTGGCTTTTTCTTTTTCTTTTTGAGATCAGAAGGACCGGGGAAGCTATTTGAAATTCCCTGATGCTCCCGGTGCAGGGGAGGTTATGGCGAAATTTTTCGAAAATTTAGGGTGTTAGCCAAATTTTTGAAATTTTGAAAATTCTCAGAAACTGAAAGGTTGGAGAATGCAAGCTAGATCGAACGTAGAGTTGATTAATCAAACCACTTTCGACTTTGTTCCTTTTCGGGGACGAAAAGTTTTAAGTGGGGGAGATTGTAACAACCTGAAAATCCGAGCCAGTTTAAAATTTTTATTTTGGCAATTTAAGCAAATTTTGAGGATTTAAAATAGATTATTTTAAATAATATCGACGGGAAATTTATTTTGAATATAATTCGAACGTATATATTATATACGTCGTCGTTAGAATATAAATATTTATATATAATTATAAATAGAATTGAAAATGGCGCGGTAGTTCGATAATTCGATTTCAAACTTCAATTGAATGTACCGGGTGCAAAACAATCCGGATTTTAGTGAAACCAAAAATATTTGAATCTAATTGATAATATCTTTCCAACGAATCCGAAAAATCGAGATTTCATAGCGGGAATCAAAAGATATGTCCAGTTGAAAATTCTGAATAGTCGCTATGGAATTCGGGCCCTTAAAAATGGAAATTTTGCAAACGACCTCGGATTTCGACGAAACCAGTTTTGTTGGGTCCGTGATGTCGAGTTATTGCTAGATTCCAATTTTCATAATTTTCTGAATCAGTATGTGAGCGTGGCAAAGGAAAACGCGTTTGACCGGTTTCAGTTGATTTTAATCGACTGGAAAATGGCCATTTTTCTAACGGTCTCAGAATTCGACGAAACTAGTTTTGTTAGGACCGTGTCGTCAATACGAAGCTAGAAAATATTTTTCTGGAATTTTTCTAGTTAGTATGTGACCCCGGTAATTTGAAATGTACGTTTAAAATACAATATAGTGATTTAAATGTAAATTAAACGGAAACTGATTCAAATGGTCAAATCAGCTTGCGATACATATCCCATTGAGTTCGGAACGGGGGTAAAACGTTATGAACGGCAGGCGGTGGGCCTCGTTTCGAGGTCGTATGAAAAAGTCAACTTTAGGTTGAATTAAATAATCAAATAATAATAAAATAAAATAAAAAAACCCCCCTTTCCCTTATCTTCTGCCCCCCCTCTTATTTTTCAAAACAGGAAATCGATTTCACAAAAAAAAAAAAAAAGGAGGGCGCGATGGCCGCCGCCGTCCCCAGGCGGAGCACGGCCGCAATCCCCCCTCCTTCCGCCGCCTCCTTTCTTCTCCTCCTCCTTTCCTCTCTACCCTCGCTTCTCGTTTTCCCCTTCCTCCTTCTGAAACGCGACACCGAAGAACGCGCCGCCCACCCCCTCTTCGACCTCCACCACCCGACGCGCCATTCCACCCTCCTGACCACCTACGACACAGTGAAAACCCCCTCCCTCTGAACGAAACACTGTAAGTTTTTATACGTTATTTTTTAATTCGTTTTTTTTATAATTATTGTTAATTATTATGTAACTGATTTTATAAAACAGTTAAAAAAAAATCGATTTTCTTTTAGCATAGGAAAGAAAAATTCGGATATATATATATAATAGCAATTAAAAATATGATTTTTATATTTTTAAAGTAATAAAAATATGACTTTTATATTTTTAAGGTATTAAAAATATAGTCTTTACTATATAGACGAAGTAAAATATGATTATTATATTTTTAAAGTATTAAAAATATGATTTTTATATTTTTAAAGTATCAAAAATATAATCTTTAGTATATAGAAGATGTAAAAATTTGATTTTTACTTATGTAGTGGATTAAAAATATAATTTTTACATGATAGGAATATTAAAAATAGCATCTCTATATGTGTAGCAAAATAAAGATTGATTTTGAAAAGATGATATTTTTAGATATGTAAAGTTGAAATCTTTATTTTTATAAAGTTGAAATCGATGTATATGAAAGGGCGAGATCCTTATATGTAAATTGGCATACGAAAGCCTTGATTCTTGAAAAGGCGAAATCTTTAAAATTGAAAAGGCGAAATCTATATATGGAAAATAGCGTGATAAAAATATAATTTTTATCTATATAACATAGTAGTAAAAATTCGATTTTTATATATTGAATAACGGAATAAAAATTCGATTTTTAAAGGTATGAAGTGATTATAAAATATGATTTTTAAAATTGAAAGTGAATAAATAAAAATGTGATTTTTATTTTAAAGACATCAAAATATAAAAATGTGTGATTTTTTATATATGTAGTGGCTACGGGCAACAAAGATGACGAAGATGCGATAGCGATGAAGATTTCTATCAGTGAAGTGCCGTGGAGCTAGGAAGCTATCTGTGAGAATTTCTCACCTTTCGATTTCTTTTCTAATTTTATATATATACTAGGATGCAGACGGTGTTTAGTAGCACCCGACACCCGTCATCCACAGACCATGGATGGCTTGTTTGTTTAATTGTTTGGTTGTGTAATTAGTTAGATGATTTGATTTGAAATTGAATGGTTTGGTGAAATGAAATTGATTTGATTGATGTGTGAATGGCGTGGGCCTTCACTAGACCGGGGATAAGGCTAGGCCTCGTCCCGTTTCTAGTATCGTGCCGTTATGCCGCCGAAATTTTCTAAAATAAGTTAGAAAAAATAGGAATATCATTTTATTTAAAGAATGAACTGAATAGAAATTCATATGTTAAAATAAAATGTTTTATCGTTAAAAATATAATTTTTAACGTGAATATGAATTTAGTGAATGTGAATAAATAAATATTCATTTACAAACCGGACGGTTTTTTTATGTACACTGATTTGACTGACATTGATTGGGACGATAAATTTTACACATCGCCCAACTGCACAAATAAAATCTGTGTTTGATTGTTTGAAACCCCACACGGGTGTTGGGATGAAATTTGAAGTTCGCTCATCCTGATTGATTAAATATGTCGATCGATCGATTGACAGGCTGTTATAAGCGTTATATATCTATATTTGATGCTTATACAATGTAGTGCACTTTGGTTGATGGTTGATTATTTTTCAATGCTATTATGTACGTGTGATGTATGAAAATCCATATAATTAATATTATATGGTGATTAATTGGGCCTCATTCCAATTTAGAAGATAAAGAATAATATAATATAAAGGTTCATGTGTTGACTGTACTCATCCGTTGAGATTAGTCATGTGTTGAACGAAATATTTTTATAATAAAATTTACATCTTTATCAATATAATATAAAGGTTCATGTGTTGACTGTACTCATCCGTTGAGATTAGTCATGTGTTGAACGAAATATTTTTATAATAAAATTTACATCTTTATCAATATAATATAAAGGTTCATGTGTTGACTGTACTCATCCGTTGAGATTAGTCATGTGTTGAACGAAATATTTTTATAATAAAATTTACATCTTTATCAATATAATATAAAGGTTCATGTGTTGACTGTACTCATCCGTTGAGATTAGTCATGTGTTGAACGAAATATTTTTATAATAAAATTTACATCTTTATCAATATAATATAAAGGTTCATGTGTTGACTGTACTCATCCGTTGAGATTAGTCATGTGTTGAACGAAATATTTTTATAATAAAATTTGCATCTTTATCAATATAATATAAAGGTTCATGTGTTGACTGTACTCATCCGTTGAGATTAGTCATGTGTTGAACGAAATATTTTTATAATAAAATTTACATCTTTATCAATATAATATAAAGGTTCATGTGTTGACTGTACTCATCCGTTGAGATTAGTCATGTGTTGAACGAAATATTTTTATAATAAAATTTACATCTTTATCAATATAATATAAAGGTTCATGTGTTGACTGTACTCATCCGTTGAGATTAGTCATGTGTTGAACGAAATATTTTGATAATAACAAATATTTTGATAATAGGAAATATTTGAAATAGAATATTTGAAATAGAAATATGTGAAGCCGTGTTGATTAGATTGACGCCATTTTGACACGAACGATATTTATATCGATTTTATTCATTTTGAAATGAATTGAATATATAACGATTTCGAAATGAATCGAATATATAACGATTTCGAAATGAATCGAATATATAACGATTTCGAAATGAATCGAATATATAACGATTTCGAAATGAATTGAATATATAACGATTTCGAAATGAATTGAATATAAAACGATTTCGAAATGAATTGAATATATAACGATTTCGAAATGAATTGAATATATAACGATTTCGAAATGAATTGAATAGAAAACGATTTCGAAATGAATTGAATAGAAAACGATTTCGAAATGAATTGAATATAAAACGATTTCAAAATGAATTGAATATATAACGATTTCGAAATGAATTGAATATAAAACGATTTCGAAATGAATTGAATATATAACGATTTCGAAATGAATTGAATATATAACGATTTCGAAATGAATTGAATATATAACGATTTCGAAATGAATTGAATATATAACGATTTCGAAATGAATTGAATATATAACGATTTCGAAATGAATTGAATATATAACGACTTCGAAATGAATTGAATATATAACGACTTCGAAATGAATTGAATATATAACGACTTCGAAATGAATTGAATATATAACGACTTCGAAATGAATTGAATATATAACTATTTCGAAATGAATTGAATATATAACGATTTCGAAATGAATTGAATATATAACGATTTCGAAATGAATTGAATAGAAAACGATTTCGAAATGAATTGAATAGAAAACGATTTCGAAATGAATTGAATAGAAAACCAATTTGAATTGAATCGAATAGAAAACCAATTTGAATTGAATCGAATAGAAAACGACTTTGAAACCGAATTGAATTGAAAACGAATTCAAATTGAGTTGAAAGCGAATTGAAATGAATTCAAATTGAATTGAAATTTGAATTAAATAGAAAAGAATTTTAAAACGAATTTATAAGGAAAGATTCAATTTTGATTTGAATTGATATGGAAGTTGAAATTATTTTCGAAACGAATTCAAAACTATTTTTAAAACTTCATTTTAAATAGAAATCGATGAAAATTATATTATATATATATATATATATATTATATATATAATATAATGGCCTGAATAGAACGCGCCGCGCCGCGGCAGTTCGTGAATTTCGACCATTTATTTCAAAGGGACATTACGGGAGATCCGACCGTCGGATTCTCCTAAAATCGGAACCGTTGGGTTCGTATCGAAAAGAGCTTTCTAACGAATATTAGAAATTTAAAATCTAACGGTTGGATTTGGAGATACGTCCAAATCAAATTCAGAAAAGGTCACTATAAGTGCAGTTCGATGGCCGTTGATGGAAATCGATTGTACGGGCCTTAATAAATTTATTAAAAATAGTAATAATTTGTGTAAAATCATAAGAAATGATTTGGGAAAAATTGGGGTGAAAAACTCCATATTTGAAAAGATAAAAATGGATTTTTATCGAAATGAACTAATTTTGAACTAAATTTAAAACCCAATTATTTTTAAATAAATAAATTACATTTAAAAAGGGGTTTTAAATAATAGGAATTTCTAATATATTTGATTGGATTTGAAATGGGTTTATCGTGAACGGTGTTTTAAATAACACTAGTTCTTTAACCCGACGATAAATAGAATGTGATTTGGGTTTGTCGTGAACTGTGTTTTAAATAACACCTAGTTCTTTAACCCAGTAAAAGGAGTTTTAATGAATCTGTTATTAGATTGAAATGTAAATCTATAATCTAAATTATCAAATTTAGAAATGAGCGAGAATGGAGTATCGCCAGTTTTGCTCCAAAGCGATAGTTAAATCTTTAATTAGATTTGAACGTGAAATGGTAATTAAATTTACCGATAACACCACGTTGTTAGATATGGAGTATTACCAGTTTTGCTTCATGGGATGAATAGGTTGGGATTGGGAAATAAAATAAATAATTACTTCGTTGTGGTTCGCTAATCTCGACTAGTTTAGAAAACCATAATTTGGTTTGAAACGACATCCAAAGGAAGATTAAAGGATAAATTTTAAAGAATTTATTTTGGATAAAATTAATGGGAACCTTTCCCAAAAGGATGCGAATATTTAAATAACAGAATATTCAGAATTGGAATGAGGCGTATGTTGTGTTTGTGTAACATCTGTTTTAAATATACGCGGATTGTTCGGAAAGTCCGGGTTTATACCCATTCTGAATAACCGATTCGACGATAAGTCGAAGATGAAGACGGTGGTTGAAGACCAGAAGTCTTCACATCGTTTGGATAATTACTGACGATCCTGATTGGGCAGTACACCCAAGAGGATGGAAATAGTTGGTGGTCGTCCAGACGTACTTGGAGATGGATGGATATGCGAGGAAAGTGCCTCCGGTTTCGTTCAGACCCAGAACGGACTTGTAAATGGATTGTGTGTCTGACACTGGATTTTATTCTGTGTTGATTGATTTCTATTAAATATACATCTGTTTGGCGGCGGAGAATTTATTCTTTTGCTTAACGCCCTTCTCTGAGACGTATGAGCTCAGAGGTTGTATATCGATGGACATCAGTCGCATGGCATGAATTGCCTGTGTGGCACGCTAAGATGCAATGATCAAGGCTTTTGTTAAAAAGCAAAGTCATGTGGTTGATGATCAAAGCACGGCCTACGTGGCAGCTTTGTGTATAACGTGAATTCGCGAGCCTCACACCTCGGTATGAGTTAAAAACGGGATACGGACTGCAGGGAGAGCACGACGTTTCTTTCTAGCTTTGGTGGTGTCAGTGACTTACCAGCCCTGACATTTATATACTTTTCACCTTTGTGGTTGTTGGATGAGGCGCCTCGATTATAAGTCTGTAAGGACCGGGAAACGTGTGTTCAGGAATTGCCAATCCTCTAACGTAAGTGAGGACCGGCCCTGAAGATCCAGGGGTTGCCCAGAGTGCGTAGCCCTGGGACATTTGCTAGAGTGTCTCGAACGCGAAAGAGGAGCTTGCCCCTTGCCTCGACTCATGACGGAAATCCAATTTCCAATACGTGTATTGCGGTTTTAATTGTAGAACTAGTATGGCGACATAGTAGCATGGGATGCTATGCCGTCTATGATTTATACTTATGATTGAAATTGTTTTGACACTAAACACTTATTATATTATCAAATTATTTGTTTTAAACGTACCAAGCATGTTTGGCTATTATAAGGGAAAACCCTATCCTCCGGCTTGCGTTGCATTGTGTGATGGGACCTGGGTCTTATAATAGCTTTATTTTTCGAAAAAGCATTGCGTTGTTTATTCTATGCACTGGTATTCTTGGGAGGAAACCTGTTCCGTGTTATACGGCGTGGTCCCTTGAATTACTCTCTTTTAAAATTGAATATAAATAACTGTTTTAGTTCTCACACCAGTCACATGACTGACCTGGAGTTTATTGTTTTAACCTAAACTCTGGGTGCCCTCATTTTCCGCACGGGCAGCTAGTAGTTTTGGTTTTGCAGATTTATATTCACAGGATCCTGGTTTACAGCTGGAATGATATCCGGAAAGCTCTGTATCCGTATATCACCTTCAGTTGTGCTTTTTATTATTTTCCGCTGCTATGTAATTTATTGTAATATCTGATATTTATCAAATGTGATTTATTCAATTATACTCTATATATTCTTATATTCTGATGGAATTGTTGTAATAGCAATGAAATGTTCTTCCGTCTGCGTTCATTTGTGTGTTGTTCTCAAAGCATCCGCTCTTTCCTTCACGGGGAAGTTACGGGTTCTCACATTTTCTCTTTATTCCATAAGTTAGACTATTCGAGTCTAATGTATATTTTACGTTAAACGAACGAACGTACAACGTGGGGGCAATGGGATAATATTAAAAGATTTAATATTGAGAATTGGCATAAATGCCTTAAATGTGATGTTAATTGGTATAATTTTATATACCATAAATAGATGGACATAATTGAATCAATTATGGACATAGTTAAATTTGTAATTGATTGGCAATTCGAATAGGGAAATTAATTCAAATTGGGGGTAATTAACTAGGTGTAATTAATCGCCTAAGACACGAGGTTAGAATTTTTTGTGGTGTAAGACTGCCCCGACCCGCCCGGCAAATCCAGCTGCCACAAATGGCAGTCTAATGTGGGAGGTCTTAGGTATAAATTATATACGTAATAGTTGTAAAGACACGAGGTTAGGCTCGTTTATGGTGTAAGACTGCCTGGACCCGCCAGGCAAATCCAGCTGCCATAAATGCCAGTCTAATGTGGGAGGTCTATACAAGGTTACGGTCTTAATGAATTAAGAAACACTTAACAGATAAACATGTAGGGGGTTAAGTGGGTGCCTTGGGTGGCATGTGGAATTTAGTGGGTGCCTTGGGTGGCATGTAGAATTTAGTGGGTGCCTTGGATGGCATTTGAAATACGATTAAATGCACTTAACCAAGATTGAAACATGTAAGAAGACATGAATAAGAATGGGGTTAAGTGGGGAAAAACCTTAGAGGGGATCAAGCATAGGTGGAAAGCTTATGTCATGCATGGGGGCCCTTTTCAAACCAGTAACTCATTAAGTATCTTTGTGGGCTCGACCCAAGTCGAGGACGGGACATGCATACTGGATTTGATTGTAAGAGGTCAAAACGGGTCAGTGGTGGCAACGCAAGTCCAACGGGTTCATATGCGTGTGTGGGCCCGGGCTGGTAGGTAAGACGTTGTTGCATTGTGTAGATATAAGCCGTGCATTTTTTGTTGTATCGGGTTGCCACTTTGGGGAGTGATACACCCCACTGTGGGGCCAACACGGGTATCTACGAGTTAGGGAGCCGATCAAATGGGGGTACTGGGTACACCTAGTGGAGATAGGGGCAGACGGCACCTATGAAGGTAGCTACGAGTACATTAAACAACCATTATCATTATTAACTTTTGTAGGCAGGATCAACCTTTAAGGTGACTAGTGGTGGTGCAATGTAGTAATTATCTTATAGTGACTAGGTGCGCCTTTAACGTCATCTTGGTTCATCTTATTTCCTCGTTTTTTTCTGTCATACCCAATTGTTCACAGTCGTTTCCTTATTTTCCAGCTTATGCCTTAGCCTAGTTATTTTGATAATTATATCGTTAAAGTTATCGCACTCGCTAGACTTTATGTCTGACCCCCTTTTCTTTCCACCTCTTTTCTTCCTCCCCCCCCCCCCCCTCAGGTTTGCAAGGAGGGAATACTACAGCTTAGTGCCGATTTCTTTCAGTTACTTGAAGATAGTAGATGTATCGCTTGGGACTCTCTCATCTTTATGGCTTTGTTTATGCTCAGTGGGGATTTATGCATTTATATTATTTAAGTACTTGCTTCTTTATGTACTTTGAAGTTTTTGGAAAAGACCACTGATCCTGTTGTAATGGTAAACTCGTTTTGAGTTATGATGAAGTAAAATAAGTTTTTCACTTCCGCTGTGTTGTTTTTGTTTATTTATTCTTGTAATTTATCTGTTATATACAACAATAACACTTCATGGACATTGATGCATTCCCTTTATGAGTGACATTAACGGACGTGGGGTGTTACACCCCCTTTAGGAGGTGCCTTGCCCTGGCCAGCTTGGTAGTGACAAGGGTTTTGGGCGCAGAGAAAGGCTTACACATCACCCCTCACTCCGGGAGGTGCATTGCCCTAGCCAGCTCGGTAGTGACAAGGTTATTCATCCGTTTGTGGCTTGACCTTCCTATGGTTATTTTGAATTCTGAGAGGGTTTCCATACACTTAGTTATGTGTGTGTTTTTGGCGGATACCTTTTTTTATTCATTTATCATTGGAAAGTATGGTCTTAAGTGTTCTGAGTTCCACGTTCTTGTAATGAGATTGCCATTTGGTTTGCAGAGTCGATACGTCCCAGGTACGAGTTCTTGATGAATGACTAATGGTCCTTCCAAATTTGGGCCAAGCGGACCATCCGATGGGTTCTTTGTGTTGGCCGTTACCCTTCAAAAGACCAAATCTTCTTTTGTGAATGCTCTAGTTTTGACCCTTGAGTTGTAGTATTTTATGATTCTCCTTTGGTCTTCGGTCATTCTAATTGTAGCCTCGTCTCTTAATCCTTGTATTAGGTCTAAAGATTCCTTTTTTAACTCTTGATAAGGATCAAATACGTAGGCCATCCTTCTGTGTGAAGGGATTTCAACCTCAATTGCAAGCATGGCTTCACATCCATATGTCAAAGAAAACGGAGTATGTCATGTCACCCTTTTGGTGAAAGTTCTATATGCCCAAAGAACTAAGGGTAATTCTTCTGCCAATTTCCTTTAGCTTGGTTTAGTTGTTTCTTAAGAATTGTCTTTATGGTTTTGTTTTTGCCTTTGATGGCTCCATTACCCTTGGATGTGCTACTGAGGAAAAGCTTTTGATGATCTCATTCTTATCACAAAATCGTTTGAATTCCTCAATTGTGTTCCATTGTCTAATATGATCTTGTAAGGAATCCCAAAGCGAGTGATAATATTCTTTATTACAAATCTCACCACCTTCTCAGATGTGATTATCAGAAGTGGTTTTGCTTCCACCTAATTGGTAAAGTAATCGACAACTACTACAACATACTTAGCTCCACCCTTGGAAACTAGCAGAGGTCCAATCAAATATATCTCCTACACATCGAAAGGCCATGAGCTTGAGATAGTGGTTAACTCATTTGGAGGTATCCGGGGTATCTTATAATACCTTTGACATTTCTCGCACTTCTTGACATACTCAATTGCTTGGTTAACCATTTATGGCTAGTAAAAGCCTTATCACCTGACCTTCTTCTCTAACTTAATTCCGTTGGAATGGTCTCCGCACAAACCTTCGTGTGCTTCTTTCAACAACTTAATCCCTTTCTCAAGGCTTACGCATCTTAAATAGGGGATTGAGTGCCATTACTTATAGAGTATCCCATTCGTAACCATAAAGGCAGGGGCTTGGTGCCTTATCTTTCTCATAACTTCCCTACTAAGGGGTAGAACCCTATTCATGAGGTAATCAACTATAGGAACCGTCCAAGTATTTTCATAATCGGACTCCGTTTCTGCTGAGAATGGTTCCTTGTCGAAGGTAACCTCCTTGCTTATTTCATTTTCTTTTTACAAAGATTGGGTTCTCATTAGGACCAATAATTCTTTTCTAGTTTTGGGCTCTTCCTGCTCAATGCTAGGTCTTTCTTAGTACCCTACGGGAATTATCCGAGTTTCGGGCACTCCTCGGGAGCTGGCCAGTTTGGCTAGTAAATCGGCTTTTGTGTTCTCCCTTCTTGGGATTTGCTATATTGAGAAGTCCTCAAACTGAGAAAGCATCTTTATTTATTTTTTTACATATAGGGCCAGACAAGAATCTTTGGTTTGGTAGGTTTGCTTAATCTGATTTACCATTAATTGTGAGTCATTAAAGATCTCTATTCGAGATGTTTACAACTGTAGTGCTAGGTTCAATCCTGCCATCATTGACTCATATTCGATCACATTATTGGTAGATGTAAACCCTGACTTCATTGCATAATGCAAGCAGGTAATTATGATGTATCCTGCCCCTGCTTCCTGTTCGTTTGAGGCTCTATCTATGAATAGTTGCTAGTTAGCCTTTAAGTCGTTCTCTTTGGTCGACTGTTTTGTAGTAAAACTGGTGCATTCATTTACACAGTCTATGAGAGCTTGTCCTTTTATCGCTGCTCGAGGTTGAAACTCAATCTCATATTGAGTCTATTGACTAAGCTCAATTCCCCATTTCACTAACCTTCCTGAGATTTCCGGCTTGCTAAAGACTTGCTTAAGCAGAAAATTAGTCAAAACCTTAATGGGATATGCTAGGAAATAACCCCTGAGCTTTTATGCTGTAAGTATTAAGCAATACGCTAAATTTTCCATTATGGGATATCGAGTTTCTCCATCCTTTAACCTTCTGCTAACATAATAAATTGGGTGTTGAGTTCCTTCACTTTTTCTTATAAGGACTGAACTTACTGCGTATTCTAAAACGACCATATATAAGTATAAATCTTCTCCCTTCTCGGGGCTGGAAAAAACCGAGGGTTTCTCTATGTAATCTTTCAATTCGTGAAAGGCTTTTCTGCATTCTTCATTCCATTCGAAGTTCTTTTTCTTTATAACATCAAAGAAATGGACGCATTTGTCAGTGGCTTTGGAAATGGACCTACTGAGGGTTGCTACCTTTCCCTTTAGGCTCATGAACTCTTTGCTTATTTTTGGTTCTTCCATATCCTTTATGGCTTGGATTTGGTCAGGGCTAGCCTCAGTTCCATGATCACTTACCACATTTCCTAGGAACTTTCCGGATTGGAGCCCAAAAGAACGCTTTTGTTGGTTTAACTTCATTTGGTAACCTCTCAAGATGTTGAACATCTCCTCTAGGTCCTCCAGGTGGCTCTCTGCTTTGAAGTACTTTACTGGCATAGCATCTATGTGTACTTCCATGTTGTGCCCAATCTTCTCTTGGAACATTCTGTTAGTCGGGCTTTGGTATGTTGCTCCATCATTTTTCAATATAAAGGGCATCGCTTTATAACAAAATGTCCCCCAATCGGTGATAAAGCTCGTATGTTCTTTGTCGGATTTGTGTATGGGAATTTGATTATGCCCCGAGTAAGCATCCATAATTGGGATAATATCTTATGTCCAGTTGTTGCATTAACCAACAGGTCTATCCGCGGAAGGGAATAACAATCTTTTGGGCAGGCTTTGTTTAAGTTTGTATAATCAATGCAAGTTCTCCACTTTCCGTTGGACTTCTTTACTTGCACAGGGTTGGCTAGCCATATGGGATAAAAAACTTCTTGGATAAACCCGTTTGTTTCTAACCTTTTGACTTCCTCTTTTAAAGCCTCTAATCAGTCTCTATTGTATTGCCTCTTCTTTTGTCGAATCGGGATTACTGAAGGGTTGATATTTAAATCATAGCTTATGATAGAGAGGTTAATCCCGACCATGTCCGAATGAGTCCAAGAGAAGACATCCTTGTTGAGCTGTAGGAAACGAATTAGGTCACTTCTCAAGGGTTCTGCCAACCTTTTCCCTATCTTGATAGACTTGGCTTTATCTTTTGGGTCGATGATTATCTCCTCCAAAACTTCTATTGGTTTTACCCTTTCAGTATCCCTTGAGAATCCAAGTCTGTTATAATTTCTTCTTCCTCTGCCAGTTTTGTTTCATCGACTTTATTTCTCTTTCACCTCAAAGAAGTGTACCTACCGTTCATATGTTTGTCAGTTTTATTGGCTTTTATTTTTGCTTCGAATGTTGGATGTAAGAACCCATCATCCGAAGGTTGAAAAATAATAGAGGAATTAAAGCATGAAGAATACGCCCTTTTATATTTGTCAACTATTGCAAAATATAATTCACGAGAACTAAACTGTTCCCCTCTGATGGTAATCCATCCTTGTTTGTTAAGAATTCCAATATAAGGTATTTGGAAGAGGTAAAAGCATCCATTCCTCTAGAGCAGGTCGCCAAAGAAGGCATTGTAGTAGGATGGTTGGTCGATCACGACAAAAAGAGTTTCAAATGTTCGGTGGAGTGGAGACAATCCAACTTGGACCAGGAGGTTGATCTATCCCACTGGAGTTGATCCCTTGTTGTTGAAGCCGAAGATTGGCTCATTGCTTGGTTCTAACTTCTCCTTGGAGATTCCCATCTGATCAAAAGCATGTCTAAAGATGACATTGACTGCACTCCCAGTATCAACAAGGATTTTGGCAACAACAGAAATCCCAATCTGAGCTATTATCATGAGAGGGTCATTGTGTGGGGTGACGGACCCCTTTCTTCATCTCGTCTGGCACATAGTTGTGCATCTTAAGAGTGTAACGGGTGTTCTTCAATGATGGTTCCTTTCGGATGGAGAATATCCCTTCGCAAGCTTCCTTTAGGTATCTATTTTTGTCTACTGGAAAATTTCCAGCAGGGTGTGGCCCTCCATGGATCACATTGATTTGGTTTATTGGTGGTCCTAAGTCTAGATGACCTTCCTCCATTGCGACTTCTACTGCATTGGCTGAAACTTTTTGTTTTCCATTTGCATGCTGAGAAGATAGTGGCTTGTTTAGATCAAACACTTTTAGATGTCCCTCGCGGATAAGCTTCTGAATAAACCCGTCCAAAACCTTGCATTCGTCGGTTTTATGACTGTTTGTTATGCGATACTGATAATATTTTCCGTCGGCATGAGGTTCAGGCAGTTCTTGTCTTTGAACAAGACCGGGAAGTTACTTACCTTTTCTCTTGTCAAAGCACACACAAAGGAGATGGGCTTGCTTAAAGCGACTGAATTGGAATTAGAATCCTCTCATCCTGGCCTTTTCTGATCTCCATCTTGATTGAACATTCCACCTTGGGGTTTTCGTTCAAAGCATGGCTTTCCTCCTTCCCCTCGAGGTCCGAACTTAATCCTTTTAAAGTACAATTCATCCATACGGATGAACCTATCATCTTGAAAGTGGAAGTCTAGTAGCTCCTTACAGCCACGTATGTATAGTTCCTTCGAAAAGGGGTATTCTCAATTAACCCTGAATGTACAACAATTAACTTGTCACGATCATTCATATATTTTTCCTTTAAGGCTTCCACATTGAACCTTTTCAAGTAATCTCCTAGGGTCTCTCCTTGCCTCTGATTGATATTAGCAATAACTGTGTAGTGAACTGTCGGATCTTTACAGATGCAAAATTGTTCAGAAAATTCATAGGCTTGCCATAAGTAAAGGGTATTCTCTCTATACTGAAGATACCATTTGGCCGCTGCTCCCTGGATGGTTACTGGAAAAAGACGACACCTGACGGCCCCCGAAGCATTATAGAGATCCATTTTCCTATCGAAAGTCATTAGATGATCATCAAGGTTAGTAGTTCTGAGATACTTTATGGCTGGAACCTTCACCCTAGAGGTATTATAGTGCTCATGATCTCATCGGTGAAAGGGGATACTCTTTCATTATCATTAACCCTATCATCCTGAGTTCCTTTCCCTTTGCTTCGCAACAGGTCCTTGGTGGTTTTTCTAGCAATATCTTTGAGGTAGGCCTCTGTATTATCATAATTGGTCCTTTTAGGATCATAAGCTTTAGATATAGAGCTCCCGGATTGCTCCTGACTACATTGATATCCTTGATGGTCTATCCCTACCAAAAGGGATCTCTTCTTCTTAGAGGAAGCTGCTTTGAGACTTCCCTTAGCTTCAAAGTGTTGGACAGAAGCCTTTCTCTTTGGAAATTCATCCACTTCCCTTTGGTTGGACTTAGTGAGCTTCGAAAACTTCTGTTCTTGATTAGCGTCCATTTGAGCATGCATTCCTTGGGTTTGTTTCTCTAGAACCATGATTTTAGTGGCATTTTCCTCCATGACATTTGGGTTTGGTGGTTGCACCAGGTTGGGGGTTGTTCCTTCTTCATTATTGTTTAGGTTGAACGTTGGATTCACGTTTCCTTCAAGGGTTGCATTAGGAGTTGGTTCCTTATTTCTCTCCTCTAATATTTTTGATTTCATCTTTTCC
This sequence comes from Allium sativum, assembly GCA_030737875.1. Classification (NCBI taxonomy): domain Eukaryota; kingdom Viridiplantae; phylum Streptophyta; class Magnoliopsida; order Asparagales; family Amaryllidaceae; genus Allium; species Allium sativum. Next base: position 472,943,610 of record CM060925.1, read on the forward strand.
TGCCATTGATCAATAAGTTTTCCAACTTAACTTCTAATCGGGTAAACTTAAGGGTGGAGGTTCATGCCTTCCTTCTAGCACCAAAATGTTAATGATATTTGTCGTCAACACCCGAACTAGGATATACAATGCATACGCTTAGTAGCCTAATGAAAGAGTAATCTAAAGGTCATTGGAATGTAGCCTCGAATCAGTTATCTTGACGAGTTCCATCGTTTCCTAGGCATCAAGACCTTAGGTCCGAAGAGTAGTTACTATTCCCTTAAGGGGAGAGTATCATGCTTACAAGACTACAAAGTCAGTGATAACCTTAGGGGAAGGGTTTTACAAGTTAAATATGACTGAAACCTTATGCAATAATCACTTTTAGATCCAGGATAAAATAATATACATTATGCTAAGAGGAAATAGGCTAATGCCTCCCAACGCCCCCACTGTTCACATGTCATAGCACTTAATGACTTATATGATACTTCCACATCGAATCAACCCAGAGAGGGCCTTGATTTTGTTAGTTATCAAGTCGTAAGCTCACAGTAACGACCCTTCCGAGGTTGTGTTGCATTAGGCTTACTATGAAAGAGTTAAGTCACAAATTGATGGTTCGAAAGGGTAAAAGTCTTGGTTTTTCCCAGGACCTTTCCTTCTACATAAGAGCTGTAATTAACTCTTTCAAAAGAAAAGTTAGCGTTAATTCCTTGTCTAATCATTATTAACACAATATGATTATCAAATCGAGAAATGTTTAAGTCCTAGACTTCTCCTTTTTATTTATTGCGAATATATTACAAGAGTTGAATAAATCCTCAATTTGATTGAGAAATTTGGGTTTGCTCTTGAATAAAAGAGAACAAGATTGAAAAATGAAAATTCAGCTCCGAAAATGAGACCTCTAGGGTCTTGGCTTTTGAAGCTCCTATTTGATGTTATTCCTATCTCCTTTGTATTGATACCAAGCCTGTTGGTATGGATAACTTTAGGAAAGGCTTTTCCTTCCGGTTAAAAGCTTCCAGTCATCAGCTCTCGGTCTTGCTATTAATTCTTCGTGAAGTTTGCCTTCGTGCTTCAACCGTGTTGTTTTGGGAACCGCCACCCTTTTCATCGCTGAAACTAAGTGAATTAGTGTGGATGGCTTGTTTCTCTTAGAAGCTTTGACTTGCTTTTCGGTATATCTTTGAAGTGGGCTTCGGCTTTCCGAAGGGGCATTTCCGGTGCTTTATTGGTTATCTGCTAAAGTTGCCACCCGGTGATCATCAAATTTGGGTCTCAGTGGTTGGCTTCCGGGTAGCTTCCTCATGTCTCGAGCTATGTGCTTTTGGCGCTCTCGTCTCTTAATGTATCGTCATTAAACAAGTTAATGCCAATAGACCTTTCGCCCTTCTAGGTCTCGGGTTGTAGGATACTTGGTCTTTCTCTTCATCAACTTCCGGTTTTTGGTGACTTCTCATTAACTAACCTTTGTGCCAGAACTACGCTGATGTCACTCTTCCTTTGGATCCGAGGCTCTCTTATTTGATGATGTTGTCGATTGCTTGTTATTTTGAATGCCTCTCTTATGCTTTCGGTTTTATCCTTTACCTAGTCTTTTCATACGAACTACCACTACTACAAAATATGATTGTTGCTTTGCCGTATTTGCTTTGGTTGTGATTATAACCGAAGCAAATAGTATCATTTGCTTCAGTTGTATTTGCTAGCGAAGCAAATGGTGTTATCACTTCGGTTGTTCTCACAACTGAATCAAATGATTTCATTTTCTTCGGTTGTGTTAATAAGCGAAGCAAATGCACCGAAGCAAATGATGTTATTTGCTTCTGTTGTCTTTGCAACTGAAGCAAATAGTGTTATTTGCATCAGTTCTTTAAGAACCGAAGCAACTGCATTGAAGCAAATAGTATTATTATATGCATCATTCCATAAAAACCAAAGCAAATGCATTAAAGCGAATGAAAATTAATTTGATCAGGGTAAATGCACACATGCATAGTTATAAACAACAATATACATATGTCATTATTTATAATTTATCATAATTAATGATTTTTTTTGGGCAAGGCTTCATTGTTATTGATTATTGATAAATAATTTATAATTGCTAATTCTTTTAAACAATCAATAATTTATTTTTTATTTAATAATTTATCATATAGTTAATTACTAATAATTAGTAAAATATAGTTAATATTAGTTAATAACATTTACTAATAAATAAATAATTACTTATAAATATTAACTAATTGTTAATTAATACCAATATTTAATAGTTAACATAGAACTATTTACCCATTAAGAAGTAGTATATAATAATTATTTTAAATAATTATTAGTCAATAATTACTGTTAAATAATTAAAATTACTGATAATTATATTTTAATTAAAACTTATATTTAATTATTTATATTTAATAATATAATTTAATACTTACGAAGTGATTTCGTATTTAAAATTTTGTTTTAAATGATTATATCTAATGCCGACTAATGAAAAATAAATAAATAATAATTAATTATAATTAAGAGCAAATAGTAAACAATTCATGATTAATAAGAAAATTTAATAATAGAAAAGTAACATTTAGCATTTAATATTTACAATTATAATTAATAATTATATTTAATATTTACAACAAAATTTTTAAATTAATAAATAATAGTAGAAAGAGTAAGACAAATATTTAATATTTACTGTTCAATATAGAGTTATAATTGATATATTATATACCATGTAATCCTAATTAAATTCAAAAGCGCCTTGTCAAAAAAAAAATCAGAAGTGTTCATAAAATTTTGAAAACAAAATTTTGAGTTTCATAACGTTGAAATGTAAGAAGATATAATTTTATATAAATTGAAATTTTAATATAATATTCAAATTTATAAAAATAATGTATAAATTATAGTATATATTTAATATTTGATAATTTATGCATAGTATTCTGTCAATGATAATTCACACACAATGCTTTTTTATATTAATTTTTGATATACTTATAATTTATAATTAATAATAAACAATGATTTCATTTGCAACCAATAAGTTGAAATTAATAATAGTTAGCAAATAATTAAGAAATTATTTAATGATTCATAATTAATGGGAAGTATTTATTATTGAGAAGTAAAATTTAGCATTTAATATCTTACAATTGTAGTTAGTAATTAACATTTAAGATTTGATTTTTATCCAAAAAATATAATATTTTAGATGTTTCTTTTGGAGGGGTAACATTTCATATGTACATTTTTTGCTTCTTATAACTACTTTCGTTTTGCCTTCTTTTCTTGAATGACTTTGACAACAAATTTGGCACCGGGTGGGCACACGGGTTTGACCAGACTCAATTAACGCATTAACCAGGTTCTGCAGTCGTTTTCTCCAAACCCTAACACTCTGTGATACATAAAACCCCAACTCGTGCATTTTCCACCGCCACCATCATTATCTCTTTTCCAATTTCTTTCGCTATTTTTGTATAAAGATCGTTCCAAAAAAAAGATGATAGCGATTTATGCTTTTTTCGTTCGTGAAAATGATAGATTGATATGTTTCCTTGTCGATCAGGTTAGTATATCTCAACCCATGTTTTGAATCTTGTTCAATTAAGTGTTTTTGGCTTTTTTTTTGTTCGTTTCGTTTAATTGGCCTTCTATACGATTGCGTCTGTTTCGATTTCTGCCGGAAGATCAATGACCAACATTAATATTATTTGTGAGATCTTTTTATCTTTGGTATGCCATTGTTTATTTGCGATTTTGTCTTCGAAGGATGCGTGACGCTTGAGCGTACAGTTTAATGAACATTATCTTTCTCGGATATTTTGATTAAATCACTCATATTACGCTCATTCTCATTTATTCTTATAATATATAGTTACTGAATAGTGACTCATTATTTCTAGCTACGCTTTCTGAATCTTTAGTATTATTAAACTGAACAAATATTCCACAACCTTCATCTATTATGATAAGGGAAGCTGGTCTAAGTCACTGAGCTACTTCCAGCTATTTCGGATCTTGATTAGTGCTTGGATAAATACTTTTTATGCATTCTGAGTTGAGTTAGTAAAACCAAGCATGATTGGTTTTTTATTTCACTAGGTAGGCTTGGTCTGTTTTGATGATTATAATACTCTTTTTTTTGTTATGCGATTGTTAATTTCTAAATGCTGAAGTCACTTCTTTGTTTGCATTTTGAACGCTTCTTACTGGAATAGAGAAACACGTAATTTTACCTGTAATACTTCTGTTTGTCAATTGGTCATTTAAATGTTTGCTCTGCCAAAAAAAAAAGGTAATTTTGAATATTGAAATTTTAAGTTTTAGATTTATTATTTTAGAAAAAAAATAGTTATGAACTTTGACTGTTTGAATCTGCAATCAATAATAATTAGAAGAAATGACAGTATTGAAAATTTTGAATATATTCTGTTGAAAATGAGATTTCTAAAACTGTTAAGTATGGAATTCGTGATGTCCAAAATAGAAAATTTCAGAGGTGTTCTCTTTTAAATTTATCTCCAAATCTTTTTAAAGAAAATTCAATGCTCATTATAATGTAGATTTCTATATATGTTTGTTTGTAAATCAACATTCAACCAACCCAAAACAATGTTAATTAGTTCTATTCCAACATTGCCAAGATAGCTTATAATTTTGCTAAGCTCCATCTACTGTTTTAGAAGGTGTTCCTTGTTTTCAAGCTAATCTTGGTGACAACCTTCATTGAAAATTTTCTAATTTCTGTGTATGTGCTCCATTTTGATTACACATCCCCATCTTGATTAGCTAATGCCGATTTATGAGAGTTTCTAGAGTTTATTCATTTACTTGTTTATGTAGCTTAACTTGCTAATCTTTGTTTAGTTATAAGATTTCTTGTTTAATTGTCTGGGTATTAGGCATTTGAGGTGTTGCAAGAGATACATTTTGTTTATGTAATTGCAGACTTAATTTATACGGATGGAGGTTGAATTGACTTTTCAAACATAACGCCAAACTCTTTGAATACAATTGGATTGCCAGTAGGTGTTTTGGTGAATATTGCGAGTTTGCTTCTTTGTATGTTAATGTTACTTGTAGTGGAAAATGTATCCTTATTAGTTTTCCTAGTGTTTCTCCATTTCTTATTTACAAATTTATAGATTTTATGTTTGTAATAGGTAGATGTTACTTTAAGGTAATACATTAAACTATGGTTCATTCTTTGGTTATGATTTATTTCATGTGTTTACTGTGTAGGTGTGTTATTTTGTACATATCATTGGGAATGGATAGGATAATGATGCCTGAAGTGAAAATGGTGTTTAGAGATGCATTGGAAGGGTTTATCAAAGTGAAGACAATCCAATTGTGCTATGTAATGAAGAGTGGCCGTTCAATTCTTGTTGCCAAGTCTTGTTGCTATATAATTTTTGTGGTTACTTCATTTTATATATGTGTTTTATTTATTTTATATGTTTGATTCTGCTAATAAATTTGGAAATGTTCTTTATAAATGTTGAAGTTCTGGAAAAAAAAATCAATAATGTTGAATATTTACTATTGTACAGTTGGAAATTGATTTGGGAATTCATTATTTTATTGCTTTGCTGTACAGTTTGGTTAATTTACTATTTTCCCTTGTATATAAAAGTTGGTTCAACGGTTATGATTCACGGAAATTGTGTGGTGCATTAAATTAGTGTAGTGTGGTCCATTAAAATTATGGGATCAGTGGGATTTTTTGCTTCAGTTGTTAGTTAAATCAGAAGCAAAAGGCTTTGTTGGGTAAGGCAAAAGTTTTCACTTTTTGCTCCAGTTTTCGGTTAAAACGGAAGCAAAAAAAATAATTGTTGCTTCCGTTATACAACCGAAGCAACAAGTTTAGGTTTATTGTGTTTTCTGCGTTTTCTTCGGTTGTTGAACCGAAGCAACAGGGGGTAAACAACCGAAGCAACTGACCTGTTTTGTAGTAGTGTACTCTTCTAAGCTTGTGACAGTCCAATGCCCCTTCACTGTCAGCCTATCTTGGCATTAATTATGGTAGTAACAGGTATTATGTAGAGAAAAAAGGAATAAGAAACCTGTGAAGTATGTAAAGTTTGGGGAATGTAACATATTACAGTAAATCATATAAGACTGGAATGTAATATAATAGGTAGGCTTGCTTAGGGACAAGTAGGATTATAACACACAGATTATAATTAAAAGATGAAATGAAAAGCATGAGGCTTATTATGAGTGGACATAAATTACGGGAAATAAGTTTAATAAGCAAACTCACAATTAGTTGTGGTATTATTATAATGCGAGGTTACAAATAAATGGAAAAGAGTAGAGTAAGCTTATATTAATAAACTTACAATTGAGGAATTAAGTTTAATGAATATAATAATAAGCAGCGGTCCGTTCCGGCAGTGACAGCTGATTAGGGAAAATAAGCGGCCAAATAAAACTAAACAAAAAACTTAAGCACAAAATGAACAAGTGAATGTTTAAATTAACTAGCAATGTTGTAAGTAAAACAAGCACATAGTTGAAGATTAGAAATAGGATCTAATAACGTAATAATGAGATGCGCTTGGACCTGAACCACTCGGAATTTTGACAATAAATAGTTATTTAATTATAATCTCAAAAATAGGAATTTTTTTTCAAATGATGGAATTTGGCCACTAAACTTTAACCGATGCATTCGTCTTAGAATTCTGGTCAACTGTAACACCCCACCTCCGCTAGGGTCACTCACAAAGGGAATGCACTAGGTTTGGTGAAGCATTATCGAGGTAAACATGCACAGAAATATTACAAGATAGAACATATATAAAACAGCGGAAGTAAAACCACCTTTCATATCATTAATAAATAAGGTCTAAATCCTTTTACATCAGAATACATCAAAACCTGTCTTGCAATAGTAAAGAAGCATAAAACCATTTCATAAATTATTCCCCAAGTAAAACAGTAAAGTAGTCATAGCCAAGAAAAGTCCAAGCCGTACATGATGACCTTCGAACAGAAGAAGACCGAACTGACAATAGCATTTCCTCCCTGTAACCTGGGGGAGGGGGGGGGGAACGGAAGACAAAGAGGCGAAACAAAACGGGGTCAGTCATAAAGACTGGTAAGCCCTATCTACTATCAGTATATAAACTAGTAAAGTTAACTGGCATGAGGAACTGAGACGAACATAAGTATGATGACAAAACAGATAAGCTAAACCAAAATAACAGGGTGAACTACTGTACCAAGATAAACAAGTGTGTCATGATAAACTACGGTGTCAAGATAAGTCAAGGTATCACATCGTCAGGTTTCTATCAAGTACAATATCGCAAGGTATCTATCATGTATATTCGCTCTGCACCTCTCGTACTAGTATCCCAACCCGCGTCATGTGCCAACTATGAATGTCCCTTGCCCAAGGTCATGTAATGGTCCATGTCAACCTAATATATCATATGTAGGTTTTCCTAACTCGTATGTTCCTTTCCATGTATAAGTTCAGTCCTTTATCGTAGGCCGTACGGGCTTTCCCATGTAAATCTATATCACCTCAACGTAGTACCATTTTATCCTTGAAGTTGTTTTGGACTGCCACCCTTGATGTGGTTATGTTTTCTTACCATGAACTATCGCGTGTTCACCTAGGGTTTATGCCACTTAGGACCGCTAGGGATTATTCTACCTAATGAACGTTTCCGTGTCTCGGTTTGGGTTCAGCCACCTAGGGCCACTGGGGATTATGCTACCCATCAACCGCGCCCTTTTATCCCACGTATGAATCGTGAATCGTTTTCCATGTCTAGATGCACATGTATCTCAATGTGTCATCTGAGTTCCGTGCCAGGGCAAATCAAGAAATACGGAACTCGGTCGGGAGTTTTAAGTCATCTGCCGGTGCAGATGTCAAGGTCTGTTTTTGTATCCGTGGCTATGGTCCCACGTGACCCATCCCTCAACTACTGAAAGGCAAAACAAGAAAAGTCATGTATGAGAACTACACTCAGGCCATCGATGCCCCCTTCCGGACGGCCAACCTCACCCATACCTAGATAGCAAGTATGGTTTGTTGGATGTTCTCTGCCTTTCCGTACGTACACGATTGACTAAAGATGGTAGGTGGCCGACGAATGTGCGATCTAGGGCTACCGTGAAAATATCGCCGACCCGACGCTAATCCACCCCAGCCTTTAGGTTGCTCGCACAACAACCAAGGCATACCCTTGGCTCTCCTACCGCAGACCTTAACCTCTGTGAGGCCAAGTTTCATGAACCATCCGCAACCTCACAGAGGGATACCAAGAGTACCCTCACGTTCCCCGAAGCTACCGCTTCATCACCCAGTTCGTTGGAGCCTTTATCTAAATCAGATATTGCTCCACCTCGTATTTTTAAGCGATGACCTACCGTATCGGGTTACTCATCTATCTGTGAACTGGTCCCAATCCCTTGACTAAGAATTATTACTTAGTTCCCTAAACTAAGGTTTACCACTTAGTCTCCTTTCCCGTTATCCTTGTTAATCCCCTTTTTCCACATAGTCCCCTGAACTAGGGTTTTGTCTAATGGGTTAAGTATTGTCATTTAAGTTCATGACTTAACCTGCCAACGAATCATGTCAAGATTTGGCTAAGTATTCAAGTCCAAGACCTAGCCCTACAAGTTGGTTAAGTATACCAAGAAGCTCATGACTTAACCTTATTCAATCATCAAGTCAAATTGGTAAAGTATTTGTTTAACTTACCCTATCAGCTTATTGTATTAGATTGGTTAAGCATAGATTATCTTAACCTCATCGGATTATCGAGTCGGATTGGTTAAGTATAGGTTAACTTTAACCCCATCCACTAATCGTATTAGAATGGTTAAGTATATTTAAACGGTCTTGTGACTTAACCCTATCAAGTTCTCACATTAGATTGGTTAAGTATGGTTGCTTAACCTCATCAAATCATCATGTATAATTGATTAAGTATAAGTTACTTAACCCCATTAAATTATCATGTTAAGTTGGTTAAGTATTGGTTACTTAACCACATTGAATTACCAAGTTTAGATTGGTTAAGTGTTTAACTTAACCCCACCGAATTACCGTGTTTAGATTAGTTAAGTGTAAATTACTTAACCCCATCCCCTAATTGTCTTATATGGTTAAGTGTCATTAATAAATCAAGTCCGGTTTAACTTAACCTACCCATTCATGTCATATCGGTTAAGTGTCATTAGTCAAATTTACTTAACCTTATCATGTGGCATTAATTAAATTAATGCACTTTTAACCTCTCACATTAGACCTTGTTGTGGTTACTAGTTAAGCCGGGCGGGTCCGGATAGATTTACACCACAACCTAGTCTAACCTCGGGTTTTAAGTGCTATGTGACCAACTACTCACATTGGGTCCTATTGTTTGTAGCCACTAGTTAAGCCGGGCGGGTCCGGGTAGATTTATGCTACAAACTCAACCCAACCTCGAGTTGGCCACTTCCATGTTTGGTCTAGTGTCTTATTACACTTATAACCCATACGTGTCAAGTTTTCAAGTCCCATGTTCATAGCCAAAATTACATGTTGTCATGTTTATACCAATTTACCCAAATCATGTTTCATGTCATTAAAGTTTACCCATAACGTAACCCCAACGCTTTTAAACTCGCATATACATTCGCAACAACGCATAATGGATTAAAAGAAGGAACTTGGCAAAGGTATGACAAAAGGGGTATAAGGCCGCAAGTTAAACATGGTGGCATATGAGACATAATGTGTTCACAAACTTGCATGTTACATTATTAAGCCCCAAAAACATGCATAACCCCAAAACTTAGCATATAGGTGAATCATGGTGATAGATGACATAGAAAAATGGCTAGAAGTTCGCATATAGCATTCTATGCAAATTAACTTAAGGGATAAGAGAGTTCTTATGTTGCATAATGCAACATTTCAACCTAAAGCTTATAGCTTTTAGCCCACAACATCAAGGTGATGACTTTACGAATATGCATAGGATAAATCTACACATAACATGATAGTTTCTAAGCATGTAACCTACTCAAGTTCAAACCCAAAACTTGCAACATGAACATTTAACTTCATAGTTAATATCTAAGAGTAGGAGGGGGCTTACAATGCTATGAAGACTTATAAAATAAAATAAGATTGAGACGAAGCCACTAGCAACTCTAAAAACCCCAAATGAATACAAGCTCCAAGTTGTCTTGAGAAACAAGAAGCTCCTTTGATTCGTATGAAGAAAGATCCTTGTTTTGATTAAGAAAGGTGGCTCTTTTACTAGCTTAGGACACTCAAACTTTCATGAAGAGGATGGAGGCCATGATATGAAGATGGAGGCCATGATCAAGAAACATTTTGGCAACATTTAGTTGTAGGAATGATTAATGAGGGTTTAGGCTAGGTCTAGTGGTCTTTTTATAGAGATTAGGGGTAGTTTAGACCATAGTATTAACCCTAAATCGAATCTGAGCCATCAACTCCCGTCAGAAACTTCCAGAACAAGACCCAACATGTCAAAATGGTGCACCAGAAAAATTAGTCCGACCGGGGGGGTCGACCCCTGGGTCGACATGGGTGTCGACCCCTTGGTCGACATGGGTGTCGACCCATTGGGGGGGGGGTCGACACTGGTGTCGACCCCTGTGTCGACCCTGCCTGGGGCGGGAGAATTCCCGCCTATCCTGTTTTGGTTGTAATTCGAATCTGAATTCAAATTTGAACTGTTTTCGGGCTTGGAATTTTCTGAAAACTTCATTGGGCCATAACTTGGTCATACGGACTCCGATTTATGAAATTTCGGACTCTATTTCGCGTATTTTTCCGAGACGAATGCAATGGCGCAACCCGTTTATCCTGATTCAGATTTTATAATTTAATTCTGCCTTGATTCTTGCCTTAACACGTTGTTAAAATTCGGGTTGTTACATCAACTTTCATGTTTGGATTTTCGCGAACGAAGTTCGTATGAAAAAGTTACGGATGAAATACGAAAAAAGGATGGAAATAAATAAATAGAATAAATAATAAATATCTTTCCTTATATTACCTGCCTTCACTGGGCAAAATCACTCAAGGGCGGTAGACACCCTTGCTTAAAGCGGTCGACCGCTTCGAGCCAGATCTGCCCAGTGACGGCTAGGTTTTGAAGGGTATTTTGGTTATAATTTATAATATAAATGGACGGATGTTAATTAAAACTAATTCGATGGTTCAAGGGCAATTCCACCCCTATAAATAAATGGGTGAGGCCTCATTCTTTTCCACATAAATTTACAGTGGCAGCGGAGCTCTGCCATTTTCCTCCTTCTCCAAACCTAATTTCTAAAATAAAAATATATTCATATGTAGAAAATCAAATCCAATTCACATGAAATTGAGAGGATAACTAGATCTAATGGAAAAGAGTGCAAAGTGACGCTCCAAATCATATTCTTCCCTCTCTTCCTGTTTTCTTACATCTTTACAGATCTGGCATATCCCCTTTCCAGATAAATTTTAGACTTATAAGAATTTGTGGATTGTAGACCTAAAAAGGGTACAAACTTTGGATTTGGAGGCTATAAGTGAGTGGGAAATTTGCTAATAACGTTATAATAACTTATCTATTTTATTTTAATTAGAACTATGTTTTTATGCCTACTCCCTATTAGATCTATTCATTTAAATATTATGAATTTATTGATAACCATCAGATCTGATTATAAATGTGGTTAAAACTTGTGAATTATAAGTTGTGCCTATGTATAATATAAATTGTATGATTCTTAAACTTGTTCACATATGTTCTTATGGTTATGTTGTAAAATATGTTGTATGTGTTGCATAGCACTGTGAATCTAGAAATCAATCCCATTAAACACCAGTTAGATGTTACATTCCAGATCTTTAGTTCAATGCTGAATAATAAAATATGTGAATTTGGGTAATAAGATGAAAATGGTAAATTATGTGATTGTAATATTAAAAGAAATATGCCTATTTGTACTCAATATTGTTTGGTATTAGGCTTAATTGTTGTAAATATGCCATTTTCCTCTTTTTGAACAGAAAGATGTCATTTTGAATTCACAAGAGATATGACAAAAAAGATCTAAAAAGGAAAAGTGATGCAAACGTACGTATAAACATGAATATACATATTTGTGCGTAGTTTGCATCAACTATTCCAAACATATATATATACATATATATGTATATTTCTTGTGAATATATATATACATATTATCCGTCCAAATCAGCGTAAAACGATAAAATATATATTGTACTGAATGTTTGGATGTTAAACGATATTCATTTATGGAATCATACATGTAACTATATTCCATATTTAATGAATATATTTGTGGTGACCATTTGTAGCAATCAAAATAATTTATTGCTATAAATAGAACCAAAATCAATAAATAACAATTGTAACCAATGCCGATTAGGGAAAGTAAATATAATAGGATAACGATTATAGTTCCTAATTCAATTAGGATAAATGTTGTACACCCCAATTAGGAAATTTAAATTATAACCGCATTTAGACACGAGGTTAAGCTTAACTTGTGGTTGAAGTCTGTCCGGAACCAACCGGCAAATCCAGCATCTATAGTTGGTCAATTTAATGTGAGGGGTCTAATGCATAATTTAAATATACTAAGGCATGAGGTTAAGTTCAACTTGTGATAGAAGTCTGCCCGGAACCGACCGACAAGTCCAACATCCAAAATTAGTCAACTTAATGTAAGAGGCCTGGTGCATGAATATAAATATATATAACAGTTAACAAATAAATAAATAAACAAGAGTATTAATTGTCTATTGGAGTACAACAAGTAGATACTTCGAGACTGATAAGATAAGGATATCCATTGTGAATTAATGCCTTAGGAAAATTTTGATCGTTGGGCTCATAAATGGCATTAGTTATAATCAATGGAATAAAAAGAGGATTAATGGATATTGATTTTCGTTCAAACACTAAGTCCAAATTAGGGAAGAAATCAAATAAATACCCTAAGGAAAAAAGGATGCAACCTTCCTTAATTATGTTAATAAATATAGAGCTTAAAAGATAAAATATAATTGGACTTAATATGTTAATAATATAAAATATTATTAACTATATAAACCCATGACGATAATGAATCATATACATATAGTATTTCCTTGTAGAGGGATGAAATGGGAATAATTTAATGACGTAGCCTACTTTATCCCAATAGGGAAAGGAGATAAAGGAAAATGGGGTATGAATCCAATAACCTTCGCGTATAGTCCGCTTGCTTGGGTCTTAAGCGACTAGGGTTGAGGAGTCCACCTGGGATTAGGTCTTTTAGTTTAGGGGTCTTAAATGGCAGGTATAAGTGGGCCTACCCAAACCTGGAAATTTAAAATAACATATATGACTACATATCCAACGGGAAGTAATAAGCGACTAAGGAGGTTATCTAATAAGGTCAGCTAGAAGGTATATCGAATGATAAAATACCATCTCTAACCTTATGCGGGGTAAGGGTATATGCGGGAATGATGGAAGCTTTAACTAGTAGGGCCCAAAGCTAGTGCCCTCTAGTTCATTTTAACGTTAAGTAAATTATCGAGAAATAATAATTGAACAATTGGTTCGCTAAGGTTCTTAAGTGATCAGGAAGAATCCACCCAATATATCATTGATAGTGAGGCAATAAACGATGAAGGATAAGGGAATGAAAGTATATGGATATAGAAACTCTGTAACTATGGGTCTAATCTCGATATAGTAACCAGCTAAGCTCTGGTATAAAGGCTTCACAAAAATATGCGTAAACGTCCTATCTTAGTATTATACATTGGGAATACTACTTTGGGAAGAGTAGTAAAGTCGCGCATAAACAATTACAAGGTTAGGCTAGAATCACTAACCTTTGGTAGGCATACATCTTGAGTTGAACCAAACGAGATACATCTGTGTATTATAATCTGTGTTGTACATTTCTTAGTCACCATAACTTGTTGTTCTGACCCTCTCCTCATTACAACCGCCTAGGGTTCATAGAGAGGTTGGGTTCTCGCAAATGTTTAAGTTTGGCTTTCGATTCTCGTTCTCTCTCATGCTCGGTATTGGCAAAGTGACTTACTTTGAAAAAGGTAGTTATTTGAGTTAATACTAGTTTATCCTATTTTGTTTTCGCTGTGAGTTATCTTATCGTACTCTGATTATGCTCTATGCTCATTTATTGTAGGTACCAGATCTAAACGCTCCATGCTTGGATGTGTTTGAGTTTCGATTTTTGTCGAAATTTGGGTGCAGAAAAGTGTGGGTTGTTGCATTTGGTATCGGAACCTAGGTTAAACGATCAAACGAATTAGTTAAATCAGGACTTATGAGAAAACATAATTCGATTTTGTTTTTCTGTTTTTCTTACTCGACTTTAATTTATTTCAGCGATGAAATTAGTCATGGGCTTAATTGTATAAAATAGGATCTGAGCAACTAAGAGTTGAAATATGTTGAGTTCGGGTTCCTAGCTAATTCTGTCATACCCCACAATACGTTGGCGATCTCGTCATGAAGAGCATGAGGATGACATATGATGAATCCTGTTAATGCATGTTTGGAGACTGGAATAGTAATATATAAAATCTAGCTACAACCGAGATAGTCATAGTTTCTGGTTTTTGATTTCATTAGCAATTCCGGTTAAGACCATTATTCGATCTAAAACGGGAAAATTCCACGTTAATATGTCGTATCCATTCCGAAAATATAATTATAAGGTATATCCATTTGTTACTTCGTTGAATTTCTGAATCTACCTTTGTTGAAATACTCATTTGAGTTCTTGGCCTCATGTTCGAGGAAATTCTATTTTAAAAACTATTTGAAAGGAAAAAGAATAAGTTTTGAAATACGGTTTGGGGAAATGGTTTTATAAAGGCCTAGTTTTATAAAGATATGGGTTTTAAAATTTTAATCTATTCATGTTTCAAAATTATAGGGCTAGTCTGATTGGTAGGAAAGATGGAATTAAAATTGATAAGGAATATGCCACTAAACTTGAAACTAATAAATATCTATTCCTTATGATTTTTAGTGAACCCTCTTCCTATATATATTGGATAATTTATTGAAATTATCACAATTAATCCTTAAGATCTTAAAGCCCCAAAAATTTTGAACACGAAAAGGTTTTTCAGTTTGTAATATAAAATAATAATAATAAAATGGATTTATAAATATGAAACTGTTAGTTTATAATAAATTCCATTACTGGAAAAGTTTTAATTTTTTTTTCCGGAAAGACTGAGGAAAATCCTTCATATTAGTTTTTGGGGTATTTAATTTCGTAAATCATCTATTTGTTGTCAGCTAAATAAGGGGGAAATTCGTTTTAATGTATATTACATATTTCTAGCTGAATTATTTTTGGAATTTGTTCGTTCGTTGTGTATTCGCAGCATCGTTGTTGAGATTGTAAGTCCTTGGAGTTGGTTCAGAGTTTAACTACAGTCTTTAAATACCGTAGCGATAAGGATAATTATTTTTCGGATCGCGTCAAGTCTTAAATGATAACGCGGGACGATTAATATTTTAATTTGGCATAATAAGTTCAATGTCCAACCCCTGTCCAAAACCCATTTGGTAGTTGACCGTTTAGTGTTGTACTAGGACGGTAAATTAGTTGATGAGTTTTGGTACAACTTGGACTGAGGACTCAACCATAAAAGTTGTGTCCAAATTACCCCTTTACTTCCTTCTTTCATCCTTTCTTCCTCATCTAGTCGAACCATATCTCTATACTTCTTCTCTTTCTTTGTTGTCGCCTCGTCTCCTTTTTTTCGCGCTTGTTTGCGCATTAGGTGTAACACCCCGTAATTTTAAAGAACATTAATAAACTAAACAATACTTAATTAAATATTGGGAATTAAGTAAAACGGACTGTACCATTGTGTTCATCTTATAATTCTTCTTAAGTTAGACTCCGAGTTTGCATAAAACGGACATCGTATGAAGAAGATATTGAGGTTAGAAGTTTGCATACATATAAGAGAAATATATATAAACAAATCAGTCCAGAAATTCAAAATAGTTCAAAATCAAAGCGGGAAAATGACGTGGGATTTGGACCCGTTGGGGTTCAACCCTCGCCAGGAGTGTCGACCCATGGGTCAACCCACTCAAGGAGGTGTCCACCCACCCCAGATCCATCCAGGTTCATTTCCTGAACCTGGACTTATTTCTGAACGAGATTCATTGGGAAAAGTCTATATAAGGGCAGGTATTTTTATTGTTCTATACACTTAAAACAATGTAGAAAAGGAGATGTTGCCTCAGCCTGGATTGAATTAGCCTATTTTTCTTTAGCAACAGCTTATACGCATACAAGAATTTCTTCTAAAGCTTCAGCCTAATTATTCTCTATTCTTTAGATCCAGTCTCTATGAGTTCATGTTATTTTTAGATATAAACATTTAACAAGTAATCCTGACATGTTTATAAATCTGGATCTAAACCTATGCCTGTTAAGAATCTGATTCGTACCTAACTAGTCATGTTATTACATGTACACCTGGTTTGCTGTTCAATTCATATATGCCTATTTCTAATATCATATGCCCATCCCTGTTATTATATGCTTATTTTGTTGTATGCATATTCTGTCCTTCTCTTTTTTCCTTTTTATTTTTATTGTCTAGGCTACCTTCGAGCCTTGGCCGATACCACTAAAATATGCGTACAAACGAAATTGGGAATGATTGGGAATGGTAATTTGGGGGCATAACCTGTACTATGAATAATGACTAAAATTTGGGGCATAACTTATATTGTGGAATATAACTGAAATATGGGGCGTATGAACATGTAAACACGTAGGCTTAATTCAAAGTTTAAGTGGAATATGTTAATGGAACTGTATGTCACTTATGTAATCTGTTTGATCTGTTAGGGGTTAAGTAAACTTATTAATCTATTGAGGTTGTAGGGACACTATTAACCCATGTAAAACTTAACCTGTGGAAATCCTAGTTGATTAAGGATACAACTTTAGGGGTTTGTCTTGTGTCATATGTTGTGTAGGACCCATAATAGTCAGTAACCCATTCTGGTATTAAAAGGGGACCCCACACTAGGTAGGGGTCGGGGAACGCTTACTGAGCTAATTATAAGAGGTTCATTTGGGATGGGGTATTCTGATGGCATGTTCCAACGGGGTCATGTGCATGCATGGGTTCGGTTTATCTGGGAAAATAAGACGCCATAACACCTATAAATAGGTCAGTGTCCTTCTGGTGGCTACCATTTTAAGAAGTAATACACCCTACTGTGGGGCCGCGATAGGGTATTTATGTGGTAGGGAGCCGATCGCTTGGGGGTAGTAATTAGGGTACATCTAGTGATGTTTAAGTACCTGTTATTTCTGTTTGGGGTAACACCCGTTATTTCTGCTTAGGTACCTATTATTTCTGTTTGGAGAAAAACTCGTTGCTAGAAGTACACCTAAGTCTTCCATTTATGTTCCGTTGGGATCATTCTGTTTCTGTTAAGTAATGGGAAAACACTTAATTTGGTACACTAGTGTTGGTTGAGAGAAAAGCACTTGAGAAGCATAGTTTATTCTGTTTATTCTATTTGCCATGTCCATCTTGTTTATACCTGTTATATGATATTGTTATCTCTCATTTACTTGATATGCCTGTCATTATACTTTTACTTATTTATATGCTAAAAGTAATTGACTCACCAGACTTTATATCTGGCCCGTTTTGTTTCCTTTTCTCTCTCTTCCTTCCCCCCAGGTTCTCAGGGTGGGAATGCTCAGGCTTGATTAAAGACTCTCCCTTCTGTTTTTGCTTGGATTTGGATTTGCTTCGATGTATCGCTTTTGTGATGGCCTCCCCGTACCAGCCGACAGTTCCCTTGAAATGCATTGTGCCAATGTCCAACTAGCACGAGACGGTCGTCCACAAAAACATATTTGAAACTATGAATCATTAAAGAATCTGTATTATTTCTCATAGCGCATGGAATAAAATATTATAATAACATAAATTGATATAAAACAGGCGAGACGGTGCATAAGATGAAAACTAAACCATATCCATCAGAGTAGCGGAATCCAAAAAACAGCTTATGATTTAAACAATTATTACAACTTCAAAATACTATTTCTAAAAAGGAAATAAAAGAGTACACTACTAATGCCCAAAGCAGTGACAAGTAGCAACATAGGGAGAATATATGTATATAGAACGCGGAAGCCTCCTGCTCGTCTCCGAACAGCTACTCTTGCATAACTACCTAACCTGTCTCTAGTTTGCTCATTTAGGAGCACCCAGAGTAATAAGAAGAAACATAAAACTCTAGGTCAGACGAAAGTCTGGTATGAGCGATAGCAAATCTATACCACTAAATAGAGCAATAACAGGTATAAGTAATCATACCTGACCTGGACCTGCAACCAAAGAGTTAGCACAACAAGATGTACAATACTCTAAGGCAACCCTAACAGATAGTGTAAAAATGGGAGTGTGCATCTCATGGTGATAGTAAACATGAGACATAGCAATCATCATCACATCTCTCACTCAGTGCGTAAAGCATACGATATCAACTGTTTTGATCACCAGATCTGTTAGGGCCATGACGGAGTCCAACTCTGTACAACTATCGCTACAACCACTTTGCCCTTTGGGGGCCTGAGGGAGTCCCACTCCATACAACCTCTGACCCCACTGCACTGGTCCATAGTCAATAACCCTATCGGGTCAACTAATCCACTTTTAACTCTGCCTCTTTAACCACATATATTTTATAATTCAGATTTATTACAAAATCCAATGACCTACTTCTTTAACCAAATCCACTTTTTCCATTTCCTTTCCAAATCCTTCCAACCATTCCTGCTTAGAGATTCTCATTTCACTTCCCCACTTTTAATTAATCCCATTAAGTAACTTTAATTCAAAGTTAACGATATAACCCCACATCGCTTGTTTATAAACCTTATTCAATTACATTCTGGTTAAATCTAAACCTTTTCCATCTCACTTTAATTTTAACTTAATTCCAATATCAGGTCACATAATTTAAGCCATCGTATTCGCTTAAATTCTCTTTATAACTTCATTGTAAAATTTTGGGTTTAAAATATGAACCCGTTCATAAACCCATTCACCATTCAGTTAGATTTCATTTCAATTTCGATTACCTTTAAAATGAATTTCAATAAAAAAGAAATTTTCAAAATTATTATTAATTAAAATAATAATTTACTTCAATCATTAACTGCTTCAATAATTAATTCCTTTGTTTACTAAAATAAATAGTAATTCCCTTTTTTAAAACCTTACTAAAATTAAAACAATATTCATTAACCCATTCTATCCAAAATGCACTAATTTAATCCCAATTAAAAATGGTTGATATAGTCAACTCAAAACATGGTTATTCCATTAACCAATTCCAATTCGTTCTCCCTTTAAATTAATTAATAATATAAACTTCTATTTGATTATTTATTAATAAAACAATATCCAAGTTTAACCGTTAGGTTAATTTTTAATTACTTGTTTATAAATCTGATTAACACTAGAAATTTCCTTATAAAATCAATTAATGATAAATTATAAGTTTAAATAATAAGTAATGAATATTTATTTCCTTTTAAAAACTTTTAATTCAAAATAATACATATTTAAAAATCTATCTCTAATTATAAAATAAATTTTATAACTTCAGTTCTATCGATCTACCAGACGGTAAATACATATGAACAAAACAATTGATTTTATTGGCCATATGCTGCCCAATACTCAACCAATACCGTCCATTGGTTTAAACCAAAAAATTGTTGAATTTTCAGTCAATGATCACTAATCAAATCAATCATCCGATCATGAAAGTTCATAATTGATAATATGAAAATAAATAACATATTTGAGGAATCCCGTTGGATTCCTCCAACCTGTTCTTCTCTATATTCAAATCAGTTAGCTCAAATCAGATCATTTAACTTCATTTAACTGATAACAATAAATAATAAACATTTAACATCAACCAATTCACAAGCAATGAAAATAATTCAAACAATTTAAACATGTTTATAAATAAACGTGACCATTGAGGTAAGTTACCTCCATTGGGTCTAATCATTAAAATAACGATTTGTTATTTCACTGAAATTAAACAACAGTTTAATTTCATTGGTTAAATTAATAGATGAATATATAATTAGCAAACAGTCAACCATTAGCAACCAGAGCACACAAAATAAAAACCTAATTTATATAAAATATAAATGGGAAGAACTGAGTGAGTTTAACTCACCTTGAGTTTTCCATTTGTTGAAACGGTTCAATTACAGTTAAATTAAAAAGACATTTAATTTTAACTGTAAATTCATGTTGTCTCCATCTCTATCCGGAATAGTTCCAAAATGGTATACCCGCCGATATGGCTCCAACATATCTTGAATCGTCCAATTCTGATCACATATGGATTTGTTATTAATATCATAAGTTAATATAATTAAATAAACTATTTAACCCTTAATTACGTTTTAGACTAAACTATTTGACAAACTAATTACGTGTTTAAATAAGTTGATTGCGTTTCAAATTTCAATGGCTCGAACCCTTATATTTCGTTTAATGCTTTCAATAGTCATAATACCCTAAACATGTTTTAAATACATTTTCCTTTTTATTTCAAATTAGGGTTTAAACAACATAATTACCTATTTAATCGTTTTAAAACAAATCACGGTTTAAAATGTATACACTATTTGGTCAATTCATTATTTACATGGTTAAGAGAATGCAGGCCGATCCTCTTATATTCCCTTTCATGAATACCACTTCATCCATTCGCGCTGTCTCAAGCTCCAGAACTCTTCATCTTGCACACAATTCACGATTTGATTATTGTAATAGATTCTCTAACTAACTTATTATAAATATAATAAGATACTTTAGTTACTTAGGTACAGAAAGCACAGCGGCTATCCGTTTTCAACTCCCACGTTTTGTCTTCTCTTCGGCATCAAGGAGACCCCGCTGACCTTAGTTAAGCAGGCTGCTAATCCCCTTTTGTTTCATATTCGTTCCCTTACTGTTCTTCGATTTGCCTTCACACGATGTGATTCTGTCCGTTCTCCTTTCCCATAACAACTCCATGCTATTATAGCTTCTCCACGTTAAACACCACACATTTCGTTTCCCCCTTTTCGATCCCATCTTCACGTCCAGTAGTTCACCCCTTTTCCCATGCAAACCCACTTCGTTTTCTTTGAAAACGTGATGCTCCAGCTCGCCTCAACAATCCATCTCTGCACCGTGTTCAGGCCATCGGAAGTTCATCCAGTGGTGCCGACATGTGCGCCTTGGTAAGGGTCCTTCACCCCAAAAATCGTCAACTCCAGTCACTCTGTTTTCCTGCAACGACCCTCAATCCACCGTGACTTCGTGACAATTTTCTAGTCGACACAACATCTCGATCCTCATCATAGCCGTTCATCGGCAGTAACTCGAAGTTCTCTACTTGTTTGCTGCTGGAATGTTTTTGAAATGATGATTGGAAATGGAATTTGGGAGGAGAAAGGGGAGAAGCTTTTCTGGCCGTTAATTCATGCAGTTGAGGCACATGTTCCAGTTTGGCCAAAGAAGCAGGGAATTTAGGGTTTGGCTCAAAAGGTCTGATATTTATAGTGTAACCCTAGATATTATATTAATATCAAATCTTAACAATGAAGTATTGTTTTAAAACCAACACAACGTCTTCTTCTTTTTTGATAAAAAAGCTAATCCTAACATAGAAAAATATTCCGAACCCAATGGGGCAGATTTCATCGACTTCCGGCATCATTTGTGAAAAGTCCTTTATAATTATCGGTGAAAAAACAAGCTTTTAAAATTCCTATAATTACAGAAAAATCCAATAAATTTGATGTCTTGACATTTTTATAGACATCTTCTTTATGGATCCAATGAAATTTATTTTGTCCAAATCGAAGTCCATTTGACCAGTCATTTATTCGTTTAAAGTTACCCCTGTTTGAATTGACCAAAATAACATAATTGATTAAGGCGTTTATTGCTGCCATGATCAAACGGTAAGTCCAATTGACACGCAAATTGAAATCCTACAATAATTAATTAATATGAATCCAATGGAACCAATTTCGTCGCATTCTGAGATTGTTTCCCGGTACGCTATTTTTATTTGCACTACAATGCCATTTTGGACACAAATTACCCGGTCTCCAAAAATAACAAACTATATACCTATCCTGACTATAACCATCGATACAAACTCAATAGAATTGGTTTCGTGGCCTAATTCTATTATCTGATCAAGTTACTCAAATATCTCTCTATTGAATTAAATTAATTTAATTACGCGCTATAAAAATTAAATGGGCGTTTACAGCTATCATGGTCACATACAACATCGGTTTGCCACGTGATCTAATACTATACAATAATTTAACGTTATGGTTCCAATTAAATTGATTTCATCGAAAACGGAGTCTGTTTGCAAAATGGCTATTTTAAAGGCCTATATTTTAAATAACGATTTCCATAGCGACTATTTCAAAATTTGATTTGGCCATAACTTACAATCTATAACACGAAATCTGGATTTTTCCCTTCCATATGAAAATTATAATCAACACTATTCCAACGTTTCTTGTTTCACAGAAATCCAATTTATATCGAACCCTGTATATCCAGTTAAAGTTCAAAACTCCATATTACGGACTACCGTGTCATTTCGAGCTCGATTTATATTATATATAAATTATAACTTTCAAACTTCGTTTTAATAACAAATTAAATATTAAAATTTCATTAATACTCAAATTATAATATTTAAAACAATAAATAAATAAATTATTTGACTACCAAAAATACGGGTCGTTACATTCTTCCTCCCTTAAAATAATTTCGTCCTCGAAATTGCTAAGGTAAGAAAAATGCTATAAATCCCGTTAATTTCCAAATCCAATTTATTTTGAATCAAAAACCAATTCAATACCATATATAAATATTTTTCAAAATATCAAAAAAATTCTAATGCATTAAATTCTCAGAAAAATTCGGTAGAGTCTCCCCTGTATGGAATGACATCTGCAATATCACAGGAACAAATAATATATAAATCGACCCACACGGTCGAAAAACAAAAATCAAAACCCAAAATTTTATATTTCGGCATAGGCATACCTTATACGAGTGCTATTGAACATACTTGCTCAACGTATATGCAATTTACTCATCCAACATCAATCTGCCCAGCCATCTGGCACCTGTACTTAACTCAATTCATATATAAGTAATAAAGATGTGAAATTCTGAGATAATATTTCACTAACAATAAGTGTAACTACACTAATTCCAAAATCAAACAGATAGTATCCATTCATTATCAAATACAGGGTTAAATCATAAATTCTAATTCATATGCAGTTTCATTCTAGTTTGATTATGCCGAAAATTATTGTTTAGTTTATAACTCATTTAGCTCCATTAAATCGTTGATTATTTCACTCAACAAACTATCATCCAATAACAAATGAATCACAATCAATAACCAATATACGACCAAATCAACTGAATTACATTCAATATTAATATTTTACTTTGGTTTCACATATTTGAACATCAATCAATTAATATCTGATTGATTCAATTAGATTATTTATTTATTCAATTACAAATTCTCAAAATTATTTAGTTTAATTCCAGTATCCTTATTAATTAAATTTAACTTAACCAAGTTAATTTCCGATTCAAATTTCCAATCCAATTTGAATTTCATTCAAATCAATATAACACACTAATATCCAATTTGAACTCCAGTATTATTTCTTTTCTATACAAAAATATAATTTGGGAAAAATTATTTCCTTTACCCTCTTTTCAAAATAATATTGTATCCTTTGACAGTTCAATGCTTCTCAACACTTGAACCGATCAACAACACAATACAAAACATTTGTACACAAAATTTACAAATACGCTCTCATATCTATACATTCAATTTCCATCTAGGGTATTACAACCCAATCTCTATCGAGTTACACCACAGAGCTAAGGTTATTACTAAACCAATAGCTCTGATACCACTGTAGAGACCCAAGGGTTTTCGACCTCGGAAATCGACACAAATACAATTATGTAACTCATGTCGACCTTCCAAAACCGAAAACACTGGATAGTTATTAGAAAGAAATTATAGGGTGAGATAAGAAAGAGAGAAATATTAGAATAGAAGAAGAAGAATAATCAACCCGACATAGAGTCTCACATCGCAGCGGAACAAAATATAATACAGAAATAAATCTTTACTAAGAGCTTTTAAAATACTTACAATCTCGGAGTACATCAACCCCCTTGGACTGTTATAATAATCTCCCATATACACAACACGTAGTGGAATACACATCATATATATAATACATCCGAACTTCTCCAGCTCATCTTTGGACTTCGCAACATTCGATAACCTGGACCTGTATAACCCGGTCTAACCCGAGCATTTACAAAACACCGGGTCAGTCTGGTGAACCAAAGTGAGAAAAACTCGCAAAAATTTTTAGGGTATCATCCAACCTGATTTTAAAGTTAAAATCTTTTCGAAAGAAAAGGATAACCGTAAGACCAAATCCACACATAAATACGGACGGTTTTTACCTTAAGATAACCCGAAGCATTTTTGAAATCAATATCTTTTCTGATATTGCAATAATGTCTAAATACAAGTAGATATCAATCTAGCAGAACGCTTGCATCTCACGCTCCACATATATAGTATACAATCAAAACCGCGGGGGCTTATTTGAGATTGGATTCCGACTATGACAACGTATAGAACCACCTGTCGATAGTGTATCTCTAGAGGGGAATACACTGGGTTCAACAAGAACGTCTTGCAACCCGGCCCACACATGACCGACCGCTCATATCGCTTGAGTGTATCGAATGTATATCACCAACGGTTGGGCTCAAACCACAGTTTCCCGGAAGGCACGACATCGAAATAGATTAAAGAAGGAAATGAATATTCTCTAGACAGGTAATTATACACCCTTATGGGAGCGACTCACATAGCCATGCTGCCTGCCCAATTTTTGTCATTTCCTAGTTGATGAGGCTTGAGGTTTGAATTCTCTTTTCAGATAACACACGAACATTCACTTTGGATGCCACATTGTCAGATCCGCCAGATATCACTAATTAACGTCCACAAAAATACTCTAGCTATTAAGCTAAGAGAATGTGCACTTCTCTGCCATCAATTATGATACGTTTGAAGAAATCAACATACGCGATCCCCATGGAAATACTCTGTCAGACATCCGTCCATACAAGTCATCAGGAACAGGATGAACCAAAGGTACTCTCCTACTGCATCCAATATAGGAATCACCCCATGGATTAGTGGCGAGAAGTTATTGCAATCTGTAGAATACAACCACGACAGAATCACAACACATCTTGGCGGCAGACCGAAGATTAGTAGTAGTTCTTCCGTTTATGAAGATTTATGGTCTTCAACGCTCCATCTCGATCATCTTCTGATATCTTCACGTATTTGTTGGTCGAAATGGTTTTCGAATATAAATTCGATTCCGGTTTTTCTGTACCAACAATCATATTGGATAGATTTGATAGTTGGTGATTTAACTATCAAAATAAACAGTGATTTGATCATGATAATCC
This sequence comes from Allium sativum, assembly GCA_030737875.1. Classification (NCBI taxonomy): domain Eukaryota; kingdom Viridiplantae; phylum Streptophyta; class Magnoliopsida; order Asparagales; family Amaryllidaceae; genus Allium; species Allium sativum. The sequence goes on from CM060925.1 coordinate 472,969,297, forward strand.
AATGAGTTCATTGGTTCAGTATTTAGCATCAATTGGCCTTTTAATTAAAACGAATGTAAATTTACAACTCTTAAATATTTCGATATTATGAATATAGTTTTTCGCTACTTATTTAACATAATATTTTTCTTTAAACAAATTCATTTTATTACTTAGGAAAATCCTATATCATATCCAGTTTTCTATTTTCACTTTCAAAACACTACCCACAATATTATCTAATATTGGGGAAATCAATTCAACTTATTTATTCGTAAAAACAACATTTCAAAATATCTTTTATTTATTACTTGAAACAAAATCCATGCCTATTCTTATATAATGAAACTCAACTTTACATTTACTTTCTAACTCGAACCTATCATTATATTTTCGGCAACCCCATTATATTTCCCTTTTACTTTGGAACTCTTATTATATATTCCCTACATTTCCATTAATCGTTACACTATTATTTCTCTAATGGAAATAATACATATTTACTAACCTCTTTTACCATTACAACTAATATCATCTGCAGATAAGCCTGATGTCATTCAAGTTGGGGTATTTTAATTACCTCTCAAACCTTGATCAACAACGTTCATATTTGGAGATAAATACAAGCTGTAATCCAAAAACTAATACTTCATTCTAATAGCCATTCAAATTCCACTTAACTATTTTATTCAAAATACAGTTTCATACAACCTTCTTACATTTCGAAAATCTCTTCTGGAATATATTCCTTATTTCTTAATTCTATAATTACATAATTACTTATAAAATACCACTTTTAACTCTGCCTCTTTAACCATATTTATTTTATAATTTAAATTTATTGCAAAATCTTGTGGCCCACTTCTTTACCCAAATCCACTTTTACCATTTCCTTTCCAAATCCTTCCAACCATTCCTACTCCAAGATTCTTATTTCACTTCCCCAATTTTAATTAATCCCATTATTAACTTTAATTCAAAGTTAACGATATAACCCCTCACCGCTTGTTTATAAACCTTGTTCAATTACATTCTGGTTTAATCTAAACCTTTTCCATCTCACTTTAGTTTTAACTTAATTCCAATATTAGGTCACATAATTTAAGCCATCATATTCGCTTAAATTCCTCTTTATAACCTTTTTTGTAAAATTTGGGTTTAAAATATAAACCCATTCATAAACCCTTTCTCTATTTATTTAGATTTCATTTCAATTTTGATTACCTTTAAAATGAATTTCAATAAAAAAGAAATTTTCTAAATTATTATTAATTAAAATAATAATTTACTTCGATCATTAACTACTTCAATAGTTAATTCCTTTGTTTACTAAAATAAATAGTAATTCTCCTTTTTAAAACCTCATTCAAATTTAAACAATATTCATTAACCCATTCTATCCAAATTGCACTAATTTAATCCCAATTAAAAACGGTCGATATAGTCAACTCAAAACACGGTTATTCCATTAACCAATTCCAATTCGTTCTCCCTTTAAATTAATTAATAATATAATTAATTTAAATAATTCCATTTAATTTTTTCTTAATAAAACAATATCCAAATTTATCCGTTAGGTTAATTTCTAGTTACTTGTTTATAAATCTGATTAACACTGGAAATTTCGTTATAAAATCAATTAATGATAAATTATAAGTTTAAATAATGAATATTTATTTCCTTTTAAAAACTTTTAATTCAAAATAATATATATCTAAAATTCTATCTCCAGTTGTAAAATAAGTTTTATAACTTCAGTTCTATCGATCCACCAGACGGTAAATCAATATGAATAAAAAATTGATTTTATTGTCCATATGCTGCCCAATACTCAACCAATACCGCCCATTGGTTTAAACAAAAAAATTGTTGAATTTCCAGTCAATGATCACTAAACAAATCAATCATCCAATCATGATAGTTTATACATGATAATATGAAATTATATAATATATTTGAGGAATCCCGTTGGATCCCTCCAACCTGTTCTTCTCTATATTCAAATCAGTTAGCTCAAATAAGATCATTCAACTTCATTTAACTGATAACAATAAATAACAAACATTTAATATCAACCAATTCACAAGAAATGCAAATAATTCAAACAATTTAAACATATTTATAAATAAACGTGAACAATAAGGTAAGTTACCTCTATTGGGTGTAATCATTAAAATAACGATGTGGTATTTCATTGAAATTAAACAACAGTTTAATTTCATTGGTTAAATCAATAGATGAATATATAATTAACAAACAGTCAACCATTAGCAACCAGAGCACACAAAATAAAAACCCAATTTATATAAAATATAAACGGGAAGAACTGAGTGAGTTTAACTCACCTTGAGTTTCCCATTTGTTGAAATGGTTTAGTTATAGTTAAATTAAACAGACGTTTAATTTTAACTGTAAATTCCTGTTGTCTCCATCTCTGTTCGGCACAGTTCCAAAATGTTATACCCGCTGATATGGCTCCAACATATCTTGAATCATCCAATTCTGATCACATATAGATTCATTATTAATATCATAAGTTAATATAAATGAAATAAACTATTTAACCCTTAATTACGTTTTAGACTAAACTATTTGACAAACTAATTACGTGTTTAAATAAGTTGATTGCGGTTCAAATTTCAATGGCTCGAACCTTTATATTTCGTTTAATGCTTTCATTAGTCATAATACCCTAAAAAAAGTTTAAATACTTTTTCCTTTTTAATTAAAATTAGGGTTTAAACAACATAATTACCTATTTAATCGTTTAACAAATCACGGTTTAAAATGTATATACTAGTTGCTCAATTCATTATTTACATGGTTAAGAGAATGCAGGCCGATCCTCTTATATTCCCTTTCATGAAAACCACTTCATCCATTCGCGCTGTCTTAAGCTCCAGAACGCTTCATCTTGCACACAATTCATGATTTGATAAATGTAATAGATTCTCTAACTAACTTATTATAAACATAATAAGATACTTTAATTACTTAGGTTTAGAAAGCACAACGGCTATCCCTTTTCAACTCCCATGTTTTGTCTTCTCTCAGGCATCAAGGAGACCCACACTTACCTTTGTTAAGCAGGCTGCTAATCCCCTTTTATTTCATATTCATTCCCTTGTTGTTCTTCGATCTGCCTTCACACAATGTGATTCTATCCGTTCTTGTTTCTTCTCATAACAGCTCCATGCTACTACAGCTTCTCCACGTTGAACACCACACAGGATGATTTCATTTCCCCTTTTTTGATCTCATCTTCACGTCCAGTAGTTCACCCCTTTTTCCCCATGCAAAACCACTTCATTTTCTTTGAAAACGTGATACACCAGCTCGCCTCAACAATCCATCGCTGCACCGTGTTAAGGCCACCGGAAGTTCATCCAATGGTGCTGACATGCGCGCCTTGGCATAGGCACTTCACCCCAAAAATCATCAACTCCAGTCACTCTGTTTTCCTGCAACGACCCTCAAACCACCACAATTTCGTGACAATTTTCCAGTCGACACAACATCTCGATCCTCATCATGGCCGTTCATCGGCAATAACTCGAAGTTCTGTACATGTTTGCTGCTGGAATGTTTTTGAAATGATGATTGGAAATGAAATTTGGAAGGAGAAAGGGGAGAAGCTTTTCTGGCCGTTAATTCGTGTAGTTGAGGCGCATGTTCCAGTTTGGCCAAAGACGCAGGGAATTTAGGGTTTGGCTCAAAAGGATTGATATTTATAGTGTAACCCTAGAATATTATATTAATATAAAATCTTAAAAATGAAGTATTGTTTTAAAACCAATACAAAAGCTTCTATTTTTTTGATAAAAATGCTAATCCTAACATAAAAAAATATTCCAGACCCAATGGGACAGATTTCGTCGACTTGCGACATCGTTTATGAAAAGTCCTTTATAATTATCGATGAAAAAACAAGCATTTAAAATTCCTGTAATTACAGAAAAATCCAATAAATTTGATGTCTTGACATATTTCTGGACCTCTTCCTTATGGATCAAATGAAATTTATTTTGTCAAAATCGAAGTTTATTTGACCAGTCGTTTATTCGTTTAAAGTTACTCCTGTCTAATTGGCCAAAATAACATAATTGATTAAGGCGTTGATCGTTGTCATGATCAAACGGTAAGTCCGATTGACACGCAAATTGAAATCCTACAATAATTAATTAATACGAATCCAATGGCACCAGTTTCGTCGCGTTCTGAGATTGTTTCTCGGTACGCTATTTTTTACGCACTACAATGCCATTTTGGACACCAAATTACCCGGTCTTCAAAAATAACAATCTATATACCTATCCTGACTCTAATCGTCGATACAAACTCAACGGAATTGGTTTCATGGCCTAATTAGATCGTCTTCTCAAGTTACACTCAAATATCTCTCTATTGAATTAAATTAATTTAATTACGTGCTATAAGAATTGAATGGGTGTTTACAGCTACCGTGGTCACATACGACATCGATTTGCCACGCGATTTAATACAGTACAATAATTTAATGTTATGGTTCCAATGAAACTGACTTCATTGAAAACAGAGTCTGTTTGCAAAATGGCTATTTTAAAGGCCTATATTTTAAATAACGATTTCCATAGCGAGTATTTCAAAATTTGATTTGGCCATAACCTACAATCTATAACACGAAATCTGGATTTTTCTCTTCCATATGAAAATTATAATCAACACTATTCCAACGTTTAAATCCGACTTATATTGGACCCTGTATATCCAGTTAAAGTTCAAAACTCCATATTACTAACTACAGCGTCATTTCGAGCTCGATTTATATTATATAAATTATAACGTTCAAACTTCGTTTTAATAACAAATTAAATATTAAAAATTCATCAATATTCCAATTATAATATTTAAAACAGTAAATAAATAAATTATTTGACTGCCAAAAATACGGGTCGGTGCACCGTGACCGTCCAAAATCCAATATACAAGCTCTCAAGAGATCCTCCAATACACGATTCACCCTCTCTGTTTGACCGTCGGTTTGAAGATGGTACGCAGTATTGAGACGTAATTATGACCCTAAAGTCTCATGGAAGCTCTTTCAAAACACACTAGTAAATAATGGATCTCGGTCACTCACAATACCTTTAGGTACTCCATGAAATCTCACTACCCACTTCATATACAGTTCCGCTAACTTAGCTGTCGTTTTATTCGACTTGACCGGTATAACCTTGCACCCTTTGTCAATCAGTCCACAATCACCCAAATACTATCATGACCTGATCTAGTCATTGGTAAACCATCATTGAAAACCATTGAGACTTGTTCCCACTTCCATTCGGGAATTTCCATCAGTTGTAACAAACCACTAGGCTTCTTTTGCTCGGCTTTAACTAACTGGCAGTTCATGCACTTGGATATAAACTTCCCAACGTCTCTCTTCATCCCTTCCCAGTACTGGGTCTGCTTCATGTCTCGATACATTTTGTCCCCACCGGGATATATAGTCAGTTCCGAGTGATGACACTCTCTAAGCACTTCATCTCTCAATCCATTAATGTTGGTTATAACTATTCTCCTATTCTTTCAAAGCCATCCTTCTCTATCAAGTCCATACATGTTCCTTTCCTCACCATCGATACCTATCTCTACCTTGTAGATGATTTCCAATAGATTAGGATCGTTCCTCTAACTGGAACCGATCCTCTCGATCAAAGTCGGTGTGATCGTCAAACTTGCTAACATCTCTGGATCCCATTCACACTTAGGTCTGAAATCATATCCCGCGATATACTCCAGTTGCTTCCATTCCAGAAACATAGCCCCCAAATTGGCATGTCTCCTACTCAATGCATCCGCTACCACATTTCCCTTCCCGGGTGTCTATGCGATATTGAAATCATATGAAGCCAAGAACTCTAACCATCTCTGCTGACGGAGATTTAAATCCTTTTGAGAGAAAAGATACTTTAACGACTTATGATCGGCAACTCGAATCTTTCTCCCAAGAGATAATGTTTCCACATCTTTAACGTGAACACAATCTCTGCCAATTTCAAATCATGGGTAGGATATTTTTTCTCATGCGGTTTCAGTTGCCGACTTGCATAAGCTACAACCCTACCTCCTTGCATCAGTACAGTGCCTAGTCCGGTACCACAGGCATCCGTGTATACCATCATCTCTTTGTTCCCCTTAGGAATAACTAACACCGGCGCACACGTTGAATTCTCCTTTAGACTCTTAAATGCATTCTCACACCTTCCGTACCAAGCAAAAACTTGATTCTTCTTGGTTAACTGAGTTAACGGTGCTGCTATCTTGGAGAAATCTTGAATAAATTAACGATAGTATCCAGCTAACCCTAAGAAACTTCTCACGTTCGTTGCATTCTTGGGCGTAGACCAATCTTGCACCGTAGCCACCTTCACAGGGTCCACGACAATACCATTCTCTTAAACAATATGGCCCAAGAACCTCACTTCCCTCCTCTAGAAGTGACACTTAGAAAATATCACCTTCAATCGGTGTTTCCTCAACGCCTCCATCACTACCCTCAAATGTTCCTTGTGTTCTTCCTTTGTCCTCGAGTAAATCAAGATATCGTCCACAAACACAAGAACAGACTTATTTAATTGATCCGTGAAAACCCTGTTCATAAGATCCAAAAAATATGCGTGTGCATTGGTCAACCCGAATAGCTTGACCAACCACTCATAAAATCCAAACGACGTCCTAAATGTCATTTTAGGTATACTCTCAGCCGCTACTCGGAGCTGATGAAATCCTTTCGCGAGATCCAACTGGGAAAACACTCTTGCCCCATTTAGTTGATCAAACAAATTGTCTATTCGTGGAAGAGGATACTTATTCTTCCTAGTTACCTTGTTCAACTCATGGCAGTCCACACATAAGAGAAGGGAACCATCGGCCTTAGTAGCAAACACAACTGTGCTCCCCACTCAGAAACACTTCTTTAGATAAATCCTTTCTTAAAAATATCGCCTACTTGCACCTCGAGCCCTCGCTGCTCCCTTGGCGTCATACGACGAAGTGGCATCACTATATTTCTGGAATCTTTCATTAAATCAATCTAAAATCGATCTCTCGGTGTGGCGAAAGTCCGGTCACTTCCCCGAAGATGTCCGGATACTCGCCAGCAATAGGCACATCTGATAACTCATCATGCAGGATGTCGAGGGAATTTAGAAAACTAGCCATCACCCCATCACTAGGTAGGTGTGACGGCCCGCCTCGCACCAACCTGCATTTCCTCCAAGAGTGCGCTGTACACATGCCCGACTAGCACAAGACGGTCGTCAGAAGAAAGGAAAGAAGAGAATGAACTAATCAAAGAACCTGTAGAATGTCTCACAGCGCATGGGATAAAATATAATAATAACATACTTGACATAAAACAGGCGAGACAGTGCATAAGCTGATAACTAATAATCAATGTCAACATCAAAGCAGCGGAAATCCATATACAGCTTATTACAACTTTCCAATTTTACTGTCTCTAACCAAAAGAAAGCTAAAATAGAAGATACACCAACAATGCCCAAGCAGTGATCTTCAACAACACAGGGAGAATATTATGTATATAGTACGTGGAAGCCTCCTGCTCGTCTCCGGACCATCTACCCGTGCATCACCAGCTAACCTGTCTCTAGTCTGCTCGTGTGAGCACCCAGAGTAATAAGAAGAGACATAAAACTCTGGGTCAGACATAAAGCCTGGTATGAGCGATAAGCATCTAAACAGGGAAATAACAGGTATACTAAACCACACCTGAACCTGGACCTGCAACCAAAGAGTTAGTACCACATACCGTACAATACTCCAAGGTGCCATAATAAATAGTGTAAGAATACGGGGGTGGGGTGTGCATGTCACAATGATAGCAAACAAATCATCCATAGCAACCATTCTCGCATCTCTCACTCAGTGCGTAAAGCGTACGGCATCTACCACTTTGAAACACTAGACAAACTGAGGTAACGACGAATCCCGACTTGTAGAAACCCTGCTATGACCAAGCCAAACACTTGGAGTCATGACCAAACATTTCAATGACCCACTTCATTGGTCGTAGCCCTTGGTTCTACCAATGCCATAATGGCCCTGAATCCGCCTTCGTACCTCCTACCATAGTGGTCCAAAGCTATAGGTGTCGATAACTCCTTAGCACGCGTCCCGCAGCAAAGCCCAATCATGAAGTGAACTCGTTGATTCCCATCTGAATCTCAAGCTCTAACTTCTCATTTGGACTTCCTTTGCATCTCGGGTTTGGTCGAATTGGAGTGGGTCTTCAGAAAAGTTGTCGTGCAGTAGCAGCTCTAGAAATCGGTTCGGTTCGGTCACCCATGCTCGGTTCGGTTCGGAGTGCCACCTTCCTCTGGGTTCGGGTCCTTCTCCTTGCCTTCTTTCATTCGATTCGGGTCGGTTACTTCGCTCCGGGTCGGGTCCTTCTCCTTCAGGTCAGGTCGGGTGTCCTTCCTTCCAGCGCTCCGATCCGCCTCCTTATTTCTTCACGTATTCCGATCCGATCCCTGCGTCTCCAAGTCGATCCGATCTGGCCTCCAATCACTCTTCCGATCCGATCCGCTCCGCTCCCTAGCTTACTCCGATCCGATCCCCTTGTCCACTCCAACTCTAAGTAAACAGCCTTCCTTTTTGCCAAGTCTTCTCCAGCGACAAGTTCCAACCCAGTTCGAATCCCCTTGGTCAGTTCACAATCCGATCCGACCCCCTTTTTCCGATCCGAACCGGTTCGGAACCTGCACACTTCTGCAACTTTCCAGCGAGCTTTCTACGCCATTCGACGACGTTTTCGACCATTTTAACTATTCTAATCAATCATGAAACATATCATAGAGTCATAGCAACATGTAATAGCAATCACAAACAGCAAACAACAATCCAAATGAATCAAAATGGATCAAAAAGTGTCTAAAACCCCATATTTTCCCTTAAGCACTCTTAATCATGTTTAGGCATACAATTAACAAAACACATCGAAATTATCTCAAATTTCTAACAGAGCCTTAAAACATTATTTTAGAATTTTAAGAATTTTTCCAGAATTTATTTACGTATAAATTCGCTAATCTTCACTAATTACCCCTTAATCACCGTAATTAGTGCAAAAACTATGCAAATCACTCACCTTGGCCACAAATGAAATTCTCAGAACTGAAACTCCTCTGATTTGGGGCGAATACTGATGTCTAACAGCGGCTCCAACCTTGCTTTGGTGCTTTTTCTCCTTAATTTGGTGTTGCTAAGCCTAATCTTCAATTAGTGAGTGATTTGGGGTGTTTTAGATGTAGGAAGCCATTACTAAGGTCTCAAGGAGGTTTGTGGCGGCTCAAAACTGAAATGAAAGTGATAACCTAACCCTAATCAGACCTCCTAAACCTCTAAACCCGAAATTCCCCTTGGGCCTAGCTGCTAATCACCCGGTTAAGCCCAATTAAGCTGTTTTTCACCATCTGAAACTTGTTTCAGCCATATCTCCCAAACGGTGAGTCCGTTTGGCTAATGTGACCACTCTACGGAAAGAGAAACCATCATCCGAAGCCAATGGAAGTGGTTTCAGGTCAAAACTCCTTTCCAGTCAAAAGTTATGGCCAAAACAGTGCCAACTAGGGGTAAAATGGTCATTTAAAAATCGGGAAAAATCATGAACATGGGAAATGACCCCAATAGTCGTCCCCCAAAGTTACATGACCATACGACTTCGTATGTGAAAGAAATAAATATTCCACGATCCTATGATGCGTAGACTACGGGTCGTTACACTCTTCCCCCCTTAAGAAATTTCGTCCCCGAAATTCCTTAACCCAAAACATACAAAGGATCCCGCATGCCTAACAACCACATATAACAGAAATCAAACATGCAAATCAAGCAAACAAGCCTATCCTAGCATGCGGAAAAACTAAATCGAAGTCAAAATCTTACCAGGCAAAGAGTTCAGGATAAGTCCTCCTAATGTTCTCCTCTGTCTCCCAAGTACAATCATTCTCGCCCCCGCCCCACTGAACCTTGACTAGTTTCACCGCCTTCCTTCGAAGTTGCTTCATGTCGTGCTCGACAATACGGGCCGGCTTGCGGTTCCCAACCGCCTCGGGTTCTACTTCGAAGTCCTCCAACTGATCAGGTGAGATAGTCATATCTGAGTCGTGAACGAACTTCCTTAGTTGGGAAACATGAAATACGTTATGAACTCCCGCCATCTTCTTCGGTAAGTCAACTCTATATGCCAAATTCCCGACTAATTCAAGAACATGGAATGGGCCAACAAACCTTGGTGCTAACTTGCCTCTCCTGCCAAATCGTATTACGCTCTTCAACGGAGAAATCTTGACAAACACCAAGTCGCCAACGGAGAATTTTAAGTCTCTTCTCCTCTTATCAGCATAACTCTTCTGCCTATCCTGCGCAGCCTTCATTCGTTGTTGAATGACCTTGATCTTATCCGACGTTTCTCTCACCACCTCTGGTCCAAGCACAAACTTCTCGCCAGTCTCTATCCAACATGATGGTGAGTTGCATGGCCTTCCATACAAAGCTTCAAACGGAGCCATACCGATACTGGATTGGTAACTATTATTATATGCAAACTCTACTAGATGCAAATGGTCATCCCATGATCCACCAAAGTCCAACATACATGCTCTCAAGAGATCTTCCAAAATACGATTCACCCTTTCCGTCTGACCGTCGGTCTGAGGATGATACGCGGTACTGAGATGTAACTCTGACCCTAGCGCCTCTTGCAAGCTCTTCCAAAACCCACTAGTGAACAACGGGTCTCGGTCGCTCACAATGCTTTTAGGTACTCCATGAAATCTCACTACCCACTTCATATACAATTCTGCTAACTTAGCTGCCGTTCTGGTCGATTTGACTGGTATAAACCTTGCACTTTTAGTCAGTCGGTCTACAATCACCCAAATGCTATCATATCCCGATCTAGTCCTTGGTAAACCATCGACGAAATCCATCGAGACTTGCTCCCATTTCCATTCAGGAATTTCTAATGGCTGTAACAGACCACTAGGCTTCTTTTGCTCGGCTTTAACTAGCTGGCAATTCATGCACTTGGATATAAACTTCCCAACGTCTCTTTTCATTCCTTCCCAGTAGTAAGTCTGCTTCATATCTCGATACATCTTGTTACCACCGGGGTGTATAGTCAGTCTTGAGTGATGACATTCTCTAAGCACTTCGTCTCTCAATCCATTGACATTGGGTACAACGAGCTTTCCATTCCTTCTAAGCCATCTATCTTGATCAAGCCCATACTTGCTCACCTCCTCATCGACACCCATCTCTAACTTGGAGATGATTTCCAATAGGTTAGGATCGTCCCTCTGACTAGAGCCGATCCGCTCAATCAAAGTGGGTCTGATCGTCAAACTCGCTAACATTTCTGGATCCAATTCGCACTTTGGTCTGAAATCAAACCCCGCGATAAACTCCAGTTGCTTCCATTCAAGGAACATAGCCCCTAAGCTGGCATGTCTTCTGCTCAATGCGTCAGCCACCGCATTGCCCTTTCCTGGTGTGTATGCGATGTCAAAATCATAGGAAGCTAAGAACTCTAACCATCTCTGCTGACGGAGATTTAAATCCTTCTGGGAGAATAGATACTTTAACGACTTATGATCCGTAAATAGCTCAAACCTTTCTCCCAAGAGATAGTGTCTCCACATCTTTAACGCGAACACGATCGCTGCCAATTCTAAATCATGGGTAGGGTATCTTTTCTCGTGCGGTTTCAATTGCCGACTTGCATAAGCTACAACCCTACCGCCTTGCATCAATACAGCACCCAGTCCGGTACCACAGGCATCCGTGTATACCGTCATCTCTTCATCCCCCTTAGGAATGACTAACACTGGTGCGCTTGTCAACTTGTCCTTTAGGCTTTTAAATGCATTCTCGCACCTTTCATCCCAAACAAAAGCTTGATTCTTCTTGGTCAACTGGGTCAATGGTGCTGCTATCTTGGAGAAACCTTGGATAAACTTACGATAATATCCAGCTAATCCCAAGAAACTTCTTACATCTGTTGCATTCTTGGGCGTAGGCCAATCTTGTACCGTAGCCACCTTTGCTGGGTCCACGGCAATACCACTCTCTGATACAACATGGCCCAAGAACCTCACTTCCCTCTTCCAGAAGTGACACTTAGAAAACTTTGCTTTCAATTGGTGTTTTCTCAACACCTCCATCGCTACTCTTAAATGTTCCTTGTGTTCCTCCTCTGTCCTCGAATAGACCAAAATATCATCAACGAACACAAGGACAGACTTATTCAGCTGATCTCTGAATACCCTATTCATAAGGTCCACAAAATATGCCGGGGCATTAGTCAGTCCAAATGGCATAACCAACCATTCATAAAACCCAGACGGCGTTCGAAATGCCGTTTTAGCTATACTCTCAGCTTCCACTCTAAGCTGATGAAAACCTGTCGCGAGATCCAACTGAGAAAATACTCTCGCGCCACTCAACTGATCAAACAAATCATCTATCCGCGGTAGAGGATACTTATTCTTCCTCGTCACTTTATTCAACTCGCGGTAGTCTACACACAAACGAAGGGAACCATCCGCCTTGGTAGCAAACACAACAGGTGCTCCCCATTCAGAAACACTTCTTCTGATAAATCCCTTCTTCAAAAGATCGCTGACTTGCACCTCGAGCTCTCGCTGCTCCCTTGGTGCCATACGACGAAGTGGCATCACTATAGGTCTGGCATCTTTTACCAAATCAATACGAAACTCAATCTCTCGGTGTGGTGGAAGTCCGGTCACTTCTTCGAAAACATCCGGATACTGGCCAACCACGGGCAAACCTGACAACTCACTATGCGGAATGTCGAGGGAGTTTAGAAAACTAGCCAATACCCCCTTACTGGGTAGACCACCAAACACTATCCTCCGCCCATCATCCGCTCTAGCTGTCACCAACAAGCCCTCACAGTCTACCACCACCCCGTGTCTTTGGAGCCAATCTACTCCCAAAATAATGCCAAACCCAGTAAAGCCCAAAACAAAGCAATCACAAACAAACATGCATCCATGACTCGATAGAACCACATTACGACAAATCATGCTAAGACTAGTCGAACCACCAATCGGGTTCGTCACTACTAAAGGCCTATCGACAATCTCGGGCTCCAATCCCAACCTATCTACCAGGTCACTAGATATGAAAGAACTGGAAGCTCCGGTATCAAACAAAACTCTAACAGGAACATCATAAACAGAAAGCATACCTTGAATGACGACATTCTTTCCCTTCTCCGCCGCTGTTGGGGCATTCGATGAAGAAGGAATAGCATTAAGAGCATATGCTTTCACCATTTGCTTTTCTTTAGGGGGCTGTGGACACTTGTCCTTGTGATGCCCCAATTGGCCACAATTGAAGCACTTCCTATCCGCCGGCTTGGCCCGACAATTACTAGCATAATGACCCTTCTTACCACAGCTGAAGCACTCCACATCTTGCTTATTCCTTTTCTTCTGGCCATCCTTAACCTGATTCTGCTTTCTCTTATTCTGGGAACCACCTTTACCTCCACCACTAGCTTGTGGCTTTGGCTCATCTACGGATGCAACCTCAGTCTTCGACTTAGGGTAGAGACTTTCTGATCTTAACGCTTTCCCCACAATCGATTCAAACGTCTCATCGATGTGGTTAATAAGTTTTTCCCCCAAGTACTGATCCAAACCAGTTATGAATTTCTCATTCTTTTTCTCGGCAGTATCAATAAGAGATAAACCATATTTTGACAAAGTGTCAAATTCAGCAATATACTCCGAGACAGCTCTGCCATTCTGCTTGAGCTCTAAGAATTTCTTAAACAACATTGACTTCTGAGCAGCTGGAATGAACTTCTCACTAAAGCGAGCTTTAAACTGCTCCCAAGTAATCTGATCTTCGGGAGTAGCTGCCTTTATAGCATTCCACCAATTCATTGCCCGCCCTTGCAGCTGACGGGACGCTAGCTTTCTCTTCATCGCATCCTCGATGCCCAAATCCTCGAAGATACGTTCGCAGCTATCCAACCAATCTTGAACATCTGTGGCCGACTCCGTTCCGTGGAACGGCTTCCCACCAAGGCTAGTATAATCCTTATTCAGCTTGGCGAAGTCGACCCTCGGCGCCTGCACTATTGGACCACCACCATTTCCGCCATTGGGAGCTGCCCTCTGAACATCCTTAAGCATCTCTCTCATGAGGTCTGTAAACATCGCCCTCATGTCAGCAGCATTCCCATTATTGGCTCCCCTACCAGCACCTCTAGTATCTCGGCTCATCGTCAATCTGAAAAAGGAAACGATTAACGATTCCATAGTGGTGCTAGTGCAGTACGACTTCATCCTTATACTACTAATAGTATATATATATATATAGCTTTTAAAAACCAAAGTAATCACAAATACGCTCTCTCGTATACGTATATTATCTCTCCCTGATAACTTCCCTAGATTAACTACGCAACCTAGAGCTCTGATACCAAGTGTGACGGCCCGCCTCGCACCAACCTGCATTTCCTCCAAGAGTGCGCTGTACACATGCCCGACTAGCACAAGACGGTCGTCAGAAGAAAGGAAAGAAGAGAATGAACTAATCAAAGAACCTGTAGAATGTCTCACAGCGCATGGGATAAAATATAATAATAACATACTTGACATAAAACAGGCGAGACAGTGCATAAGCTGATAACTAATAATCAATGTCAACATCAAAGCAGCGGAAATCCATATACAGCTTATTACAACTTTCCAATTTTACTGTCTCTAACCAAAAGAAAGCTAAAATAGAAGATACACCAACAATGCCCAAGCAGTGATCTTCAACAACACAGGGAGAATATTATGTATATAGTACGTGGAAGCCTCCTGCTCGTCTCCGGACCATCTACCCGTGCATCACCAGCTAACCTGTCTCTAGTCTGCTCGTGTGAGCACCCAGAGTAATAAGAAGAGACATAAAACTCTGGGTCAGACATAAAGCCTGGTATGAGCGATAAGCATCTAAACAGGGAAATAACAGGTATACTAAACCACACCTGAACCTGGACCTGCAACCAAAGAGTTAGTACCACATACCGTACAATACTCCAAGGTGCCATAATAAATAGTGTAAGAATACGGGGGTGGGGTGTGCATGTCACAATGATAGCAAACAAATCATCCATAGCAACCATTCTCGCATCTCTCACTCAGTGCGTAAAGCGTACGGCATCTACCACTTTGAAACACTAGACAAACTGAGGTAACGACGAATCCCGACTTGTAGAAACCCTGCTATGACCAAGCCAAACACTTGGAGTCATGACCAAACATTTCAATGACCCACTTCATTGGTCGTAGCCCTTGGTTCTACCAATGCCATAATGGCCCTGAATCCGCCTTCGTACCTCCTACCATAGTGGTCCAAAGCTATAGGTGTCGATAACTCCTTAGCACGCGTCCCGCAGCAAAGCCCAATCATGAAGTGAACTCGTTGATTCCCATCTGAATCTCAAGCTCTAACTTCTCATTTGGACTTCCTTTGCATCTCGGGTTTGGTCGAATTGGAGTGGGTCTTCAGAAAAGTTGTCGTGCAGTAGCAGCTCTAGAAATCGGTTCGGTTCGGTCACCCATGCTCGGTTCGGTTCGGAGTGCCACCTTCCTCTGGGTTCGGGTCCTTCTCCTTGCCTTCTTTCATTCGATTCGGGTCGGTTACTTCGCTCCGGGTCGGGTCCTTCTCCTTCAGGTCAGGTCGGGTGTCCTTCCTTCCAGCGCTCCGATCCGCCTCCTTATTTCTTCACGTATTCCGATCCGATCCCTGCGTCTCCAAGTCGATCCGATCTGGCCTCCAATCACTCTTCCGATCCGATCCGCTCCGCTCCCTAGCTTACTCCGATCCGATCCCCTTGTCCACTCCAACTCTAAGTAAACAGCCTTCCTTTTTGCCAAGTCTTCTCCAGCGACAAGTTCCAACCCAGTTCGAATCCCCTTGGTCAGTTCACAATCCGATCCGACCCCCTTTTTCCGATCCGAACCGGTTCGGAACCTGCACACTTCTGCAACTTTCCAGCGAGCTTTCTACGCCATTCGACGACGTTTTCGACCATTTTAACTATTCTAATCAATCATGAAACATATCATAGAGTCATAGCAACATGTAATAGCAATCACAAACAGCAAACAACAATCCAAATGAATCAAAATGGATCAAAAAGTGTCTAAAACCCCATATTTTCCCTTAAGCACTCTTAATCATGTTTAGGCATACAATTAACAAAACACATCGAAATTATCTCAAATTTCTAACAGAGCCTTAAAACATTATTTTAGAATTTTAAGAATTTTTCCAGAATTTATTTACGTATAAATTCGCTAATCTTCACTAATTACCCCTTAATCACCGTAATTAGTGCAAAAACTATGCAAATCACTCACCTTGGCCACAAATGAAATTCTCAGAACTGAAACTCCTCTGATTTGGGGCGAATACTGATGTCTAACAGCGGCTCCAACCTTGCTTTGGTGCTTTTTCTCCTTAATTTGGTGTTGCTAAGCCTAATCTTCAATTAGTGAGTGATTTGGGGTGTTTTAGATGTAGGAAGCCATTACTAAGGTCTCAAGGAGGTTTGTGGCGGCTCAAAACTGAAATGAAAGTGATAACCTAACCCTAATCAGACCTCCTAAACCTCTAAACCCGAAATTCCCCTTGGGCCTAGCTGCTAATCACCCGGTTAAGCCCAATTAAGCTGTTTTTCACCATCTGAAACTTGTTTCAGCCATATCTCCCAAACGGTGAGTCCGTTTGGCTAATGTGACCACTCTACGGAAAGAGAAACCATCATCCGAAGCCAATGGAAGTGGTTTCAGGTCAAAACTCCTTTCCAGTCAAAAGTTATGGCCAAAACAGTGCCAACTAGGGGTAAAATGGTCATTTAAAAATCGGGAAAAATCATGAACATGGGAAATGACCCCAATAGTCGTCCCCCAAAGTTACATGACCATACGACTTCGTATGTGAAAGAAATAAATATTCCACGATCCTATGATGCGTAGACTACGGGTCGTTACAGTAGGCAACCCAATACCACACTCTGCCCATTATTCGCTCTAATGGTCACTGAAGATCCCTCATAGTCTAGCACCACCCCATACCTTTGGAGCTAATCGACTCCCAAAATAATGACAAACCCAGTAAATCCCAAGACAAAGCAATCACAAGCAAACACACATCAATGACCCGATAAAACCAAATTACGACAAATCATATAAAGGCTAGTCGAACCACCGATCGGGTTCATCACAACTAAAGGTCTATCAATAATATCAGGTTCCAATTCCAACCTATCTACTAGGTCACTAGATATAAAGGAATGATAAGCCCAAGTATCAAACAGTACTCGAATAGGAACATCATAAATAGAAAGCATACCTTGAATAACGACACCCTTTCCTTTCTCCACTGCAGTTAGGGCATTCGACGAAGAAGGAACAACATTGATAGCATATGCTTTCACGATCTGCTTCTCCTTAGGAGATTGTGGGTATTTATCCTTGTGATGTCCCACTTGGCCACAATTGAAGCACTTCCTGTCCGCTGGCTTTTCTCGACAATCTCTGGCATAGTGGGCCTTCTTACTATAGCTAAAACACTCTATATCTTTCTTATCCTTCTTTTTCTGACTATCCTTGGTTTGGTTTTGTTTCCTTTTGTTCTGGGAATTCTTCTTTCCTTCACCGCTTGCCTACGGTTTTGGCTCTCCTACAGATGTAATAGCAACCTCGACCTTCGTCTTAGGGTAAAGGCTCTCTGATCTCAATACTTTCCCACAATAGATTCAAAAGTCTTATCGATATGGTTTATAAGCCTTTCCCCTAAGTACTCATCTAAGCCAGTTATGAACTTCTCATTCTTCTTCTCGGCATTATCGGTAAGAGATAATCCATATTTCGATAAAGTATCGAATTCAGCAATATATTCCGAGACTGCCCTACCATTCTACTTTAGCTCCAAAAACTTCCTAAACAATTCTGATTCTTGAGCAGTTGGAATAAACCCCTTAATCCCTTAAATTCCGGGATTAGCAAACTTAATTCAAATCACCAGTGACATAAAATATGATTTTAATTTTTTTACATATTTTTCCATATTTTTCTGAGTCATAATTTCACTAGTTATCACTAATCACTCCTAATTAGCCATAATTAGTGAATAAACCTGCTAATCACTCACCTAAGCCAAAAATAAATGATAGATATGAAACTTTAACTGATTTGGCTTGGATTCCTATGTCAACTCTACCTCGAATTTGATGCTAATCCGCCTTGATTTGATGTAGATTTGCTTAATATGTGATTAGAAAGTGATTAGAGAGAGATTTGAAAGATGAAGGCCAATACTAGGGTTAGAAAAATGTTTGTGGTAGCTAGAAAAATGGAAGGAGATGATTCTCCAACTCCTTTCAGCTCTCCCATAACCCTAATCCCGAAATAGGTTATGGGCTTAGCTGTTAATCACCCTATTAAGCTCAATTAGGCTGTTTTTCCATCTTCAGATCTTATTTCAGCCATATCTCCCAAACATTAAGTCCGTTTGTTTTATATGGCCACTCTACGAAATGGGAAACCATCATCTAGATCCAATGGAAGTGGTTTCAGGTCAAAACTCCTTATCAATCGAAAGTTATAGGCCAAACAACATTCATCAAGGGCAAAATGGTCATTTAAAGTTCGGCAAAAATCGTGAATGTGGGAAATAACCCCAGTAGTCGTTTCCCAAAGTTACACGACCATATGACTTCGTAGGAGAATAAAATAAATATTCTACGATCCTCCGATACGTAGAATGCGGGTTGTTCCTGGTTTAACTTCTTATCTACTTGTTTATGACTACTTATAGGGACTATGGCTTTTTATTTCTGTACTTTGATGGTTTTAGTACAAGGAAAGTACTTTAATTTGATGTAATTGGTTTTCATTATTTCGGACTTATGTTGTAACGGGATTTTTGGACCACGATGTTTTCTGTTGGAAAATGAAGTTTTAAATTTCGTTGTTATTTTATATCTATCTTGTAAAATTCTGTGTCTGTTTACCTATAACGCTTCACAGAACTTAATGCATTCTGATAAAGAGTGACATTAACAGACGTGGGGTGTCACATTTTGTATCAGAGCCGAAGGTAACAAGATTAGATAAAAGGTTTTGAAAATTGTTTTCAGAAAGGTTTCAAAAAGGATGTATTTTCAAAGGAAAGTCTATTTTTGAAAAACATATTCCCCAATGCCATATAAAATTTCTGTCAATTCTCTGTTTGAATCCCTTTTCTTTTTCTCTTCAGTATGTCTAGGGTACTGAATATTCCCGAAGGCGTTCAGATACCTGTTTGGTTCCGTATATATCTTGAGATTACGACACCTACCAGAGGCCAAGCAAACACCCCTCCCCCAGCTGCAGTCGTTGTTCCCTCTCCTCTGCGAGCGGATAATTTCTCTAAGATATGCAAGGACTTCTGTGCTATGGGAGGAAAACCATTACGTGGAACTGAAAGCTTTGTGGAAGCACAGAATTGGTTTAAAGAGATAGAGGATCTGTTTGGGATTTTCGAGGTTGACGACCTTAGGAAGATTCAGTCGGTCGTATGGTAGCCGAAGGATGATGCTTCATTCTGGTGGGAAGTGACCCAAGTAGGCGTCCAGTGCAAACTTAGGATGATTTTCGATAAAGATTCGAGATGAAGTTTCTCACTCAGGTAGAAGAGAGTATGTAGATGGAAAAATTTCTGGCACTTAAGCAAAGGAGCTTGTCTGTCAAAGAGTATGTCAATAAGTTCAATCATTTGGCAAGATTTGGTTTGGAGCGGGTGAATACCCCGCATAAGAAAGATTTAAGGTTCGCAAGAGGATTGAATCAACCTCTTCCAGCATTGGAATTATCTCACATACCTATGGAAGTAACTTTTGAGAGTGGTTGATATGGCGTCGATGCACAAAGATGATAAAGATGAGAAAAAGGAGGCTATAACCGAGGAGACGCAAAGCAAGAAAATGTGGCCTAGGAAAGAACAGCAAAAGAAAGATAGAAAGAATGACAAAGCTCAGAATAAGAAGAAATGTCATGGTTGTGGAGGCTTGGGTCATGTGATTAAGGATTGCAGAAAAAGGAAGAATTCTTGTTTCAATTACGGTGAAACTGGATACTATAGTAGGGAGTGCCCGAAGAAGCAAGCACAGAGGCAAAGGCCAGGACCTTCTGGAGGGCAAGTGCATGCTCTTGAGGCTAACAGACCGGACAGAGGTAGGAAAGTTTCCGTTGAAGGTTTGATTTCTCTTTCCGATCATCCAGTTAGAACTCTTTTTGATTCTAGCGTTTCTCGTTCTTTTATATCTAATTATGCGGTTGAGTCTCTACACCTTAGTACTAGTATTGTTTATGATCCCATTATTGTCTCAAACCCCATGGGGGGCACGACTCATCTGTTTATGATTTGTCGAGGTTTGAGGATATCTGTGTTGGGCGTTAAATTTGATTGTGACGCATATGTGCTTGGTTTCATGGGCTATGGTTTGATTCTTGGGATAGATTGGCTATCCATGTATGGTGCCATTCTAGACTGTGAGAGGAGGGCCATTAGACTTTTGACTTGCCATGGGAGGACTCTCGAGATTTCCTGTGACCCAAGGGGGTCTGTTATGCTTAGTTTCCTAGATTCACTTGATGCTTATGTAGATGATTTGCGATTTGTACCTGTAGTCTATGAGTATCCAGATGTTTTTGATGAGGTTAGGGGCATACCTCTGAGGCGCGAGATTGATTTCCGGATATACTTAGTGGATAATTCGAATCCAATCGCATTTCTTGTGCCCCACATGGCTCCTAGGGAAAGGAGGGAGCTTAGCAGGCAAGTAGAGGAGCTACTTTAGAAGGAGTTTATAAGACGAAGGACATCAGAATAGGTTCCAGTCGTCTTTGCAACTAAGGTGGATGGCTTGCTTCGCTTTTGTGTGGATTACAGGGAGTTAAATAAGCTCATTAAGAAAAATAGGCACCCACTTCCGAGGATAAATGATCTGTTTGACCATCTTGTTGGTGCATCTATTTTCTCTCAGTTGGACTTGGCCACGGGGTTTCATCAGTTGAGGGTGGATGCGGACAGTATAGACAAGACCGCTTTCAGAACTCCAGATGGTTTCTTTGAGTGGTTAGTCATGCCTTTTGGTTTTACAAGTGCACCCGCATATTTTGTAGATTTGATGAATAGGGTGTTCTAGGAGTTTTTGAATAAGTTCATTGTGGTCTTTGTAGATGCCATTTTGATCTTCTCAAAGAATGAAGAAGAGTATGCCTAACATTTAGGGGCGGTTTTGAGGACACTCCGAACGCACCAGCTTAAGGCGAAATTTTCCAAGTGCCACTTTTGGAGAAATAAGGTGATATTTTTAGAGCGTGTGGCCTCCAAGGAAGGGATAGCAGTGGATCCCGCAAAAGTAGTTGCAGTTCAAGATTGGAAGGTTCCAAAGAATGCGACGGAGATGAGAAGTTTTCTTAGTTTAGCGGGCTACTATAGGAAGTTTATTAAGAACTTCTCAAGGATATCAGCCCCACTCACCAGACTGACAAAAATAATCTAACCTTTGCTTGGAGTATGGATTGTGAGGATGCTTTTCAGCGATTAAAAAAGCCTCTAATAACAGCCCCAGTTTTGATATTGCCTGATGGGAATAAGGTGTTCATAGTGTATACTGATGCATGTGGTACAAGACTCAGTGCCGTTTTGATGCAAGAGGGAATGGTAGTATGCTATGGAAGTAGACAGTTGAAGGTTCATGAGAAGAACTACCTCAGTCCCGATTTGGAATCAGCTGTTATAGTTTTTGCGCTTAAGTCTTGGCGACATTGTCTACTTGGAGAGAGGTTCAAGTTATACACGGACCAAAAATCTCTTAAGTTCCTCCCCTCACAGAAGGATTTCAATTTGAGACAGCAGAGATGTTTGGAGTTCCTAGCGTCATATGACTTTGAGATTGCTTATACCCCTGGCAAGCGTAATGTAGTGGTAGATGCATTGAGTGGGCAGAAGATGACTTTGAGTCCTCTATTTGTAGAGAGGTGGAGCTTGGAGTACATATCGACCTTCGATTTTAGGCCATCTACGGATCTTACACCTGGTTTGTTGGCATCCTTAGAGGTGTGACCTACTCTTATGGATTGGATGGGAACTTCACAGTGAAAGGACCCATATATAGCTGACAACTTGGACCGACTTAGTAGAGGGGAGACTTCTAGTCACCTCAGTAGATATTCCATGGATTATAGTGGGTGGTTGCGACGGGATGGAAGGCTTTGTGTTCCCCGAGTTGGGAGTCTGTTGAAGACAATCCTTGAGGAAATCCATTATTCTAGAATGACTATCCATCGGGGCGGTGATAAGATGTATAGATATATGAAGAGGGTTCTCTTTTGGGTTGGGATGAAGAAAGATGTAGCGTAGTTCATCTCTCAATGTTTGGTTTGCCAACAAGCTAAAGATGAGCAGAGAAAGCCTGGTGGTTTGCTTCATCCTTTGGAGGTCCCACAGTGGGAAGTGGGAGAGCATCTCAATGGATTTCATTGATGGTTTGCCTAGATCGAGGAAAGGCAACACCAATATTTGGTTTATAGTAGACAGGATTACTAACAATGCTAATTTCATTCCTGTTAAGAGTAAGGGAATGACAGCATGGTTAGCATTAGTTTTTCTTTGTGAGATAGTCCGTCTACATTGAGTACCTTCTAGCATTGTGAGTGATCGTGACCCCATCTTCACTAGTGAGTTCTGGAAGAGCCTGCAAGAGGCATTAGGTATATAGTTATGTCTGAGCACCGCGTATCACCCTCAGACAGATGGGAAGACCGAGAGGGTAAATATAGTTCTTGAGGATCTTTTGAGGTTGTGTATCCTAGACTTCAGAGGGACTTGGGAGGAACATCTTTCGTTGGTTTTATTACAACAATAGTAATCAGGCTAGTATAAGCATGGCACCTTTGAGGAATTGTACGGATGACCTTGTAGATCCCCGACTTATTGGTGGGAGTCTACGGATAGACTTCTACTTGGACCGGAGATGATTAGAGAGACTTCAGAAAAGATTGATCTCATCCGTAGATGGATGAAGACAGCTTAGGACAGGTAGAAATCCTATGCTGATAAGAGAAGGGCTGACATGGAATTTGAAGTAGGAGATATAGTTTTCATCAAAGTATCACCATTGAGGAATGCGGTTCACTTTAGATCTGTAGGAAACTGGCACCAAGGTTTGTAGGGCCATTTCCCATAGTAGAAAGAATAGGTTAGATGGCCTATAAAGTAAGGCTACCAGAGAGATTGGCGGTTGTTCATGATGTTTTCTACATTTCTCATTTATGGAAGTGTCTGCACGATACAGCAGAGGTAGTTGAGCTGAGCATGCTTTAGGAGGCAGAGGTAGAAAGGGAGGCCACAGTTAAACGAGTTCCTACCTGTATATTTGGATCGAACGTTAAGAAGCTACATAACGGAGAGGTCAATTTGATGAAAGTATAAGGGGGAGAGGACAGCGATGATGCAAGACAAGATTCACGATTCGTACCTTTTTCTTTTCAAGGGTATGTTCTTAACTTCTTTTTCCAAGCTTTTATTAGTGCTTGTTTCTATCATTCGTATATATTCTATCGATCGAATCTTTGACCTTTAAGTAGCAAACTAATGGGTGTAAACATGTGTTTGAGACATGTTATATTAATGGATGTAAGTGGATGCAAGTGTTTGCTAGTGAATGCTCGTGGATGCATATACACATACTAGGCAGTAGATCGGCTCAATCACTTACGTATTGCATATGGATGTGTGTGCGTTTTAAATTTAGTGAACGGAAATGATTATATCATCATATGTATGTTGTATTTGGATGGATGATTCTGCACACATATAGCATTCACACGATATACTAATGATATTTGCATACATATTGGATTCATGGCACTTACATACATTGCATTAAGGAGGTCAACTAAATCAGTAGATCGCCTAATTTTTCGCATTAGCATAGGGACATATACACACACTATTGCATATTCATAAAAGCAATAGTAAAATCTTAATGAATGCTTGTGGATGATGAATGAGTAGATGGATGTAGGGCTGCACAACCCATATCCAACCCGACTCAACCCACCAACCCGACCCACATAAACCCAACCCAACCCATCCTAGTTCGGGTTGGATATGGGTTACAATATATAACCCATACTACATACGGGTCGGGTTTGATATTTTGTTCAACCCAACCTTATTTTAACCCAACCCTATATTAAAATAATAATTTAATATCAACCTACTAAAAATGAGAATAGTATAATCCTAGAATAATGTTTATGTATTCTATAGTAAATATACAAAAATCATATTTCATGTCAATCCAAACTAGATAGAATTTGGAAAATATATTTTAAAGTGCATTTCAGTGTATCTTAAAATGAAACGCTAGTTCTACGATGTAGTAAATTAATTTTGTATAATGTGTTTTACAATGAAATTTTAATAAAATATATCTTATAATGAATCAGTTATTTTAAATACAATATGCTAGCAAAAATCTAATATATTATGTTGAATATTTTAATACTACTTTTAAAAAAACTCCCTTTATTCTCATTTTTTTATAATATTCAAGCAACCCAACCCAACCCTACTAAATCCGACCCAACCCATATCCAACCTCATATAGGGTCGGATACGGGTTGAACTTCCTTAAACCCATACCTATGCGGGTCGGATGTAGTATTTGGTCCAACCCGACCCAACCCATACTTTGTGCAGCCCTAGATGGATGTGGTTGTTAGGATAATAACATTCTTTTAAACCTCAAGATTTTCGGGACGAAATCCTTTAAGTAGGGGAGAATGTTTCACCACGTAATTTTAAAGAACATTAATAAACTGAAGAATACTTAATTAAATATTGGAAATTAAGTAAAACAGACTGTACCATTGTGTTCGTCTTGGAATTCTGCTTAAGATAGACTCCGTTTTTTCATAAAACTGGCATTGTATGTAGAGGATATTGAGGTTAGATGTTTGTATACATATAAGAGAAATATATATAAACAAATCAGTCTAGAAATTCAAGATATTTCAAAATCAAAGTGGGAAAATGACGCGAGATTTGGACCCATTGGGGGTCGACCCACGCCCCACGGGTATCAACCCATGGGTCGACCCACTCAAGGGGGTGTCGACCCTAGGGTCGACACAAGGGTCGACCCACATCCAGTCTCTATTAGTTCATGTTATTTTTAGATATAAACATTTAAAAAATAATATTGACATGTTTATATATCTGAATCTAAAACCTATGTCTGTTAAGAATCTGATTCATACCTAATTAGTCCTGCTATTACATGTACACCTGATTTGCTGTTCAGTTCTAATATGCTTGTTTCTGATATGCCTATTTCTGCTATCATATGCCCATCTCTGTTATTATATGCTTATTTTGTTTTATGCCTATTCTATTCTTCTCTCTCTTTCCCTTTTTATTTTTATAGCCTAGGCTACTTTCGAGCCTAGGCCAATACCGCTGAAATATGCATATGAACGAAATTGGATTAATTGGGAATGATTGGGAATGGTAATTTGAGGACATAACTATACTATGATTATGACTAAAATTTGGGGCATAACATATATTATGGAATATAACTAAAATATGGGGTGTATGAACATGTAAACATGTAGGCTTAATTCAAAGTTTAAGTGGAGCATGTTAACGGAACTATATGTCACTTATTTAATCTATTTGATCTGTTAGGCGTTAAGTAAACTTGTTAATCTGTTGGGGTTGTAGGGACACTATTAACCTATGTAAAACTTAACTTGTGGAAATCCTAGTTGATTGGGGATACAAGTTTAGGGGTTTGACTTGCGTCATCTGTTGTGTGGGACCCATATTACTCAGTAATTCATTTTGGTATTAAAAGGGCACCCCACACTAGGTAGGGGTTAGGGCACGCTTACTGAGCTAATTACAAGAGGTTCATTTGGGATGGGGTGCTCTGATGGCGCGTTCCAACGGAGTCATGTGTGTGCATGGGTCCTGTAACAACCCGAAAATCTGGGCCAGTTTAAAATTTTTATTTTGGCAATTTTAGCGAATTTTGAACATTTAAAATAGATTATTTTAAATAATATCGACGAGAAATGTATTTTGAATATATTTAGAACGTATATATTATATACGTCGTCGTTAGAATATATAATTATATATAATTATAAATAGAATTGAAAATGGCGCGGTAGTTCGATAATTCGATTTCAAACTTCAATTGAATGTACCGGGTGCAAAACAATCCGGATTTTAGTGAAACCAAAAATAATAGGATTTAATTGATAATATCTTTCCAACGAATCCGACAAATCAAAATTTCATAGCGGGAATCAAAAGATATGTCCAGTTGAAAATTCTGAATAGTCGCTATGGAATTCAGGCCCTTAAAAATGGGAATTTTGCAAACGACCTCGGATTTCAACGAAACCACTTTTGTTGGATCTGCAGTGTCAGATTGTTGCTAGATTCCAAATTTCATAATTTTTCGAATCAAGATGTGAGTGTGGCAAAGGAAAACGCGTTTGACCAGTTTCAGTTGATTTTAATCGACTGGAAAATGGCCATTTTTCCAACGGTCTCAGAATTTGACGAAACTAGTTTTGTTAGGACCGTATCGTCAATACGAAGCTAGAAAATATTTTTCTGTAATTTTTCGAGTTAGTATGTGACCCCAGTAAATTGAAATGCGCGTTCAAATTCAATATATAGAGTTATATGTTGATTTTGACGAAAACTGATCGTAACGACCGAATCAGCCTGCGATACATATCCCATTGTGTTCGGAATGGGGGTAAAACGCTATGGACGACAGGCGGTGAGCCTCGTTTAGAGGTCGTATGCAAAAGTCAACTTTTAGTAAATAAAATAATAAAATAATTAAAAATTAAAAATTCTCTTTTCTCCCCCCATTACCTCTCTGCCCCCCCCCCCTCGTTTATTTTCTCAGAATCGAAAAAAAAGGAAGAGAACGACGGAAAAGGGGGAGACCCCTGTCGCCGCCGCCAGAGGCTGGCGCACCCCCCCTCGCGCCGAGCCACCTTCGAAGCCCCCCCCCCCCCCAATCGCGCCACCGCGCGAGGCAGACCCCCCCCCCCCCCTCCGCCGATTTGAAGCAGCCCCCCCTTCCGTCCAGACATCCCTATCGCCCTCGCGCTCCTCTTTCTCCCCCCCAAAACCCGATTCGAGCCCCTCCTCCTCCAACCTCTCCCTCCTTGCGACGCAGACCCGAGACCCCCACCAGACCCCCCCCCCCTGAAATCGATGAAAACCCCCTCCTTCCTTAAACGAACGCTGTGAGTTTTTCCATTTGTTTTTATTTACTTATTTTTGCTTATTTTCTATGTAATTAGTTTTATAAGTTTAAAAATCAGTTTTCCTAAGTATTTATGTAAAGCATGGATGTTTATTTTTAGATTTTTCGAATAGAAAAATTTAGATTTTTATGTTATATAAAGAGTTTGATTTTTATATAAACACAGCAAAAGATAAAAGTGTGATTTTCACAGGTATATAGCGAAAGAAAGGATATGGTTTTTGGTAAGAAAATGAAATGACTTTTGTAGAAATGATTATAGAACAAAAATATAGTTTTTACATATTTAGTGTAGATTTTTATACAAGTGAAAGATTTGATTTTTAACACTGTAAAGCTTTGATTTTTATACGAAGAAAAATATGGCTTTTCTTTGTTTGAATAGAGCATAAAAATAGAATTTTTATCTATATAATAGCGGTGTAAAAACAGAATTTTATCCATACAGCGTTGAAGTAAAAATTAGATTTTTCTATATTGAATAGCGAAGTAAAAATTAGATTTTTCAATATTGAATAGCGAAGTAAAAATTAGATTTTTTTATATTGAATAGTAAAGTAAAAATTCGATTTTTACATATGCAGAGAATACAGGAAACGAAGGTGATAAAAAGGCGAGAACGATAAAGACTTCTACAAAAGAAGAGTCAAGGAGTCAGGATAGCTATCGGTGAGAATTTCTCACCTTTTCAATTTCATTTTCTAGTTATATATATATATACTAGGATGCAGACGGTGTTTAGTAGCACCCGACACCCGTCATCCACAGACCATGGATGGCTTGTTTGTTAAATTGTTTGGTTGTGTAGTTGGTTAGTTTATTTGGTTTGAATTGAATTGTTTGGTGAAATGGAATGGATTTGATTGATGTGTGAATGGCGTGGGCCTTCACTAGACCGGGGATAAGGCTAGGCCTTGTCCCGTTTCTAGTATCGTGCCGTTATGCCGTCGAAATTTTCTCAAATATGTTAGAAAAATAAAAATATCATTTTCATTGTGTAAATGAACTGAATAGAAATTCATGTGTTGAAATAAAATATTTTATCGTTAAAAATATAATTTTTAACGTGAAGTGAATAAAATAAAATATTCATTTACAAACCGGACGGTTTGTTTATGTACAACTATTTGAAGGACATTGATTGGGACGACAAATTTTACACATCGCCCAACTGCACAAATAAAATCTGTGTTTGATTGTTTGAAACCCCACATGGGTGTTGGGATGAAATTTGAAGTTCACTCATCCTGATTGATTAAATATGTCGATCGATTGATTGACAGGCTGTTATAAGCGTTAGATATCTATATTTGATGCTTATACAGTGTAGTGCACTTTGGTTGATGGTTGATTATTTTTCAATGCTATTATATACGTGTGATGTATGAAAATCCATATAATTAACATTATATGGTGATTGATTGGGCCTCATTCCCATTTAGAAAATAAAGAATATTATAAAATAAAGGTTCATGTGTTGACTGTACTCATCCGTTGACTGTACTCATCCGTTGAGATTAGTCATGTGTTGAACGAATATTTTAATAATAAAATTTACATCTTTATCAATATAAAATAAAGGTTCATGTGTTGACTGTACTCATCCGTTGAGATTAGTCATGTGTTGAACGAAATATTTGAAATCGAAATATTTGAAATAGAAATATTTGAAATAGAAATATTTGAAATAGAATATTTGAAATAGAAATATTTGAAATAGAATATTTGAAAATAGAAATAGAAATATATGAAGCCGTGTTGATTAGATCGACGCCATTTTGACGTGAACGATATTTATATCGATTTTATTCATTTTATTGAAAAACGATTTCGAAATGAATTGAATATAAAACGATTTCGAAATGAATTGAATATAAAATGATTTCGAAATGAATTGAATATAAAACGATTTCGAAATGAATTGAATATAAAACGATTTCGAAATGAATTGAATAGAAAACGATTTCGAAATGAATTGAATAGAAAACGAATTTGATTTCAATTGAGTATATAACGAATTTGATTTCAATTGAATATATAACGAATTTGACTTCAATTGAATATATAACGAATTTGATTTCAATTGAATATATAACGAATTTGATTTCAATTGAATAGAAAACCGTATTGAATTCAAATTGAATAGAAAACGAATTGAATTCAAATTGAATAGAAAACGAATTGAATTTAAATTGAATTGAAAACGAAATGAATTCGAATCGAATTAAAATCGATTTGAATTGAAATCAAATAGAAATGAAAGTAAAAAGGATTTGTAATAGAAAATTCAACTTTGATTTGAATTTGAAATAAAGGTTGAAATTGTTTTTGAAACGAATTCAAAACTATTTATAAAATTCATTTTAAATAGAAATCGACGCAATATATTATATTATATATATATACAATATAATGGCCTGAATAGAACGCGCCGCGCCGCGGCAGTTCGTGAATTTCGACCATTTATTTCAAACGGACATTACGGGAGATCCGACCGTCGGATTCTCCTAAAAACGGTACCGTTTGGTTCGTATCGAAAAGAGCTTTCTAACGAATATTAGAAATTTGAAATCTAACGGTTGGATTTGGAGATACGTCCA
This sequence comes from Allium sativum, assembly GCA_030737875.1. NCBI lineage: Eukaryota > Viridiplantae > Streptophyta > Magnoliopsida > Asparagales > Amaryllidaceae > Allium > Allium sativum. The sequence continues at coordinate 472,999,327 of CM060925.1, forward strand.
AATCAAATTCGAAAAAAGTCGCTGTAAGTGCAGTTCGATGGCCGTTGTTGGAAATCGACTGTACGGGCCTTGATAAAATTATTAAAAATAGTAATAATTTTTGTAAAATCATAAGAAATGATTTGGGAAAATTTGGGATGAAAAACTCCATATTTGAAAAGATAAAAATAGATTTTTATCGAAATGAACTAGTTTTGAACTGAAATTAAAATCCATTTATTTTTAAATAAATAAATTGGATTTGAAATGGGTTTAAATAGAATTGATTCACGGGTTTATCGTAAATTGTGTTTTAAATAACACTAGTTCTTTAACCCGATGAATAAATAAAATGTGATTTGGGGTGTCGTGAACTGTGTATTAAATGACATTAGTTCTTTAACCCAGTAAAAGGAGTTTTAATGAATCTTCAATTAGATTGAAATGTGAATTGATAATCTAAATTATCAAATTTAGAAAATGAGCGAGAATGGAGTATTACTAGTTTTGCTCCAAAGCGATAGTTAAATCTATAATTAGATTTGAACGTGAAATGGTAATTAATTTTACTGATAACACCATGGTATTAGATATGGAGTATCACCAGTTTTGCTTCATGGGATGAATAGGTTGGGATTGGAAAATAAAATAAATAATTACTTCGGTGTGGTTCGCTAATCTCGACTAGTTTGAAAAACCATAATTTGGTTTGAAATGGCATCCAAAGGAAGATTAAAGGATAAATTTTAAAGAATTTATCTTGGATAAAATTAATGGGAACCTTTCCCTAAAAATGTGATTTGGTGAATAAAAGAATATTCTGAATTGGAATGAGGCGTATGTTGTGTTTGTGTAACATTTGTTTTCAATATACGCGGGTTGTTCGGAAAGTCCGGGTTTATACCCATTCTGAATAACCGATTCGACAATAAGTCGAAGATGAAGACGGTGGTCGAAGATCGGAAGTCTTCACATCTTTTGGATAATTACTAATGATCTTGATTGGGCTGTACACCCAAGAGGATGGAAACAGTTGGTGGTCGTCCAGACGTACTTGGAGATGGATGGATATGCGAGGAAAGAGCCTCCGGTTTCGTTCAAACCCAGAATGAACTTGTAAATTGATTGTGTGTCTGACATTGGATTTTATTCTGTGTTGATTGATTTCTGTTAAATATATATCTGTTTGGCGGCGGAGAATTTATTCTCTTGCTTAACGCCCTTCTCTGAGACATACGAGCTTAGAGGTTGTATATTGATAGATATCAATCGCATGGCATGAATTGCCTGTGTGGCACGCTGAGTTGCATAGATCAAAGCTTCTGTTTAAAAGCAAAGTCTTGTGGTTGATGATCAAAGCACGGCCTTTGTGGCGTAGCTTTGTGTATAACGTGAATTCGCGAGCCTCACACCCCGGTATGAGTTAAAAAGGGGATACGGACTGCAGGGAGAGCACGACGTTTCTTTCTAGCTTTGGTGGTGTCAGTGACTTACCAGCCCTGACATTTATATACTTTTCACCTATGTGGTTGTTGGAATGCGAGGCGCCTCGATTTTAGGTCTGTAAGGACCGGGAAACGTGTGTTCAGGCATAACTAATCCTCTAACGTAAGTGAGGACCGGCCCTGAAGCATCCAGGATTGCCCAGAGTGTGTAGTCCTGAGGCATTTGCTAGAGTGTCTCGAACGCGGAGAGGAGCTTGCCCTTTGCCTCGACTCATGACGGGAATCCAATTTCCAATACGTGTATTGCGGTTTTAATTGTAGAACTAGTATGGCGACATGATAGATGGTACCCATGCCGCCTATGATTGATATTTATGATTGAAATTGTCTTGACACTTTACACTTATTATAGTATCAAATGATTTGTTTTAAACGTACCAAGCTTGTTTGGCTATTATAAGGGAAAACCCTATCCTCCGGCTTGCGTTGCATTGTGTGATGGGACCTGGGTCTTATAATAGCTTCATTTTTCAAAAAAGCATTGCGCTATTTTTTCTATCCACTAGTATTATTGGGAGGAAACCCGTTCCGTGTTATACGGCGTGGTCCCTTGAATTACTCTCTTTTAAAAATGAATTAATAACTGTTTTAGTTCTCACACCAGTCACATGACTGACCTGGAGTTTATTGTTTTAACCTAAACTCTGGGTGCCCCTATTTTCCGCACGGGCAGCTAGTAGTTTTGGTTTTGCAGATTTATATTCACAGGATCCTGGTTTACAGCTGGAGTGATATCCGGAAAGCTCTGTATCCATATATCACCTTCAGTTGTGCTTTGTATTATTTTCCGCTGCTATGTAATTTATTGTAATCTCTGATATTTATCGAATGTATTTATTCATTATACTCTGTATATTCTTGTATCTGATGGCATTGTTGTAATAACTATGAAATGTTCTTCTGTTTGTGTTCTGATTTGTCCTGTTCAAAACGATCAGGGGTTTCGAACGGTCTAGATCGGTTTAACGACTGATTCGGATCGAGCGAAATTCCTTGCCGTCACATTTGGTATCAGAGCTTTGGTTTACAGAGCTCGAGAACAAGACACGTTAGAACCATACGAAAGAATTCATCAGATATTGGATTAGTAATATCCAATTAGGATAACTCGTTAGAGATAGGATCAGTAGTATCCTAGAACGAGTGTGAAGAGTATATTTTTCAAATGAAAACAATTTTGTTTAGAAAATTTAAATCGTTTTATACGTATTTGAATATTTTATTTATTTTAAATTTGGACAATCCGATATATAAAGATTTTGCATATACGCGTCATGAACGTATATTCGAAGTTTTAATATATTGGATAGATATAGAATCATACTCTAGTGGCCCGAAGATGATTCTGATGGTTGAGTACTCGTCGTCAGAATTTATATTCCAGTGACGAAGGTGTGATATCTATATATTTCCATCAGACTGGTGTGAGAACTAAAACTTATATAGCTAGAACACATTGTTGTGAATTGGCATCAAAAACATGATTTTTGTATATGTATCAAAATTATGAATTTGAAACGTTAAATTCACTAATTGATTGATGTTTGTGTTGTTTGTTTATTTGTTTGCTAATTTTGAACCATTTAGCCTAATTGAATCAAATATTGAATTATATTGAAAATTGGTCGCATTTGCTTGTATATACATGTACTTACATGGAACAGGTCATAGCAAGGAGGCTAGAGCAGAGAATAAAATTTGTTTGCCCGACAAATAGGTACATGTTTACTATAATTTACCGTTTTGTTTGGGTGATGATGATTTTATGAGCCTATTGGCTAGCCGCTTGGCTTTTTCTTTTTCTTTTTGAGATCAGAAGGCCTTTATGGCAATTTCGGAATTTTCCCGTGGCTCCCGGTGCAGGGGAGGTTATGGCGAAATTTTTCGAAAATTTAGGGTGTTAGCCAAATTTTTGAAAACTTGAAAATTCTCAGAAGTTGAAAAGTTGGAGAATGGAAGCCAGATCGAACGTAGAGTTGATTAATCAAACCACTTTCGACTTTGTTCCTTTTCGGGGACGAAAAGTTTTAAGTGGGGGAGATTGTAACAACCCGAAAATCTGGGCCAGTTTAAAATTTTTATTTTGGCAATTTTAGCGAATTTTGAACATTTAAAATAGATTATTTTAAATAATATCGACGAGAAATGTATTTTGAATATATTTAGAACGTATATATTATATACGTCGTCGTTAGAATATATAATTATATATAATTATAAATAGAATTGAAAATGGCGCGGTAGTTCGATAATTCGATTTCAAACTTCAATTGAATGTACTGGGTGCAAAACAATTCGGATTTTAGTGAAACCAAAAATAATAGGATCTAATTGATAATATCTTTCCAACGAATCCGACAAATCAAAATTCCATAGCGGGAACCAAAAGATATGTCCAGTTGAAAATTCTGAATAGTCGCTATGGAATTCAGGCCCTTAAAAATGGGAATTTTGCAAACGACCTCGGATTTCGACGAAACCACTTTTGTTGGATCCGCAGTGTCAGATTGTTGCTAGATTCCAAATTTCATAATTTTTCGAATCAAGATGTGTGCGTGGCAAAGGAAAACGCGTTTGACCAGTTTCAGTTGATTTTAATCGACTGGAAAATGGCCATTTTTCCAACGGTCTCAGAATTTGACGAAACTAGTTTTGTTAGGACCGTATCGTCAATATGAAGCTAGAAAATATTTTTCTGTAATTTTTCGAGTTAGTATGTGACCCCAGTAAATTGAAATGCGCGTTCAAATTCAATATATAGAGTTATATGTTGATTTTGACGAAAACTGATCGTAACGACCGAATCAGCCTACGATACATATCCAATTGTGTTCGGAATGGAGGTATAATGCTATGGACGACAGGCAGTGGGCCTCGTTTAGAGGTCGTATGCAAAAGTCAACTTTTAGTAAATAAAATAATTAAATAATTAAAAATTCTCTTTCCTCCCCCAATTACCTCTCTGCCCCCCCCCCCCCGTTTATTTTCTCAGAATCGAAAAAAAAAAGGAAGAGAACGGCGGAAAAGGGGGAGACCCCTGTCGCCGCCGCCAGAGGCTGGCGCACCCCCCATCGCGCCGAGCCACCGTCGAAGGCCCCCCCCAATCGCGCCACCGCGCGAGGCAGACCCCCCCCTCCGCCGATTTAAAGCAGCCCCCCTTCCGTCCAGACCCCCCCCTATCGCCCTCGCGCTCCTCTTTCTCCCCCCCCCCCAAAACCCAATTCGAGCCCCTCCTCCTCCAACCTCTCCCTCCTTGCGACGCAGACCCGAGACCCCCCCTGAAATCGATGAAAACCCCCTCCTTCCTTAAACGAACGCTGTGAGTTTTTCCATTTGTTTTTATTTACTTATTTTTGCTTATTTTCTATGTAATTAGTTTTATAAGTTTAAAAATCAGTTTTCCTAAGTATTTATGTAAAGCATGGATGTTTATTTTCAGATTTTTCGAATAGAAAAAATTTAGATTTTTATGTTATATAAAGAGTTTGATTTTTATATAAACACAGCAAAAGATGAAAGTGTGATTTTCACAGGTATATAGCGAAAGAAAGGATATGGTTTTTGGTAAGAAAATGAAATGACTTTTGTAGAAATGATTGTAGAACAAAAATATAGTTTTTACATATTTAGTGTAGATTTTTATACAAGTGAAAGATTTGATTTTTAACACTGTAAAGCTTTGATTTTTATACGAAGAAAAATATGGCTTTTCTTTGTTTGAATAGAGCATAAAAATAGAATTTTTATCTATATAATAGCGGTGTAAAAACAGAATTTTATCCATACAGCGTTGAAGTAAAAATTAGATTTTTCTATATTGAATAGCGAAGTAAAAATTAGATTTTTCTATATTGAATAGCGAAGTAAAAATTAGTTTTTTCTATATTGAATAGTAAAGTAAAAATTCGATTTTTACATATGTAGAGAGTAAAGGCAACGAAGGTGATAAAAAGGCGAGAACGACAAAGACTTCTACAAAAGAAGAGTCAAGGAGTTGGGATAGCTATCAATGAGAATTTCTCACCTTTTCATTCTCATTTTCTAGTTATATATATATATATATATATATATATATATATATATACTAGGATGCAGACGGTGTTTAGTAGCACCCGACACCCGTCATCCACAGACCATGGATGGCTTGTTTGTTAAATTGTTTGGTTGTGTAGTTGGTTAGTTTATTTGGTTTGAATTGAATTGTTTGGTGAAATGGAATGGATTTGATTGATGTGTGAATGGCGTGGGCCTTCACTAGACCGGGGATAAGGCTAGGCCTTGTCCCGTTTCTAGTATCGTGCCGTTATGCCGCCGAAATTTTCTCAAATATGTTAGAAAAATAAAAATATCATTTTCATTGTGTAAATGAACTGAATAGAAATTCATGTGTTGAAATAAAATATTTTATCGTTAAAAATATAATTTTTAACGTGAAGTGAATAAAATAAAATATTCATTTACAAACCGAACGGTTTGTTTATGTACACCTATTTGAAGGACATTGATTGGGACGATAAATTTTACATATCGCCCAACTGCACAAATAAAATCTGTGTTTGATTGTTTGAAACCCCACATGGGTGTTGGGATGAAATTTGAAGTTCACTCATCCTGATTGATTAAATATGTCGATCGATTGATTGACAGGCTGTTATAAGCGTTAGATATCTATATTTGATGCTTATACAGTGTAGTGCACTTTGGTTGATGGTTGATTATTTTTCAATGCTATTATAAACGTGTGATGTATGAAAGTCCATATAATTAACATTATATGGTGATTGATTGGGCCTCATTCCCATTTAGAAAATAAAGAATATTATAAAATAAAGGTTCACGTGTTGACTGTACTCATCCGTTGACTGTACTCATCCGTTGAGATTAGTCATGTGTTGAACGAATATTTTAATAATAAAATTTACATCTTTATCAATATAAAATAAAGGTTCATGTGTTGACTGTACTCATCCGTTGAGATTAGTCATGTGTTGAACGAAATATTTGAAATCGAAATATTTGAAATAGAAATATTTGAAATAGAATATTTGAAATAGAAATATTTGAAATAGAATATTTGAAAATAGAAATAGAAATATATGAAGCCGTCTTGATTAGATCGACGCCATTTTGACGTGAATGATATTTATATCGATTTTATTCATTTTATTGAAAAACGATTTCGAAATGAATTGAATATAAAACGATTTCGAAATGAATTGAATATAAAACGATTTCGAAATGAATTGAATATAAAATGATTTCGAAATGAATTGAATATAAAACGATTTCGAAATGAATTGAATATAAAACGATTTCGAAATGAATTGAATAGAAAACGATTTCGAAATGAATTGAATAGAAAACGAATTTGATTTCAATTGAGTATATAACGAATTTGATTTCAATTGAATATATAACGAATTTGACTTCAATTGAATATATAACGAATTTGATTTCAATTGAATATATAACGAATTTGATTTCAATTGAATAGAAAACCGTATTGAATTCAAATTGAATAGAAAACGAATTGAATTCAAATTAAATAGAAAACGAATTGAATTTAAATTGAATTGAAAACGAAATGAATTCGAATCGAATTAAAATCGATTTGAATTGAAATCAAATAGAAATGAAAGTAAAAAGGATTTGTAATAGAAAATTCAACTTTGATTTGAATTTGAAATAAAGGTTGAAATTGTTTTTGAAACGAATTCAAAACTATTTATAAAATTCATTTTAAATAGAAATCGACGCAATATATTATATATATATATATATATATATATATATATATATATATATATAATATAATGGCCTGAATAGAACGCGCCGCGCCGCAGCAGTTCGTGAATTTCGACCATTTATTTCAAACGGACATTACGGGAGATCCGACCGTCGGATTCTCCTAAAAACGGAACCGTTGGGTTCGTATCGAAAAGAGCTTTCTAACGAATATTAGAAATTTGAAATCTAACGGTTGGATTTGGAGATACGTCCAAATCAAATTCGAAAAAAGTCGCTGTAAGTGCAGTTCGATGGCCGTTGTTGGAAATCGACTGTACGGGCATTGATAAAATTATTAAAAATAGTAATAATTTGTGTAAAATCATAAGAAATGATTTGGGAAAATTTGGGATGAAAAACTCCATATTTGAAAAGATAAAAATAGATTTTTATCGAAATGAACTAGTTTTGAACTGAAATTAAAATCCATTTATTTTTAAATAAATAAATTGGATTTGAAATGGGTTTAAATAGAATTGATTCATGGGTTTATCGTAAACTGTGTTTTAAATAACGCTAGTTCTTTAACCCGATGAATAAATAAAATGTGATTTGGGGTGTCGTGAACTGTGTTTTAAATGACATTAGTTCTTTAACCCAGTAAAAGGAGTTTTAATGAATCTTCAATTAGATTGAAATGTGAATTGATAATCTAAATTATCAAATTTAGAAAATGAGCGAGAATGGAGTATTACTAGTTTTGCTCCAAAGCGATAGTTAAATCTTTAATTAGATTTGAACGTGAAATGGTAATTAATTTTACTGATAACACCATGGTATTAGATATGTAGTATCACCAGTTTTGCTTCATGGGATGAATAGGTTGGGATTGGGAAATAAAATAAATAATTACTTCGGTGTGGTTCGCTAATCTCGACTAGTTTGAAAAACCATAATTTGGTTTGAAATGTCATCCAAAGGAAGATTAAAGGATAAATTTTAAAGAATTTATCTTGGATAAAATTAATGGGAACCTTTCCCTAAAAATGTGATTTGGTGAATAAAAGAATATTCTGAATTGGAATGAGGCGTATGTTGTGTTTGTGTAACATTTGTTTTCAATATACGCGGGTTGTTCGGAAAGTCCGGGTTTATACCCATTCTGAATAACCGATTCGACGATAAGTCGAAGATGAAGACGGTGGTCGAAGAACGGAAGTCTTCACATCGTTTGGATAATTACTGATGATCTTGATTGGGCTGTACACCCAAGAGGATGGAAACAGTTGGTGGTCGTCCAGACGTACTTGGAGATGGATGGATATGCGAGGAAAGAGCCTCCGATTTCGTTCAGACCCAGAACGAATTTGTAAATGGATTGTGTGTCTGACATTGGATTTTATTCTGTGTTGATTGATTTCTGTTAAATATATATCTGTTTGGCGGCGGAGAATTTATTCTCTTGCTTAACGCCCTTCTCTGAGACATACGAGCTTAGAGGTTGTATATTGAAAGATATCAATCGCATGGCATGAATTGCTTGTGTGGCACGCTGAGTTGCATAGATCAATGCTTCTGTTGAAAAGCAAAGTCTTGTGGTTAATGATCAAAGCACGGCCTTTCTGGCGTAGCTTTGTGTATAACGTGAATTCGTGAGCCACACACCTCGGTATGAGTTAAAAAGGGGATACGGACTGCAGGGAGAGCACGACGTTTCTTTCTAGCTTTGGTGGTGTCAGTGACTTACCAGCCCTAACATTTATATACTTTTCACCTATGTGGTTGTTGAAATGCGAGGCGCCTCGATTTTAGGTCTATAAGGACCGGGAAACGTGTGTTCAGGCATAACTAATCCTCTAACGTAAGTGAGGACCGGCCCTGAAGCATCCAGGATTGCCCAGAGTGTGTAGTCCTGAGGCATTTGCTAGAGTGTCTCGAACGCGGAGAGGAGCTTGCCCCTTGCCTCGACTCATGACGGAAATCCAATTTCCAATACGTGTATTGCTATTTTAATTGTAGAACTAGTATGGAGACATGATAGATGGTACCCATGCCGCCTATGATTGATATTTATGATTGAAATTGTCTTGACACTTTACACTTATTATAGTATCAAATGATTTGTTTTAAACGTACCAAGCATGTTTGGCTATTATAAGGGAAAACTCTATCATCCGGCTTGCGTTGCATTGTGTGATGGGACCTGGGTCTTATAATAGCTTCATTTTTTGAAAAAGCATTGCACTGTTTATTCTATGCACTAGTATTCTTGGGAGGAAACCCGTTCCGTGTTATACGGCGTGGTCCCTTGAATTACTCTCTTTTAAAAATGAATTAATAACTGTTTTAGTTCTCACACCAGTCACATGACTGACCTGGAGTTTATTGTTTTAAGCTAAACTCTGGGTGCCCCTATTTTCCGCACGGGCAGCTAGTAGTTTTGGTTTTGCAGATTTATATTCACAGGATCCTGGTTTACAGCTGGAATGATACCCGGAAAGCTCTGTATCCGTATATCACCTTCAGTTGTGCTTTGTATTATTTTCCGCTACTATGTAATTTATTGTAATCTCTAATATTTATCGAATGTATTTATTCATTATACTCTGTATATTCTTGTATCTGATGGCATTGTTGTAATAACTATGAAATGTTCTTCTGTTTGTGTTCTGATTTGTCCTGTTCAAAACGATCAGGGGTTTCAAACGGTCTAGATCGGTTTAACGACTGATTCGGATCGAGCGAAATTCCTTGCCGTCACATTTGGTATCAGAGCTTTGGTTTACAGAGCTCGAGAACAAGACACGTTAGAACCATACGAAAGAATTCATCAGATATTGGATTAGTAATATCCAATTAGGATAACTCGTTAGAGATAGGATCAGTAGTATCCTAGAACGAATGTGAAGAGTATATTTTTCAAATGAAAACAATTTTGTTTAGAAAATTTAAATCGTTTTATACGTATTTGAATATTTTATTTATTTTAAATTTGGACAATCCGATATATAAAGATTTTGCATATACGCGTCATGAACGTATATTCGAAATTTTAATATATTGGATAGATATAGAATCATACTCTAGTGGCCCGAAGATGATTCTGATGGTTGAGTACTCGTCGTCAGAATTTATATTCGAGTGATGAAGGTGTGATATCTATATATTTCCATCAGACTGGTGTGAGAACCAAAACTTATATAGCTAGAACACATTGTTGTGAATTGGCATCAAAAACATGATTTTTGTATATGTATCAAAATTATGAATTTGAAACGTTAAATTCACTAATTGATTGATGTTTGTGTTGTTTGTTTATTTGTTTGCTAATTTTGAACCATTTAGCCTAATTGAATCAAATATTGAATTGTATTGAAAATTGGTCGCATTTGCTTGCATATACATGTACTTACATGGAACAGGTCATAGCAAGGAGGCTAGAGCAGAGAATAAAATTTGTTTGCCCGACAAATAGGTACATGTTTACTATAATTTACCGTTTTGTTTGGGTGATGATGATTTTATGAGCCTATTGGCTAGCCGCTTGTCTTTTTCTTTTTCTTTTTGAGATCAGAAGGCCTTTATGGCAATTTCGGGATTTTCCCGTGGCTCCCGGTGCAGGGGAGGTTATGGCGAAATTTTTCGAAAATTTAGGGTGTTAGCCAAATTTTTGAAAACTTGAAAATTCTCAGAAGTTGAAAAGTTGGAGAATGGAAGCCAGATCGAACGTAGAGTTGATTAATCAAACCACTTTCGACTTCGTTCCTTTTCGGGGACGAAAAGTTTTAAGTGGGGGAGATTGTAACAACCCGAAAATCTGGGCCAGTTTAAAATTTTTATGTTGGCAATTTTAGCGAATTTTGAACATTTAAAATAGATTATTTTAAATAATATCGACGAGAAATGTATTTTGAATATATTCAGAACGTATATATTATATACGTCGTCGTTAGAATATATAATTATATATAATTATAAATAGAATTGAAAATGGCGCGGTAGTTCGATAATTCGATTTCAAACTTCAATTGAATGTACCGGGTGCAAAACAATCCGGATTTTAGTGAAACCCAAAATAATAGGATCTAATTGATAATATCTTTCCAACGACTCCGACAAATCAAAATTTCATAGCGGGAATCAAAAGATATGTCCAGTTGAAAATTCTGAATAGTCGCTATGGAGTTCAGGCCCTTAAAAATGGGAATTTTGCAAACGACCTCGGATTTCGACGAAACCACTTTTGTTGGATCCGCAGGGTCAGATTGTTGCTAGATTCCAAATTTCATAATTTTTCGAATCAAGATGTGAGCGTGGCAAAGGAAAACGCGTTTGACCAGTTTCAGTTGATTTTAATCGACTGGACAATGGCCATTTTTCCAACGGTCTCAGAATTTGACGAAACTAGTTTTGTTAGGACCGTATCGTTAATACGAAGCTAGAAAATATTTTTCTGTAATTTTTCGAGTTAGTATGTGACCCCAGTAAATTGAAATGCGCGTTCAAATTCAATATATAGAGTTATATGTTGATTTTGACGAAAACTGATCGTAACGACCGAATCAGCCTGCGATACATATCCCATTGTGTTCGGAATGGAGGTAAAACGCTATGGACGACAGGCGGTGGACCTCGTTTAGAGGTCGTATGCAAAAGTCAACTTTTAGTAAATAAAATAATTAAATAATTAAAAATTAAAAATTCTCTTTCCTCCCCCCCATTACCTCTCTGCCCCCCCCTCCCCCGTTTATTTTCTCAGAATCGAAAAAAAAGGAAGAGAACGACGGAAAAGGGGGAGACCCCTGTCGCCGCCGCCAGAGGCTGGCGCACCCCCCCCCCCCTGCGCCGAGCCACCGTCGAAGCCCCCCCACCAATCGCGCCACCGCGCGAGGCAGACCCCCGCTCCGCCGATTTGAAGCAGCCCCCCTTCCGTCCAGACCCCCCTATCGCCCTCGCGCTCCTCTTTCTTCCCCCCCAAAACCCGATTCGAGCCCCTCCTCCTCCAACCTCTCCCTCCTTGCGACGCAGACCCGAGACCCCCATCAGACCCCCCCTGAAATCGATGAAAACCCCCTCCTTCCTTAAACGAACGCTGTGAGTTTTTCCATTTGTTTTTATTTACTTATTTTTGCTTATTTTCTATGTAATTAGTTTTATAAGTTTAAAAATCTGTTTTCCTAAGTATTTATGTAAAGCGTGGATGTTTATTTTCAGATATTTCGAATAGAAAAAATTTAGATTTTTATGTTATATAAAGAGTTTGATTTTTATATAAACACAGCAAAAGATGAAAGTGTGATTTTCACAGGTATATAACGAAAGAAAGGATATGGTTTTTGGTAAGAAAATGAAATGACTTTTGTAGAAATGATTATAGAACAAAAATATAGTTTTTACATATTTAGTGTAGATTTTTATACAAGTGAAAGATTTGATTTTTAACACTGTAAAGCTTTGATTTTTATACGAAGAAAAATATGGCTTTTCTTTGTTTGAATAGAGCATAAAAATAGAATTTTTATCTATATAATAGCGGTGTAAAAACAGAATTTTATCCATACAGCGTTGTAGTAAAAATTAGATTTTTCTATATTGAATAGCGAAGTAAAAATTAGATTTTTCTAAATTGAATAGCGAAGTAAAAATTAGATTTTTCTATATTGAATAGTAAAGTAAAAATTCGATTTTTACATATGTAGAGAATACAGGCAACGAAGGTGATAAAAAGGCGAGAACGATAAAGACTTCTACAAAAGAAGAGTCAAGGAGTTGGGATAGCTATCGGTGAGAATTTCTCACCTTTTCAATTTCATTTTCTAGTTATATATATATATATATATATATATATATATATATATATATATATATACTAGGATGCAGACGGTGTTTAGTAGCACCCGACACCTGTCATCCATAGACCATGGATGGCTTGTTTGTTAAATTGTTTGGTTATGTAGTTGGTTAGTTTATTTGATTTGAATTGAATTGTTTGGTGAAATGGAATGGATTTGATTGATGTGTGAATGGCGTGGGCCTTCACTAGACCGGGGATAAGGCTAGGCCTTGTCCCGTTTCTAGTATCGTGCCGTTATGCCGCCGAAATTTTCTAAAATATGTTAGAAAAATAAAAATATCATTTTCATTGTGTAAATGAACTGAATAGAAATTCATGTGTTGAAATAAAATATTTTATCGTTAAAAATATAATTTTTAACGTGAAGTGAATAAAATAAAATATTCATTTATAAACCGGACGGTTTGTTTATGTACACCTATTTGAAGGACATTGATTGGGACGATAAATTTTACACATCGCCCAACTACACAAATAAAATCTGTGTTTGATTGTTTGAAACCCCACACGGGTGTTGGGATGAAATTTGAAGTTCACTCATCCTGATTGATTAAATATGTCGATCGATTTATTGACAGGCTGTTATAAGCGTTAGATATCTATATTTGATGCTTATACAGTGTAGTGCACTTTGGTTGATGGTTGATTATTTTTCAATGCTATTATATACGTGTGATGTATGAAAATCCATATAATTAACATTATATGGTGATTGATTAGGCCTCATTCCCATTTAGAAAATAAAGAATATTATAAAATAAAGGTTCATGTGTTGACTGTACTCATCCGTTGACTGTACTCATCCGTTGAGATTAGTCATGTGTTGAACGAATATTTTAATAATAAAATTTACATCTTTATCAATATAAAATAAAGGTTCATGTGTTGACTGTACTCATCCGTTGAGATTAGTCATGTGTTGAATGAAATATTTGAAATCGAAATATCTGAAATCGAAATATTTGAAATAGAAATATTTGAAATAGAAATATTTGAAATAGAAATATTTGAAATAGAATATTTGAAATAGAAATATTTGAAATAGAATATTTGAAAATAGAAATAGAAATATATGAAGCCGTGTTGATTACATCGACGCCATTTTGACGTGAACGATATTTATATCGATTTTATTCATTTTATTGAAAAACGATTTCGAAATGAATTGAATATAAAACGATTTCGAAATGAATTGAATATAAAACGATTTCGAAATGAATTGAATATAAAACGATTTCGAAATGAATTGAATATAAAACGATTTCGAAATGAATTGAATATAAAACGATTTCAAAATGAATTGAATAGAAAACGAATTTGATTTCAACTGAGTATATAACGAATTTGATTTCAATTGAATATATAACGAATTTGACTTCAATTGAATATATAACGAATTTGATTTCAATTGAATATATAACGAATTTGATTTCAATTGAATAGAAAACCGAATTGAATTCAAATTGAATAGAAAACGAATTGAATTCAAATTGAATAGAAAACGAATTGAATTTAAATTGAATTGAAAACGAATTGAATTCGAATCGAATTAAAATCGATTTGAATTGAAATCAAATAGAAATGAAAGTAAAAAGGATTTATAATAGAAAATTCAACTTTGATTTGAATTTGAGATAAAGGTTGAAATTGTTTTTGAAACGAATTCAAAACTATTTATAAAATTTATTTTAAATAGAAATCGACGCAATATATTATATATATTATATATTTATATAATATAATGGCCTGAATAGAACGCGCCGCGGCAGTTCTTGAATTTCGACCATTTATTTCAAATGGACATTACAGGAGATCCGACTGTCGGATTCTCCTAAAACCGGAACCGTTGGGTTCGTATCAAAAAGAGCTTTCTAACGAATATTAGAAATTTGAAATCTAACGGTTGGATTTGGAGATACGTCCAAATCAAATTCGAAAAAGGTCGCTGTAAGTGCAGTTCGATGGCCGTTGTTTGAAATCGACTGTACGGGCCTTGATAAAATTATTAAAAATAGTAATAATTTGTGTAAAATCATAAGAAATGATTTGGGAAAAATTGGGATGAAAAACTCCATATTTGAAAAGATAAAAATAGATTTTTATCGAAATGAACTAATTTTGAACTGAAATTAAAATCCATTTGAACTGAAATCTAAATCCATTTATTTTTAAATAAATAAACTGGATTTGAAATGGGTTTAAATATAATTGATTCATGGGTTTATCGTGAACTGTGTTTTAAATAACACTAGTTCTTTAACCCGATAAATAAATAAAATGTGATTTGTGGTGTCGTGAACTGTGTTTTAAACGACATTAGTTCTTTAACCCAATAAAAGGAGTTTTAATGAATCTTCAATTAGATTGAAATGTGAATTGATAATCTAAATTATCAAATTTAGAAAATGAACGAGAATGGAGTATTACCAGTTTTGCTCCAAAGCGATAGTTAAATCTTTAATTAGATTTGAACGTGAAATGATAATTTATTTTACCGATAACACCATGGTATTAGATATGGAGTATCACCAGTTTTGCTTCATGGGATGAATAGGTTGGGATTGGGAAATAAAATAAATAATTACTTCGGTGTGGTTCGCTAATCTCGACTAGTTTGAAAAACCATAATTTGGTTTGAAATGTCATCCAAAGGAAGATTAAAGGATAAATTTTAAAGAATTTATCTTGGATAAAATTAATGGGAACCTTTCCCTAAAAATGTGATTTGGTGAATAAAAGAATATTCTGAATTGGAATGAGGCGTATGTTGTGTTTGTGTAACATTTGTTTTCAATACACGCGGGTTGTTCGGAAAGTCTGGGTTTATACCCATTCTGAATAACCGATTCGACGATAAGTCGAAGATGAAGACGGTGGTCGAAGACCGGAAGTCTTCACATCGTTTGGATAATTACTGATGATCCTGATTGGGCTGTACACCCAAGAGGATGGAAACAGTTGGTGGTCGTCCAGACGTACTTGGAGATGGATGGATATGCGAAGAAAGAGCCTCCGGTTTCGTTCAGACCCATAACGAACTTGTAAATGGATTATGTGTCTGACATTGGATTTTATTCTGTGTTGATTGATTTCTGTTAAATATATATCTGTTTGGCAGCGGAGAATTTATTCTCTTGCTTAACGCCCTTCTCTGAGACGTACGAGCTTAGAGGTTGTATATTGATAGATATCAATCGCATGGCATGAATTGCCTGTGTGGCACGCTGAGTTGCATAGATCAAGGCTTCTGTTGAAAAGCAAAGTCTTGTGGTTGATGATCAAAGCACGACCTTTGTGGCATAGCTTTGTGTATAACGTGAATTCGCGAGCCTCACACCCCAGTATGAGTTAAAAACGGGATACGGACTGCAGGGAGAGCACGACGTTTCTTTCTAGCTTTGGTGGTGTCAGTGACTTACCAGCCCTGACATTTATATACTTTTCACCTATGTGGTTGTTGGAATGCGATGCGCCTCGATTTTAGGTCTGTAAGGACCGGGAAACGTGTGTTCAGGCATGACTAATCCTCTAACGTAAGTGAGGACCGACCCTGAAGCATCCAGGATTGCCCAGAGTGTGTAGTCCTGAGGCATTTGCTAGAGTGTCTCGAACGCGGAGAGGAGCTTGCCCCTTGCCTCGACTCATGACGGAAATCCAATTTCCAATACGTGTATTGCGGTTTTAATTGTAGAACTAGTATGGCGACATGATAGATGGTACCCATGCCGCCTATGATTGATATTTATGATTGAAATTGTCTTGACACTTTACACTTATTATAGTATCAAATGATTTGTTTTAAACATACCAAGCATGTTTGGCTATTATAAGGGAAAACCCTATCCTCCGGCTTGCGTTGCATTGTGTGATGGGACCTGGGTCTTATAATAGCTTCATTTTACGAAAAAGCATTGCACTGTTTATTCTATGCACTAGTATTCTTGGGAGGAAACCCGTTCCGTGTTATACGACGTGGTCCCTTGAATTACTCTCTTTTAAAATGAATTAATAACTGTTTTAGTTCTCACACCAGTCACATGACTGACCTGGAGTTTATTGTTTTAACCTAAACTCTGGGTGCCCCTATTTTCCGCACGGGCAGCTAGTAGTTTTGGTTTTGCAGATTTATATTCACAGGATCCTGGTTTACAGTTGGAGTGATATCCGGAAAGCTCTGTATCCGTATATCACCTTCAGTTGTGCTTTGTATTATTTTCCGCTGCTATGTAATTTATTGTAATCTCTGATATTTATCGAATGTATTTATTCATTGTACTCTGTATATTCTTGTATCTGATGGCATTGTTGTAATAACTATGAAATGTTCTTCTATTTGTGTTCTGATTTGTCCTGTTCAAAACGATTAGGGGTTTCGAACGGTCTAGATCGGTTTAACGACTGATTCGGATCGAGTGAAATTCCTTGCCGTCACAGGTCTGGTCTGTTTGGGAAAATAAGACGCCATAACACCTGTAAATAGGTCTTTGTCCTTTTGGTGGTTGCCACTTTAGGAATAATACACCCTACTGTGGGGTCGACACAGGGTATTTACGTGGTAGGGAGCCGATCACTTGGGGGTAGTAATTAGGGTACATCTAGTTCTATTTAGGTACATGTTATTTCTTTTTGGGGTAACACCCGTTCTTTCTGTTTATGTACCTGTTATTTTTGTTTGGGGTAAAACATGTTGCTAGAAGTACACTTATGTCTACCATTTATGTTCTGTTGGGATCATTCTGTTTCTGCTAAGTAATTGGAAAACACTTAATTCAGTATGCTAGTGCTGGTGTAGAGAAAAGTATTTGAGAAGCATGGTGTATTCTTCTTATTCTATTTATCCTGTCCATCATGTTCATACCTGTTATATGATACTGTTAGCTCTTCTCTAGTTTATATATCTATCATGATACTTTTACTTATTTATATGCTAAAAGTAACTGGACTCGCCGGACTTTATGTTTGACCCGTTTTGTTTCCTTTTCTCCTCTTCCTTCCCCCCGGTTCTTAGGGTGGGAACACTCAGGCTTGATTAAAGACTCTTTCTTCTGTTTCTTCTTGGATTTGGGTTTGCTTCAATGTACCGCATTGACTTGTTGTCTACTTGTTTATGGCTACTTACGGGAACCATGGCTATTTATTTATGTACTCTGATTGTTTTAGTACAAGGCGGATACTTTAATTTGATGTAATTGGTATTTTTTTATTTCGGACTTATGTTGTAACGGGGTTTCCAAACCATGATGTTTTCTGTTCGAAAATAAAGTTTTAAATTTTCGCTGCTATTTTTTATTTTTCTTGTAAACCTGTGTTGGTTTACCTATAACGCTTCATGGAACTTAATGCATTCTGATAAAGAGCGACATTAATGGATGTGGGGTGTCATATTGGATCTTGCTTACAAATACTCCAAGATCTAATTTTTTTCTCTCCGACCATTTCTTGGCCTATAAACCTAAGTTACAATATTCGATCCAACTCACACCATTTAAGTCTCCTTCTTAGGTAGAGATCATTTAGTTGGGTCGGAATGAGCAAAACGGTCTCACCACTTTAGGGCTAAGAAAATTTGTCGAGGCAGTTGGACTTGCACTGGTTCATTGCTCAAAAACTTAGAATTGGGTTGTTGTTTGTGTTGTAGCCGCCTTTGCTATACCTTGTTAGAATAGGTTCTTTCAAATGCGATCGTCATTTCGGAGATGAAGTTTAAACGATCTTTGGATGGTTTTTCCGAGGAGAATCTCGATGAGAGTTTTAGAGGCATCCGCATTTTATGCGGACTTGTATGGTCTCTTGTATGATCGGCTTTGGAGATTTTACAGCAAAACTCTTTTTCTTGATGTCGGTTTTTGTGTTTGGGAATTTATGTTTGAACTTTCCATGTAGACTTGTGACCCTCTTAGCACATCATTCTATAAATGGGAATTTATGACTATATTTGTCTCTTGATGCGGTAATTTAATCTTTTGCTTGATCGATGGCGTGACCATCATTTAGTGTCACATCATATTTGATTCCGCATAGTTGTTCTTAAGTGTTGTCTCATGGAGTTACTTTATGTAATTTCACCTATCCTTTTTGTCTCTAGGAAATATTGGGTGTATTTTCATGAGAAGCAGTCTTGTGGTAGGTTCCTTTTCTCATCATAAATTCTCTTTTAGAAGAGATGGTAATGTGGAAACCTCCAACAATATCAGTAATGTTTGTAACACGAGGCTGAGCATTTTGCTACCATGATATGGTTAATCAAAGATCATAAAAACTGTTTGAGCTCTAGCCCAGAGCAAGACATCTCATAGTTTATAGCCATTGTTTTAGGAGTTTTGGTGTTGTTTTGTTATTATCCATTTCCAGCATCGGGTTCTTGGTTGTGGTGATTCGTGCTTGTAACTATTAGTGTTGTTTAAATCGCAGGACTTAGGTTAATGAGATTTCTATGATTGGAGATATTTATGTCATTCATGCATGCCTGTTCGAATGAAATCTCAATTCTTATCAAAACTAACAGTTGTCCTAGAGCTAGGAAGAATAAAATTTTGTGTTGGATAAATTTTAGTAAAGGACCGGTTCTACGTTACGGGTGTATAAATAAATAAATAAATCACCATTTGTTATTAAAGATAAAATTTATTTTGGTCTTTTTGTGTCTAAATTCAGTTTTCGCATTTTTTGTATGACTGAATTCCCTTTTCGCCAATATGTGACTTGAATCGTTTAAGTTTCCGCAAAATTAATTTTTAAAGCTTTTGGAAAATGTTGTTTGAAAAGAAAAAAACCTTTTACCCTTTTTAATTTATAGCCGATTTACTTTCTTTTCGATTTGTGCAAAAATGCAAAATTTAGATACAGCAAACTGTAAACGTCTATTTTACATCAAGGTAGATGATTTGAATGGCATAAAGTGCAAGTTACCGAAATGTTGATTTTCATATGAATCTCATATGGAAAGTAAAGCGGCATTGAAAAGGAATTTTCAAAATAAACTTAAGAAGTTTTTGAGTGGATATTTATTTTTATAAAAAAATTTGATTTTTGGTCACATGAATAGCACAAGGAAAATGTTTGGATGATTTGTGTGTGCATTTTAACGGTGCTAGGACCGATGGTATGATGAAAATGATACAACAACAAGGAAAAAACTTTTTTAGCCTTGGAAACATTGTTTCTATGCCTTGTCAATGATGCGCGCGAGCAATTAATTAACTCATTTTACGTTTTAGAGCTTGTTTTAAGCCTCCTTTACAGTCTACAAATGGATATTTTTGGAGTATTTTGGGTAACTAAGCTGAAAATTCCACTGTATGGTGGGAAATGGAATATTTGTAAGCAAAGGAAACGTTAAAATTCTACGCTTTGATTTCCTTTTTCCGATTTAGGAGATGTTAATGAAACTTTTCGTCAACACCAGAGATAGGTCTACGGATGTGGACCTAAGGAAAAAAAGTTGTTTAGCCTTTACAAGTCTGAGTTAGCTCACCATTTCCTAGTTATCGAGGTCTAGAATCTGGAAGAATAGTTACTCTTCCCTCAATGGGGTGAGTATCACGCTTAAGCGATTCAAGAACCAACAGTTACCCCTGGCGGATGAACTTCTAAACAGAACCCTTG
This sequence comes from Allium sativum, assembly GCA_030737875.1. NCBI lineage: Eukaryota > Viridiplantae > Streptophyta > Magnoliopsida > Asparagales > Amaryllidaceae > Allium > Allium sativum. The sequence continues at coordinate 473,019,997 of CM060925.1, forward strand.
ATAAGGACTTAACAGATGGTAGGAAGGGGGTCCTACGCTAAGCTTGTCGAAGGGTCTAAGCTTGCAGGAAGGGTTTAAGCTTATGGGATAGGGTATTTCGCTAAATCTGCAGAAACTTGGTCGAAGGTTTACACATATGTAAGAAACAAACAGTAAGTTGCGACACCCATAACTAGGAAATAACATAGCAAACACATAAATAAATATCATAAGTATCTATTCACTCTTTATTGATTTTTGATTCAGAATACAAGAGTAGAATAAAAGAAATCCCCAAATCGAATTAAGGAGTAAGGTTTACTCTAGAGAAAGGAGTATAAGAATCAGAATGAGAAAAGTCGTACTCAAAATGTGACCCCTGGGGTCTTATTTATAGAGAAATCGGGGCCCCTTCTGCTATTGGGCCGTTGGGCCTACGGGAGCCTCTTTTGGCCGCTTTTTCCCTTGGTCTCAGGTGTTTTAGCTTCCGGTCGCTTTATGGTACTGATCATAGCTTATGTAATGAAGGTTCAAGTTAGTTGGAGCTTCTTTGAGATTGATATGAGTCCTTGGTTGTATGCTTTTGGTTATAAGTTTCCAGACATAGGCTTTTAGTTTTCTCGTGAATACTTAGAGGAGTTTGCCCTCGTGATGTTTGTAGATAATTGCCGGTTCGGAACCACTGTCGGCGTCTGTGCTAAGTAGACTAGTATGGATAGCTTGTATCCTTTTTGGGGTTCCGGTTTACCTTCCGCGGGAGTTTCCGGATATAGTCTATTCGTCCAGAAGGTTGCTCCAGGTGATTTTTCTATTGTCTATCAATATAACTTTTCAGTGTTTATGTAGTAGATGTTTCGGAAGCCTATTCCGGATAATCTCTGTGTGCTTCTGGCTTAATACTCCTAATGTCATCGCCTCCAGATGTATCGGTATTAAGCAGGTTAATACCTACAGCACTTCCGTCCTTCCTGGTTTTAATTAGTGGAGCTTTTGCCTCCCTCTTTCTCAGCTTTCGGCTTAGATGACCTTTCGCTATAGGATCCCCTTGCTTGATTAACTTTGCCAGGTCCCTTCCCGGATAGACCATGTCGGGTATGCCCTGTCGGATAGATCCTGTTGGCATTCTTTTGAGTTCCTTTTAGTGTTCGACTCTGGTTTTTGGAGAGTTCCTATGTGCTTACGGTCATCCGATACCCCTTCACCGTCAGCTTTTTCGGAGTTGATTTTGGTGGTAACATTTTCCCCCTTAGTGAAGGGGTGTTTTCGACTTTTCAAGTCAAATTTTTAGGCGGGTCTGTTATCTTTCTCCTTCAGTATATGTAATCCCTCTCCATTGGCTACTTTCTTCCCTTTATCATTTCCTGAAAGAATTATTTCGAGGAAGCATTAGCTATTTAAACAACTTTATTAGTAAGCCATCCATGTTTTTAGCTTCTTATGGTAGTGTTTCAAAGCGAAATATCTTGTTATTGATGGGTTTTGCATAGAATAGTAAAGTCTGTATCTTTTGGATATTAATCTCACCTTTGTTGTGTTGAATTTAACAGATCATACCTATCATTATGGGGAAGAAGCATATTGCTTTCAAATGTGATAGTAATGGCCCTTTGTTAATCGATCCTTCTACCTCTAGGAAAGTCAACGCTATTGGGAAACACTCTTTGATTTCATCTCAAGAGCAAGTAAATGCTATCTTCTAGGATTTCGGGATTTCGGGGCTTGGCGCCATCCCTTCTGGTGAAAAAGACACAATCTCCTCTCCCCCGGAGGGTTATTTTGCTTTTATTGCAGTTCATATTTGGCATGGAGGTTTCATTTCTTTTCCAAATTTCCTTCATCGCTATCTATAGCACTTGGGAATTGCTCCCATTCAATTTTCCCCTAACACCTACACCTACCTGTTAGGCTTAGAACTCTTGTCTTTAGAATCTGGTAATGGTTCCTTGAGTCACTCCACTCTTGACTATATGGTTCGTCCTTCCAAACTTAGTGATGTTAATCCTTAGATTTTTTGTGGAAATCCTACTAAGAAACTATTGTATGAGGGAGTGACAAGGTTTAAAGATTCAGAGAATCAATTTTTCTTTATCCGATGCTTTCCAGGCATCACTGGCAGTTTTCACACCCTAAGTATGCTCACCCAAAAGCCCTCTCCCTCTTTTTTTCTTATATCATTTCTTCCTCTTCGGAGATGTTATTCCCAGATTGCTAAGTTTCGCGGATAAGGGCTAATTGATGCCCTGAGTGCGACCTCCGAAAAATTTGGTAACCAATCTCTGCTGCTCACCTCTCCTATCCTTCAGAGGCATTATTTATTGTCATCTGGTCAATTCGTCATTGGGCAACCGCCTTTAGTCCTACTTAGTAAGGGGATTCCTTTTTTGTCATTAGGGAGAGATGCTCCTTTCTCTTCCGACTCTCCTCTGTTCCTTGATAACTCAGGTCTTCCTTTTCTTATCTTTAAGATGGAATTGTATTTTGTCTTTTTTACTATTTCTCTTTACTGCATGTTTTTGAAGCTGCTTGTACTAGGTGTAGCAAGACTGGTTCCGTTTCCTTGGCTCCGAGGGTTGGGGCCTCTTCACTCAAGGATGCATTATCAAAATCTAGTGAAAATGTAAAGAGGAAACTCTTGGAGAAAGGTTTAAAAGATACCTCGCCGAAGCGGTCCAAAGGTGCAGCGGACCTAGCTGCTCATTCTGGTGCGGTCCTTGATACTTAGGAGATTACTTCTCTGATTAAGGTTCCTAGTTCAAACCCCCGTTGTGTTGGGTCTTCTGAAGTCTCCAATGAGTTACATCATGTAATGGGCTTCTCTTCTTCCTATGAGGACGTTGTCCCTTGTGATTTTATCAACCCAACCGATGGTGGTAAATTCGATGAATAGGTTGGACAAATTATTTCCTTTTCTTCTTTTTTCGGTGTCGACTCGCCATTTGATTCCGCCCGAAGCTGTCAAACCTTGGTCAAGCAATTACTTATGGTATTATGTTTTCCTCTTTTCTATTTTCTTGTCTCCCTTCAGGCATTTTGTTCTCGACTATTATGTTCTTTATAGGCTATCAGGCGGTGGTTTGTGATGCAAGACAATACTCCAGATCCTAGTTCTGAGATGTTGAAGCTTAAAAGAGAGATCGTGACATTGAGGAAGGAAAAGGATGCTTTGACTCTTGAAAAAGAGGCGCTAGCCGTGGAGCAAAAAAGTTGGAGCATTCCTTCTCGGAAGCTAAGAGTTTTGTTTTCTTGGGAAAAGGGTCCTACTTATCCCTGGTTGAAGAAAATAGTGCTCTGCAGAGGAGCCCGGAGAAATCCAAGGAGGATATCGGCTTGCACGGTTGTCGTTGTTCTTTCTTTCATGATCAGATTTTCCTTTTGGAAAAAGAGAATGACTCCCTTAAAATCGAACTTGGTAAGAAGAAGGCGTTATTGGCCAAGTTTTCCAGTGTAGTCAGTGATGCTAAGTAGAGAATTTCCTGTTTACTTCAGTCTACTTTGGATGAGATCATAATTAATTCCTTCGAAGATGCTTTCCTCCTCACTTACGCAGACAACATGGATAAATGTTCAGATTTAAAATTTTCTTCTCTTGACCCGTCCTTGGTGGAAAGGTTTATGCTCAAAATATCTTGTATGAGGAAGAAAGAAGAAGTTTCTACTGAGAGGGAGATTGATGTATCTAAACTTTTGTTTATTGAGGATGTTCCTCTCGGCGATCTGTGTGCCGATGATGAAGGAGACCTTGTGATGGTGTCGTGGGTTGTTCATTTCAAAGATGACAACTCTCAGCATACCAATATTACTACGGGTGATGAACAAGGCAGAGGCGACTCCTCCATAGGTGTTACTTTCTCTGCTTTTGGTACATTGGATAAGGTGGGTAGCAAAGGTACCAAATCCATTGAAGAAGATCATATCCCAATCGCCCCCCCCCCCCCGACCTTCTGGAAGAGCGGAGAATGGGAAGGGTCGTAACTCCCTGGGTTCCCTTCCTGTTGAAAATTCACAAGTTTCTATCCCTACTTCTGAGGTATGACATCTTTTCTTATTCGCAGATTCTTTGATAATCAATCAACAATTCTTTTCGTTTAGACGGGAAGAAAACGGTTAGGGATTCCACTCTTAGAAAGATTCGATTGGAAGCGATTCATCTTACCAGGGAACTGAGCAGACAGAGGGAAGAGTATAATGCATTATCCCACAAATATCATCTCCTTGATAATAATGCCGCGAAGTTACTGTATTTTAAGGTGAAAGAAGTGTCTCTCAGGCTGCGAACAGCCCGATTGCGGTGTGAAAGGCTCTTAAAAGAAAACTCTGAGCTTTTGACTTTGTTTTGGATGTTAATCAAAGATAAAGATTCATTAATAAACTTTTTGTATCAAATTTATTGTAGATATGAAACCACAGATTTCTCCTTTTTAGGCAATTATAGCGGGGGCTTGCTTGCACGTCTTCACAGAAGGTGTCTAAATGAATGTGGCATGGACCTACACCCTAGCATGCTGGAACCTTCCATAAGTTACTTCCATTCCCAGAAAGCTACCTTTAGATAAACTTAAATTTAACTAGCATCAATTTGTAACTAAAACCTTTAAAAGATCAGTTTTGTATGAGCAAGAGGAATATCCATGACGAATGTACTTGCTTGGTTAACAATATAATGATTTACTCTCTCTAGTTCCCTCTGACATTTTTCTTCAGAATTTGTCTTCTGCCTCGCATTTACTCTCTAGGGCCATCCTAGAAGATTACTTTAAGTTGAAGAGAGATTACCGGGAGAAACTTTCTCTTATTAGGTCTTCTTACTTGGCACAATTTTGCTTTTTAAGGGATCTTGAGAAAGTTTGTACTCATTATCCTCGGATTCACCTCGATTTCTTAGGCGAGAACAAGGATCAATTTTTAAGACAGGTTCGCACATTTCAGTCGAGGTTGGTTCGTGGTTATAACATCCCGCCTGCCGGAAAGTGGGACTATCACAACTGTCCTCCAGTTTATACACCTGATGGATTCGAAGTTCCCTTTGACTCCTCACTTGACCTTTCGGCCGATATTCTCGATAAAGTGAGGAAGGCTGCCTTCTTGCCTAGATACTCATGATAAACACTCATAATGGTGCTTTACTGAGAGCGAGGTCATGCTTATATGAAAGATTTAGTATCGAGGTAGGGGTGTTCTCTCCTTTGGGGATGTGTTTATCTTGCAATCTTTTTTGTAAATAATTATGTAAGATATGAAGTACGTGGTATATCACCTGTCGCATGTAATATTTTATAACAATGGTGCTTATGAACAAATGCAGGACCTATAACAGTATTACTTAACGTGTGAACACACATTTCAATGTAAACATTTTTCTCTCGTTATGTCTTTACCATAACGTGGCGTACACGTACGACACACTTTGTTAGAAGCTTGCCATATTGGCCTCCGGAAAGTGCCATTTGCCCTTAATGGGGTTAATGATATCAAGGTGTGTTAGATATGAAATGTTTATAGTGCTTACTTGTGTTTTGGACCTTAGTGCAAACATTTGATATAATTGGATAATAAATTGATGAATGTATAAGTTAAAGACACTTCACTGGGCAAGTGAGAAGGCTATAAGTTTGCACTTAGTGATAGCAGAAATGTGATTCCAAGCCAGATACAAGTCGGTGAGAAGGTTGAACAACTCCTTCTTGTTCGGTTTTGAGCATCTGAATCGATCAAGCTCTGGGTATTTGTGATGAGATCGAAACCCTACCTCTGGTTGTCACTCACACCTGAATCGGCCTAGAATTGAGCATTAAGATAGAAGACCAAGAATCCACTTCTGGCCTTTGTTGGGAGTTGAATTAATCTGGATTCGTTGTTGAGATAAGTCCGGGTTTCCCCTTCCATTATTTATGAAGACCTAAACCAACCCAGATTCTGGTTATTAAAATAGAAGACCGAAAATCTGCTTTCGGTATTTGTGAGGAGCTGTACCAACCCAGATTCAGGTTACTAAAATAGGAGACCGAAAATCTACTTCCGGTATTTGTGAAGACCTGAACCAACCCAGATTCGGGTGTTCAGTTAAATAGAGATTCAGTACCAGAGATCTACTTGTGGTATTAATGTTTTGGTATCCCCCTTGGATATGATTTGTAAAACAGAGGTTGTACGTGCTTCCTAAGCCTCTCTTTGGGCTTTTGATGTCAAAGTAGAGGATGTACGTGCTTCTCTGGGCATGTGCATCTGGTGCGCTTGGCTAGCTTATCCACAAGCAGAGCCTAAGGACTTACCCGACCTCCCTCCAGCAGGCGCCTTATCCTGACCATCGTAGGTGATGATAAGGTCTTAGAAACTTAAACTAGGCTATTGTAGACACAGAATTAAGGTCTCTTTTGGCGCTCTATACTGATCATCGTAGGCACTGATAGAGGCTTACACACCACCCCGTCCGAGGAGTGCCCTATCCTGACCATCGTAGGTGATGATAGGGGTTGGCATTCCCTTCTGCTGGTAACGTGGAACATAAGCAGATGTAGGACGTTCTTTCTGCGAGCAGAGGTAGGACATGCTCAGTTCATATCAGTGGCAGGGCGTATTCTTCTACGAGCAGAGGCAGGGCGTGCTAAAGTTAGATTCACCACCATGACCATTTCTGGTGTGAAACGGAGGCTTATGCTTTTGATGCTTTAGTCTATCACCCTCTGATTTGGGCATGGAGAAAGACTAACACACCACCCCCTCCGGGGGGTGCATTGCCCTAACCAATTTGGTGATGACAAGTGTTTTGATCCATTTGTGGTTTGACCCCTTTTGGGTTTCTATAAATTTCTAAAGGAGGGTTTTCCGTACCCTCCATCATATTTGATAATCCTTTTCCTAAGGACTTTTATTGAACATAATACGATCCTTTTATAAACTCTTTTAATTGTCCTTGGTTGATGGATTGGATGACCGTTTCCTCAAGGATCCTGCAGTGGTTAGTTTCGTGTTCATTCATCATGTGGTAACGACAATAGGGTCCTCCTGTTTTCCTTTCGTATTTAGGCTTTTTCTTTGGGAACGACCAATAGTTGAGTTCGTGTTTGGTTAGGAAGTAAACATTTTCCATTGAAGTGGTGAGGTAGTATTCCTTAGGTAATCCTGGAGTAAGCTTTTCTCCTTGTCGCTAGGATTTAACCCTTTTATGAACTCATCTCGTTTTCTTACCTTTAATTTTGTTCCTACTTTCCGGAATACGTGGAGGTTGAGGTGTTATCCTTTCGGACCATTTGTTAGTGAAGTGGTAAAAATCATTCATTATTTCTTGTTCAAGCACCGTTCCTTTAATTTTCTTATGGAGAGTTTTCCTTAGGTGAGTGAAAATGTTAATGTCCTTTGATGTAGAGCTATTTAGAGGAGGTGCTAGTGTTTATCCTACGTGGGAAAGGCTATAATCCCTAACGTCGGAAGCATATTGATCTACTTCTCTTTTTCGCTTCATTATCCGTAGGGCTTCCACTCTCAACCTTCATTATTCTGTTACTCTTGGGTCAGTGATTTTTGACTTATCCATTCGAGATCCAAAAGGCTTTTGTTGGGACTTCTTACCCATAACTTAGCTTCTTCAAAGCCTTAGTCCAATTTGGGACAGAACAACACAGTTAGAAACATGGAAAAGTTAACTAAAGGGTTAAAGGTAGGAATAGGAATCGGAGGTTCAGGCCCTGCTTCTAGAGCCAAAATATTAACGATATTTTCATCAACACCGGAGATAGGTCTATGGAAGTGGACCTAAGGGAAATATAGGTTGTTTATCCTTTATAAGTCTGAGTTAGCTCACCGTTTTCTAGGTATCAAGGTATAGAATCCGAAAGAATAGCTACTCTTCACTCAATGGGGTGAGTATAACGTTTAAGCGATTCAAGAACCAACAGTTACCCCAAGAGGATGAACTTCTAAACATAACCCTTGATAAGGACTTAACGGATGGTAGGAAGGGGTCCTGCGCTAAGCTTTTGAAGAGTCTAAGCTTGTAGGAAGGGATTAAGCTTATGGGACATGGTATTTCACTAGATCTGTAGAAAGGCTTGGTCGAAGGTTTACACATATGTAAGAAACAGGCAGTAAGCTGCGACACCCATAACTAGGAAATAACATAGCAAACACATAAATAAATATCATAAGTATCTATTCACTCTTTATTGATTTTTGATTCAAAATACAAGAGTAGAATAAAAGAAATCCCCAAATCGAATTAAGGAGTAAGGTTTACTCTAGAGAAAGGAGTATAAGAATCAGAATGAGAAAAATCATACTCAAAATGTGACCCTTGGGGTCTTATTTATAAAGAAATCGGGGCCACTTCAGCTGTTGGGCTGTTGGGCCAGCGGAAGCCTTTGTCAGCTGCTTTTTCCCTTGGTCTCGGGTGTTTTAGCTTCCAGACGCTTTATGGTACTGATCATAGCTTCCGTAATGAAGGTTCAGGTTAGTTGGAGCTTATTTGGGATTGATATGAGTCCTTGATTGTATGCTCTTGGTTATAAGCTTCCGGACATAGGCTTTCAGTTTTCCCGTTAATAGTTAGAGGAGCTTGCCCTCGTGATGTATGTAGATAACTGCAGGTTCAGAACCACTGTCAGCGTATGTGCTAAGTAGACTAATATGGGTAGATTGTATCTTTTCTAGTGTTCCGGTTTACCTCCCGGGTGAGTTTCCAGATATGGTCTTTTCTTCCGGAAGGTTTCTCCAGGTGATTTGTCTGTTATCTATCAATATTAGCTTTTCAGTGTTTATGCAGTAGATGTTTCAAAAGCCTATTCTGGATAATCTCTATGTGCTTCTGGTTTAATACTCCTGATGCCATCGCCTCCTAATGTATCGGTATTAAGCAGGTTAATACCGATAGCCATTCCATCCTTCCGGGTTTTAATTAGTGGAGCCTTTGCCTTCCTCTTTCTCAGCTTCCGGCTTAGATGTCCTTTCGCTATAGGATCCCCTTGCTGGATTAACTTTGCCAGGTCCCTTCACAGATAGACCCCGTTGAATATGCCCTGCCAGATAGATCCTATTGGTGTTATGTAGCTTTTGAATTCCTTTTAGTGTTCGACTCTGATTTTTGGGGAGATCTTATGTGCTTGCAGTCATCCGATACCCATTCACCATCAGCTTGTTCGGAGTTGATTTTGTTGTAACAGGAGAAATTAAATAGGAAACAATTAGATTGCGCACATTTTGAGTGGTAGGTTTTGGATGCAAAATTGGTTTCTTCACACTTCTATTCATAGTTGTGTGAGGGTTATGAATGAAAAAGAATTTTCAAAATTTCCATTCATATATAACTGCTAGTATATTTAGGATGTTTTGCATCATGCTTTCGAAAGTGTTTTAAAAAAATTTATTGCATACTTGTAGAGGTCCCGATCTAGAATCATCTTGCATGCATGTTTTATGGTTGAAATGCATTATGTACACCATACACATATACATATAGTTGCAAAATGGATGTACGCACATTGGTTGTGTAGAATAGTATAACTAGGTTTCAGAATTTCGGGACAAAATTCGTTTTAGGGAAGGGGGGATGCAGGGGGAAGAATGTAACAACCCAGAATTTTGACAATAAATAGTTATTTAATTGGAATCTCATAAATAGGAATTTCTGCAAAAGGTGAAATTAGGATACGAAACTTTAACCGATGCGTTCGTCTTGGAATTCTGGTCAACTTTCATGTTTGGAGTTTCGCAAACGAGGTCCGTATGAAAAAGTAACGGACGAAATACGAAAAATGGACGAAAGTAAATAAATAGAATAAATAATAAATACCTTTTCTTTTATTACCTGCCTTCATTAGGAAAAATCACTCAGGGGCAGTCGACAACCTTGCTTGGAGCAGTCTACCGCTTCGAGCCAGATCTGCCCAATGACGACTAGGTTTTGAACGGTATTTTGGTTATAATTTATAATATAAATGGACGGATGTTAATTAAAACTAATCCAACGGTTCAAGGCCAATTCCACCCCTATAAATAAAGGTGTGAGGCCTTATTCTTTTCCACCTAAATCTATAGTGGCAGCGGAGCTTTGCCATTTTCCTCCTCCAAACCTAATTTCTAAAATAAAAAATATATTCATACGTAGCAAATCAAATCCAATTCGTATGAAATTGAGAGAATAAGCAGATCTAATGGAAAAGAGTGCAAAGTGATGCTCCAAATCATATTCTCCCCTCTCTTCCTGTTTTCTTACATATCTACAGATCTGGAATTTTCCCCTTTCCAGATAAATTGTAGATTTATAAGAATTTGAGGATTGTAGGCCTAAAAAGGGTACAAACTTTGAATTTGGAAGCTATAAGGTGAGTGGAAAATTTACTAATACAGTTATAATAAATTATCTATTTCGTTTGAATTAGATCTATGTTTTTATGCCTACTCCCTACCAGATCTGTTCATTTAAATATGTGAATATTAGGCACACATCCCTAAAACCAAACTTAGTTAGGTTCACATCCGGTCATAAACTTATTATAAATTTAGTCCCTATTTTCCGAAAAACACTAAAAAAATAAAAATAAAATATAAAAAAATCACGTAAATTCATAATTAATTAAAACAATTAATCATGAAAAAAAATCAGGTGAAAAAACATCAAAAACAACATCAAAATCAAGAATTACACAAAAACAACGAAATGTAGTAAAATGCATCAAAAGATGCATATAATTCAATTAGTTGCATACATGTATGAATTTATTTCATTTCTGCGTCAAAACTGCAGTATAAATGCGTACATGTATGCACATATTGTAAATACATGCAACTTTTGATGCATTTATATAAAAACTGCATACATATGTGCATTTTTTTCATGTTTGCATATATTTTGGCATATATGCACACATATATGCAGTTATACAGAAAAACTGCATATATGTATGCAGTTATTCAAGAGGCATGTGTAAATATGTGCATGCGTACTCAAATAGTTGCATATATGTATGCAACTATTTTTTTTCTTTGCGTGGTCTTCTGGGGGTATTTCCAGATTTTAGAATTTTTTTTTAGTTGGAAGCGCATTTTTTTAGCTGAAATACGTAGAAGTCGGAATGTTTGAAGTGGGAGGTGGAAGTTTCAGGCGGCAGCTAAAAATAGAGGGCGGGATTGAAAAGTAAACATAACAGTACGTGAGTTTTATTTTAAACTATAATAGGGATGTGAGCCAAAAGTACCCTTTATAAAATTGTGAATTTATTGACAACCATCATATCTGATTATGAATATGGTTAAAACTAGTGAATTATAAGTTGTGACTCTGTACAATATAAATTGTAGGATTCTTAAACTTATTCACATATGTTCCTACAGTTATGTTTTAAAATATGTTGTATATGCAAAAAGGAATGTTTGGTTACTGATTAAACCAAATCCTTTAGTTTAAAAATAACAATAATAAAAATAAAAATACTAACTACGTTGACCGCACGAAAATATAAAATATAAATATATACATATTATCTGTCTAAATCAGTGTAAAACAGTAAAATATACATTGTATTGAATGTTGAAAGATATTCATTTATGGAATTATGCATGTAATTATATTCCATATTTAATGAATATATTTGTGGTGACCATTTGTAGCAATCAATATAATTAATTGCTATAAATAGGACCGCAAATCAATAAATAACAATTGTAACCAATGTTGATTGGGGAAAATAAATATAATTGGATAATAGTTATGATTCCTAATTTAATTAGGATAAATGTTGTGCACCCAGTTAGGAAAACTGAATTATAACTGCATTTAGACACTAGGTTAAGCTTAAATTGTGGTAGAAGTTTGCCCGGAACCAACCGGCAAATCCATCATCCACAGATATTCAGTTTAATGTGAGGGGTCTGATACATAATGTAAATTTACTTAGGCACGAGGTTAAGTTCAGTTTGTGGTAGAGGTCTGCCTAGAACCGACTGGCAAATCCAACATCCAAAAGTAGTCAACTTAATGTGAGAGGCCTGGTGCATGAGTATAAATATATATAACAATTAACAAATAAATAAACAGGAGCATTAATTGTCTATTAGGGTACAACAAGTTGATACTTCGGGGCTGATAAGATAAGGATATCCACTATGAATAAATGCCTTAGGAAAATTAAGGCTATTAGGCTCATAAATGGAATTAGTTATAAACAATGGAATAAAAAGGGGATTCATGGATATTGATTATCGTTTAAGCACTAAGTCCAAATTAGGGAAGAAATCAAATAAATACGCTAAGGAAAAAGGAATACAACCTTCCTTAATTATGTTAATAAATATAGAGCTTAAAATATAAAATATAGTTAGACTTAGTAGGTTAATAATAAAAAATATTATTAACCATATAAACCCGTGGCGATAACGAATCACATACATATAGTATTTTCGTGTAGAGGGGCTAAATGGGAATAATTTAATGACGTAGCCTACTTTATCCCAATAGGGAAAGGTGCTAAAGGCAAATGGGGTACAAATACAATAACCTACGTATATAGTCCGCTTGCTTGGGTCTTAAGCGGCTAGGGTTGAGGAGTTCACCTAGGAATAGGTCTTTCAATTTAGGGTATTAAATGGTAGTTATGAGTGGGCCTACCGAAACCTGGAAACTAAAAATGTCAGATATGACTACCTATCCTACTGGAAGTAATAAGCAACTAAGGAGGTTACCTAATAAGGTCAGCTAGAAGGTATAGCGAACGATAAAATACCATCTCTCTCCTTATGCGGGGAAAGGGTATATGCGTGAATGAAGGAAGACTTAACTAGTAGGGCCCGTAGCTAGTGTCCTCTAGTTTACGTTAACATTAAGTAAATTATCGAGAAATAATAAGTGACCAATCGATTCGCCTAGGGTCTTAAGCGATCAAGAAGAATACACCGTATCTATCATTGATAGTGAGGCAATAAATGATGAATGATAAGAAAATGAAAGTATATGGATATAGAAACTCTGTAGTCAGGGGTCTAATCTCGATATAGTAACCAACTAAGCTCTGATATAAAGGCTTCACAAAAATATGCGTAAATGTCCTATCTCGGTATACTACTTTGGGAAGAGTAGTAAAGTCGTATGTAATCATTTACAAGTTAGGCTAGAATCACTAACCTTCGTAGGAATACATCTTGGGTTGAATCAAATGGGATACATATGTGTATTATAATATGTGTTGTACATTTCTTAGTCACGAGAACTTGTTGTTCTGACCCCTTCTCCTCATTACAACCTCCCAGGTTTCCTAGAGAAGGTCGGGTTCTCTCAGATGTTTAAGTTTTGCTTTTAGTTCTCATGCTCGGTATTGGCAAAGTGACTTACTTTGAAAAAGGTAGTTACTTGAGTTCATACTAATTTATCCTATTTTTTTTTCGTTGTGAGTTCTCTTATTGTACTCTGATTATACTTATGATGTTTTATTGCAGGTACCAGATCTAAACATTCCATGCTTGGATGTGTTAGAGTTACGATTTCTGTCAAAATTTGGGCGCAGAAAAGTGTGGGGTATTACATTTGGTATCAGAGCCTAGGTTAAACGATCAGAGTTAGTTAAATTAGGACTCATGAGAAAACGTAATTCGATTTTTTTCTATTTTTCTTACTCGACTTTAATTTATTTCGATAATGAAATTAGTCGTGGGCCTAATTATATAAAATGGGCTTTGAGCGGCTAAGAGTTGAAATATGTTGAGTTCAGGTTCTTAGCTAATTCTGTCTTAACCCATAGTACGTTGGCGATCTCATTGTGAAGAGCATGAGGACGACATATGGTGAATCCTGTTGATGCATGTTTGGGGACTGGAATAGTAATATATAAAATCTAGCTACAATCGAGATAGTCATAGTTTCTGGTTTTGTTAATAGTTACAGTTAAGACCATTATATATTACATTTCAGAAAATTTCGGCATTACGCCGGCAGGGTATTTTGCACCGGCACCGTGTCCAGCATAGCTCCTCTGCTAACCTAGGCCTTGCAATATTACAATAATTTCATTTCCACAATTCAATTCTTTTTCACAATACAATGAATTTACCACACACAATATCAATTTTGTTGCAACTACAATCAATCATTCATAATCACAATCAATTTCACGCCACAATCATCACACAATCGTCCATGGTTTAATAGAAAGTAGTGTCGGGAGCTACTAAGCTCTGTCTGCAACCTAATATATTTTTATCCATTTTATTTGAATTTAGAAATCTCACATTGGGTTCCACTCTGTGACGGCCTGCCCCGCACCAGCTGACATTTCCCCAAAAATGCGCTGTGCTAATGTCTAACTAGCACGGGACGGTCATCAAAAGAAAAGAAGAAAGACAATGAATCATCAAAGAACCTGCAGTATATCTCAGAGCGCATGGAAAAAAATATAATAATAACATAATTTGTTATAAAACAAGCGAGATAGTGCATAAGCTGAAAACTAAAGCTTCATAGCAGCGGAAAATTCAAAATACAGCTTATAATCCAAACCATCTTTATTACAACTTTTAAAACTGTCTTTAAAGCAAAATAGGAAGGTACACTACAAATGCCCAAAGTAGTGACCAACAACAACACATGGAGAATATATGGAAATAATGCGTGTAAGCCTCCTGCTCGTCTCCGGACTACTACTCGTGCATAACCAGCTAACTGATCTCTAGTCTTCTCGTTTAGTAGCACCCAGAGTAATAAGAAGAGACATAAAACTCTAGGTCAGACAAAAGTTTGGTAAGAGCAATAAGCAGCAAAACAGAACAATAATAGGTATAATCTAATCATACCTGAACCTGGACCTGCAGCCAAAGAGTTAGCACAACAAGATGTACAATACTCTAAGGTAACACTAACATAAAGTGTAAATGGGGGTGTGGGTCATGGTGATAGCAAACATCAAACATAGCAATCATCCTCACATCTCCCACTCAGTGCGTAAAGCATATGATATCCACCACTCGATCACCCAATCCTTTCCTACGATCACTTGCTCCATGGAGTCACAATGACTCCATTGCACTGATCCATAGCCACTAATCTGTCTCTTAGTGGTGAACTAAAGTTATGATAACCCCTTTGCACATGTTCCGCAGCAAAGTCCAACTCATGAAGTTAACTTGTTGGTTCTTGTCTGGATTCTGAGTTCTAACTTCCTATTTGGACTACCTTTACGTCTCGGATTTTGGTTGAATTTGTTTTGATCTTCAGAAGAGTTTACAATCGTCGTCGCGTGGTCCTCCCCATATCCTTCGGCTCGCGGCTCGCACTGGCATCGGCTCGTGGTTCCCTTTTTTATCGGCTCGTGGTCCTCTTTCCTTCCTAGTGCGGTTCACGGCTTGCCATCCTAGGGGTCGCCCCCTTGGTTTCGCCCTCTTCCTAGGGGTCGACCTCCTAGGGTTCGCCTCCTTCCTCAAGGTCGCCCTCCTAGGGTTCGCCCTCTTTCTCACGATCGCCCTCCTAGGGTTCGCCCCCTTCATCACGGTCACCCTCCTAGGGTTAACCCTCTTCCTTACAATCGCCCTCCTAGGGTTCACCCCCTTCCTCACGATCGCCCTCCTAGGGTTCGCCCTCTTCCTCATGATCGCCCTCCTAGGGTTAGCCCTCTTCCTAAGGTCGCGGAGATGCTTCACGAATGGGTTACTGTCCAGTTTCCTACAACTTTCCAGTAAGCTATTTATGCCTCGCGACGGCGTTTTCGACCAATCGAATAGTTCTAGGCAATTACAAAACATTCCAAACAATAATAGCAACATGCATAGTCAACCATAAACACCAAAACAACAATTTAACATACAAATATGGATCAAAATACCCAAAACTATGATTTTCCCCTTAATCTCCTTAATCATGATTTAACCATACGATTAGCAAAACATATCCAAATTTCTAACAGATGCATAAAATAATATTTAAGAATTTCTACATATTTTTCCAGATTTTTATAATGCAAAATTTCATTAATTAAAACTAATCACCTCTAATTAGCCGTAATTAGTGAAAAACAAGGCAAATCACTCACCTTAGCCACAAATAAAATCTTAGATTTGAAACTCTAATGTTTTGGTGTGGTTTCCAAAGCAACATAGCAGCTCCAACTCTGCTTTGACACTAATCTTCCTTAACTTGGTGTAGATTAAGCTAATACGCGATTAAAAAGTGATTTGGGAGTAATTTAGAAGGTGGAGGCCAATGCTAGGGTTTTAAGGATGTAAACGGCGGCTGAAAAATTAAAATGACATGTTTTCCCTAACCCTATCAGCCCTCCCATAACCCTAATCCCGAAATGGGTTATGGGCTTAGCTGCTAATCACCCTAATTAGACCCGGTTAAGTTGTTTTTCACCTTCCAGACCTTGTTTTAGCGATATCTCCCAAACGGCAAATCCGTTTGGCTAATGTGACCACTCTACGGAAAGGTAAACCAACATCCCGATCCATTGAAGTGGTTTCAGGTCAAAACTCCTTACCAGTCAAAAGTTATAGGCAAAACAAGATTCACCAGGGCAAAACGGTCATTTAAAATCGGCAAAAAATGTGAACATGGGAAATGACTCCAATAGTTGTTCCCTAAAGTTACACGACCATACGACCTCATATGGAAAATAAATAAATATTCTATGATCCTCCGATACGTAGAATGCGGGTCGTTACATTCTCCCCCCTTAAGAAATTTCGCTCCCAAAATTCCTTTTCCAATGGAAGTGGTTTCAGGTCAAAACTCCTTACCAATCAGAAGTTATAGGCAAAACAAGATTCACTAGGGGCAAAACGGTCATTTAAAATCGGCAAAAATCGTGAACATGAGAAATGACTCCAATAGTTGTTCCCTAAAGTTACACGACCATACGACCTCATATGGAAAATAAATAAACATTCTACGATCCTCCGATGCATAGAATGCGGGTCGTTACATTCTCCCCCCTTAAGAAATTTCGCCCCCAAAATTCCTTAAACATACAATGGGTCCCGCATGCCTAAAAACCATTTATAAATAATCGAACACACATAATAACACAACAAGTCTATCCTAGTAAGCGGTTTACTAACAAGGGAGTAACTATCACTATTAAAATCTTACCGGGCAAAGAATTCTGGATGCGACTTCCTTATGCTCTCCTCTTTTTTCCAAGTATAGTCATTCTCATTCTCGCCCCCACTGAAACTTGACCCATTTCACCGCCTTCCTTCGAAGTTGCTTCGTATCGCTCTCGACAATACGGGTCGGCTTGCGGTTCCCAACCACCTCTTGTTCTACTTCGATGTCATCCAACTGATCCAGTGAAATAGTCATGTCTGAATCGTGGACGAACTTCCTTAACTGGGAAACATGAAACATGTTGTGAACTCCTGCATCCTGTCAGGAAATCCCACTTTATACGCCAAATTCCCAACTTGCTCGAGAACTGGGAATGGACCAACAAATCTTGGTGCTAACCTACCTCTCCTACTAATCCGAATCAGATTCTCCAATGGAGAGATCTTAACGAATACCAAGTCGTTAACGAAGAATTCCAAATCTCTTCGTCTTTATCAGCATAACTTTTCTACCCATCTTAGGAAGTCTTCATTCTCTGCTGAATAATCTTGATCCTATCTGAAGTTTCTCTTATTACTTCTGGTCCAAGCACAAATTCCTCACCGTTTTCCAACCAACATGACGGTGAGTTGCACGGTCTTCCGTACAATGCTTCAAATGGAGCAATACCAATACTGGATTGATAATTATTGTTATATGCAAGCTCAACCAGATGCAAATGGTCATCCCATGACCCTCCAAAATCCAATTTACAAACTCTCAAAGATCCTATAATGCACAATTCACCCAAAACCATCATAACCCGATCCAATCCTTGGTAAACCATCAATGAAATCCATTGAGATTTCTTTCCATTTCCATTTGGGAATCTCCAATAGTTGTAACAAACCACTTGGCTTCTTTGGCTCGACTTTAACTAGTTGGAAATTCATGCACTTGGATATAAACTTTCCAAAGTCTCTCTTCATCCCTTCCCAGTAGTAGGTCTGCTTCATGTCTCGATACATTTTGTTACCACTGGGATGTATAGTCAGTCTTGAGCGATGACATTCTCTAAGAACTTCATCTCTCCATCCATTAACATTGGGTATAACCAGTCTATCATCCTTTCGAAGCCATCCTTCTCTATCAAGTACATACTTGTTCATTTTCTCACCGTCGATATTCATCTCTTCCTTCGAGATGATTTCTGTTAGGTTAGGATCGTCCCTCTGACTAGAACCAATCCGCTCAATCAAAGTCGGTCTGATCGTCAAACTTGCCAACTTTTCTGGATCCAATCCATACTTAGGTCTGAAATCATATCCCGCGATATACTCCAGTTGCTTCCATTCAAGAAACATAGCATCTAAACCAGCATGTCTCCTACTCAATGCATCAGTACAGCACCTAGTCTGGTACCACATGCATCCGTGTATACCATCATCTCTTCGTCCTCTATTACCAGAACCTTACAGGTGATAGTCTACTCAAGGAATAAAAATAGAAACAAACATAACAACCATAGAATCCATCAAACATGTCGTATCTATCACCTGCTAAAGCCATAAATACGTTGATATCTACTTGACTGGTCCAACCAATCCCAAGGGCTAATGGAAGTCCTTGCCCCAAACGAACTACCGCACGTCCAACGCACGTTTATCCACTAGATCACGTCTAATGGATCCAAGGTAACGGGCATCCCCAGATACCCTTGCTTCGAGTCCACCTAGAACACTCCAACTATCGACGATTTCTTGGAACTTTCATCAGAATTGCTACCCATGTATTCAGACCCAGTCTCAAGTATCCATTACCCACAAACTCGAGCAGAAACTCAAGTCCAACATGAGTCGTCTCCCTATTCGTTGCATCTCCAAGATCAACGAATAACCATTTTTACTTTATGAGTTCAAGTCCAACTTGAATCGTTCTAACCTTCATTGCATCTCCACGATCAACGAACACATCTTATCCTATCAAAGTTATACCATTCTTGACCCAAAAAGAACATCAACATAGGTACCCAAAACAATTCATTACTTTGCAGCTTTCTCAAGCCCCACTCGAGTCATCTCATAGCCCTATAAAATCCAACTCGGGGGAGTCCATACCATTGAACAGTCTTATCATGTCACAGCTGCACATCACTCCTCAAGTAAGACGAGATATCATTCAATGGAAATCACAACAACTATTTATATCTCACGCAAACTGTCCTAGTCGAACTCAACATTCCCTAAGTACAATCCCCAAAAGCCTAAACCGATATCAGACAAGCACTCAAGGAACATCTCCTCCGAATTCAGACAATCTACGTGAGATGATACTAGCAAAACAGCTAAGCAATCACAAGCAAACATACGTGTAACTTCCCGCATTTTTAACGATTAATAATTAATTTATTTAATTATTTGAATAGTGAGATTTAAATGGTCGTTAATTAAGTAATATTGAATATTTAATTAATCAAAATAATAGAGTAATATATTTTATTTTTGAAATAATTGAAAATAGCAGAATTCACAATATTGTGTGAATTGGACAATTTGAAATATATAATTCGGTTTAGAACTGAATTACAATAATGAATTTATTTATAAATGTCAGTTGAACGTATAATTTATATTATAATTATAATTGAGCTCGAAATGGTGTGGCTATTCGTAATTTGGTGATTCGAACTTTAACGAATATATAGAATCCATTTTAAATTGGATTTCTATGAAACAAGAAATGTTCGGAGCTGGTGAAGTATATTTTTCTAATGGAAGAGAAAAATTGGGATTTCATTGTGTAGATTGTGAGTTATGTCCAAATCAAATTTTCGAAAAGTCGCTATGGAATTCCTTTATAATTTTATAACGATTTATTTATATTATAAATGGATTTTCAATATAAATTGAATACTGATTTAATCTGAATTTGAAATGTCGAGTTATAAATTCAGATAGGAATATTTTGGAGCTAGATAATATTCTTTGTGAATGTATACGATAATATTTATTTGTTGATATTCAATTGAATTGTTTTTAAATATATTAATATTTAAATTGGTCTATTTAGAGCTTTAAAAATAGCCATTTTTGCAAATGACCTCCGTTTTCGACGAAACCAATTTTGTTGGATCCGGAATATTACATTATTGTTATATTTCAATTTTCATGATTTTTGAAGTCAGCATGTGGCCGTACGGGATTTTAATCTGAAAAACAGTCGATAATTTGACCTTTAAAATACGCTGTGTGAGCGAGCAGAGTAAGAATTCGACGAAACTAGTTCCGTTGGGTCCGTAATGTCGAACTGTAGCTGCTTGTCCATTTTCATGATTTTTGGATATTGTATGTGAACATAGGAATTTTTAAAATGATAAGTTGAGTAATTATCAAATATAAATTAATATTAAAAAATTGAATGAAGCTTCTACAACAAGCCAAACTTATCCTATAAATACCCTAACACCTCTAACCTTAAATCATTTCCTTCTATAGTCAACAGAATAATGCGCATCCACCGAATTTCTTCCATCATGAGGAATT
Source organism: Allium sativum (assembly GCA_030737875.1). Taxonomy (NCBI): domain Eukaryota; kingdom Viridiplantae; phylum Streptophyta; class Magnoliopsida; order Asparagales; family Amaryllidaceae; genus Allium; species Allium sativum. Next base: position 473,040,514 of record CM060925.1, read on the forward strand.
CGATCTTCAAAAAAATATGTAAGAATCCAAATTAAAAATTATAAATCAGGAAACTTGTATATATTTATCTCTTGCATGATTTCCTTCTTCTCCATATCATTTTTACAGTCTTCGACATGGGTTTCTGGCACCCGATAACTTCGAGCGTGTATTAGTAGGGTTCAACATTTTGTGGATTTAAAGAGCTAATCCTTGAATTCGACTTTGGTTTGGGGTTTATGTACATGTTTAGCGCGTCGTGAGCATATTTCCTGGAATTCCGTGCAAAAAGAGTTCGATATTGTACAAGTATTCGTGTGAGACACTGATCGAACGTGATTCCAGCAATGAGCTCGAGTTTAACCAAATTGGTATTGGTTGAAAGGGATTTCGAAGGAGGGAATTTTGGTTTATATCATTTGATTTATAGTGGATTAAAAATGGAGTTTGGATTTTTCGTTTGAAATGGAAATGGAAGAAGAACTCGGCGGTGGAATTACTTGAGATTGGGGAAGAAATGCGTTGGTGGGTCTGGACTTTTACAAGGAGATGGGCCGGTTTATATGGGTGAGGCCCAATATGAATATTGAAATTTAGTTTGTTTTTAATTTAAATAGCATTCAAACTTGTATAATGTATAACTCTATCATACAGTATCAGAATCTGACAAAACAAGATCTGTTGGGAACGTACGGACGAGGGCTAAAAAATGGAACTGATTGGGAGTGAATTGAAGCTCGTTACAATTTATAGCAAAATAAATTGTCTGTCTAAATCAACCGACAATTATCGTTATTTAAGGATGACCGTCCAATGTGAGTAAATCTCACTAACTCTGTACAAAATATATTTTATAAATATAATCTAGTATTGATAAACAATGATTGATTAATGTGTGTTGATTGTTTGGTTGAAATTATAGATGATGATATATATATAAATCGTTAATCAAATATTGATTCTGTTTATCAGAATTTTTCATATTGAAATGAAATCGATGTTATTTATATTGTTTAACATCTGTGGATGCAGGGAAACAGGTTGGAGGGATCCAACTGGATTACTCAATATTATAATACTATTTGTTTTCATATATTGTGATATATGATGTGATATATAATCTGTGATTGATTATGATGACACTGGTCATGTTATTTGGTATTTTAACTACCATATGAAATACTGGAATGTAAAAAGAAAATTTTACAAGTGAATATTGAAAATGAAATATTTATATATGAAATGAATGGAAATATATAAAAGGATTTATATAAAATAAATAGAATTATATAAAAGGATTTATATAAAATAGCTAGAATTATATAAAAGGATTTATACTGAATAAATAGAATTATGTATAGGGAATTATAAATGAGATTTAAGTGTTAGAAATAAAAGATTTATATGAATAATTCTACAAATAAAAATGTAAATAGAATTTTGGTTTGAGATATTATTTCTAAAATATGAAATAAAACTTTTTTGATTATATAAAGAAATATTATTCACAATCTATGTGAAAAATTAGATTAAAGTAAATATTTTACAAATAAAATATTATAAAGGAATTTGTGGTTTGAAATAGGAATTTAAACGGAATACTGAAATTAGAAACCGACTGGAATTTAGTTGATTTGAATGACTTTCTGGTTATCGATCTGATGTTGGTTTCGACCCTCGGGTTTATACTTGGGAAGTTGTTCTCTTACTAGTTTACAGTTAGAGAGTGATAGAGGTGGGACGATATTGATGCGTGAATCAGAAGTGTAAACATTTTCCAAAGTTAATAACATATATTTTCTAATTTTAGAAAATAAGGAATTGATGAATATATGGAAACGATAAATGGGAAATTGGGAAATGAAATGATGATTGATTGGTAAGACTTCCATTTGGGAATACGACCGTTGATTGTATACATGTTTTCTTTTGATAGTTAAATCACCGAATATCAAAGATTTTGACCATTTCCATTGTCAATACGGAGAGACCGGGATCAGTTATATTATCTGAAAACCACTTTGTATGGCATCAACGTTGCAAATCAAATATGATGAAGATAATTGAAGACGAAGTTATGCAAGGGTTGTTCAGTAAATCCGAGGTAGAAATTGCCTAAGATGGTTTTACAGGATAGTGCCTTCGAGTTGTCCAATCCCAGGGGCAACCTGAATGGACGAATGTCTGACAGAGTATATCTAGTAGATCGCGTAAGTTGATTGTTTCAAACGTATTTACGTTGGTGGCGGAGGAATTCGTTTCTCTTAGCTGTATACCTATGGTATTTTTGGGGAAATCAATTTGTGATTTGGCTGGTATGACAATGTGACATTCAAAGTGAATAAATGTGTGATCTGTCAGAGATGAGCGTGGCCTATAACCTCACAACCAGGAAATGGTATAAAATTGGGTAGGTCGAATGGCTAAGTGATTAGCTGCCAATTAGGGTGCATTGTCACTTGATCTAGAGAAATTCCATTTACTTCTAAAATCTATTTCGATGTTGTCTCTTTCGGGAAACGGATGCTGATCCCAACCGTTGGTGATAATACATTCGGTAAACTCAAGAGAAATGAGTGACCGGTCATGTTTAGCCTGGGTTTGAAGATGTTCTTGTTGAACCCGGTGTATTCCTCTCTAAAGATTCACTGTCGAAAGGTGGTCCCATACCTTTCCAGTTGGAATCCATTACCCAATAAGTGCCTGCGGTTTTTGATTATATACTATGTATGTGGAACGTGAGATGAAAGCGTTCTGCTAGATGATTATTTAGTTATGGTTGATAGACACTATTGTAATATCAAAAGAGTTTTGATTTAAATATTATCATTTATTTCAAAAAGTTTTTTATGTTAAATCAAATGCTTTGGATTCTCATAATGGAAAAACCCGTTCCGTTTTATACGGCGTTGTCTTATGAGATATCGTTTATTTTATCGAACTATTTTAATTTTTTTTACTCACACCATTCCCATGATTGACCTGGATTTTATTTTGTTTTGTTTTAACCTAAACTCTTGGGTGCCCAAATTTGTACGGGCAGTCAAGTATTCAGGTTTTACAGATTTACTTGGAGAGCATGGAGCTGGAGGCTTCAGGATTATATAGCTATTGTTTATTCCGCTGTGTTGTAAGTGTTGTACTCTGATAATGTTATTGCATACCTATACTGATTTTATTTCAAAGATATGTTATCTATTATATGTTGTTCGTTCCGCTGTGGGATTCGTATTACTCTGATGTTGTTGTATATTCTTCTTCTTCTATTCTAATTTTCTATCTTATCTATTCTCACCCTCTAACTTCTTTCGTTAACTACCTGGTATTTCCGATGCTTGGATAGTTGACATTGAGTTTATGTTGATTACCGAGGTCGCAAATTTCCCGGGTCATTACAGTGGTATCAGAGCTGAAGGTTAAGTAATTACCTTGGCTCTGTGGCGTAACTCAATAGAGATGGGGTTAGCAATACCCTAGATTGAGTTGAGTGTATATATATGAGCGCGTATTTGTTATTCAATATAAAATTGTTTTATATTGTGGAGATTTATTGATTGAGTTGTTTATTAGTTCTGGTCGATCAGTTGATCCATTGTATCGGTAGGAGTTAATAAACACTTGAATACGATGAACCGACATGGTATGTTTTGAAAGGAGGGTAAATGAAATAATTTTACTCAAATGTATTTTCATATGAAAGAATTGGAATTTTTATAATATACTGGATGTGTTCATTGTTATTATAATCGAACGAGATTATAATTGGAATGGTAATATAAATAGCCAATCAGAATTCATATAAGTGTAATATATGAAATTAGATGAATTTAATATGGATTAAAATCAGAATTTGGAATTAAAATTCCTGATAAAAATGGAAGGGTGTTTGTAAATGGATTTGGAATTAATATATGAGAATTTTAAAATCCTGGGAGATATTAAATTGTTTTATAAGCTTTGTTAATGGTATTTTGAATTGTATTTCAAAATAGGAGTGTTTGGCTTTGAAAGTGATATACTATTGAACTCACTTCGATCGCTGGGAAATAATTCTAATGATGATCCGGACATCATCGGTATTCATTTTCGAGTTTCTAAGTGCTACCAAAGTTATTGATTTTGAATTGTTTTGGAAAACCAAGTTATTTTGAATCCTAAAATGGAAGTTTGATTTGTTGATATGGTAAACTGTTTAAAACCCCAGGATTGTTTGATTTGAAAACAAACTAAATTAGAATTTGTGAAAGCAAATCGAAAAATAAGATATAGAATAAAAAATTGGATAGTGAGATAGGAATATGGATTTTTTTTTGAATTGGTATGTTAAGAGTTTGGAATCGAGGATGGAACTCGAGTTTGAAATGATATTATGGTTTGGATATAAGCGAATGATTGTGTTAAAGATAAATTGATTAGAGATCAAGTTGGGAATGTATTGGTATATGCTGAGTTGATAGCATATGGAAGTGATAGAATTGATATGCCCGACAAAAAGGTACCAGATTATTTTTATATGAGTTTGGTGATTTATGAGCCTATTTGGCAAGCCGCATGGCGTTTGGATTTTCTTTTGGGTTGGAAAAGGCCTAGAGAGGCGAGTTGTAGTTGTACCGATTGAGCCGTACAAAGAAGACGCTTGCAAAAAAATTCAAAAATTTAGGGTGTTAGAAAATTTTCAGAATTTTTGAAAATTTTCATTAATAGAAATGAATTAATGTTTTAATCGAAATAAGTTAGTTCAGTTAAAACTGAAGTTAAAGAAGTAAACAAATAAATTTTTACCTAGTTAATAGGGTTTGTTTTCTACCTTAGCAATTTCGAGGACGAAATTATTTTAAGGGGGGAAGAATGTAGCACCCCGTATTTTTAACGATTAATAATTAATTTATTTAATTATTTGAATAGTGATTTAGAGATTTAAATGGTTGTTTAATTAATTAATATTGAATATTTAATTAATAAAAATAATAGAGTAATATATTTTATTTCCGAAATAATCGCAAATAGCAGAATTCACAATATTGTGTGGATTGGACAATTTGAAATATATAATTCGGTTTAGAATTGAATTATATTAACGAATTTATTTACAAATGTCAGTTGAAAGTATAATTTATATTATAATTATAATCAAGCTCGAAATGGTGCGGCAGTTCATAATTTGGCGATTCGAACTTTAAACGAATATACATAATCCATTTTAAATTGGATTTCTGTGAATCAAGAAACGTTCGGAGCTGTTGAAGTATATTTTTCTAATAGAAGAGAAAAATTGGGATTTCGTTGTGTAGGTTGTGAGTTATGTCCAAATTAAATTTTCGAAAAGTCGCTATGGAATTCCTTTATAATTTATAACGAATTACTATATATTATAAATGGATTTTCAATATAAATTGAATACTGATTTAATCTGAATTTGAAATGACGAGTTATAAATTCAGATAGGAATATTTTGGAGCTGGATAATATTATTTGTAAATATATACGATAATATTTATTTGTTGACATTTAATTAAATTGTTTTTAAATATATTAATATTTAAATTGGTCTATTTAGAGCTTTAAAAATAGCCATTTTTGCAAACGACCTCCGTTTTCGATGAAACTAATTTTGTTGGATCCATAATATTACATTATTGTTATATTTCAATTTTCGTGATATTTGGAGTCAGTATGTGGTTGTACGGGATTTTAATCTGAAAAACAGTTGATAATTTGACCTTTAAAAATACGATGTGTGAGCTAACGGAGTTGGAATTCAACTAAACAAGTTCCGTTGGGTCCGTAATGTCGAAGTATAGCTGCTTGTCCATTTTCTTGATTTTTGGATATTGTATGTGATCATAGGAATTTTTAAAATGATAAGTTGAGTAATTATCAAATATAAATTAATATTAAAAAATTGAATGAAGCTTCTACAACAAGCCAAACTTATCCTATAAATACCCTAACACCTCTAGCCCTAAATAATTTCCTTCTATAGTCAATAGAAAAATGCGCCTCCACCGAATTTCTTCCATCGTGAGGAATTCGATATTCAAAAAAACGTTAGAATCCAAAGTAAAATTTATAAATTGGGAAACTTGTATATATAAATCTCCTGCGTGATTTCCTTCTTCTCCATATCATTTTTATAGTCTTCGGCATGGGTTTCTGGCACCCGACAGCTTCTTCGAGCGTGTATCTGTATCAACTAGGGTTCAACATTTTGTTAATTTAAAGAGTTAATCCTTGAATTCTAATTTGGTTTGCGGTTCATGTAGAGGTTTAGCAAGTCGTGAGCATTTTTCCTGGAATCTATGCAATAAGAGTTCGATACTATACAAGTTCACGCGAGACACTGATCGAACGCAACTCCAATAATGAGCTCGAGTTTAACCAAATTGGTATTGGTTGAAAGAGATTTCGAAGGAGGGAATTTTGGTTTATATCGTTTGATTTATAGTGGATTAAAAATGGAGTTTGGATTTTTCGTTTGAAATGGAAATGGAAGAAAAACTCGGCGATGGAATTACCAGAGATTGGGGAAGAAATGCGTTGGCGAGTCTGGACTTTTACAAGGATATGGGCCAGTTTATATGGGTGAGGCCCAATATGAATATTGAAATTTAGTTTGTTTTAAATTTAAATAGCATTTAAACTTGTATAACGTATAACTCTATCATACAGTATCAGAATCTGACAAAACAAGATCCGTTAGGATCGTATGGACAAGGGCTACAAAATGGAACTTACCAGGAGTGAATTGGAGCTTGTTACAATTTATAGGGAAATAAATTGTCTGTCTAAATCAACCGACAGTTATCGTTATTTAACGATGACCATCCAATGTGAGTAAATCTCACTAATTCTTTATAGTTTATATTTTATAAATATAATCTAGTATTGAAAAATGATGATTGATTGTTGTGTGTTGATTGTTTGGTTGAAATTATAGATAACGATATATATAAATCGTTAATCAAATATTGATTCTGTTTATCATAATATTTCATATTGAAATAAAATCAATGTTATTTATATTGTTTAACATCTGTGGATGCAGGGAAACAGGTTGGAGGGATCCAACAGGATTCCTCAATATTATAATACTGTTTGTTTTCGTATATTGTGATATATGAAGTGATATGTAATCTGTGATTGATTATGATGACACTGGTCATGTTATTTGGTATTTTAAATACCATATGAAATACTGGAATGTAAAAAGGAAATTTTCAAAGTGAATATTGAAAATGAAATATTTATATATGAAATGAATAGAATTATATAAAAGGATTTATATAAAATAAATAGAATTATATAAAAGGATTTATATAAAATAACTAGAATTTTATAAAAGGATTTATATAGAATAAATAAAATTATATAAAGGGAATTATAAATGAGATTTAAGTGTTAGAAATAAAAAAGGAGATTTGTATGAATAATTATACAAATGAAAATGTAAATAGAATTTGGGTTTGAGATATTGTTTTTAAAATACGAAATCAAACTATTTTGATTATATAAAGAAATATTATTCACATTCTATGTGAAAAATTAAATTAAAGTAAATATTTTATAAATAAAATATTATAAAGGAATTAGGTGTTTGAATTAGGAATTTAAATGGAATTACTGAAATTAGAAACTGACTGAAATTTAGTTGAGTTGAATGGCTTTCTGGTTATCGATCTGATGTTGGTTTCGGACTTCGGGGTTTATACTTGGGGAGTTGTTCTCTTACTAGTTTACAGTTAGAGACTGATAGAGGTGGGAAGATATTGATGCATGAATCAGAAATGGAAACGTTTTCCAAAGTTAATTACATATATTTTCTAATTTTAGAAAATAAGAAATTGATGAATATATGGAAACGATAAATGGGAAATTGGGAAATGAAATGATGACTAATCGGTAGGATTTCCATTTGGGAATACGACCGTTGTTTGTACACATGTTTTCCTTTGATAGTTAAATCACCGACTATCAAAGATTTTGACCATTTATATTGTCAATACGGAGAGACCGGGATCAGTTATATTATCTGAAAACCACTCCGTATGGCATCAACATTGCTAATCAAATATGATGAAGATAATTGAATATGGGGTTATGCAAGGGCTGTTCAGTAAATCCTAGGTAGAAATTGCCTAAGATGGATTTACATAATAGTGTCTTTGGGTTGTCCTGTCCCAGGGCAGCTCGAATGGACGAATGCCTAGCAGATTATATCTGGTAGATCGCATAAGTTGATCGTTTCAAATGTATTTACATTGGTGGCAGAAGAATTCGTTTCTCTTAGCTGTATACCCGTGGTATTTTTGGGGAAATCAGTTTGTGATTTGGCGGGTATGACGATGTGACATTCTAAGTGAATAAATGTGTGATCTGTTAGAGATAAGCGTGGCCTCTAACCTCACAACCAGGAAATGGTATAAAATCAGGTAGGTTGCATGGCTAAGTGGTTAGCTGCCAATTAGGGTGTATTGTCACCTGATCTAGAGAAATTCCATTTACTTCTATAATCTATTTCGGGGCTGTCCCTTTCGGGAAACGGTTGCTAATCCCAACCGTTGGTGATAATACATTCCGTGCACTCAAGCGAAATGAGTGACTGGTCATGTTTAGCCTGGGTTGCAAGATGTTCTTGTGGAACCCGGTGTATTCCTCTCTAAAGATACACTGTCGGAAGGTAGTTCTATACCTTGTGTAACACCCCGTGTTTTCTGTTAATATAAACTAACAAATTGAGGAATAATTAATTTTAACTTTGAGAATCAAGGGAAACAGGTTACGCCATTGTGTTCGTCTCGGATTTATGGTTAAGATAGAATCCGAGTTTGTGTAAATTGGATTTCATATGAAGAAGTTATGATTGTCGGAAGTTTCCAGAAAATTCAAATAAATTCAAACAGCTCGAAACCGGATTCAAAATTCGAAACAGAAGTCAGAAGCGGGCTGGGCGGGAAAATTCCCGCCCAGGACCCAGGTCGACCAGGGGGTTGACCCTAGTGTCGACCACCCCCTTACAGGTCGACGTGGAGGTCGACCTGCCCCCCCTCGGCCAGATCTGAATTTTGACGACTTACGACTTGTTGCTGAGTCACTAGGGTTTCTGGATAGTTCTAATCTGGTTTGAATGGTTGTGGTTAACTTTAGGTTCATTCGACGGCTCTAATTGAATTGAAATTCTATATAAACACATGTAGACTCAAACCCTGAAACCTAATAAAAATTAGAACCATGGTCGTCATGCTATCACCCTACAACCTAGAGTAGCTGCCACCAACTAGGAGGAAAAGTAAAGCTAATCAGCTCAAGTCTATAACAACTACAACAACAAATTTGTCTACTTCAAAGGCGAGCTAAATCAATTTCAGAACACAGATCCCAGAACTCAAGACCTTCTTTGAGTTATGAGTTCAATTTCTTTAATAAGATAATTAACAAGTTAATTGGGTTGAGTTATAATTTGGGTTATATGGCTATGTTTGTGAAACATTGGGAAAATGTGATATTTTGTGAATATATGCTAGTTGTTCATAATGACAGTTTTTGTTGTGGATTCCTTTGTATATGCCCAATCACCTATGTTCAACTTTATTCATGTTTGACATCATTTTATATGCAAGTTTGGGTGTAGATTATATGCTAGTTTCTATGTGAATTGTACACAAGTTTACATGTGAACCAAATAAAGTGACTATATGCAAGTTTAGGTAGAAATTGGATTCACATATATGCAAGTTTACACCTTTAGATTTAGATCTATGACATACATAGTTTTATGCAAATTTGTGACTATGGCCTATACAAGTTTGGGTGAAAACTATGTTCATACCTGCAAGTTCACACCTTAAGATCTATGTTTAGATTCATGACAATACAAAGTTTATGCAAGATTTGTTGTAATCCTTATTCGTAAGTTAGATCCATTTTGTGTGTTATGCAAATTTGCGATGTTTCTTCCCTTTTATGTCATTAGACTAATTGCTAGTCATATATATATATATATATATATATATATGTCATGATAAGCGAATGAACAACGTGGGGACAATGGGGGTAATATTGAATATACACATATTGCGAATTGGCATGTAATGGTCTTAAAAGGCATACAATTAATTTGAGGCAATAATTGGTATAATTTATATACCTGAAATAAATGGACATAATTTAGGTGACAATTATGGACATAGGTATATTTGGAATTTATTTACAAATTTGGATAGGGATATTAATCCACTTTGGGGTTAAATAAAGATGTGTAATAATAAACCGCCTAAGACACGAGGTTAGACTCTTTTGTGGTGTAAGATTGCTCGGACCCGCCCGACAAATCCAGCAGCCACAAATGCCAGTCTAATGTGAGAGGTCAAAGGCATGAATCAAATGCGTAACAGTTGTAAAGACACGAGGTTAGGCTCGTTTGTGATGTAAGACTGCCCGAACCCGTCCGGCAAATCCAGCAGCCACAAATGCTAGTCTAATGTGGGAGGTCTTTACAAGGTCACAATGTTAATGAATTAAGAAACACTTAGCTAGATAAATATGTGGTGAGACATAGGGGGTTAAGTGGGTGCCTTGGGTGGCATGTAAAATTAAGAGGGTGCCTTGGATGGCATGTGAAATACGATTAGATGCACTTAACCAAGATTGAAACATGTAAAAAGACATGAATAAGAATGGGGTTAAGTGGGGAAAACCTTAGAGGGGACCAAGCATAGGTGGAAAGCTTCTGTCATACATGAGGACCCTTTTCAAACCAATAACCCATTAAGTATCTTTGGGGGCTCGACCCCAGTCGAGGACGGGACACGCGTACTGGGTTTGATTGTAAGAGGTCAAAACGGGTTAGCGGTGGCACCGCAAGTCTAACGGGGTCATGTGCGTGCGTGGCCCTGAGCTGGTAGGTAGGACGTTGTTGCATCGTGTAGATATAAGCCGTGCATTTTTGGTGGTATCAGGTTGCCACTTTGGGGAGTGATACACCCCACTGTGGGGCCAACACGGGTATCTACGATTTAGGGAGACGATTGAATGGGGGTAGTGGGTACACCTAGTGGAGATAGGGGAAGACGGCACCTATGAAGGAAGCTAGGGGTACACGAAACTACCATTATCATTATTATGTTTTGTAGGCGAGCTCAACTTTTAGGGTGTTTGGTGTGGTGCAATGTAGTAATTATCTTATAGTGATTAGGTGCGCCTTTAACGTTATCTTTGTTCATTTTATTTCCTTTGTTTGCTCTGTCATGCCCAATTGTTCACAGTCATTTCCTTATTTTCCAGCTTATGCCTTATCCAAGTTACTTTAATGATTATATTGTTAAAGTTATTGCACTCGCCAGACTTTATGTCTGGCCCCTTTGCTTCCACCTCTTTTCTTCCTTTTCCCCCTCAGGTGCTCAGGTGGGACTACTACTAGTGGAGCTTGATTTGGACAACTTTATCTCTCTTTTTTGGAAGTTGCTTGGATTGCTGAAGTAAAGTTCAGCCTATCTTATTTATGGCTATTTTATGTTGGGGTTATGTCTTTTATTTTATGTACTTACAAATTATTTGTGAAGACGGATAATAAGTGTATTTGGTTTTGTGGTTGGTTTTTCATGTGATGTAACCAAACTATTTCTCCGCTGCAATAAAAGTGGTTTTTATTTTCCAAGTACCAATATATTTATCTGTCTTGTTTACTTTTCTGTTCTATACAAAATAAACGCTCCACCAAAATTAAGGCATTCCCCTTGTAAGTGACCTAAATGGAGATGGGGTGTCACACCTTGCCAGTTGGAATCCATTACCCAATAAGCGCCTGTGGTTTTTGATTATATATTATGTATGTGGAACGTGAGATGAAAGCGTTCTGCTAGATGATTATTTAATTATGGTTGATAGACACTATTATAATATCAAAAGAGTTTTGATATAAATATTATTGTTTATCTCAATAGGTTTTTGATGTTAAATCAAATGCTTTTGATTCTCATAAGGGAAAAACCCGTTCCATGTTATACGGCGTGGTCTTATGAGATATCATTTATTTTATCGAACTGATTTAAATTGTTTTACTCACACCAGTCCCATGACTGACCCGAAGTTTATTTTGTTTTTTTTACCCTAAACTCTTGGGTACCCAAATTTGTACGGGCAGTCAAGTAGTCAGGTTTTACAGATATACTTGGAGAGCTTGGAGTAGGAGGCTTCAGGATTATATATCTAGTGTTTATTCCGCTGTGTTGTAAGTGTTGTACTCTGATAATGTTACTGCATACATATACTGATTTTATTTCAAAGATATGTTATCTATTATATGTTGTTCGTTCCGCTGTGAGATTCGTGTTTCTCTGATGTTGTTGTATGTTCTTCTTCTTCTATTCAAATTTTCTATCTTATATATTCTCACACTCTAACTTCTTTCATTAACTATCTGGTATTTTCTATACTTGGATGGACGACATTGAGTTTATGTTGATTACTGAGGTCGCAAATTTCCTGGGTCGTTACAATACATCCATGACTCGATAAGACCACATTACTAGAAATCATGAAAGGCTAGTCGAACCACCGATCGGGTTTGTCACAACTAAAGGTCTATCGACAATCTCAAGTCCCAATTCCAACCTATCTACCAAGTCACTAGGTATGAGGGAATTGGGTGTCTTGGTATCGAATAAAACTCGAACAGAAACATCTTAAATAGAAAGCATACCTTGAATAACGACACTCTTTCCCTTGTGTGCCGTGGTTGGGGCAATCGACGAAGAAGGAACATCATTGATAGCATATGCTCTAACAATCTGCTTCTCTTTAGGGGTTTATGGACATTCATTCTTATGATGTCCCGCTTGGCTGCAATTGAAGCACTTCCTTTCCCCGGGCTTTTCCCGATAATCTCTGGCATAGTGGCCCTTCTTACTGCAGCTAAAGCACTCACCATCTTTCTTATTCTTCTTTTTTTTTACCATCCTTGGTTTGGTCTTGTTTCTTCTTATTCTGGACTTATTCTTACCTTCACCGCTAGTCGGCAGATTTGGCTCCTTTGCAGATGTAATAGCAACCTCGGTCTTCGACTTTGGGTAAAGGCTCTTAGGTCTCAATGCCTTTCCCGCAATAGATTTAGAAGTCTCATCGATATGGTTTATGAGTTTCTCCCCCAAGTACTCATCTAGGCCAGTTATGAACTTCTCGTTCTTTTTCTCGACTGTATGGATAAGGGACAATCCATACTTCGATAAGGTATCATATTCAGCAATATACTCCGAGACTGCCCTACAATTCTACTTAAGCTCCAAGATTTCCTAAACAATTCTGATTTCTGAGCGGCTGGAATAAACTTATCACTGAATCGGGCCTTAAATTGATTCCAAGTAACTTGATCCTTAGGAGTAGCTTCTTTAATAACATTCCACCAATTATCTCCCGTCCTTGAAGCTGACGCGATTCTAGCTTTCTCTTCATCGCATCCTCGATCCCCAAATCCTCGAAGATACGCTCACAACTATCAAGCCAATCTTGAACCTCTATTTTCGATTCCATTCCGTGGAACAGCATCCCACCAAGACTAGTATAATCCTTGTTAAGCTTGGTGAAATAGGCTCTAGGCGCCTGCACTGCTGCACTACCACCATTAGCAGCATTAGGAACTGCCCTCTGAACATCCCTAAGCATCTCTCTCATGAAGTCAGTAAACATAGTCCTTATGTCAGGAGCATACCTACGATTGGCCCCTGAACCCATATTCCTCATATATCGGCTCATCATTCAATCTATAAAGAGAAAACGACTAACCATCTCTTCAGTGGTGCTAGTGCAGTGTGACTTCATCCTTAGATATACTAATAGTATATATATATATAGCTTTTGAAAACGAAATATAACAAATACGCGCTCTCATATACGTATATTATCTCTCCCTGGTGCCTTTCTCTAGGTTAACTACGCAACTTAGAGCTCTGATACCAAGTGTGACGGCCCACCCCGCACTAGCCGACATTTCCCTGAAAATATGTTGCAATGTCCAACTAGCACGGGACAGTCGTCAAAAGAAAAGAAGCAAGACAATGATTCATCAAAGAACCTGTAGTATATCTAACAGCGCATGGAACAAAATACAATAATAACATAATTTGATTTAAAACAGGCGAGATAGTGCATAAGTTGAAAACTAAACTTTAATAGCAGCGGAAAATTCAAAATACAGCTTATGATCCAAACCATCTTTATTACAACTTTTAAAATTGTCTGTTAACCCTCTTTCTGGAAAGAGTCTCAACAAGACAGACCAAAGCCAAAATGTGCAAATGGATATAAGCCGCGCTTCAGGAAGCCCAGCAGACACACGGTCCAAAGCAGTCACATATCGGCCCAAGTCCAGCATAGTCAATTGACAACTCACTCCAGAAGAATCGCTTTCCCAGTCGACCGAATATCTCGCTTCCATAAAAGGCGCGTCGACCGATTGTCTTGGGCCAAGGTAGAAATCTTCTACAGAGCCATTCCATCATATATCCTGACTTCCAAGGCAATAAAAGTGGTCAAACCATATCCGGATAAAGCTCTACTTTTTATATACCTCTCTGTGGATGCCACGTCAGCAACAACTTCCGATGATACTATTTATGAACAGTGGAATCAGTCTCCAGTCGCTATTCAAACCAACTGATGGGTATGTGTCTAGCCTTCCCCAGAATGGCCGTACCATATCGCAACAGCCCAAGCTGCATTCTTTACCTATAAATACCTCCAAGCTTAAAAAGAGGAGGGAGGGAGAGTTTCTTTGAGACTACTTTCAGACCTCTTTATATTTCTATCAATCTCTCTCAAAAAGAACAAGGGAAAATAGTCATCTTCTCTTTATTCTTCAAACAGAAAAAGCATTGTATTTGTAATTAAAAAAAAGAAATAATATATATAGTGGACGTAGGCACCGACTTTGCCGAACCACCATAAAAACTCTGTGTGCTTCCCGTTCTTTTTACTTTTACTGCATTTTGTAATCTTTATTCGTGTGTTGATCGCACGATTGGGGGTTGACTGTCACTAATGACTAACTTTTTACGTCAACACTTCGGCGCGCAAGGAAGGGGCCGAGTACCGATATTCTGTTATAGCCTCTGCTCACTTCTGCTTATGGCAAACAAACGAAAGAAATATGCAACATCTTCTCGCCCTACAATTACTGATGCTGGCGATAACAACGCCATAAAAGCAAGTCTCGAAGCTTCCTCTCACGAAGATGTATCTCGACACGTTACTCGGGATGATATGGATAAGATGATGGTCGAATTCAGAGAACCAAAGGCATATCAGGGTAAACTCCTCGAACGATAGCAGCAGTTGGTGGATCATCTTCTTGGTCGATCGGAGATAGGATTGAATGCTTCAATATCAATTCCTCCACCGGTTGAGATTGGGGCAACAACTGATCTTCGGTCTGCACAGAATCAGGCCACCAATCGAGCTACACCTTTATTTCATCCTGGTTTGGTCCCACCAACCAATCCTTCACAACTAGGAGTATCACTTCCAACAACCAGCGCAGCTACAGCAGCAGAACCTCGGGAGGTTTGTGATCAATATCTAGGTCGGTCGAATACTTTGCCCCCACTCTTGGGAGCAGGTCGACCTACCGAACCAGTCGAGCTACCTCCGGGTCCCTCAGAGCCAACGCCATTCCCATTACAATCCGGAATCTTACCACAGACTAGTTTAACAACTCTTTACTTCAACGAAGAGCTGGTGCAGCCATACCTTCGAACGAGGAAGGCCACCCTACTGTACCGGTCCTCATCGTGGTGGAAGAAAACGCTAGCATAGACCCTCATAACCTCGCCCCAAACAGTGGAAACCCCGAGCTCCGAACATCACATGCTATGCTGGATCAGCCTAGACCCTTTGTTACGGGTGTGGCTTGACCCACAACTCATCAGGTTCCAGAGGGGCCATTCTGCCCAGAACCACCTATTGTGGCTCACCTTCCCTCACATTTTCACTCACCTTTCAGAGGACGAGCTCAGTCAACTGCCGCCCTTCCGAGCATGCTTTTGCCAGATACCCGTGCGGAACCTTCTCAGAATGTAGAGCTTAATTCATGGCAACGACTCCTCGGAGATGGAAGTCAGCTTGCGAGCATCATCCGACGTTTTACTCAGGGCAACTCTTCGCAGCAAGACATAGATAATGTCAATCGCAGCCCCTTCACCATGGAGATCAGAAATTCTCGAAACCCTCTGGACTTCAAGTTCCCAGCTATTGAGCCATACAACGATCGCACTGACCCGACCATTCACCTTATGCGATACATGCGACAAATGGAGGTACTTGGCGCATCGACCAACGTCATGGCCAAGTGCTTCCTGCTCTTTCTCATGGACATAGCTGGCACGTGGTTTTGACAGCTAACAACGGAGTCGATCAGCAATTAGAACACTCTGGTCACCCGCTTCATCGAACAGTTTCAAGTACACATCTCCCGACCGAAAAGTGTTATGTTATTATCTACCATCACGTAGTGATCTGGAGAAACGCTCAGGTCCTTCCTTGAAAGATTCAACGCGGCTGTAGCATCTGTCGATTGGCCCTAGCCATCGATGGTGCTCATGCCTGCCATCACAGGAGTTCAAAATCAATCAAAATTCTCAATCTCTTTAACAAGAGATCCTCCTAAGGATATAGACAACTTTTACTCCAAGGCCGTGCGATTCCTCCGACAAGAGGATGCCATCCTTGAAATGGAGAGCCTCGAGGTTTTAGTAGCCAAACAATAAGGTCCATTCAATGGTAACATCCAGAATAAAGGAAGAGGAAAGGCCCCGGAGAAGAGCAAGCACAATGTGCGATCCCGAAATGAAAATAAGTACGACCAGTACACCGAGCTCAATTCCTCTTTGCTCGATATCTATCTCGACATATGAGGGTCCTTGCCCACTCTGAGACCACCTCGACGAGAGCCTACCCAGATGGAACTTGATTCTGGCAAGCATTGCATATTCCACAATGTAGCTGGACATAATACAAATGAATGCTGAAATCTGCGCGATCTCATTGAAGGACGGGTCAGAAAAGGAGAGCTCCCCGAATATGTCAAAGATCGCGCCCCGGCCATGCCGCCGTGACCTTCTGCACAAGCTCCTCAGGTTGATTGTCGAGCTCCTAGAAACGGAAAGGACCCTGAGACTAGCACACGCGGCGTTATCATTAATTAGATTTCTTTTCTTTTGATATATTTCTTTCAATAATAAGGACACCTTGATGTACACATGTCTGGGGTTAGGATTTAGCTCCTAGGCATGCTCTGGAATCAACTGCTGTCCCCCATAATATTTATTTTCTTTGTAAATGTTATTTAGTAGTTATGAATTTTATTTTGCAAACATAGACCATGTTTGAACACCTCTAAGCCGAGCATGAATAATGCTCGCCCCCTGTTTTATGTGGTCAGTGGGAAAGCCCACCACCCTTTTTCTAAAAACACATACTCCTTTAACCGAGTGAGGTCATGTCTTTTAAATACGAAGTATAGATTATCCTCCCTGTTTTCTTTTTACACCACGAGCGTTCATAGCTCGCTCGACAAACTAACTTAACATGAGTCGAGCATAAAATACACACTTGCCATAAGCCGAGTATGATTAATACTCGCCACCTCTCTAAGCCGAACCTGGTTAGTGTTCGCCACTAAGCTGAACCTACTTAGTGTTCGCCACAAAACATGTCCAAATTAACGCAAATTTCTAATGGACGCATAAAATAATATTTAAGAATTTCTACATATTTTTCCAGATTTTTATAACGTAAAATTTCGTTAATTAACACTGATCACCCTTAATTAGCTGTAATTAGTGAAAAACAAGGCAAATCACTCACATTAGCCACAAATAAAATCTTAGGTCTGAAACTCTACTATTTTGGCATAGTTTCCAATGCAACACGGTAGGTCCAACTCTGCTTTGACACTAATCTTCCTTGATTTGGTGTAGATTAAGCTAATACGCGATTAAAAAGTGATTTGGGAGTGATTTAAAAGGTGGAGGCCATTGCTAGGGTTTCAAGGATGTAAATGGCGGCTGAAAAACTGAAATGAAATATTTTCCTAACCCTATCAGCCCTCTCATAACCCTAGTCCCGAAATGGGTTATGGGCCTAGCTGCTAATCACCCTAATTAGGCCCGGTTAAGCTGTTTTCACCTTCCAGACCTTGTTTCAGCCATATCTTCCAAATAGTAAGTCCGTTTGGCTAATGTGACCATTCTACGGAAAGGTAAACCATCATCCGGATCCAATGGATGTAGTTTTAGGTCAAAGCTCCTTACGAATTAAAAGTTATAGCGTAGAATGCGGGTCGTTACACACTCCTTCTAAAGTTGTAGATAGCTCCAAACTGCTTCTAGTCTCTTCTAGAATGTAGTGTACGATGTCATGGTCCCAATGCTTCCTGTTTCATCGGATTTCGACATCGTATCAAAACGATATGATTTTTATAATTAATAATTGAATTAGCAACGTTTTTAAGTGTTGTAACCTTTTAATATATATAAAACCGTACCTCAGACTTTGATTCAAAACTAGGTTTTGATTTTTCAATCAAACCGCGTAGATAGGGGGCGATCAGACTACACCACGGAGCTTCCCGGTGCTGTGCTCCACGTCGAGCTCGAGCTCCAGATGGCGACGCAATTTTAAGTGATGCGGCGGATCTTGGAGGAGGTGATTCGAGCCAAATATTGAACGATAGATATTCTACCCTACATGGATGTGAAGACAGTAGAGAGCACTAAAAAGTTTCCTCAAGAACCAACTGATTTCATTGCGTGGATCAGAAGATATCATGGAGGCAAGTTTGGAGCTACGGTCATCGTTAGCTTTTCTTTGCTGGGGCGGCGCGATAAATGAAACAGGGTTTGGAGAAAATTCCTGTTGGCCAACCTTTTATATTTAAATTATTTAATTTATTTAATTCCAAAAATGTTGTTTTCACATCGAAACACCAAATCCCACTCAATGAATGTTGCCCCAAGCTAAATACCCCTATTCCAGACAAAATGGAATATGTTTCGTAAGCCCATTCGACTGTTTTGGTCAGTTTTTCTCCAAACTAAAATATAAAACATTCAATATTGAATTTGAACGTACATTTTAATTTACCAGGGCCACATGCTGATTCCAAAAATTCCAGAAAAATAAATCTAGCTATGTTTGGACTATACGATCCTAACAAAATTAATTTCGTCGAATTTAGAGAACATTTGAAAAATGGCCTTTTACTGGTCGATCCAATTCGAACTGAAATTACCAGATGCATTTTAATTTACCACGCTCACATATTAACTCCAAAAATTATGGAAATTTAAATCTAGCAATAATTTGATATTCCGGATACAACCAAATTATTTCATCGAAAATGGAGGTCGTATGCAAAATGTTTATTTTTAAGGGATTTGCTGTTATTTAAAAATGGAATTTTTAAATTCTGACCAAGTTTCTGTTAAAATTTCCTTAAAATAATTTTTTAAATTGGTTCTGATTTTCCGGGTTGTTACAATCTCCCCCACTTAAAACTTTTCATCTCCAAAAGGGAAACAATAGTAAAGTAGGAAACAAAAAGGAAATGCAAAATATTATAAATGTACCTTGCATCAGAGCTAATTAGACATGTCCACTCTGCACTTGGGATAAGCCCGTTTAATGCTATCTTCTGTTTCCCATGTACAGTCTCAAGGATCTCCACTCCACTACACTTTGACTAAATGTATCTTCTTGTTCCTTAGAACCTTGGTTTCTTTGCCAATAATTTTTATGGGCTCCCTTCTCACTGCTAATTTCGGAGTAATATCCAAATCTTGTTAGGCTGCTTCTTCCGCGACCAAGTCTGGATCATGCACATGTTTACGTAGTTGAGAAACGTGAAACACATCATGTACTTCGGGAAACCGGTCAGGAAATTGAACGCTATAAGCAAGAGTTCCAATCCTTTCAAGTATAGGAAATGGACCAATAAATCTAGGTGCCAACTTCATTGTCTTCCCAAATCGAACTACTTTTCTCATCAGAGAAACACTTAAATACACATAATCACCAACAGAAAAAGCCAAATCTCTTCTTCTAGAATCCGCATAACTTTTCTGTCGGCTTTGAGTTGCTTGTAGTCGCTTGTTAATGAAATCGACTTTATCTAAAACTTCTCGAATCATGTCAGGACCCAATACTAGTTGGTTGCCTGGTTCTACCCAACATGCAGGAGATCTACATGGTCTGCCATACAATGCTTTGAATGGTGGCATTTCCAAGCTCGCTTGATAGCTGTTATTATATGAAAACTCAGCCAAATGCAATTGATCCTCCCATGATCCTCCAAAATCAAGAATACAAGCCCGCAACAAATCTTCTAATATACGATTCACCCTCTCAGTTTGGCCATCTGTCCGAGGATGATATACGGTGCTAAGATTCAGCTTCTTTCCCAATTCTGCCAGAAATGCTTCCCAGAACTTAGCAGCGAAGAACGGATCTCTATCATTGAGAATACTGCTGGGCCCCAGGTAGTCTAACGATTTCTTCAAACTATATCTGCGCCAAACTCTGAGTTGTTCTATTCAACTTGACAGGAATAAAATGGGCGGTCTTCGTGAAACGATCTATGATCACCCATATACTGTCATTTCGTTTCTTGGTTCTGGGAACACCATCCATGAAATCCAAGGAAATTTGATTCCACTTCCAACCTGGAATCCCCAATTGTTGTGACAATCCGATGAGTTTTTCTTGATCACTCTTGACCTGTTGGCAAGCAGAACACCTGTTAACATAAATTGAAATGTCTCTTTTCATAGACCTCCACCAGAACGTGCGTTTGATATCATTATATATCTTACTCACTCCTGGATGGATACTAAGTTTGGATTTGTGACATTCATCCATTACTTCCCTTTGGAGCTCAGGAATATTCGGAACACAAATTCGGCCTTTTAACCTCAGAATTCCCTTGCTATCAATCTGGAAACTCAAGGGTTTTCCTTTTTGAGCTCTCTTGATGATCCACTGAATAAATTCATCGTCTTTCTAAAGATCAGAAATTTTCTCAATCTCTGAAGGCGTAATGATAAGATTGGCGGTGATTACATTCTTTCTGCTAAGTGCATCTGCTACAACATTGGCTTTCCCTGGAGTATATAAAATATCTAGATCGTACGCTGCAAGAAATTCTATCCAACGCTGTTGTCTCAAATTCAAGTCTTTCTAGGTGGACAAATATTTCAATGAATATGATCGGTGTATAATTCGAACTTCTCACCCAAAAGATAGTGCCTACATATTTTAAAAGCAAACACAACGGCTAACAACTCAAGATCATGAGTAGCATATCTCTTCTCATGCAGTTTCAACTGACGGCTAGCATAAGCAACTACTTGGCCTCTTTGCATTAATACCGCCCCCAACACCTTCAAGAGAAGCATCTGTATAGACAGTCAAATCTTGATTGCCATTGATAATTGTTAATACTGAAGCAGTTGTCAACCTTAATTTCAGCTCTTGGAAAGCCGTCTCACATTCTGAAGTCCAATTAAACCTTGCATGCTTCTTGGTAAGCTTCGTTAATGGACTAGATAGCTTCGAAAAATCTTTAATGAATTTCCGATAATAACTAGCCAATCCTAGAAAACTTCGGACTTTTGTGGACGTGCTACGCTGCTTCTAATCTTGAATGGCTGTGATTTTTCTTGGATCCACTGGGATTCCTATCTTTGACACTACGTGACCAAGGAACTTCACTTCTTCCTGCCAGAATACGCATTTAGAAAATTTAGCTTTTAATACGTTCTTTCTCAGCATTTCCAAAACTTGTTCCAAATGTTTCGCATGTTCGCTAGCTGACTTAGAGAAGATCAATATATCATCAATGAAAACCAATATGAATTCATTCAACACTTCGCGAAACACTCGATTCATTCAATCTACAAAATAAGCATGAGCGTTGCATAAGCCGAATGACATTACTAACCACTCATAAAACAAGTCTGGACCTCTAAAAGCTGTTAAAGGAACACATTCTTTGGCAATTCGCAATTGATGGAAACCTGTAGCTAGGTCCATTCTTGAAAATACTTGCGCTCCATTTAAAGGATCCAATAATTCATCCATATGCGGTAATGGATATTTATTCTTGAGTATCTGCTTGTTGAGGTCTCGATAATCAACGCACAATCGAAGAGTACCATCTGACTTAGGAGCAAATACTACCGCCGCACCCCAATTCGAAAAACTAGGCCTAATCAGGCCTTTCCACAACAATTGCCGAGTTTGGTCACTCAATTCCTCCTTCTCTTTTAAGGTCATTCTCCGAATAGCATGCACTATTGGCTTGCATTCGGAATTAAATCGATCTTGATGTCAATTTCCCTTCGCGGTGGTAAGCTATCCACTTCTTTAAACACATCCGCATAATTCTTAACAACAAGAATATTTTCTAATAAAGTGGGAGAA
Organism: Allium sativum; assembly: GCA_030737875.1. Taxonomy (NCBI): domain Eukaryota; kingdom Viridiplantae; phylum Streptophyta; class Magnoliopsida; order Asparagales; family Amaryllidaceae; genus Allium; species Allium sativum. Next base: position 473,062,960 of record CM060925.1, read on the forward strand.
ACCTCAAGAGCATCCCAAAATTCTTTTCTATTTGAATCTGAGCCTATGCATGGCATGATAATATATCCAAGCTTCGTTTTAACTTTAACCACTCTTTCTGCACACCTAACTTCGGCTTCATATTTAGTTAACCAGTTCAGCCCAAGAATGATATCAAATTCTGAAAGATCCATAACAATAAAATCAAAGGAAAACTGGTAACAAGAATTAGAAACGGGCACTCTACAATATAAACTGAGAACAAGAGATCCTCCTATTGGATTATGAACTCTAATTGATTCTTTAACATTCCTTAATTTAAACTTCAATTTCTTAACCACATTACTTGAAACGAAGCTTTGTGACGCGCCCGTGTCAAACAATACTTTAACTGGAATGTTGTTAACTGTAAGCGTGCCTTCCAAAACATCTGGCCTTCCCTGACTAGCTGAGGGTGCTGGAGTTTCTATCACTTCATCTACATGTGCTACTTCAGATTTCTTTAATAGCTGGCAATTTTTTCAGTATGACTAGACTGGTGGCACTTATGGCATTTTCTGCTCTCTTGAAACTTCTTATTGGATTTAGATCCATCCTTTCTTTGTTTCTTTAAAGATTTGTAATTCCTTAGCAAATGCCCTTGCTTATTGCAGTTATTGCATGTGGCAGTTGTTAAAGGTTTTTCCTTACTGGTTTCAGGCTACTAACTTTCCCCAGGCTTTGTACTTGCCTCAGGGCTATTAGTTTCAAACTTTATTTTGTTGCTAGAACTGCCTTCCTCATCATCTTCCAAAACACCTTGCTTATCAAGATTCTCATAGCGACAAGTCATTTCTATCACCTTTGAAAAAGGAAGATCCAAGTGTGCAGTTACTCTACTTTCATATTTCCATTGAAGTCCGTTGATAAATCTCAGATTCTTCCTTAAAGGATTTTCAATTAGCTTCGGGCCAAAATGAGAAAGTTCATTGAATTTATTTTGGTACTATCGCATGGTCATATCTCCTTGTTTCAGATGGTACAACCCTTCATATACTCGCTCAACTGCTTCTGGGGGAATAAATCTTTTTGTCAAAATTTCTTTAAATCTATCCCAGGTAATATTACCTTCTGGATTTTCCATAATGATCGACTCCCACCAGATTAAAGATTCATCTTTGAGTGCCCAAGATGCCAGTAATCTTTTCTGATCATCCCTCATCTTTAATCCTTCAAAAATTCTCTTAGAAGAATGCATCTATGCTTGTGTTTCAATAACAGATTCTTTGTCCATGAATGGTACTCCACCCAGATTTCGATACTTCTTTACTAAAACTTCTAGATCTGGTTCTGGCTGTGGAAGCACAATTGGCTCATTAAATTGCTGAACCATAGAATTACTTCTTCTGCTTCTGCCACACATTTTATACTATGCCTGCAAATAGCAGACAAAGAGCCAAGCCAACAGAAAAGATATCGTAAAGCATAGAGACATATATTTTAGTATAAATGCATCTTTGGGCGTGTATTTCATTTTGCTATACTCATTCTAGGACATTACTAATCCTATCTATGATGAGTCACTCGCCTTAGAATACTGCTGATTCTATTTCCGATGAGTTCGTTAACGTGTTATATTCTGGAGCTAAGGTTAACCAAAGCTCCGATACTAACTGTGACAACCCAAACCCCCATGCCACGGAAGCAAGGATAATAAATGGAACATAAAACATAACAGCAGAACAGAAATATATCATTACTCCAGATAATGTACATCAAAATACACTAGAAATAATATAATCATCAGAGTTACACAGCATAACAGAATCATACTTAGTACAGAATACAGTTTTAGCTTAATATAAAACGTCTGCAGCGAAATCAAACATAATATACATAATGAAGTCTGAACAGTATAATAGAAATGATAGAATCCATCTTTAGCTCCATATCTATCCAGAATGAGCCTGTTAAAACCTGAATACAAGGTTGCCCGTGTAGAAAATAGAGGCACTTGAGTTTGCAAAGTGAAACAAACTACAAGACAATCATGGGATTGGTATGAGAAATCTACTTAACTTATTTAATAATAAGGTCAATCACAGTATCACGCTGCTAACGCAGAACGGGTTTACTCCATTGGATTGCCAGTGCATAAAATAAGCAAATCATTTAAACAATGCAATGCTTTTTACAAAAATGAAGCCATTATGAGACTCAGGTCCCATCACACAATGCAACGCAAGCCGAAGGACAGAGTTTTACCTTATAATGGCCAAAATATGCTTGATACGTATAAAGCAAAATCATTTGATATTATCACTAGTGCATATTTGTTTCAAAAACAATTTCAATCATAATGTATCAATCATAGACGACATGGGTACCATATATCATGTCGCCGTATAAAGGTTTACAATCAAAACCGCACAATGTCGTATTGGAAGTTGGATTTCCATCATGAACCAAGGAAAGGGATCATAATTACTGAATTCGAGACAATCTAGCCCATGTCTCAGGACCCAGACTCTAGTGAGCCCTTGGATCTTCAGTGCCGGTCCACACTTACGTTAGTGGATTGGTAATTCCTGAACAATGCGTTTCCCCGTCCTATGGGGCGTAAATCTGGTCACTATGTTGACCGTATCAAGAGCCACTAGGGACTCAAATCCGAGGTACCTCGCTTTCCATTATCCACATAAGTAAAAATGTCTGGGCTCCATACCATGCCACAACTCCTAATTAGAAAGTAACGCATGTCCTCCATGCAGTCCTCTCTAATTTCTGGTTCATACCGGGGTGTGAGACTCGCGTATTAAAGCTATACACAAAGCTATGCTATTTAAAGCCATGCTTTGATCATCAACCACAAGGCTCTGCTTTTCAACAAAAGCCTTGACCACTTGCATCTCAGCATGCCACACTGACATTCCACGCCATGCGACTGGTGTCTATCAATGTATAACCTCTAAGCTTGTACGTCTTAGAGAAGGGTGTTAAGCAAGATAATAAATTCTCCACCACCAAATATATAGATATATATAAATTTAATAGAGATCCATCAACACAGAATGAAATTCAATGTCAGGCACACTTCCATTTATTAGTCCGTTCTTGGTCTGAACGAAACCGGAGGCACCTTATTCCTCGTTCCATATTTCCAATACGGAAGAGAGGCCCTTGCACATCTGGACAATCAACAAATACATTCGGACCACTACCACTGTAACCTCATCAAGGGAGCTACCCATATATAAGGCATCAGTAGTAATCCGCACGACGTGAAGATTATCGGTCTTGCACCGTCTTTTTATCTTTGTCTTTTAATCGTCGATCAATTATTTGAAATGAGAATTAATTCGGCCTTTTCAAATAATTCACGTATACATAGAATTCAAATCAATTCTTTCCATGGTTAGATTATTTGACATTCACATTTCGGTTTCTTAATATAATTTTCATGTCAAATAAATTTAGCCATCAAAATATCTGATAAACCAAGTAAAATCGGTTTATTTCCATTCCAAACCATTTATAATATTCTAAAACAATTTGTTACTATTTAATTTATATAAAAATAGCCCATTTTAATTAAATGACGCTTCAGGTCATCACACGACCCTGGCGCTTTTTTTCTTCAGATTTGAATTACACATTTCTCAAAATCTAACCGTTGGATCTTAACAAATTTTATATCGCTGGATAGATCTTTCCAAAGCGAACCCAAAGGTTTCGGTTTTGGGAAAATTCGACGGTCAGGTCTCCCGGTATAATCATTTAAAGTTACAATTCCAAAACGCGAACAGCAGCTGCGCGATTCGTTTTATTTTAATATATATATATATATATATTTATAATATATATATATATATTTCATTCGACGATTTCCACCATTTATACATCAAAATTTTGGCTAATGCCTTTAAATTTTGGAAAATTTCGCCATAGCCTCCTTTTTTTGGAGAGCGTTTTGGAAATTTATTGTGTCGTCTTAGGCTCCCAATAAATCCAGAAACAGCATACACAATTTTTAGTGACCTATTCTATGTCCAAGGGAGTGTGTAAAGACCATAACTCCAGAGATAAATCTCGTCACCTTATCCAGTGTTGGAAAATAAATAATCCATGTGCCATATCTAATAACTAGAGAGACATGATTATTGTCAACTCCAGACCCATGTGGGGTTTTTATTTAATATGGCAATTTACCATTATATATTATTTAGTCCATATCAGTCCTCAATTCAACCTGTAATTCAATCATCACCATACGAGTGTCTCGCTCGTATGGTAATCTCAACTTCGTCATACAAACTCCAAATGCTTATATGGAATATGATATGCTATGACAGCAATAGTTCGTCTTCGGTTCAACCTGAAATATAGTCATCGCCGTACAAGCCTCTCGCTTGTATGGTAATTCCAACCTTATCACATATGCTCCAAATGCTTATATGGTATATGATAAAGTATGCTATCTTCACGAATTATGCCATGTAGTGTAGTTCAAGATTAATTTTTACTATCTTACGGAATTGTTTATAATCTCACACAGAATAACCAGCACATCGCATCCAATGACATTCACAGGAGTCTATATAATAAATAAAATTGTGCAACTAACTCATTAAGGTTTACGTATTTATCGGGCACGCAAATAAATTCTTTACTCAACAGAAAATCCATTTACCTATTTAGCATGTGTATATATATTTATATCTAAGCTAAAAATAATATTTTAGCGAACAAATATTTATTTCCCTACATGACTATTTTTAACACGTCATATACATCTTAAACTAATATTTCTAATGAACAAGCATTTATTTCAACCCGTGGTTATTTTTAACACTTCATACATGTGATAAGAATAATATTTTTAACTAAAAAAATATATTTCAAACACGGTTATTTTTATTACTTCATTAGCATATTAAAAATAATATTTTTGGCAAACAAAAATATATTTCAACACTTGGTCATTTTTATAACTTCACATACATGATAAAAATAATATTTTTGGCGACAAAAATATTTTTCAACTCATGACCATTTTTATTACTTCACATACATGATAATAATAATATTTTTGGCGAACAAAAATATATTTCAACTCATGACCATTTTTATTACTTCATATACACAATAAAAATGATATTTTTATTGTTCAAACAATTTATTCCACACATGAATATTTTTAGTGGTTCATACATAGAATAAAAATGTTAATTTTATTGTTCAAACAATTTATTTCAAACATGAATATTTTATATACTTCATACATACAATAAAAATGTTATTTTTATTGTTTAAATAATTTATTTCAAACATGAATATTTTATATACTTCATACATATAATAAATATGTTATTTTTATTGTTCAAACAATTTATTTCAAACATGAATATTTTATATACTTCATACATACAATAAAAGCGTTATTTTTATTGTTCAAACAATTTATTTCAAACAACAACTATTTTACATAGTACAATTCAGAAAATTTCGGCATTACAGCGGCAAGGTAATTAGCACCGGCACCGTGTCCAGCACGGCTCCTCTGCTAACCTAGGCCTTGCAGCATTACAATAATTTCATTTCCACAATTTAATTCATTTTCACAATACAATGAATTTACCACAAACACAATCAATTTTGTTGCCACTACAATCAATCATTCACAATCACAATCAATTTCACACCACAATCATCACACAATCGTCCATGGTTTAACAAAAAGTAGTGTCGAGAGCTACTAAGCTCCGTCTGAAACCTAATATATTTTTATACATTTTATTTGAATTTAGAAATCTCACATTGGGTTCCACTCCTTCTAAAATTGTAGATAGCTCCAAACTGCTTCTAGTCTCCTCTAGAATGTAGCGTACGATGTCACGGTTCCAATGCTTCCTATTTCATCGGATTTCGACATCGTATCAAAAAGATATGATTTTTATAATTATTAATTGAATTAGCAACGTTTTTAAGTGTTGTAACCTTTTAATATATATATATATAACTGTACCTCAGACTTTGATTCAAAACTAGGTTTTGATTTTTCGATCAAACCGCATAGCTAGGGTGCGATCGGCCTGCACCATGTCATAAAGCTTCACACGAGCTTTCCGACGCTGTGCTCCACATCTAGCTCGAGCTCTAGATGGCGGCGCAATTTTAGGTGATGCGGCGGATCTTGGAGGAGGTGATTCGAGCCAAATATTGAACGATGGATACTCTACCCCATATGGATGTGAAGAGGGTGGAGAGCACTACAAATTTTCCTCAAGAACTAATCGATTTCATTGCGTGGATCAGAAGATATCATGGGGTAAGTTTGGAGCTACGGTCGTCGTTTGCTTTTCTTTACTGGGGCGGTGCAATAAATGTGTTATAGTTTATTAATCCCCTTATTATCACAAAACCAATTGGCTATGTGATGGGGAACATCTTAGTTTATATCCAAAATCTTAGTTCAGTATTTCCCGATGTGGGACAACTTTGAAGCATCATTCAACACACCCCCTTGCTTCAGAGTTGTTGAGATCGAAGCACTTTCTCTTCGATTTGTGATGCGCTTTCTCATCACCTTCAATTGTTGAAGCACTATCTCTTCAACTCTCTACTGAAATCCTGAGCTCTAATACCATATTAGAATTTAGATATAGAGAGAAGGAGAGAGATTAAACGTAGAATAATTGAATGACTACATTGTTATTTCATTTTTTTTCATAAACTGAAATTACAAAGCTTTAAATAGAAAAATAAAATATCCTAATCCTTCCCAAACTCAAGCTAAAATGATTTAAACTGATCCACTAAAAAAGGAAGACTAGATCTAATCTAAAATAAAACTTTGAATCATTATCTAACAAAATGAAATAGGGTTTGGAGAAAATTCCTATTGGCCAGCTTTTATATTTAAATTATTTAATTTATTTAATTCCAAAAATGTTGTTTTCACATCCGAACACAAAATCCCACTCAATGATTGTCGCCTCTAGCTAAATACCCTCATTTCGAACACAACGAAATATGTTTCGTAAGCCCATTCAACTGTTTCAGTTAGTTTTTCTCTAAATTAAAATATAAAACATTCAATATTAGATTTGAACGTATATTTTAATTTACCGGGGCCACATGCTGATTCCAAAAATTCCAGAAAAATAAATCTAGCTTGTTTGGATGATACGGTTCTAACAAAATTAATTTCGTTGAATTTGGAGACCATTTGAAAAATGGCCTTTTTCATGTCGATCCAATTCAAATTGAAATTACCAAACGCGTTTTAACTTACCACGCTCACTTATTAAATCCAAAAATTATGGAAATTTAAACCTACCAATAATTTGATATCCCGGATCCAACCAAAGTGGTTTGTCAAAAATAGAGGTCGTTTGCAAAATGTCTATTTTTAAGGGCTTTGTTATTATTTAAAAATGGAATTTTTAAATTCTAACCAAATTTCTGTTAAAATTTCCTTCAAATAAATTTTTAAATTTGTTCTGATTTTTTGGTTGTTACAAAAATTCAGATAATGAACTTTGGAAAACCTATGCTCTAATATCGATTGTTAAGGATGCGGAATAAGGATCCTAAGGCAGAACTAACACTAGAGGGGGTGAATAGTGTTTATGAGAATTTTATAGAAATCTTTAACAATCTAGAACTACTATACAAATCACATAATGATTATCAAACCAGAAATGACCACAAACACCGAACTGACCACAAACACAGAAATAATCACAGACACAGATACAAGTAAATATAAAAGGAAAAAACACACTAAATTTTATATTGGGTCAGATTACTCCTGCGCCCAGTCCCATGCAATGTTGGATTGAGCGAAGTTTTATTAATATTAGAATCCAATTAGAACACCCTCGATTTCACGGCTATAAGGTTAATATCGATTCCACCACCAATGATTTCACGGTTACAAGGTTAACACCACTACCTTTCCTTGATCTCAGGGCTAAAAGGAACACACCCTTTCCTAAAAAATTCCCAAATGATTACAATAGCCCTAGAACTCTTGAATAGCACTTCCAATCAAAGAGTATTTGACAAAGATAGAGAAAAGAAGAAGTTTGATATAATTTAAGTAGAAGTCAACAGAGTATAAGTGTAGAAATCAATAAATTAAAGTATGATAATGGTGGTAAGAGAAGGGATGAAGAAGGAGAAAACAAATTGATAAACCCCTATTTATAGAGTTTGAGAGGCTGCAATGTTTCTGAAGCATTTCAAAATATGAAGAGACACTTCCTTTGAAATTAAAAATATGACAGTTATATGTTGACATACCAATATGCACATGTTGACATATGTATATTATTTTTGAATTTAAAATCACTTTTCAAGTGATAAAACTAATATATATATATATATATATATATATATATTCTGGAAATTCTTGAATAAAAATTAATGTTTCGAAATGAATTTTCGAAAGTGTAAAAACATAGTAACATATAATATAAACATATTTATAAAATTATATAATATAAAAATATAAAACATATATATACATGTATTATAAACATATACATTATAAAACTTTATAAATTATAAAATTATATATATATTATAATTTGAAATCATTTGCAAAAGGAGTTTGAAATCAATTTGAAAAGGAATCTGAAAACAGAATTTAAAAGTGCTAACCGGAGTTTTACATATAAACTAGACTCTATTACTTAAATAATCTTGATCTCTTGAAATCTTGATACTCATGAGTCTTGAATTCCTTGATATCTCGAATCTTTAAAATTGCACAGTCTACTAAATCTCCTGTATATAATTCCTGCATATATATATACTAAAGATGTTAGTATATATTTTATAATCAATAATTCTAAGAATTTAAACAAGGTTGTTTCATCAAATTCCATTCACCAACACCAAGAAGCGACGCGTCACTACTTTCCACCTTGCACTCTCAGATGGTAACCTAAAAAATTATTGAATTCTTGGTCAGCCCAGGAGCCGACCTAGATCGGTTTAACAACATAGGTTGGACCCCTTATGCCCTAGTGGACCAGCAAGGCCACGACGAAATCAAAGCCCTCTTCGAAAGAAAAAGAACATGCATAAATGATATCGTCATCAAAAGTACGTGTATAAAACCTCCTAAAGATCAAGAAGTTCCTTATGTAGAATGGTACAAAAGAGATCCAGTAATGCACCAACCCACTGATGAAAGCTCTTCTTGTAACCTCAGACCTGCTAATCTTTAGGGTAGTGGGACTATGAGGAGAAGGATCAGTAATTTCGTTAACTCTTTTTTTGGTATCATGTCATAGGCTCATGGCAACGTTGTTAACATCAACGGTGTTACTTGTAATACATCATCGCCTATGATAAGTAAGAGAAATGGAGTTGATAAAGAGCCAGCAAGAGTGGTTATATGCTTCCCTGAGAAAGGTAATAAGCTTAGGAGATTGGTATTTCTTCCTTGTTAGATAAAGGAGTTGCTTGATTTAGGGGTTGAGAAATTCGACTTCACGGCGAGTAAGGTGGTGAGTGATGATATGGCTGAGATAAACAATGTAGGTGTTGTGAGGGACCGTGATCTTCTTCTTCTTGTTAGCGATGACTGGAATGGTGAATGCACTACTACAAAAGTGAGAAAATTCGACATAAGTTTTATGTGGCCTTAGGTCGAAAAAGCATTGCATTATCCCTTTTTTTCAATTGGGCAACATCGGAAGGGCGTCGCATTCGCTACCGTTGCCTTAGCCCTCAAAGGCAATGCTTTTGCCCATCTAATGCCATGGAAAGAAAGTGTTGCATTATGGACGTAATGCAACACTATTTGCACGTAATGCAATAATATTCAGCGTTGCTTGAGCATTAGTTAGAGCCTGGATTCTAGGTCACGATAGTGAGGCCACGTCTGCTTTCCTCGTCAACTACCTACGTGTCACATGACACGTCAATTTCCCACGTCAGTTGCCCACGCATCACATGCCACATTAGCTATGGGGTCCATGTGCCATGTGGAATTAATAATATATTATGCAATGCAACACCACTATATTATGGAATGCAATACAATTATCTTGAAATACAACATTAGGAAAAAGCAAATCCAACAGTAAAAGAAGGCAAATACAACGCTTTAATTATAAATTTTGCAATACCGGTTTCGTACATAGAAGAAACACATCCAAAACATCCATCATCACATTCAAGCCATCCAAAATATTCTACATGCCATACCAATTCTTCAAATATACCAAAGTGCCAACACAAACGATCAAAAACATAATTTAAAACTACAATTCAAATATTCTACATACCACAAGTGCCAACACATACCACCTTCAATATAAGTTCCATGCTATGAACTAGAAGATGTATCTCTCCACATCATTTCAGGTCCTCCACTTGCCGGCTGTATCTCTCCTCATCATTTCAGATCCTGCAATTTGATTTTCACAAGTTATTTGATAAGTACATCTATGCATGTATATCATAGAAACATATCATAGCAATGAACCATCTGGTTATCTTAACTAAATCTTATGCATACAATTATAACAATTGACCATTCGCCATTGGTCATTCGTGCCAGGGATGCCCAACAAATAAGCACTTTCAGTGTGCTTCATCTTATGTCCATAACATTTCCGATTCACATATTTTGTGACACTCTACAGTGGGTCCCTCATGCATCCTTTCAAGCTTTAGAACCATCATTATCTACATATCTCCTAAACCCTAAGCTTTGAAAGTTTCAAAAAAAAATCAATGGAGGACTCGTCGTTATACATCACTGCCACTGTTCATAAAGGACACTGGAATGTAGAATCTGTGCATCAAACGCTTCAGGTGACTCTGAATCATAATGCGTGGCCTATGCGGGTAATACCCAGTAACTCTTTTCTAGTATCATGCCTATCTTATAGTAAGCGTGATCATGTGCTAATGTTGAAAGTCTTAATAAATCCTGGAGGTGCTATTTACCTTGCAAGCATGGTCTGATGAAGAATTTGAGCCTGAACCAGCATTAGAAGTGGAATCATAGGCTAAAGTTGATGGCTTTCCTGAGTTCCTAAAGAATAATGTTCCTGCTATTAAAGAAATAATGAAGCCAATACTGATGATCTTAATTGGGCTGTACACCCAAGAGGAGGGAATTAGTTAGTGATCGTCCAGACGTACTTGGAAATCGATGGATATGCGAGGAATAAGGTTCATCCGGTTTCGTTCAGACCCAGAACGGACTTGTAAATGGACTGTGTGTCAGACATTGGATATCATTCTGTGTGATTGATGGATATCGGTTGCATCGAGTGGTTTGCTTGTGTGGCATGCTAAGATGCAAATGATCAAGGCTTCTGTTGAAAAGCAGAGTCTTGTGGTTGATGATCAAAGCACGGCCTTTGTGGCATCGCTTTGTGTAGCATGGATTCACGAGCCTCACACCCCGGTTGTGAACCAGAAACGGGAGAGGGCCTCGGGGAGGACATGCGTTTCTTTCTAGTTAGAAGTGGCGTCAGTGGTTTGACACACCCTGACGAGTTTGACTTATGTGGTTGTTGGTTTGCGAGGTGCCTCAGATATATCGGTGACTACGTGATGCCGATGGAGTCATTCGTTGGCTCATTTACGCCCCAAAAGGCAGGGAAACACAGTGTTCAGATATTTTAATCCACATCGGGTGGACCGGCCCTGACGCTCCAAGGGTCGATGCGTTCTGTCCCTGAGACTCGGGCTAGACAGTCTCGAATCGATAGAGGATGATCCCTAGCCTCGGTCATAGATGGAAATCCCATTTCCAATACGACACTTTGTTGTCTTAGTTGTAAACCTATATATGGCGACATAGTGGTATGGGGCACTCATGCCGCCTATGATTGATACTTATGATTGAAATTGTTTTTGACACTATACACTTATAGTACTATCAAAATAATCTGTTTTAAACGTATCAAGCATTCTTTGGCTATTATAAGGTAAAACCCTATCCTCCGGCTTGTGCTGCATTGTGTGATGGGACCTGTGTCTTATAATAGCTTCATTATTTCTTTATTTAGCATTGCGCTGTTGTTTTATGCACTAGTATTCTTGGGAGGAAACCCGTTCCGTGTTATACGACGTGGTCCCTTAATTTACCTAACTTCAAAATAAAGATTAATAACTGTTTTAGTTCTCACACCAGTCACATGACTGACCTGGAGTTTATTGTTTTAACCTAAAATCTGGGTGCCCTTATTTTCGACACGGGAAGATAGTAGTTTTGGTTTTGCAGATTTATATTCATAGGATCCTGATTTACAGCTGGAACGATACTCGGAAAGCTCTGTATACGTGTATTACTTCTAGTTGTGTTTTGTATTATTTTCCGCTGCGATGTATTTAAATGTAATTTAAATCTTTGATATTTTCTGTGTAATGTTTATTCATACTCTGTATATTCTTGTATTCTGATGAAATTGTTGTAATATACAATGAAATGTTCTTCTGTTTGCGTTCTGATGTGTCTTGTTCTCAAATATATTCGTTCTTTCCTTACCGGGGAAGTTCAGGTCGTTTCATCATGGTATCAGGGCTTTGGTTTACAGAGCTTGGAGAACAAGACAGGTTAGTACCAAACGAAAGAATTCATCAGAAATTGGATTAGTAATATCCAAGGAGAATGACTCGTTAGAGATGGGATCGGTAGTATCCTAGAACGAGCGTGAAGAGTATATTTTTAAAATGAAAACAAGTTTTGTTTTGAGAATTTAAATCAATTATTCGTATTTGATTATTTATTTTATATTGAATTTGGACAATCAAGTATATAGAGATTTTAGTATACGTCTGATCCCCGTGTATTGAAGCCTCAAATATATTCGATAGATATAGTATCACACTCTAGTAGCCCGAAGAAGATACTGATGATTGAGATCTCATCATCAGTGTTTTTGTTCGAGTTTCGAAAGTGGGATTCCTATATGTTTCCAGTTGACTGGTGTGAGAACCAAAGCTAGATAGAGCTTATTATTGTGATTTGGTATCAAAAATCTGATTTTTGGACTATATATCAAAGTTATGAATTTGAAAAGCTAATCAACTAATTGATTGCTGGTTGTGTTGTTTGATTACTGTTTGATTAATTAAAATTTGAACCATATAGCCAATTTGAACCAAATAGTAAATTGTATTGAAAATTTATCGCATTTGCATGCATGTACATGTACTTACATTGAACAGGTCATAGCAAGGAGGCTAGAGCAGAAGAATAAAATTGTTTGCCCGATAAATAGGTACATGTTTACCATAATTTACTATTTTGTTCGGGTGATGATGATTTTATGAGCCAATTGGCTAGCCGCTTGGCTTTTTCATTTTCTTTTGGATTGAAGAAGGCCATGGGAGGCTATATGAAATATCCCGAAGTCCCCGGTGCAGGGGAGGTTATGGCGAAATTTTTCGAAAATTTAGGGTGTTAGCCAAATTTTTGAAAAAATTGAAAAGTTCTTAGAAACTGAAAAGTTGAAGAATTTAGCCGTAAAGAAAACAGTGAAAGTTGAGTTGATTTGCGGAACAACTTTCGGCTTCGTTCCTTTTCGGGGACGAAAAGTTTTAAGTGGGGGAGATTGTAATAACCCGGAAATCCGAGCCAATTTAAAAAATTTATTTTGGCATTTTTGTGAATTTTGATTATTTAAAAGGGTACTTTTGTCTCACGTCCTTATTTAAGTTTTAAATTAAAGCTACGTCCACCCATACTTTTCCATACGTTTCCGGTCCCTAAAATCACATGCCGCCCAAAAATTTTGGTACATTCCCCTGCTCCTCAAGTCCCCTTCGCCTTTTTCAATTTGTGGCAAAAAAAAATGCGCTCATGCATTAAAAAAAAAATCTAAATTCTGGAAATAATCCCAGGAGCCCACGCAAACTGAAAAAAAAAAGTTGCATACATGTATGCAACTATTACTGATAGTTGCATACATGTATGCAACATTTTAAATACACATGCAAAAAATATCCGCAAGCCTGCTGAATAATTGCATACAAGTATGCTGTTATTCATAATAGCTGCATACTTGTATGCAGTAATGTGTTGAAAGCCGAAGGCGTGACAATATGTGCATACTTGAATGCATATTTTCTGCATAACTGCATACTCGTATGCACATATGCAAGCATGCGTGTTTTCCATGCAGAAATAGAATAGATGCATGAAATCATGCATGTATTTCGGAAAATCTGCATACATGTATGCATATATGCTGCTGTATGATGCGGAATTGAAATAGATGCATACATGTATGCAACTATTTGAAATATGTGCATGTTTTTATGCATTTTACTGCATTTTTCGCTGTTTTGTGTATTTTTTGATTTTGACGTGTTTGTTGATTGATTTTCCACCTGATTTTTTTGGCGTGAACATGTTTTATTTAATTATGAATTTAAGTGATTTTTTTATATTTTTTTATATGTTTTTGAAAAATAGGGACCTAATTTACAATAAGTTTAGGACCGGATGTGAGCCTAATTAAGTTTCGTTTTAGGGATGTGTGCCTAATATTCACTATTTAAAATGAATTATTTTAAATAATAATGACGAGAAATTTATTTTGAATAGAATTCGAACGTATATATTTATATAGATCGTCGTTAGAATATAAATATTTATTTTAAATTATAAAAGGAATTGAAAATGGCGCGATAGTTTGAAAATTTGATTTTGAATTTCAAATGAATATACAGAATTCAATATAAATCGGATTTCAGCGAAACAAGAAATATTTGAATCTGTTTGATCATATCTTTCTAACGGATGTAAGAAACTGAGATTTCACATTAGGAGCTGAAAGATACGTCCAGTTTAAAATTCAGAAAAGTCGTTGAGGAATTTATATATATTTTAATATATATAAAGACCCTTAAAAATGGAAATTTTGCAAACGACCTCGATTTTCGATGAAACCACTTTTGTTGGATCCGGGATGTTAAATTATTGCGAGGTTTCAAAATTCATAATTTTTCGAATCAATATGTGAGCGTGGCAAAGGAAAACGTGTTTTGACAGTTTTAGTCAATTTCGATCGACCAGAAAATGGCCATTTTTCAAACAGTCTCAGAATTTGACGAAATTAGTTTTGATAGGACCGTATCGTCAATACGAAACTAGAAAATATTTTTCAGGAATTTTTAGAGTATGTATGTGGCCCCGGTAAATTGAAATGTACGTTTAAATTCGATGTATAGAGATATATTTTGATTTTGATGGAAACTGGTCGAAACGATTGAATTAGCCTATGATACATATCCCATTGTGTTCAGAATGGGAGTAATTAGCTAGGGACGACAGTCGGTGGGTTCGATTTCGAGTTCGAAATAAAAAGTTGCTTTTTGAAATTTTAAAATAATAAAATATATATTATTTATATAAAACCCCCCTCTCTATATTCTCCCTCCCCCATCGTTCTTTTCACAGATCGAAATAAAAAAAAGAAGGAAAAAGGGCTCGAGCCCCTCGCCCCTTTCCACCTCGTCGTAGGCCCCCCTAGCCGCGCCACTAGCCTCCGCCCCTCCCCAGATGCGTCGCCACCCTTCCCCCTTCTTCTCCGATGATCCCCGAAACCCAAACCTCCCCGACGCGAAAACCCTAACCCCCCAACTGACCGAAGACCGCCTCGAGACCCCTGAGCCGCCCATTGTCACCGCACCGCCCTCATTAGCCCACCACTGCGCCGACCATCACCGAGAACCACCACCGACCGATAGTGAACCCTCCCCTTTCCATTTTAAACAGTAAGTGTTTATTTATTTTAGTTTATTTATTTTTGTCTATTTATTCAATGTAATTGGTTTTGTAAAATAAAAATCAGTTTTTTTAATGTGATAGAAAAGAATAAAAAGATATAACCTTTGAAAATAAAAAGTTATGACCTTTGAAAATAAAACGATATGACCTTTGAAAATAAATAACATTGAGTAAAAATAAGGATTTTTATACATGAAGCGTTATCATAAAGGTATGGTTTTTATATGGAATAGCGAGAAAAAATTTAGATTTTTATATTATAGAAAAAACAAAAATTTAGATTTTTATATTATTTAGATTTTTATATTATAGAAAGAATAAAAATATGATTTTTATATCATAGGAAGAATAAAAATATGATTTTTATATCATAGAAAGAATAAAAATATGATTTTTATTTATGTAGAGTAATAAAAATATAATTTTTATTATATTACTAGCGAGATAAAAATAGAATTTTTATCTATATAGTAGTGGTATAAAAATAAAAATTTTATCTATATAGTAGAGGTATAAAAATAGAATTTTTATCTATATAGTTGCGGTGTAAAAATGTGATTTTTATATACATAACAACAATATAAAAATGTGATTTTTTTATATGTAGTGGCTATGGACAATGAAATTAACAAAAAGCGAGCACGACGAAGATTTCTACATATGAAGAGTCGTGGCGTTTGGTTTAGCTAGTCGGTGAGAACTCCTCACCTTTAATTTATTTCTAGTTTGAAATATATACTAGGATGCAGACGGTGTTTAGTAGCACCCAACACCCATCGTCCACAGAACATGGATGACTTGTTTGTTTGATTGTTGTGTTGTGAAATTTGATTGTGTGATGTGAAATGAAATGAAATATTTTATAGTGGAAAATATTTTATAGTTAAAAATTTAATTTTTAACGTATATAGAAAATAAATATTTATAAACAAATCGAACGATTTGTTTATATATACACTTTGACTGATATTGATTGGGATGATAATTTTACACATCGCCCAACTGCACAAATAGAACCTGTGTTTGCTGTTTGAAAACCCCACACGGGTATTGGGATGAAATATGACATACACTAATCCCAATAATTAGTTGTATGTCAATCGATTGATTAACAGGCTGTGTAAACGTTGAATATTTATATTCAATGCTTATACAGTGTAGAATGCACTCTGGATGATGGATTGTTGTTTTCATTACTGTTATACACATTTGTTGTGTGAAATCCATATAATCACATTATATGGTAATTGACTGTGTCTAATTCCAGTTCAGAATTATCGAATATTTTAAACTAATATTCAGTGAATATTGAAATGTGAAGCCGTGGTTAAGTAGTTAAACGCCATTTTAACACAAATGGAAATTTTGTCGATTTTATTCATTTTACAATGAATATCGAAAGTGATTTCAAAATCTGATATTTTGAAATGAATTGAAATTCGAATTAAATTGAAATGAATTGAAATTCGAATTAGATTGAAATAGAATTGAAATCGTTTTGAATTGAATTTAAAACGTATTGAAATTGAACTGAAATCGATTAGAATTGAAACCGATTTGGATTGAAATTGATTTGAATTGAAACCAATTTGGATTGAAATTGATTTGAATTGAAATCGAGTTGAAATGAATTTAAAACGAATTTATATTGGAAAGATTCAATTTTGATTTGAATTTGAGATGGAAGTTGAAATCGTTTCGAAAACGAATTTAAAGTGATTTATAAAATACGTTTTAAAAGGAAATCGACGAAATATATATAATATATTATATATATATAATGGCCTGAATAGAACGCGCCGAACTGCGGCAGTTCGCGAATTTCGACCATTGACTTCGAATGGATATTACGGGAGATTCGACTGTCGGATTCTCCTAAAACCGGAACCGTTTGATTCGTATCGAAAAGAAATTTCTAATGAATATTAGAGATTTGAAATCTAACGGTTGGATTTGGAATTATGCCCAAATCAAATGTGGAAAAGGTCGTTGTAAGTACAATTCAATGGCCGTTGATGGAAATCGACTGTACGGGCATTGATAATATTATTAAAAATAGTAATAATTTGTGTAAAATCATAAGAAACGATTTGTGAAGAATTGGGATGAAAATTTCCATATTTGAAAAGATTAAAGTAGTTTTTTATCGAAATGAACTAGTTTTGAACTAGAATAATAATTTATTTATTTTTAAAATAAATAAATTGGATTTGAAATGGTTTTGAAAATAACCAGAATTTCCAATAATTGAATTGGAATGGATTTGAATCGAAATTGTCTTTGGAATATTTTGATGTTGGATTTCATGATTATACAGATATTGTTATGGAAATTTAAAAGATATATTTATATCGTTATTTCCAATACTATATTTGTTGGTCGTAGAATTTGATATTGAATATAAGCCGATATATTTTCTATTCAGAGCCTTGTATTTAATATCAAAAGTGATTTGGGTTTGTCGTGAACGGTATCTTCAATAATACTGTTCTTAGACCCAACTGAGTTAAGAAAATCAGAAACTAACTGGAGATTAGTTAAGTTGAATGGTTTCTTGGGTATTGATCTGATGTTGGTTTTGGCCTTCGGGGTTAATACTTAGGGAATTGCTCACTTGCTATTTTACGGTTAAAGGCTGATAGAATGAAATGTGGTTTTGGGTTTATCGTGAACCGTGTTTTAAATGACATTGATCCTTTAACCCAGTTAAAGACAGGAAGATTAAAACCAAGTGGAGTTTTAATGAATCTTTAATTAGATTGAAAAGATCGAGAATCTAGTATCACCAGTTATGCTCCAGACGATAGTTAAATATTTAATTAGATTTGAACGTGAAATGGTAATTGAATTTACCGATAACACC
Source organism: Allium sativum (assembly GCA_030737875.1). Classification (NCBI taxonomy): domain Eukaryota; kingdom Viridiplantae; phylum Streptophyta; class Magnoliopsida; order Asparagales; family Amaryllidaceae; genus Allium; species Allium sativum. Next base: position 473,081,553 of record CM060925.1, read on the forward strand.
GTGGTGTTAGTAATGAAGTATGACCAGTTTTACTTCATGGGATAAATAGGTTGGGATTGAGAAATAAAATAAATGATTACTTCGGTGTGATTCGCTAATCCCGACTAGTTGAATCAATATTCAAAAGAAGATTAAAGAATAAATTTAAGGAATTTATCTTTGATAAAATTAATGGGAACCTATCTCTAAGAATGTGAAATTTAGCGATTAACTGAAGATTAGTTAAGATGAATGGTTTCCTGGGTATTGATCTGATGTTGGTTTCGGCCTTCGGGGTTAATATTTAGGGAATTGTTCTCTTACTAATTTACAGTTAGTGACTTATGAACTGGAATGAGGCGTATGTTGTGTTTGTGTAGCACCTGTTTATTATATATGCGAGTTATTCAGAAAGAGCTGGTTTATCCCATTCTGAATAATTGGTTCGACATGGTGTCGAGGATGAAGACGGTGGTCGAAGACCGGAGGTCTTCACATCGTTTGGGTGATTATTGATAATCCTGATTGGGCTGTACACCCAAGAGGAGGGAGTTAGTTGGTGATCATCCAGACGTACTTGGAGATTGATGGATATGCGAGGAATAAGGTTCCTCTGGTTTCGTTCAGACCCAGAACGGACTTGTAAATGGATTGTGTGTCTGACATTGGATATCATTCTGTGTGATTGATGGATATCGGTTGCATGGAGTGGTTTGCTTGTGTGGCATGCTAAGATGCAAATGATCAAGGCTTCTGTTGAAAAGCAGAGTCTTGTGGTTGATGATCAAAGAACGGCCTTTGTGGCATCGCTTTGTGTAGCGTGGATTCACGAGCCTCACACCCCGGTTGTGAACCAGAAACGGGAGAGGACCTCAGGGAGGACATGCGTTTCTTTCTAGTTAGAAGTGGCGTAAGTGTTTTGACACACCCTGACGAGTTTGACTTATGTAGTTGTTGGTTTGCGAGGTGCCTCGGATATATCGGCGATAATGTGAAGCCGATGGAGTCATTAATTGGCTCATTTACGCCCCAAAGGGCGGGGAAACGCAGTGTTCAGGCATTTTAATCCACATCGGGTGGACCGGCCTTGACGCTTCAAGGGTCAATGTGTTATGTCCTTGAGACTCGGGCTAGACAGTCTCGAATCGGTAGAGGACGATCCCTAGCCTCGGTTCATAGATGGAAATCCCATTTCCAATACGACGCTTTGCGGTTTTAGTTGTAAACCTATATATGGCGACATAGTGGTATGGGGCACTCATGCCGCCTATGATTGATACTTATGATTGAAATTGTTTTTGACACTATACACTTATAGTACTATCAAAATAATCTGTTTTAAACGTATCAAGCATTCTTTGGCTATTATAAGGTAAAACCCTATCCTCCGGCTTGCGTTGCATTGTGTGATGGGACCTGGGTCTTATAATAGCTTCATTATTTCTTTATTTAGCATTACGTTGTTGTTTTATGCACTGGTATTCCTGGGAGGAAACCCGTTCCGTGTTATACGGCGTGGTCCCTTGATTTACCTAACTTCAAAATAAAGATTAATAACTGTTTTAGTTCTCACACCAGTCACATGACTGACCTGGAGTTTATTGTTTTAACCTAAACTCTGGGTGCCCTTATTTTCGACACGGGCAGCTAGTAGTTTTGGTTTTGCAGATTTATATTCACACGATCCTGATTTACAGCTGGAACGATACATGGAAAGCTCTGTATCCGTGTATTACTTCTAGTTTTGTTTTGTATTATTTTCCGCTGCGATGTATTTAAATGTAATTTAAATCTCTGATATTTTCTGTGTAATATTTATTCATACTCCGTATATTCTTGTATTCTGATGAAATTGTTGTAATATACAATGAAATGTTCTTCTGTTTGTGTAAAATTTGAACCATTTAGCCAATTTGTATCTAATATTGAATTGCATTGAAAATTTGTCGCATTTGCATGCATATACATGTACTTTCGTTGAACAGGTCATAGCAAGGAGGCAAGAGCAGAAGAATAAATTTGTTTGCCCGACAAATAGGTACATGCTTACCTATTTATTGGGTTTGGATGATTTTATGAACCGATTGGCTAGCCACTTGGCTGTTTCTTTTTCTTTTTGGATTGATGAGGGCCATGAGAGGCTATTTGAAATATCCCGAAGTCCCCGGTGCAGGGGAGGTTATGGCGAAATTTTTCAAAAATTTAGGGTGTTAGCCAAATTTTAGAAAAATTTGAAAAGTTCTTAGAAACTGAAAAGTTGAAGAACTTAAGCCGTAATGAAAATACTGGAAGTTGAGTTGATTTGTGAAACAACTTTCGGCTTTGTTCCTTTTTGGGGACAAAAAGTTTTAAGTGGGGGAGATTGTAATAACCCGGAAATCTGAGCCAATTTAAAATTTTTATTTTGTCTATTTTAGCGAATTTTGATATTTAAAATGAATTATTTTAAATAATAGTGACGATAAATTTATTTTGAATATAATTAGAACGTATATATTTATATATATCGTCGTTAGAATATATATTTTTTATTTTAATTATAAAAGGAATTGACAAAAGGCGAGCACGATGAAGAATTTCTACATATGAAGAGTCGCCTTGTATTGGTTTAGCTAGTTGGTGAGAACTCCTCACTTTTATTCTGAATTCTAGTTGATATATATACTAGGATGCAGACGGTGCTTAGCAGCACCTAACACCCGTCATCCACAGACCATGGATGACTTGTTTGTTTGATTGCTGTGTTGTAAAATTTTATTGTGTGATGTGCAATGAAATAAAATATTTTATAATGGAAAATATTTTATAGTTAAAAATATAATTTTTAACGTGTATATAAAACAAATATTAATAAACAAATCAGACTATTTGTTTATATACACCGATTTGACTGATATTGATTGGGATGATAAATTTTACACATCGCCCAATTGCACAAATAAAATCTGTGTTTGTTGATTTGAAACCCAACACGGGTATTGGGATGAGATTTGACGTACACTAATCCCAATTGTTTAGTTGTCTGTCAATCGATGGATTGACAGACCGTGTAAGCGTTAATTATTTATATTTAATGCTTGTGCAGTTGTGTGGTGCACTCTGGATGATGGTTGATTATTTACCGTTGCTATTATATACATGTGTTGTAGAAAATCCATATTATTAACATTATATGGTAATTGACTGGGCCTCATTCCAATTTAGAAAATAAATTCATATGTTGAATTAAAAATAATTTCATGTGTTGAATAAAAGCCGTGTTGATTAGATTGACGCCATTTTGACGTGAACGATATTTGTATCGATTATATTCGTTTTTATAATGAATATAGGAAAGTAAGTGATTTTAAAATATATATTTTTGAAAATATTATCATTTGTATATCGATGATGTGGAATATTCAATTTTGATTCGAAATTGAATATGAAGTCGAAATCGTTTCGAAAACGAATTTAAAACGATTTATAAAATACGTTTTGAAAGGAAATCGATGAAATATATATAATATATATAATGGCCTGAATAGAACGTGTCGCGCCGCGGCAATTCGCGAATTTCGATTATTGACTTCGAATGGATATTGCGGGAGATCCAACCGTCGGATTCTCCTAAAACCAAAACCGTTGGGTTTGTATCGAAAAGAGATTTCTAACGAATATTAGAAATTAGGAATCTAACGGTTGGATTTGGAATTATGTCCAAATCAAATTTGGAAAAGGTCGTTGCAAGTGCAGTTCGATGGCCGTTGATGGAAATCGACTATACAGGCCTTGATAAAATTATTAAAAATAGTAATAATTTGTGTAAAATCATAAGAAATGATTTGTGAAAAATTGGGATGAAAAACTCCATTTTTGAATAGATAAAAGTAGTTTTTTTTATCGAAATGAACCAGTTTTGAAATAGAATAATAATTTATTTATTTTTAAATAAATAAATTGAATTTGAAATAGTTTTAAAAGTAACCAGAATTTCCAATAAATGAATTGGAATGGATCTGAATCGAGATTGTCTTTGGAATATTTTGATGTTGGATTTCGTGATTATACAGATATTGTTCTGGAAATTTGAAAGATATATTTATATCGTTATTTCCAATACGATATTTGTTGGTCGTAGAATTTGATATTGAATATAAGCCGATATATTTTCTATTCAGAGCCTTGTATTTAATATCAAATGTAATTTGGGTTTGTCATGAATGGTGTCTTCATTAACACTGTTCCTAAACCCAGTTGAGAAAAAGATTAAATCTTTTTATTTAGGTTTAACGAAGTATACCAATTAAATGTATTTAATTGGAATTGAATTTGAATTGATTTTTGGGTTTATCGTGAATGGTGTTTCAAATAACACTTATTCTTTAACCCGATAATTAATGGAATGTGATTTTGGGTTGTCGTGAACGGTATCTTCAATAATATTGTTCTTAGACCCAACTGAGTTAAGAAAATCAGAAACTAACTGGAGATTAGTTAAGTTGAATGGTTTCTTAGGTATTGATCTGATATTGGTTTCGGCCTTCGGGGTTAATATTTAGGGAACTGTTCTCGTACTAATTTATGGTTAGAGACTAATAGAATGGAATGTGAGGTGGGTTTATTGTGAACCGTGTTTTGAATGACATTGGTTTTTTAACCCAGTTAAAGATTAGAACAAAGTGGAGTTTTAGTGAATCTTTAATTAGATTGAAAAGATCGAGAATGGAGTATCACCAGATTTGCTCCAGGCGATAGTTAAATCTTTAATTAGATTTGAACGTGAAATGGTAATTGAATTTACCGATCACACTGTGGTGTTAGATATGAAGTATGACCAGTTTTACTTCATGGGATGAATAGGTTGGGATTGGGAAATAAAATAAATGATTACTTCGGTGTGGCTCGCTAATCCCGACTAGTTGAATTGAGATTCAAAAGAAGATTAAAGAATAAATTTGAGGAATTTATCTTTGATAAAATTAATGGGAACATATCCCTAAGAATGTGAAGTTTAGCAACTAACTGAAGATTAGTTAAGATGAATGGTTTCCTGGGTATGGATCTGATGTTGGTTTCGGCCTTCGGGGTTAATATTTGGGGAATTGTTCCGTTACTAATTTACGGTTAGTGACTGATGAATCGGAATGAGGCGTATGTTGTGTTTGTGTAACACTTGTTTATTATATACGCGAGTTATTCGGAAAGACCGGGTTTATCCCATTTTGATTAAGTGATATGACGATAAGTCGAAGTTGAAGACGGTGGTTGAAGACCGGAGGTCTTCATGTCATTTGGGGGATTACTGATGATCTTGATTGGGCCGTACACCCAAGAGGAGGGAATCAGTTAGTGGTCGTCCAAACGTACTTGGAGATCGATGGATATGCGAGGTACAAGGTGCCTCCGGTTTCGTTCAGACCCAGAATGGACTTGTAAATGAACTGTGTGTCTGACATCGGATTTTATTCTTTGTGATTGATTTCTATTGAATATATATCTGTTTGGCGGCGGAGAATTTATTCTCTTGCTTAACGCCCTTCTCTGAGACGTACGAGCTCGGAGGTTATATATTGATGGATATCAAACGCATGGAGTGAATTGCCTGTGTGGCATGCCTAAGTGGCAATTGATCGAGGCTTCTGTTGAAAAGCAAAGTCTTGTGGTTGATGATCAAAGCACCGCCTGTGTGGTATAGCTTTGTGTAACGTGAATTCGTGAGCCTCACACCCCGGTTGTGAACCAGAAACGGGAGAGGACATCAGGGAGGGCATGCGTTTCTTTCTAGCTAGAAGTGGCGTTAGTGGTTTTACACACCCTGACGAGTTTGACTTACGTGGTTATTGCTGTTGCGAGGCGCCTCGGATATATCGGTGATTATGTGGAGCCGATGGAGTCATTTGTTGGCTCATTTACGCCCAAAGGGCGGGGAAACGTAGTGTTCAGGCATAATAATCCAAATCGGTGGACCGGCCCTGACGATCCAAAGCTTGACTACGCGCTTGCCTGAGGCTCGGGCTAGACAGTCTCGAATTCGGTAGAGGACGATCCCTTGCCTCGGTTCACATATGGAAATCCAACTTCCAATACGTGACATTTGCGGTTTTGATTGTAGAACCTATATATGGCGACATAGTGGTATGGGGCATTCATGCCGCCTATGATTGATATTTATGATTGAAATTGTTTTGACACTATACACTTATAGTAATAATAAAACATGAAATTTAGCGTATCAAGCATTCTTTGGCTATTATAAGGTAAAACTCTATCCTCCGGCTTGTGTTTGCGTTCTTTTGTTGTAATAAGCAATGAAATGTTCTTCTGTTTGCGTTCTTTTGTGTGTTGGTCTCAAAGTATCCGCTCTTTCCTTAGTATGAGCCAGAAACGGGAGAGGACCTCAGGGAGGACATGCGTTTCTTTCTAGCTAGAGGTGGTGTCAGTGCGTAAAGTGGCTGACATTTATATTATTTTCACTTGTGTGGTTGTTGCTGTTGCGAGGCACCTCAGATATATCGGTGACTATGTGAAGCCGATGGAGTCATTCGTTGGCTCGTTTACGCCCCAAAGGGTGGGGAAACGCAGTGTTCAGGCATAATAATCCACATCGGTGGACCGGCCCTGACGATCCAAGGCTTGTCTGCGCGCTTGCCTGAGGCTCGGGCTAGAGAGTCTCGAAGTCGGTAAGGACTATCTTTTGCTTTGGTTCATGATGGAAATCCAATTTCAAAATACGACCTGTGCGGTTTTGATTGTATACCTATATATGGAGACATAGTGGTATGGGGCACTTATGCCGTCTATGATTATATTTATGATTGTATATAAAATTAGAAACTAACTGGAAACGAGCTAAGATGGGTGGTTTCCTGTGTATTGGTCTAATGTTGGTTTCGGCCTTCGGGGTTAATACTTAGGGAATCGTTCTCTTACTAATTTACGGTTGGAGTATGATTAAGAATTAAACGATAACATTTACATTTTAAGTGATTTTGTTTTATTCGTGTCAAGCATATTTTGGCCATTAGAAGGTAAAAACTCTATCCTCTGGTTTGCGTTGCATTGTGTGATGGGAACTGAGTCTTATAATGGCTTCTTTTTTATAAAAAGCATTGCGATGTTCAAAAGATTGACTTGTTTTAAAGCACTAGCAATCCAATGGAGTAAACCCGTTTGGCGAAAGTGGCGTGGTCCTGTAATTAGCTATATTATAAAATGTGTTAAGTAGATTTCTCATACTAGACCCATGACTGACTCGTAGTTTGTTTCACTAGCAAACTTGGGTGCCCCTCTTTCTACGCGGGCAGCCTTGTATTCAGGTTTTAGCAGGCTCTTTCTGGATAGCTGGAGTTGAAGATGGATTCTACCATTTATCTCTTTTTATGTTGTTTAGCTCCTATTGTACATATTATGTTTTGTTTTCCGCTGTGGACATTTATGTATAGATGAACTGTATTTTGTACAAATATGATCATGCATACTGTGTAACTCTGATGATTACGTTTATCCAGTGTATTCTATTGTACATTATCTGGTGTATTTATTTAATTCTGTTTGACGACCCCAAAACCCCGTACGACGGTGGCAAGGGTAATCTTTGTAATATAACACATAAACAGATAATAGTAGAACAGAAATAAATAAATACACCAAATAATGTACAATAGAATACACTGGATAAACGTAATCATCAGAGTTACACAGTATACAGGATCATACTTAGTACAAATACAGTTCAGCTATACATAAATGTCTACAGTGGAAAACAAACATAATATGCACAATAGGAGCTGAACAGCATAAAAAGGATAAATGATAGAATCCATCTTCAGCTCCAGCTATCCAGAAAGAGCCTGCTAGGGCCTTTATATATATTAAAATATATATAAATTCCTCAGCAACTTTTCTGAATTTTAAACTGGACGTATCTTTCAACTTCTAATGTAAAATATCAGTTTCTAACATCTGTTAGAAAGATATGATCAAACAGATTCAAATATTTCTTGTTTCGCTGAAATCCGATTTATATTGAATTTTTTATATTCATTTGAAATTCGAAATCGTATTTTCAAACTACCACGCCATTTTCAATTCCTTTTATAATTTAAAATAAATATTTATATTCTAACGACGATCTATACAAATATATACGTTCGAATTCTATTCAAAATAAATTTCTCGTCGTTATTATTTAAAATAATTCATTTTAAATAATCAAAATTCACTAAAAATGCCAAAATAAAATTTTTAAATTGGCTCGGATTTCCGGGTTATTACACCAATGGGACGTGTGCTTGCAATTGACGAATGTGACTGGTTTCATATTGACTATAGATCTTTCTACCTGAAAATGCTATTTTATGAAGGCATTGGTTCTATCAATACTTTTGCTACTCAATTCAATAACAAGGTTCACTTTATTGAGGTTCAGTGTTGTACCCATGCCCATCCTGGAACAAGATTTGAACTTTTTTTGTGAGCAATATGGAGGAACAGGTGGTTCCATGTTTGTGTGATCACAAAGTGGAAATGGATTCAGATGAAATATTTGACACGATGATACATGAAGTTTCTTTGCTACCCCCTTGCCCTACTTATTTTTTGAAGCCACCCATGACATACATGTTGATAACTAGAGAAATGATCAGTGGGTAGATTTGGAAGTTTATCAGGAAGCTTATTATTTCCCTCTTCATCAGTCGCCACCTTTGCTTCCTTCACCTCCTCAGCTGGATAGGAGCATGGAATATGATTGGCCAAACTATATTACCCCTTGTCCTAATGCTGCTGATCCATTACATGCGGCTGCTCACATCGGACTAGCTCTCCCACAGCCGCAAAATCTTAACGAATCTGGTGGAAGTTCCACAGCCGCAAAGCCCCGATCTGGTACGAACTGATGCTACTAATATCATTTTTTGGGTGTCTACATATGCATGTATTAAGTCATATTTTATGTATGACTGCTTTATGATACTTTTGCTGCCTTTTGATGCTCACTACCAACTGGACGTGCCAGTTTGGCTTATTACTATGTATTATATAAATTAATTGGCCGTGTGCTTAGCACCAAGCAAGGCATAATATGGACGCATACCTGAAGTGAGCTCAGTTTGCAAAACTGAGCATACGTTTCCAAATTCGAAACACTGAAATTAGTAGTTTCCAAAATCAAATGGAAAATACCTATGCATGTAGCAGATTAGATACGGGTGAACGACTCATCCAGATCAGGAAATTGGTAGTTTCCAAAGCCTCTACACAAACGCACCGCAGTGCAAACACATTGTCGTAAGTCATAAACATCAGTATCTGCTGACCCGTGACCCCGCTTATCTTATATATAACCAAATACCAAAACTTTAAATGATTAAATACAATATTATATTACCATATATAACATATAAGTTTACTCAAATACAGATGTTTGTGTTTGAATAATAAACTATGAAACCTTTGTTCATAAATAGAGTTGTTTGCTACATATGTATCTGTATCACAAAACCTCAAGCATACAATTGTATGTTAATGTAAATGAACACAAGCTGCAAATCAATTTTAATAGTAAAAGTGATTTACCTTTACATAAAAATACCCTTACTTCGAAGGTCTTTTGCATGTTTCTTGCATGGAATGTTAGTATACTTGTTAAGACTCTTCTTATTTCATAACCAACGTATAAAAAACCAAAAACATGTTGCTGATAACCACACACTCACCCAATACGTGTATATATATATATATATGTATGTGTGTGTATATATATGTATGTATATATATATATATATTCACACAGAAAAAGGGTAAATATTATATGGAATAACAAAAGAAACCTTTCAGTTAACAAAAGCAACACATGTAGGTGGATTAGGATTTTGACCACCTTCTTTATTGTTCGAACACCATGCATCATCCGTTTTGAACTATGTCTATGCATTGTCTTTGTCATCTTCATCCATGCACGAAGATGAGCACATCAGACCAACATCGGGAGACATGTTTTGGTATATTATCACTAGTGATTGCTTGAGAGCTCTCCATTAATGCTATGTTATGACATTGTCCATGGTCCTCTATTATGGCGCACATAGCATTTTTCTTAAAAACTCTACATAGTGCATACGAGTCCTGCAAACCCATAGTATCTTCGCATTCCTTATCATCAAGCCGATACTCATGCATAACCTAGTTAGTCCTCATTCCTTAAGGAGCTCGACCTCTATAATAAAACAATGTCTTTTTCATGCCAATAACCCGATTCATGCCAATTGCATTCTTTCTGAAAAATCCCATGGTTCACATTTATCAAGATCAACTTTAGAAAAATATCCAGCTCAATGTTGAGACCATGAACCTTCCTTTTAAGATAGTAATTAACTAATTCCTCATCAGTTGGGTGAAACCTAAATCCTGGTGGAAAACCCATCGGCACCATCTCCTTTTTTCTGGATTTTTGCTGGGTACAATTTTCGAATAAATCTCTTCGGCATAATCCCAAATGAATGGTCAAAGCGCAACTAATTGCTCATAATCTAATCTTTCGCTGACTAATTACTCATAAGCGAATGGGTTTTCCTAAGTTTGGGATGTCCACACAACTAATTACTCATAAGTGAATGGGTTTTCCAAAGTGTTACAAATGAACTAATTACTAATTACTCATAATCTAACATATATTAAGCGCAACTAATTCCTAGTGCTATCCAAACTAAACCTGAGGGAAATTACTGGCGATGTCAATGCTCTAAGCAATCAAAGCTAGAAATTGTTCCAAATCTTCAACCTTTTCGGAATAAAATATGCTGTCGAGAAGAGGAGCGATACTGACCTGAATTTAGTTTTAATTTTTGTCAATAGAAAAGGGGAAAGAATGATTAGATGGTAGAGAAGAAGAACGATTTATGACCAAATTATTTTTACATTATTTCATGAAGGGGGAAGATCGCACCAATATTTCATCAAAAGAATGCAATGAGGTGGCTGTCATTGATTAGATGGTGGATAAATTTAGAATCATCAGAACCATAAATGGTTTAAACCGTTGGATTAATCAAGCATCTACGGTTGGGGTTTTGTTTACGCTGATAACGCGGATCGCTGAGTTGGGTTGTATATATATAAAGCTATGCTTTTAATTGGTGTTGCACGTCAAAACAATAGAATTCCCACCGCAATAGTGTAGTCATGTCTAATGCAACAACATATGAATTGTTGGAGAAGATCAAAGAAAGCATAGATTTCGCCGCACTTTTCATGCAATGCACGCAAATTAGTGTTGAATATGCCCACTTTTGTAGTAGTGATGCTAACAGTAAGAAGGCTATGTGAGGCTTATATGTTTTACTGAATATGATTATGACATTGGCACGTGCAATGGATACTAAAGGTGAAAGTGAAGCCAATTCAAAAGAAAACTTATGCCATTGTAAAGCTAAGTTTCTCATATTTTGTACTAAGTTGATTATTTTGTAAATGGGAGTGTTCTTATTGTAAAGGGCGCCCATATGTTGTTTGGTGAAATGAGCTGGGATATACTGTACATAGAAAAGAGTATTGATTCTGATTTATTTGTACTACAAAATATGACTAATAACATATATATGAGGAGGTGTTTAGCTGAAAATCCAAACATGAGGTACAATTTGTTTTGTTTATGCGCAAGTACTTATTGGAAAAAACAACTTTCTCAATGTAAATCATTTCCAAGTTTCCACTCTATTAATTGACCACCATATGTTTCATCATTACATAAGTAAAAACTCCAGAATAAGCAATGGTGGGCAGTAGTAATTTACCATGCTCTTTATGTGATATTATATTATGTTAGACTGATAAATTTCTTGATCTCTCACCTTTCTTCTTCTAGTATGCAGCAAATGATAAACTATTTGAATTATGCTAGCTGTACATTTTATTGGATTATTACATTATCATAGGCCAAATTTGTTCAGTGTGCCAACCGTCTTAACAAGGGTGAGTGTAGTTTTTTTGGATGTTTTTTTTAGTTTATTTATTTTTAACATGTCATCTTACAGCTAAGCCAGCAGTTTCATAAATAGTGGGTTTGGTTTTGATAGAGCTTTTCAAGGATTTGATATCCTTGCCAAATACTTAGTCATATAGAACTAGCTTATATCTGGAAAAAGAAATTTATCTTTTCTCTTTTAGAAATATGAAAAGAAACTGATTGTAGCATCTGTTATTTCTACAAGAAACAAATGATGGGAAAGGAAAGCATCATTAAAAGAAAGTATAATCTGAATTCAGAAGGAAGTATATACGATGTCCATTGTGATGATGAAGCAAGGAAGTATCATGGCATATATCAGGCACCAAACTGAAGTTATTTGTAAGGCTTTATGACTTTCATGTTAGGTTTGAAAACTATTTAATATTTTATGGTTTAAGCATTAATATAATTGTTCTATACCCCTTTACAGAAATTTAGTGCATTCATGTTATGTACTTTCAGAAATCCAGATTGGAACTAGGAAGCGTTACTTTTCTGTCAATGCTATCTTAGATTTAGTTATATGGCTATACCCAAAAAAATTCTAAGTTTTAGAATTTGTTTTAAATTCAAATTGGACTGCTGCTTTAATCTCAGGTATCAACATCTAGAGATGAAAAAGGGTTAATATGATTGTAGATTCAACTAACTGATGTAGGTTGAGGTAAACATGAGGTGGTTCACGTGCAGTTAATTAACCCTTTCTAACAGCAAGCTACTTGACTTCTAGTTGTTAGTTGTACATATAATATGCAATGTAGAATGACAAATTCATTAACATAATCTTGTAAAGTTACCACATGAGTTCTCTTTATTATAGTTATAACTGAGTTTGTCGTATTAAATTAGCAAGAAGTCACAAAGGTAACGCTATAATCACACTTTTAGTGATATGAAGGGATACCCAATTTGTGAGTGGTTGCTTAGCTAACATTAATACTCTTGCTATTGTTTTATACCCAAAGTCTCAATTGGTGTTCCTTTACTCAAGTTTAATGTAGGATGTAGAGAACATGACAACGCAAGGTGGTGAAGTGAAGACAGTCTGGAAACTAGCAACACTTACGGCAACATGCAAGAAGTTTAAGACGGATGCTTGTTTCAAGTATGCAGAAAAAATACATGTATGAGTGATACCATAGACATACATTCCATGCACTATATTAACTTTATATTTGTTTGTTAATGCATTTATTTGTCAAGCTTGTTGTGACACCACACGTCCGTTAATGTCACTCACTATGGGAATGCATTAAGTTTTGTGAAGCGTTATAGGTAAACAGACACAGAATATTACAAGACAGATATAATAAGATAGCAGCGGAAATTCAAATATTTATTTCGAACATAAACCATAACAACGTGGTCCAAAACACCATAAGTCACAAAAACCATTACAATAATATAACTTCTGTATTGTACCATCGGAGTACAAAAGTAAAAAAACATGATTCCCCAACCAAAAGAGCTAAGGCATATTAGAGAGAAGAACTTGAGATATACTTCAAAAGCAGCTCCAATAAGATGATAGCTGAGTCTTGGCTAAGCCTGAGAATTCCCTACCTAGGAACCTGGGGGGAAATGGAAGAAAGAAGAGGAAACAAAAGGGGTCAGACATAAAGTTTGGCGAGTCAAGTTACATTTAGCAAGTAAATAAATAAAAGTAGCATGACATGCATATAAAGTGGATAAGAGAGATAACTACATAAAGGCAGATATGATAAGGTAAACATGATAGGGGTGTACGCTTCTAATGATTTCTCTGCAACATTGCTAGTATAATTAGAATGAAATGATCCCTTCCACTATAAGCTGGTAGACTTAGGAGTACGTCCAAATGTACCCTAACTTACTACCCTAATCGATCGGCTCCTTAATTCGTGTAGATACTCTGTGCTGGCCCCACCGTAGGATGTATCACGTCCTAAAGTGGCAACCCCTTACTGATATGCACAGCCCCATATCTACAGGTGTCACGGTCGTCTTATCCCCCTCTACCCAGCTTATGCACGCAAATAGGCCGGTCGGTTTGCGCCGCCCACACCGTTCTCCACCTTTGGATCTCTTATAATCAGTCCAGTAAGTGTGCCCCTTCTCCTAGTTCGGAGTATATGTTTGATACTAACTCCGGGTTACTGGCTGAAACGGGTCCCACGTAATACGATTCAAGCTCTCCCCTTTGTCTTGTATCCCCCACTAGGTTTTCATTGGCTGTGTATACGACTAGGTGTCTTTAATTACATAACCCTATTATTTTTATAAGTTATGCTTACCTTAAAAGGTGTCTTTAATTACGTAACTTTATTGTTTTCTCCGGTTATGTATGCCATTATGTGTCTTCAATTACATAACCTTATCATGTTAAGTTTGTGGGCCTATATTTAAATATTACCCACCCCCTCTGACTTAAATCCACCCACTGTTCAACCAAATTTACTTAACCCCAATTTTAGTTCATATTTATACAATCCCTATAGATTTACTAGGTTAAGAATTCCAATTCGTTTCCATGTTCATTTATGGTTATAATGGGCTAGACCTCCCACATTAAGCCTGCATCTTATGGATGCTGGGTATACCGGTCGGGTCCAAGCGGACTTCTTCCACAAGTTGAGCTTAACCTCGTGTCTTAGCCCGTTTCATATTTGTGCACTTAGACCCCTCGCATTAGATTCAACATTTGCGGTTGTTGGTTATGCGAGCCGGGTTCGGACAGACTTCCACCACAAATGCAATCTAACCTCATGTCATAAGTGTTGTTACAGTGTTCTAATTACTGTAATCTTAGGCATTTTAATTATTATCCAATTAATTATACCTATGTCTTTATAGATGTTTATGCCGATTTACCCAATTATATTCATAATGGATAATATGTCCAAATTCATGCTCGTCATTCAAGTTATGCCAATTCTAATGTTTTTCCCTGTTCCCTAACTAACGTATTCACATATAATTCGTGGCATACCTAGGCTAGATAATAGCCTAGTCATAAACAATAAAATGGAAAGGTGATGGGAATATGACAACGTGATTATTCTATCATAAATGGCCATATACTAACATGGTGATAAGGTGAACATATAAGCATAGATCCAATGAAATAGTGATAGTTAACTAGTTTTGACATAGCAACAATGTTAAGATAAGTATGACAAGATCTATATATTAATTTAGATGTCCAGCAGGTTCAGATCTAATATGATAAGTACAAGGAGATCTAAATAATAAGCTAGATCTGATTAATAATTTAGATGTCCACATAATTCAAATCAAATAGTTAATAGTAAATCTGACACAAATAAGGTATAAGATCCACATCATGGAATGTCACAAAAGTTACAATAGATCCGACTAGATAGAGATTTAGATCCAAGTTATAACCAATTCAGAATGTCATTTGTTCGCAATCTACAATGGATCTAGCATAATTTAGTCACAGGAACAAATCCAAACTATAGTCATATTAGGTTTACTTTTAAATATTTAAATCTAAAAGCAACTAAGAACTCATAATGTTTGGATTAGAAAATTGAACAAGATAAGAAGCTTGTTGAGATGTGGATCTACACTTGAATGATTAGCCTTATTTGATTGTTGTAGAAGATAAATGATTCCGTTCAGTTCAGTCACCGGCAGAGTTTGGCCTCCATGGATTCTCAATGGAGAAAACAAGAGAAATGGACCTATATATATAGCTGCTAGCCTCCAGAAATCGACTGCCACCTCAGCCTTAGGTGGGTCGACCCATGGGTCGACACCCCCCTTGAGGGGTCGTCCCCGGGGTCGACATCCCTCCTATGGGGTCGACTCCCCTAGGCGCGATTTTTCTCGCTTCCCCCACTTTATGTGATTTCGAATTTGAACTGAAAATTTTGAATTCTTGGGTCCTATATATATATAATTCTTCTATGCGTATACAAACTTCAAACCTTCATAACTTCCTCATACGGCATCCATTTTACGCAAACCAAATGTCTATCTTAACTAGAGCTTCGAGATGGACGTAATGACGTGGTTCATTTCCCTTAATTCTGAATATTAAATTAATTATTATTTAATTTTCCTTCTTTTAGTGTTGTTAAAATTACAGGGTGTTACATTCCCCCCTACTTAAAGGATTTCATCCCCGAAATCTCTAAGTTGAGAAGAATGTATATCCTACCATCCATCACCTGCCTACTCATCCATCAGTCACAGGCATCCACTGTCCTTAAAGACTTCTAATGCTTATATGAACATAAGCAAAGGTGTGTGTATGTCCCAATACTAATGCAAAGATTAGGCGGTCTACTGATTCAGTTGACCTCCTCAATGCAATGTATGTTAGTGCCATGAATCCAATATGTATGCAAATAATTCTATTATAACATGTAAGTTTTATATGTGTGCACACTCATTCGTCCAAATGCAACATCCATTTGATAATACACACATTTTCTATCCATTAAAAGAAAAGAAAATGCACATACATCCACATGCAGTATGAGGGTGATTGAGCCGATCTAGTGCCTAATGTGTGTGTGCGTGTATGCATCCACAGGTAACCATTAGCAACCACTTGCATCCACTTGTATCCATCAAACATAACATGTCTCAAACACATGTTTACATCCATAGGGTTCCTATCTAAAGGTCGAAAATACTATTGATAGGACATACTCAAATGATAGAAACAAGCAGAGATAAAACTTTGGAAAAGGAGTTAAGAACATACCCTCGAAAAGGAACGGGTACGAAGCACGAATTTTGTTTTCGGTCTCCCAAGTCGCATCCTCTAGATTACCTCCCTATTGAACCTTTATCATCTTGATTTCCTTATTGCAGAGCTTCTCAATTTCTGATCCCAAAATACGGGTAGGGACTTGTCTGACTGTCGCCTCCCGTTCCACTTCTACCTCCTCTAATATACTTGGCTTAACAACTTCCGCGGTGTCATGCAAGCACTTTTGCAGATGAGAAACATGGAAAACATCATGAACGCTGGAAAGATTTTCTGGGAGCTTTACTCTATAAGCCATTTGGCTGATTCTTTCGGTTATGGAAAATAGTCCTACAAATTTGGGTGCCAACTTCCCTACAGATTCGAAGCGAACCACATTCCTCAGAGGCGATACTTTAATAAAACTATGTCTCCCTCTTCAAATTCGTTGTCTGCATAGGATTTCACCTATCTTGAGCTGTCTTCATCCGCCGTCGAATAAGGTCAATCTTCTTGGACGTTTGTCTAACCATATCAGGTCCAAGTAAAAATCTTTCTATAGATTCCCACCAGCAAGTTAGAGATCTATAAGGTCGTCTGTACAATGCTTCGATGGATGCCATGCCGATGCTAGCTTGATGACTATTGTTATAGGCAAATTCTACTAGGTGCTCTTCCCAAGTCCCTCCAAAGTCTAGGATACACAGCCTTAAAAGATCCTCTAGAATTCTGTAATTCTGTTCACCCTCTCCGTCTGTCCATCGGTCTGAGGATGATAAAAGGTGCTCAAATACAACTATGTACCTAATGCTTCTTGCAAGTTCCTCCAAAATTCAGTAGTAAAGATGGGGTCACGATCGCTTACAATGCTGAAAGGTACTCTATGAAGACGAACTATCTCATGAACATAAATTGCTACCAACCATGATGTTGTCCTCTTACTTTTGACTGGAATGAAATGAGCGCTCTTAGTCAATATGTCCACTACTACCTAAATACCGGTGTTTCCTTTCTTTGACCTAGGCAACCCATCTATGAAGTCCGTGGAGACGCTTTCCCATTTCCACTGTGGAACCTCCAAAGGATGAAGTAAACCACCGGGCTTCTTTTTCTCAGCTTTAACTTGCTGCCAAACTAAACATTGAGAAACAAATTCTACCACATCTTTCTTTATCCCGGCCCAAAAGAAAACCCTCTTCATGTCTCTGTACATTTTATCACCGCCTGGATGAATAGTCATCTTGGAATGATGGGCTTCTTCTAGGAATGCCTTTATCAAGCTTCCAGTTTGAGGAACACAAAGCCTTCCATCTCGTTGTAACCACCCCTTTTCATCTATGGAATATCTGCTGAGGTGACTAGAAGTATCCCCTTTTCCGAGCTTATCCATAATGTCTAAAATTTGTCAATCACCTTACTACGAAGCTCCTATCTGATCCATAAGAATTGGTCATATCTCTAGCGATGCAAACAAATCATGCAAAATCTCGATGGAGGGTCTAGAGTCAAAAGTTGATATGAAATCCAAGCTCTTCCTCTCCATAAACAGAGGACTTAAGGCCATCCTCTGCCTACTTAGTGTGTCAGCCACCACATTACCCTTTCCGTGGGTATAAGCGATTTCAAAATCATAAGAAGCTAGGAAATCCATCCATCTTTATTGCCTTAAATCAAGATCCTTCTGCGAGAACAGATACTTGAGAGATTTATGATCGGTGTATAACTCAAACATCTCTCCAAGTAAGTAATGATGCCACGTCTTTAGTGCGAATACTATGGCAGCTAGCTCTAAATCATGGGTGGGGTAGTTCTTCTCATGAACTCTCAATTGTCTACCCCCCATAACACGCTACTTTTCCTTCTTGCATCAAAACCGCATCAAGCCCTATACCGCATGCATCAGTGTAAACAATAAACACTTTGTTCCCATCGGGCAAAGTCAAGACTGGGGCTGTTGTCAGAGCCCTCTTCAAACATTGGAAAGCAACATCACAATATATATCCCATGAAAATGCCAAGTTCTTCTTTGTCAGCCTGGTGAGAGGGGCTGATATCTTTGCGAAGTACTTAATGAACTTCCTATAATAACCTGCCAATCCAAGAAAGCTCCTCACCTCTGTTGCATTTTAAGGAATCTGCCAATCTTGCACCACAACTACCTTCGTGGGATCCACATCTGTCCCTTCTTTGGAGACTACATGCCCTAAGAATCTCACCTCTTTTCTCCAAAAATGGTATTTGGAGAACTTTGCCTTAAGCTGATGCTCACGGAGAGTTTTCAAAACTTCTCTCAAATGTTGGGAATGCTCATCTTCGCTTTTGGAGAAGATCAAAATATCATCCACAAAGACAATGAAAAATTTATTTAGAAACACCCGAAACACCCTACTCATCAGATCGAAAAAATAGGCGAGTGCATTTGTCTGCCCAAAAGGAATAACTAGCCATTCAAAGAAAACATCCGGAGTCCTAAAAGCAGTCATGTCTATGCTGTCCTCGGCCACCCTCAACTGATGAAATCCCGTGGCAAATTCTAACTATGAGAATACCGAGGCATCAACAAGCTGGTCAAACAAGCCGTCTATCATCGGAAGTGGATGCCTATTCTTCTTTATGAGTTTGTTCAACTCTTTGTAGTCCACACACAAACGAAGCGAACCATCCACCTTAGTTGCGACGCAACTAGAGCACCCCATTCATATATGTTTTGTCTGATAAATCCTTTCTCAAGTAGCTCCCCTACTTGCTTACTCAACTCCCTCCTTTCCCTCGGAGCCATGTGATGCACAGATAATGCAACTGGCTTTGCATTGTCCACAAGATATATACGAAAATCGATCTTGTGCCTCGGAGGTAAACTCCGTACCTCATCAAAAACATCAAAATAATCTCGGACTACTGGAACAGATTGCAAATCATCTATAGGTGCATCAAGAGACTCTATGAATCTAAGCATAACAGACCCTTGAAGGTCGCAAGAAATCTCAAGGGTCCTCCCATGGCAAGTCAGAAGTCTAACGACCCTCCTTTCAGAATCTAGAATGGCACCAAACGTGGTTAGCCAATCCATCCCTAGAATCAACCCATAGCCCATGAATCCGAGCACATATGTGTCACGTTCAAATTCGACGCCTAACACAGATAGTCTCAAACCCTGACAAATCATAGATAAATGAGCCGAACCACTAATGGGACTTGAGACAACTATGGGATCCACTACCATACTAGTATTTAAGTGCAGAGATTCAATCACAGAACTAGATATAAATGAATGTGAAGCGCTAGAATCAAAAAAATTCTAATAGGATGATTTGAAAGAGAAATTAAACCTTCTACAGGATTTTTTCTACCTCTATCAGGAGCACTGATTGCGAGAGCATGCACCTACCCTCCAGAAGTTCCTGCCCTTTGACCTTGTCCATGTTTCTTCGGTCACTCCCTAGCAAAGTGTCCGACATCTCCATAGTTGAAGCAAGAATTCTTCCTTCTTTTACAGTCTTTTGCCAAGTGACCCTCACGCCAACAACTGTGACACTTCCTTTTATCCTTACCCTTTTCATTCTTTCCACTTTTCTTCTGTTGTTGTTGTTGTTTTCCTTTCTTGGGCCATATCTTCTTGTTTTGTGTTATTTCCTCAGCTTTAACCTCCTTCCTTTCCCCTTTCTCTTCCTCATACATCAAGGTCATATCAACAATTCTTTCAAAGGTGGCTTCCATTAGAATATAGGACATGGCTAACCCATAAAGGGGTTCGTTTAGCCCTTTAACAAACCACAAAGCTTTCTTATGCGGAGTGTCTACCAGATCTAGTCCGAATCTGGCCAGTTGATTGAATTTGTTCACATATTCTCTAACAGTCAAGTTCCCTTGTTTAAGGGCTAAGAACCTCTCCATCTACATGCTCTTCTCAGCTTGGAAAAGGAATTTCATCTCAAACCTCTATTTAAAGTCATCCCAAGTTTCCACTGGACGACTTGCTTGGGTTATCTCCCACCAAAATGAAACTTCATCCTTCAGTAGCCAAGCAGCTAACTGAATCTTCCTTCGATCCTCTACTTCAAAGATTGCAAACAAATCCTTAGTCTCCTTGAGCCAATTCCTTGCCTCCATGAATGTCTTGGTTCCATGGAATGGCTTCCCTCCCATAGCACGGAAATCGCTGCAGATCTTAGAGAAGTTGTCTACACGCGGAGGAGGAGGAACAATGGGTGCAGCTGGGGGAGGAACGTTTCCTTGGCCTTCGGCAGGCGTCATGGCTACAAGATATCTACGGAATAATCCTGGTATTGTAACTTCCTCCGGGATATTTTGGGTTCCCTAGACATGCTGAAAAAAAAGGAAAGAGATTCAGACAAGGGATCAAAAGATATCACTTATGGATTATGGGAAATATTGTTCAAAACAAACTTTTCTTTTTGAAAATGCGTTCTTTTAAAATCTTCTTGAAAATAGTTTTTAAAAACTTTTATCTAATCCGGTAACCTTTGGCTCTAATACCAAGTATGACACCCCACGTCCATTAATGTCACTAACTAAGGGAACGCATTAAGTTTCATGAAGCATTATAGGTAAACAGACACAGAATATTACAAGACAAATATAATAAGATAGCAGCGGAAATTCAAATTTTTATTTCAAACATAAACCATAACATCATGGTCCAAAATACCATATGTCACAAAAACCATTACAATAACATAACTTCTGTCTTGTACCATCAGAGTACATAAGTAAAAAAAACATGATTCCCCAACCAAAAGAGCTAAGCCATAGTAGAGATAAGAACTTGAGCTATACTTGAAAAGCAGCTCCAACAAGATGATAGCTGAGTCTTGGCTAAGCCTGAGCAATCCCTCCCTGCGAACCTAGGGGGAAATGGAAGAAAGAAGAGGAAATAAAAGGGCTCAGACATAAAGTCTGGCATGTCTAGTTACTTTCAGCAAGAAAATAAATAAAAATAGCACGACCGGCATATAAAGTGGATAAGAGAGAGATAACTACATAAAGACAGATATGACAAGGTAAACAGGATAAGGGTGTACGCTTCTAATGATTTCTCTGCACCATTACTAGTATATCTAGAATGAAATGATCCCTTCCAATATAAGGTGGTAGACTTGGTCATACATCCAAATGTACCCTAACTTACAACCCTTATCGATCAGCTCCTTAATCCGTGTTGATACTCTATGTCATCCCCACCGTAGGATGTATAACATCCTAAAGTGGCAACATCTCACCGATATGCACAACCCCATATCTACAGGTGTCACGGTCGTCTTATACTCTTCTGCTCGGCTCATGCACGCACATGGCCCGGTCAGTTTGTGTCACCCACACCATTCTCTATGTTTGGATCTCTTACAACCAGTCTAGTAAGTGTGCCCTTCTCCGACCTAGTTCGGAGTATATATTTGATACCAACTCCGGGTTACTACTGAAATGGGTCCCACACAATATGATACAAGCTCTCCCCTTTATCTTGTTTCCCCCTCTAGGTTTTCATTGGCTATGTATACCACTATGTGTCTTTAATTACATAACCTTATTATTTCTGTAAGTTCTGAATACCCTAAAAGGTGTCTTTAATTACATAACTTTATTGTTTTATTCGTTTATGCATACCGCTAAGTGTCTTTATTTGCATAACCTTATCAGGTTAAGTTTGTGGGCCTATATAAAAATATTACCCACCCCTCTGATTTACTTAACCCACCCGCTATTCACCCAAATTTACTTAACCCCAGTTTTAGTTCATATTCATACAATCACTATGGATTTACTAGGTTAAGAATTCCAATTCGTTACCATGTCCATTTATGGTTATAATGGGCTAGAAACACATTAGGCCTACAACTTGTGGATGTTGGATATGCCGGTCGGGTCTGGGCAGTCTTCTTCCACAAGTTGGGCCTAACCTCGTGCCTTAGCCTATTTCATATTTGTGCACTTAGACCCCTCACATTAGATTCAACATTTGCGATTACTGGATATGCCGGTCGGGTCCGGGAAGAGTTCCACCACAAATGCAATCTAACCTCGTGTCATAAGTGTTGTTGCAGTGTTCTAATTACTGTAATTCTAGGCATTTTGATTATTATCCAATTAATTATACCTATGTCTTTATAGGTGTTCATGCCCATTTACCCAATTATATTCATAATGGATAATATGTCCAAATTCATGTTCGTCATTCAAGTTATGCCAATTCTAATGGTTTTCCCCGTTCCCTAACTAACGTATTTGCATATAATTTGCGGCATACCTGGGTTAGATAATAGCCTAATCATAACAATAAAAGGGAAAGGTGATGGGAATATGTCAAAGGTGATTGTTCTAACATAAATGGCATAATCATATACTAACATGGTGATAAGGTGAACATATAAGCATAGATCCAATGAAATGGTGACAGTTAACTAGTTTAGACATAGCAAGGATGTTAAGATAAGCATGACAAGATCTAAATATTAATTTAGATGTCCAACAGGTTCAGATCTAACATGATAAGTACAAGGAGATCTAAATAATAAGCTAGATCTGATTAATAATTTAGATGTCCACATAATTCAGATCCAATAGTCAACAGTAGATCTAACACAAATAAGGTATAAGACCCGCATCATAAAATGTCACAGAAGTTACAATAAATCCGACTAGCTAGAGATTTAGATCCAAGTTATAACCAATTCAAAATGTCATATGTTCACAATTTATAATGGATCTAGCATAATTTAGTCACATGAACAAATCCAAACTATAGTTATAGCAGTTTTAGTTTTAAATATTTAAATCTAAAAGCAACTAAGAACTCACGGTGTTTGGATTAGAAAATAGAACAAGATAAGAAGCTTGTAGAGATGTGAATCTACACTTGAATGATTAGCCTTATTTGATAGTGGTAGAAGATAAATGATTCCGTTTAGTTCAGTCACCGACAAAGTTTAGTCTTCATGGATTCTCAGTGGAGAAAACAAGAGAAATGGACCTCTATATATATAGCTGCCAGCCTCAAGAAACCGACTGCCACCTCAGCCCTAGGGGGTTGACAACCCCCTTGAGGGGTCGACAACCCCCTTGAGGGGTCGACACCCCTCCTACGGGGTCAACTCCCATAGGCGGGATTTTTCCCGCTTCCCTCACTTTCTGTGATTTCGAATTTTGAACTGAAAATTTTAAATTCTTGGGTCCTATATATGTATATAATTCTTCTACGCGTATACAAAATTCAAACCTTCATAACTTCTCATACGATGTCCATTTTACGCAAACGAAATGTTTATCTTAACCAGAATTTCGAGGTGGACGTAATGGCGCAGTCTGTATCCCTTAATTCTGAATATGAAATTGATTATTATTTAATTTTCCGTCTTTTAGTGTTATTAAAATTATGGGGTGTTACACTTGTATAATATTTATTTGATTTTTGTTTGTTCGTTATATGATATGGTTTTATTACTTATTCGATAAGTTTTGTAATAATAAGCATTTATGAAAATTTAATTTGATATCTTTCCAGGTTTTAAAACAACCTAAAAAGGTATAATTTTTTTTGATTCAAGTAGAACTTGCATCGGTTATTTTTAAAAGTCAACAATCGGTGCTACATTATCATCTCTTGCACTGGTTGTTGAAAACAATCGATGCAAAAAAATACACTTTTTAAAGCAACATAACATTTTTTGCACCGGTTTTTGGTACAAACCGGTGCAAAAAAGGCATCTTTTGCATAGGTTATTACGGAGAACTGGTGCAAGAAGCCTTTTTTTTGCACCGGTGCAAAAGAGAAAAGCTTTTTGCGTCGTCTGCCTTTGCGCCGGTTGTAAAACCAAAGCAACAGAGGGTAAACAACCAGTGCAATAACTTGTTTTGTAATAGTGAACATCACCCATATGACGATTTCTCTAAGGAATATGAAACGTATAGGTATAAATAAACATTACAGATGCTAAAATTCACAAGGCATAATATATAAAAACACCGCGGAATTAAACACTTCAATTTAAAGTCAAATAATAACTGTCATTACATCATAAAAATACCCATCGTTAGAAAAATCATAACCATCTCATATGAAAAACTAGCATAATCAGAGCGCAATTGAAAATCATCCCTGTCAGTGTTAATAACAATAACCAGAAACAAGTCAAGGGTGAAAAATACATGAATACGTGGAAAGTGAATCACGCAGAAATCCAAGCTGAACCAAATCTCTATCAACCTTGAGTTCCTCCGCCCTATAAACTTGAGGGGGGAAAGGAAGAAAGAAAAAAGAAAGTAAATCAGTTAGACATAAGTCTGTTGAGTTCTGTAATTACTAGCATGAGTACTATGAAAGGAAGTTTAGATAGAATAACAATTTCAAGAAAACAAAGGCATAGAGATACTAAATATAAGTAGTGGAAAGATAGGCATGAATAAAGTCAAATGTCTTCTCATTCATATCAATATTATTTTTGCACCTACTTACTACAAGTCATGATTAACCTGTTACCTAAATTTCTACCCTTCGATTGGCTTTTATCCCATAGCGTGATAACCTATGCTCACTATGGGTGTTGGGTTTATCAAACCCGACCACATCATCTCTAAATAACATAACATTCATCGTAGGTGTTATAACATCTTATCTTCCCAAATCGGTGCGATGCACGCTCATTTCCCCACCGTAACGCGCCCGTACCCTCCTTGTTTGAACCTCTTACTAGCATATGTAGTAAATCATTCCCTTGCCTCCTCGTATGAGACCTTCATGGAATAATAAAAGGGATACTGCCTGATATAGGTCCCCAACCAAAAAAATGCAATTTGACTCAAGTCACCCCTAGACTTTGTCCATATTATTTATTCTATTATCAATTATCGCCTATTAATAAGACCCTCATAGAATTTTTAACGAATGCCAATGCCACCATTCAATTATCTTGACTACCTGGTTAACTAGACCCCCATAGGATTGCTAACGAACGCCAAGGAAACTATAGATTAACTATTTCGTTTGGCTACTTATTTTCCCTGACCAGTCAATCCTGCCAGAACGGACCATACTATAAGCCACTTATTTTCCTTAACCAACCATCGTTGTAGGAACACTCTCGCTACATGCTTATTAATTTATTCCATATTAAACTCAACACACATTTTAAGTTTACTTAATAAGCCTATTCAATCAATATAACCTCTTGTTATATTTTAGGTTGTATTAGCTTCTCATTTACCTTATGATATGTTCATCATATTCATTATACAACCACAATACTCGTTACTTAGCGAATTACTAAGTCAGTCTATTCCAATTATTCAGTTTATTAGCCATCCCTCAAAATTACAGTTCACTAGCTATTTATTTATATTTATTCAATATTCTCCAAGTAACCCTTTATACCCAAAATAAATATTTTCCCAGTATGTGCAGATATAATAAGGTAAAGGTTTAGGCTCTCGAATGGCCTAAACTCGACGTAAATAAAAGGGCAAAAGTTTAGGATCTCTCATGGCCTAAACTCAAAACAAAATGAAATCATAAATGAAATAGGGCATAGCCCGAATTATAAATAAAATAACCACAAAGAAAGGGGATAGTAGAAGACTGAGTAATTAACAATAAATGGTAAATTACTGAAATAAACAGAAATACGAATAGAGATGAAAAGAAAATAAAGAAAGAAAGCTGTAGATAACCGTAAGAAGATTTACGAACTATTTTGTTATATAAATTTTCCCCCAATCATACAAATCTAGAAATTAAGGTAAAATACTCATAGAAAAATTGCTTATCCAATGGCCCATTTAGGAATCTCTGAATCTGTATATAAATAATCCTCCAATTTGTGTATATAAATTTTTATCTCAAAACTCCATTTTATTTTAGAGGAAGAAATTTGTGCATATGAGACTCGGATAAAGAGAATGGAGTTGTGAGAATTAGGGTTGGATAAGAGGCATATTTATAGTAGACGTAAAGCAACCTAGACCCTTAAATTTTATATTAAAATTTTCAAATGTCGGAAGCCAAAAAGAAAATTCATGAACAACCCAACACAGTCCTCATTTTGTGCCAAGCACCCAAATGTACCTAGCTAAATGACGTGGGTCGACCCATCTCCCAAGTGGGGTCTCTCCCAGGTGAGTCGACCTGGGGGTCGACCCACTTTAAGCCTGGGTCGACCCAGCCTGGGACTGGGTCATTCCAGTAATAATGGTAAAAACGTTATTAATTTTATTTTATTTGGTTTTGTTTATTCAAATTTTCTAGTTTTGAATTTAAATTTCAAATTGACATAACTTGCTCATTTTAAATCCGTTTTACACAAACCAAATGTATAGGTGAACTAAAAAAAATCATTGGTTGCTGATAGTATTAAGTTGCAGGAGGATTTTTCGACTACATGACATTTTTTGTCAATTCATTGGAGAATTTTATTGCTTTCTAGTTTTGCCAGTGTAGTCTTGTTTTGGCATAAGGCTCGTTCATGTATGTGAATTATTGATTGCTTCTCACTATGGCAAGTAGTGGCTTGTTGTTGCTGTGATAATTTTGGATTCTACTTCTTTTGGCATTTTGGATATAGATACGCTTCAACTTGATGATGTTACATTTGACATTGGGACAATGTTGCTACTTAGCCTGGACAAAGTGACTTCATCTTGATAAAAAATTATATGAAATAATGTATTTGGTTTTTTTATTTTTCCTCTATGGATAATCTATGGCTAGGAAATATTGAGAGTCTGTATTGCTCTAAATGTGTAGTTGTTTGTAACTCTAACTTTCACTTGCCTTTCAAAAAAAATCATAATGGAACTAATGGCGCAAACCATGTTGCCCGGTTCCCATTATTTTTCAACTTATTCTTTAATTAATCAATTTGTGAATTAATTACCATTCATTGAAATTTTGGGTTGTTACAGTTAGGCTTACCCCAAAGGGCCATCCTAGAGTATCCTTATGGACCGACTCCCACTGTTTGCAATAAACTTTCTTTGTTAGTTAAACTCCATTCTTCGTTTCATTTGTTTGAAACATTTGGAGGATCAAATAGGTGGAAATTAGTAAAAACCAATTAAATTTGTCTGTTACCTAGCGCATCATGGAGGATTTAGGATGGATCTTTCATTTTTCGTGTTTGCCTCTAATCAATCAGTAAAGCACGGGATGGGCCCCGGAATGCCTCTAATCAATCAGTAAAGCACGGGACGGGACCCGGAAGGGGAAGTTGGTTTTGTGTTAGTGGGATATAATACCACGAAGTATGATGTAGGAATCAAAGATAGAATAAAATTGTGGCTCTATTGCTTAAAATGTTATTCTTTGCAAAGCACGGTATGAGAGTATAACGGGGGGATGGGAATTCATTGTTTATTCCATGTTATAAATATTATTATTATAAATTGTACTAACTATCGCATTGCAAGAGTACAAGGTTAGTTTTGCTTTGTAGCGTGATTCTAACGAAAGGGAAACCCATTTCGTTATGCAGCGTGGTCTCGTTAGATATCGCTTATGTCACGTAGAATGATTATTATATTCACACTAGTCTTGTCGACTGGCACATAGTTTTTTCCTTTTCCCTTTAAACTCTTGGATACTTAATTGAGTAGGCTGAGGGTTTAGGTCTTTACAGGTATCTTCTTTGAATATGCTTTCAGAGGTCAGAAGGAGGCTATAACTATTTTGGAGTTCAATTATGTTTCTCTTCTTCTTTTGGACGTATGTATTGGCAAGTTTATAACTGCCATTATTTAGACTTTGGTCAATCATGGAGGCATCATCATATGTCTCTCTCGG
Organism: Allium sativum; assembly: GCA_030737875.1. Lineage (NCBI taxonomy): Eukaryota > Viridiplantae > Streptophyta > Magnoliopsida > Asparagales > Amaryllidaceae > Allium > Allium sativum. Next base: position 473,110,011 of record CM060925.1, read on the forward strand.
AGTTTACTTCGTAATAACTTATATTTTCTCCTAATGGGTTAGGCGAAGGGTCATATAAATCAAATATTTGTATTAATGAAAGTTTTGTGAAATTTTTCATACTCCCTTGTTATTTGATGTTATGGTCGATTAACATTCGATTTTCTATGACCTAAGGTTGAACTAAAGATGATTGCAACATCTGTAGCATTTAGCTTTCGTCCATAGAGAATGGAGTGTTACAATCACTGTAACTGGTGATGTTTGTTGAGTGGTACAACAGAATGAGTAGGAGGTATTCTGTGAGAGCTTTAAATGTTGGAGCCAAAAAGGATGTCGTATATAAAGATCAAGGCTTAGGAACTAGCTGGCTACTGAGTCGGACAATGATAAGTCATGATATTAAGTACAAGTCCGTGCTGAGAATCCAATAATTCCTCCAGTTGAGGAGCAGGTCGCTATCAAATGTGGAGCCGATGAAGGGGAAGTCGTAGGAGTTGCTCCCACTCCCGACACTCTTGCTAGAACTATTTTCTAGAAATATCCTCATACTTCACGGCCATCGGCTATGGGCGAACTGAAGTTGGAAAGACTATGCTCTAAACACAAGATTCCCTTTAACCAAGACCGAGTGTCGTGTATTTTACAAATAGATCACAACCCCAGAGGGTTATTTGGCATGCACTAGGCATATGTGCATCGTCAAATATATTCCTCCCTTCAGTTCGTATGTTACAGAGATTCTAGGTCATATGAGTCTGGTACCCATGCAACTGCACCACACTACTTATGCTTATCTCTTGGTCTTTCATGTCTTATACTTTGAGCATGCCCATCGAGATCCTACCCTTAACGATGTCAAATACTTTTTCTAATTTCAAGCATAAAAAAGACTATCCATCTTTTATTTACTTCGAGGCAATTGCAAATAGTCGAATCATTATTGGTGGATGGAGCAAACTGATCGGGTAAAATAGGATTAATTTTATTCCCCATGCTAGCTAAGCTTTGTAAGGCAATGACTTGATGGAATTAAGTGTCTAGAGGAGTCGTTTCTCTTGAATCAATTTTAATATCTTATAATACTTTATGTCTTCTCATGACTTGATCTCTGAATAGGGCTTTTGGCAACGCATTCAACTTAATGTTCCGAGAGCAGTCCCTAGGGCTCGAAGACATGCATTGAGTTTCCTTACCAATAAACTTCTACAAAGATTCCGTCTATTGAGCAATAATAAGAGATTTGATTTTGAAGCCGCCCCAATCAGGGAGCAATGACGGAGATGGATGAGAAGCACATGTTGTCTCCTAATCGAGGAGCTTGAAGGTGGTGAGGCTCAGGTTAAGTCATAGTTGAAGGTACCACTGAAGGGGTAGGCATTGTGCTAAGATAAGTTCGGAAAGATAAGGATGCTTCACCTCCTATCATCGAGAAGCTAGTCGTTGAGGGCTCCTTCTCCGCACATGCTCCTCAACATAAGTCCATAGCCTACGACTATGGGCTTGTGAGTACCGATGACCCTTTCAAAAGTTTGAGCGATCTACCATTAGAGACAGAGCAGTTTGATTTTCCAGACTTGGATCCCCATACTTTCTTTACCACAAGGAAAATGTTCCAACTGATATCGAAGAGGTCACGTCGTCAAGCAAGACTTTAGATCGAGTCCGTTGGGGGGATCGCTAGGACACACATAGCACAAGCACTACGTGTCACAACCTTATTCATTGTGTGATGATTGAACTCTGACATAAGTATATTTTGGTTTGCAAGTACAATTCCTAGTAGACACAACTACATAGACATTTTAGCTCCACTATCTCAAAAAGTGAAGAGCTGCCCAAGTATTCATCAGATTATAAGCGCGATCACGGGAAGGATCGTGAGAGAAAGGAGTAGGAAAGGCACTATTGCAATTACGTTCATCATTCCCGCTCCTACTCTCTGATCCGTCAAGACTCCGGCCGATCACCAAGTCATAGAGGTGAGTCTCATTGCAACAAGCAGTCGATAGTCATGTCAAAACGAGTGAATCTCCCGCGAAAAATGCCCTAGAGTTAAAGGAACAGGCGATCGTTGCGCCAAGAAAGCACAAATTAAGAGTTGCCCTAGTCGTAGAGCACCAAGTGCTAAAACCTACAATTCAGTAGTGAAAAAAGGAGCTTAAAACTCAGTTCTCACTATTTCACTTCTCAAAAATGCACTTTCTCAAAAAAGCAGGAGTGGAGTTATGAAAAAAATTCTTTGGCAACTTAATACAAAGAGTTCACGGATTGTAAGGCCAAGATAGCGATGGTTGAAAAGAATCTAAGTCCATTAAAGATCAACTCATAGCTGATCGGGAAAGATTTCAGCTTAAATTCGACAGGCGCTCATTCAAAGCTAACTCTATGAGGAAAGTCTGAAGGTAATGACCAAGGAAAAGATTAATCTAGGAGTTAACAATAAATTAAAGAAAAGAGACTCCTTTATAAAGTAGGTTGAAGAGTTGAAGGTAAAGCTTACCAAAGTTGAGTTGGGCAAAAAGAAGGCAGATGAGATTGCCAAAGCGGCTCTTGAGTTCACCTCCAAGTAGAAGTTTAAATACGATATAGATTTGAAATAACATAAAGAAAAGTTGGAAGAGGCAAATTAGGAAAAGAAGAGCTCAACCCCCTTGTACTAAGCTTTTATGCTCGAGCTATCGGATATCGGGATTTGTTTTGAGTTAAAGACTATCCCTAAATTCTCGTGGATGCACGAAACCAATTACTAAAGGAAGAGAGGTGAGCTTCCTCATATGAGTTGGTCGATGAGAAGGAGCTGACGAGGGGATATCTAAGAGCCAATGAACAAGAGATAATAGATGAGGGTAAGTTACCTTTGAAGAAGGGGGAGGATGTAGAGAGGCTATGGGCGAAAGGCAAGGCTATTATGGAGGAAAGTATTGGGGTGGCTAGAGATGATGCAACATCTATAAAATCGACTAGCCAAGAAGTCTATAACCAAGACCCATCCTTAATGCAAACTACCATGTAGCCTTCTATCAGCCAAAGCTCTACATTTGTAGAGGAATACATCCCAGATGATCAAGCACCCAGAGGATCAAAGCCTTTGACTCCTATTTCCGAAGTTGATACTCACGAACTCATTGATGGCAATTGTTTTCCCCATAGTTTGAGAAAGTCCTTATCGCCTGTCGATGAGAAATAAAGGTGAAAGTCGAGACACCCATAGTTCCATGGAGACTAACTGTTATCGCTCTTCCTACTGCAAGTACAAACCAGGCCAAGATGCCTTTCAAGCCGTAAGCCAAACTATTCAACGAACCCTAAGTGACTCCTGTTGACATTCCTCAAAAAGATAATTGATGACTAATGCTTTAAAATATCTAGATGGCAAAGGGTTGCATGTCAAAGGCGAGGAGGAAAAAGTTTATCAGGGTAAAGCTAGAAAGGTTAACACATTGAGTATAAGAGAGATATTGAAGCAGTAACAACTTGAGATCTCCATCAAGTAGGAGCTTGGGGTAATCATGCCATACTCTATAAAAATGATCTCTCCTCCTTCTAGAAGTAAAGAATCTATGAACGTCCCATCAGATTTTACTATTGGAGAAGTAAAGTCATCTAGGAGCAAGGATAAAAAGAAAAGAAAGTCAGGGAAGGAGAAGCCCAAGAAAGAAGGCGACGGGTTTGGCGATGATAAACTTTCCAAGCGTATATTAATGAAGGAGTCCAATTTAGAGAATTTGTGAAAGAAGAAGAAGAAGAAGGATGAGAAATAAAAGGATGAATATGAATCATTTATTGTCATGATTTTTGTTTTCTTGGCCGGGACTTGTGCGAGTGTGACCCTCACTTTTTGCCTCCTGACTTGCAGTTATTCTTCATGCGTGAATAAAATAGTCACTTTTGTTTTTAAATCATAGAGCATTCTCATTTTCCATTCAATGTACTCATAAGTCTATAGTCTGCACTTAACTCATCAACGGTCTCACTAATGGTAAGAGGCACTCTGGAGGCATTCCGGCGTATTTCCCTCAATTAACTTTGAGTCACGCACTGTATCGATGGCATCCTCTAAGTTAATTCCTAAGTCAACTTTGTTAAGTCTGTAATGATAACCCTAGTCTTGGAAACATCAAGTCGACAGGCATCAAGATTTTACCCGTTATACTCTCCTTTGTAGCTCTAGGTTAGAGCTATTGGATGTTAATTCTTTATCTTCTATACTCTTCTGTCGTTATTCAGGTTATACTTATAGTTCAAGTAGTCTTAAATCTTCGCACGCCATCCACACTTACCTATTATTTTACATTTCTTATAAAGTCATTAAGAGTTGGAGTTAATTATACGAATGTCAAGACACATTTGCTTTGGCACCATTCCTCCACCTTTATTCTTAGGCGAGGATCATCACTAAGCAGTGGGCTCATGCTCGAGCTCCCCACCACGCGATCTCGGTCAAATTTTTCCCTTTAATTCATGGGACCAAGTTTGTGAAGACATTATAATAGCCAGTCGATGTTTAGTTATTTCCATTTCCTTTGTCCCTCGCTCATCAAAACATGAGCAAGGGTGATGCTAGTGGGTCATCATTCATACCCTTTGTTTGGGCATCGACATTAACTGGTCGAATCACAACATTGAACCATGAAATTACAATGAGTCATAGAGTGTAGGACGAAACCAAGAGGTTTCATTGATGGCAAAATGAAAATCAGCGTGTTGTGCCCTATTACACTGTTTGAAAGCAAATTTATATTTACAAAAAATATTGAAAATAAATGGTTAAGCAAATTAATGCTGGAGATGATTCGCATTCCATGCTTTTGGCAGTCGATCACCATCAACAGTTGTCAATCTAAAATCTCCATTTTCAGGTTCCTGTTGAACGACGTAGGGTCCTTCTCCCTTAGGCCTATACGGATGAGGCCAAGGAAGAAACGTTTTAGGATGAGATCACTAAGTTCAAAGGTTCTAGGGCGAACTCTCATATTGCAGTATCGGGTGACTCGGTGTTGCAGTGTCCCACCTTACAAGACGACCTCCTCTCTTTTTCGTCAACAATGTCGAAAGAATCCAGGAGGAGCTTTTTATTAGTTAAAGGATCATAGTAAGTAGTTCGATGAGAGGGGACTTCGAGCTCGACTGGTACGATTGCTTCAGAGTTATAAGCAAATGCAAATGGAGTATGGCCAATCACAGACTTGTGGGTTGTTTGATAAGCCCAAAGGAATAACGGTATCTCATCGACCCATTCGCCTCTAACCTTTTCCAATAGCTTCTTTGGATGGACTTAATGATCATGTTCATTGCTTTAGCATGTCCATTTAATTGAGAGCGAGAGATTACCATGTATTTCTCTCGATATAATGACACCGACAAAAGTTTTTGAAATTTCTTGTTATCGAATTGGGTCTCATTATCTATTACAATGGTTTAGAGTAGTCCAAATCGAAAGATGATGTTTCCAACAATGAATTTATCACCCGTTTTGTCTATATTGTAGTTAATGGTTCCAGTTCGACTCATTTAATAAAATAGTCCACAGGCACAATTGCATATTGTAACACCCCATTATAGATTGAAACATCAACCCTATAGATGTTGCAGTCATCTTTAGTGTTGGATTCTGGTGATAGAAAACTAAATGCTAAAAAATCACAACATTAGAAAACACAAAAGTATGAAAATATCACAAAATATTCATTGATATCTATATGTTCATTCGTATAAGCCTTCCATAAACCCGCTCAAAGAATATATAAACTGTTATAAAATATAATTCGAAAGCAGCATATGACGATCCCTACTCGGTTGATTGGAGTTTTTTTTTTAAAGTGGTTCTAACTTTTATTAAGGCTATTTCAGCCCAAATAGGCCAATAGGCAAAGTGATTACAATGAATCAATACAGTTATAGCCAAAAAAGTTCACAATTAGACACCTCATAATCATCTCCACTGTAAACCCTCACTTTCCCCAAATGCCTCTAACCGAAGAAATTATGGCGTCTCTTGGATTCGAGTATCGCTACTCTTTCCCTACGTCACCTTTGGATCCCCATCACCAATTTCAGGTCGTCGTGCTGCCTCACATCCAGTAAGTCGTCGTCCTCTTGTTCTTCTGATAACATTGACATCAATTTTGATCATCCTTGTTGTCTCTTCTAACGATTTCTTCTTGTATTGGAAATGTCTGCTATTTCGCTCCTTCCAAATCCTCCACATCGCAGCTACAATGGAAATGTAGCATATTTTTCCTATCGTGTTTTCTCTGCTCCAGCCCGCTCTCAGGTACGCAAATATCTCCTCAAGTTTCCTTTCAAAGTTTGTATTTTGAGCGAATAAATCAGGGCAAACATGTTTGAGGATGTCATCCGAATAATCACACTAGAAAAATAAACGGTCATGAGATTCAGTTTCTTTTTCACATAGGTTACACACAGTGTCGTTTGTAATTCCCCATTTACTAAGTCTGTCTTTTGTTGGAAGCCTTCGTTTAATCTCTTTGTAAGCCGTGAATGACATTTTAGGAGGAATTAATTTGTCCCATACAATATTACTCCATTCAACTACATTGTGTTTTTGATGTGATAAATTCCATGCTGACTTGATATTAAACTCATTTAGACCATCCCACTTCCATTTATCATGTTTAGCCAAAATAAAGAGGAAGAAATTTAATTTTCCTCTATAATTCATTTGAGCAAGGTAAACTATCACACTTCCATTGTTCATTCTCCATAATTTCATTGACTGATACGGTGAGACAACCGTAAGCAGAGTACGTGTCCCAGCCGAGATGTTCTATCAAAGATTTATGATCAATCCATGGGTCTCTCCAGAGATCAGTGTTAGAACCATCAGCAAACTCCCGATCTATGATTTTAGCTAGTTTGTCCCTGATTTTCAGAATTTCCTTCCAAGTCGTAGAAGCATTAACATTAACTGCGATAGTCCAAAAACTGTCTTTAACGTATCTATTTCTCATCCAACATGCCCATAAACCATTGTCTGATATGATTTTCCATGCTTGCTTTAAAGTGAATGCATCTCTCATGTCATGTAGATTTCTTAAACCGACACCACCTTCATTTTTAGGCCTACGTAAGTCAGCATACTTGATTTTATGTAAACCTCCCCTCCATATGAAATCGGCACAAATTTTTTCAATTGATGCATCAGACAGCTGAAAAGTTTGAAGCCAAAAGTTCGCCTTTGCTTGAATTACCGTGTAAATAAGGTCTATTCTACCAGTAGGTTAAAATAACATTTAAACTTCAGTTCATTCATTTTCAGACCCACCAGACTTTCTAACTTATCAAAAATCTCTAATATTTTTTAGGCTGTGACCTCATTTGCTTTGATACAAATAATCAAATCATCTACATATAACAAATGACTAATTTGTGGTTGAAACTTGTGGATAGGCTGAATGACTTTCTGAAAATGCGCTATCTCCATCTGTAAAGTAAAATATTCCATCGCTACAGCAAACAAGTTAAATACATAGGAAAGTACAATATTGTCGATATATATATATAACAAGACAAACAACGATGCTCCTAAATTGTAACACCCTCCTGTTCACCGCTGAAAGCTTATTCAACAAAGCATCTGAAAACCATTACCCTCGGCCTACTTAAACGAGCATCTAAGAGTCAAAGGGGAAAATAAAAACTTCGGGTCAGTCAACCGACTAGTGTGAATAATAATCCTTTTTACTTAAAATATATATATCTAGCAGAACCATGCCACAATGTGGAATAGGTTTCCCCTCGCTAGTATCATGCTACCTTTAGAAACATCCCTAGAACACCAGCACTTTAGTGGTTAGTACGAAACCACAAAATATAAGTGACTTTATAAAATATGTAATATGCAACAATCAATTAATTCCCCACCCCCTATTCTAGAATTAACATCCTAACAGTTTCTAATGATTTCCCATCATTCCATTCTTTAATTCGATTATCCTTTATGTTTCGCAAGGTAATCCCCTGGCTAGCATTGGAAATCGAAACACATCCCATACTACATGAAGAAATGTGTGTTTTCCTTTGGTATCCACACTACACAAGTCAAGGTACCCCCGCTAGCCAATGGAACCATCCCTTCATATTATTTGACTTATGTACTACACGAGCAACAGAGCCATTTCTTATTACAATTTCCATATTGCATGAAGAAATGAAATTCCTCCTTCTGATCCCTCTCCTATGCTTCATAATGTAACCCATTACTAACAACAGGACCGAAGTATTCTCTTTTTATTTGATTGGTTCCCCTAATTTAATTTACCCATTGGTTTCCCAAAGTTCATAAAAATGCGAATGTCGTGTCCATGGTTTCCTACCGATAACATATGCAATAATAAATGGTATCCCACTCATTCAATAAGCCTTTATTTTCAAATGGAACCCGCTTTCGACATCCAAAGACAAGAAGTTTTTCACTTCAAAGGATACCCATTCAGTATTATTTATTAGCCATCTCCTAAAGCCCCCCATTGGCTTCATTACATATAATCAGTCATTTACTCTAGAAGCAATCCCTCCAGCACCATCTAATTTTCCACGAAAGGAACCCCTTTCAAATCCATACAACTAAGCAATCAACCAGACCCTAGTGTCTAAAACCATGACGACAAGATATAGAGGTAAAAGCCTCTAACTTCTTTGCACAAACGTACAACAAAGTTCCTTCGTTGACATTAACGACGCCGACAACCAATTTAAGCGAAATCTTAAATCTGGTATTGAAAGATTTCCTTTTGGCCCGTTACCCACGTCAAAGGAAATATATTTTAGGAAAAAAGTTTTTAAAGGCATATCATTGCAAATTAATGGCATCGAGGGTTTGGTCTCGCTCCTGGTTCCCCCGAAAGTGTACGTCCTTGTTCAAAGCATTTATCTTTCTTATAAATGACCCCTTTTCGTCCCTACTGAAAGAGTGGACGTAAAGCCTCTTGTGGAGCAGTTTACTTTTAAATCACATAAGTATCAATAACAAAGCTCTATTGAAGGGTAAGAGACAAATGTCTGAATACTTCTTATAACAACCCGGAAATTCGGATACTTTGAAAATTTTTGTTTTTATAAAATTTGGAATAATTAGGCATGATTATGGATATATATATTTATTTTTAAATACGATTCTAAAAATTACAATGATCAAAATGGATATTTACATCATTTTACCAACACTATAGATTTGGGACTTTTTGATATTATTCAAAAATGGTTTTTAAATATGAATACACATGTTTTAATTGATATAATGTAATAAAAATTTATTTTTGAATTTGGTTTACATAAACGGATAGTTTAAATAAAATGTCATAATATCTGTTTTGAGAGTAAAAGATTCATCTTGTGAGTTTTGTGTAACAACCCGGAATTTCTAAACCAATTTAAAGATTTTATTTTAGGTATTTTAATGGGTTTTGAATATTTAAAATGATTTATTTTAAATAATAATGACTAAAAATATATATAAATCGAAGTTAGAATGTATAAATTTATTTTAATTATAAAACGAACTTGAAATGGCGTGGTAGTTTAAAAATTTGGTTATGAACTTTAAATGAGTGTACTGAATGAAACATAAATCGGATTTCAGTAAAAACCAGAAATGTTAGAATCTGTTTAATTATATCTTTCTAATGAATGTGAAAAACTGAGATTTTACTTTATAAATTGAAAGTTATGACCAGATTAAAATTTAGAATAGTCGCTATGGAATTTTTATATATTTTAATAAAACATATTATAGTCCTCAAAAATAGCCATTTTGCGAACGACCTCCATTTTCGACAAAACCACTTTTGTTGGATTCGGAATATCAAATTATTGTCTGGTTTAAAATTTCATAGTTTTTGGAATTAATATGTGAGCACAGTAAATTTAAATGTGTTTTCAGTTTCAATTTAAAATTAATCGACTAGTTAAAAAAACCATTTTTCAAATGGTCTCCAAATTCAATGAAATTAGTTTTGTTAGGACTGTATCATCAAAACATAGCTAGATTTAATTTTTTTGTAATTTTTGGAGTTGGTGTGTGTCCTTGGTAAATTAAAATGTATGTTGAAATTCAATGTTGACCGTTATATTAATTTATATTTTAATTTGGACAAAAACTGGTCAAAACAGTCGAATTGGCTTATGAAACATATTTCACTGTGTCCGGAATAGGGGTATTTAGCTAGAGGAGACAGTTGTTGGGTTTGATTTGGAGCTCAGAGTGTTAAACAAGAAACACTTGAATTAAATAGTAATATAATTATATATTTATACCCTTTAAAACCAAACCCTAAGTCATATTTTTCTACCTTAGTCAACGTTCATTCCCAACCACCGCTCAAAACAAAAATCGCCCAAATCTGGTCGCCACAGGTGACGTGTGGCTATGGAGTTTGAAGGTCGGAGCTTCAAGGTGGCGAGGAGCGGAGGATGGCGGTGGTCTGCGATCAACTAGTGCTGTGGAGGCGGAGAATTTGGGGTTTTCTCCAATTCAAGTCGAGCTCCAATTTTTGATCGCCGGAGGCGAACTAGGGCCCACCACTTCAGGCGGGGGTGCGGCAGGCAAGGGCGCAGGCGTTGGTGGTGGCTGGATGGCGGCACGATGCTCCAGGCGGCGGCGACAAGGCCTGAACGACGGTGAACAATATTGGAAAGGTAAATTAGAATTTTAATTAATTTAATTACGTAATTAAACTTCGTACGTTAATAACTTTTTGCTACGAACTCAGAATCAAACGAAATTAGATCCGTTTCGATCATGGAGTCGACAGCTTCACAACAAAACTGACTGGGTCCAATTTGGAGCAAGTTAGAATTTGGGGCAGATTTAAATCCAAATCGTCAATTAAAGACCGACGGAGTGGAAACCAATGTGAGAACTCTTTCTCACTCAATATTTTATCATGTAGTTATTTTTGGAGTTCAACACACAAACTCACACAAATCATTTGAATTGGAAGCGATGTATGGATATTAGCGACACTCTCATTTCATGCTCCGTGGATGGCCACTTCTGGCGCCGTAAATGGCATAGGGTAGTTGAGTATTTATTCATATGGATGATTTGGTGATTTTTGTATTGTGATTGTGATAATTAACATATTAAAATAATGTTAACATTATTGTGGTAGTTGAATTAAATTATAAATATCCATTTATAATTAAAACAGTGAAAATTCGTTAAACAGAAAAATAATTCAAACTGAATTAGAATTGGTTAAATTTATTATCCAATGATTTATTTAAATAGATTGTTGCTATTTGAAAACCCCACACGGGTATTAGGATGATATTTGACATACACTAATCCCAATATTTAGTTGTATGTCGATCGATTGATTGACAGACTGTTGTAAGCATTATTTACTTATTTTAATGCTTATACAGTTATAGAATGCACTCTAGATGATGTTGAATGTTTAATGATTATTTATCATTATTGTTGGGTACATGCTATGTATGAAATCTATATAAATGAAATTATATGGTAATTGATTGAGTCACATTCCAATTCAAAATATGAAGGAATATTAAAAAAAAAAAATTAGCGAAAAATCAAAATATGATTTTGATGTCTGATTTTGGATGGACACGAAAATATTGAAATATATAAAGCCGATTTAAGTAGATATAAGCCATTTTAACTCGAACGGAATTTTCTGTCGATTTTATTGATTTTATAATGAACATAAAAAAGATTTGATTTCAAAATCTGATATTTTGAAAATATTATCATTTTAATATTATAATGATATAAAACATTCAATTTTGATTTAAAATGAAAAATGAAGTTGAAATCTTTTTAAAATTGAATTTATAAACGATTTATAAAATACGTTTTAAAAAGGAAATCGATGAAATATATAATATATATATATATATATAATGGCTTGAATAGAATGCGCTGCGCAGCGACCGTTCGTTAATTTCAACCATTAACTTCAAATCGATGTAACGGGAGATCCGACCGTCGGATTCTCCTGAAATTGGAACCGTTTGGTTCGTATCGAAAAGATCTTTACAATGAATATAAGATATTTAAATTTGAATGGTTGGATTTTGAATTATGTCCAAATCAATTTCATAAAAGGTCGCTATGAAGGCAGTTCGGTGGCCGTTATTAGAAACCAACTGTAAAGGCCTTGATAAAATTATTAAAAAATATGGAAAAATTGTGTAAAATCATAATAAATGATTTGGAAATATTTCGGATGAAAAAAAATCCAATTTTTGGAAAGATAAAAGATATTTTTATCTAAATGAACTAGTTATTTACTAGAATAATAATCCAATGTTTTTAAATATATAAATTGGATTTTTAAATAGTTTATGAAATAACCAGAATTTTCTAGCGTATGAGCTGGAAAGGGTTTAAAGGAAATAATCTTCAGAATATTTAGATACTGGATTATGTGATTATACGGGTATCATTAAGGAATTTGGAATATATAGATATCATTATTCCCAATACAATATTTGTTGGTTTCAGAATTTGATATTTAATATAAGCCGATATTATCTTTATTTAGAGCCTTCGATCTAATATCAAATTGGATTTTGGGGTTTCTCGTGAATGGTGTCTTCAATAACACTGTTCTTAAACCCCTTTGAGAAAGGAATAAATCTTTTAATTAAGATAAATAAAGTTTTCCAATTTATAATTATAAATTGGAATTAAACGAAAGTCGATTTTGGGTTTATCATGAAAAATGTTTTAAATAACATTTTTTTAACCCAATTAGTAGTAAAGTTATGATTTGGAATTTATAATCTTTTAAATATGATCAATGGAATTTTTCCAAAGCAAAGTTTTCCAATTTAAATATATTAAATTGGAATTGAATGGAATTCGATTTGGTAACAATCGAGATGAGCTTCTATAACGGAAGATTGTTACTGTATATGGAATTTAAAAGGCTTTGCCATTATTCTATTTATAGTATCAGTTAGATACGAAAATTTATATCAGTTGTATACTGATCAAAATTATGTGAATATTCCTTTTTTGATGGAAGATGATTTGGGTTTATTATGAACTGTGTTTTTAATAACATTGATTCTTTAACCTAGTTAAAGACAAGATTAATTTCTTAAAGTTGAATAAACATAAAGTAATGATTTTTTAGATTAAAACCAAGTTGGAGTTTTAATAAATCTTTAATTAGATTGGGATGTAAATGAGGTAATTAAATTTACCAAATGCAAGAAATGTTTTGAGATGGAGTACCACCAGTTTTACTCCAAGCGATAGTTAAATCTTTAATTAGATTTGAATGTGAAATGGTAATTAAATTTACCAATAACACCGTGAGTGTTAGCTATGGGGTACCACCAGTTTTGCTCCATGGGATGAATAGGTTGAGATTGGGTTAACAAAATAAATGGTTACCCCGTAAGGCTTGAAAATCTTGACTAGTTAAATAAATCTAAATTGGGGTTAGTGGTAAAAAGATAAAATAAAATCTTTTGAAATTGATATCCATAGGAAGATTAAAGAATAAGATTTTGAAAGAATTTATCTTTGATAAAATTAATGTGAACCTTTCCGTAAAGATGTGAATATTTGATAAAAGAATATTCTGAATTGGAATGAGGTGTATGATATGTTTTTATAGCACTTGATTATTGATTATAAAATACACAAGTTATTCAGAAAGACCGGGTTTATCCCATTCTGAATAACTAATAAGTCAACTAAAAGTCGACGATGAAGACGGTGGTTGAAGACCGGATATCTTCACATCATTTGGATGATTACTGATGTCTTGATTGGGCTGTACACCCAAGACAAGGTAATAAGTGGTGATCGTCCAGGCGTACTTGGAGATCGACCGGATATGCGAGGACCTCTCTCCTGTATTGGACATATGGGACGAGGAAAAAGGTGCCTTCAGTTTCGTTCAGACCCAAAACGGACTTGTAAATGGATGTGTGTCTAACGTTGGATTTCATTCTGTGTTGATTGATTTCTATTAAATATATATCTGTTTGATGGCGGAGAATTTATTCTCTTGCTTAACACCCTTCTCTGAGACGTACGAGCTTAGAGGTTATATATTGATAGACATCAGTTGTATGGCATGAATTGTCAGTGTGGCATGCTAAGATGCAAATGATCAAGGCTTTTGTTGAAAAGCAAAGTATTACGGATGATGATCAAAGCATGGGTTAAATTAGCATAGCTTTGTGTATAACGTTAATTCGCGAGCCTTACACCCCGGTATGAGTCTAAAATGGGATCAGGGACGTAGGGAGTACATGACGTTTCTTTCTAGCTAGAAGTGGTGTCATGGTATGGAGCCCATACATTTTTACTTATGTGGACGATGGAAGCGAGGTGCATTGGATATATTGGTCGCAACTGGCCAAGTGATAGGTCCAATAGGACCGGGAAACGTGTGTTCAGGAATAATTAATCCATTAAAGTAGGTTTGGACCGGCCCTACAGGAACCAAGGGTCGCCCGTAGGCGTGATCCTGAGGCATTTGCTAGAGTGTCTCGAATCGGAAGGAGCCATCCCTTGCCTTGACTCATGATGGAATCCAATCTCTAATATGCGACTTTTCGGTTTTAGTTGTAAACTTATATGGCCACATAGTAGGATGGAGTATTATGTCGTCTATGATTGATACATTTATATTTGAAGTTGATTTCTTCACTTATATTAATTATAAAAGATAAATTTCACGTACCAAGCATATTTGGCCATTATAAGGTAAAACTCTATCCTCCGGATTGCATTGCATTGTGTGATGGGACCTAAGTCTTATAATGGCTTCGTTTTTCCTTATTAGCGTTGCGCTGTTTGTTTTGGAGTATTCTTGGGAGAAAACCCATTCCATGTTATACGGCGTAGTCCCTTGATTTACCCAACTTTAAAATAAGTAACAACTGTTTTAGTTCTCACACCAGTCCCATGGCTGATTCAGAGTTTATTGTTCTACCTAAAATCTGGGTGCCCATATTTTCCACATGGGCAGCTAGTAGTTTTGTTTTTTGCAGATACTTCTTTTCACAGGATCCTGTATTATAGCTGGAGCTATATTCGGAATGCTTTGTATATGTGTATTTCTTTCAGCTATGGTCTCAAAGTAATCCGGGGCTCCTCCGTCTCTTCGGGACCGGAGGATTTCGGGTCGTCTCATTTTGAGAGTAGGATGAGTAGCTCATTAGAGATAGGGTAATTAATGCCCTATAATGGGTTTTGAGAGTATTATGAATGAGCATGTATTTGTTAATTTTGTATATAATGGATATTTAAAAAAATGGTAAATAATATTATTTTGCTTAGGATTATATTTTAAATATACAATATATATTTTGAAAAAACATATAGTTAAAAATCACGATTGGTGAAATTTAAATATGAACATCTTGTGATTAGAATCTTAGAATTTAACTATAAGATGTTTTATAAAGATAGCCAATAAGTTAAATAATTTTCAATAGTTGATAAATTTGAGTAATTATTGGAAGAAAATATTTAAATAACAAATACCTAGTGAATTCAGGTTCACGATTTGACTATATAGTATTCAGTTAAGTTAAATTTAGCAAATTTAATTAGCCTAAAAACAATAAATTTGATTTATAGGTAAGTGATTAATGAAATTAGTAAAGAAAAAGGTTATACACTTGGTAAAGTTTTCTTAAAATGAGATTCAAAAAGAATAAATTAGACTTTGGAAAATAATTAGGATAAATAAACAAAAATACCAATGCCTTGTGAATTTGGTTTCTTAATTTGATTATAAGGTATTTGATTGAATTAAAAGGTAAGAAATTTGAAAATTAAGGTTATTCAGATGGTTAATTAGATAATCATGCAATTAGAAAGAAGGAAAGTTAAACACTTCGCGAAGTTTCCATAAAAGAGAAATAAGTAAGGATGAGTAATCTAAGTGATTAAGACCTTGGGAAAATTAAGGCAAAATGAAATATCAAATTTTGTACCTTTAGGAAGAATAGTAGGTTTAATATATTTTTGAACACCTAAGTGATAAAGATAAATTTTAAGGTTGGTAATAGGATTTAGAATTGGTTGAGATACTAGATTCCAATGATGAGGATGAAAATTCCTAAGTAGGGGAGACTTCTGGAGCAGGACTAGGTCTGAAGGATCAACCGATTGTGATATCAGATGAAGGGATGATTCCCGTCCAAGGAGACATCGTGGTTAGTAATGATGATGTCATGAGTATTTCCATGGTGATATGTTCTAACAATACCGAGAGCAGTAATGGTTGTTAATAATGATGAGATAGATACTGATATAAACTTAGCAGATGATAAGGATGTTGAGGATGATACCGAAGCTGGAGGTTCCGGAGATTGGTTGATCAACCCAGTTAGTAAGGAGGAGGATATAAAGGAGGAGCCGTGTATTCCAAAGAGATACTATCCTTGGACTATGAGAGGCTCAGGATGGATCGATCATGATGAGCCAATAGTAACTGCACTAGTAGTATCCGCACCAGTAGAGCCTATTGTGATAGAGTCAGAAGAAAAGGACTTTGGAACTAATGACATTTTAGACGGACGACATTTTTAGTAACAACCGTGAGATTGTTTAGGAAATGGATACCCCAATACCTACTACTCTTGGAGCAGATGAGGTTGGATTTGAGAACCCGTATGTTCCGACAGATCAATCAGAAGGAGATATGAAGAACCAATTGTTTGGAATAAAATGAAGAACTTTAAAGGTTTATTAGAAGTAAATTAAGTAAGGATAAGATGGAATATCGAATAAAAATTGATGAAATAATAGGAAAGTAAAATGAATAAAAGTAAATTGGTATACTTAAAAAGAAAAGAAAACCAATAGAAATAAATATGTAAGTGGTATGTAGACCATCTCCTCAAAAAGATAAATGTTTATTATATTCAATGTACAAGATTTTAAGGTGTTTACACTAATCCACAAAAAGGATTTATCATTTGATTTCGAAAGAGCGAACATAGATGATGATTTGTAGTTGGTTATTTGAGTTTTCTATCATAGTTGAGTGCTATATAAGGAAAGCAAAGATATCTAATCAGGAAGCCTGATCAGAGTCTGCACTAGAGAATTAAGGGTTGGTGCTAGTTCAGACTTAAAATTGAGAATTCAAATAATTGATCAAATGAGATATTTCGTACAGATAATCTATGTATAACATAAAAAATTAAATTGAGAAATAATTTTCTAGACAAACTTTCCTGATTTTTAGTTCCGGGTAGTTTCGAGGGTGATATTCTTTTAAATAGGAGAGGATGTAATGACCTAGAAATTCAAACACATAGAAAATCTATGTTTTTGTAAAATTTAAATAATCACTTCTGTTTCTGGATACATACCCATTTTTAAATACGATTTCGAAAAGTATACTGATCAAAAAGGATATTTACATTAGTTTTACCAATATTGTAAATTTGGGACTTTTTGATATTATTTAAATATGATTTTTAAATATGAATCGAAATGTTTTAATTAATATAATGATGTAATAATTTCATTTTTTAATTTGGTTTACATAAATGGATACTTTAAATAAAACATCAAAATATGACCGTAAAACTTTTTTGTAGAATTCAACGGTAACCAAAATAAGTTGTACAAATATTTTGTGACTTAAATAGTAACAAGTACATATGTTAACAAGTATTTAAATCTCTCTCTTTCATGAAAATATTAATTAAGCTAAGTAATTAATTAAGTTATGTTAAGTGTGATATGACATAAAGTAAAGTCATAATTACAAATCAAATCAAATATCTTTAAAGCAATCTCATTATTACCTTGTATCAAATCCTAAGTCATATCATGCATGGAAATGGAACATTTCCTTAGGCTAGCGTTTCATACTTTTCATCCTCATTAATGCACATCTCATCTCTAAAAAGCAAACACCATTACAAATGTGAAAGAAATTACAAAGTAACGAAGGCTGGAAAGGTAATTAACCAAGTTAGCTACAACTATAAATAGCCCTTCATTCCATCCATTTCCTTTACATGTCTATTCATCCTCTTCTTAGAATTCTTATTCTCCCCTGCTCCATTCTAATGGCATCCTACATCTCCATCACCCACGACCACAACTTCTCCCACTCACGGCTAAAGCTCCACCACCTAACCAAGTTCAACCATAAATTCCACTCTATTTTACTCAACTTCATCCAATCATATCTTCTTATTTCGACACCGAATCACTCTATTATTATTTTTGTTTTCATGTAAATTTTCTACAGCAACAATTTTTTTGTTCATTAATTTTTCCAATTCAAATCTTACCTAGTCCAAAACCACTCGTCTTTCCGCTATACTTTTCTACTTAGATTTGTCACCCAAAAATACACAATTTTGTATCAACCATAACTCCTCCAAAACAGATCCAACTCAAGTGTTTACTTTTTATAAGTTAAGTATGTCTCACATCCCTAATAAGTTTCAAAATACAAAAAACTCCCTGTCTAAAAACTTTATAAATTAGGTCCCTGTTTTTTGAAAATCATCAAAAAAAATCGCAAAAATTCAAAATTAAATTCAAAACATAATCATCATCGAATTCATGCATTAAAACTACAAAAAAGGAATTAAAAACAAAAAACTTCATGCTCCAATATACTGCAATAAATAATGCAATTTTTTCATAATAGTTGCAGATATTTCAGCAACTTTTCCAATTATTTGCATCAACTGTACAACAATTGTTGATATATCAGCAATTCAAAGCAATAATTGTTGATTTTGCTGCAATATTTCATCCACCTTTTATTGATTCAGTTTTACATCAAGTAAAATATCCTTATAGATATATCAACAATTATATACAACTCTTGCTGATATACCCGCAATTCGTAAGCCTTCATCACCTTCAACATAGTTGCTGATATATCAGCAATAATTCACATTGCATCAATTTTTTATATAGTTGTTGATATATTAGCAACTATATATGAATAATTGCCAATATATCATTAATTTTTCATACAAGTGTGAATAATTGCTGATATATTAGCAACTATTCAATATATTTGATGATTTTGCATTTTTTTCCTATAGATTATACCCGTGAATATTTGCAACCTTTTGTTTTTTTTATGCATTAGCGCCAACAAAATGATGGAAAACACAAAGCATCCAAAAACAGGGACCCGCTTTATATGAATCTTTAGGGGAGGATGTCGTTCAAATAAAACTTGGAAAGAAGGATGCAAAACAGATTTCAACTTTTTTAAAACCATGTACAATTCAGTCGCTTCAGCTTTTATGTTAAGCACTTTATCTAGTTTTGATCCTAGATGGTTCAAATTTCCTGATCTTTGAACATCAATTTTGAACTTACATTTTTTTATTCAGTCTGAGATTACCCTCCCTTGTTTCGACCATATCTCACTCATAACTAAACCAAATTGGATGATTCTTTTTCTGAAAATATATAGGAAAGAAAATCCTACAGCGTTCGTGTTTACACCTTTTTAAATTTGAAGTTTAGGATGTCCAAAAACCTGAGCTAAATTGGCCTATTTTTGGCTATAGTTTATGAGCTCACATTAAAAGCTCCACCCAAGTTCATATCCTTCTACACCTAGGTCGAGTCATTCCCTTTTCCAATTAATAAGAAAAATAAAATAGAGACATATATGAGAAATAGAAGCGCGTGAGAAAAGCAGTAGAGACTTTACTCGCAACAAGGAGAAATAGAGCACAATCTAACCGTAAAGAATGGTGGAGTGGATATCAAAGATCAGACAAAATTTCATAGTTATAGTAGTTAATCACCTTTAAACCATATGTTTTACAAGTAATTATATCTTGCTTGATTGTTTATATGGTTGATTATGATATTTGGTGATAGTTTATAATCAGTGATTTCATGTCGAAAATCACTAAATGTTATGTTTGATAGATGAATATATAGTAGTTTGGATGTTGACATTTGTCATGTTAAATTTAGATAATGACACCTTTTATAAACATACAATACACATAGATTTAGTTTAAATATCCAATTAAAAAATAATTATGATCAAGTTAGAGAAATGGGCAATAAATTCAATTTTAGAATTTTAAAATGAAAGTTAGTAATTTTGAAATTAAAATAAGATGGAGTTCAAAAACGAAATTGAATTTGAAGTTAAAATGGATAGCAAATCGAAAACTAAGTTAGGAATAAATAGAAAATTAAAACTGAAATCGGTTAGGAAACTGAAGTTTTGTCGGACATGTAAATAAAGGTTAAATGTATTTAGAAAGCACCATTTTCCTTAATTTATTTTTAAATTGACTTTAGAAGAAATTGAGATTCAAATATATAGATGAGTAATTTTCTGATGATTTAGGAAATGAATCATTAAAGCTGAATTTGGTTAAGCTGAAAGTAATTTCCTAAGGAATTGAATGTATAAACCAAGTAGGTCTAAACGGAGATTAATCGAAATATAAAGGAAAATCCTTTTATTAAAGAAGATAGGGTTATTTAGAATTGGAAATATACAAAATTCCTTTTATTTTGATTGATAATTGGAATATGAAGGAACTAGGGCCAGATTAGGTTGATACCTATCCGAAAACCACTTTAAACCAATTTGCGTTGTGAAGTATTGAATGATATGAATAAAGGACTATGGAGACAATGTTATTGAAGACCATAGATCTTTAAATTCAAAGGATTGCTTGTTGACTTTCTTAGGATCATTACAATTATGAGATTATTATAGCAGTGGGCCATACGTATTTGGAATCTTCTGATTGCATGGGTTTCTCACCTGATAATCGCCGAGGAATTGCCCAGGAAAAGCCCCTTTATTTTTGATTTCAGACCCAGAACAAAGTTGTATGGATGTTTGTATAACAATTTCATTTTTATGATAATGAACATTGGTTTTACATACGTACATTTATTGATGGTGGAGAAGGCAACTTATCTTAGCAACACCCTTCCTTAAGACATATGATCTCAACGGTTGTATTTTTGTGGAAGCAATTAATAGTCAACAGAAATGGCAATATGGCATTCAAATATGATCACGATTGATATGAGAAACGATAAATCGTTGTCTCTATTGAGCCTCTCAGCCCAGTAAATGACCAAAACAGAATAGATGCAAAAAAATCTACGCTAGTCGCTCCCATTAGGGTATGATTATTTCCCTTCTATTTTGAGAGATGATACCATGGGATGACATTGATTCTGAGGGACCCGATGGCTGCTTGACTGGCTCGATAGGTCGAGTTGCTCCCAAGAGTGGGGGCAAAGCATTCGACCGACCAAGATCTTGATCGCAAACCTCCTGAGGTTCTGCTAATGCAGCTGGGCTGTTGCTGGAAGTGATACTCATGTTTCGGTTGATCGATTGGTGGGACCAAACCAGGATGAAATAAAGGTGTACCCTGATTCTGTGCAGACCGAAAATTAATTGTTGCCCCAGTCTCGGTCGGTGGAGGAATTGATGTTGAAGCGTTCAATCCCATCTCCAGTGAACCGAGAAGGTGATCCATCAACTGCTGCTGTTATTTGAGGAGTTTTCCCTGAGATGCCATTTATCCTCTGAACTCGACCATGATTTTATCCATGTCATCTCGGGTAACACGTCGAGATACATCTTCGTGAGAGGAGGCTTCGAGACTTACTTCTGTGGCGTTGTTATCCCCAACATCGACAGTAGTAAGGCGAGAGGATGTTGCATTTTCTTTCGCTTGTTCGCCATAATTAGAAGTGAGCCGAGGCTCTAACAGACTATCGGTGCGCTCCCCCCACCTGGCGCGCCAAAGTGTTAACGTCAAAAGTTGGTCACTAGTGAGAGTCAACCCCCAATCGTGTGAATAACACACGAACAATGATTATAAAATGCAGAAAAAGGTAAAAAGAATGGGGAGCACACACAGAATTTTTATAGTGGTTCGGCAAAGATTGTGCCTACGTCCACTTTATATATTATTTCTCTTTTTTTGGATTACAAATACAATGCTTTTTCTATTTGAAGAAGAGAAAGAAGGTGGCTATCTCCTCTTCCTTTTGGGGAGAGATTGAGAAAGGTGAACTCCAGAAATGAAGTGTAAAGGAGTCGGAAGAAGGTTCAGCTCTCCGTCCCTTTTCTCTTTAAGCTTAGAGGTATTTATAGGTGAAGATAACAGCTTGGGATGTTGTGATGTGGTCCGACCATTCCGGGAAAGCCCGGACACGTGGAGTCCATTTCTTGGTTAGAATAGCGGCTGCAAGACTGATTCCACTATTTATAAATAGTACCTTCGGAAGTTGCGGCTGACGTGGCATCCACTGTGAGGTATATCAAAAGTAGAGCTTTTTTACGGATATGGCTGACCACTTTATTGCCTTGAAAGTCGGGATATACAGTGGAATAGCTCTATTGAAGACTTCCACGCTAGCCCGAGATATTTGGTCGACACGCTTTATATGGAAGCATGATACTCGGTCGAGCGATTCTTCCGGAGTGAGCTGTCGACGGATGAGGCAGGACTTGGGCCGATATGTGACTGTTTCGGACCGTACATCTGCTGGGCTTCCTGAAGTGCGGCATAATTCCAGTTGTGCGTTTGGGCTTCGATCTGGCTCGTTGAAGCTCTTGCCAAAAAGAGGGTTAACAGATGCTATCCGTTGGATGATCTCTTCTATTTGCAGAGATGAAGATAACAACATCACTGGGGCACCTCTCATCGAAGACAACGAAGACTGGGAAGTCATAAAAGCAGATCCAATCTTCGGTGGAGATGGATGAGTGGAAGTTCCAAGAAATGTATGAATATATAAACTTGTTTGATTTGATTGGTATGCTTTGTGTGATGTGTTTTGAATTTGAAATTAAAAACTTGTAAATAATCGACTTGCTATGTAAATACTGGTTGGATAGTTTGTTTGATTTGAAATTTACAATGATTGCATTGATTGTACTCTTGTTTAGTTTACTTAGTAGAATTACACTAGTTTAGTAATAAAATTAGGGAGAGTTATATGTAGAAATAGTCACTATGATAATTCAGAGGGAGTATATATAGATATATTTTTGTTGATAAAAAAGGGGGAGAAATTATAAAATAGGTATAGTTTAGATATGCATAATTTAAGGGAGAGTTAGAAAGAATTCATGGTGAAAGGGGGAGTAATCGAAGAATCAGATTGACATGTAATATCAAGTATGAATATTTTATAAATCAAGGTTGTCGTCACGAAAATAAGGGAGATTGTTGGAGAATGGAATGTTGATGATGTTTGATGACTCATTATCATTATTGATTATAAAATATATATACTGACACTTTTATTCAGAATATATATATACAAGATTTATATGCAGGAAATGGATATTGAAGACTGTACAGTTTATGAGATTCAAAAATTTCAAAGGAGAATCAGGACTCATGAGTATCAAAATATCAAGAGTTCAAGATTATCAGAGTATGTAAAACTCTAATTAGCACTCAAATTCTGTTTTCAAATTATCTCTTTTTAAATTAATTTCAAACCGTTTTCAAACTTTTCTCAACAATAATTAAGGATTTATGATTTCAAATATATATACTTTCTAAGTTTCTTATATATATATTATAAAGTTTTATAATTATATATGTTTATAATTATATTATATAGTTTTATATCATATATAATATATATATATATTGAAAACGATATATATATATATATATACACACACACACACACACACAATCAAAACTACCTGGAACTCAATTCACACTAAACATGCAAAGAAAGATTGGAGTAAAACAATCTGGGATAAGGCCATTTGCCCAAAAAATTCACTCGCAGCTTACAAAGCTATCATGCAAAGATTACCTACTCCTGACAGATTGTTCAAATGGGGGATTACTAATGAAAGACTTTGTGTACTATGTGGTACTTCAGAGGAAACACATGAACATTTGTTCTTTGCATGCGAGTACTCAAAAATAATTGCTGAAAATTGCAAAGTAAAAATTGACCCACAGAATCAAAGATACGATTTACAAGAAATTGCTACATACTTGGCCAGGCACCCACACAACGATTGTCTGGTAGCCAAATTGAATAAGGTGGCCGTCACATATGCTGTAGCAGCGATTTGGAGAGAGAGAAATTCACGAATTTTCAGAGCAAAAGAAAGTAACGCGAAAGTGGTTAGTAGAATTGCAATAACAGACATTATCTTAAGTAGAAGAAGGATTAAAGGCAGTAATCAAACCGATAACTGGGAATCTGAACTCGCTGGATGGAGAGAAAAAGATCTGAAGGATGTGTCGGCACGAATTCCAGGAACCAGTACAGAGGTGTTTGAGCCTCCATGAAATGCGGCGATGAAGACAGAATAAGGAAGACGAAGGAGTTTTATTATTGGAAAGTTCTAGTTTTAACTGATAAAGCGTTGTAAGTGAGTTGGCAAGTTTTAATTGCGTGAATGTCCAATGGGCTGTTGGCCTGATATGTAATCTCCCCATTTTGGGCTAAATGCCTAATAAAATTTTACCCAATTTCAATATATATATATATATATATATATATATATATATATATAGAGAGAGAGAGAGAGAGCGCTTTAACCATATGTTTAAATATGTTTTTATACTTAAAAAATTATATTTTAAACAACTAGTTTTATTTCAGGAATTTCCAATATATATATATATATATATATAGGTTTAAATACTTTAAAAAAGAATTTAAATTTAAATTTATTAAGTATATGTCAACATACATAAAACTACATGTCGACATATAACTATCACAAATTTTTAAATTAAAAAAGACGTGTCTTTTCATTTTAAACGTTTCAGAAACGGTTGTGTCTCTTGGAACACTATATAAAGACCTCATTTTTGAATTTTTTCATCACTGATCATCTCCTTCTTCCCTACTTTACATACCATCATTATTTTTCTTAATTTTCTAAGATTCTACACTTATACTCTGCCGATTTCAATACAAATTATATCATTCTTTTTCTATTTTCAATCTCTATCAAATATTCTCTGTTTGGAAGCGCTACTCAAGAGTTCTAGGGCAATTGTAATAAAAAACCATGAGGGTGTGTTCTTTGTAGCCCTGAAATAAAGGAAAATGATAGTGTGTTCCGTGTAGCCTATAAATCAAGGAAAATGAGCGGTGTTAATCCTGTAGCCATGAAATCAAATGTGTTGTTATTGGATACTGATGTTAATAAAACTCTTCACAATTCAACGTTATGCCGGACTGCACGTAGGAGTAATCCGAACCAGTATAAAATCCGGTGTGTTCTTTCCTTTTTGCATATTATTTTTGTTTATATCTGCATCTGTGATTGTTTCTGTTGTGATATTCATTATGTGATTCATATAGTAGTTTAAGTAATTGTTAATTAGTTAATATATCTATAAATTCTTTAAAACACTATTCACCCCTTCTAATGTTAGTTTTACCTTAAAATCCCTGATCCTTATCCCTGACAAAAACTAATTAGAATATTGTAAGTGTTGAGTTACCCAAGACATAATGGCAGAAATGACGCGGATGCGTTCTGATCAATTTAACGCTGAGTTGATCGAAACTAGCTATGTAGGTATTTAATTTTGAAACTGGTCTATATACGTAATAAGCTTAAAAAACGGGGCTGAAATGAAAAAAAAAAGGGAAAAATTTTTAAAGGACAAAAGCCCACTAAAATTTATCCATAAGGACAGCCACCTGATATTTTCTCCATAAGGACAATACCCACCAAATACTTTATCCAAAAGGACAAAAAACTGGAAATAAAAATTCGGCCGACGATTTCATCTTCTCCCCTCACGCGCGTATCGAAATCACGAAATCATAAATCACGAAATCAAAAATCGCGCAATCAAAAATCGAAGGCAAACATCATTCGGAATAAAAATCGAAATTCGAAATCGATTGGAAACAGAAACCCTAGAAAAAAAAATAGGTCGAACAACAAAAATTCATTGGAAATCCTAATTGAACGGAATAAAAACATGTAGCAGGCGAGGGAATAACAATTGAAGAAGCCGAAATTGTTGAAACAATTTTTTTCGATTGGAAATGTTTTTTTTTTTTTTTCATTTTACCGGTACAGCAGTTCGTAATTATCATTTTTGTATTTTTGTAGTTATCATTTTCCTGTTTTTAACTTTAAAACATAGCTGCAGTTTTTAGTTATCATTTTTCTATTTTTTTTAGTTATCATTTTTCCTGTTTTAACGTTAAAAACATAGCAGCAGTTTTTAGTTATCATTTTTATATTTTTCTAGTTATCATTTTTACTGTTTTAACTGTGTTTCATATTTTTTTTCAGGAGATTTTGTTGCTGTGTTAATTTTGAAGTTATATTGTTGTATCGGCGTTGAAACTAAGTCGAACTTTTTCTATTTTAATCAATAAAACTGTGATATAATTTTTTTTCCCATTATTTTATCTTCAAAACATTGCATCAGTATTTAGGTATCACTTTTCTAATTTTTTAGGTATCATTTTTTCTTTTTTAACTGTGTTATGTGTTGTTTTGATGTGATTTTATTGCTGTGTTAATTTTGAAACTGTTTTTTTGCATCAACTTCGTCACTCAGTCAAACGTATTTCATTTTATGTTTCATTTCTATTTTTTTTAGTTATCATTTTATGTTTCAGTTATGTAATTTTTTTTCCATTGGTTCTTCTTCAAAACATTGCTGCAGTTTATATTTATAATTTTTTAGATATCAGTTTTACATTATCAATTGTGTTATGCTTTTTTTCCATGCAATTTAATTGCTGTGTTAATTTTGAAGTTATATTGTTGCATCAACTTTTTAACTCAGTCGAATTTATTTAATTTTATACAATCAAACTGTGATGTAAACATTTTTTGCATTGGTTTTTGTTTAAAACATTGATGGAGTTTGTAAGTATCAGTTTTCTATTTTTTCAATTATCAATTTTCATGTTTTAACTGTGTTATGTGTTTTTTCCATGTGATTTTCTTCTTGTTTCAATTTTGCATCAGTACACCATCACAAAAATTATCACATAAAAAAAAGACGTATATGAACCTAACACATAAATTACAGTAAAAATGATAACTTTAAAAATATAAAAATGATACATTTAAACTGTTATGATGTTTAACATAACACATAAACTGCAGTACAAATGATACCATAAAAATATAAATATGATACGTTATAACTGCTGTGATGTTTAACATAACACATAAATTACAGTAAAAATGATAACTTAAAAATTATAAAAATGATTCCTTCAAACTGCAGTAATGTTTGACATAACAGAGAAATTACACTAAAAATGATACCTTAAAAAATATATAAATGATAACTTAAAACTGCTGTGATGTTTGACACAACACATAAACTGCAATAAAAATGATAACTAGAAAAATAGAAAAATGATAACTAAAAACTGCTGCTATATTTTGAAGTTAAAACCGGGAAAATGATAACTAAAAAATAGAAAAATGATACCTACGAACTGCTATACTATTAACGATGAAAAAAAAACATTTCCGATCACGAAAAAATTATTTCAACAATTTCGACTTCTTCAACTGCGTTTTCCATCGTTAGAAAAATATTACTATTAAATTCAATTGCGATTTCCAATGGATTTATGTTGTTCGACAAATTTTTTTTTTAGGGTTCCAGTTTCTCGCGATTTATGAAATCGAATTTTTGGATTCGATTGTAATTTCGATTCTGATGTCAATGTTCTTATCGTGATTTATGAATTGTTATGAATAAATTTCAGCGGCCGATTTTGGGTTTGATTGCTTGGAGCGGACGTGAATCGGGAGCGGAGAAAGAAGAAAGCGCACGTGAAGAAGAGATGTTAGGTTGTTGTCCTTCTAAGTAAAATTTTATTGGGCTGTCCTTATGGAAAAAAAAGCCTTTAGTTTTGTCTTGTAAATATTTTCCTAAAAAAAAATCCTTTCGTTTATTAGAATTGGATTTTGTGCCAAAGCTCCCTCGTTCCATCTGCCTTTCTACCCCTTCCTTTTGATTGATACGTCAGATATCATATCCAACCGCCGTCATTCCTGGAGTAAGATCGGATCGGATCAACCACGCCGCCACCCTCGCCGTACGTCACAGACAATTATCCTAAATTCCCTTTTTCTCTATTTTCCTCTCCACGCAGCAATTCTCTTTTCTCAGCTTATTGCGTCGCTTCTAAACCCAGTATCTTAGCTCGGATAATTTCCTCAAATATCCATCATATAATGATAAAAAAGTACTCTTGTTACTTTGCTGCCATTTTCCTTCTATCTGCTGCCAATTTACCAACTGCTTCACTAGCCGATTCTGTAACGCCTTCTGAAGCTAGACAGCTACGAGATGAGGTAAAATCGGTCTAGAACAAGTAACTTTGTTCGTCTTTATTGTACAAGTGTAAATTTGCATGTCATGCTTGCGTTCTGCAGCACTTAATTCTTCTTAATCATTTGACAGCTGATTCATGTATTTGGTGTTGTAAGGTTGTAGGAGGTACCGCATGTTTAATCATCAGTACAATGTTGGCCAATTCCCCTGGCATTCTCCTTTCACTATCCACTTGTTTATTCCCCCTCATTTTAGATACATCACATTCTTATTCCTATTTGACATTTTCCCCTTTTGGGTTGTTTATGAAATAATTGAAAGACTGGATCTAGAAATTAGAAAAAAAAAAAGAAAAAAAAAAAAAGCCCACTGTGGGCATGGTTGACAACAACAATCTTGTATATTGCAGAAGTAGGTGATAATAGTGCCCCGTCCATAGTAGTCGTGAGTGTTAACAACATTCCCGTCTGGAGCGGGCATGGATGGGAACAACACCCTCTTCAATCCCCAATAAGGATGCTTTCACTGAGGCCTAGCGCGGGTACTACTGAACCATGTTGGTGAACAGCATTGTGTTCTTTACTACCTACACCTGGCTCAAGCATGGGTACTGTTATGATCGAAGCTCTTGTCAAGCTGGATGGAAAAGAAATATTAAAAAAAATAAAGAAAAACAGAAGGATAAAATGGTCAAATGATGGGGTATGAGGAGAGATATAAGAGGTGCTAAGTTCTAGAGATTTGTTGTTGTTGTTGCTAGGAAATGAAGGTTGTCTACGATATATAGTGTTTATTGGTGTTGAATACCATATATAGTTTAAAATAATCAAGATCCAAGCTCAACATCCCAATTTTGTTGTGAAGCAACGAATTTTAAACAGAAGCCCATAAGAATTGCAACCATAGGCTCCTTTAGAAGCTTAGTACAGAACCTGTGTAGTCTTTCAACCGGGCAGAAATTGTACATAAGCGCTTTAAAAATGTGCATGTAGAATTTTGAATTTGCACTTGAGCATTTTGAAAAAGGGCGACTACAGTTCCAATTTCAGTATTAAACCATCAACCCATACAATCTTAACTTGCACACTTTAAAACTGTTTTGAAAATTGTACACTTGCATTTTTAAAGGGCCCATGTATTATTCCTAACAAGCTGAAAAAACTGGTCAATTTTTGTAATAATTGTATGAGTTCATGTGTAACCTTTGTCCATATAAGGACTGTTTGTAAACTGCCCTGATTTATCTTTTCTATAACGCCATACATTAAATTTTATTTTCCTCAGAAATATACTGAATTCGTTCTCTTATCACTTGTGGAAACTCATGCAAATTGGAATTATTTGCATTTCCAGATTTGCAAGGGTGAACTGAAATGAAATAAATTAATCCAAATTTTGTACATCCTTGGTCTGTTTCACGTAAGGTGACATTTTCCTCTTCACTATAGGTGCGAGGGATGTTTTATCATGCATTTGATGGATATATGAACAATGCATTTCCCCTTGATGAACTCAGACCGCAATCTTGTAAGGGTGAAGATACACTTGGTGGTTATGCTCTAACTCTTGTAAGCAAATAAATGTGATTCTGCACCTTGATCACACTTTGGTTTGGATATATGTCAATTACTAGATATGGTGTTTTTATTTATTGAATATTTCATTACTGTGCACTAAATTGAACAGATTGATTCTTTGGATACATTGGCTTTATTAGGGGACCAAGAGAAATTTGGGGCAGCTGTTGAATGGATCGCTAAAAATGTTCAATTTAATATTGTAAGTTTATCAAGAGTTTACTCATACGTAAATTTGACTTCTGTTTAAGCTCTTTATATATATATATATATGGTCTCTGAACTCATTAGTGCTCTTTATGTTTCAAACCTTGTGCATTATCATCATGCATACTTGTGAAAAAAATTACATGGCTGCAGGACAAAACAGTTTCAGTTTTCGAAACTACAATACGGATTCTTGGAGGTCTAATTTCTGCTCATCTTATTGCTAGTGATTATGCCACGGTATAATCTGCTATTTCTTCAATACTTTCTTTTATCTGTACTGCAATTTCTTTTTTAGTTATCAATGAACTACATCTTCATTTCCTCCAGTCTTCTATTTTTCATAACCAAGAAGTGAATTGTTTTTGCATATAGCACTGACAATATTTTTACCTTCTTCTGTTATGGGAGCGATCATGATTTTTTTTTCATGGAGTTCTTACTCGAACTATTCTCTTAAGCAGGGTATGAAGTTGCAAAGTTACGATGATGAATTGCTTCATTTAGCTGAAGATTTGGCTCAGAGGTTACTTCCTGCATTTGATACGCCTACAGGTTTCCTGCTTTTTTTGTATTTGCTCTGTTGGAAATACATCAAATCAATAAATAACAATACAAATGTAGGTTTTTATGTAGTACAACTATTCTTCTTCGTGCATATAAGGTATTTCTTGATTCGTTTTTCGCCATTCCTAAATTCAGTCCCTGTAGCTTTTTTCGTTGGCATTTTCCTTCTCTCTTGTCTGTTCTCTTTCTAACTCCCCAATTTCTCATATTGCTCCTCAAATTTATTATTAAAGAAAAAAGCAAAAGAAACCTTAAAAAAAAAAAAGTCTGCCCTCATGTCTTCTTCTTTTACATTGACTGCAACATTACATATCTATCATTTACAGCTGTCTCTTCTCCCTCAACCTTTTATATCATTCGCTAGCCAGAGCTCTTTGACCTAATAACTCAACCTAAAATTCTTTCTAACTATATTCCTGTTGTGTTAAATGATTTGCAACTACAACATGAGTATTTAATAATTAGTAAGAAAGAAGGGTATAGAAAATGTTTTCTAGTCATTTGTAGCCACTCATGATGGACAGTAACCTGAGTTCACTCTTGGTTGGTCTACATTCAATTACTCATAAGTTAGCTGCTTATAATTGGAGCTGCCTCATACTGCATGGGTTAGTTATCAAAATTTTCCTTGGAATGCTACAATGGTCAGGTTAGGGGACAATGCGCACATATCTGTTTGAAACATTAGCCTATATTGAAGTTCTTGGTTTATTTAACTTATATGTTGTCAAATTAGGCTTCGACTAAGCTCTGTGGAACATTCGATATCTGTTTGTCAATCTTGGGATTTGGATTTTAAACACATAATCTTTTCTTAGTACCCCATCAGAACTTAAACAGTGTTACTTAATAGTCATCTTGCACTTTTCAAAACTTTTGCACTTCATTCTCCATTTTATCTGTAGCAACATGGCTAATCATAGATTAACCTCATAGCATCTAGAAACACCAATTATCTATCAGATGGTAGGTTAGTGAAATCTCTTCAGTGAAATCAAGCATGTCAGATATAATTAACACTATCAAAAATACATGAAATGAATAATCATAATTCAATCACAAATACATGTAAATGACATGAATTTTGGAAACCGTTTGCAGACATGCGAAGTCAGCCACCAAGCCTTTCACCTAGGAAATACCCAAATCATGTTGATTTACTTATTATCAGCAATGACCTTTCTGTCAACATGATAATTTAACAATGGTGAGAGCAAATAAGAGATTAAAGCGATTGCTTAGATATAAACACTTAGTAGTGTGATTTTTGTGGAAGACTTACCAAGGTATATGTATGTCATAATAAACGAGTAAATGAATGAATAGACAAATCTTAATTGTGCTATTGTTTACACCGTTTCCAATACACTACAAGCTCAATGGTTGTATAACCTCCGTACGTGTATTACTCCTTAATATTAAATGTTATCAGTATATTCAAACTCCATTTTTGAATTCTACTTCTCTTTATTTGCACCAAATCACATTGGATAATAATTTCTGCAGGAATCCCGTTTGGCTCTGTAAATTTAATGCACGGAGTCGACGAAAATGAAAGCCAGGCAAGTTTCTCCATACCCTCATTGTGTCCAACTATGATTAAACCTATTTGATTGTTTTTAACACCTGGGTATTTTGGTGGCCTATGAATTAGCTACCATTTTAAAATCTGGATTAACTTTAGAATTGTTTATTTATTAGTCTTCAATTGGCTTTCCTATTTGATTTCTGACCATTTTATTATAACTTCTTTTCCATATAAAGTTTGCTTTTACAACCTTTTTGAGCCATCGTAAATTATGCACGATTATCTTCCAGATAACATCAACAGCTGGTGGTGGTACTTTAACATTAGAATTCGGTGTGCTGAGTCGTTTGACTAACAAACCCAGTAAGCGCAAATCTGTCGATATTTATTCTCATAATGTATGAGTCGTGTCTTTATTCCCTATTATTAAGCTTTGCTTGTCTTAAATTTGGTTTATCATCTTACTTGCAGTTTATGAGGAAATAACAAAGAATGCAGTGCGTGGTATTTGGGCCCGTCGATCTAAGCTAGATCTTGTTGGGGCTCATATAAATGTTTTCACTGGAGAATGGACGCAAAGGGTTGCCTTATATTTATTTTGTCAACTTGTCCAAGATTACTTGCACAATGCTTATCTTAGTTGATCCTGGATTTCATTGACATATATTTTGTCGATGTGTTAAT
The DNA here is from genome assembly GCA_030737875.1 of Allium sativum. NCBI lineage: Eukaryota > Viridiplantae > Streptophyta > Magnoliopsida > Asparagales > Amaryllidaceae > Allium > Allium sativum. The sequence goes on from CM060925.1 coordinate 473,142,837, forward strand.
GTTTAATTAACTGCTTTATTCATGAATGCAAGAATAGTTGTCTGCATTAATTTTTTAACTGGTACCTTGCCGTTAAAGCTCAGCTAGTATAATTCGATCAATTAAGTTGGCTTCACAAGCATGAAAACTATATTTTGATTGAATACACATATTTCTTGCTGTGATTTATAGCTCCATCGTATCAAGCAAAAAATATCAACAAGATACCTGAAACCAATTCCGCAGAACAATTTTCATGATAAGGATACATTAAGATTCTAAAAATTATGATCTGCTATATATAAGTTTAACCCTTGGCTAGAGTGTACACTTAAATCATTTCTGTGGATAATCCCGCTGATGTTGATTAATTCAACATATTGTCTTGCAATTAAAGGCAATTATATTTCAAGAGTACTGTTTTCAAATTGCATTTAGCCAGGCATTTTGATTGCATTTATCCTTTTTTTTGGGTGGTTTTTTTGATTTTGATGCATTTCCATTAATGCAGGAAGCTGGAATTGGCACCAGCATAGATTCATTTTATGAGTATCTTTTGAAGGCAAGTACAATTCTGTTGGATGTTGCCTGCATGTTATTTTGTACTTACAAAATATGTTATGGCTCAATTTTGTTCTTTTCTACTGGGAATTTGTGAAAACATATGTTAATATGCTTACCACCTATTGGGTATGAACCAAATCACATAATCTTGCAAAAGAAGTATTTTCCAAATTTCATTAATTTTTGACAGGCATATTTGTTGTTTGGAGACGATGAATACTTATTTATGTTCCAAGAAGCTTATAAAGCTGTTATGCACCATCTCCATCACGATCCCTGGTAATTGTTGCTTTCAGTTCTGATGGTTCAACAGTTGACTTATTCTTGTCTTCTTCATTTTACACTATATTTTATTGTTTTTCTGCAGGTATGTAGAAGTAAATATGTACTCGGCAGCTACGGTGTGGCCATTATTTAATAGCTTGCAAGCATTCTGGCCAGGGCTCCAGGTTTATCTGTCATTTATTATATATTCACAAAATTTGCAGAAAGTGTTAATAACCCCCAGTTTGGCCTGAAATAATTAGTCATGCTTTTAATATGGTATGGCCGAGCTGTTTAGCATATGTAATGCACATGCATGTATAATATCCTTTAAAAAAAGTGATAAGATGATCTGAGATCATTAAATTCCAGTTTGCATATAGTTTCAAAAAATAGAAAATGGTAAAATATGAAGAAAAAGAATTTAATCATTTTTGTTTGAACTAAGATTCGAACTCATGAATATATAATATATGTGTGTGCGTGCGTGTAGAGAGAGAGAGAGAAAGAGAGAGAGAGAGGAGGGGGGAGGGTGGCACGCTCCAGGACACCTCCATATGTTAGCACCCCATTTGCACCCCTTTTTAAGCCACTCATTTATAATTAACTAAGTAGGGGGGGGGGGGGGGGGGGAGGGAGGGAGGGATTTGAATGTGGTGAAAATCAAAAGGCTATAAGGGTGCTGCGCTGTTCGGGTGCCCTTCATCCTATCTCATACACACACAAATATCAATACATGCATATGTATATCCAATTTTGGAAATAACTAAAAATAAATGTTGAACTTTTGACATTATTCAAATTGTGACCTTGTTTACATGTAAGGGCATTTTAGGAAGTTTGTGGTTGGGTCAAACATTGTGAGCCTATTACAATTCTCAATAAAGGTGTGCCGTATAAAATGGTTAGCTTTTTGGGACACTGTCCATGTAGATATAGGCAAGTAATTTGTTCCAAAAGCAGTAGCCTTGAGTTTGACATAAAAAGACTACCATAGAGGCTGGATGCATAGCCTGCGATCGTGGTGGATAAATTTAAATCTTTAGTTTAGGAAGAGAATTCTTTAACTAACAAGCAACAAAGGATCTTCATGCATCATCTTTAACCGTTCTCTTCTTTTACGTTTTCTTTTCGTCAATATAAAGAGCCAAAAAATAATTATATCCCCTAACATTTACTCTTCATTCGCATCTCCAGCCCACTTTCTGCTACACATGCATGCTATTTTAGCTTTTTATTCATTCAGCAAATGAAGTCAGTATGACAAAATTTTATATATAACCATGATAAAAATAAATATAGGGAAGTTGTGGTTTTATATCAATGAAAAACAGGGAAGTTTTCTCAACTACCCTTCTATAAGTTTTTCAATATACACTTTCGTCACTTTCCAGAACATGGTTACATAGGACGTGGTTCGATACGAAACACGGTACGAAAACGGATACGTGGAAGGCTGTCTTGAATGTTTCCGGTACGAGGGGACGCATGGGTACGAGGGAATGCAAGGGTACGAAACATGTTTTTTTCTACTTTGGAAAAACCGATCTATTTATTTATGTTAATTACCAAATTTTGTGAATATCTTGCAAATTTACAACTACTCTTTCAATCTATATTACAAATTGATATATTATATAGTTGTCCTTCCAATATATATTACAACCATATACAGTTGTACAACACAAATCGAAGAGTCGTTTATTCTTTTTAAAAACCTTTGCGTCATCATCTTCTTTTCACGACCGCTAACGTTTCCGGGTCGTGTTTCGTTTCGGGATCGGGGATGAACAAACCGGTTCGCGGAACGTGGCCATGTCCCACGTTCCTTGTTTCTATGTTCCAGAAACATGTTTCACAAAAAAGAAAAAATTGCAAATATTTGCAGTATTTTCTGCAAATATTTTCATTGAAAACCGCCGAAAATAATTATAAGGATTTTTTTTCTTAATAATTTTTTTTGGTAAAACTTATTTTTGGGAGGGGATGGAAGTGGAGTAAGTTTGAAAGTAAGCGTGTGCCTTATTTCCAGTAAAAATAATAATATACTTTTTCTAGAATGTCCCCGACGTTTTTTAAAATAGAGAATAGAGAGTTGCTATTCAGCATGCTCTCAATTTTGGGGACCCTAATTTTCTTGGAGATCAGTTCAACTCGAGTGTAATGGAACTGAGAGTAACCGGATATACTGTAATTAGAAGTAGGCTATAAGTTATGAAGGTATCATCAAAATTCAGGGGGTTATTGACAATTTTTCAAAAACATTATTCTAATACTTTCCAGGCTTTGATCATGCTACAATTTGGAAGGTTTTAGCTGGAGATATTGATCCTGCTGTTCGGACTCATGCTGCATTCTTTAGTGTGTGGAAGAAATATGGGTTCACACCAGAGGGGTTCAATCTTGCTACGTCAAGTGTCCAAGTATATCACTTTCCTAAATACTGTGTAATTATTAATGAAAAGTAGACTATACTGGGGTACATGAAAATAGATCAAAGAAATACATATTTACCTTTTTGGGCTGAAGGACGCACGTTTTAAAATATTTGGAATGCTAAATTAAACTAGCATCAGATAAAGTATAATGCTAAATTAAACTAGTCAGATTGAACATAATGCTAAATTAATCAGTTACAATACATATCCTGAAAATGAATGCTATTTTAGTTCATCTAGTGTTAGTTCATCGTCAATTTCTATAAATATCGTGAAAATGGATGTTATTTTGGTTCATCTAGTGCAAGTTCATCCGATGCTAGTTTAATTAAATCAATTACTATTAATATTATGAAAATAAATGCCACTCTAGTTTATCTAATTCCAGTTCATCTAGTTCTAGATTCTAGATTCTAGTATAATTTAGCATTGTGTTTATTTGATGATAGTTTAAATTAGTATTCTGTTTTATCAAATGCTAGTTTAATTTAGCATTCTGTTGTCCTTCGGACTGAATATAAAACATGTGTCATTGAAGATAAAAATTTGGTTTCAGGTTATCAATCATGCAATTCACCTTTTAGCTTTTCTATTTTTGGAATTTACTTTTCCCACACTTACAGATTTATCCATGAGTGAGTATATATGACAAGAAATTGGAAATTTGACTTAGTTGTGGGGGTGTCCCTGCAAATTAAACATTTAGTGTAACTGAATTCACTGAAATTTCAACATTGATTTTGTTACCTCACCAACCGTTTGTTTAAACATGAAATATTCAGCATGGTCAAAAGAGTTATCCACTGCGTCCAGAGTTGATTGAGAGTACATATTGGTTATTCAAGGCCACAAGAGACGAGAGGTACAGTGGAAATTTTCATTCAATAGAAAATTATAATGCAATTTCGGATCATATATGCTTAGATTATACCATGTCATTTCCGTAGATTTCATTCAAAAAATTGGCTAAACAAACAAAAGCAGTTGTAGGAAAACCGAAAGTCTTCTTAATGTCTTAATATAAACATTGCTGATGCATTATTATTATCATCGTTAGGTATCTTGATGCTGGGAGAGATATACTTACAAGCATTCAGTATGGCGCTCGGTGCGCATGTGGTTATTGTCACATTGCAGATGTGGAGTCTCATATACAGGATGATCACATGGAAAGCTTTTTTCTTGCTGAAACGGTATTTTTTTATTTTTTATCTTTTCTGTATGCAGCTTTCCTTCAAGCTCTCCCCCCCCCCCCCCCCCCTCTCTTGGGTTTCAATTAGACAAGTGTTTTAGCTTTTTTTGGTTATACTTACCACTATAACTGGTAAGTTTTTTATTTATCAGATGTTCATATTCATAGTCTGTAGGGATTAACCAAATATGCTAAGAATAGTTTAGTTCCTTTCTACAGAACCCTAATGAATTTTGTACTTAATTAATGCTTTGAAAAGAATTTTTTTTTGTATGTCTGATGCCTATATACTGTTCCAGGTCAAATACCTTTGGCTCCTTTTTGATTTAGCCGTGGGTCCGGACAACCTTGTTGAGAACGGGCCATATAAGTAAGTTTAAATTTGTACTTCTATTTTGTATAATACAACCAACTCCAACGTTTCACCTGCTATGCTTTAGATAAAATATTTATATTTATTTGCATGGATGTAACACACAAGTTTCAACTTTAATTTGGCCAAAGGTATTGAACTTCATAGACGAAAAAAAAGCAGTGCTAAGCATACCACATTTCCCTCTACGAAAACACCAAATTATTGTCTGTTTGCCAATGTAGTGCAAAGTTAGTGAAGAGTCATTTGACAAACGTTATCCAATAAAATTATCCTTCTTCCTTGGTAATACATTTTCAAGGAATGCTATATGTTTATCGATCAGTTATCAGGGATATCCAGGCATGTTAGAGCATGTTTTGATGAAAAATAGTTTTTTAAAGAGTATATTTGGAATGCTGATTTTGGTCCCCATAGTAGTATTATGCTTTTTCTTAATTTTTGATAGATTATGGTAATCAAATTACATCGCCGAACTAGTGTTGTGATGCTGAAATCAAAGCCTAAATTTCAGGTTGTTTAATACGCTTAGTTGTATTGAAACATCGAGATATGAATGTACAGCTGACAACTCCCTCTGTTATCGTTTGATCAGTAGACACATTAATTTAACAAAGCAGTTGCTTTATCAGGTATATATTTAGCACAGAGGGCCATTTACTGCCCGCTACACCTGAAATATCACTAGTGAGCGAGCATTGCTCGTATTTGGGAGCATTTTGCAAAGTCAATCGATCTGAAAAGCAAGGAACTCATGACTTGTCATTTGGATATCAGGACTCGAACAATACTCAAATCTACATGGATAAATATAAGCCTGTTCCAGAAATAAGTGTGTATGATAGTTTGCCTTCCTCAGCTTATGTCAAGGTATGAAATAAGAAAACCGACAAATTTTATCCTAGTCTAGGAGTATCTTTACTACTGCACTGATTATCTATTGATTTGGTTTGTTAGTCTTCTTTTTTGAATCCCGAAATTGTCCTTGTTCATACAAAATTTTTGGGATTCGCTTTTGAGGAGGCCTTGGATGTTCATTTTATATATCAGTCTACAATAGTGGTGTAAATCGGTCAGATCGGGCCGGTTGAAGGTGTGTTCAACTCTGTGCAGTAAAACACTTGGCGGGTTCAATGTGGCGGAGGTGCAAAAAGTCGTATCGAGAATAAAGCAGGGAAATAACGGATGACCTTAAAGTAGCATATAAAACTCACACTTAATGTTTCTACAATATACATACGATAATTAAATGAAAAATTAACATTCATTTTAACTTTATGTAGTACATTCTTAATTTGAAATAAAAATATGTGCAAACATATTTAAATCAATGTAAACTTTTATTTAATTAAATTTTATAGAACATTTAAGCATTTTTTTAAATATATGTTAAAAAATCCAATTAAAATAAAAACCAATTTCATAATTTTTTATGATGTATAAATGTAGTTTTGCAATTCATTTATTTTATAGAAGATATAGAGGGAATAATGAAATATAGTGGAAATAATGGGGTATACTAGGAATAAATGAATATAGCAAAGCTTAAAACGGAAAGACTATTTTAGAAGACATTCGAAAAAATCATAGCAGTAGAAATTCGCTACGGGATATAATGGGCTATAGCGTGACATTAACTGCACACGTTCAACTTCTGTCCTAAATAAAATTGGATTGGATACAGATGTAGCGGGATATACCGTGACATTAACTGCACAGGTTCAACTTCTGTCCTAAATAAAATTGGATTGGTTACAGATCAAATGAGTTTTTTTCTCATACAAATTTTGTTATTTTAGCTCGTATGCTAAGAAAAATCAATCAGACATGGACATGCGTTTTTGAGACACGGACTTACATTTTCGGGACATAGACACGAATAAACATGATTATTTATATCAAATTTTACACTTTTTAGTAAATTTCCATGCAGTTATATACTGAATTACAATAAACTCAGACGAATTCAAATGAACACAGATCGAGTGAGATTTTTTCTTTTTTGTATAAATTTTATTGTCTTATCCCATATCTTAAATAAAAAGGATATATTTGGATGGAGGATCATAAAGCAGTGTAGTCAATAGCAAATAGCGCAAGGCTTTGCGCTATAGCGAGCGCTATTTGGTTCACCTTTTTTTGCATTTTTTAATAACTAATCAGGTATATTATATCTAATTGAAATTTAATTCTATGTTTTTGTATATTTCATGCCATATCCAAACCCTTCAATACTCCAAGCACAAAAACTATCATATTTTATGCATGTACTAAATATTTGTTGATATATTAGATAAAATTTGGTAATTTTATATTATACATTAAAAATAATTGATGGCTCATCATATATTTGTCTTATAGAATTTAAAATCTTGTCTTATATGTGTGAATCATGATAAAATTATTCTTTTTTTGTGAGCAATGATGATAAAATTATACAAACAAAATGCATGAAAAATACGATTTGGCATAAACTGTAAAATATTTTCTAATGACAAGAGTTAAGTAAGAATAAAAACAACAAAAAACAACGAAATAAAAATAAAAAAAAGTCAAAAACAATAATTATAAGCAAATTATTTTGTGTTTGGAGATCTCACTTAGAAGAGAAGGAAATATTTTGATACTTTAAGGGTAGCAAAAAAATTGTTGTTCAGCATGCTAGACATATTAGAATTGCTTTTAGATATTGCATGTATCTTTTTTCTGATGATGCTCAAACGAACAAAAGAGTCTCTGTTGTTTCTAGATATTGGATCTAATAGCCTAAACCAAAGAACATATACATACACACACACACACACACACACACACACACACACACATATATATATATATATATATATATATATATATATATATATAGAATGATGTATCTAGACAACGGTCCAACCAAGTCAAGTTCTCAATAAAAAAAAATTGTGAGATGCGTCGACTTGATGGTACGCTAGCTAAAGCAATATGCAAACCATAAAAGAAAAAAACATGCATGCAGAATCAAAAAAACATTGTAGATATAGTTGCATCTCAATGGGTCTGGGCTTTGATTACCGTACAAAATTAAAAAAAAAATCAAATAACGTGCTACTCTGCGCTATTTTGCGCTTAAATAAAATAGTGTGCTATTTATGCGCAATAGGGAACCCCTGCGCTATTTTAGGTTCCATAGCGCAGAGCTTGCGCTATGCGCTATTTGGCGCTATAACGCATGCTTTGATAACACAGTCACAAAGCGAACAATTATCGGACATTCATACAAAATTTACAATCCTAATCAACGATTCATCAATTTGGAAACCTCAAAATTTAAGATTTTCCAATAGTTATCGAATAAGTCTAAAATATACTTACAAAATTGTATTTAATATTTGCAAATGAGATCCTAAAAAAGGTACATTTACAGTAACGTGATGCGATAAGGTTAATTCTGACTTGATTATCAAATCAATCCTGAAACTCTATTCAAATGTGGTTAGGAGAAAATCAGATAAGAATTATCAAGGCATTTATTTTGGATTTACATTTCAAAAAATAAGAATTTTATCTTTAGATGTAAAACTAGTGCAAGCCCGTGTTTCACATACGAAGTTCACTATATAATTTAATTAGTGGTATATTTTTAAATTTTAGTCATATGAAGATGAAAATATATATTTGTGGATTGAATTTATTTAGATTAGTTTAGTTCCTTAACACCAGTGACAAACATTTATCAATAAATATTCTTAAGTAATTTTGATGTACACATAGTATGATATTTTTTTAGTGAATAATGGATTTATGAAAAACATTAACGTCAAATGCCAACTATTCCTTACTTGATAGATTATATTATTGAGCATGTCTTAATAATTTAAGCAATGCATAAGTTTAGTGCAGATGCATCTTACATAGAATTTAAATCCAAATATGTAGATAATAGTATCCCTATATATATATATATATATATATATATATATATATATATATATGGCATAATGCTAAGTGTGAATCATGTTTCGAAATTGGTATGAATAAAAAATAAGGACAGTTTGACTAAAGTTCCTATTAAGTTTCAAAATAGCCAACATCCTTGTCAAAAAAGTACGTAAATTAAGTCCTTAGAATTAAGTTAACTATAATTGTATAAATTTATGCAATTATTCAATGAATATTTTCAGACATTTATGCAATTATATCAAAAAATTACAGAATTTTACGCAATTATCCAATGAAAAGTTATGAAAATTTCTGCATTTTTTCACAACTTGCCAAAATTTCGAAAATTTATTCAAAAAATTGCTGAAATTTCCAAAATTATTCATCAAAAAGTTGTGGAAATATCCACAATTTTCCACAAGAAAATTACACATAATTATGCAATTTTTTGACATAAGTGCATAAATTTATGCAATTATTCACTGAATAATTGCATAATCTTGTGCAATTTTCAGTAATTAAATTTCAGAACCTAATTTACAATCTTTTTGTGGGAAAAAGTGTTTGTGTATTAAGTTTGATTTTAAGGACTTGAGCCAAATATTCACTAAAAAATATTCTAATAATTTCGTTAATCATACACTTGTTAAATCTAACTAATACTAATTAAAATTAAAACATATTTAGTGACTTAAGAATAAATCTTAATGTTCCAACAGTTTATGACACCCATTAATTTAGATTTTCAATTTTCATTTCATGTTAGTTCTTCCCAAAAAATAAACCAACGTCGGAATCTTATATTCTTCCCTCTATTAAGTTTCACTCATAATCAAACATTGTGAATTGTTTCCAATCTACCACGGCAAAAACAAAAAATAGTTTTACGAAACTATTCAATTTCAGAAGCTCTTTTCCTCCAAAAATTAAATTACTGTTTGCATTGTGAGCTCAACAAAAATAAAATTTAGAATGCGTAGTATCTTAAAACGAAGTATTAAGAAAAGCTATATTCAATATTGAATATTTTAGTGAGATTATAACAAAAATAAATACATTACGTGCTTTGAATGGAAATAGAAGAGACAGTCAATTCGTATGACAATATATTCAAAATAGGAATAAAATAGAAATTAGGTATCACTGTCATTGTTGCATTCAGTATGTTATGGTACTAATTGATGATAAGAGAAGCTAGTATTCTGTTGGTTGATTAGGATTTTGATTTTTTATATTTATGTCATTCAGTTATTCAAACTCTGTGCCTATTCCTCTGAATATCTGGACGAGGTGTGTGTTTGCAATAATTTCTTAAGTAGTTCATATTTAAGTGGCGTTATGAATAGTTTAGGTGTGTGTAGGTCATAACACCCTAATTGAAGTGTATAAATATCAGATCTTAATTGAATAGGTCCATAAACGAAAATAAAATAAAAGAATTGATAGAGAATTAAATCAAAATGTTATGAATGCTGAAATAAATTATAAACATGTATATTGTTTGTAACTTGAATCAAAATCTCTTCATTTAGTAAGATTAATTTTTTTAATCTTTTTTTTCTAATATTAATGTTAGTAAGATTTTTTTTTTTAAGGATATGTACGAGGGGGTTGTGACTAGTGTCAGGGCATGCGATGGTGAGATCAGAGACTTTCCAATTAACATAGGGTTACATCAAGGTTTGAATTTGAGCCCCTATATTTTTTGCATTAGTGATGGATGAAATCACAAAAGATATACAAAAGGAGATTCCTTGGTGTATGCTCTTTGCCGATGATGTTGTGCTGATTGATGAAAGTAGAACAGGGGTTAATCGACAATTGGAGTTGTGGAGGGAAACCTTGGAATCAAAGGGTTTTAGGCTTAGCAGAACTAAAACAGAGTATACGAAATGTGAGTTTAGCAGTGTCAGGTCAGATGACAGAGAGATTACCCTGGCCGGTAGAGTAGTACCCAAGAAGGAATCGTTTCGATACTTAGGATTTATGTTGCATTTTGATGGGGAGATTGATAATGATGTTTGTTTTAGAATTCAAGCAGGATGGGTGAAATGGAGACTAGCATCTGGCATTCTCTGTGATATGAAGATTCCTCATAAGCTTAAAGGAAAGTTCTATAGGACAACAATCAGACCTGCAATGTTATATGGTGCAGAATGTTGGCCTACTAAGAGGCAACACATCCAGAAGATAAGCGTAACAGAGATGCAGATGTTGCGTTGGAGTTGTGGGCATACCAGACGAGATCAGATTAGAAATGAGGATATTCGGGAGAAACTTGGAGTTGCACCTATTGAAGAGAAGTTAGTCCATTATCGCTTGAGATGGTTTGGACATATCCAACGTAGACCATACGATGCACCTGTACGCGTTTGAATTATAGACCGCGTCGAAGGCCCAAAGAGAGGTAGAGGTCGACCTAAAATGACATGGGAGAAGATAATAAAGAGGGATTTAAGTAGCTGGTAGTTGATAGGAGTGCATGGAAGTTGGCAATCTATGTACCAGAACCTTAGGGGTTCTTTTAAAAAAAAATTTATTTTAGACTTCATTTCACGTTTATTGAACCTTTTTACTTTTTGTTACTATTTTAGATTTTATTTCACGTTTATTGAACCTTTTTACTTATTATTATTATTTAAAAAGACTCTTTATCAGACGACTTTTATCTGTTTGGTTATTTTAAATCCTTTATATATATATATATATATATTATCATCATTATTAATTTTATTTTATTTTAATTTGGGTTCCATATCTAGCCAACCCCAACTTGTTTATGATATATGGCTTTGTTGTTGTATTAATGCTAGTAAGAAATATTATTTTTATTTACAAATTAATTATTTTAAGAAGGAAAACCTAATTTTTACAAACCGATTGATATGCAAGAAATTCAATATTCCATACCCAAATTCATGACACATACCACAAATGAGGGAAGATGGAATTATACAATTCTAACCGAAATTATAAAAAAATAATATGAACTACAATAGGAGAAAATTTTCCATCATACATTAGGGAAAAAACATAGATCTAGCATCAAGGTTCTAAGATGCGATCGGAACGTCGGAATCCCGACCATTTCGGTCAGGTTCCGGCGTTGACCGATCCGGGAATCCACCAAGATTCCTTTTTCGGTTGTATTAAAAAAAAATTGAAATATCAACACGAAATTGAATTGATGATAAGCTATCAAACCATAACCGCCCCAAAAAACACAAACAAAATAATACACAATGTGAAAATCGAATTACCTTTCATGGCTATTTCGAGATTCCAATTTCCAATTGTAGGGAGCAGTCATGCCGACAAGGCTTCGGGTGGGAAAGGGAATTTTTCGTTTTCTTTTTTGAAAGTTAGGGCACGTTGGTTCAACGTAATATTTGAGAACGAAGATAAAGGATTTCATGTATGACCTTTTTTTGTTATGTTTATTGTTGGGCTGGTCTTGGTTGTATATTTAGTATACACTAGTGTTGTCTATTTTGGACTGAAGATACATATATAGAGTATGTAAAGTAAAATAAGTTGGACTAAGTGATTATATTAGTGAATTACAATAAATTTACATCAATATTTTCAATATTTCTCAATATATTTTGATAATATACCGCATTTGCAAACCAAAAATTCAGTAGAATTTGCGGAACTTCCGAAACGAAACCGAAAGTTTAATATATTTTTATGAATGGAACGAAAAATAAAAAGGGAATTTTGAACTTTGGTGGAAATGTATGAAAATCCAGATCGAAAATAGAACGGAATTTCCGAAATTTCCAAATGAAATAGGATATTCAAAAATATCAGTTGGTCGGAATGAAACTGGAAACCGGGATTTTGGACCTTGATATGAGGATTTAAGATTTTGTTTTATATGAAAATATGAGAAAATGAATGCAGATAGTAAAATGGAAGTAGAAAACGTGTGTTCGGAGTACACGAACTGGGAGATGAAAGGCCATATAGTTATAACATAAAAATGAAATTAATTCAGGATTTGAAATTAAATTTGAATGATAGTAGAAATTCATAAAAACAAAATTGTACTTATATATACATACAAAAAAAACAGTAGTTGAAGTATTTTGGACTATTGTATTGCATATTGTTGGAGGAATGGAAATGAAAAATAATAGCATGATTAAAGTGTAATTAGCTACCATTGAACAATTAAAAGAAACAAAGATGATTCAAGTTTTTGAACATTCAAGCAAAATAAAATCAAAATTTACTGAGAAAAATTGGATTTTACGAAAGATTGAAGGGAGTATATTTTAATTTATAGCTTTAAAATAATAGGATTAGGTAAATTTGGGAAGGGTGTTTATTGGAATCGGAGGAGTTTTTATTCCTGAAAGTAAAGGGAGAGAAGAATACATTTAAGAGAAAAGGATTGAAAAGATACCACATGGCAAGTAGAGAACTCAAAAGATAAAATTGAGGATACAGGATAGAAGGTTAACTAGGACTCAGTTTTAATGTCAATGTGACATGTTGAAGCCCGTGATTCACGCATGGGTAGATTTTTGATAATTATCTTGACTTGTGTTTGAATGACATCTTGATTTTTTACGTATTGATGAGCTTACATCATCAGTTTTCATGTTGTAGATTGCTAGCATCAAAGTTGTTAATTATTGTAGCACGTTTCAGATTATGTTGTACATTCATCACTGATGCAACCATAGAGGTAGATTTATTATTAAATGATGATGATCAAAAGAAAAATAATGAAATCATATTGGCAATTTAAACAATGTGATAACGAGTAACACTATGAATAATACATGCACAAAATAAATATTAAAAATTGGGAATACACATTCCGTAGTGCACATCCTGAGCCGTGGTTTATTATTTTGTAATAAGGTAGGTAAATATTGCTATATAAATTACTTCACAAATCACTGTTCATGAAGTAGCAGAATACACTGGTAACTTGCCAAATGAGACATCATGCATCCAGCTAGGAGAGTTTCTTTTCCTGTATCACCGAAAAGATAAATCGGATAATAAGCGAATAAATTAATGCACATATTAATTAAAATAGCAGAACATAATACCTTTGTTGCTATCTATAACAAGATCCAAATGTAGTTTTTTCTCCTTCTAACTATAGCGCTTATATGTAACAGAAGAACATAATAAATCATTATAACTACATTATCCTTAATGTGGAAAACCATGAAGATCAATAAGTCCGATGTTATTAACATAGTTTCCTAGTTACTAATTTTGTGTTTAAAGATCTTCGCCTTTTTCGTGTGGTTAATTTCATATATTATTTAAACATTAGTACAAACCTGCACATGCAATTTAATACGTAATTTATTTAGTCATATTTTTTAGACTTCAGTCACATAAAGATGAATGCGTATATTTATGGATTGAATCTATTAAGATTAGTTTATTTTCTTTACACCAACGACAAATATTTATAAATGAATCTACTTAAACAGTTCTGAAGCACACAAAGCATAACATCTTTTTTTTTATAGAATAATTATGGACTTCTGCAAAAAACATTCACATCAACTGTCGACTATTCCTTGAATTACATTACCGAGCATGCATGTTAATTCGGGCAATGCACAAGTTCAACATGGATACATATTATGTAGAATATAAATTCAAATATGTACGCATTCGATATGATAATGCGGTCCCATATATGAAATAGTGAAATTATACTAAGCTGGAAACAGTGTTTTGAAATCAGTATAAGTGGAAAATATTCTTATATTTTCATTAGTACACTTACTGACACTAACTACTACTTGTTGAAATTAAATAGATATATAATGGCTTTGAAGGTTATATTCTTAATTGATATAGCATATTATAACGTGAGAAATATAAATAAATAGTAAACATCGGGTACTATATTATTTTGTAGCATTGAGGTAAACTGGACGGTTTTGTAAACTCCTATAGAGACTCCAGTCCGCTTTCGACGGTTAACAAATTGATTTAATGTCGTCATGGATAATCGGTCCTTGCAACTCTTCATTAACTCTAATGTTATGAGTAAATAAGCTACCATTAGAGTATGTCATAGTTTATTTTCTAGAACAACCAAATAATTCAACAGTTTACTTTTAGTAACCATACCACCTTATAATGAATACATACATACATACATATATATATATAATTTAGCATATTTCAAAGTAAAGTAATTATCACCATGGGAATTACTTGTGGGTACGCTTAAAAATACTTTGGGTGACATCGAATTGAAAGTAACTATTAGGCCAAATGACATAACCAAATATAATCAACAAAGAGACCAATTAAAAAATATGTAATTATATATCATTATAAATGCTTGTAATATTATTATTTGTACATTCAACATCGACAAAATATAATAGTTGCAACCCAATACAATTGTTATGCTAGTAAGACAAAAGTTATAATTGTATTTCAAAAATATAATAAATAAATAATGTTTCCGTTCAAATAGTCTGCAGGTGTCGCGCATTGGAAAAGGGATGTAGAGGTTGGTAAAAGATCCAACTTTGAGCCATATTTTGCTCATACTTCTAAAAAAAAAGCCCAATAGACTATGTGTTATGAGTTGAAATAGATATGCACAACTTCGTTTCTCCTTGAAAGTTACTGAACCACCCGGTTCTTCCAAGTATAATTAGAAGAAGGTTTCCCTTTAAATATAAGCAAATATATCAAAAATATCATGCTGCGCTTAAAGCACAAGAAAATGTTACCCTAACATTGGTTCGGTAGCTTTGTTCAAGAATATTATTTATAACTATATATATAATTGAAATAGAAACACTATTTTTGGTCCGATAGTGGATTCCAAAAATACCCTTATATGCAAACAAGAGGTCAGAAATTCAAACCCACCAAGAACAAAAATTAACATCTATTTATAGAAGGAAAATTTTAAACGTAAATAAGTGTACTGGTTGAAAATTGTATAAAAATTACATTTTTTTTCAACTTAATTTTATTAAAAATATATAAAAAAAAATTAATACTTCTACATGGGCTTTTTATATGCACATGCACTGCACAAGAGATAAAATCTCGTATTTAATAGTTGGAACATAAATACACTTTACTCCAACTGTGAAGTTCCAAAAATACCCTCAAATGTAAATGGGAGGTCCGGAGTTCGAATCCTACAAAAAACTATCTGTTTTTAAGTGTAAATTTTGGTATGCAGATAAGGTTGCAAAGTTTGAAACTCTGTTCTGACAAAAAATATCAAAATTTCTTTATATTTTTCAATCTATTTTTATCGGAACTATGTAAAAAAATTATTATAAAAAACTTGTATATGCATGTGGATTGCACGTGCTATAAATTCTCGTATTTGTAATATTTTATTTTATACTATTCTTATTAAAGGAAAGTAAAGTAAAGTAGATTTAAAAACTAGGCAATAAGTCACAAATTTTTTTAATACACATATTTTTCACGTATAAGAAAATATGTAGAATTTACAACAACAAAAAAATCATGATTTTGTCGATTTTGTTCATTTGAACATACTGTATATTTTGAAACAGGTGTATATTAGTAATTTATTGGATAAATCAGTAAATATTATTTAATAGAGTTTGTCAAAATTCGCAATGCAAAATTATGAAATAAATTTAATTATATAGGCTTATAGCAGGAAGAATATTTTTTGTTTTGTTAATAATAGTATAGTGGAGTTATGGACGTTAAAAGGAACTTTTGATATAATTTATGATAAATTCTTGATAATTTACAAATTAGTTATATCATTATTGTTGATGTATGTAATTTGTATTATGTGATTTATGCGTCTTTATAGTTGAATGAAAAAAATACTTTTTATTATGAATATATACAGTAAAATTGGTATTTGTTGTTAAGAGGTATTAGAAAAATAAATTAAATATTCTAATACTTTAATTTTAGTATTTCATGGATAGCTTAAAACATATGAATTTAAAAATAAAATATCATGGAAGAATTGAGATGGGAAGGGTTCGGTAAATAATTGTAGAAATGTTAAAATGATAGTATCTAAAGCTGAAATTTTCTTCTTCAATGTATGATAAATTTATTGAGGTAAATGAATAATATATTAATTTGTTGTTATTGTTTACATGTATTATGTATATCGTGTGACTTATTTAATTTTATGTTTGAATGGAAAACCAATTTTACCGTCTTTGTTGATATGAACATGGTATATATTTTTAACGTTCATGTTTAACATCAATTAAATGAATTAACAATTTATTGATTGAATTTATTTATTAATTCAAAATCATATGATTAATTGAAGCATAATGACCTAAATGTACAATGTTAAGCGGTATTGTGGAGTATTTTGTAAATAACTAAATAAATTTGGAATGTAGGTGTTTGACGTTAATATTACAATGCAATACATGATAGATATATTAATGTAAATGAATTAAATTTTGTACTTGTGATTATTATTTATGTGTACTGTTTGCGTTATGTAATTGATGTATTTATATGAATGATTTTTTTGCCCGTTTTTTATTCTTGATGTGATTTATGAGTGGAATCAATGAATGATAGTTTGCTAAATTATTTAATTAATTATAATTTTGATTTTTTCATTCTTTAGTATTTACAAGAATCATTACCTGCTTGATTTTATTTAACTAATCTTGGGTTATGTAATTAATTTAAATATATGGATTTAAATATAAAATATTAAGAGCTAATTATTAAATTATATGTAAATAATTGTATAAAGTTTAAAATGTCATACCAAAATGTAAAATAACGGGGGAGGGAAAATAATGGAAGAGAATTAGTAAATAAGTGTAAAGTGATAAACTCGTCTGAAAATGAAATATTCTGAGAGAATGAAGGAGAAGAGAGAAAAAACTCATAGAATTAATGAGAAAACTTCAAATTCTTCCGTTTTACTATTATTTAATAGATTAATTCTCACATTAATATGCATTACCATGAATTTTAAAAGTACTTTGAATATGCATACAATTTAATTCTAAGATTTAAGTTGACCAGTATTAAAAAACAATCAACTCAAATTACTTTTGCATGATAACAATAGTTGTAATGATAACAGATCAACTATCGCCATTATGAATAACTAATATATAATTTGTAACTGATCTATAACCTGTACCTATTTAGAAATATTTCCAAACTGCCAAAATTTCGAAAAAACATAAAATAAAACTAACTTTGTAAAAAATCACAATTTATTACCTCATCTTGCTTAATATGAATTCGATAGTAGCGCTGAATATGTGTTGCATATGAACGTTACATAGTTTAATAAATAACAAAAGATAGAAATATTAAAAATTGAATTGATCAAAAAGGACAGCTATAGTATTTACCCAACAAATTTCAGACTGTCGAAGACGGTGTTGAACAATTGAAAATAAATTGTTTCTAAAACACATAGTTAATATTAAAGTTCTAACAAATTTCAATACTGTCTACTGAAGGCATTACACGAGTATTTCTATATTTTTATACCTTCTTCTCAAAATACAATGTGAAATTCATTGTTTAAATAAACTTTTAGTTGATATATAATGCTTTTCTTTAACTTGTTTTCTTACATGCTAACGTTTTAGGATGAAATAAAGATCAACTTTATCTCAATGTGAGTATAAAAACTAAGATTTCTTAGCATCTATTTATTAACAAAACTTCTTGCAAAATAAATGGAGAAACCCAAGCTCATAGTCAGATGAATGATAATATAAATGTAGAAATGAATTTTGATAAAATATGTGAGAAGATGAATGATAACAGCTACAATTACTATGCATCTAAAATGTTGGTGATAAAGGAAATTATATAATAATTAATTGAATACATAATTAGCAATAAACTTGCTTAATATGTAACTAAATCTCTCATAAATCGAATTCCAATTTAATTCTTCAATCACCTTAAGTTCAATTTAGTCTAATTTAAATGCAATTAATTTGTTTTATTTATTGCATGGTAAAAATATCTGAAATTGTTGTAACTTCAGTTTTAACTATTTAATAACCATTTCCAAATTGCAAAATTTTCAGAAGAATAGAAAAATAGCACAATTAAGATCATTAAGACTTTGATAAGAACCATGATTGTGTGTCTCCGGTGAACATTTCATAGTCTATCAAATAGCACAGTAGAAAAATATAAAATAGATTGAGATACACATACAATTGAGGAAAAAATGCAAAATTATTTATTGAGTTAAGAAGAGTACATGATATAATCTAATAGTGAATTAGAGTAGAGAAGATATATGGTTAAATAACATATTTCATATGCAATAATATAATAAATTGCGGAGATGGATTAATTAGGTAACAACTTGATAGTTATAAGATTTAATAATGTATTATATATAAAACAAAATAAATGAAATGGATTTAAATTAGGAAAATGGAGAGTTCTCATTTGATATTTTGGCATTTTACACGGATCATGCGCAAAAAAATTCATAATTATGCTTTAAATTACGAATGGAAAAGGAGTTAGGAGGAAACATGCGGGTTTATTTTCTAAGGGAAGATGGGGGTAAAAATGGCATGCCATATTGTTAATTTGAAACGTTTAATAAAATTCAGAAGAGGTGAATGAACTTTAATTGTATAAGTTGAGCTATAAATCATGAGATATTTTTTTTAAGATGTGATTAAAGGCGGCGAGAGATAAAATTTTACACAGTAGAATAGAAGATGCATAATAATAAAAAGGGTAATTTTCAGCGTGAGGTCAAAATTGTGGAATCCAAAAATGGAAAGTTGATTTTAACATTGAATGATTATGATAAGGTAATAATGAAAAAGGTGGGAATTAGTGATTGATAGGTTTAATTTAATCATTGTGGGAAAATTGAATAAATATTGATTTAAAAATGTGAAAACATTATAATATAACAACGTTAATTCATACGAGAGTTACACCACGTGCTTCGGACGCGATTTTTTTCTACACCAACTAAACCATTAGTCCAAAACAAGTTGGAGTTGGTTAGAGATGGAACCCGTAACCAAATGACGAAGTTAAGTTAAAGGTAATAATAATAACAAGAGATTTAAAGGTGAAAACATAAAAAAAGATAAAATAAATTAATGTCATTGCATTATTTTGTAGATTTAATAATTTAAGAGAAAAAGATTTGCATGGATATTTCGTTATATTATTACATTGAAATCATGTGTAGTCTGTTTTAATTTTTATTTTAAAGTTGAGACATCTATTTTTTGTTAGCTTAAAATTTCTTTTATACAATAAAAAATGAATTTTAAATAAAGTTATTAGATTCTATTTTAAGCAATATTGAGATTTGATAATATTTGTATGGAGGGGCATTTCAAATTGGTAAAATAAGTTTGTTTTGGATTCTATTTTTTAAGTGGTATTAATATCTGTTAATTTATATATTGTGTTGTTTTCGGTAGTTTAATCGAACACCGGTAAAGTGTGACACCGAAGGTATTACAATTTTTATTAAAGATTAAGGGAGAAGTGAGATTACAACTTATTTAACATAAGGGAAGATATGTTAGATTGAGATACAAACATAAGGGGGAAAATGCAAGTTATTCCAGGAACTGATGAGAACAAAATATGAGCTCTGATTGAATTAGAAGAGAGAATGTAAATGACTAGATGTTGAATATTCATACGTACATACATACATACATACATACATACATACGTTAGAAGAGAATGTAAATGACTAGATCTTGAATATACATACATATATAATAATAGATTAGATTAGATGAGAACAAAATATGAGCTCTGAGTGAATTAGAAGAGAGAATGTAAATGACTAGATCTTTAATATACATACATATACATATATATATATATGTATATATATAATAGATTAGACTAGATGCTTTTGAAACTTCCATTGTCCCAACTACATTTTTGTAAGTCCCCAAAAGAGCAAAAATGATCAAAATTTGAATTTCTTATATAAGAGTACAAATAAAAATACTC
This sequence comes from Allium sativum, assembly GCA_030737875.1. Lineage (NCBI taxonomy): Eukaryota > Viridiplantae > Streptophyta > Magnoliopsida > Asparagales > Amaryllidaceae > Allium > Allium sativum. Next base: position 473,163,544 of record CM060925.1, read on the forward strand.
ATTGTATAAGTAGTCCCAAGTGTATAAGTTCATATAAGCTTAACATTTCGAATATTGATAAATTTGACCATTGAAACCAAGGTTCAAGAACTCAGTTTCGGTTTCGGCCATTTGAAAATTTGTTAATTTCGGCGGGTTTCGTAAATTTTGGTAGTTTCGTTTTTGTTTTGGTGTCGGTTCAAATTTCGGTATTTTGGTAATGAACATGTTAAGGGTAAACAGAATAAAAATATATTATATAAAGAAATAATATACAACATGTGATCACTTAATAGGTTGCAGGAATAAAAATATATTATATAAAGAAATAATACACAAGTGATCACTTGTGTATATGATAACCTAGGTTGCAGGAATAAAAATGTATTATATAAAGAAATAATATACAGTACATGACCACTTGTATATATGATAAGCTATAGGTTGCAGCAAAAAAAATCCTCCCAAAAACAGTAGTGGGAAAGGGCAAAGTCTCGCCTTTTAAGTGGTAACCTTCAATTAGTATATTCAGCAACACATGCCCAACAATTGGTATTAATTCCGAGGATTGTTAATGACACCACCGATTCGGTTAAGGGGTGTCATTTTGTTAAGGGGAAACCAACGTTGGAAAATTTGTTAAGGGGCAACATCACGCAAACTTTTACGGGACAAAAATAACACTGTAAAAACGGTAAGAGTATACCGTTTTTATTTAATAAAAACGGTTTCATTAGACCATTTTTTCTATTTCTATAAGAAACTTTAACAAACAACGAAAACGGTAAGAGTATACCGTTTTCAGATTAAGGGTATTTTGGTCTTATTATTTCGTATTGTTAAGGGGTGTCTAGCCTGTAGCGTTCGCCCCTTAACAAAAATTGAAAAGCCACTTTCGTGACACCCCTTAACAAAAAAAGGGGTGTCATTAACAATCCCCTTAATTCCAACCCTAAAAAATAATTGCCGCCTCGTTCTACAGCAAAATCGCTGCTTTTCACAATAAAAAAACACAGCTTTTCTCGAACTGCTTTTCTCGATTAAAAAAAAATGCTTTGGATTGAATCAATTCTTTCGAAATCCGCAGAAATCAAATCGTTTTTTCAAGTCACGCAAATAGAGAGAGGAGGAAAATTAACTCACGAAGTTTTTCGCTGAAAGTTTAATTGCTGCTGCTACTGGATTATTGATTTTAACCGATTTGTTGCTGTAAGTATTAATTCAAAGCTTTTTACCTTAATTCACTTCTTACTTTCGGTGCTCAGATGATTGCGTACGAACCGATTCATAATTCTTTTGTGCCCTAAAACCGAAACCGATTTTGGTGGACGGTTTCGAACCGTCGTCCACCGATAACGGTCCGGTAACCCCAAAATTTCGGGGTGCCGGACGAAATCTTAAACCTTGATTGAAACCGATGACGGCTGGCTTGTGGAAACTAGGGTTTCCCAAATATCTTTGATTTTAACTTCCTTCTTGTTCGTTCTTGGCTGTTTCCTCTCATGGGCAAGTGTAAGGGCGAGCGACGCTTCCACATCGATGAAGCGCTCACAGATTTCTTGTTCGACGGTGGTGCTCCCACTTTGCTGGAGCAAGCTTCGGCCTCGATTTCGATCAGTGAGGCCTCTGCCACTGCTTTCCCCAGCATTGGCTCCTCTTCAGCTGTGGGTTTAGGATCTTCGGAAGCGACAGGGTCAGGTTCGCCATCTGCTGCTGGTACGGCCTCTGTGCCGAAAGCCTATGTATGCCAACCTGGTCTGTCCTGGTTAGAGGCAACCACGAAGCGCAACCCTGTAGCGGCTTCGGATGGCCGTTTTTCTTGTTTCAAGTTTATTGCTCCTCGCAGCGTGTCTGCTTCCTCAAGGGCTTTTGTCTCCGAAACTATGCTGCAGAGTTCCATCTTGCATTGACAGAATACTCTTATGTTATCTGTTGTTGATGCTAGACCTTATTTCCTACACCTCTGTGCTTACATTCGTCGGGTGTAGAGCTTAGTAGGTAAGTTTGAATTGGTTTCTAGGAAATTTGGGTTTTTCTTTGTGAGGTTTGAGTTGGTCGAGGATTACGAGAATATTTTGAAGGGTGGTCCTTTTTATTCAATTCATGTTTGATCTTAGTTCAAAAGTGTAAGGCGGGTCTTTGTTACACTAAGCAGTCTTTTGCATCGTTGCCTATTTGGGTGCATCTGTATCTTGAAGCGGAATTTTGGGATCCTGATATCCTTAGTGCGATTTGTAGTGTTATTGGCGTTCCTATTGTTATGGATAAGTGCACCACAGATTCTTCACGGCTGAATTTTGCCAAAGTTATGGTGGAAATGCACGCTTCGTCGTTTTTCCCTAAGTCTGTCATGGTCGACATTTATAACGGGCAGTCACAGTTAGTTCCGATCGTGTAAGTGTTTACTCCTCGATGTGATACTTGTGTTGTGTTTGGCCATTCCCTTCATAATTGTAAAGCTCCGCTAAGTGTTTGGTAGCGTAAATCGGGTTCGGCTGCGGGCCACGCTTTGTCCACTGCGCCTGGTGCTGATTCTATTGCAGCTAATGAAGAAGATTGTTTACTGAAGGTTGCTGCTTCTGGGTCAGCTGTAGATAAAATTGTTGTTAGTGGTCACTTGCAGAGATATGCAAGGCGCTGCCCGCCTTTTGAAAGCTGCAAATTCTTTGAATGATCTTGATGTTGCAGTGGGTCCTCCTTTAGGGGTTGATGTGCTAGGGCAGTCTCCTGTCACTGCCAATTCCGATGTTGTCTTGGGGCGTGCTCAGCTTAGCGACTCCACTCTTCCTGCGCAGGTTTATTGAGTGATGGCCATGGTTCTTCGTTGCCAGTCCCTTGTGGTGCAGGTGCTCCCTTTTCGTCTGATGGTCTTGTTATTACTTGCGCTTCGGTGCCTTCTATATCTGAAGCTTGTGTCTGTTGTTGCTCTCATGCAAGTCTTTGGTTCCAGTGCTTTTGATCAGAGGTTCTTCACAAATGTCTTCAGGCATCGCCAGTCATGCCGGTTGCTCAGTCCATCGCGTCGCCCCTGACTAATATCAGAATTGATTACTATGGCTGGTTTTAGTAGCATGGTTTTGGATTCATCTCTTTTAGGTGGATATGGTAGTCGTCGGGCGCCTATGATTAAATATTTCTAGTGGCTATTTCCTTTCTTTTTCTTGCTTTTGTTCTTTTGATTCACTCTTTGTATAGTTTCCTTGAGCCGGAAAGCTCCTTTTGTTATGTTATTTCTGTTTTGTTAAAAAAAAAAGCTTAACATTTCTTTTTCTATTGAAATAAATATATCTTTACAAATGTCAACTCGTACATGTCACAACCCGAGGGACATACATGCACTATTGTCTCACAGTGTGTTTTTCATGAATGATAATAAAAGGTCATAAACATAAAATTCGATGTAAACAAAAAAAGAACATTCAAATTAGATTATGTTAAAATGCAAAAATAGTAATAAGCACCCTAGAATAGAATGATAAATGAATTGAAATTTAGATGAATAATACAAATCTCATATCACAATTGAATAGGTGCACAAATGAAAAAAATAAACCAAAAAATTAATGAATGCTAAAATAGATTATAAACACGAGCATTACGACACATGCTTTGCACGCGATTATGACATTCGCTTAGCACGTGAATTGTTTTTATGCAAAGTATGTTTAGCACATTCAAGAGAATAATTTATAGAAATATTAACTATATTTTTGCATTGAAATCATTTGTTTTTTTTAAAGTGCAACATCTTTTTTTGTTAAGATTGAATTTTTATTTATATTATTAATATTTTATTTGCTAGATCCTATTTTTAAGTGATATTAAGATTTGATAGTATTTGTAGATGAATATTTTGAATCTGTTAAAAAAAACTTCATTTGTTTGATCCAATTTTAAAACGATATTCGGATTTGAAAATATTTATAGGTGGACGTTTTAGGTTTGTAAATAAATTTAATTGTTATTACTTTTAAGCAATATAAAGATTTAGTATCAAGAGTATTTTTGATTGGTCGTGCTGATTAAAAAAGGTGTGACATCAAAGATATTACAACTATTAATAAATATATGTATTATATGGAATTTAAATCAAAATCCCTCCTTTTTTTTTACTTTGACATTTAAGCAATAGTTATCTACCACCAAAGAAAATGACTACATTAACTTTTTGGAAGATTAGCCTTTTGATTTTCTAGTATTGATTATACTAAAAAGAACCATCTATTACAGAACATTCTTTTTGTTGTTGTTGTGGAAGTGTAACCTAATTTTTACAAACGGATCGATATATAACAAATTGAGTATTACAATGCCCAAAGTCGTGAAACATAACAAACAAACTAGAGAAGATAAAATTATATAATTCCAAACAAAGCTAAGAAAACACGAATTATAATAGGAGAATTTTCCATTATATCAGAGGAGAAAACTCAGAAGATCATAGTATATAAGAATCAGTGATTTTGTTTTACATGATGACTACGAGAAAATGAAAGTAAAATGGTAAAACGAAAGTAGAAGATGTAGGTATCTAGATAAGTGAATTAGGAGGTGAAAGATTAGATGGTTATAACACTAGAACGAAATTAATTTGAGGTTCGAAATGTGTTATTTTTTAAGAATAAGAGAATTCATAAAAACAGAACCATATGTATGCATACGAAAACAATAGCGGAATTACCTTGCATGCTCTACAGCCTAAGGAATGGAAATTAAAAATAGTTGCATGATTGATATAACTAATTTGTAACATTAGCCACCATTGAACAATCACCAAATAATAATAATAATAATAATAATAATAATAATAATAATAATAATAATAAATGGCCAGAAAACAAAAAGGACTTAAGTTTATACATTCAAGAAAAAGAAGAAGAGAATTTACCGATGTTTTAAAAACGCGCATTGAGGCGTTCCTCAAGGCGAGGCGCAAGCCATTACGCATGGAGGCACAGTTCGAAAAGCATCGGTCCTTTGAAACGTTCACTTCAGATAGTTGAGGTGCAAAAAGCGCAAAAAACTCGCACCCAGCCAAAAGACATGGTGATGCGTTAGCCTTTGAAGACAGTATTCGACCTGCAAAAAAGGTAATTTTTTATTTTAAAGAATTGACTTTGATTTCACTTGCTGGAATCAAATTGATTAACTAAGAAAATTCTGTCGTATGTGTAATGTTTTGCAGCAGTGCAGTGCATCCTGTAAATTAAAGAGATGTGCAAGAAAGATATTGTGTGTTAGTTATCATGTGTTTGAATTGCTTCAAATGGTTTGCGGTGCTTGTGATGTTTAATGTTATTTTATTTTAAATTTCATTGTTTGTTTTGCTTTTTTTCTTTTATCTGGAAAGCTTACGCTTCAACGGTTCAAGGGTTACGCTGCACCTCATGTACGCTTTCGCCTTTTAAAACTTTGGAATTTACTTAAAAATAAATAAATCTGATCTACAGAAGGATATTTATTGGGAGGGGAAGAGTTTTTATTCTTGAAAGGAAGAAGAGAATGCATTTGATTGAAATGGACTGAAAGGATGTCACATAACATATAGAGTGCTCAAAAGACAAAGTTGAGAATAAAGAAGAGAAGATGATTTATGACTTAGGTGTAATAGTATAGCGTGGATGCCAATCATCTTAAATATATGCTTGCAAAACAACAACAACAACAACAATAATTACAAGAATACTCTTACCTGCAAATGTATATTACGGACATAAGCTTTGTTTGGAGTTAGTTATTTGTGCATTTTAAGCAAATTCCAAATTTGTAGTTGCACACTATAAAATTTACATATACAATTTTGAAAATGTATTTCCATATTTTTAAAATGCGTAAATACTAAAATTCAAATAAGTTATCTATAATTAACTCGTAATAATATTACAAAATTTTGATTATATGAGTACATCAATGACCAATGGTCTAGTGTTAAGGCACCTGCTTAAGGGTTTTGGGTTTAAGTCTCTAATCATGGATATTGGCACACCAAATGGTGTTGCACTCCAAAGGCTCAGGTTTTGATTTAAATAATGCTTATTTCTCTCATTTCCTACAATCACCATGATTTAAATTGGAACTTGTGGTGGAAATTTGGGGGGCTAATGGTTTGCTGCTGCGCTATTTGAAATGTCACTGAACGCTCATACAATATGGTTACGCCTTTGATCTTCATGATTTCTACGTCTATTCCGAATTAAATAATATACTCTTTTCCTATTAATTATATTATTTAATTCGGCATCTGGTGGAAATCAAGAGAATTTTAAGGTGTAGTTTATTTTTCTACACACACACACATATACATACATAAATACATGTGTGTATATATATATATATATGTGTGTGTGTGTGTGTGTGGGCAAAGATCAGCTACATCGCATTTCTGCTGCACATCAAATCTCCTAGAATATTAACCACAAATTTTGAATTAAATATTGTATTTTCTCCCTATTAACTTGACTTTATTATTTAATTCGGTACTTGTTTGTATATGCTCTGATCATTTGATAATCCATTTTCAATTTACACTTTATTTGTACAGGGGGTGTGCCCAGGATTGAATCATGGACAGAAATTTGGCATTTCGTACACTGTAGGAAAATACGAAACCGACAAAGAAGAGCCTGCGAATGCTCGTCAGACTCAGGGAAATTCGGTCATCTTAGTATCTGACTCTGCTTCAAGTCAAGAAGAGAAACAAGAGGTCGTTCAAGATACCAGTTGAATAGAACTTCTGAAATTAGCTCAGTTAAAATTTACATGTGGACAAATCAGAAAACATGTAAAAAGGTTCAATATACATAAATTATACAAATGGCTTAGGCAGGTGAAGATATCAGAGCTAGTTGCTTGCAGCTTTTTTTTTTTGGGTTTGGGCTTTGTTCAGAGTCTGGATGAAAGTCCAAAAAGACATTATCTTGAAAAGTTGATATTTAAAATTATTTAATGAATTATGATAGAAATATCAGTGTATAAAACATGGTAGATTTTGTATGTTGATAACAGGTTCATGTTACCATTGCGGCTTCTTTTGATTATGCAAGTTTTGCATGTGGTATATGTTTTGCTAATTACTGTTTTTCGATGGATGGACGATGAGGTAGTTGCTGAAGTGAAACTAATTCGTCGACAACGCGGTTGGCTGAAGATTTATTTATTTATTATTATTTTATTATTTACTTACCTCCCTGTAATAAAAGGTGTGTGGATATTGATTTGCATTTATTATGAAGTTTAAAGTGAGATTCGTCTGTCTTCCATGAAAACAACGCAACTACAAACTAATTTCTATTTGTTTGAAGTTGGTTATTGCAGTTGTAGTCAAGAGTGACTGCATTGTTACATTTTTTTAATTGTCCCTCCCCTTCTTGGAGTTTTCAACTTATGCTTTGTTTTGAGGAAGTTCAGAGATATATTAGTGCTACCCTTTTGGCATAAAAGTAACATGGAACTATGCCCTTGGCAAAAGCAATGGTGCATTTGCTTATTTCAAATGTTATTTTGCTCTCACAAATTATAGTCAAAAAGTCTATTATTATTATTATTGTAAGCCAACAAAAAGATGGTGCGGTAGGGAAAACACCTTCCAACGGTGCCTCTTCAAAAACAATAATAATAATAAAAAAAAACAAAAGACCAAAACAAAATAGGTCGCATAAGCATAAATTGATATATAAAAATCTTGTGAAATAGAGATAATTGGCGAAGTAGCGGGGTTCCATCAGACAGAACGCTCCTAAATCGGAATAGGACGTAGTAAGAGCACCGTCACGGCAAAGCGGCATGCGTACGGTCGAGCAGGAAATCGAAGATGAGCTGCCCCTAAGATACTTGAAAAGAATAGAAAAAGCCGCCAGGATGTGGAATTGTTAGTGGTGTCCTCATATAGAAGAGCAATGACTAAAATTTTAATATCTTGGGCAATAAGGTCGATAATCTTAGCTTTGTCAAAGTTTTTATTGTCATAGAAAAAACTGTTATGCAAAAATGTGCCAACCGATATACGAGGGGACAATACGAGAAAGGAAGACCGTGATGGATTTACCCCGAGGGTTGGACTACCACGAGATGTAGTGAGCTTTGAGGTCAGAGAGAATACGGTGAAATCCCATGAGCCGGTTGTGACATCCCACATACCCTAATGTCACCAATATGAGGATGCACTAAGTTTTATGAAGCATGATAGGTATAAAGTAATAACACATGAACTAAAATTCACAAACAGAATATAAAATACAGCAGAAATTTTCGAAACATCTATTATTATTGAATCAGTCACAACCTCACAATTTGAAATACCATAAAACCATAAACTGTCTCGTGGAAGGAAAAACTTCAGAGTACAAGAATAAAACAAGTACTGAAGCAATACATGAAGTAAGAAATGGTCCAAGTCCAAGCTGAATCAAAAGATCAAATGTCACTGCTGCGATCCACCGCCTTGAGAACCTACAGGGGGAAGGAGTGGGGGGGGGGGGGGTGCAAACAAACTAAGTCAGACAATAAGTCTGACGAGTTCTAGTGATTTTTAACATAAACATAAGATAAAGAAGTATTCGAATAAATGAATAATAATGGACATGAAAATACAGTAAAGTGGAAAATACGAAAACAGGATAAGCTTCTCATTTATATCGCAGAATTTCTACACCAACTATCATAATATCAAGATTAAGTTTCACCTAATTTCTACCCAGTGATCGGCTTCTTAAACAGGATGTGAATAATCTGTGCTAGCTATGGCCTTCGGGGTTACCAGTCCTGAACCCATCAACTGAAAGAAAGACACAACCTTAATCACAGACGTTACAATGTCTTATATTCCACTATCGAATCCATGCACGCTCATGACTCCGTCGGAACGCGCTGGTACCCACCTCCCGTTTGGACCTCTTACTACCCAGTTCAGTACGCGTGCCTCATCCCCTACCTAGTGTGAGGCCCTGTGATAACCAACAATACTGACTAATATAGATTCCCACACAAAAATGCATATGACACAAGCCACCTAAGACTTGGTCCTCAAGTTAACTAGGATTTCTGCGAGCCCCTTATATCTCAAAAAAATTGGCCCTTTTCGCTTATTAATCGTGCAAGTTTAATTTAACACATTTAAGTTCATTAATAAGCCCAATGTAACATCTTGTTATACTTCTTAGATTGTAATTAACGAAATTAATCTACAACTGTTTTATTTCTAGATTGTAATTAATGAAAGTAATCTACAACCTTTTATTCTTGGATTGTAATTAATGAACGTAATCTACAACCCTTAGCTCTAGATTGTAATTAACGAAATTAATCTACAACCTTTTTCTTCTAGAGTGTAATTAACAAAAGTAATCTACAATCTTTTATTACCGTGTCACTTACTGTCCAGTTATAGGTTACTATAAGATGTTTAGTTAATGTATAATTAAGTATACCTTATTCCAATTCGCATGTTTTATAATGACTTCTCTACTTTATATATGATTAAGTACAACCTATTCTAATTCACATGTTTGCACATTCTTCCTTTATATTTTATCACAATTTACAGTCCATGATTCACAAATTCCAATATGCCCAAAATCGCCTTTTTAATATTATTCCAATTTTACGCAACTCAAACAGTAAAGGCCTAGGCTCTCGTTGGCCTAGGCCCAGCGTAAAACATAGGGAAAAAAGGAAAAATGGATCTAGGCTCAGAAATGAACAAAATGAATAAATAAGCATAACAAGGTTGTAAATAAAACAATGACAAAGAAGGGAATAAGGAAGAAGAATGTACTTATAAATAAATAATAATTGAAAATGGAATAGGTAATAGACAATAATTAAAATGAACAATAACATGTGAAAGATGAACTGATAAATAGTGAAATTATCAAACTTTCAGATGCAATAAATTTCACTGCCTAAATCCTTTTTATTTAAATTGCTAATCTAAAAATAACATAGAACTCACAAAGAATTGTTAAGTATCCATAAAATGCCTTTGAAGAAGTAGAAACATAATATCCATTCAGATCTACATTTTGACAGGACCCTGATTTTTCCCTAATTTTATTTCCAGAACATAATAGAGTGAAGAAGAAGATGAACAATAATTGGTGTAGGAAAAGATTGAGGGTTGCTAGTCTATTAATGTGTGATAGGATAGTTTAGGCCATATGATATTGGGGTTTTAGTCCAAACCATATAAAACACCTCAACATGAGTTAGTAAAAGAATTATCTAGAAGCAGTCGTGTTTAACAAGGCATAGGGTCGTGCCTGGCTCGAAGTGGGTCGACCCATATAGGGCATGGGTCGCCCATTTACCATTGCATTATTCTAATTTTATTATTTAACTAGTGTGTGACCCGTGCTACACATACGGGTCATTGTATGGTTCATAAGCATGGATAGCAGCATATTATGTTCATTTTTTTATGTTCTTTAATTTTTATGTTTAGTATGCATGTCTGTGTATGTATGCGTGTTTACACACAATCACACACACCCCCTCCCCCCCGGAAGTACAATTATATTTTTTTAGTTTTTATGTAACTCTGTATTATTATTTCAAAGAAAGAGTTTGAGATAGGGACGAGGGGGAGAAAGAGGTTTTGGGTTGTCATATAAAGAATTAAATATTAAGTTTTTTTTTATTGATCGGGAAAAGTGAGTATCTTCCTAACATTTCAAAGTTGTAAAATGCTAATAAATGCTCCATAACTTACTTTTATATGTGAATTTTTTAAATGAGTATCTTCCTAACAGTCTATAAGGTGTGCTTCATATTAGGTGACGATGTGTGTAGATCTTATTATTCTTCAGTTATGTATCACCAAAGCCATGCAAGAAAGTTCTTACACCCACCTAGCACCAAACAGTAGCAAATACCATAGTTGTGTGACTATTTATTGTCATATGGGAAGGAACAATTGATAAGAAACGAAAATGTTATTGCTACAGTTTTAGTGATCCGTTTTACATTGAAAATTACACAGAAATCCACCATATGTAACTTTGATTTTAGAGATCCACCTCCAATTTTCATTTTCATTTTTATATTATTTTGATTTTGATTATACACATAATTATACATACCAAATTAATACGATCCATGGTTGAACGAATTTGAATTATGATTTTTATAAAAACTCGAACTCAAAAAAAGAGCCGATTGTTTTATTTTAAAGCCATGTATATATAAAATCAAAATAGTCATTTCTTACTATTATATACACATGTGATCCAATGTATACTTAAAATTATTATATCCATTTCTTAAAAATAGAATATATGAAAACAAGCCGTAAACTCAAAATCATAAGGTATTGTATTTATATTCAATAGCCTAAATATGCATGTAAGAAACTTCTAATTCAAAAATAAAAACATATTTGTAATCCCAATTATATGCACTGCTGGGTTTCATTGAAAATAGGATACATGTTAAATCCTGAATACACACTTGAAGCCATACATGCTTGTAACTGTTTACATCCAAAGATGTGCACACATTTACGATTCCTCACAAGAAAAGCAATAATATATTGAAGCTAACCATATTGTAAAGACCACATGCATGTTAAAATGTCATGCATGGGCCCTTCTATAACATTCATGAGCTCTTATATTCAATATGCTTCCGATTCAAAAACTCACATATAATTGATTTTTTTTCACTTGCTCGCATGCTTTTTGATCTCCAACACCTTAGTATGCCGTCAGCCTCATAAGGAGGGGAGTGCTTTCACAAAAGATAATATGCTATGTACTCAATTAAGATGATCATGTTCGGTAGAATAATATGCTTTGAAAAATGACATTTTGGATGGTGAAAATCCCTATAGCAAGTTTGTGTCATGGGTAACTGGACATAGAAAATTTGGTCAGATATTGGATAACTGCAAGTACATATACACGACAACAGAAAATTTTCAGGTGCCAATTAACAGCAGTGCACCTAAGAAAGACATCCAATTTCGGTATTATGTACACTGTGCATACCTAAACCCAGATGAAAAGATGAATAGTGATGGCTAGGAATTACTAATGGTTGCAGGAGGCATATAAGTATGAAGCGGCGAATCGACAGTCCTTACAATGTCCTGTAGATAGTTCGTCTTCCAGAAGAATTAAAAGCCTGCTTGCAGTTAGCAGAAAAGCATGAGTAAAGCCTCTTGATTAAACCTAATATAAGGTCAAAACAAAATAACATTAGAAATTTTGAAAATACACATGTATAGGCCATTTGAAATTTAGTATTTTAGACCAAGATGTAAACAGAACAAATAGTGACATTAAAAGGCATACTAATGTGCATGTAACATCAATTCATTAATGAAGCAAAAATATTTAACTTGAATGTAGTTGAGGAATGAGATTTATTTGTGGTGTGAAATTTGTAGACATACTTTTTGATGGAAGTACAGACCATTCATTCATTTACTGAATAATAAAACTTGCACTACCATATCCACAAAGTATTCATACATTAATGGAAACGAAAATGCCATTTCGACCGCTTTTGTTTTAGTCAAAAACTGCAGCATCTCAATGAGCCATTGGATTACCTCCCTCCACATGAATTTCTCTCTCTCCCCCATGAATTTCTCTCGTACGATTTCAAATCCGATGAATTTCACCGCTTTTTTCCGGTTGATGTAGCACTGTCCTAATGGAAAAAAGTATCAAGAATTAATAAAAGGATGGACAAAAAATGAGTATGCAATGTACTTTTTATTCATATTGTGTATTTCCAAAGTCATCTCTATTTTTTAGACTTCAACGGGTTTGATAAGAATTGCAAATTTAAAAATATTGTAGAATGTAGGTTAACATTTTTCCAATGAGTATATCAAGAAAACCATCAAATTTTGAAAGTAAAAATTTTGTATAAACATGAAAATTCTCTAAGTGACAAACTCATATTCATTTTACCCTAGGATTTTATGATTGGTGTTAAACTTTGAATTCCGAATATAGATATAATTTTCAAACTAAGGCAAAAATTAGCATCAAATGAACAACTTGTTTTCTCATTTTGACATGAATTTCGTAAAAACCTCCTATGGTTACACAAAGCACACGGAAAATAAAATTCATGGAGGCAATAACCGAGTCACAGTTCGAAATAGTAAGGGCGCTGTGGTCTTAATTATGCAACGAACATAAACTCTAACATGACAAAAAAAATTTAATAAAAACAAATGTAGAAGTGTTTTCATATGCATAATGACATTTATATTGTAAGCGAATGAATTATACTAAGTTTATCAAAACAAAGTAGCATGATAAATCAGACAACTAATCTTGTTATGGCTCCATTTATTTCAGTTTGATGCTTTTCATTGTTAGAGTGTATATACTGGAAATAAGCCATGTATTAACTGAGCATATGGTAGACACCATAATTATGAGTTAAATACCGATATGCAAATCCTTTAAGCTTCAGATTTCAATATGGATTACCAAAATTTCTATCACATGGGAAACTCATTTATGTCTATCAAATAATAAAGCATAGCTTAAAGTCGTTGCTCAAATTTTAGTATTATAAGAACATAAATGTGAGATCAAAAAACCAACAATGCAACTGCAGAATATTGGCAGTAACCGTAATACAACAAAAATTCATGTTCCTCTCTTAAATGTTAATTCAATCAAGTATTATGTTACAAAAGTTAAGAAAATATATCTACTTAACTAATTATGATTTTTTTTGGCAAATTGCAGTTTGGTATTAAAATGGCTATGACAACAACGAAAAAAATACATGGTGAATCAACTTATATACCTCTGGTTATGCATCTTAACACACTTCATTTGATGGATAATAACATTTTCAATATATTTTCAGTTTGAGTTGTCAAAACAAATAAATTCAAATTCCTTTTACCTAAAGGACCGTAAAAAATTTATTTCAGCAGTCCTTTAAAATTGAAGGAAGACTGTAGGCCCTGAATGTAAACTGAAGGAAAATTACTTAAGTCAATCTACGTAGTTTGCACTTAATCAAATTTCATTATCTTCATGAGCAGCAGTAGGAGTAGCTTACCGGACTGTATGTGAAAGTAGAGCCAGTATGATAAGCAGAAAAGTCGATCTGAGGAGAAAGTGTTGATTAGTGATCATAGGTTCTTCATGTTCAAAATTAGAATTGCAAGGTGGACAGATTTAAAATCAAGCAAAAAAGGAGACTAGAATGAGAGTAAAGTGTGGTTATAGCCTGAAAGAATTTATCGAGGAGAAAAGTGGAGAAATATTTACTAATTTGGAGTGCAGAAGATGATTTCCTAAACATAAATATGGATGCCCTTAAAACGGAAAAGTGCATATTACTTTTACTGTTGCAATGAGGTCCTATTTCCTAATTATTTAAAGCAATCAAATATGCAGTTTAATGTTATAATCAAGGTTTACCTTCTGTTGTTTATCCAGAAGCCCACAAATTAGTTTTGGAACTTACTAATTTCCGATTTGTCAATGCTTTTATGATCCCAAGAAGTATTAGTATAGCGTTAAAATGTGTGGTACTTTTTTGGCATATATACTGACTTCAAGTGCACCATCGACATTAATGAAGAAAGCTATAGGACCTAGTGGTACATGGATCCAAACATCTGGGTTTCAATAGAAATCAGTACCTGAAGCCCATCTACGTCGTTGGATAGAATTATCCTCAAGATCTGATGGTCCATTTGTTCCCCAAATATGATCCTTTCAGTTGCTTCTCCGTTCTCTCCATTGCTAAGAGCACTATTGTTGTTTCTGTAACAGGGTGGACAGTTGTTTAGTCTAATAAGCACGTCACCTTCACAGTCTCTTAAAAGCATGTTGCAGCCATCTTGTTTGACAGTTCTAGTCGTTCCCCCAACATTTCTAGCATCTCAAATGCAATTTACCTTATACTTAGCACTTATATACTCATGCATCTTTTTGCTGATTACAACATAAATGAGTATAAGTAGAAATGTGCACATGGGAAAGAATTCTCCCTGTACATGGAAAAATTAAGCAATATGAAATTTGTTAGTAAAATAAAATATTATTCGCATGCGGTGGGAAATTTAAAAGGGAGAAGGTTATAGGATAGATCAGAAAGGCATTAGAAGGAACAACTGCACTACTTTAATCTCACTTTTTTCCAAACTCTAATAGAAAATGTAGGTGTACATCGTTTTTGTTTGGTCAGTAGTTTCATATATATATATATATATATATATTGAAACAATGATATGAAAAATCACTGAATCAAGTGACATACCGTATTTTTTGTTTGGTTCGTCTATGGTCTTGTTTCATGTTTCCTTTCTCTTCATGTATGACATAATACCTCAATATTATATTCTCATGGTGATCTCTATTTCTAGAATGTAGGTGGCATTTGGTCTTAGTAGGTAATTATCCTATTATAAAATATTTCTTAGTAAGAGGGGTTTGGACATATCATTGGCTAATTAAGTAAAAAAAGACATAAAAAAATGATGAATATGACCATGAATTATGCAACTTTCACTTTGTTGGTTGTTTAACCGAGCATGAAAATTTTGAACTTCGAAAATTACAATAAGATGTTATAGTGTTTCCTCAGCATTTATAAAATCATACAAAAATTCAATAGTAAATAATCAAAAATGCAATTTATAGGAAATATCCATAACAAAAACCAAACCTGTACGTAATATTTGTTGTGCTTGATTACTTGTTTTGATAAATAGAACAGTAAAGTAGTTCTACATATAAATCAATTAGCTAAACTCCTTATTGAACCACCAAAGTAAACAAACTACATTGCACCTGGGTAAAAAATCAAACAATCTACCATATATGCTCATGCTAATTTACAAAAAATCCGATGCAAAACCTCAAAGCTTTGATATGGAAAAATGTTTATGAAAAACGCATCATACAACCAACCGCATTTAGAGGACAATTTTTTTGAGTAAATCAATGCAGGAAACCTTGACTCTATAAGAATAATAAGTAAATGAGGGAATGTTGTCCATTCTTTTGTCAATATATGAAATTGGTTGTTAACCTTGTAACAATGGTTTTTTATAAAATAAGAAAGATGTCATTTCAAATCATAAAGTAACATTAAAACCTAACAAATATCAAGGACTGGCTGATTAGAGAAGTGTTAATGTTTCATTGAAAAACAAAAAGTGTAATGGTTGTATTGTTTAAAAAGGGAAAAATTATGTTCTCTTATACAATTTGTTAACATCCATATAGGCAATACTAACAATATAAGATTTATATAGAAAAAAAACATTAAATTTAAAAAATAAATAAAAGAAAAAAATAGCAAAAATAATTTGTTTTCGAAGTAGTGTTAATACTATGAAAGAAAATGAAAAAGCCCAGTTATGCATCATCATCATTCTGAGTCCAATCAATTATAGGGTAGTTTATATTTGCAGTTACATACCTAAATTTGAATTTCTTAGATGAAATAATACTACATGCATATATTAAAGCAAAATATATGGGAAATTTTAGCACACTCCAAACTGAACTAAAAAAAAATGATGCAATTTTAATCATATCCAATGAAGTAACACCAAAATCATAATGCAGAAGATACTCAAAATAATCACCTGTCTCTAGCACCTTTTGTGATAGCCATGTACCCTCAGTTCCAAAAAAAAGCTGTGCTAATTTTGAATGGATGATCTACCACCGAAGCAGCTCCATCAACTATATCAAACCAACATACATAAAAATCATTCCCCTAAAGATATGCTACCTACACAACAAAGTGGCATTAAATATTTTAACCACGACGTTCAGCTAGGGGTGGGAAACATAGTTTCATAATTTTATTTTTTCAAAAATAATAGCATTGCCACATAATGTAATTGCTCTGTATTATAATTAACAAAGCAAACCTTTTTAAAGTTCAATTTATAAGCAAATTCACCATAGTAATCTTTCTAATGTCAACATTGATGAGAGAAGTGCTAACCTACAACTAAAAATCCATTTGTAGAAGAGGTGGAATCTTGTGGTATGCTTCTTAGTTGATTACATTGCAACCTACATCTAGGAATATTTGTATTGTTCATAAGTTATTGAAATGTTGGTTTAATATTTGATGATGAATCATATACGCATTCATGCAGTAATTGTACCCAATCTTTATTGTAGAAGAATGTTTTTACATTTTCCTAGAGTAATACATATTTAATAATGGGCTAGCAAACTACTTGAAATGTACATATACAAAATTTTACAATATGCAACGCTTTATTTCAAAAACTGGTGAATAAATTCTTTATCATTATTTTTCATGTCCCAAGGATAAAAAAGAGGCGAAGGATATTTTAGATATAATGATAGCATAATTAATTAACACAACGGAGTTAACTATTATCATGGTAAGTAAACCAAATAACGTATGCATTGCTTATTAAAAACGTGTTTTTTTTGTCATTCAATAATGATCCGATCAGATTTAACATCAAAGAACTAATGAATACCGCAAGAATATCATGTATAATAATGTATTCATTGCGTTCTTATCCTATTCTCAGTTGATTGACTCATCATAATGAAAAAAAAAAAAAAATCAAATTTAAGAGCATTGAACAAAAATAAAGGTAGCATGAAAAATACGTGTCTTTCTTCTACATATTTGCAAGCTTCACATCTCTCTCTTCACAAACCTTCGGTCCATATATTTTCTGTCAGCATACTATTTATTTCTCAGCTTGTACTATAACTTTAGGCATTTTTGCTAAATCAAGATTATAATGATGTAACTAAAATTTACTCTCTTAGACTATTTTTTTTAACCTTTAATGAGAATAAATATGAAATCACAACTAATTTTAAGAAAAATATATTCATCAAAGCAGTTAAAGCAGCGACTGATGATTGTCTTTGATGACTAATCTACATAAAATCAGTTATAAAGATGAATCAATATTTAGTCTTCAAACTAAGAGAATATACCTCTGAAAAATGAAAAGTTTGATTTTGATAAACAACTTTGAGATCCTCAATTGTTTTTCCAATCGCTATTGTGTTGTTCACTCACACGACCATGTTGTTTTCTTCCTCCAAAGTTTGTTCATCAATTGCAGAGCTTGATATAATACTTTGTTAGGCCATGAAATCTACTGGAATATTACACTATTTTATTGGTGTTAATAAGCGTGAATATAAAATCAAAACTGGCACTTAAAAATAATATAATCATCAGATAAGCTAAACAAACATAATTGATAATTATCTGCAATAACCTATATACAATCAATTATATAAATAATGCTGAATTGAAAGACAATTCAGTGTTCTGTCTTCAAATTATGAGAACAAAATTAAGAATTCAAACATCTGGAAAATTGAATAGTAACTTTGAGATCCTCAATTGCCAACCGCTTTTGTGTTCTGCCCTGATACACCGATCGTTTAGTTTGTTCATCAGTCATAGAGCTTGATTTAATACTTCATCGGGAACCGAAATGTTTTGGAATTTTAGGCTATTTATATTACAGTCAATAAGCATGAATATGACATCACAAAGGACATTTAATACTAATGTAATCGCTAAAGCAGCTAAACAAACAAATTTCATAATCATTAATCACCTGTATTGATCCACGTCAAGTCAATATAAATAATTCTGAATTAAAAGGTGCATCAATATCCAATCTTTAAAATAAGAGAACAAACCTGTGGATTGTTCGATTCTGATAACCCACTTTGAGTTCTTCAGTTGATTTTCCAAGTGCTTTTGTACTCTTCCTTGGACAGACCTATGCGAGTTTTTCCTCTTGATCAATCATCAAGGTTGACATAATTGTGCTAATTCTAACGCAAATTATTCATTATTATGTCATCAAATCAATTTATTTCACTTTTATCAAAGAGTTATAAGGAACACCAGCAAGCTGTGGATTTCTTCGGAAGGATTAACAAAAATTGGAATTTTATGATCGAAATGTTGGAAAGTTAGCTAACAAACGTTTCAAAACTAATTTGTTTTAAAATAAAAACTGAAATAAAGCATCAAATTGAACTAACAGCTAAGTAAGCTAAAAGGAGTATCTACAAATCAGTTGAAAGATCAAGAATTACTGAAGTAGAATAGGCTTGCCCTTCTTCAGTTTTCTGATCTGCAAGCTCCCATCTCTAAGCAAGGAATTTGATATATGTAATTTAGTACACCTATTCCCATTTGCAGAGTTAGTGAGCCATTTTTATTGAGGAAGGAGTGTCTAAGATTTACGAATAAATGTGAAAGAGAAATAACATGCACTTTCGTAAGAAGCAAGGAGGGATGCTGATAGAAGGACGTGTTTCCATTTTTGTTGTTACGTAGATACATGGGGTTCTTTTTTAAGGTAAAAAGGCATCTAAATTCTTGCTACGCTAGAAGAAGCTAACAGCACAGTAAAAATAAGAAAATGCCAATTTTGCCAGTTCAAAAAAGGCTTCGTTTCGTTATTAAATTCGGATTAACCTTTCTTGTTTTGTTCCACTATAATGATAGTATTGTACAGCCTTTTAACCTTCAATTTGAGAAACATTTTATTGTGAAATTTGACTTATGTGATTGGTTAGTGCAAATGTTTTTATTCTAGTAACATGGTTAACCAGTAGAAAAAAGACAAAATCAAAAGAAAGTGCATGAGAAGATAATGTTCGCAACTGGAGCTATAATTTATTTATTCAGAGAGTTTACCTGTTTTGACTTACCTTATATTTTGAATGGTTAAATCCCTTTGAACATGGATTATATCAAATCATTTGAGTCAGACTGTCACGAAAACAAAAATAATCCAATTGGAAAATAACACTATGATTCCTGAAAAAAGTTCAACGAAATTATGCAGCAGTGAGGAGTTTACGTGGTAAACACGTAAGAGTAACTATTTACAACTCTTACATGTTTGCTGCAAAAACATTTGTTTATAAAATGCTTGACTGAAGTATAAACATAGATCCGTAGTAATGACTCCATGTCTTCACAATGAACTAATATATGCAAAACTCACCAATTGTGATGTGATCCAATCAATACATAGTCATTTAAAAACATCAAGTTTGTGGTCATTTTTAGTAGGGTGCCTAAAATTGTAATGTAGATAAATCAAATTATTACATGAATTTGGATGTTATTACTCATGAATTTCAATAAAAAAAACAAAGCAAAACAACTAACCATACCTTTTATGCTTTTCCTAGTTGAGAAAGTGTGGTCAATCAATCGTGTTACGTCCATTAAAGTGAAATCTTAACTGAGTCCTATAGCAGAAATGGAGAATGAATATGAACAATCGATTAAAAAAACTGCGCTACATTATCTATTATCATCAAGCAATACAGTGGAAAAATAGGAAAAATAAAATTTCGTGGAATATGAGTGAAAAGGCATAATTTATTTTAGAAAATAATTAAAACGGATAATCTAAATACAAAGCATTCACCGAACCATATTATTCTGGAATGCAACATGATATTATTAAATGTATCATATCAAGGATGAGTGCATCCTACCTATACACGATCCAGTGACACTGCAATTGCGTCCCATTAGGTGAACATGATGTTAACTGAAATAAAATAAATACTATAGATTAGAAAACAAATGTATAGGTTATTATAACTAAAATATCAAAAGTGGAAGAAAATAACACATATGAATAGCTAATCTAATGCACAGTATGTCAGTCATTTAGCAGTTTTAATTCTGAGAAAAAGTTCAGCTGTTATTGACCATGCATTTGAAGCAAAGGATGTTAGAAAACATGTTGCTCTGAAACTACGAAATCAAGTGATTACTATAATTTAATAGATTAGAATTATTTAGAAAATCAATACATAAGGTTATAGGTAGGCAGGCTGGATTTTGGAATAAAAAATTATGGCATTTTTATGATGTATTGGATACCTAAATACATGCTTACGAATCTTCACAGCGGGTAGGCTGAAATGTTTTTATCTGTGAGCTCACACTCGTAGGTAAGCTAATTACTTCTATAAGTGAAGAATGTCTTTATAAATTACAACCCCATGTATCCATTTGGATTGAATTTATTATTATTATTTTCTAGTACATTGGTCCAAATTAAAATGAAAAATATGTTTTCGAGAGTATAATAAGTTCAATAATTGACCCAAAAGGAAGGAATCTCTAACCAATTTAAGATTGGGTCAGTGAAAATGTTATACATTATAAATACATACTTCAGCATAGTTGAAATCTAAATAGGGGACGAAACTTTTCAGTACATTACTGCCAACCCAAAGCGTACAACATCATATCTTTTGTATAGAATTAAATATAAGTTGGTAAACAATTATTTTATTTACCTTCTCATATAGTCCGCTCATAGCTAATGAGCGGGTTCTCCATTGCCTAAACCAGTAGAAAATCAAACTTAGTAAACAGGCTAGTATGTCTAAAAAATAACCTATGAATTTGTCTACAAATACATTTACGAAGACCAACTGAAGGGAAAATAAGTTTATTTAGAACTAATTAAACCCATTTTACAATGTAAAGTGTAACTTTATGGGTAAGACTTCAATATAAAAGTATGAGCATAGTCAAAACATAATTTCCAATTTCATATAGTGGTTGCATAGACAAGAATGGATTCACTATATGGCAGATGAAGCAGACTGAGGCGTGTAGAAAATTGACTTTTTATTTGTGGAAAACTACTAAATTTCATGTCAATGTCCAGAAAACTGATTTAATCAATCCATCTAGGTGATTAATAACCTTATACAGAATGAAGTAGGAAAATCTTAGTCATTTCTGCTAACTGTAAAACTATAGTCAGAACTTACCACCATTTCTTCTTACTATGAAACACAACAGAGTTCAGTACATAGCAATCAAGTTGTCTACCAGGATGACCTCTCTACCAAATTGTACGCAATAATCATGTTTCATGTTCAACATAACTGAATAACGAACGTTTCAAAATTAATCCTATGTCAAATAGAAATAGGAACTTATTATTTGCATATAATTATGTCTTTGGTACCTCAAATCCGTAGAATTCATCCGTAATGAATAATTTCATTTACGGCCAAAATTGTACTGATCCCAAAGTTACGGCCGAGTCCATAATCTAGAACATACGTCTAATTCAAAATAAAAAAGATTTGTAGTAGTTAAAAAGGTCGATTGAATAGGTTGAAACGTGATTGAAAGCAATGATAAAAGGATAAATTACCATTTGATGATCGTAATGGTAGATATCGATTGATTATTCACTGGCACGAATTCAAAAGAGCAGAGGATAATTAAGAAAAAGCAGATTCAATTTGACATGTTTGGGAGAAAATAGTTATTTTTGATTTGGGGGGGGGGGGGGGGGGGGGGGATTTAGGAAGATGCGTAGTAACTGTTGCGGCCGAACTAAAAATTGAGTACTGAATAAATGGACATGTGTAATTCAAAGAAATGCTTGGATTCTTCTATCCAGTATAACTAATAGATTAATTTGATTTCAAGCTTCGCTTGATCATATCTTGTTCATACTTAGTCCGATTTACGCAAACCAAAAGTCTATCTGAATTAGAATTTCGTAACAAACACAACGGCGAAATCCATTTTATCTAATTCTGAATGTTTTATTAATTAATATTCAATTTATTAATCTTCTTCATATAATTATTGTTTTATTAAAATTTGGGGTGTTACATTCTTTCCTCCTTAAAGGATTTCGTTCCCGAAATCTCCAAGGTTAGAAGAATGTTATAAATGTTATCAACCATTATGTACACCCATCTACTCATTCATCAACTACTGACATACGTTGTCCTTAAAATTTCTAATGCTTTGTATGGACATATGTAAAAGTGTTGTCTATATGTCCCTAAGATAATACGGAAATTAGGCGATCTACTGATTTAGTTGACAATCCTTAATGCAATTCATGTATGTGCTATGTATCCAATATGTATGCAAAATAATCATAATAATACACATAAATTCTATATGTGTGCAACAATCATTTACCAAAATGCAACATCCGAGTGATGATTCAACCATTTCCATCTGTTTTTAAAGTAAATTAAAATGCGCACACATCCATATGCAATATGTAAGTGGTCTAATTAAGCCGGACCCTAATCTAGTGCCTAGTGTATGTATATGCATCTACTAGTAAATACTTGCATCCACTTGCAACCATCAAACATAACATGTCTCAAACACATGTTTTAAACCATTCCTATCATCCATAGGTTTTTACCGAAGAATCAAGATTCAAACGATAAGAAAAACAGATTCAAACTCAAAAGCTTAGAAAGGAATTAAGAATGTACTCTCAAAGAGAAATGGAAAAGAAGCGCGATCTTGTCTTTACATTCCCAATTCACATCGTCACAATCTTCTCCCCATTGTACCTTAACCGACATGATCTCCTTGTTTCGTAGCTTCTTAACTTCCGATCCAAGCATTCGAGTAGGAACTTTTCTAACTGATGCCTCCTTCACTATCTCTACATCCTCAAGGGCACTTGGCTCTACTACCTCTGCAGAATCATGTAGACATTTCCTCAAGTGTGAGACATGGAGCACATCGTGAACTTCCATAAGTCTCTCTGGTAGTCCAACTCTGTAGGCTATCTGGCCTATCCTCTCTACTATGGGAAACGACCCTATAAACCTTTGCGCCAACTTCTCAACCAAACCAAAGTGAACAACGTTCCTCAAAGGTGACACCTTGATAAAGACCATATCTCCTACCTCGAACTCTAAGCCAGTCCTCCTCCGATCGGCATACGACTTCTGCCTGTCCTGAGCTGATTTCATTCGTCTCCAAATCAGGTTTACCTTCTCTGAAGTTTCTCTAACCATTTCAGGCCAAAGTAGAAGTCTGTGCGTAGACTCCCACCAACATGTAGGTGATCTGCGGGGTCGTCCATAAAGTGTCTAGAAGGAAGCCATACCAATACTCGTCTGATAACTATTATTGTAGGCAAACTCTACTATTGGGAGATGTTCCTCCCAAGTCCCTCCGAAGCCTAGGATACATAGTCTCAATAAATCCTCGAGAACCCAATTGACCCTCTCTATTTGTCCATCCATCTGAGGGTGATAGGCCATGCTAAGTCGTAACTGTGTCCCTAGTGCCTCCTGCAAGCTCCTCCAAAACTCACTCGTAAAAATGGAGTCATGGTCACTAACAATATTGGAGATTATACCATGAAGTTGGATGATCTCTCAAGGATATACCGATGCTAACCATCAATAAAATCCATAGAGACGCTCTCCCACTTCCAATGTGGTATATCTAGACAGGTTTCCTCTGTTCAACCTTCACTTGCTGGAAAGTCAAACATCGGGCTACATACTCTGCCATGTCCTTCTTTATTCTAGTCCAATGAAACTCTCTCTTCATATCTCTGTACATCTTGTCACTGCCCGGATGGATAGTCATCCAAGAATGATGAGCCTCTTTTAGAGCTGATATCAACAAATCATGAACTCTGGGAACACACAGTCTTCCATCTCGACGTAGACACCTTCTCTCGTCCACAGAATACCTAGCAAGGTGGCTAGAGGTCTCTCCTCCACTGAGTCGGTCTATGATATCCACTAATTGCTGATCCTCACGTTGAGTGGATCCAGTGCGCTCCAAATGAGTAGGTCGCACCTCTAATGATGCTAACAATCCGGGTGCAAAATCCATAAATGGTCTAAAATCAAATGACGAGATAAACTCCAAGCTCTGCCACTTTACGAATAAAGGACTTAGAGCCATCCTTTGCCTGCTCAACGCGTCTGCCACCACATTCCCCTTCCCTAGGGTATACGCTATCTCGAAGTCATAGGACGCAAGTAACTCCATCCAACGCTAGTGTCGTATATTGAGATCTTTCTGCTAGAACAAGTACTTGAGCGATTTATGATCTATGTAAAGCTCGAACCTCTCACCGAGTAAGTAGTGTCTCCAAGACTTGAGTGCAAACACTATCGCCGCCAGCTCCAAATCGTGGATAAGTTGGTTCTTCTCATATAACCTCAACTGCCTACTCCTGTAGCAGACAACCCTACCTTCTTGCATCAATACAACACACAAACCCATGCCATAAGCATCCTTATAGACGGTAAACATCTTAGTACCATCAGGAAGAGTCAAAATTGCAAATAATGTAAGAGCCTTCTTTAATCTCAAGAATGCATCCTCGCAATCTATATCTCAAGCAAAAACTAGGTTCTTCTTCATCGGACGGGTAAGCAGAGCTAAGATCCGTGCAAAGTCCTTAATGGATTTTCTAAAGTAGCCCGTTAATCCCAATAAACTCCTAACCTCTGTCGCATTCTTAGGGGATTTCCAATCTTGAAATGTGACAACCTTAGTGGGTCCACCGCTATTCCATCCTTGGAGACAACATGCCCTAGGATCCTTATCCCCAGTTAGAAATGCTCCGTCTAATAAACCCCTTCTCGAACAACTCACCCACTTGCTTACTGAGCTCCCTCCTCTCTTTAGGAGCCATGTGGCACATTACTAAAGCAACAGGCCTTGCATTCTCTACCAAGTATATCCAGAAATACATCTCTTGCCTGGGAGGTAATGCTCTCACCTCTTCGAATATGTCAGGAAAATCTCTAACTATGGGTACCAAACTGAGATCGTATACAGAAGCATCTAGGGAATCTGAGAAACTAAGCATAATTAACCCCTGCGGGTCATAAGAAATCTAGAGAGTTCTACCATGGCATGTCAAAAGCCTGACAGCTCTCCTCTCACAATCGAGGATGACACAATACATGGCTATTCAATCTGTCCCTAGAAAGAACCCGTAACCCATAAAATCTAGAACATATGCATCGCACTCAAACTTGGCTCCTAGATCGGAAATTTTCAAACCTCGAAATATCATAGACAGGTGAGCCGTACCCCCTATAGTGTTTGAGACCACTACAGGATCAAAAAACATACAAGTATCTTTGCAGACTATCAACAACAGAATTAAATATGAAAGAACGAGAAGCATCAGAATCGAACAAAGTCCTAATAGGAGAGTAAAAAAGAGAAATCAAACCTACTACAGTGACTTTCCTAACTCGGTCCTGACTACCCATCTGAGTCATCTCAAGCGCATGAATTTCAAGCACATGAATTTGTTCTCCAGGTGATCTTACCCCCTAACCCTGTTTATGAGGGTACTGCTTGCATTAGTGTCCCTTTTGTCCATAATTGAAACAAACATTCTTAGTCTTCCTACAGTCTTTGACAAAGTGTCCCGCCCTTCCACAACCATGACACTTAACTTCTATCTTGATTTGTTCCTTCTCAGGTTTCTCTCCCTTCTTCTTTGCACCCTTCTTGATTCCCCACCTTTTCTTTCTAGTCTTGGGCTTGGCCTCTTCGGTTTTAACTTCTTACTTGTCCACTTTGCCATTCTTATGCATCAAAGTCATATTCACTAGCCTATCAAATGTAGCTCCCATAGGGATATGTGTCTTTGCTACTCCTTGGAGAGGTTAGTTCAACCCACTCGCAAATATCAAAGCCTTCTTGTGAGGAGCGTTTACTAAATCCAAGCCAAACCTTGCTAATTTATTAAAGTTATCCACATACTCTTTCACCGTCATACTTCATTGCTTTAGGCTGAAGAACTTCTCCAGTTGCATTCCTTCTTTAGTTTGTGATAAGAACCTCATTTTGAATCTATTCTTAAACTCATCCCATGTTGCCACCTTCTTCCCTGCTTGAGTTACCTCCCACCAGTATAATGCTTCCTCTTTAAGCTGCCAAGCAGCCAACTAAATCTTCCTCCTATCATCTAGATCCAACAATACAAACACATTCTTCGTCTCCCTAAGCCAAATGCGATCCTCCACATAACTCTCCATTCCATGAAATGGCTTGCCGCCCATCGCACAGAAATCCATACAAAGCCTAGAGAAGTTAACTACTGGATTGGGTGAAACTACCGCGGCTGTAGCTGGGGGAGGGACATTTCCTTGCACTTCGGTAGGCCTCAACATATCTACGGAACCATGTCATAATGGGAATGCACTCTGGGAAATTGGGAGCCCCTGACATGTTGAAAAGAGAAGAGATAAGGATTGAAAAAAAGATCGAATGAATATTGCAATTGACTTGAGGGGATATATTTTTCAAAAATAGGTTTTTTCTTGAAAATTATATACACTGAAAACACTTTTTCAAAAAAATTCTCTTATTATCACCTACATGAGGATGCATTAAGTTTTTTGAAGCACAATAGGTATAAAGTAACAACACAGACTAAAATTCATAAGACATAATATAAAATACAATAGAAATATTTTAACATTTATCATTATTGAAACACTCATAACCTTACAATTTAAAGTACTATAAACCCATAATCTGTCTCGTGGAAAGAAAAACATCAGAGTACAAGAATAAAACAAATACTGAAGCAATACATGAAGTAAGAAATGGTCTAAGTCCAAGCTGAATCAAAATATCAAATGTCACTTCTGCGATCCACCGCCTTGAAAATATGAGGGGAAAGGAAGAAAGAGTGAGAAAAACAAACTAGGTCAGACAATAAGTCTGGCAAGTTCCAGTGATTTTCAGCATAAGCATAAGATAAAGAAGTATTTAGATGGATGAATAGTAATGGACATGAAAATACGATAAAGTAGAAAATACGGAAACAAGACAAGCTTCTTATTCATATCCCAGAATTTCTACACCAACTATCATAATATAAAGATTAGCTTTTACCTAATTTCTACTTAGTGATTGGCTTCTTAAACAGGATGTGAATAATCTGTGCCAGCTATGGCCATCGGGGTTATCAGTTCCAAACCCATCAACTAAAAGAAAGACACATCCTTAATCACAGATGTTACAATGTCTTATTTTTCACTATCAGATCCATGCACACTCATGACTCTACCGAAACGCGCCCGTACCCACCTCTCGTCTGGACCTCTTACTACCTAGTTCAGTATGTGTGCCTTAGCCCTTACCTAGTGTGAGGCCCTCGATAACCAAGGAGTACCGACTAATATGGATTCTGATACAAAAATGCATATGACATAAGCCGCCCGAGACTTGGTCCCCAAGTTAACTAGGATTTCTATGAGCCTCTTATATCTTAAAAGGTTGGACCCTTTTCTCTTATTAACTGTGTAAGTTTAACTTAATACATTTTAATTTCATTAATAAGCCCAGTGTAACATCTTTTTTTTTTAGAGGAAGACGGGTGTGTAGCGTGAAACTACACAGCCGGTTATGCGTAAAATATCGTAGATAATAATATAAACTGGTTGATAGGCCCAACCAGTAGCAAGTAGTTTAGACCTAGGTGGTCAAAAGATAATACAAGTACTGATCTAAATATATACATCATAGAGAACTGAGCATAAGGTAAGAGTACATAGCCAAAATACTACATATGCAATACTGAGCAGCTACATCTGGATCAATGGGGGACAAAGGTACTGCTTTCTTGAGAGCTAGGAGACTGGGGTATTGGAAGGGAAAGCCTGAAGCATGCATGCCTGTTTGTTCTTGTCCATGATTCAAATAGATGCAAGATATGATAACATATACCCATCATTAGCTTCGAGGGTCTGCCGAAGATGATTGCATTACGTTCTAACCGAATACACCCTGAAAAAAAGCCACTAAAGAATCTATTAAATGGTCAGGGGGGTGATGTTGCTAGTAATCGAAGAATGAGTTGAAAGAAGGGATGAAACCAAGGATGAAAGAACTGACTGCAGCCCACACAGCATATGAGAATTTGCAATCAAAGAAGAGATGTGAAATGGATTCGTTATATTGTTTGCACAACACACATATGGGATCAATATTGATATTAAAGCGATGGAGCCTGTCTCTGATATTAATAGGGTCATGTATGAGAAGCCATTGAAAGAAGATAATGCGAGGGGGAGAGGGGAGGGGAGGTGGCATTTCCAGATTCTCAAGAAGGAGAAGCTTCGTCCAGGGAGTATTAAGAACTTGTAGCAGGAAGCTACCGAGAAGATGTTGGATGGGCTTAAGGCCCAAACGAATGAATCTGGTTCTGGTAATAAGTGAGTAGAGCTGAGAATATGATCCACCGAATTTATTTCATTTAATGCTTCAAAGCCCAGAAAAGTTTCTGGAAAAAGGCCCATTGGGCCAAGCTCATGGGCCTCAGCAATCGTGAGTATGCTATTTTTGCTTGGTGCAAGGATGGGGAAAAGAGAGTGAAGAGGGATTTGTTCCTTCCAAATATCCAACCAGAAGAGGCAAGATTCCCCATTACCAACTTTAACATGAAAAAGAGATTTAACTCTCGTTATGGTGGATAGAATTCTATTCCAAAATGGTGAGGGTCTGACATCAGGTCTAAAGTGGAGAATGATGAAGGAGTTAGAATTGTACAAGCGATTCAAGATCCAGTCTTTCCAGATGAATTGACCAGGCAAGAGAGCTCGCCATAGCCATTTAGCAAGCAGTGCAATATTAAAGGTCGAGAGGTTCAGAACACCAAGGCCACCATGGTTAGTTGGGAGACAAATAGTTTACTAGTTGATTAACTTTTTCAGCTTACTCCCGTTCCAAAGGAATGTACTACGAAATGAGTCAATTCTTTTGATAACGCAATTAGGGAGTTTGTGGAATGACATCCAGTAAGTTGGAAGTGATGAGAGTACATGCTTTACAAGAATAAGACGGCTAGCAGAGGATAAAGAATTTGTTTTCCAGCTTGAAAGCCTACTTTCAATCTTTGAAATGAGTGGTTCCCAATCTGGTTTGTGGAGTTTAGAAGGGCGGAGAGGAATACCAAGATAATTAATTGGGATTGAATCTAGCTTGCAATTAAGGCAATCAGCTATAACAGGACCCAGGTGAGCACAATTACCAAGCATAATAATGGAGCTTTCGTTAAAATTAATTGAGAGGCCTGAAATCATTTCAAATGAGTATAGAAGAACTTTGAGAGAGTGAATGTTTTCGGGGGGGGGGGGGGGGTGGTGAAAAGAATCGCGTCATCTGCAAATTGCAAATTGGTTGCACAAATTTCAGAATTTGGGATTGGAATACCAGAAAGTATGCCATGAGATAGGGCTTGTTTTACCATTTGATTGAAGACATCGGCTATTTGAACAAAAATGAGAGGAGAGAAAGGATCCCCTTGTCTTAAGCCTCTCATAGATTTAATTTTACCACCATATTCACCATTGATAAACACAGTAGAAATGCTAGTGTGCAAAATTTCTTTGATCCAGTTACACCACCTTAATGGGAAACCCCTATGTATCATCAAGGATAAAATGAATTCCCAATTGACTGAGTCAAAAGCTTTTGAAAAATCAAGTTTGAGTAGGACACCAGGGGAGTTAGAGAAGTGGCAATGAGAGATTACTTCTTGTGTTGCTGCTACACAGTCAAGGATATTTCTACCAGAGATGAAAGCTGATTGTTCGATACCCACCAAAGAGTCAATGTGTTGTTGAAGTCTGTTTGATAGAATTTTAATGATGATTTTGAAAGTTGTATTGAGAAGACTAATAGGTCTAAAGGAGGAGACAATATTAGCACCATAATGTTTTGGGATGAGGATAATGTTGGCATAATTCAATTTTGCAATTGATGAGGGGTTTGAGTAGAATTCATAACACATATCAATGATGTCAAATTTTAAGATGGGCCAAAAGTGTTTGAAGAAAGATGGGCCAAAGCCATCAGGCCCAGGAGCCTTATCATCGGCCATATCCTTAACAACATTCCATATTTCCTCCTCTAAGAAAGGATGGTCAATGTTAATGGGTGTTGGGCTTGGGTATAGATAGTGCCAATCTATGTTTGGAGAGGGGGTGGAGATGAACCAAGAATGCTTCTGTAGAAGATAGTAAATTGATGGAAAATATCTTTAGAGTCGGTGAAGGTAATGTTATTGTGAACAATTTCAGAGATGAATGAGGAGCGTCTATGACAATTGGAAGTTCTATGAAAATATGCAGTGTTTTTATCACCATCTTTAATCCATTTCGCTTTAGATCTTTGTTTCCATCCAATCTCTTCTTGTTTGATTAGTCTGTCAAGTTCTGCTTCATGTTCTTTCAAAACATGTCGTTCATAATCAGATAAAGGTCGAAGTTCCTCAATGATATTAAGATTAAGAATGTCATCTTGTGTGGATGAAAAACAACTTATTAAGGAATTCCAAACATGTTTAGCCCATGGTCGAATCAATTTATGAAGAGAGCGAAGCTTGTTAACAATTCTAACCATGGCAGAGTGGTGAGATGGAAGTTGATCCCAGTTGAGTTTGATAAAATCGTCAAAAGATGGTTCTAAAAGCCAGAGACGCTCGAATCTGAATGGGCGCTTAAGTGGAATGTTTGTACAGGTGTCAAGAAGAACTGGGCAGTGATCTGAAATGGTGGTGGCAAGACCATTGACCAAGGTCAACGGAAAGAGGTCATCCCAGATGAGATTAAAGAAGAAAGGATCAAGCTTGGATAATGATGGATTTTTTCTTCTACTTGACCATGTAAAACGACTATTGTTGAAAGGTGGTTCAATAAGTGAACAAGATTGAATAAGTGCATTAAAAAGAGAAGAATCTGAGGATAGGTTGCCTAAATTACGATCATCTAATGAACGAGTTGTGTTGAAGTCGCCACCAATTATCCAAGGTTCATTTATATTTTGCGATAAGTTATGACAATGTTGCCATGTTTCAGCTCTACTCTGATGATCATTAGGAGTGTACACATTAGTGAAGTGGTAAATGATGTTAGAAGGGATGTGACGAAGGGACACGTGTAGAATAGAAGAATGAGATAACGATTGTTCAAATGCCCACACGTGCTCATTCCACGAAGTGAGTAGACCACCACGAGTGTCAACAGCATCCACGTGTGACTAGCCAGATAAGAAGGGACCACAAAGAGTACGAATGAGAGAATTGGTTGGATTATAGGTTTTTGTTTCTTGCAAAAATAAAATATCAATATGGTGAGGGGAGATGATGAGATTGACAGCATGATTTTTTGTAGGGTCCCCCAACCCTCTAATAGTCCATGTGACTATTTTCATTTAGAAAGGTTAGTACGCTGTTGTTCTAGGGCTTGCATGGCAGTATAATGTTTATCATGCAAACACACCCCCATTTATTTTGCCAATTTTTTGTTTAACTCTTTATTAGCAGAAGAAACAATGATTAGTTCAAAATAACTACCCGAAGATCCTGGAGGCAGTGAGCGAGCCCTATTGAGTCTTGCACTTCTCCTGATAGTTGATGAGGAGAAACGAGGGGAAGATGAACCCTGGCCTTCTTGTTGACGTTGATCCTGATGCTCCTGAAAAGCTGACGGCTGATGATGTAGAGGAATTGAAAGATCCAGATCCACCATTGGATCCCACCTAGGCACAATGTTGTCTTCTTTGTTGAAATCCACCAAAGCAAGGTCTTGAGGTTGATTGTCCAGCACCATTGGAACTTGCCACAAAGCCTCGTCATTCATCACGTCAAATCTGTCCTCCTCCATACAATCTGGTTGTTGGGCTAAGGGTTGAAAGATAAAGCCAATATAGTCATAATTAATTCCCAGAAGGAGAATTTCTGGGCGTTGGCAAGGGTGTGCGTGTGTCCATCATTCTATCTTAAGCTTCATAGCATGGTTCCTTATATAAGTAATGTAAGAACATGGAGTTGTAATACCTTCGAAGAACAGTATCTTCACAAAAAGGAAGCAATGGTCCATATAGGACCAGTCACAAGAGTCTGTGTGAATGAATCTTCCCATCGACTTTAGGGCTTCCCTGATAGTGTCAGAGTCATGTCTGTAAAATTCTGGAAAAACCACTGATTTTGGCCCAGCACGCATTTTCGAGGAGGGGTTCAGGATATTCTTCAAGAGTTGTTGCTTGTTGTAAGAGTACAACACCATCTTCTTTCGTTAGTACTTTCAGATGCAAGGCATGGTCTTTAATGGCAGAGTTAGGGAAACAAATGAGAAAGGATTTATCTATAGCATGCCAGATCGGCCACTCATACTCCTAACCAAAAGTTGACTTGAGTGCATTAGAGAGCATCTCGATAGACCAGAGGCCATCAATGTTAATCGCAGTGAGGTAGAGATATGCATCTGCCATTTCTCGAAAAATTGGAAATTCTTGTTTTCGTTTAGGTGGAGAAGAAGGAGATAAAGAAGAGTTTTTGTTTTGAATGAGAGGGGGTTTAATTTTGATATTGGGTGCAGTTGTATTAGAGATATAATTACGATTTAAAATATGAGTAGACCGGTGAGACCCTCTCTTCTGAAGATACAGGTATTGTGGCTTGCGACTGTTCGTCGTTTGAGTTGTATGGGGGCACCTCCAATCAGTCTCAGTTATTCTAAAGGGTGGTAGCTTTTTATTGGGACAATGCAAGATTGCATACCCAAAGAGAGAGCAATTATAGCATATTACTGCATTTCTACATGATTTAGCCACATGTCCTCGATTAGCGCACTTCAGACAACGTCTCTCCGAATTCAAAAAACTTCAACGTCTCTCTGATTGAACTGAAGGTTGGAAGGATTCTTCTCCGCTTGATAGGTGAGTTAGGGAGAACAGGCGGAAGCTTAGCTCTTGAAGCCGCCACTTGAGCGTATGTAAGCGAAGGTTGATCTGTAGGGTCTGACAGTTTTTTTGGGTTTGAAGGTTAACTGTACCATTGGGGAAGTGATGAACTAGTAGTGGGTCTGTGTCTAATGGAGAAGAGAATGAGGAGAACTGAGGAGATGATCGTGATCGGGGGTGAGAGAACCGAGAATAAGAGTTGAACTGAGAAGATGGAGCATGGTGAAGTTGGTGGTGAAGTGATGAACTGGTCATAACCGAGCCCAGTGTAACATCTTATTATATTTCTTAGGTTGTAATTAACGAAAGTAATGTACAACCGTTTTATCTCTAGATTGTAATGAACGAAAGTATTCTACAAACTTTTATTCTTGGATTGTAATTAATGAAAGTAATTTACAACCCTTTACCTCTAGATTGCAATTAATGAAAGTAATCTACAACCTTTTTATTCTTGGATCATAATTAACGGAAGTAATCTACAATTCTTTTCCTCTAGATTGTAATTAACGAAAGTAATCTACAATCTTTTATTACCTTGTCACTTATTGTCCAGTTACAAGTTATAGGTTACTATAACATGTTTACTTAATGTATAATTAAGTATATCTTATTCCAATTCACATATTTTCTAATGATATGTCTGCTTTATATATAATTAAGTACTACCTATTCCGATTCACATGTTTGCATATTCTTTCTTTATATTTTATCCCAATTTACAGTCCATGATTCACAAATTCCAATATGCCTAAAATCCCCTTTTTAACATTATTCCAGTTTTATGCAACTAAAACGGTAAAGGCCTTGGCTCTCGTTGGCTTATGCTCAACGCAAAACAAAGTAAAAAGGAGAAATAGATCTAGGCTCAGAAATGAACAAAATGAATAAATAGGCATAACAAGACTTTAAATAAAACAATGTCAGAGAAGGGGACAAGGAAGGAGAATGTACTTACAAAAAACTAATAACATAAAAAGGAATAGTTAACAGACAGTAAATAAAATAAACAATAACATGTAAAAGACAAACTTATAAACACTGAATTATCAAACTTTCAGATCCAATAAATAAAATAAACAATAACATGTAAAAGACAAACTTATAAACACTGAAATTATCAAACTGTTAGATCCAATATATTTTACTGTCTAAATCCTTTTTATTTAAATTGCTAATCTAAAAATAACATAGAACTCATAGAGAATTGTCATAGATCTAGAGAAGGCCTTTGAAAAAGAAGTAGAAGCAAAATATCCTTTCAGATCTATATTTTGATAACACCCTGAATTTTCCTTAGTTTTTTCTGGAACATAATAAAGTGGAGGAAGAAGATGAAGAATTTTTGGTATAGGAAAAGAGTGAGGGCTTGTAGTCTATTTATAGATGTGATAGGAAAGTTTAGGCCATATGATATTAGGGTTTTAATCCAAATCATAGAAAACACTTTAATATGAGTCAACAAAAGAGTTATCTAGATGCAGGCGTGTTTGGCCAGGCACAGTTTCATGCCTTGCTTGAAGTAGGTCGACCCACCTTCTATATGGATCGACACATATGTTGACCCAGGGGTCGACATAGGGGTTAACCCATATAGGGCCTAGGTCGCCCATTTACTATTGAACTATTCTGATTTTATTATTTAATTAATTTAATTTAATTACAAACATCGCTATATCATATCTTGTTCATACTTAGTTTGACTTACGCAAATCAAAGTCTATCTACATCGGAATTTCGTGACGAACGCAACGTATCCATTTCTGGAATTTTATTAATTAATATTCGACATATTAATCTTCTTTATATTATTATTGTTTTATTAAAGTTTGGGGTGTTACCCGCATCATTCATATTTATTCATCCTCATCAGGTACAGGTGCTAATCATGCAAATACATTCCGGTTTGCTCTGCCGGCGGCCTCTTCACCAGCTTCTTCGGTTGACAGCAATGATACTGAAACTAGTATGGATCTCGTGTGATGTCTGATGAATGCCGCCTTATCTCTTGGCATAATACTTGTATAATTAAGATGGTTTTCAGCTTGCTCTGATCGCTTTGGTACTTGTATACTCACTACTCTTTATGTGTGTTGAATGACGTATCTTAAACTCTGTGTTGTTTGTATTTTGGACCACCAACTGGGTATGTCAGTTGGATATATACTACTATCTATTAATTAACCGGCTGTGTAGTCACGCGCTACATATCCGTTTGCTCTAAAAAAAGTTTGGGGTGTTACACCGGTTAACATGATGCCAAATGAAACATGCAACATTGCTAGAGTCAAACACGTGGGAATGGATACACAGTGATTATAATCACAACAAAACATTTAAAAATGGATGTATGCCAAGTTTTGAAATGTTGAAGTCAACTGGGAGGGCATTATCGAGAAGCTCCCACATGAGAATGGAGAAATTTAGGTTGAATATGACAATCCCAAATCATAGAGAATGGGAAACGAATTGGTGAATGAGGCCAAGTAGTGTTCCAATTTTTATTGAGAGAGAATAAGTCATTAGCCTAGCTAGATCGGATTGGAGAAGGGTCATGGACGATGCAGCTTCTTATAAATCTTCACATCTTTGCATACATTTCCACATTTCACTCGAGCAGACCGAAAGACCAAGGAAACCCTCGAGATTGGAGTCTACGATACTTATGATGCTGAAAATTAGCCTACAACGAGTCACAATGTTAGACCAATCCTGAAGTTTAAGACAATAGGCTTTGTAGACATTCCACATGCTTTAAAGGAGTAGATTCCCTTCTAACTTGGGCCGACAAATGCGATTCCCAGAGATCCAGTTATGTTTCAGATGGCTGTCTTGCGAGTCCCAAAAGAAGTTGGAGCAGATGCGGTGAAATTCCAAAAAGAAAGAATTAGTTGGCGAGGAGACCGTGAGTTTGTGAGAGCCAAAAGAACTATGGCCGGTTGAGTAAGGACCAGCCTGCCCGCCTGAGAAAAAAGAGAAGCACTCCATTTGTTTATGCGCTTAGAGATTTGATAATGAGATCTCTGAAGTAAAGGTTAATTTTCCGACCATGATACATTTGAATACCCAGATATGCAATTAAAGAATATGGATGGCAAAGTTAATTTCAGCTTGGAGCCTCACTTGAAGGGTAGAAGGGGCTTCAGTAGAGCAAATAATTGTGCACATGGTAATATTAAACTTTTGGGTCTGAAAATTTGGTGATGCAAAGTTGATGAAGTCTAAGTATTAGAAATTGAGAATAGAGGACTGCTAATTTTGTACGACTGCCGAAGTCTGTTTTCTTTCATGATAGAAAAATGTCCATTTGATTTTTATTTAAAATTCCAGATAGGGTAGCAAAAATTATACGAGAAAAAACCTTGTTCAATTTGTGTTCGTTCAAATTAGTCTGAGTTTCTTGTAATCTAGTACATAGCTAAAGAAAAGTTTATTAAAAAACATAAAAATTGATATAAATAATGTTGTCCCTCGTGTTTGTTTGTGTTCGCGTACGTTTGGTTTCATTTAAGCCACAATTTAGGACAATAGAAGTTTGTATGGGCATAAATCTCATATGGGCTTGTTCGGTTTTGGACAGAAACTAAACACCCCTCTCTCCGGTCCGGTCCGATCGGTTTACACCCTGATTAAGAATTGGATGATTTGAATTTCGAAATAATAAGGATTCAAGTTTTGAAATTTCAAAAATTCTAGCCTTAAATTTTGATTTTTTAATTTGAAATATGAAAACTAGTAATTCAACTCTTGAAAATTTCTAGATTCCCAATTATTAAATTTAGAAATTAAAATTTTAAACATAAAAATTCAAAAATAAAAATATTGATAATTAATTTTCAAAGTTTGAATATTTGACAATTCAGGCTTCGAAATTTGAAACTTTGATACTTTAAACTTTGAAATTTGGAAGTTTGAATTTTAACTTGTAGAATTCATAAATTTAGATGTGAAGTTTTGAATTTGGATTGGAAAGCAAGAAACATAAATTTTGAAGTTTCCAAATTAGAAAAATTGATAATTTGAAATTTGAACTTTAAAAGGTTAAAACTGAAATTCAAAACATAGTCTTTTTTTGGCAATGCCAGCCAGTTTTTATAGTGGGCCGTACCACTTTTTCATTATAGCAAATAATGAGTACAGAGTATAACAAT
This sequence comes from Allium sativum, assembly GCA_030737875.1. Classification (NCBI taxonomy): domain Eukaryota; kingdom Viridiplantae; phylum Streptophyta; class Magnoliopsida; order Asparagales; family Amaryllidaceae; genus Allium; species Allium sativum. The sequence continues at coordinate 473,201,202 of CM060925.1, forward strand.
AGGCTAAACACCTATCTGCTATAGACATAATGCCTTAACTACTCCAAATCAAATATCTATCACCACGCAGGGTGAGATGAGATACAGTTATAGCTAAGACAGTACAATACAAAGTGTTGCAAATAACAATAAATAGGTTGTGAGCAGTCGAATATGAATAAAATTCCTTTTTGGAGACTTCCTTAATCAAGGATGATAAGAGCTTCTAGTAGTAGCTTAGGTAATCTGATGCAGATATTGAATCATAGGCAGAGGATTGAACCAAACAAAAACACAGCTAACACCAGAAATTAATATCAGCTCATTTAGCTTCACAAGAAGATGCACAAGTCGAAACAGAGCTTCAGAAAGAACCCATAGCAGAAGTTGAAAAAAAGCAGATAATTGAATAGAGTTCACAGCAAAGCCAAAAAGAACAGTGACAAGGCAACTAATGTAGCCAATATGGTAAACCAGATCCAAAACTAAACTGGATGCAGCCAAACAATACAAAGCAAAGATCGATAACCAAAACTCCAAGACCCTATCAAAGTAAGACGGCACGCACATATATATGTTCGACAACTACCAGGAACCAGAGAAAAGCATTAACCATTAGACTCAACACGTCGAAAACCAGACCAAGCAATGCCCAAGAGTCTTACCAGAGCAACACTGATATACTAGCACTTCACTGGCGACGGTGCTAGCCTGACGAGAGGTAGGGACAACCAATGGAGAGACAGAGGGAGGCACTGAAACATACTAGATCATTATTAGCATCGATTCAAGTCTGCTGTAATAGGAAAACAACCAAAGGAGATCAAGGCCGACACTGGACAAGCAAAAAAGCAGAACTGGAGTAGGCTTTAAATCGGAGACTAGGTAAACTAGACCTAGGATTTTAGGAAAAGAGAGGGTAGTATCGATATGCTGCCAAAAAAGAGATCTAAGGGCGGAGAAGGAAAACAACTTCAGCTGAGAATAAAGGTAGAAAAAGAGGACGAAGATCTGGATCTGGTTGGAAGCAGCTAAATCACAAGGTGAAATCTAGGGTTAAGGTGGAAGGGTAGATCAGAAGGCGAAGGTGAAAGAGGTAATAGGAGGAAGAGAGGAAGCTACGGAAGACAGAGAGGAGAGGAGAAACGCTTGAGCCCTAGTCGCCGTTGAGAAAGAAGCTAGCTTCCACCATTTTTGGTAGTGGTGATAATCAGGGTACAAATCCCCTGGACCCCATTTTTCGTGGTCCCCTGGACCAAATAAACTTGGGCCTTTGATTTTGGTGGGACCTACATGAAATCAGGGGGCCAGATTGCTTTGGTCCACGGGACTATGAAAATTCCGGACCAGGTGATTTCAACCCTGATAATCAACGTTGTAAGATAAAAAACGTAGTCTTTTTCATTATAGAAAATTGTTTTTAATGAAAATTTTGAATTTGAAATATGGAGACATACAAAATCGAATTTTCTATGTTGGAAATTTTAAGGACGCTTATTTTGAGAAATTTTAGATCTTTGAAGTTTGATAAATTAGGACTTTTGGACTTTAAAATAAGTTTCAAATTTAAGTCTTGAAATTTTCTAAATAACAGAAATTCCAATTTTTGGTTATAATTCTAAGGATTAGATTTCTAATTTTTGATTCTTATTTTAAAAGTTCTTATTTGAATATTTTGGATCTTAATGTTTAATTATTTAGTTTCGATTATTCTACTCATTATTTTCTTATAGTCAATTCCACTTTCAATAGTCACAAAAATACCTTGAGGATACCTTAAAAATGGATTTTAGAGGTCATTGTTTGACCCATTTTTAGTCAAACAAGTAGTAGCACCCGATTGAGTATAATCACAGATCATGGATCAAGTTCAACAATCCACAACTATAAATTCAATCATAGAATATCAGAAAAACCAGAAGAATAAATAGAGAATACACAATTTTTATAGTGGTTTAGCAAACTTTGATTTACGTTCATTTGTAGTTTCTTTGTTTTTATTGTTGATTATAGGTATAGTTATTTTCTTATACCATTGTTGTCTTCAAGGAATGACAGCGTTTACACATGGAGGATAGAAGATCTCCTTTTTCAAAGCCAATGAAGGTCTATTTATAGCTGTAGAATACGATGGGCCAATCAAGAATTGTGTAAGGCCCCTTAAAGATGGATGACCCGATCCCAGAAATGAGGCTCAAATTACCCCATTTTATAAGGGTCGACACCAATCCCTTAACAGGGATCAGTACCGACCACTAGGATTGCACCCAATAAGTGTGCTACCCAAAGAAGGTCCCTCTTTGACTTCCTTCAGCTCTTGTTGTTTGGTTCTTTAGTTCGTTCTCTGGTTTTTGAGTTATGAATGCAGTTTCATTGGTATTTGAATTTTGAGTTTCTACACTTTGGATCCATATTGATCTTTAACTCTCTTAGAGTCCTTTCCAAACTTATCTGATTCCATATTGTTATCCAATTGAATCCAGCTATTTGCAAATTCATATCTTTGTTTGTACTTGATTCTCAAGCGATCTTACCATCTCTTCGAGTTTTCCACTTCGAGGTTGTGAAATCCGAACATTGTACAATAACCTTGTAAAAAGGCAGGTTAACACTTGCCCTCAAAACATATCTTGCTGTAGAAGATATGTTTTGTATAAGCCTTAATGCTCGCAATCTGTGCGAATTGTTCATGAGTTCCCTGACCATTCAGAGTCGATAGTTAAACCCATGATTTTCGCAGATCATTTATATGTTTATCAGTTGTTCCAAGCTAATACCTATATCCATGACCTCATCGGGTTAGTCCTTGATATTTGCGACCTTACTGGGTCGCTATCCTGTCTTTCTGAACCCTTATGGAGCATAGTGCATACTCAACAATCATATACTTTCATGTTGAGTGAAATCCACACTGGTATCCATGTGTTACCGTGCGAAGCGTAGTTCATACCTGATGATCCTATCATCGTTGGGCTCTTGCTGAGCATAATCCATACCGGGTAGTTCCAAATCTTCTCATGCTAAGCATAATCCCACTTGAGGATCTGTAACACCCCGAAATTTGGCGATAATTAAATTAGTTATTTAATCATATTCCAAATTGGAATTTGACCATGAAACTTACACCATTGCGTTCGTGATGGAATTCTGGTCAACTTTCATGTTTGGAACTTCGCGAACGAAGTCCGTGTGAAAAGTTACGGAAGAAATACGAAAACATAGAAAAAATAAATAAACAGAATAAATAATATATTTATCACCATTTGTCACCTGCTGCCCCACTGGAGGCAGAATGACCAGAGCGGTCGACTCAGGAGTCGACCCCTTACTCGCTGCACTCCAGTGGTGGCTAGAGTTAAAGGGCTGGACCCTCCACTCTTTTGCTCATATTTTTTGGAGGTAGTAATGAAGGTCTAGTATTGCCAATTCTCTAATCTCTTCTAAAATTCTAAACTATAAACAAATCTAATAGAAAGAGATGTGTAAATTCACGTATTTTAGTATGTATTTTACAACATCTATTCCAAATAAAATAATATCCTTATGATTATAAATATGCGAAATTCCTCTTTTAAATAGATTTGGATAAAATTTACATTGTTTGCAGTAAATAACCTTTCCATGAGATTTTGGATTTAAACAAGATTAAATGCAAAAAGAAATTGATTTTGGTCGTTAGCTTCGGCTGGAATATAAAATAATAATAAGAATAATAAAATATAAATAGTAACTATGCTAACATCACACTTAAAATATAAACATATAATTATTAAAATCTTATCCGTCCCAACCTACGTAAATAACGCTAATATAATCAAATGTATGATTGTGAGTTTGAATTTGAATGACTTCCATTTAACGGGAATAAATATATGGATGAATATTTGTGATCGTTATAGCACTAAATGTAGAATTAACAGCTATAATCAAAAGGTTATAAATAATGGAATGAATATAGTAACTATGAACGCTTTAGGGAAATAAATTGAATACGTAATAAATGCCAAATGATGTCAATTTAAATGTGATCAGGAATACGTTTTGTGACTCCGCTTAGAGAAATTAATAAAAATAAATTTATATATATATAAACTAATGAAACTAAATAACTATAACAATAATTGGGAGTAACAATAAGAATTAGTATAACTAAATGGGGCTGATATGAAAAAGCATTTAAAAGGTGGTGTGTTGCCTTAGGAAATATGCCCATTAGGGTCATTTATGGCATATAACCATGACAGTAATAAATAGAATCAGAAAGGGATTTAATGGGTATTAATTGTCGTATTAGATACTAAGTCCAATAAGGAAATAAGTAACTAATTATCTAGGGATATGAAGATATAGAGAATTATCCTTATCTTATTCTAGTTTGATTCTAGAATTAATATCTTTAATTAAAAATAAGGATTGAACTTAGTAGGTTAATGGTGCGAGGTCAGTTGCCTTATTCGACAGAAATTTGCATTTTCCAACAGCTGGATATATATACAACTAATGTAAGATATCATTAACCATAAGAACTTGTGACATTAAATGCATAACACGAATTATCCTAAAAGGTTTACTTATAGTGTTGAGGTATTAAATGGTTGTACGACCCACTTCCCTTTTGAAAGAAGAAACTGAAAAAGAAATAATTCATTGTGTAGCCTACTTGGGATTAGAGATATTAAGTAGTAGGATCTACCTATTAGGTATTAAGTGATTCGACTCACCCTTCCCCATAAGGGTAGAGTCATTTGGGTCCTCCCTTAAAAGGTATTAAGTGATTGGATAGCTCACCTCCCCTAAATAAGAAGTACTTTGATGTCTAATTGGGTACGAGATCAATAATCTCCAAGACGGACAGTTTCCTCTAGGTAGTAAGTGATTGGGTTAAAGTCTGCATTGGGATAAGGTATTAAATGACCGCCACAGAGGTACTATAGGTCTGCCTATCCTATGTGAAGTATTAAGTGACCTAAGGATTATCCAACAAGGTTAGCTAGTTAGTAACACATGAATATGCCGGGGGAAGGTCATAAATGACGAGGAGCCGTCTACCTAGCCTGTAGGTAATAAGTGTCTATTTACCATCTCTTGCCTTATGCGGGGTTTGGGGATATGCGTGAATGATAAAAGCCTTAAATTAGTAGAACTTATTAGCTAGTGTCCTCTAATTTATATTAGCATTGTTTAACCGCCTATGAGGTATTTGTGATCGAAGGATCCATTTATGTTATGTTGATCGTGAGGCCATTAGTAGCTATATAGAGATGACCCACTTATTTTATTAATAGGGTATTAAATAGTTGGAGAGACCACCTCTTAGTTTTGGTAAATGTTTGAATGGTGGTTTAAAGGCTTCATACTTATGCGTAAAAGTTATATCTCGGTATAATATGATAACGTATCTTTGGGTAGTGCTACCTTGGGTATGGTAATTAATCATTGTGCGTAATCTTTACAAGGTTAAGTTAGAATCACTAGCCTTGATAGACATATAATTTTGGGTGAAACCAAATGGGACACATACGTGTATAGTAGACAATGTTATACATTTTCTACTCACCAGGACTTATTGTTCTGACCCACTGCTTATAACAACTCTCATGTTTATCTTGGAGAAGACAAGTCTTCACAAATACTCAAGTTTGGTTTTCGGTTCTTGTACTCTCATGCTCGGTATTGATGTGGCGATTTGCTTTTAAGGTAGTTGCCTAAGTGGAAACTTGTTATCCTATCTTATTTCCGCTGTGAGTTTTTTTTTACTTTGAATATGCTCATGCTCATTAATTGCAAGTACCAAATTTATGCTCTCTGTGCTTGGAAGAGTTTGATGTTTCATTTTTGTTGAAATATGGACTCAGAAAAGTATGGGGTTACACAATCCAAGCTTATCAGGGCTCTTTTTTGAGCATAGTCCATACTAAATGAGTGAAAAGGTGGCCCCATTACCTGGATGGCTCGAACCTTACTATGCATAATTCATATCTAATGACCAATCAGAAGGCCCAATTGCCGGGGTTGCTTGAACCTTGTCAAGCATAATCCATGCTTGGCGAGCGATCAGGCAACTTCGGCAAGTCTCGGCGAAACGACTTTAACCTTACCAAGCGTAATCCACACATAGTGACCTAGATTAACGACTTTTCCAAGTCCTAACATGGCATACCCCTTGCTAACCATAGTCCATACCCAACGACTAATCCGATGACTACGTTGCCGAGATAGCCGAGATCTTACCAAGCATAGTCTGTACTTGACGACTAGTTAGTTATTAAAGTATAAATCTAATTATCAATTCCATACTCCACAAGCATAATCCATACTTGTAAAATGATTTTATTAAAGTTCTGAAGCAAAGTTTACTAACAATCTGAGATATCGATGGTTTATCGCCATCTCAAAGCATGCCTGAAAACCAAATCCTGATCTCGTACATGTGAAATTGACTTTGCCATCTTATTACAAGTTTATTGAAAAGATAAATTAATATCGAATGGTTTATCATCACCTCAGAACTTGTTTAGGAATCTCTCCGGCTCTTGTATATATGTAAGCGATTTAGTTGTTTTACTATCCAAATTCAATATAAGTCGTCAGTTGATAATAAACTCCCCATGAGAACTAGATCCACGTTCGCTCGTACCCCGTGCGGTTGACGACGGATCTTGTTCCGTTTCCATAATCTTGTTCTGAACATACCGTGTCAGCTGTCCATTCCTGGTGTGCTCCTCTGTTATACCTTCCAAGCGCCTATACTCGTTTGTGTCATTACCATTCGTATAATAAAAAAATAGTGTTTTCCAAATGTCTGCTTACGCTTAGTTGGCTCCATCCTAGCTGGCCTTTCGAATTGAAGGTGTTCCCAATTTCCTTGAAGATTCGTTCCAAACTTGCATTCAGATTCATATATGAAGATAGTTTCAATCTCTTTTTTTATTTTTAAACCTAACCATTTTCATCTTTGTCCTTTTGCTTTCCTTTATTCTTTTCAGAACTGCACAGTTTCCGTCCCTGACCACATTCAACTATAGGACATTATGATCTGCCTTTGCATCTTTCTACATCAGGAATTTTCCAGCTTCATGGTTAACTATGTTGAATGGAATATAGCTTAAATTAAGATGTTTATTTGATTATAAATTTACAACGACAACTTGAATAAGGTATTCACAATAGATGTTAAGAGTTAATAGTTAAATTGGAGGAAAAAACTTAAAGTGTAAACGTTAAAATAAAATAAAGGTGCGAATTTGAAGAATGAAATAAAAATGTAACCTAGGTAAAATTCCCTATATATGCTAAGAAAACCCTATAAAACCCATATCTTGATGATATTACCTTTTATGATTTCTCACTGCATTATTAGTTATTCTATTTTGAATATATGGTAGGCAGTCAATATAGGAGTACATTAGGTTAGTATCTAAAAAAATTGTTTCATATAAATGTGATTTCATATGGAGTCATTATGATTTTTCCTCTCTTAAAAAGATTTTTGTCTAAATTTTCAAATGATAGATTTAAGTGGAAAATAGACACAAGGACAAACTTCGGAGAAAATTTAGTCTGAAGGACGTCAAGTTTTATTTTTTGACTAAAGGACAAACTTTGAAAAAAATTAGGCTGAAGAACAATGCTAAATATAATTAGCATTTTCTACAATGTAAAACTGAATAATGCTAGTTAAAACTAGCATTTTCGTATAGTGTAAAAAACTGAATATAATGCTAATTACATTTAGCATTTTCGTTCAGCTTAATTTTGGTTCAAAGTTTGTCCTTCAGACTAAAAATAAAACTTGATGTCCTTCAGCCTAATTTTTCGGCAAAGTTTGTCCTTTTCCCTAATTACTCTAGATTTAATAACTTAAATAGTCATCTTTCTAAACACAAGTAATGTTGAAATTAAATATTAGATGTATTTGTAAAGGCATCTATGTTGAAAAGTTTAAATTGTAGCTATAAATTGAATTTACCTTTTGAGAAGTAAGAAATTTTACTAATGGAATCTTATAAATTATTAAAGCATAAAAGATTTTTGATTTCTACAAAAATGAGATCTATATTAAGTTCTTTAGTATGAAAATTTGTGATGTTATACAAACTAATTATGTATAAGAAAATTTCTAATTTGAAATTTTATGGTAAAAATTAAAATGATTTGTAATTTATTATATATAGTGCGGAAGTTTAGAAAAAATTTAATATTTATTTCAAGAGAAGAAAGAAAAGGATGTTTTATAAATATTTCACTTATGGTGAAACTAATCTACTAACTATTCAGAGATTTTAGACATGAGACTGGTCAACGTATGTGTTGAATTCTGTAAGAGCAAGATAAGTATTCGCGGATCTCACGCTAGTTGCTTGAAAATAGTTCTGGTGATAATTGCAATATCGTTGACAATTATTTTTGGGTTTCGAAAGTGAGAAATGTGTAAAAATATATGTTAAACATCAAGTTTATAAATAATATATTTTGATGGAGATTTGAAAATATAATTTTTTTCATTATCTTCTAATATATAGTAAAACGAGTTAAGTAGTTTAAATATATATAAGTTGATTATTTGGTAAAATATATCAAAATGCTATATCCTTGCTCACTTCCCTTTCAGAGATAAATTTTTTTGAGTGAGGGAGATTGCAGTGACCTTTTTTTTTTAATTTAAATATATTAAATTAATACAAATATTTGAATAAAATTTGAAGGAAATTAAAATTTACTAGATTTTACTCACTTAAAAGGTAATTTGGATAAGTTGTTTGTAATAACACGAAGATAATTGATAATCGTAAGTTATAAATTTTATTTTATAAAGCCTTTTTGTGCATTTGTTACAGTGAATCTATAGATTGTTATTCTCTTTTTCCGTTAAATTTAATCTATTGTAAAACTTAATAAGCTGAATTTAATTGCTATTAAGTTGATGTGAAACTTTAAATTTAAAATGGTAGAGATAAGTTGTAGTTAATGGATTAAAATTAAAAATATATGTTTTGCGTCAAATTAAAATGAATGTTTTAATATATTATTAAAGTAATATTTTGAAGAAAATAAAATTGATTTTTTTTTAATGTAAGTGAAATTCAATAAAAATAACAAAATTGAATTTTAGGATAATATTTTATGGTCATTAAATTACAGTCGTGAGTGGTAATCTAAAATAAATGGAAAATAAAATAAAATTTGTAAAGAATTGTGATCTAGGTGTTTTTTGATGGCTCCACTGAATCTAACAATATAAAAAATGTATATTTTTGATATGGGACACGATTTTTTGGTTTAGTGATGAAAACGGAATTTTTTGGGCTTTGGTACTGAGTTGACCCCACAGTCTCATCGTTGCATATACTAAAAAATTGCTTTTGTAAGGCCCTAGAAGTAGGGGTGAGCAATATTCGGCTCAAACCGAATTAACCGACCAAATCGATTCATTTCGGTCAGTTTGGTTCGGTTTCAAAACCAAATCGGTTTGTAAAAAAAATATTTTTTTGGTTATCGGTTTAACCGAATTAACCGAATTTGTAATTTGCTATCTAATTTTATGGTAATATGGTACCTTAAATAGTTAGTTTAGCTATATAATACAAAGACATTTGTTGGAAATATATCAAATCTTATCAAAAACATAAAATTTACTATATAAACTTTGTCCAAACTTGAATGTATGGTTTACTTTGAGTGAATGCATCATTTGAATTATAAAACATCCTTCAAGTTCGATTAAATCGGTTACCGACCGAATTAACCAAAATTAATTTGGTTCGGTTCGGTTTGGAAAGTTTTCGGTTTCAATTCGGTTTGAGTTTTTTTACGTCCAAACCAACCGAACCGACCGCTCACCCCTACCTAGAAGCCTCTTCCTCGTCTTCAACTCAGGTTTTGCTCCTTAATCTTGAAATTATTTAATCAACAGTTAATGACCATTACCAAATCAAAGTAAACATCGATAAAAATTAAAACTCTTTGAACTATACCAAACTTTGTATCGCGGAAGGCTCTGGATGAATGTAATCAATTTCTGCAATTCAATTTTGCATTCGATACACCATTTGGCTATAAACCGACATCATTCCTAACCGTTCATTTTAGGGTTTTGCGAATTCAATGGCGGGTCATCGAGATTGGACGATCGGAGGGAACTTGGCTGTAAAGAGCGACAAAAGGACTCCATGTAGCCATTTGGGTTTGGGACTTCATGCCTAGCATCACAATTCGATTCACCTTTCGAAGGATTGTCCATTTGCGAAGATGAAGAGTATAGCGCTGTCGATAGCCAGTAGTCAGGAAACTATCGAGATGATATATAGTAACTTTTAGAGATTACTAGGGAAATCCAAATGACCATGAGAATTGGTAAAGATCACTCACTTTCGTGCCTACGTTTCTATGTTATTTGTGTTATTGCATTGTAAGCATTTTTAATATCGTGTTGTAGACATTGTGTTGTTCTTTGCATCGTATAAGTATATTGTGTCATATTCAATTTGTTTAGCATGGGATGATTACAATCATGGTGTTATTTCTTAATCGTTTGTATAATTTATTTATTTTATTCCCTATAATGCTCACATTCCTTTTGGTAATGACAAAGGGGAGCAATGTTGTGAGTGCTTATATATATAAAAGGAAAGCACAAACATAAGGGGAGTAGTCAAAACGTATGTTACCGTGTGTACATTGTATATTTTGTATTTTAATAAAATTCTATAGTAGTAATTATAAAAAATGGGGAGACTGCAAGAACCTCACCTCTCGGGTTTTAACATATTATTAAGTTATCTAACAAACTACATGTGTAAATAATACAAAGAGTCGAATTTTAGCTGTGAAATTATTCCGCCAAGTGAAAAACTCGAAGAACACTCAATAAATTATTGTAAAACAAAGTTTATTCGAGTATATCATGTCTTTGGTATCTTGTACGATCACCCTTGAAAAAAAGTACACACCCATACAATTCACTAATATATCCAAATAGGCATATTAATGATTTTATTTGAAGTCAGACATCTAGCTAATTAGATCTAACACCTGATACGTAGTTCTCTCTCTCTCTCTCTCTCTCTCACACACACACACACACACATATATATGTATATATGGGGCGGCTATTAGGATACAAACATAGAATCTTGACCATTGGATCTTTTTGTCTTTATGTGGAGAGGTGGAATTCAGGGGGAGATCCAGTGATTGAGATTTTATGTCCCCTTATTTATGTCTATTTGTTGTGTTCAAATAGACTTTCCTATATATATATATATATATATATATATATATATATATATATAGAGAGAGAGAGAGAGAGAGAACCAGCATCTGACTTAAATCTCAGGTAACATGTCTGAACTGAATTAGACATCCGAGTTGTTAATCATATCTCTGACTCAAGTCTTATGAATTTTCTCAAACTCAAGTGAGATGCATGATATTTACAAACATAATATAACTCCATGAAAAATTGTCATATATAAATAGTTACTTCTTTTTCTTTGCCTCCTTTGCGTCTCTTTATAAATGGTTGCAACCTCCGATTAAATAGAACAATCTCAAGAGTTGTAACCATTGATGAAAACCTCTGATCACCTATAAATATAAGTTAGTCTCATGAACCGTGGTAATCAAATTTTCTGTTAACTCTATTTTTGCTTTATCTATTCATACACTTTCAAAAACATTCAATTGCTCTTACATTCTTACACATTATCTATCACTAGAAAATCTTCTTCCTACTAATATATGCTTACCGATGAAATACACTCAAGGGAATTGTGTTAAATTTGGTGATACAAAATCACAAATTGATTGGAACAGATTTGCAAAGAATGGAAAGTAAATATTTTTATAATGGGAATGCATTGATTGCATTTGATGAGGTGGTAGAGAAATAAATGAAGGGATTAATTTCTTCCATCTATGCTAAAGAAACGGATTGATTTACTTCTATGTTTGCACATTTGTTGTTATGGTAATTTGCCTCCATTATATTATTACCATATGTTGGTAATTTAATTGATGACTCACATAGATTTGCACTGGCTATATATTGAGGGGTAGACTTTAGTGTAACTCATCCTGGCCTGGAGCCAGTGATCCCCAATGGTGTCTCTTCTTGTTAAACCTGATTGAGGTTTGGATATGTAAACTCTTATTTTGTAATCTCTTGTAATTCTCTCATGTGGAATAAAATCTCTCTCTATTGGACTGGATGTACACTATCTCGAGGATAGTGGAACCAATATAAATATTGTGTCTCTTTGTTTCTCTGCTATAGTTATTTACTATTTTGTTGATATAATAGAATAATTGCTATCAGATTAGATTGGTGTTCAATTGGCAAATCTAGATCCTATTTATTGCGCTTACGCATTTATGCTCAATTTTCATAACAGATTGGTATCAGAGCAAGGCGATTTGTTTTAATTTGTGCATCAATTATTTCTACAACGGTTGGTAGATTCAGTGGTGATTATGCTATTACTATTTTGAAGAAAAGGAGACTTTGGTGGAGCAGATTATGCTGAAAGTGAATAGCGTTCCAATCTGGGAACTTTGACGTGATATGTAGTTTATTGTGAAGAAACCCTCTGATATGGATGAGGGAAGATGGAAGAAGACGAAGAAGAAGGCGGGTGACGGTTGAAGAACCTAGTCCACAGCAAGATGGAGAGGTTAATATGGTCACTGCTTATGGTCCTAAGGTGGAGGATTATGGTATCGACAAGGGTCTAGATGTTGATGATGCTCGAAGGATTCCGGAGATGAAGAGATCATGTTAAACGGAAGACGGATGTCGAGTTTTGAAATCCACAAAGACGACGGAGATCTTGTGGTATTGCAAGCATTTTTTAGACCGTTGGCTGATGCATGGTGCAGCTCAGGTGGTAGATGCATCTTTTTTGCAGGCGGTGGGTTGTGTTTGCAATTAAGGTGTGGTCGTAGTCCTTTCAAATTGACTGGGTGTATCTCGTTGCCCTGAAATCGAGGTTGGTTTTAATTGAGAGAATAATTTTTTGGTCTTGGTGGTATTGAGATTACTTTGGAATCTGCCTTTTTTTTTTTTGGATATTTGCAACATTTTTTTGGCGGGCGGGGACGTAGTCTGAGCTCGTTAACAATTGTGTGATGGGGGGTGGCTTTACTGGAACCCATTTGGTAAATATTCATTTTTTGGTGTATCTCGTTGTGAGATTTTGATTGAATGTGAAGTTCTATTGAAGAGTTTTATGATGAGAAGAGAATTTGACTCAAGGTGGGGTGCTGGAGATATGTGATTTTGCATCAAGGTGGAGTGTTAAATTTGGTGATACAAAATTACAAATTGATTGGAACAAATTTGCAAAGAATGGAAAGTAAATATTTTTATAATGGGAATGCATTGATTGCATTTGAAGAGGTGGTAGAGAAATAAATGAAGGGATTAATTTCTTCCATCTATGCTAAAGAAACGGATTGATTTACTTCTATGTTTGCACGTTTGTTGTTATGGTAATTTGCCTCCATTATATTATTACCATATGTTGGTAATTTAAATGATGACTCGCATAGATTTGCACTGGCTATATATTGAGGGGTAGACTTTAGTGTAACTCATCCTGGCTTGGAGCCAGTGATCCCCAATGGTGTCTCTTCTTATTAAACCTGATTGAGGTTTGGATATGTAAACTCTTATTTTGTAATCTCTTGTAATTCTCTCATGTGGAATAAAATCTCTCTCTATTGGACTGGACGTACACTATCTCGAGGATAGTGGAACCAGTATAAATATTGTGTCTCTTTGTTTCTCTGCTATAGTTATTTACTATTTTGTTGATATAATAGAATAAATGCTATTAGATTAGATTGGTGTTCAATTGGCAAATCTAGATCCTATTTATTGCGCTTCCGCATATGCACAAAAAATCATAACAAATTGTAGGAATAATAATAATTGAAGTCAAAATATGTGTTTATAGAACATAACTTTGTCAAGAAAGAAAGATTGTTTAGGAATGTTCCTCCGGGAAAAATGAGGGACTTTTGTTGGTTAGCGAATGGTTGAAGAAGAGTTTAGGAACAGGAGATGGGACAAGGAATCCAAAGCAATATAAGAAATCTAGTATGATTGTTTTATCTCTTTGCTTTTGCTTTGCACTTTATTATTTATATATGTACTATTGTATCATGTTTTATACACAAATTATCACGGTCCTAGAGTGCACTTTCACTCTTAGTAGCCATCCCGGTGTTTCCACTTACTATAGTATTTTCCAAAGCAACTTGCCGATGATGAATTTAACTAGGCGCGCATGAAATTATAGCCTAGGTTTTCTAGTTATAACAATTTTTCTGTCACTGAATAATTGAGCTTTGCTCTGGAACTTTAGAAAACCTCTTATTGGTGAAATACATGCTTTTAGGTTCTCTCATCCTCTTGTGTCATTGCAACACTAACAACGTTATTGGTTACTTCTAAGTGTGTTTGTGTGTATATATATCCTAACTGTTAGAGTTTTGCCCCCAGAGGAAATCCATTTGATATGATTGAATAACATTATTAATGTTATGTTTTATTTTGAATAAAAGACATTATTATGTTATATTTATTGCTTAGTATAAATATTAACGTAATATAAGTCCTTAGAATGGTAATACAGAATTATATAGTTTCACGTAAGTGACTTGAACATGAGATTATATAACATAATAAGTATTGTGATACTTAAAAGTCCCTATTCAAATTTTATTGTAAATAGGACAACAATGAAACGTTGAAACTAGTATGTTGATTGACTGATGATCATATCTCATTGATCATTAATATATGAGATATTAACGTCAATACATAGACACGTGTTAGAGAACAGTGTATTGGACATATCCAACGTGAGAATAAGTGTCATAAGTAATTTTCATAGTGACAATGATGTAATGGTCCTCAGACCTGAAATCGTTATATATTTTACTCAAGGATCTTATGCTCTAATATCATCAAAAGTTACCCTTAACAGAGTATCTGGATGACAAAGTTGATTATTGGGTACATCTTGAATCGATTAAATTATATGAGTGATCTAAATTTAACCCTTTAATATAAATAGTGATATCCATGGGCCTCTTGAGTGAGTGAGATTATGAAATGCATGGCCGTGCTCAAATACTGACTTGTTTTATGTATAATATGCTCATAGATCAAGGTAAAAGGATCAAATTATAAAGAGGATGATACGCTCCATGCCTTGAGTTAATCTTGGATATAATGGTTAAGAGGAGTAAATTATGTTGAGATATTGGTCACAGAAAAGGTTGTATCGAATCGTTGAATATTATTATAACTTGGGTAACAATGATATATTACTAGATGTCGTTCACTATTATAATTTTAGTTAAAATTTTAAATTATTGCCAACATTGTAATAACTTTTAGGGTCACGAACTTAGAACGTTTAAAAGGGAGAACCATTCTTCGAACAAATAAAATATCAAACGGTTGACATTTTATTTGCGTTAGAATAGGTGTACCGTATTCTATTCCGTTGACTAGTTTTTCGTTTATTATAAAAGAGGCAACTCTCTCTTTTATAAAAGACACAACAAAACAAAATCAAAAATCAATGAAAGAAAATCGGATCTTGGCTAGTACTTCCTCCTCCCTTTTCTTCGAATTTGTGTGACGAGATCGAGGAAGCGTTCGTGGATAACTAGAGACTCTGTTTAATAGGACAATGTTTGTGATTCAATTCAACAAGGATTTTCATCAAATCGGAGATTTTGCAAATTTAAATTGCCACGTTATCACTCGACTTACCTATTTTGTTTGGATCTTGAATTTTTGGGTTGTAAATTTTTGATTCCGCTACCGATTTGATCTTAAAAAAACCTTCACTAACCTGCCATAGTTTTTACATAACTGATGTGTTAGCTAGATGCTAGATGATATTTCAGGTTATGAAATAACGATTTACATTCTTTGTTCCATCTGAAATGTCGTCCCCTTTTGACTTGGCCAAAAAAGTATACATTTTCCTATTCTCTACGTATGAACCGTTTTAGTGCTTCCACTCTTCCATTTAGAAACATTAAATCCTTTGGATTTCTTGCTTTTCCCATTCCTCTTATGACTTCAATTTGGTCCGGGTTTTCTTCAATGCCGCAAACTCTTGCTATGTATTCCCAAGAATTTTCTTGACTGCATAACAAAAGTGCACTTCAGAGGATTTCGCTTCATGTTGTAATGCTTCAAGAATTCAAAGATTTTTTGATATCTCTGACATGGGTTGATCGGGTTTCAGATTTTACTAGCATATCATCAACGTATACTTCAAATTCTTCAGAATCTGCTCAGAAAAAATTGTACTGGCTAGTCTTTGATAAGTCACACCTACATTCATAAACCTAAAGGGCATAACCTTTATAGCAGCATAAAACTTTGCCTATGGTAAAACCTATTTGCTCCTGATCATGTCCAAACATAGCATTTTGGTTATATCTCAAATAGGCATTACTGATTGATATGAGCTCATGACTATTGGTGGCATTCACCAATTAGTCGTCGGTTTTTTTTAAATAAACGGAAACTGTCATTTAGGAAAGCTTTTTTAAGATTTTTGAAATCAGTGATTGTTCTTCGTTTTCAATTGGGTTTCCATACCAGAATTGGGTCAACAATCCACTTCGGATAGTATACCTCACATATAAACGTATTCTTGTCTAATTTCTTGACCTCTTCATGGAGTGTATCATATCATTATTAATCTAACATCATGCGCTTCTTCCTGACTAGGAGTGCATCAATACTGATGTCGAGTGCCAGCATGAATATAACTAATGGATCTATCCCAACCAAGTTAGATGGGTCCACGCAAATACGTATGACCTCGTACTTCACATTTTCATTTAAGTTCTTTCGATTTTCAGAATCCTATAATAATTCTTGGATCGATAGATGCCTCTTCAAGATCGTTGACTGGCTTTAATTCCCTAATCTTAGATTTGATTGTCTTCTTCTCCCTCCATGATTTGAGTCTACAGCTGTAGATGACTCTTATAATCATTCAGATATGTACTAAGCATAAATCGAGTGATCCTTTGTTCTAAGCATTTGTATATAGGTCCTTTTCTTTTTGAACTTGATTATTTCATGTCCTCTCGCTTGCTCATATATAGGGATCTAATATGGACATGGTTTGGTCATCTGTTTCAATTTCAGATTTGTTACCATTTTACTGGAATAGTTGCAGTATTATTAAATCCATTGACTGGCTATGGACTTGATTTCAAGGTTTTCTGCAAAAGCTTCATCTTATCATAAGAAAAAAATGAAATGATATTGACTAATGTTTTTGAATCTATGAAAAAAAAATCATGGTGCAATTTGAGATTTACATGGTGATAATCAAAGGATCCTAATGGGGAAATATGACCACTGTTGCATGTATAAATATGATAGAAACCTTAGTTGTAGGCCTTATTGGATGTTATAAATAATAGTCCTCTACTGAGTTTTAGCCTCCTGTACATATTTCTCGTGCACCCTTCCGCTTGTGCCTCCGTGAATTGAAGCTATTAAGTTGGGGGGCCACCTAATTCTCATTCGAGACTGGAGTATGATTTCTAATTTGGGTTGACCTTTCCCTATGAAAATTGTCCAGATAATCTTTTTTAAGTCAAAATTTATATTTCATTCTTTAAATGTCTGCACCAGTCAGCAAGATGTTCATTCACACGACTAAAGCAATAATAATCTCCCCCCTATTTGTTTTTTGTTTTCTTCCCCTTATTATGCATATCGTAGGACAATTTATCTTTTAGTCAGTTCAAAGATCTAGCTGAGGGAGAAGGTGATGGGAGTCCTTATAGTGAGACTGATATCCTTTTGCTTTTTTGCGAGATAGTACACTACAAAAAACAATTATTTAAAGACTGAAAATTAAAGATGGATAATTTTCAGTTTTTAATTAAAAACTACTTAATGACAGATAAATTCAGTCTCCAGTTATTGGCTTGTACAAACTGAGTGGAAGTCTTTAATCGATTTATATACATCGGGACTGTATTTCAATCTCTAATCGGTGTTTAAATTGTTAAATATATAAGGGTTAAGGTTCACTTATTCTTTTTAATCGCATGGCTAGGATTAACGATCCATGTCATACATTCAAAATTAAAGCATGAAGCAACAACTGCCCACTTCCTTAATTTAAGGATCTTGAAAACATAAAATTGTCCGCTTTCCCTATATGCGCACTCTTAACTCTTCATAAATTAATCCAAACTTCTATCTTCTTAGCCCTCGTCGATTCACAGACATATAATCCCAAATTCTCTTCGCATATGAATCATTTATTCTTGAAAGTTGATCTTTTGTCTAACATATCACTCAGATGAGTTGTCCATATTCGGATTTTGTGGAGGAAATAAATCAGGAATATATAGCAATTTAGTCCCTATCCGTGGTTTTCTAATCCATTTCTCACGCTTTTGTTTGGGTAGATAGGATACTCCAAGATGTCCATCAAAATCTTGACCTACTGTTGGTCAAGCTGGAGCTCAACCTAAGTTATCATGCTCGACAGAAAGCATGGAGTTCATGCTGCTCTTTATGTCTTTAGCATCCTTAATGGGCTTTGTTGGACGACCAATTCTCTTATTCGCTTCAATCTCTATGTCACAATTCGTAATCTATTTTAAACATACACATATTTATATAGCTAGGCTGAAAATCTATCTAGTAGTTAACCCATCTTAACTTTTTTTTCCAGACCCCAAACGGACTAGGATTGTTTTTTTCAGCAGCACAGCTTGTGATACTCATAATTTACTATAAATTGGTAAAAGAACAACTGAAAGCTCGTAGTAGGAAATTCGAGACTTCTTTATCTGAAGTGCTGGTATTAGGAGAAGCTACAAAAGTTCGTAGGTCAAAGCATAAAATTTAGGTGTTTAATAATGTAATGATCCATGTACTTAAATGTACGATGGGTTATGGAGTTATTTCTTATATTAAAGTATCTAACATGATAATATTTATATATTGCATTGGTTTATTACTAGAAAGTAACGTATATACACACAATAATCCATACATAGAATGGTTTCTAAAACGTACACAAATATTGATATTCAAGGTAATATTTAAGTGTAAAAATTACGTATAATTTGAGAGCGGTTAGAAACCATATAACAATCTTTAAATATCGGTCTTTGATAGTATTTAAAACCGAATTTCAATCTTTGAATTTTAAGACTGTACATTGTCTTAATTCCTTTTTGCGACTTGAGAATTACTGGCATAAATCATTTTGTTTTTAGTCATTCTTTAAATACAATTTAAAGATTGATTTGCATATTTAAACATTAAAATTTTCGGCCTTAATTTATTATTTTTTGGTGATGGTAATAGTTGTCTCCTCCTCTTTTTCTACCATAATTTGGGGCTCTCCATTCTAGGCTTGAGGATTTATCTTCGTTCATATGGATGTATCCACTTGCTCTTTTGTGGCTATCCTTCATACTGCAACATGGCTTTCGAGTATTCTTCTGCCAAAGCACAGTTCATCCACTTACCTTTGTATGTGTTGCCATTAAAAATGACTTCCGTCACTGACCCTCACCTTAAGGGCTTCAAATTTACATCACTCAAATAAATTCATTAAGATTTCATTCTCTCTTTCTTTATGTTTTACACAAAATATTATGTTAATATCCAGCAAAGTCTCCCTTCTCGATTTGAATAGGATTGGGAAATTTCTAGATGATTGGACACAAGATTCGATTTGCCCAATGTTGAACATTTATAACCACTAGCAACGACCTAGGCTAAGAACACTTGAAATAGCTTACACCTTGTCAAACTTCCTAATCTTTCAATATCCATGTAATACTCAAACGTGCTATGTGATCGTCTGAATAAGTTGATCTATCAATCTCGTCTGTGGCATGGCCTTGAAATTCCCTGTAAAGTATATTTGAAATTTGCTTCACTTAATTATGACGATCTTTCCTCTCAAGGTGGGGGTTCCACCTTACTGGCATAATTTCGCCAGTTTCTCTTTTAGACTTAATCATCCTTGGGATCTTTCTAGAACAAGTCTCCTTCGATTTTTTGTTACATCATCTTCCTTTTGTAGGAACAAAATTTTCTTCTCTAAGTAAGTAGGCTTGATGTTAGTAGACTTATAATTTAGCTGGATCTTTATGGGAAGTTTACCCTTAAGTTTGGCACCTCCCTTCACACCTAGATCGCCATGCCAGCCTGCAAGCCTCTTATTAGATACCCTTCTTTACCTCTTGTTGATGAGTTAGCATAGTAGAGGTGCATCTCCTTTAAAGTATCTATATTTTCCTACTGTCTAGTCAACATCTCCTTTAAAGTTAAACCCTCTTTATTCTCCCTAGTAATCATTACATCCTCCTTATCTTTGTTCGACACCTATGCAATTAAAGCGCTTAGCGGTTCTATAGTGGCGAAGATGCAAAATGGTGTAGCTGGAATAAAGCGGGGAAATAACGGTGATATAGCGGAGGCGCAAAAAGGTTCATTCGTTGTAAAACAAAATATATTAAAATTAACTAATTATCTTTCTTACAATATATGTGTACAAGAAACAAATATTAATTAATCTTATGTAACAAAGGTATACCATAGTTATGCATGCGAAATTTGATGAGTATAATTGATTATTATCATATATTAGGCACTTATCCCTTAAATTTAGCCCTTTACACTAAATTTGGTGATTTTTTTTAAAAGAGAACTAGTCAAATCAAGCTCTATATATTAATATTGCTAAAGCAGATGCTAAAAAGCCTTGATTTAGCGGATGCAGCGAAAAATAGCGGGGCTAAAAGCGGATCTACTGTTCATTAGCGCTAAATTGAAATAGCGTAGCTGTTGAAGAGAAATTTGGCCTATAGCGGGGCTTTAACTACATAGTCCAGAACCAAGGCATCTCCATCCATTTCTTTAAAAGCGTCAACGATTTCCTTATTGACAGGTCGACCTCTTCACCCGATACAAAGGATAAATGCAGTTAGGTGGTTAAAGTAGTTGTGATTGGGAGGACGACCGGGGACTTGACTCCAGGAGTACCTACAACAGGAAGAGCTATCATAGTTAGAATTTTTTTTTGTCAGAAGACTCAAACAGTAGCCCACTATCTCTTTCATACTTGATGATAACCCTCTCGTAAGTCGAGGAAATGGTAGATATACCTTTTGAATCTTTTTCATATCCACTTCCTTCTTGTGGGTTTGTTCTTTCTAAGATAGGATTTAGAGGTAGGGGTTTGTTCATCCCTAGATGTTAAGGATTGTATCTGAGAATGGAGGAAGGATGGAAGCCTGAAGCATTGACCATGCCTTGGCTCGATGATTGAACTGTTGACCCAGTAATCTTACACTCCCGGAGCGCTTGGCAAGAATGGTTATACCTTTTTCTTGAGCTATTTGAGATGTCCTCTCAGCTTTCTCTTCCTTCTTAAGAATTTGGCGACCATTAGTCATGATATTTGGTTCATCCCCTGTAACGACCCGGAAAATCTGAACCAATTTAAAATTTTTAAATTGGCTAAAATAGTGGATTTTAAATATTTAAAATAAATATTTTAAATAATAATGATGAAAAGTAAGTTTGAATCGACGTTTGAAAACGAATATAATTAATTCTAATTATAAACAAGGCCTGAAATGGCGCGGTAGTTTCAAAATTTGAATTCGAACTTTGACTGACTGTACCGGGTGCAAAACAAAAAGGATTTGAGTGAAACCAAAAATATTTAAATCTGTTAGTGAATACCTTTCTAATGAATCTGAAAAATCGAAGTTTCATAGCGGGAAACAAAAGTTATGGCCAAATGAATTTTCAGAAAGGTCGCTATGGAATTTATATAGCCCGTGAAATTGGCCATTTTGCAAACGACCTCGGAATTCGACGAAACCACTTTTGTTGGATCCGGAATGTGAAGTTATTACTAGGTTTCAAATTTCATAATTTTTTAAGCTAGTATGTGAGCGTGGCAAAGGAAAACGTGTTTTGATCAATTATAGTTAAATTGGATCGACCAGAAATGGGCCTTTTTGCAAACGGTCTCAGAATTCGATGAAACTAGTTTTGTTGGGACCGTATCGTCAAAACATAGCTAGATTTATTTTTCTGGAATTTTTCGAATCAGTTTGTGGCCCCGGCAAATTGAAATGTACGTTCAAATCGAATATTGAATGTTTTATGTTTTAATTTGAAGGAAAACTAACTGAAACAGTCGAATGGACCTACGAAACATATCCCATTGTGTTCGGAATGGGGGAAAACTCTAGGGACGATAGTCGTTGGGTTTGAATTGGCGTTCGTGTGTGGAGGAGGGTATTTTAAAGATTTTAAAATTTATATATATAAAAAAATCATTGGTCGATGCATTCTCTCTCTCCCCGATTATCAACTGCGAACGACGGAAAGGGGGTTCCAACTTCTCTCCTTGATTTCTCGTTCGTTTCTAAACGAAATCACGCAATCTCGGATCCATTTTGAATATCTCCTCGAGGGCTTCAAATCAATACCAGTTGGAGATTTTTTCGTGGATCATTGAGCTCGAATCAAGCTCGAGAAGGTCGGGAATTTGGGCTGCCGCTACGCTAGCTGGGCCCCACCGAGTCTGACCGCTCCACCCGCCATTCAGGCGCCTTCCGACCCTCTTCGACACCGTATAACCCGATTCTCCTATCGTGCAACAGTTTGATCGAAAGATCAAAACCTAGTTTTGAACGTTCAACGTGAAAGGTATGGCTTGGCTATATTTAAACTGTTTTAACACTTTAAAGCATTACAAACTTGTAAAAATCATATCTTTTTGCTGTGTTATCGAAATTCAGTGAAACAAGAGACAGTGGACTCGTGTGGACGTCTTCTACATTCTAGAAGAGACCGCATATTTTTCTGAGCCTTCTGCTATTTTTGGTGGAGTGGAACCCAATGTGAGATTTCTAATTTATAAACGATATGGAAAACGACGATGTATAAATTATATAGTCAATGTATGAGTTATATAACCATTGTACACCTCTTGTATAAGCGTTGTATAAGTTGTACGTTCGATGTATAAGTTGTATATGCGTTGTAAAAATTATATATGTGTTGAAATAGAAGTGAAATGATATATATATATATATATATATATATATATATATATATATATATATACGCCTCTCGTCCACAAACCATGGACGATATTTATTGGTTGTGATTGGTGTGAAAATTGATTGATAGCGAATGGTTGATTGGAATTGTTTGTGGTTGAAAAATACCCGTTTGTGGTTGAGAAATATTTGGTTGAAACCACATAGGATTAGTTTGTGGAAATGAAATAAATATACATGCCGCCTGCATGCGAACTAGATGCATGATTCCCCATTGTCAAAAACCGCGAGGTTTTAAGGTAGAGCGAGGAGCCATACTAGGGACGGTCCCGGTTTTAACTACCCTGCCGTTATGCTGCAGAAATTTTGAATAATATTCATGTGTTAGAATTATTTTCATTTGTTGAAACTATATTTATTCGTTGAATAGAAAACCTTCATGTGTTGAATCGATATTCATTCGTTGAATTGAAATTCATGTGTTGAATGGTATTCGTGTTTTAAATATAAAAATCCCATTTTTTATCTATATATATAAACTATAGAAAACCTTCATGTGTTGAATCGATATTCATTCGTTGGATAGAAATTCATGTGTTGAATGGTATTTGTGTTTTAAATATAAAAATCACCTTTTTATCTATATATATAAACTATAGAAAACCTTCATGTGTTGAATTGATATTCATTCGTTGGATAGAAATTCATGTGTTGTATGGTATTCGTGTTTTAAATATAAAAATCACCTTTTTATCTATATATATAAACTATAGAAAACCTTCATGTGTTGAATCGAAATTCATTCGTAGAATTGAAATTCATGTGTTGAATGGTATTCATATTTTGAAATAAATTGTTTTATAATAAAAATCACATTTTTATCATCTATATGAACTATATAAAATAATCTTGTTTTGAAAAAAATTGTTTTATAATAAAAACCCTATTTTTATTAACTATATGAACTATATAAAATAATCGTGTTTTGAAATGAATTGTTTTACAATAAAAATCACATTTTTATTATATACAAGAATTGTTAAAAATAGTGAAATGTTGAAATAGAAGACAGTTAGATAAAAATATCATTTTTATCAAATGTATGAAGAGAATATAGTTTTGAAATCGAAGAATCGATATATATATATATATATATATATATATATATATAGAATTGAAATATATCGAATAACGAAGCTGCAGTTCGTATTTTGAAACTGTGATTTCAAACGATTAGTGCGGGAGATCCGACCATCGGATTTTCCCGAAACCGCAACCGTTGGGTTCGCTTTAGAAATATCTTCCCAACGGTACCAACTTTGTAAAGATCCAACGGTTGGATTGTCTGGAATGTTTAATTCAAATCTGAAGAAAAATAGCGCCAGAATCGATTATATTTATATATATATATATATAATTATATATAATCGAATTACGACGCTGTAGTTCGTATTTTGAAATCGAAACTTCAAACGATTGTACCAGAAGATCCGACCGTCGGAAACTAGAACCGTTGGATTTGTTTTGAAAAGATCTTTCTAACGATGTAAATTTTGTGAAGATCCAACGGTTAGATTTTCAGATATGTGTAAATCAAATCTGGAGAAAAACAGCGCCACGGCCGCGTTATGGCCCGAAGCGTCGTTTTGAATAAATTGGCTATTTTGAAATAAATAAAAATAGCGATAAATCATTATAAAATATTATAAATGATATGGATGTGAAATTTAGAAACTAACTGAAGGTTGGCTAAGTCGAATGGTTTCCTGGGCGTTGATCTGATGTTGGTTTCGGCCTTCGGGGTTAATATTTGGGAAATCATTCTCTTACTGATTTACGGTTAATGACTAATGAATTGAAATAATGCGTATGTATGTTTGTGTTGCACTTGTTTATTATATACGCGAGTTGCTCAGAAAGACCGGGTTTATCCCATTCTGAATAATTGAATCGACGATATGAAGTCGAAGATGAAGACGGGGGTTGAAGACCGATCTTCACTTCGTTTGGATGGTCACTGAGGTCCTGATTGGGAGGCATCCCGAAATACGGATAATGAGTGGTGATCGTCCAGACGTACATGGGGATCGATGAATATGCGAGGTATATAGTGTCTCCGGTTTCGTTCAGACCCAGAACGGACTTGTAAATGGACTGTGTGTCTGACATTAGATTTTATTCTGTGTTGATTGATCTCTATTAAATATACATCTGTTTGGCGGTAGAGAATTTATTCTTTCGCTTAACGCCTTTCTCTGAAATGCACGAGCTCAGAGGTTGTATATCGATGGACATCAATCGCATGGCAGGAATTGCTAGTGTGGCATGCCTAAGTGGAAAATGATCAAGGCTTCTGTTGAAAAGCAAAGTCTTGTGGTGATCAAAGCACCGCCTGTGTGGCGTAGCTTTGTGTATAACGTGAATTCGCGAGCCTCACACCCCGGTATGAACCAGAAACGGGAAAAAGGACCTCAGGGAGGGCATACGTTTCCTTCTAGCTAGGAGTTGTGTCGGTGTTTTTACACGGCCTGACATTTTACTTATGTGGATGATGGATTGCGAGGCGCCTCGGTTATATCGGTCGATCCGGGACCGATGGAGTCATTCGTTGGCTCATTGACGCCCCCATAGGGCGGGGAAACGCAGTGTTCAGGAATTTTAATCCACATCGGTGGACCGATCCTGACGATTCTAGGGTCACTCGAGCTCTGATCCTGAGACACGGGCTAGAGCGTCTCGAATTCGGTAAGGACTATCTTTTGCCTTGGTTCATGACGGAAATCCAATTTCCAAATACGTGACTGTGCGGTTTTGATTGTATATATATATATATATATATATATATGGCGACATGATATATGGTACCCATGCCGCCTATGATTGATAGTCATGATTCGAAATTGTTTTTGAAACATATAAACACTAGTAGTAATATCAAATGCTTTTGTTTTATTCGTATCAAGCATATCTTGGCCATTATAAGGTAAAAACTCTATCCTCCGGTTTGCATTGCATTGTGTGATGGGAACTGAGTCTTATAATGGCTTCATTTTTATAAAAAGCATTGCGATGTTTTAAAAGAAAGATTTGTTTTTAAAGCACCGGCAGTCCGATGGAGTAAACCTGTTCCACGAAAGTGGCGTGGTCCTGTGATTAGCCATATTATAAATGTGTTGAGTAGATTTCTCATACCAGTCCCATGACTGACTCGTAGTTTGTTTCACTTTCAAACTCGGGTGCCCCTTTTTCTACATGGGCAGCCTTGTATTCAGGTTTAGCTGGCTTTCTCTGGATAGCTGGAGCTGAAGATGGATTCTATCATTTATCTCTTTTTATGCTGTTCAGCTCCTATTGTACATTATGTTTGTTTTTCCGCTGTAGACATTATGTATAGATGAACTGTATTTGTACTAAGTATAATCCTGTATACTGTGTAACTCTGATGATTACGTTTATCCAGTATATTCTATTGTTCATTATCTGGTGTATTTATTTAATTTTGTTCTGTTATTATCTGTTTCTGTGTTATATTCCAAGGATTACCCTTGCCACCGTCAGTACGGGGTTTGGGGCTGTCTCATCCCCCGTATATATTTCTTGACTAGCTCATCCCCATCCAAAGTCTCGCTATTGGTGATGAACATCTCTTCCTTTATAAACACGTCTAAGAAGTTGTGAGCGTTATAGGGTACTTTGAGACCTAGGAAAGGTCACGATGGCAAAGAGCTTTGGAATAAACCCCTTGATCGTAGGTTCAAGCTCATCTTTCTCCCTTTCCAATTTGGCAATCTAGCCTTAACAATCTCCCTCACTTCCTTGTACCTAGCCTTCTCGTTCACCGCTACATCACAAGCTTGTTGAGCAACTTCTATAGAGGTTTTTTTCCTGCTCATAAACATTAACCTTGTTCTTTATACTTTTATTCTCAAAATTGAGCTCCTTATTGTCATTCGTTACATAAGTAAACATGAGGGAGTGGCTATATAGTCTTCGTGGAATTGTTTTTTATTTTCCTTCATCTTTTGTTTAAGGGCGTCGATATCCTTGGACTCTTTCAAAAGTTTATTGTAACACCCCGTATATTATAAAAATATTAAACAAAAATATCAATAATTTATAGTTCTAGAATTTATCGACGAAACATATACCTTTGTGTTCGTGGCAATTTTCTGATTCGTTTTGTTATATGATTTACCCAAAACGGAGCTCGTATGGGGAAGTTATGAACGAATTAATAATTAAAAGGTTGTATGCGTATATACAAGCACACATTCGAAATTTGAAATTAATTATGAGTTATAACTAGGAAAATATAATTTATAATAGTTATATTAAGAAATAAAAGAATGTTAAAACAAAACAATATAAATAAAATAAATGATCACAGAAATCACGTTCAGACCCAGGACATAGGTCGACTCGGTCCATACGTGTGTCGACCCATGAGTCGACCTACCTCTAAGGTGGGTCGACACAGGAGTCGACCCACCCGGTGTCAGATATGCTCCAGTATGACGTGTTTTTTTGAATTATACAGTTTAGATTTTATATTGTTAAATCTGATGGATCAGAATTCCCTATACACCTATAAATAGACTAGTAGGGTCTAACTTTCAACTCATATTTTCTGAGACGACGCCAAGACTCTGCCATTTTCTTTCCTCTCCAAATCTTTCAGAAATTATAAAAATTAGCTTTAGGAAATTCTTATTCAAGATTTGAAGATAAAGAATGTAAATTTACAATATAGGTGTTCAGATTTCTGATCAACGTGAGGTAAGTCCTGTGAATCAGATTTATTTAGGTTTCTTTCCCTCTTCTTTTAGTATCATATTTGTAAATCTGTGGTTATTTAATTACTAGATTAAGTAAGGAAGACCACAGAATCAAAGATCTGAATCAGGTTCAAGGATTGGAAAGCTGTCAGATGAGTGGATTTAGAATTATACCTTCTGGATAATGGTATATTTATCGTTTACGTTCCCCGTTATTCTTAACATGTTAAATGGCTGTAACTTGTGGTAATTGCAACATAATTTATTCTTTATAATGTTAAGAATATACCGTTATACAAATCTATTCTGTTAATCTTCTGTTTGCATTAAAAATTACTGTAATATTGAAATCGTGGGATTTACAATAAACGTGGATATGTTACCCAAAATGTTATTTAATGACAAATTGGATATCTTGTAAATCAAATTACAATGAAATTTGAAATAATGAAAAAAGAATAGATGCACCTAATTTGCATGAAAAAATTATAGTGATTTGGAATTTGTAAATAACATCTAACTTAGAAAATAAAAAGGGAAAATTTATAGTGGACTAAGTTAGATGGATTTGGGAAAAATTGATACATCTCGATAATGGTAACATTACAAATAACGTTGCAAGAAAAGAAAGAAAAAGAAGGATTAGTGTGAAATAGGCATTCTTTGACCATATTATACACTAATCAAATAAAAAGAAATATGTATGTCCATGGCGAAAGTAAAAGAGATAGCTTGCAACTATGGACCTTGATTTATGTGCGTTATGGAAATGGATCTTTATATCTTTCCACCAACCAATCTAACAAGGTGTGTGAAATACTTTCCTGAAATAATGAAAATATACAAGATGGTAAATAAATGGATGTTACAATAGTAAAAGTTTGGTTAATTTTAAAGAACTAAGGAAAATGTGATGAACGGGGAATATAACCGATTATAATTAATTTTATGAATGAGAATGTAATATAATAGGTAGGCTTGTCCTAAGGGCAAGTGAGATTATAACATGGGCTATAATGAAAACGAGAACTTACTTATAAACTTTAGTTAAGAGAACTAAGTTAACAGTTAAACAACAACAGGTTGCGATGAAAGTGTAAGGAAGTTATGATTAAATAAAAAGGAATAAAGTAGACTTATGAAATGAAATAAGTTACACTTGGTTATATATTAAGTAGACATGTCTCAAGAAAACATGATAGCAGGGAAAAGAAATACTTACTTATACATTAAGTAAAACATGTTATTGAACTTGTAAACATGTAATTGGATAGTAAATGACATGGTAATAATGTAAAAAGCTTGTAGATTACTTTCGTTAATTACAATCTAGGGAATGACATGTTATGGGCTTATTAATGAATTTAAAACATGATTAAATTAAACCTGTGCAATTAATAAGAGAGAAGAGCCCATTCCTTAGGGATATAAGGGCTCAGGGAAACCTTATAACTTGAATAAAAAGGGACTATTTGGGTAATCAAGTTAATAAGTAATCTGATAAGATAAAATAAGCGCTTGATTAAAAGATTAGACATAGGATTTAATAACACGTTTGCGTAATGCGCTTGGACCAGTCCACATGTATGAAGGTGAAGAGCCCTACGGGGTAGATCATTGAGGTGTCTTGAGACAAGGGAGGAGTTCATTTGATTAGTTTTCTTGATTATTTTGCTTGCTTGCTCTACGGAACAAGAGTGCAGCAAGTTGTAACACCCCACAATTTTCTACGCTCAAATTTCGACAAAAATCGAAACTCAAACACATCCAAGCATGGAGCCTGTAAATCTGGTACCTGCAAATAAATAAGCATAAGCATAATCAGAGTACAATAAGAAAACTCACAGCGGAAACAAAATAGGATAAACTAGTATTAACTTAAGCAACTACCTTTTTCAAAGTAAGCCACTTTATCAATACCGAGCATGAAAGAGAATGAGAACCGAAAGCCAAACTTAAACACCTGTGAGAACCAGACCTTCTATCGAAAACCTGGATGGTCGTAATGAGGAGGGGGTCAAAACAACAAGATTTTGATGAACAGGAAATGTACAACACAGATTATAATACACAGATTTATCCTGTTTGGTTCTACCCAAGATGTATGCCTACCAAGGTTAGTAATTCTAGCCTAACCTTGTAAATGTTTACGCATGATTGTACTACAACTTCCTAAAGTTGTATTACCGAAGTATAATACTGAGATATGACGTTTACACACATCTTTGTGAAGCCTTTTATACCAGAGCATAGCTGGTTATTTAATCGAGGTTGGGCCCCTAGTTACGGAGTTTATATATATATATATATATTCGTTCGCTCTTCCTTCATCATTTATTGCCTCACTATCAATGATAGATAGGGTAGATACTCTTCGATCGCTTAAGACCCTAGGAGGACCTATTGGTCACTTATTATTTCTCGATAATTTATTTAACATTAGCATAAATTAGAGGTAACCAGCTACGGGCCCTACTAGTTAAGGCTTCTGTCATTCAAGCAGATACCCTTGCCCTGCATAAGGTGAGAGATGGTATTTAGTCGCTTGTTATACCTTCTAGCTGACCTTATTGGTCAACCCCTTAGTCTCTTACTACTTTCCCTGGCGTAGGTAGTCATATTTGACATTTTTGGTTTCTAGGTTTGGGTAGACAATACTCACACATGCCATTTAAAACCCTATACTGAAAGAGCTATCCCCAGGTGGACTCTTTAAGCCGCTTGAGACACAGGAAGCAGACTATACAAAAAGGTTATTACGTTTGTACCCTACTAGCCCTTAGTACCTTTCCCTATTAAGATAAAGTGGGCCACGTCATCACATCTTTTCTGTTTAGTTACTCTCCACGGAAATATTATCGTCACGGGTTCTTATGGTTAATTATATTTTTGTACCATTAACCTACTAAGTCCAACTCTACTTTTAATTATAAGTTCTATATTCATTAATCTAAATATGGAAAGTTATATCCTCTTTATCCTAGGATATTTATTTGATTTCTTCTGTAATTGGACTTAGTGTTTAAACAACAATCAATATCCATTAATCCCCTTTATATTCCATTGATTATAACTAATGCCATTTATGAGCCTAACAGTCATAATTTTCCTAAGGCATTAATTCACAATGGATGTCCTTATCTTATCAGTCCCGAAGTATCTACTTGTTGTACCCCAATAGACAATTAATACTCTTGTTTATTTAGTTGTTGATTTATAATTATATGTATATATATATTCATATACCAGACCTCTCACATTAAGTTGACTACCTGTGGATGCTGAATTTGCTGGACAGTTCCGGGCAGACTTATACCACAAGTTGAACTTAACCTCGTTCCTTGGTATATTTATATTTATGTATTAGACCCGTCACATTAAGTTTTCCACCTGTCGATAATGGATTTGCCGGTCGGTTCTGGGCAGACTTCAACCATAAGTTAAGCTTAACCTCGTGTCTAAATGCGGTTATAATTTAAATTACCTAATTGGGATGTACAACATTTATCCTAATTAATTTAGGAATTGTAACCATTATCCTATTATATTCATTTCCCCCAATCAACATCAGTTACAATTGTTATTTATTGATTTGTAGTCATGTTTATAGCAATTAATTATACTGATTGCTACAAATGGTCATCACAAATATATTAATTCACCATGGATTACATTTACACGTATAATTCCATAATTGAACAACATTCAACATTCAAACATTCCATACAATGTATATTTTACCATTTTACGCTGATTTGGATGGAAAATATCTATATATATATTTTATGTTTTGGTATGGTCAACGAAGTTATTTATTATTATTATTATTATTATTATTATTATTATTATTATTCTTTAAGTTTAATGATTTGGTTAAGTCAATAACCAAACATTCTTTTTTGCATTCAATTTTGCCAAAAGGTTTCAATCTTACAAAAAGTCCGTTGGCTATGATTATTGTAAATTTTGCCTAATTAGTGGAATTGACATATTTCCAAATCACAAGAAATATATGTAAATATATAATTTGGAATAGTTGATTTAAATTATGCACAAATATGTATATTTATATTTATACGTACATTTGCACCACTTTCCCCTTTTTAATCTTTTTTATCATACCTCTTATGATTTCAAAATAATGCTTTTTTATTCAAAAGGAGCAAAATGACTTATTTACAACAATTAAGCCAAAGACCAACAGTATTGAATACAAATAGGTATAACGCTTTTAATATTACAGTCACATAATTTACCAATTGAATCTTTTTATCTAAATTCACATAATTTATTATTCAACACCGAACTAGAGATTTGCAATGTAACTACATATAATGGTGTTAAATGTGACTGATTTCCAGATCTACAGTACTTTATAACAACTGCAACATATTTTATAACATATTGTAGGAAATAGGTATAACAATTTAAGAATCCCACAATAAATACTTATGCCAAAGAACAATTCATAATATTCAAGTTTTAACAATGTTTACAATCAGATCTAATGGGTGTTAATCCAATAACAAAAATTTAATGAACAAATCTGGTAGAAAATAAGCATAAAAATTTAGATCTAATTCAAACGAAATAGATAAGTTATTATAACTGTATCGTAAAATTTCCAACTCACCTTAAAGCATCAAAACCCAAAGTTTGAATCTTTTAGGCCTACAATTCCTAAATTCTTATAAATCTATAATTTATCTGAAATGGGGATAAATTCAAATCCGTTAGAGATGTAAGAAAATAGGAAGGGAGGAGAGAATTTGATTTGGAGCATCAATTTGCATTCTTTTCCATTAGATCTGATAATCCTCTCAATTTCATATGAATTGGATTTGATTTGTCGTATAAGAATATATTTTAGATTAAGAAATTAGGTTTAGAGAAAGTGGAAAATGGCAGAGCTTCGCTGCAACCCACATATTTGTGTGGAAAAGAATGAGGCCTTACCCTTTTATTTATAGGAGTAGAAACAACCTACAATTTTGGATTCGTTTTAATTTATATCTGTCCATCCATTATATATATATATTATAAACTAAACCTATAAAACGTAGCCGTCACTAGGCAATCTGACGTCCAGCGGTTCGACCGTAGCATTCGACAGCTAGGGTCGACCATCTGGCCATCAAATGCCCAGGTCGGCTAGTTAAATAAGGTACAATATATATATATATATAAATTCTGATTTATTTATTTTCCATCCATTTTTGTATTTCGCCCGTAACTTTTTCATACGGACTCTGTTCGTGAAACTCCAACATGAAAGTTGACTAGAATTCCGAGACGAACGTATATGTTAAAGTTTCATGGTCAAATTCCATTGTTTGTAGAAATTCCTATTTTTGAAATTCTAATAATTAATTTATATTGCCAAACTTCCGAATTATATTCCCTCCTTAAAAGGAATTTCGTCCCGAAATTCTGACGTCTATAGTCCTATTCTACACAACTAATTTGTGTGCATCCATTTGCAACCATGTGTACATATGCATGGTGTACATAATGAAATTCAACCATAAAATATGCATGCAAGATGATTCTAAATTGGATCCTCCAATATGTCTGCATTATTTTTGAAAGCATGATGCAAAACATCCTAAATATGTTGGCAGTTCTACATGAATGCGAAATTTGTAAACTCTTTTTCATCTATTACCTTCACACAATTATGAATAAGAGTATGAAGCAACCAGTTTTGCATCAGTTACCCAAAATACTCCAAAACTTTCCATCTATATACTCCAAAACTTTCCTACTCTAAGTGGAATTTTTACCTCAGTTACCCAAAATACTCCAAAACTTTCCATCTATATACTGTAAAAGAGGCTTAAAACAAGCTCTAAAACATAAAATTAGTTAATTAATAACACGCGGACATTATTGACAAGATATGGAAACAACGTTTCCAAGGCTAAAACAACCTTTTCCTTGCTGTCGTTATCGTTTTTATCGTATCGTCGGTCCTACTGCACTGCTAAAACGTGCACACAAATCATCCAAACATCTTCCTTACGCTACTCACGTGACCAAAAATCGAGATTTTTCATAAAAATGAATTTCCGCTTAAAACTTTTTGTGTTTATTTTGAAAATTCCTTTTCAATATTGCTTTACTTTCCATATGAGATTCGTATGAAAAATCAAAATCTTGGTACGTTCTATTCAAATCATCTATTTAATGTAAAACATATGTTTAAACATGCATAAATTACCGTATACAAATTTTGTATTTTCGCACAAAACGAAATAAAAGAAGGTAATTCAATTAAAAATTTAGAAGGGTAAAAAGTTTTTTTAAACAACGATTTCCAAAGGTTTCAAAAATATGTTTTGCGGAAATTTATACGATTCAAGTCACGTGCTGGCGAAAAAGGAAGTCAGTCACGCAAAAACGCGAAAAACTAAAATCACACATAAAAGACCAAAATAAATTTTAACTTTAACAAGAAATGGTGATTATTTTATTTATATATACCAGTGACGGAAACAACGCAGAACTGGTCTTTTGCTAAAATTTATCCAACACAGAATTTTATTCTTTCCAACCCTAGGGAAACTGTCAGTTTAGATAAGAAAAATGAGATTTAATTCAAAAAGGCATGCGTGAATGACATAAATATCTCCAAACATAGAAATCTCATTAACCTAAGTCGTGCGATTTAAACAAAAATAATAGTTACAAGCACAAATCACCACAAAGCCAAGAACCTGATGTTGGAAAAGGAAAACTATTAAGAAGATGACAAAACAACAACATCGAAACTTCCAAAACAATGGCTATAAACAATGAGATATCTTGCTTCGCAGCTGGAGCTCAAACCAATTTCTGTTATCTTTAATTAACCATGTCGTAGTGGCATAATGCTCAATCTCCTGTTACAAACACTACTGGTGTTGTTGGAGGTTCCCATATCATTATCTATTTAAGAGATAATTTGCGATTATAGAAGAAACCTACCACAAAACTGGTTGTCATGGAAACCCACCTACTTTTGTCTAAGGACAAAATGGATAGGTGAATTTATGGAATGTTACTTCATAAGATAACAGACAAGGACAACAAGCTGAATAGAATGTGATGCGACACTAAATGATGGTTATGCCATCGATCAAGCAAAAGATTGATTTCCGCATCATGAGACAAATCCAGTCATAACTTCCCATTTACAGAACGATGTGTTAAATGGTCACACGCCTACATGGGCAATTCAAACACAAATTCCCGAACATAAAAACTAACATTAAGAAAAAGGGATTTGCTGCAAAATCTTCAAAGCTAGCCAGACAAAAAGACTATTCATGTCCGCATAAGACACAGATTCCTCTAAAATTTCATCTAGATTCTCCTCAGAAACACCATCCGAAGTTAGCTTAATTTTCATCTTCGAAACGACGATTGCCTTTGAAAGAATCTATTCTAACAAAGTATAGCAAAGGCGGATGTAGCACAAAAACAACCTATTCTAAGATATCGAAGCAACTGGTCGGTGCAAGCCGAATTGCTTTGACAAATTTTCTTATCTCTAGAGCGGTGAGACCTTTTTGCTCATCCCAACCCAACCAAATGATCTCTACTTGAGGAGACTTAAATTGTGTGAGTAGGATCAAATTTTACAACTAGGTAATATAAACCAAGAAATGGTCGGAGAGAAGAAATTAGATCTTGGAGTACTAGTGAGGCAAGATCTAATGTGCAAACCAGCGTAAGAAAAGAGGAGACGAGGTGGAAACAAAGAAAGAAGAAGGATAAAGATATGGTTCGGCTACATGAGGAATAAAGGACGAAAGAAGGAAGTTAAGGGGGTAATTTGGATGCAGCTTTTACGGTTGAGTCCTCGGTCCAAGTTGTACCAAACCTCATCAACTAATTAACCGTCCTAGTATAGCATTAAACAGTTGACTACCGAATGGGCTTTGGATAGATGTTGGACCTTGAACTTATTAGGCCAGATTGAAATATTAATCGTCCCGCATTATCTTTTAAGATTCGACGCAATCCCAAAAATAATTATCCTCATCATCGCGGTATTTAAAGACCATAGTTAAACCCCGAACCAACTCCAAGGATTTACAGTCTCAACAATGATGCTGCGACTACATGACGAACGAATGAATTTAAAAAATAATTCAGCTAGAAATCTGTTATATAAATTAAGACGAATTTTCCCCTTACCTAGCTGACAACAAGCAGACGATTCACAAAATCAAATACCCCAAAAATCAATTTGAAGGATTTTCCCTTAGACTTTCTAAAGAAAAATTTAAAACTTTTCCAACAATGGAATTTGTTAAAGTCTAACGGTTTCATATTTATAAATCCATTTTATTATTACTATTATTTATATTCCAGTTTATATTTCAAACTGGGAAAACCTTTTCGCATTCAAAAATGTTAGAGCTTTAAAATCTTAAGGATTAATTGACAATTTCAATAAACTATCCAATATATATAGGGAGATGGATACTAAAAATCACAAGGAATGGGTATTCATCTTCCTTAAGTTTAATGGCATATTCTTTGTCATTTCTAATTCCTTCCTTCCTACCAATCGGATTATATTTATTAAAATTACACAATAGCCCTAAGAATTTTGAAACACGAATAGATTGAAATTTAAAAACCATATATTTATAAAGCAATTTTTTCGAAACCGTATTTCAAAACCCATTTTTACTCTTTCCAAATAGTTTTAAAAATAAATTTCCCCGAATACAAGTGTAACAACCCCAAATTATGACAGACCGAACTTTTTTCAAAATTCTTATCCATCGAAATCATGTTGGTTGCTCTGATATCCTACAGAAAAGACAAAGATATAAAATATATCAGAGCTCATAAAACATCTCATAGTGAAATGGATAAAATATTATATAATCAAAATATGGCCTTACCCAAATAATAATACTGCCTAGCTAGTATTCAAAGCTATCATATCTCTCTTCTATAAATCTAACATGCGAGTATGTTATGTGGAGGGGGTCAGAACATAAGTTCCAGTGACTGGATTTAAACTATACATTTTGGATAACCCTACATATACCGTTCAATCACATTTTCTTATTTATTAGGTTACTTGGGTTAACAACACTCAAGTCTTACACACACATCGTATCCATCTACTTCCCAGTGGATTAACCTAATACAATATAAATGCAGCTACCCCCAATAATAAGGTACACCCCATGGTACCCCACTCGCATTATCTCCACTGTAATGCCACATAAATGTACGCAATCCCTCATCGTACGCTGGGGTGACGTATGGATTTTTTACATAACAATGTTACGTCCGCATATATCTGCCATAACTACGCTACGTAAGCGTACAGACTGCCACCTTTGAGCAAATCATATTCCACCATAGACTAATGCCCTTAAGTCTACGTTACACCACCCAGAGCAGACATGCATGTATCGAGACTTTCTCACATACGTATCGTCAATCGTATTCGATGCCTTGACCGAACATAACCTCTAATGTGCATCGAGTTCCATGGCAGGGATATACAAGAAACATGAAACTCGGTCGGGAGGTTTTCCATATCTGTACAGGTCCGCCTTTTAGAGCCTCAAAATACAGATATCCTTTAGGTCTATTTTTCATGGTGGCTATGGCCCCACCTCGGCCCCCCCCCCTCAACTAGTAATGACTACAAGAGCTAAGCGACTTGCCCCTAACAAACAATCTAAACATCCAGTTGGCATCTCCCCTCAACCACCATACCTCGATAGTGAAAGGTGAATGGCGTCTGGGGTTTAGCTTTAGTCTTTTCGCATCCCAGGGGCTTCCGATGACGGGTACCCAATGATCTACTATCCTTGTTGGTCGTGACCCCTACCCCCATGTTGAGGCGATTGTCGAACCACCTTAGTGTCACCTCGTCATAGCTTTCTGACTGCAAAGCTACTCTTGTGTCAAGGCTACTCATCGAGTAGTTACACGCAGACCCAACCTCTGTAATGCACAGCCCGAACACTGCACCACCGCAGATGACTATATGGGGAACCTTCCATGTCTCAGGAAGCTGCGTGCATCCCCTTCCAGTCCTTCAGAGCCAACATAATAATCAGATGAACATGTTCTCCCCACGTGCCTCATAACACCACAATGATCTACCCCGTTGGGTTATTCACCCCCAAACGTGCGGACTGGTCCAAGCGCCTCATTTTAATATGTTATTAGACCCTATGTCTAAACATTCTTTTATGTGCTTGCTTTACCTCATTAGGTTTCCATTTAACTTTGTTATTCCCATTAATATCTTAACATATGAATTTCTAACAAATTTATATTTCAACATATGAACATTTTAGCACATCAAATGTTTTAACATATGAATTTCTAACATATTAATATTTTAACATATTAATATCTTAACATGTCATATTAGCATTTCAACACTTTTAATCATTATAGCAGATTTTCATTACAGGTTAACGTGGAATGTCAAACGATAATATATCATTATCAAAAATGATATAACTTAAATCCACTCACCTAAATTTGCTTTTCAAATCCTGGATCTAGTCCAGATCTTAGTATTCCATGGTCCTCCTGACTGAATTTAGAACCTAGCAACTATGGTTCCAGAATTCTTACTAAAAGAAAAAGGGAAGAAAGTGGAAGTAAATTGAATAGATCAGATCTAATAATTTACCTTACTTCGCATATGATTCTAAACATCTTATTAATATTCATTCTTTTCCTCTATATCTTAATTAAAAATTTTCCCAAAACTAATTATCTTATTTTTCTGAAGAGATTTGAGGAGGAGTAAGAATGGAAGAGCTTATACGTTGTCTCAGAGAATGTGAGATTTAGGCTAGGCTCTGCTCGGCTATTTATAGTGTTCAGGATCTTATCGTACACATAGCGCCGAGTCAGCATCGAACCCAGTTAAGAAAACAGTCTAGATATGTTAATGAATCTGCCCGGATCTAGGGGGTGTCGACCCCCCTACAAGGGTGTCGACCCCCCCTATGGGTCCCGCGAGCTGTTTTAGCGCAAAAATTTGAATTTTGAATGTTTGAGTTTCTAAAATTTATTTAACTATTATATTCACATGTAATCTTCTTATACGTATACAAATCTTCTGGTGACCATTTTACTCGTATACATATACGCACAACTTTCTTCGATTTCAAAATTCAAACGGTATTGTACCGTTCTTTAATTCTTGGCATATTTCTTTGATTGCAGCCTTATCATGAATTTTATCTCTTGTATATATATATTTGCACATATACACGTACATTCTCATATATATGCATATACATATATTTTCTTTACTTCCTAATCTGTATATGTGCGTTTATACATATTTTTCTATTATGAACATGTATTATTTTAGCCATTCCCTTAAAACAAAATATGATGGCGGCGGGGATCAAACTCTGTACCTCTTGTATGCAAGCCACATGCTCTAACCAGCTAGACTACTAAGGCTATTTTAACAAGGCTTAGAACAATAGTAGTTATCGTCCTCTTTTTATTCCTTTCTTTCATGTTTGCTACAATATTTCATTTAAACCATTGCATGAATCTCTTTCTTTTATTTCTCTTTTATTATTAATGCATAATATTTTGTCAATCGGTGCATGCAACATATTTACACTGCATGCAACCAATCATTTTTTTAGTGCATGTATTTATTACATGCAACCACATATCATCATTATTATATTTTTCTTTTAAATGTTTATGTCTATGCATATATATACTTATATGCATTAACGATTATTTAATTGTTACAAAATGCGGGGTGTTACATTCTCCCACCCTTAGGAAATTTCGTGCTCGAAATATGATAAGGGTAAAATCAATTAACCCCTCGCATAATATACATCCATCATGTGTGCATCCAATTTTTGCAAACATTGTGACTTATGAAAAGTGAAATACAACATAATAATACATGTATTCCTAAGTGGTACCTCTTATGTGTATGCAAATTTTTTCAAAAATTCTTTAAAAACATGATGCTCACATCCTAAATATACTGGCAGTTCTACATGAATGCAATATTTTAAAAAAAAAACATTTTCATCCAAATTTTCCTACACTCTTACTGAGTAAGAGCATAGTTCATCCAATTTTTGCATCCAAAATCCTACCATGCAACTTTATTTTTTGAATTTTAGAAAAATCTGATTTTCTAAATTCGATTTCTTATGTTACAAAAAGGTGGAAAACGGAAATTTTCACATCTTCCGTTTTTCTTTTATGTACCTTTTTCCAACTGTACTTGGATTTTATGTAACTATTTATAAAGATTCCCTATTTTCCTATCCAAGTACAGCTCACATATTTTTTTTTCTTTGTTACTGATTTTGTATTTCATATTTTCTTGGAAATTTTTGTTCTTATTCATCTTTTTCTCAGAATTTGTCAAGTTTGTCGCTTTACTGAATTTGATGTTTCCTTTTTAGTTGTAACATTTCTCTTTTCTTATCTTTATTTATTCACCTGATCTAAGTTCAATTTCAAATAAGCCTTCTAGTCCTTCAACTAAAACAGAAAAACAGACATTCAACACAACTAGTTCTAAGGGCCAAGAATCTTAGGACTATGTTTCCCTCAGACAGCAAGCTTGAACTACGGGATCTATGACAGGTTTAGGCGTTACCCAAACTACTGAACAAGAACCAAATAACAGAACAGTCCCAATAGAAATGCAACAACGGGTTTACCCCTAACATGAAAATTAGCAACAACATCTAAATACTTACTTTCCCTTTACTATATAGTAGCCACCACTAGTCCTAGCTGTGCACCAACAATTATTTCAAGCAACACCCAAAGCTTTTCAATGCTTACGCATTCTACGGGAACTTACCATTATTCCAAGATAATTCTCGCTATTTACTTCATAGCCTCAAAACTTTTCCTATCTTCCCTAGGCACTTTTCCTTACCAACTCTATACTTTTAAAACATGGTTGGGAATTTTCATTTAAATTTTCTTCCAAAAATTTAAAAGTGTCAAAACTTTATTTTCCTCATGAAAACTTACTTTCGCCAAACCATAAAACATGTTATTTTATATAAAAAAATGTAAATCGTTTTATTTTCAAATCACAAAAATTGGAGTAGATAAGGACAACTATTTCTCAATCAGGTTTACGGCTTGTTCTTGCCAATAAGGCCAGTTCAATTACTTCCTACAAGGTGTAGACATCTACTCTATTCTTAATTTCTACAACTCATTTTGTCCACCCAACAAAATTTTCTCTTTTAAAACA
This sequence comes from Allium sativum, assembly GCA_030737875.1. Lineage (NCBI taxonomy): Eukaryota > Viridiplantae > Streptophyta > Magnoliopsida > Asparagales > Amaryllidaceae > Allium > Allium sativum. The sequence continues at coordinate 473,242,314 of CM060925.1, forward strand.
ATTTATCAAAAATGATTTTCAAAATAATAGAGATTTCAAAACTTTCTTTATTAAAAATTCTTTTATGCAATATAATAAGAAAACTAGCAAGCTATACTTGCTCTATAATATGCACCTTTTACTGAGAGAATTTTACTTCAGACAAAGTTTCCGTAAGAAATCACTATTTACAAAATATACCCTATTTTACTTTAAAACTCAATATGTCTACTTTACATATTTTAAAACTACAACTTTTAAGATTAAAACTTGAAAACACCATAAACCATTTTCCCAAAACTTTTACAATTTCAAGTTCTTAAAAGTTAACTATGGGGTTAGACTCAAAGCGGGTTTCCAATTTTTCTAGGCTTTCCTAGACACTCCTACAAACTCAATTCTCTAAACTGTATATATTTCTAATCCGTTTTTCTCTTTTTAACCTCTTCTAATTTATAAGGTTTTACCGCCAAACCCACTAATCTGAAATAGTAACACATGGGATTCACCTTTCCTTCCATACAAAGTATATTGTACACTTTCCACCCAAATCACCTAAGGGTTTCAGATTTCCTTGTTTATTCCTTTAGTGTACAAAATAGACATCCCAATTCTTACCATATTACACTCTTTCAATTTAGTGGGTTCCTCTATGGCTCTAGGTATATATATATCATAAATATTTATATTTTTATTTAAAAAAATACAAATACATTCGTTCACTATCTTTATAGGAATCCTAAAGCTAAGCTTTGATATCAGACGTAACAACCCGAATTCCGATAGACTGAATTTTTTTAAATTCAAATCCATCGAAACTCATGTTGGTTGCTTTGGTATCCTGCAGAAAAGATAGAGATATAAAATATATCAGAGCTCAGAAAACATCTCACAACGGAATGGATAAAAAATAATATAATCAAAATATGGCCTTATCAAATAATAATACTGCCTAGCCAGTATCCAAAGCTATCATATCTCTCTTCTATAAATCTAACCTGCGAGTATGTTATGAAGAGGGGGTCAGAACACAAGTTTTGGTGAATGGATTTAAACTATACATTTTGGATAACCCTACATATACCGTTCAATCACATTTTCTTATTTATTAGGTTACTTGGGTTAACAACACTCAAGGCTTATGTCGTATCCATCTACTTCCTAGTGGATTAACCTACTACAGTATATATGTAGCTACCCCCTATATTAAGGTAAACCCCATGGTACCCCACTCGCACGGTCTCCACCGTAATGCCACAGAAATGTACGCATTCCCTCATCCTACGCCGGAGTGACGAACGGATTTTTATATAACAATGTTACGTCAGCATTTATCTGCCATAACTACGCTACGTAAGCGTACAGACTGCCACCTTTGAGCGAATCAGATACCATCAGAGACTAATGCCCTCCGGTCTACGTTACATTACCTAGAGCAGACATTCATGTATCTAGACTTTCTCGCGTACATATCGTCAATCGTATTCCATGCCTTGACCGAACATAACCTCTAATGTGCACCGAGTTCGATGGCAGGGATATACAAGAAACACGGAACTTGGTTAGGAGCTTTTCCATATCTGTACAGGCCCGCCTTTAAGAGCCTCAAAATACAGATATCCTTCAGGTCTATTTTTTATGGTGGCTATGGCCCCACCTTAGCCCCTCCCTCAATTGGTAAAGACTGCAAGAGCTAAGCGACTTGCCCTTAACAAACAATCTAAACATCCAGTTGGCGTCTCCCCTCAACCACCTTACCTCAATAGTGAAAGGTGAATGGCGTCTTGGGTTTAGCTCTAGTCTTTTCGCATCCAATTGATTGCCGATGACGGGTACTCGACGATTCACTATCCTTGTCAGTCGTGACTCTAACCCCTATTGAGTCAATTGCCGAATCAACCTAGTGTCACCTCGTCACAGCTTTCTGTATGCAAAGCTACTCTTGTAGTCAAGGCTACTCACCGGGTAGTTACGCGCAGACTCAACCTCTGTAATTCACAACTCAAACATGCACCACCACAAAGGATTACCAGGGGCACCTTCCATTTCTCAGGAAGCCGTGTGCTTCCCCTTCCAGTCCTTTAGATCCGACAGAATAATCAGATTAACGTGCACTCCCCTCATGCCTTGTGACACCACGATGATCTACACCATTGGGTTATTCACCCCTAAGCAAGCGGACTTGTCCAAGCGCCTCATTTTAATATGTTATTGGACCCTATGTCTAAACATTGTTTTATGGGCTTGCTTTACCTCACCAGGTTTCCATTTAACTTGGTTATTCCTATTCACGTTGACTTCTTATTCAAGTTATCAAGTTCCTCTTGCTTATTAATTTCAATCATATAACTTTACCCATTTAAGCCTATTAATAAGCCCACAACATGTCATTCTCTAGATTTTGATCCATGGTCTGAAATCCACAATCCCTTTATGTAACACCCCACCCCCGCTAGGGTCACTCACAAAGGGAATGCACTAGTTTTGGAGGGGCATTATCGAGGTAAACAAACACAGAAATATTATAAGACAGAACATAGATAAAACAGCGGAAGGTTCAAGAGCTAAATTTCATTACTTTCAAAAAGAGTCAAAACCTTTTACATCAAATAGCCAAGGTCTTTATTTTCCCTTACAACAAATTCTGTCTTGCATAAATAAAGAAGCATAATCTTAAAACAACAAAAGTAGCTTAATTCCCCAAAAGTAGCAGAAATGCAGCCAGGCATAGCTCAAGATCAAACCATACATGAGCTGAACCGGAAGCAAGCGAAATCCAAGCTAAGTGCTAGAGTTTCCGCCCTGAGAACCTAGGGTGGGGGGGACGAAAGAAAAAGAGGCGAAAGAAAACGGGTCAGTCATAAAGGCTGGTAAGTCCTAGCGACTTTCAGCATAAAAACAGGTAAAGGTAACATGACATGTATAAACTGAAAGTAAACATAAGGATGATGCCAAGATGGGAAAGATATACTAATATAACATGATAAATCAAGTATAGCATCACATATTCAAGGTTCGCTGCATCAACTGTACTAGAATCCCAAACCCATGTCTTATATTAATCATGAAATGATTCCTTGGCCCAATATCATGAAATGACCCATTACTAGGTCCAACGGAACGATCCACTAATCGATCGACTCCCTACAAGTTCTAGCTCGTCGTGTGTCTGTGTCATACGGCCCTATCACGAATGTAGTCACCTGTGCTAGGTCCACCATAGGGTGTATCAAGCCCTATGGTGCCAACCACTGACACGAATCAAGCATGCACAGATAAACATACTGATGCCCAATGCCTGCTTTTTCAACTACGGACCACGTGCACGACCATAGCCCTCTGAACCTACACAGGCGCACCAACATAGCCGTCGTTCTGGTCGCTTACAATCACCCCAGTAATCGTTCCCCACCCTGCCTAGTTCCAGGGTACCATGATACATTTAGTGGGTTACTGCTGAAATGGACCGCGCAACTAGGGTTTCCGTCCAATAGACTAAGTGTTGTCTTTTAAATTCATGACTTAACCCGCCTACGTGTCATGTCAAAATTGACTAAGTGTTGTCGTTCAAGTTTCATGACTTAGCCCTATGAATCATGTGTCTAGTTGGTTAAGTGTTGTCTTTCATGTTCATGACTTAGCACTATCATGTAACATTAATTCATTAATGACACCAACCTCTCACATCAGACCTGTTGTTGTGGTCACTGGATATGCCGGGCGGTTCCGGGCAGAATTACACCACAACTCAGTCTGACCTCGGGTTTTCAAGTGCGATATGACCAACCAACCACATTGGATCCTATTGCTTGCAGTAACTGGATTTGTCGGGCGGTTCCGGGCAGAATTACACTGCAAACTCAACCCAACCTCGTGTTGGCCATTTTCAAGTTCATTCTGGTGTCATGTCCATGTTCAAGATTCATGTCAAGTTCGTGCCAAGTTTCATGGCGAGTTTCATGCCAAGTTTCCTATAATTACCAATTTTCCCAACGTTACCCCGTTTAAATATTAGGCTAACAATCTTAGCCTAATCTTCGTCCGCATGATTTTTGGCATATAATATTAGGGCTGAAAACTTAGCCTAATTTAACGTACACAAAATTTGCATAAAGAAATTCATTGACATAAACATGACATAGGTGTAAACTTGGCATTTTTGGCATAGTCAATAAGAACACCATGGGTGTGTACTTGCAAAATAATCAACGTGAATATCATAGGTGCGAACTTGCAACGTAGACTAAATCAACATACATATATGTGAATTTGCAACATAGACTAAATCAACTTACATATATGTGAACTTGCAAATCAATCATGAGTATATGACTAAGTGTGATCTTGAAATATGACATAGGTTTAACATATACACATAAACCTGTAGATCTAACATGTGCTCACATATGTGATATGATTTTACAACCTAAAACTTGCATAACATGATAAACTACACAACTTGTCATAACAGGTTATACTCCAATATACATATGAATAGACTTATTCATTAATTCCCAATTCAACATGATAATAAAATAGAACCACAGGCATAGATCAATATCATTCAATTCCACATAATAAACATTGTTCTGTTATCAATTTATTTCCAAGGCATGACATAACTGAATAAATTGAGTAAAACATCGCAGGCATATAGATATGATAACATTATGAACATGAAAAGGTTTGAATAATAATCTACGTTCAAGAACATGGATAGATCTAACTTAAATAGAAAAATCCCCAAAATCAAGATCCAAGGACAAACAAAGAAAATAGATCTGAATAGAAAATAAAGCTTAGATCCAATTTCATAGTCATAATTCTAGGCAGTAACCTCATGGTCATGAATCATAGGTGATTAGCCACAATTGTCCTTGTCATAGTCATAGGCAATAGTCCTATGTTCACAGTCATAGGCATAGGCATAGTCTTATGTTCACAGTCATATGCATAGGCATAGTCTTAGGTTCACAGTCATAGGCATAGTCATAGTCTTATGTTCACAGTCATAGGCAAAGGCATAGTCTTATGCCATTAACAATAGTTTCAACGTCATAGGCAATATTCCCAAAAGTCAAGATCCAAGATGAACAAGAATAGATATAAATCATACATAGATTAATCCCAATTTATAACATGTCCATATTAAGTTTATAGTTTTTATCTAAAAGTAACTGGAACTTACAAATTGTGGTCTAAGAAATTTAGATGCAGAAGTCAAGTCTAGAAATTTGTCGTTGAATTGTTGAATCTTGCTTTGATTGTAGAAGCAAATCCCAATATGAAATTCCTAGTCGTAGTCTTCAAGAAATAATCTTCGCGTTTAGTTTAATTTATCTTAATTTAATTTAGAGGAAGAAGAAGAAGCCATGATCATCAAGAGTTTGTGCAGCATAAGGTTAGAGAAGAATGGTGTAAAGAGAATGAGGCTGTTTATATAGGGTTAGGCAGACGAATTTGGATAGAAAACGAGGTCAGATACATCATAATGCATCAGGTTCAAAAACCGGGTTCGGGAGGCAGGTCGACCCCCAGGTCGACACTATGGTTGACCTGGTCCCTGAGAGGTCGACACTATGGTCGACCTGGTCTTGGGTGGGAAATTTCCCTCCCAGCCTGTTCTGGAGTTTGAATTCGAATTTTCGAGCTGTTTTCTGAAAATTTTTGGAACTTCGGAGGATCATATCTCCCTCATACGGACTCCAATTTTCGAAAACTCGGACTCGTTTCCAAGAAGAATTTCAAAATGAACGCAATGGCATAACCCCTTTCCCTTGATTCTTATTTTAAAAATTAATTCTGCCTTGATTTATGGTTTTAACACGTTATTAAAATTCGGGTTGTTACATTCTCCCCTCCTTAAAGGATTTCGTCCCCGAAATCTTCAAGTTAAGAAGAATGAATCCTATCATCCAATCAATCATCTACTTAACCATCATCCACAAGCAACCATTGTGCTCAAAAGATTTCTAATGCTATATGAACATATGTAGAAAGTGTGTCTATATGTTCCTTATCTGGTGCAAATGATCAAGCCTGATTGATCTTCTTAATGCAAAATATGTTTAGTGCCATGAATCCAACATGTATGCAAATGGTCCTAGTCACATAAACATTATATGTGTGCACAACATCCATCCATATGCAACATTTACATGATAACACATTCAATTTCATCTATAAACAAGTATAAACACTCATGCATTTGCAATAGGAAAATGTGTCTGAGCCGATCTAGTGCCTAATGTGTGTTATGCAACCACGAGCAACCACTTGCGACCACTTGCAACCATTTGCAAACATCAACCATAACATGTTTCAATCACATGTTTACATCCAAAAGGGTTCTACCTAAGGTTCTCAAGATAGGATTGAGAAGATAAGCAAGATAAAACAAAGCATCTAGGGGAAGAAGTTAAAGATGTACCCTCAGAAGGTCCTACTTGCAGGCCTTGCCCTTGCTTCTTAGAGCAGTTCTTGCTGATATGTCCAGTATCACCACACTAAAAGCATGCTCCCATCTTCATCTTCTTCTTTCTATAATCCTGGACTATATGCCCCTCAATACCGCAGAAGTGGCATTTTCTTTTCTCACTTGTCTTGTTATCCTTATTATTATTGTTGTTCTTGCCTCCTTTCTCGGAGTCTACCTTCTTGTTTTGAGACTCATTCACCTTGACCTCCTTCTTGCCATTCTTGTCTTCTTCATTTAAGAGCACCATGTCTACTAGCTTTTCGTAAGTAGCCCCGATAGGTACGTGGGTCATGGCCAAGCTGTGAAGTGGCTCATTCAATCATTTGACAAAACGGAGAGCCTTCTTATGAGGGGTATTTACTAAGTCCAGTCCAAACCGAGCCAGATGGTTTAATTGATTGACGTACTCCTTGACCGTCATACTTCCTTGCTTAAGAGATAAGAATTTTTCCAGTTGTAAACTTCGTTCAGCTTGTGAGAGGGATTTCACCTCAAACCTTACTCTGAAATCCATCCATGTTTCAACCGGCCTCTCACCTCAAACCTTACTCTGAAATCCATGTAAGCTTCATCTTTGAGCAACCATACTGCCAACTGTACCTTTTGCCTATCGTCCACCTCGAAGATAACGAACAGATCCGCAGTTTCTTTGAGCCAGTTCCTCGCTTCTACGAATGATTCAGTTCCCTTGAAATCATTTCCACCCATGGCCCTAAAATCTTTACAGATCTTTGAGAAAGCAATTGCACGAGGAGGGGGCGGAGGAGGAGGACTCACTGCAGCTGGAGGAGGAATATCTGCTAGGCCTGCATCGTTGGCCCTAGCCTCTAAGTACCTCCTGAACCAGCCAGGTATTGGCACGCCCTCCGGAAAGTTAAGATTCCCAGACATGCTGAATGGAAAAGAAGAGATTCAAAACGAGGAAACAAAGGATAGTGCTAATGGCTTTTGGGGAATAGCCTTTAAATAAAACAAGACTTTTCTATAAAAAAAATGCTTCTTTGTAAACGGTTTTGAAAGTAATTTCAGAAGGTTTTAAAAACTTTTGCCCAGTATGGTAACCTTCTGCTCTAATACCAAATGTAACACCCCACCTCCGCTAGGGTCACTCACAAAGGGAATGCACTAGTTTTGGAGGGGCATTATCGAGGTAAACAAACACAAAAATATTACAAGACAGAACATAGATAAAACAGCGGAAGGTTCAAGAGCTAAATTTCATTACTTTCAAAAAGAGTCAAAACTTTTTACATCAAATAGGCAAGGTCTTTATTTTCCCTTACAAAAAATTCTGTCTTGCATAAATAAAGAAGCATAATCTTAAAACAAAAAAAGTAGCTTAATTCCCCAAAAGTAGCAGAAATGCAGCCATAGCATAGCTCAAGATCAAACCATACATGAGCTGAACCGAAAGCAAGCGAAATCCAAGCTAAGAGCTAGAGTTTCCTCCCTGAGAACCTGGGGGGGGGGGACGAAAGAAAAAGAGGCGAAAGTAAACGGGTCAGTCATAAAGACTGGTAAGTCCTAGTGACTTTCAGCATAAAAACAGATAAAGGTAACATGACATGTATAAACTAAAAGTAAACATAAGGATGATGCCAAGATGGGCAAGATAGACTAAGATAACATGATAAATCAAGTATAGCATCACATATTCAAGGTTCGCTGCATCAACTGTACTAGAATCCCAAATCCATGTCTTATATTAATCATGAAATGATCCCTTGGCCCAATATCATGAAATGACCCATTACTAGGTCCTACGGAACGATCCACTAATCGATCGGCTCCCTACAAGTTCTAGCTCGTCGTGTGTCTGTGTCATATGGCCCTATCACGAATGTAGTCACCTGTGCTAGGTCCACCATAGGGTGTATCAAACCCTATGGTGCCAACCATCGACACGAATCAAGCATGCACAGATAAACCTACTGATGCCCAATGCCTGCTTTTTCAACTCCGGACCACGTGCACGACCATAGCCCGCTTGAACCTACACTGGCGCACCAACACAACCGTCGTTCTGGTCGCTTACAATTAGCCCAGTAATCGTGCCCCACCCTGCCTAGTTCCAGGGTAACGTGATACATGTAGTGGGTTACTGCTGAAGTGGACCGCACAACTAGGGTTTCCGTCCAATAGGTTAAGTGTTGTCTTTTGAATTCATGACTTAACCCGCCTACGTGTCATGTCAAATTTGACTAAGTGTTGTCGTTCAAGTTCATGACTTAGCCCTATGAATCATGTGTCAAGTTGGTTAAGTGTTGTCTTTCATGTTCATGACTTAACACTATCATGTGGCATTAATTCATTAATGGACCCCAACCTCTCACATCAGACCTACTGTTGTGGTCACTGGATATGCCGGGCGGTTCCGAGCAGAATTACGCCACAACTCAGTCTAACCTCGGGTTTTCAAGTGCGATATGACCAACTACCCACATTGGATCCTATTGTTTGCAGTAACTAGATTTGCCGGGCGGTTTCGGGCAGAATTACACTGCAAACTCAACCCAACATCGTGTTGGCCATTTTCAAGTTCATTCTAGTGTCATGTCCATGTTCAAGATTCATGTCAAGTTCGTGTCAAGTTTCATGGCGAGTTTCATGCTAAGTTTCCTATAATTACCAATTTTCCCAACGTTACCCCGTCTAAATATTAGGCTAACAATCTTAGCCTAATCTTCGTCCGCATGATTTTTGACATATAATATTAGGCTAAAAACTTAGCCTAATTTAACGTACACAAAATTTTCATAAAGAAATTCATTGACATAAACATGACATAGGTGTAAAATTGGCATTTTTGGCATAGTCAATAAGAACACCATGGGTGTGTACTTGCAAAATGATCAACATGAATATCATAGGTGTGAACATGCAACGTAGACTAAATTGTAACACCCCGTAATTTTGTTAATATTAATATCCACAAATTAAATAATAACTAATCTCAGACGTGAGAATTATGGGAAAAGGGTTGCGCCATTGTGTTCGTCTCGGAATTCTGGTTGAGATAGAGTCCGAGTTTGCATGAATTGGACTTCGTATGAAGAAGTTATGGCCATCGGAAGTTTCAAAAATTCAAAACAGCTCGCAGGAAATTTAAAATTCAAACAGAAAAGTGCAGAAGCGGGCTGGGCGGGAAAAATTCCCTCCTAGGCAGGTCGACTGGGGGTCGACACTAGTGTCGACATGCCCCCCCCAGGTCGACTATGGTGTCGACCTAGGTCTGGCGGCTAGGGTTTTTGACTGTGCCTGTTTTTGACTGAGTGATGACCCATTAGGGTTTTGACCTAATCTGGTTGGCTGGGATTAGTTCTGTGTTGATCTGACGGTCTAAAATAAATCATAACTCTATAAATACCTAGGTAGTCTCTCACCCTAATTCATAAGAAAAATAGAATAGCTACTGTCATACCGCCGCCATGAACTCAGTGGAGCCGCCACCAACTAGGAAGGAAGAAAAGCTAATCAAATACTAATTCTACTCAATTCTAAAGCAAAGCAAGACTCTTTTCTTCTCTAAATTGTGAGTATGGTAGTCTTAACAAGATTATTATTATTTTAATCAGGATAAGTCATGAATGGATTATGAGTAGATGATGTGAATTGTCATATATGTTGTTGTAAACCTTAGGCTATCATGTTTGTTATAAATTTTATGCTATGTGGTGATGATATCCTATATGTTGTAAATCATGCTATGATGATGTTATGTATGTTGAGAGTTTCTATGCTAAATTGTGATAAATCATACATGCTCTAAAGTCATGATGTCATTGTTTATGCTAATTAGTTCATGTTAATCAAATCATGATGTTGATGTTATTTGGGTTATGTTAATCTATATGACAAGTCACATATGAAAGTTTAGGTTGAGATTATGAACATATGCCATGACATCTATTATGACATCTAGAATTATGATATGACATATGTGAAATGCTATGCTAGTTCACATTATCATTATGTTGCCTAAAACCCCCTTATGCAAGTTTGTACATAAATTTTGGGTATGACTATATCATGTAAATTGTGACATTTAACAAGTTGACACCTTTAGGTCCTTGACATGTGTAGTTTATGCAAGTTTTACCCATATTATGATTAGATTCATTTTAATTGTCTATATGTTGTGATAATTTATTTTTGTGCTATGAGTTAGACTATTCGAGTCTAACATATATTCTGCGTTGAATAAGCAAACGTATAAACGTGGGGTAGGGGTAATATTAAGGATTTAATAATAAGAAGTTGGGGGTGCAATTGATATGATTTTGCATGCCATGAGTGGATGACCATAATTGAGTCAATTATGGACATCAATAAAAGTGTACTTAATTAATAATTTGGATAGGGAATTATTAAAACCGGGGTAAAAGATTATAAGTGATAATCAATGCTTAGGACACGAGGTTGGACTCGTTTGTGACGTAAACCTGCCCGGAACCGCCCGACAAATCCAGTGGTCACAAATGACAGCCCAATGTGAGAGGTCCTAGGCCTAAACTAAAGCATAACAGTTGTAAAGACACGAGGTTAGACTCTTTTATGGTGTAAGACTGCCCGGACCCGCCCGACAAATCCAGCTGCCATAAATGCCAGTCTAATGTGAGAGGTCTTTATGAGGTTATGGCCTGAATGAATTAAGAAATACTTAACCAGATAAACATGTAAGGTGGGATATGGGGGTTAAGTAGGTGCCTTGGTTGGTATGAGGAATATAGTGGGTGCCCTTAGTGGCATGTGAAATATGATTAGTAAGACTTAACCAAACACACATGTAAATGAACATGACTAAGAGGGTTAAGTGGGATATACTAGTGGTGACAAGCTTAGGTGGGTAGCTTGTGGGGGCCCATTTCAATCAGTATCCCAAACGTATCTTTGTGGGCTCGACCCAAGTCGAGGACGGGACGCGCATACTGGGTTTGACTATAAGAGGCCAAAACGGGGAGCGGTGGCAACGCAAGTCCAACGGGTTTCATATGCGTGTGTGGACCCAGGCTGGTAGGTAAGACGTTGTTGCATCATGTAGGTATAAGCCGTGCATTCTCAAGTTGTATCGGGTTGCCACTTTAGGGGAGTGATACACCCCACTGTGGGGCTAGCACGGGTATCTACGAGTAGGGAGCCGATCGAAAGTGGGTAGTGGGGTACACCTAGTGGAGATAGGGCCAGACGACACCTATGTAGTCAGCTAGAGGTACGTAAGGCTATTTATATTGTTTCTGTGTGAAGCAAGTGGGATCAACCTTTAGGGTGACTGGTGCGGTGCCGTGTAGTAATGTGCGGTGCAGTGAAGTAATTATTCGTTAGTAATTAGGTGTGCCTTTATCGTTATCTTTAACGTTATCTTTATCTGCTCATTCCATACCTAATGGTTCGTAGACATTTACCTGTCTTCCAGCTTATGCCTTAGTCTAGTTATTTTGATAATAGTATTGTTTGAATTATCATACTCGCCAGACTTTATGTCTGACCCCCTCCATTTCTATCCTTTTCCCCCCTTCAGGTCCTCAGGTTGGGCCCAGCTCTAGTGGTGTTTGATTGGATTGCTTTATCTCTCTTGGAAAGCTTGGACCGTTGAAGTAAAGTCCATCTTGTTATCTTTTTCATGGCTATTTATGTAATGGGATTATGTATTTTGTTTTATCAAGATGGATAATGTACTTAACTCTGATAAATGGTTTTGTGATGTAATAAACATGTTTAATTTTAGCTGCAATAAAATGAAGTTTTAGATTTCGAAGTACTACTTATTATCTGTCTTGTTGTAATTTTTCTGTTCTATATTCACTTATAACCTCCATGTAAGTTAATGCATTCCCTTTGTGTGTGACATTAATGGACGTGGGGTGTTACACGTGGTATCAGAGCTTAAGGTTACCAGAACAGATAATTTTTTTAGAAAAACTATTTTTCTAAAGTATTTTTGAAAGAAGTGCTTTCAAAAACATGTTTTAATGAGTAATTTAAGAAAAACATAATCCCCAATAGCCATATCTTTATCTTCCGAATTCTCCATTTTGAATCTTTCCTTTTTCGTTTCAGCATGGCTGAAGATCTTAACCTACCTGACGGTGTAACGATACCAGGATGGTATAGGAGGTTATTAGAGGCTAGGGCCGCCGCAGGTCCAGCTAATGTTCCTCCACCACCAGTTGCACCCGTTCCTCCTCCTCCTCCTCGCGTAGATACTTTTGCAAAGACGTGCAAGGAATTTAAGGCTATGGGTGGAAAACCCTTCCAAGGGTCAGAAACATTCGTGGAAGCTAGAGATTGGCTTAGGGAGGTGGAAGAATTGCTAGAAATTTTTGATGTGGAAGAAGGGAGGAGAGTTAAATTAGCAGCTTGGTTGATGAAGGGAGAGGCCTCGTTCTGGTGGGAGGTCACTAATGGGGAGCGTCCTATTGATTCTTGGGCGGATTTCAGACGTAGGTTCGAGGCGAAGTTTCTCTCAAGGGTAGAAGAGAATCTATATATGGAAAAGTTCTTGACATTAAAGCAAGGAAGCTCATCAGTAAAAGAATATGTCAACAAATTTAATCAATTAGCAGGGTTTGGCTTGGACTTAGTAAACACGCCAGATAAAAAGGCTCTGAGGTTCGTTAATGGATTGAACGAACCGTTGCAAGGGTTGGCTATGACCCACATCCCTACGGGGGCCACCTTTGAGAAGCTCGTAGACATGGCACTCATGCACGAGGAGAAAAGCGCTAAAGTTGATAAGGCACCCGAGAAGAAAGGGGATCAGAAGAAACCACAACAGCAAAACAAGAAGGGTGGTAAAGACAATAATGGCAAGGGAAAGAAGAAATGCTTTAACTGTGGGACACTAGGCCATCTCAGCAAGGATTGCTGAAAGAAGAAGAAGACTGGTTGTTTCCACTGTGGCGAAGCGGGACATCTAGTGAAGGACTGCCCAAAGAATGGGCAGAGGGCAGGAGCTACCTCGGGAGGACAGGTGCAGGCTCTTATGGCACCAGGGCAGGCAAGGGGACAATATCAGGCTCTTGCGGTCCCACCGCTGCAAGAACGAGGTAGAACCATTTCTGTTGAAAGCTTAGTTTTTCTGTTTGATCATCCTGTCCGTACCTTATTTGATTCGGGCGCATCGCATTCGTTTATCTCTACTTCATTAGTTGAATCACTGCACTTAAACACCAGTTTAGTAGAGGATCCCTTAGTTGTTTCGAATCCAATTGGGGGCTCAGCTTATTTGTCCATGATGTGTTTGGATTTGAAAATTTCTATACTTAGCGTTGAATTTAGATGTGATGCTTATGTGTTGGGCTTCACGGGCTATGGGCTAATTTTAGGAATGGATTGGTTATCCAGAAATGGGGTCGTTCTTGATTGTGAAAGGAAAGTAGTTAGGCTCGTGACTCGCCTTGGTAACGCTCTCGAAATCTTTTGTATTCCCATAAATTCCGTTATGCTAAGTTACCTAGAATCGCTTGACGCGTCTGAGGAAAATCTACAATCTGTTAGAGTGGTCCGAGAATATTCGGATGTGTTTGAGGAGGTGAAGGGCTTGCCTCCGAAGCGGGAGATAGATTTTCGAATATATCTGGTGGATATTGCGAAACCGGTATCTTTGCTGGTACGCCACATGGCTCCACGTGAAAGGAGGGAACTCGATAAGCAAGTGAAGGAGTTGCTTGAGAAGGGGTTCATAAGACGAAGTATATCGGAGTGGGGTGCTCCAGTAGTATTTGCCACGAAGGCGGATGGGTCCCTTAGACTTTGTGTGGACTATAGAGAACTAAATAAGCTTACTAAGAAGAACAGACACCCACTGCCGAGGATTGGCGATCTTTTCGATCAGTTAGTTGGCGCCTCAGTGTTTTCGCAGTTGGACTTAGCCACTGGTTTCCATCAGTTTAGAGTGGCTGAGGATAGCATTGACAAGACTGCCTTTAGGACTCCAGACAGTTTCTATGAATGGCTAGTGATGCCCTTTGGTTTGACAAACGCCCCCGTATACTTTGTTGATTTGATGAGTAGGGTGTTTAGGGAGTACCTTAACAAATTTGTGGTAGTCTTTGTAGACGACATCTTGATCTTTTCTAAGGATGAAGAAGAGCATGCCCTACATCTTAGGGAAGTGTTGGAGACCCTACGAGCACATAACCTTAAAGCTAAATTTTCTAAGTGTCACTTCTGGAGGAAGGAAGTACGATTCTTAGGGCATGTGATTTCCAAAGAAGGGATAGCCGTGGATCCCGCGAAGGTGGTGGCCATCCAAGATTGGGAGGTCCCTAAAAATGCTAACGAAGTGAGAAGTTTCTTGGGGTTGGCTGGCTACTATAGGAAGTTTACAAAGACTTCGCAAAGATATCAGCTCCATTGACACGCTTGACGAAGAAGAACTTAGTCTTCAAGTGGGACGTAGATTGTGATGATGCGTTCCAACGTTTGAAGAGAGCTTTGACCTCAGCCCCAGTCTTAGTGCTGCCAGACGAGAGTAAGACATTTACCGTTTATACTGACGCTTGTGGCACAGGACTAGGCGCAGTCCTAATGCAAGAGGGTAGGGTAATAGCCTATGGTGGAAGGCAGTTGAGAGCGCATGAGAAGAATTACCCTACACATGACCTAGAGTTGGCCGCTATTGTTTTCGCGCTTAAGTCTTGGCGTCATTATCTTCTTGGCGAAAGATTCGAATTATTCACTGACCACAAATCGCTAAAATATTTATTCTCTCAAAAGGACTTGAACTTAAGGCAGCAAAGGTGGATGGAATTCTTAGCATCCTACGACTTCGAGATAACATATACCCCTGGCAAGGGTAACGTAGTGGCAGATGCCTTAAGTAGAAAAAGATTATCCTTAAGTCCTTTGTTTGTTGAGCGACGAAGCTTAGAATTCATTTCGATGTTTGACTTTAGACCTTCTGTTGACTTTTACCCGGTTTACTAGCATCCTTAGAGGTTAGACCTACGCTTTTGGGACGGATTGGCGAGGCACAGCGAGACAACCCACAGTTGGTTGAGTTAGTACAAAAGCTCAAAGGAGGGGAGTCATCAAGCCATCTCCGTAGGTATACCCTAGATGATAAGGGTTGGTTACGTAGGGACGGTAGACTTTGTGTACCAAAAGACGATGACCTAAGGAAGGCTATTCTTGACGAAGCACATCGTTCGAAGATGACCATTCATCCCGGCGGGGACAAGATGTACAAAGATATGAAGCGAGATTTCTTTTGGGCCGGTATGAAGAAGGACGTAGCCGAGTATGTCGCTAGATGCTTGGTGTGCCAATAAGTAAAAGCGGAGCGAAAGAAACCCGGTGGGTTGCTTCACCCATTGGAGGTTCCACTATGGAAGTGGGAGAGTGTCTCGATGGATTTTGTGGACGGATTACCGCGATCAAGGAAGGGTAATACGGGGATTTGGGTTATAGTAGATAGACTTACTAAGAGCGGCCATTTCATTCCCGTGAAGAGTAAGAGGACTGCTCCATGGTTAGCTTCTGTATACTTCGAGAAATAGTTTGTTTGCACGGTGTTCCTTTTAGCATAGTGAGCGACCGCGTTCCTATTTTCACTAGCGAATTTTGGAGAAGCTTGCAAGAGGCGGTAGGGACTCAGTTATGTTTGAGCACCGCATAACATCCTCAGATGGACGACCAGACTGAGAGTGTGAATCGCATTCTAGAGGATCTTTTGAGGCTATGTATCCTAGACTTTGGGGGTACATGGGAAGAGCATCTTCCATTGGTGGAGTTCGCATATAACAACAGCTTTCAGTCTAGCATTGGCATGGCACCTTTCGAAGCTCTTTATGGACGACCTTGTCATTCACCTACATGTTGGTGGGAATCTACGGATAAGATCTTACTTGGGCCCGATATGATTAGGGAGACTTCGGAGAAGATCGACTTGATTCGAAGGAGGATGAAAGCAGCGCAAGATAGGCAGAAATCTTATGCGGATAAGCGGAGGATAGATCTCGAGTTTGAAGTTGGGGACATGGTCTTTATCAAAGTGTCTCCATTACGAAACGTTGTTCGCTTTGGGTCCGTTGGGAAATTAGCACCAAGGTTCGTAGGACCGTTTCCTATTAAGGACAAGATTGGACAAATGGCGTATAGAGTGGAGTTGCCTGAGAGACTTAGTGGTGTACACGACGTATTCCATGTGTCACATTTGAGGAAGTGCTTACACCAGACCGCAGAAGTGGTAGAGCCGAGCTTGCTTAGAGAGGTGGAGATCGAGCATGATGCGACGATTCGACGAGCTCCTACGCGCATTCTTGGGTCAGAGATCAAGAAGCTGAGAAATCGAGAGGTCAGACTAGTCCAAGTACAATGGGGAGATGGTGAGAGCAACACTACTTGGGAGACAGAAGAGAAGATGCGTTCACGATACCCTTTCCTTTTCGAGGGTATGTCCTTTAATTTCTCCTTTATCGCTTATCTTGTGCTTATCTTACCTTTAGAGTATCCTCTCGCTAGTATCCTTGACCTTTAGTTAGGATAATACTATGGTTGAAACATGTGTGAGACATGTTATGTGTGATGGATGCAAAGTGGATGCAAGTGTTTGCTAGTGGTTGCTCGTGGATGCATATACACACACTATTAGGCACTAGATCGGCTCAGTCACTTCATACTGCATATTGCATACATATGGCTGTACTTAGTAAAATGGATGTATGAGGATTTGTTTTATCATGTGGATGCTGCATTCGGATGATGATTGTGCACGCATATAGAGATAATATGTTGCATTAAGGAACTTTTGCATACATAATGGACGCATGGCACTATCATGAATTGCATTAAGGAGGTCGACTGAATCAGTGGACCGCCTGATTTTGCATTAGATATGGACATATACACACACTGTGCATTTAAACAGGAAAGCATTAGAAGTCTATAAGGACAATGGATGCCTGTGTTTGATGGTTGAGTAGATGGATGATTGGATGTTAGGATATACATTCTTCTTAACTTGAAGATTTCGGGGACGAAATCCTTTAAGGAGGGGAGAATGTAACACCCCGTAATTTTGTTAATATTAATATCCACAAATTAAAGAATAACTAATCTCAAACGTGAGAATTATGGGAAAAGGGTTGCACCATTGTGTTCGTCTCGGAATTCTGGTTGAGATAGAGTCCGAGTTTGCGTGAATTGGACTTCGTATAAAGAAGTTATGGCCATCGGAAGTTTCAGAAAATTCAAAATAGCTCGTAGGAAATTTAAAATTCAAACAGAAAAGTGCAGAAGCGGGCTGGGCGGGAAAAATTCCCGCCCAGGCAGGTCGACTGAGGGGTCGACACTAGTGTCGACCTGCCCCCCTAGGTCGACTATGGTGTCGACCTGGGTGTCGACCTGGGTTTGGCGGCTAGGGTTTTTGACTGAGCCTGTTTTTGACTGAGTGATGACCCATTAGGGTTTTGACCTAATCTGGTTGGCTGGGATTAGTTCTATGTTGATCTGACGGTCTAAAATAAATCCTAACTCTATAAATACCTAGGTAGTCTCTCACCCTCATTCATAAGAAAAATAGAATAGCTACCGTCATACCGTCGCCATGGAACTCAGTGGAGCTGCCACCAACTAGGAAGGAAGAAAAGCTAATCAAATACTAATTCTACTCAATTCTAAAGCAAAACAAGACTCTTTTCTTCTCTAAATTGTGAGTATGATAGTCTTAACAAGATTATTATTATTTTAATTAGGATAAGTCATGAATGGATTATGAGTAGATGATGTGAATTGTCATATATGTTGTCGTAAACCTAGGCTATCATATATGTTATAAATTTTATGCTATGTGGTGATGATATCCTATATGTTGTAAATCATGCTATGATGATGTTATGTATGTTGAGAGTTTCTATGCTAAATTGTGATAAATCATACATGCTTTAAAGTCATGATGTCATTGTTTATGCTAATTAGTTCATGTTAATCAAATCATGATATTGATGTTATTTGGGTTATGTTAATCTATATGACAAGTCACATATGAAAGTTTAGGTTGAGATTATGAACATATGCCATGACATCTATTATGACATCTAGAATTATGATATGACATATGTGAAATGCTATGCTAGTTCACACTATCATTATGTTGCCTAAAACCCCCTTATGCAAGTTTGTACATAAATTTTGGGTATGAATATATCATGTAAATTGTGACATTTAACAAGTTGACACCTTTAGGTCCTTGACATGTGTAGTTTATGCAAGTTTTACCCCTATTATGATTAGATTCATTTTAATTGTCTATATGTTGTGATAATTTATTTCTGTGCTATGAGTTAGACTATTTGAGTCTAACATATATTCTGCGTTGATTAAGCAAACGTATAAACATGGGGTAGGGGTAATATTAAGGATTTAATAATAAGAAGTTGGGGTGCAATTGATATGATTTTGCATGCCATGAGTGGATGACCATAATTGAGTCAATTATGGACATCAATAAAAGTGGACTTAATTAATAATTTGGATAGGGGATTATTAAAACTGGGGTAAAAGATTATAAGTGATAATCAATGCTTAGGACACGAGGTTGGACTCATTTGTGACGTAAACCTGCCCGGAACCGCCCGACAAATCCAGTGGTCACAAATGACAGCCCAATGTGAGAGGTCCTAGGCCTAAACTAAAGCATAATAGTTGTAAAGACACGAGGTTAGACTATTTTATGGTGTAAGACTGCCCGGACCCGCCCGGCAAATCCAGCTGCCATAAATGCCAGTCTAATGTGAGAGGTCTTTATGAGGTTATGGCCTGAATGAATTAAGAAATACTTAACCAGATAAACATGTAAGGTGGGACATGAGGGTTAAGTAGCTGCCTTGGGTGGCATGAGGAATATAGTGGGTGCCCTTAGTGGCATGTGAAATATGATTAGTAAGACTTAACCAAACACACATGTAAATGAAAATGACTAAGAGGGTTAAGTGGGATATACTAGTGGTGACAAGCTTAGGTGGGTAGCTTGTGGGGGCCCATTTCAACCAGTATCCCAAACGTATCTTTGTAGGCTCAACCCAAATCGAGGACGGGACACGCATACTGGGTTTTACTATAAGAGGCCAAAACGGGGAGCGGTGGCAACACAAGTCCAACGGGTTTCATATGCGTGTGTGGACCCGGGCTGGTAGGTAAGACGTTGTTGCATCGTGTAGGTATAAATCGTGCATTCTCAAGTTGTATCGGGTTGCCACTTTAGGGGAGTGATACACCCCACTGTGGGGCCAGCATGGGTATCTACGAGTAGGGAGCCGATCGAAAGTGGGTAGTGGGGTACACCTAGTGGAGATAGGGGCAGACGGCACCTATGTAGTCAGCTAGGGGTATGTAAGGCTATTTATATTGTTTCTGTGTGAAGCAAGTGGGATCAACCTTTAGGGTGACTGGTGCGGTGCCGTGTAGTAATGTGCGGTGTAGTGAAGTAATTATTCTTTAGTAATTAGGTGTGCCTTTACCGTTATCTTTAACGTTATCTTTATCTGCTCATTCCATACCTAATGGTTTATAGACATTTACCTGTCTTCCAACTTATGCCTTAGTCTAGTTATTTTGATAATAGTATTGTTAGAATTATCATACTCGCCAGACTTTATGTCTGACCCCCTCCATTTCTATCCTTTTTCCCCCTCCAGGTCCTCAGGTTGGGCCTAGCTCTAGTGGAGTTTGACTGGATTGCTTTATCTCTCTTGGAAAGCTTGGACCGTTGAAGTAAAGTCCAGCTTGTTATCTTTTTCATGGCTATTTATGCAATGGGATTATGTATTTTGTTTTATCAAGATGGATAATGTACTTGACTCTGATAAATGGTTTTGTGATGTAATAAAAATGTTTAATTTCCGCTGCAATAAAATGAAGTTTTAGATTTCCAAGTACTACTTATTATCTTTCTTGTTGTAATTTTTCTGTTCTATATTCACTTATAACCTCCATGGAAGTTAATGCATTCTCTTTGTGAGTGACATTAATGGACGTGGGGTGTTACATAAATCAACATACATATGTGTGAATTTGCAACATAGACTAAATCAACTTACATATATGTGAACTTGCAAATCAATCACGAGCATATGACTAAGTGTGATCTTGAAATATGACATAGGTTTAACATATACACATAACATGTAGAACTAACATGTGGTCACATATGTGATATGATTTTACAACCTAAAACTTGCATAACATGATAAACTGCACAACTTTTCATAACAGGTTATACTCCAATATACATATGAATATACTTATTCATTAATTCCCAATTCAACATGATAATAAAATAGAACCACATGCATAGATCAATATCATTCAATTCCACATAATAAACATTGTTTTGTTATCAATTTATTTCCAAGCCATGACATAACTGAATAAATTGAGTAAAACATCGCAGGCATATAGATCTGATAACATTATGAACATGAAAAAGTTTGAATAGTAATCTAGATTCAAGAACATGGATAGATCTAACTTAAATAGAAAAATCCCAAAAAGCAAGATCCAAGGACAAATAAAGAAAATAGGTCTGAATAGAAAATCAAGCTTAGATCCAATTTCATAGTCATAATCCTAGGAAACAACCTCATGGTCATGAATCATAGGTGATTAGCCACAATTGTCCTTGTCATAGTCATAGGCAATAGTCTTATGTTCACAGTCATAGGCATAGGCATAGTCTTATGTTCACAGTCATAGGCATAAGCATAGTCTTATGTTCACAGTCATAGGCATAGGCATAGTCTTATGTTCACAGTCATAAGCATAGGCATAGTCTTATGCCATTAACAATAGTTTCAACGTCATAGGCAATATTCCCAAAAGTCAAGATCCAAGATGAACAAGAATAGATATGAATCATACATAGATTAGTCCCAATTTATAACATGTCAATATTAAGTTTATAGTTTTTATCTAAAAGTAACTTAAACTTACAGATCGTGGTCTAAGAAATTTAGATGCAGAAGTCAAGTCTAGAAATTTGTCGTTGAATTGTTGAATCTTGCTTTGATTGTGGAAGCAAATCCCCAATATGAAATTCCTAGCCGTAGTCTTCAAGAAATAATCTTCGCGTTTAGTTTAATTTATCTTAATTTAATTTAGAGGGAGAAGAAGAAGCCATGATCATCAAGAGTTTGTGCAGCATAAGGTTAGAGAAGAATGGTGTAAAGAGAATGAGGCTGTTTATATAGGGTTAGGCAGACGAATCTGGATAGAAAACGAGGTCAGATACATCAGAATACATCAGGTTCAAAAACCGGGTTCGGGAGGCAGGTCGACACTATGGTCGACCTGGTCCCTGGGAGGTCGACACTATGGTCGACCCCCAGGTCGACCTGGTCCTGGGCAGGAAATTTCCCGCCCAGCCTGTTCTGGAGTTTGAATTCGAAATTCGAATTCGAATTTTCGTGCTGTTTACAATTCTGAAAATTTTTGAAACTTCGGAGGGTCATATCTCCCTCATACGGACTCCGATTTTCGAAAACTCGGACTCGTGTCCAAGAAGAATTTCAAGACGAATGCAATGGCGCAATTCGTTTCTCTTGATTCTTATTTTAAAAATTAATTCTTCCTTGATTTATGGTTTTAACACGTTATTAAAATTCAGGTTGTTACACTTTATGTTCTTGTTTGATTCAAGGTTATAGTAACATGTTCTACTTAATATGTAATTAAGTATATCTCAATTCACATGTTTTCTATTTAACATGTCACTTATCATTTATGATTAAATATAACTTGTTTCATTTCATAAGTTGCCTCTTTCTTTCTTATTTAATCATAATTCCCTCTTATACTGTCATTACAACTTATCATTGTTTACTTATTAACTTAGTTCTCTTAGCTAATGTTTACTAATAAGCTTCCTTCCCATAAATATAACTTATGTGGTCCTTATTAGCATATTTCAGATTCTCGTTCTCACAGATAACTTAATTTACAAAGTACAACTTATCTTATTACATATGTTGTTCCATATCCTTTATCGTTTATTATAACCTAAGTTATAATTTCCACTTGTCCAAAGCCAACCTATTATATAACACTCTCATCAATGTAACTTATTAATAATAGGTTATTATCATTCCTCGTTCATTCCACTTCCTTTACTGTTGTAATTATTTTTCATTCATTTCCTTATTCATTTCCATCAATCACAGTTAGTGCCATTAATCTCAATCCTTTGTATTCATATATATGCTTATGTTCTAGACCTCTCAAATTAAGCCTACTACTTGTGGATGCTGGATTTGCCTGGCGGTTCCGGGCAGACTTCTTCCACAAGTTGACTTAACCTCGTGTCTTAGCACTGTTACATGTTTTATTAATGCACTAAACCCCTCACATTAAATTAACAACTTATGGACACTGGATTTGCCGGGAGGTTCTGGGCAGACTACTACCATAAGTTGAATTTAACTTCGTGTCTAGGTGCGTTACAGTTTTCTATTTACTGTAAATTTAGGCATATTATTCTTTCCACATTTTTAGTGCAACCTATTTTACATGTCATCTTATTATGCCTATTTTGCGTCATATGTTCTTCCTAACATATAATTAATTTCATTTCAAAGTAACATATGATCGTCAAATCATGTATTTATTCTAATTTAAGAAGTAACGGTTCCAATTTCTACAATTAAGGGTTCAAGTACATAAATGTAAAAAGTTAACATGAAATTAGAACAACAGTAATCGCTACACATATATTAACAAATTTGTATTTCAACATATGAAAATTTTAGCACATCAAATGTTTTAACATAGAATTTCTAACATATTAATATTTTAACATATTAATATCTTAACATGTCATATTAGCATTTCAACACTTTTAATCATTATAGCAGATTTTCATTACAGGTTAACGAGGAATGTCAAACGATAATATATCATTATAAAAAATGATATAACTTAATACGTAATTAAGTATATCTTAATTCACTTGTTTTCTATTTAACATGTTGCTTATCATTTATGATTAAATATAACTTATTTCATTTCATAAGTTGCCTCTGTCTTTCTTATTTAATCCTAATTCCCTATTATACTGTCATTACAACTTATCGTTGTTTACTTGTTAACTTAGTTCTCTTAACTAAGGTTTACTAATAAGCTTCCTTCCCATAAATATAACTTATGTGGTCCTTATCAGCATATTTCAGATTCTCGTTCTCACAAAAAACTTAATTTACAATTAAGTACAACTTATCTTCTTACATAAGTTAATCCATATCCTTTATCGTTTATTATAACCTAAGTTATAATTTCCACTTGTCCAAAGCCTACCTATTATATAACACTCACATTAATGTAACTTATATATAATAGGTTATTATCATTCCTCGTTCATTCAACTTCCTTTACTGTTGTAATTATCTTTCGTTCATTTCCTTATTTATTTCCATCAATCACAATTAGTGCTATTAATCTCAATCCTTTGTATTTATATATATATATATATGCTTATGTTCTAGACCTCTCACATTAAGCCTACCACTTGTGGATGCTGGATTTGCCGGAAGGTTCCGGGCTGACTTCTTCCACAAGTTGACTTAATCTCATGTCTTAGCACCGTTAAACATTTTATTAACGCACTAAACCCCTCACATTAAATTAACAACTTGTGGACGCCGGATTTGCTAGGAGGTTCCGGGCAGACTACTACCACAAGTTGAATTTAACTTCGTGTCTAGTGCGTTACAGTTTTCTATTTACTGTAAATTTAGGCATATTACTCTTTCAACATTTTTACTGCAACCTATTTTACATGTCATCACATTATGCATATTTTGCGTCATATGTTCTTCCTAACATATAATTAATTTCATCTCAAAGTAACATGTGATCGTCAAATCATGTAATTATTCTAATTTAACAAGTAACGATTCCAATTTCTACAATTAAGGGTTCAAGTACATAAATGTAAAAAGTTAACATGAAATTAGAACAATAGTAATCACTACACATATATTAACAAATTTATATTTCAACATATGAACATTTTAGCACATCAAATGTTTCAACATATTAATTTCTAACATATTAATATTTTAACATATTTATATCCTAACATTTCATATTAGCATTTGAACACTTTTAATCATTATAGCAGATTTTCATTACAGGTTAACGGGGAATTTCAAACGATAATATATCATTATCAAAAATGATATAACTTAAATCCACTCACCTAAATTTGCTTTTCAAATCGTCGATCTGATCCAGATCTTCGTATTCCATCGTCCTCCTGACCGAATTTACAACCTAGCAACCATGGATCCAGAATTCTTACTAAAAGAAAAAGGGAAGAAAGTGGAAGAAAATTGAATAGACCAAATCTAATAATTTACCTTACTTCACGTATGATTCTAAACACCTTCTTATTAATATTCATTCTTTTCCTCCATATCTTGATTCAAAAATTTCCCAAACTAATTATCTTATTTTTCTGAAGAGATTTGAGGAGGAAGAATGGAAGAGTTTAGACGTTGTCTTAGAGAATGTGAGATTTAGGCTAGGCTCTGCTAGCCTATTTATAGGTGTTCAGGATCTTATCGTACACGCAGCGCTAAGTCAACATCGAACCCAGTTAAAAAAACAGTCCAGATACGTTAATGAATCTGCTCGGATCTGCCCCTACAGGGGTGTCGAGCCCCTTATGGGTCCCACGAGCTGTTTTGGCGCAGAAATTAGAATTTTGAATGTTTGAATTTATTTAACTATTATATTCACATGTAATCTTCTTATACGTATACAAATCTTCTAGTGACCATTTTACGCGTATAGATATACGCACAACTTTCATTTTGATTTCAAAAATCAAACGGTGTTATACCATTCTTTAATCCTTGCCATATTTCTTTGATTGTAGCCTTATCTTGAATTTTATTTTCTTGTATATATATTTATCCACATATATACATATGCATTCTCACATATATATATATATACACACACACACACACACATATATTTTCTATACTTCCTAATATATATATTTTTCCTTACATGTGCGTTTGTACATATTTTTCTCTTATGAACATGTGTTATTTTAGCCGTTCCCTTAAAAAAAATGTGATGGCGACGGGGATCGAATTCTGCACCTCTTATATGCAAGCGACATGCTCTAACCAACTGGACTACTAAAGCTGTTGCTAACAAGGTTTAGAACAATGGTAGTTATTGTTCTCTTCTTATTCCTCTTTTTCATGTTTGCTACAATATTTCATTTAAACCATTGTGTGAATGTCTTCCTTTTATTATTAATGCATAATATTTGTCAATCAGTGCATGCAACATATTTACATTCCATGCAACGAATCCTTTTTTTAGTGCATGTACTTATTACATGCAACCACATATCATCATTATTATATTTTTATTTTAAATGTTTATGTCTATGCATATATATACGCATATGCATTAAACAATTATTTAATTGTTTCAAACTGCGAGGTGTTACAACAAGGCTAAGATCTTAAAGGAATATTTCAACAAAGGTAGAAACGGAAATTCAATGAAGTAACAAATGGATATACCACATAATTATATTTCGAAATGGATATGACATATTAACGTGAAATTTTCCCGTTTTAGATCGAGCGATAGTTTTGACCGGAACTACCAACGAAACAAAAAATAGAAAGTGCGACTATCTCGGTTGTAGCTAGATTTTTGTCCAGTCTCTAAACTTGAATCGATAGACTCCATTATGATATCCTCATGCTCTTTATGACGAGATCGCCAACATATTGTGGGGTAAAACAAAATTGGCTAGAAACCTGAACTCAATATATTCCAACTCTTTAGTCACTTAAAGCCCATTTTATAAAATTAGACCCACGATTAATCTCATTGTCGAAATAAATTTAAGTTGGGTAAGAAAGACGAAGAAAAAGAGAAAAAAAAATTGAATTACGTTCTCTCACGAGTCCTAATTTTAACCTGTTCCTCTGATCGTTTAACCTATGCATTTGTACCAAATGTAACACCCCACACTTTTCTAGGCCCAAATTTTGGCAAAAATAGAAATTCAAACACATCCAAGCATGGGGCACGTAAATCTAGTACCTGCAAATAAATGAGCATGATAATAATCGGAGTACGATAAGAAAACTCACAGCGGGAACCAAATAGGATAAACTAGTATTAACTCAAGCAACTACCTTTTTCAAAGTAAGCCACTTTGCCAATACCGATCATGAGAGAGAACGAGAACTGAAAGCCAAACTTAAACACCTGTGAGAACCCGACCTTCTCCCAAAAACCTGGGTGATTGTAATGAGAGGGCCAGAACAACAAGATTCTAGTGAACAGGAAATGTACAACACAGGTTATATTACATTGTTGTATCCCGTTTAGTTCAATCCAAGATGTATGCCTACCAAGGTTAGTAATTCTAGCCTAACCTTGTAAATGTTTACGCACAACTATACTACTCTTCCCAAAGTACTATTCGTATTCCCGAAGTATACTACCGAGATAGAACGTTTACACACATATTTGTGAAGCCTTTATACCAGAGCATAGTTGGTTAATTAATCGAGGTTAGACCCCTAGTTACGGAGTTTTTATATATACACACACTTTCATTCACTCTTCCTTCATCATTTATTGCCTCACTATCAATGATAGATAGGGTGGATTCTCTCCAATCGCTTAAGACTCTAGGTGAACCTGTTGGTCACTTATTATTTCTCGATAATTTAACATTAGCATAAACTAAAGGGCACTAGCTACGAACCCTACTAGTTAAGGCTTCCATCATTCACGCATATACCCTTGCCCCACGTAAGGTAAGAGACGGTATTTTATCGCTCGTTATACCTTCTAGCTGACCTTATTGGATAACCCCCTTAGTCACTTACTACTTCCCATAGTGTAGGTAGTCATATCTGATATTTTTAGTTTCAAATTTGGGTAGACAATACACACATATGTCGTTTAAGACCCTTATACTGGAAGACCTATCCCCAGGTGGACTCTTCAACCCCAGCTGCTTAAGACCCAGGAAGCGGACTATACACGAAGGTTATTAGATTCTTACCCTATTATCCCTTAGTACGTTTCCCTAATGGATAAAGTGGGTCACATCATCATGTTTTTTCCATTTAGTTACTCTCCATGGAAAAATTATCATCATGGGTTCTTATTGTTAATTATATTTTTACATTTTTAACCGACTAAGTCTGACTCTACTTTTAATTATAAGTTCTATATTCATTAATATAAATAAGGAAGTTTATACCCTCTTTATTCTAGGATATTTATTTGATTTCTTCCGTAATTGGACTTATTGTTTAAAAAACAATCAATATCCATTAATTCCCTTTATTATAACTAATGCCATTTATGAGCCTAATGGTCATAATTTTCCTAAGGCATTAATTCAATGGATATTCTTATCTTATCAGTCCCGAAGTATCTACTTGTTGTACCCCAACAGACAATTAATACTCTTGTTTATTTATTTGTTGATTTACATGTATATGTATATATATATATATATTCATATATCAGACCTCTCACATTAAGTTGACTCCAATGGATGTTGAACTTCTACCGCAAGTTGAACTTAACCTCGTGCCTTGGTATATTTATATTTATGCACTGGACCCCTCACATCATGCTGACCACATGTGGATACTGAATTTGTCGGTCGGTTCCGGGCAGACTTCTACCATAAGTTAAGCTTAAACTGGTGTCTAATCACGGTTATAACTTAAATTTCCTAATTGGGTGTACAACATTTATCCTAATTAATTTGAAAATTGTAACCATTATCCTATTATATTTTCCCCAATCAACATTGGTTACAATTGTTATTTATTGATTTTCAGTCCTATTTATAGTAATTAATTATACTGATTGCTAAAAATTGTCACCATAAATATATTAATTCAACATGGATTACATTCACATGTAAGATTCCATAATTGAACAACATTCAAATATTCCATATGATGTATATTTTGCTGTTTTATTCTGAATTGAACGGATAATGTGTATATTTTTATATTTTATGTTTTCGTGCGGTCAACATAGTTATCTTTTATTTTATTTTTTATTATTGTTCTTCTTTAAGTTTAATGATTTGGTTAAGTCAATAACCAAACATTCCTTTTTGCATTCAATCTTGCCAAAAGGTTTCAATCTTACAAAAAGACCATTAGCTATGGTTATTGTAAATTATGCCTAATTAGTGGAATTGACATATTTCCAAATCTCAAGATATGTATGTAGATATATTATTTGGAATAGTTGATCCAAATTACACACAAATATGAATATTTATATTTATATGTACATTTGCACCACTTTTCCCTTTTTTAATCTTTTTGTCATACCTCTTGTGATTTCAAAATAATGCCTTTTTATTCAAAAGGAGGAAAACAACATATTTACAACAATTAAGCCAAAACCCAATAATATTGAATACAAATAGGTATAATCCTTTTAATATTACAATCACAAAATTTACCAACTGAATCTTTTTTATCCAAATTCACATAATTTATTATTCAACACAGAACTAGTGATCTAGAATGTAACTACATATAATGGTGTTAAATGGGACTGATTTCCAAATCTACAGTGCTTTACATGGACTGCAACATATTCTATAACATAACTGTAGGAAATAAGTATAATAATATAAGAATCCCACAATTAATACTTATGCTAAACCACAATTCATAATATTCAAGTTTTAACAATGTTTACAATCAGATTTGATGGTGTCAATCCAATTACAATAATTTAATGAACATATCTAATAGAAAATAGGCATAAAAATTTAGATCTAATTCAAATGAAATAGATAAATTATTATAACTATATTCGTAAATTTCCCACTCACCTTAAAGTATTAAAATCAAAAGTTTGAACCTTTTAGGCCTATAATTCCCAAATTCTTATAAATCTACAGTTTATCTAAAAAGGAATAAATCCAGATAGTAAGAAAATAGGGAAGAGAGGAGAGAATCTAATTTGGAGCGTCAATTTGCATTCTTTTCTATTAGATCTGATAGTCATTCCATATGAATTGGATTTGATTTGTTGTATAAGAATATATTTTAGATTAAGAAATAAGGTTTGGAGAAGGAGGAAAATGGCAGAGCTTCGCTGCTGCCCATAGATTTTTGTTGAAAAGAATGAGGCCTTACCCCTTTATTTATAGGAGTGGAATTGGCTTAGGACCATTGGATTCGTTTTAATTTATATTTGTTTGTCCATTTTATATATATTATAAGCTAGACCTATAAAACCTAGCCGTCACCGGGAAATCTGACGCCCAGTGGGTGGACCATAGCGGTCGACCATCTAGGCCATCAAATGCCCAGGTCGGCTAGTTAAATAAGGTATAATATATACATAAATTATGATTTATTAATTTTTTGTCCATTTTCATATTTCGTCCTTAACTTTTTCATATGGACCCCATTCGCGAAAGTCCAAACATGAAAGTTGACCAGAATTCCGAGATGAATGCATTTGTTAAGTTTCATAGTCAAATTCCATCGTTTTCAGACATTCCTATTTTTGAAATTCTAATAATTAATTTATATTGCCAAAATTCCGGGTTTTTACACACGTGGCTCCCGAGGGACATGGTAAGGTACTCCATGGTGGTGCTCTGTTGCGGTGCACACTTAGGTTGTACTTGCAGATGTTGGGTCTACACGGTACCAGCCAGTGAGTATACCTTGACTGCAACTGTTGACTTGGAAGTTAGAAGGCTGTGGCGAATGACGTTAGGTGATTCAGCGGTTTCCTCGGGAAGAGGGTTAGTCAGGACCAATATAGGATAGTAACCGTCGGGTACTTGTCATCGTAGTCAGTGGGATGCAGAAAGACTAGAATTAAACCAAGAGACCATCGATCTTTCACTATTGAGGCGTTGGCTGAGGGACACAACAAATTGATTATTAGATTGTTTGCAAGGGGCATGTTACTTAGCTCGTGATGTAGTCTCTCACTAGTTAAGGGAGGGGTCATGTGAGATCATAGCCACCGAAAAAATCCAGACCATTTTCTGGATATCTGTATTGTAGGCCTTTCGAGCAAACCTTTACAGATATGGAAAGATCTCGAATGAGTTCCATGCATTCAGATACAACACTATTACGAGACTCGGTGTGCAATAAGTAGTATGTTTGTGTGAGGGTCTAGGTATACGCACTGGGTGGTGTATCGTAGACGAGAGGGCATTACTCCGTGTTGAGGCTTAATTCGACCGAGGAGTTTGGATATGACAATCCATATGCTTGCATGGCATAGCGATGATGGTTCTGTGTGGTAACGTGGCGTAATGATTTGGATTTTCTTATGTCGTTCGGCGTAGGATACGCTTCCCTGGCATGATGGCAGAGACCGTGCGAGGAAGGTACTATGGGGAGTACCTTTATATGTTGGGGGTAGTTACATATGTACTATATTAAATTAATCTACTAGGAAGTAGATGGGCATGACGTGAGTATAGAGCCTTAAGTGCTGTTAACCCAAACAACCTAATAAATAAGAAAACATAACTGAACCGTATATATAGGTTATTTCAGAATGTATAATTGGTCCAGTCACCAAAACTTTGTGCTCTGACCCTCTCCTCATAACACACTTGCAGATTAGGTTTGTGGCAGAGATACAATAGCTCTGTATACTGGTTAGACATTATTATTACTTCAGTAAGGCTATATTTTATTATATTATATTTTATCTATTCCGCTGTGAGATGTTTACTGAGCTTTGATATATTTTTATCTTTGTCTTTTCCGCAGGGTACTAGACAAGCCGATTCGAGCTTTGATAGATTGGGATTTTCAAACAAAATTCGTTCTGTCGAAGTTCGAGTTGTTTACATCTAGTATCAGAGCTTAGGTTTAGAGTTTCTGTATAGAAAGTGAGTGAACATATTTGTATTTTTAAATTATAAATATATATTATATATATACACTTAGATCCATAAAAGAACCCACTAAATAGGAAGAGTGGCATATGGAAAGAACTGGGATATCAGTTATGTACACTAAAGACATGGTTATGGAAATGAGAGAATAAAACACCCTTAGGTGGTTTGGGTGAAAAGTGTACAATGTGCTTTGTAATGGAAGAAGATGGATCCCATATGTTAGTATTTCAGATTGGTGCATTTGGTAGTTGACCCTTATAAATTGGAAAAGAGAAAAAAATGGATTCGAAATATATATATATATATATATATATATATATTTAAGACAGATGACTTTGTGGGAATATTTATGAAGGCCTAAGTATGTTAGAAACCCACTTTGAGTTTGGCCCCATTGTTAACCTTTAAAAACTTGAAATTCTGTAAGCTTTTTGGTGGTAATTTTATGTGTTTTTCAAGTTTTGACCTTAAAAGTTTATAATCTTAAAATACGTACTAGTTAAATTATTTAGAAACAATTTTCTAAAACAAAAAAAATGCATTTTTTGACATGTGAAAAAAAAAACATGTAAGTAACGTATTTGAAAAGTACATATTGGATTTTAGGGGAAATGAGGTATATTTTGGAAACGGTGATTTCTCATGAAATTTTCGTAAAAGTGAACTCTTTCAGAAATATGTGTACATTATAGAGCATGTATAACTCAACAGTTTTAAAGCTATAAAGTATGAAAGAACTAAATAACAAAACATAGAAAATATTACAATTTTTCAAAAACTACAATTTTTGGTTAAGAAAATTTAAAAAATCTCTATTCTTTTGACATGAATTTTTGACAACTACTTTGGAATAAACTTTGGTGGATGGACAAAATAAGTTGAAAAAGAATTTAAGAATAGAGTAGATGTTTGGGATAAGTTTAGAAACTTACATCTTGTTGTAAGTAATTGAACTAGCATACTAAAATGAACGGTTGTGAAGTTAGTTGAGAAATAGTTATCCTTGTCTACTCCAGGCTTTATGATTTGAAATACAAGGTTTTGCATTTTTACGAGACACCATGTTTTTATGGTTTGGAATAAATAAGTTTTAATGAAGGAGAAATAAAGTTTTGAAGCTTTTAGTTTTTGGAAGAAAAATGAAATGATGAAGCCAAACTATGTTTTTAAAACCATGGAGTGGGTAAGGATTAGTACCCAGGAAAGATGGGGAAATTTTGAGGCTATAAAGAGGATAGAAAGAATTGTTTTGGAATAGTAGTAAATTCCCGTAGAGTGCGTAAGGACTATAGAGCTTAGGTTTTTGCTTGGAATGGAATGTTAGTACATAACAAGGACTAGTTGTGACTAGTAGATGGTAGAGGGCAAGCTAGTTGTTTAGATCGTATGGTTTGGACTTTTCTTTGTCATGGTGACATGGTCCTAGGATTCTTATCCCTTGACAGTAGCTGCGTAGAGTGCTTGTTTTCCTATTTTAGTTTTGAAAGAATTGGAAGGCTTATTTAAAAATTAAAATTAGATCGGTGGATTAAGTTAAATAATCTAAGGATAAAGGTGATGATATAACTAAAAGAAAACAAACAATAATGACAACTGAAAAAAAAGCAACAATTATGAAAATGAAGATAAATGGAAAATTTCAAGAGATGGATAAAAATGGTCTTTTCCAGAATAAGTTGGAAAAGAAAATTTGTAACAAAGAAAAATTTCTTTTGTAAACTGTGCTTGGATAGGGAGATATGACATCTTTATATAATAGTTGCATAAAATGCAAGTACAGATAGAAATGGTACATAAAAGAAAAACGGAAGATGTAAAGTTTTCCGTTTCCCACCCTTTTATAACATAAGAAATCGAATTCAGAAAAAATTTCTGTAATTCTCAAAATTTAAAGATGGTTGGTAGGGTTTAGATACAAAAATTGGATGAACTACGCTCTTGCTATGTAAAAGTGTAAGAAAAATTGGGTGAAAAAATATTTTGATTTTCAAAATATTGCATTCATATAGAAATTCCCCATATATTTAGGATGTGTGCAACAGTTTTCAAAAACTTTTCAAGAAGATTTGCATTCATATATAAGGTACCGCTTAGGCATTATTATATTCATGTATTATTATTATGTGTTACACTTTACACCAGTGCACAAATGGTTGAAGGACTGGATGTACAAATGATGGTTGTGAATTATGTGGGGAATTACTTTATTTTACCCTTACTAAATTTCGGGAATGAAATTTTCTAAGGGTAGGAGAATGTAACACCCTGTATTTTATATAAACTTAAACGAAAATATGGATAATTTTTAGTTTCAGAATTTTCCCCGAAACATGTACCATTATGTTCGTGGTAATTTAATGATCCGTTTCGATATATGACTTGCCTAAAAATGGAGCCCCTATGAGAAAGTTATAAACTAATTGATAATTAAAAGGTTATATGCGTAGATACACACACAAATTTGAAATTAAATATGAGTTATAATTTGGAAAATTTAATTCATAAGATTTATATTAAGAAATAAAAGAACGTTAAAACATAACGATAGAAAGAAAATAAATGACCTTAAAAATCACGTTCAGACCCAGGATGTGGGTCGACCCAGTTCATACATGGGTTGACCCAATGGTCGACCATAGAGTCTACCCACCTAGGGTTAGATTTACTCCAGTATGGCATGTGTTTCTGAATTATATGGTTCGGATTTTATATTGTTAAATCTGATGGATCAGAATTCCCTGTACACGTATAAATAGACTAGCAGGGTTTAGCTTTCAACTCATATTTTCTGAAATGACGCCAAGGCTCTACCGTTTTATTTCCACTCCAAATATTCCAGAAATTAGAAAATTAGCTTTAGGAAATTCTGATTCGACATTTAAAGGTAATGAATGTAAATCTACAACATAGGTGTTCAGATTTCTGATCAACGTGAGGCAAGTCCTGTGAATCTGATTTATTTAGGTTTTTTTCCTCTTCTTTTAGCATCCTATTTGTAAATCCGTGGTTGTTTAATTATTATTCAGTTAGCAAGACCACAAAATCACAGATGTGCATCAGATTCAAGGATAGGAAAGCTGTCAGGTGAGTAGATTTAGAATTATACCTTTTGGATAATGGTATATTTACCGTTTACGTTTCCCGTTATTCTTAACATGTTATATGATTCTAATTTATGCAATTGCAACATAAATTATTCTCTAGAATGTTAATAATATATGGTTCTACAAATCTATAATGTTAAACTTCTGTTTGGATTAAAAATTGCTGTAATACTGAAATTGTGGGATTTACAATAAACGCGAATATGTTACTAAAAATGTTATTTAATGACAAATTCGATATATTGTAAATCAAATTACAGTGAAATTGGGGATAATGGAAAAAGAATAGATGTGCCTAATTTGCATGAAAAATTTACAGTGATTTGGAATTTGTAAATAACATCTAACTCAGAAAATAAAAAGGAAAAATTTGTAGTGAACTGAGTTAGATGGATTTGGGAAAATTTGATACATCTCCATAAAGGTAAGTTACTAAGAACGAAGTTGCAGTAAAAGAAAGTAAAAAAAAGGATTAGTGTGAAATATGGATTCTTTTACCGTATTGCACACTAATCAAATAAATAGATATATGTATGTCCACTGTGACACCCCACATCCGTTAATGTCACTCACAAAGGGAATGCATTAAGTTTCATGAAGCGTTATAGTAAACAGAATGGAAATATTACAAGATAGACATATAAAATAACAATGGAATAAAAACTTTATTTATCATAAGATATGGTGGTCCAAAAACAGCGCATGTCTGAAACACAAAAGCCCATTACAACATAAAGGCTACTGTCTTGCACTTCAAAAATATCAGAGTACATAAAAGAAATAATATTCCCCAAAAACAAAATATAGCCATATATCAACAAGGATAGGAGCTTGAGCCATACATCTCAGCAGCTCCAGCAAGAGTAGGCAGAATCATGGTCAAGCCTGAGTATTCCCGCCATGAGAACCTTGGGGGTGGGGGGAACGAAAGAAAAAAGAGGAAATAAAAAGGGTTAAACATAAAGTCTGGCGAGTCCAATTACTTTTAGCAAATAAATAAATAAAAGTAGCATGCCAGGCATATAAAGTGGATAAGGGAGATTACTGCATAAAAGAAAGGTGTGACAAAGGTAGACAGGATAAGGTTTATACGCTTCTAATGATTACTCTATACTATTACTAGTATATCCAGAATGAGATGATCCCTTCCACTATAAGGTGGTAGACTTAGGCATACGTCCAAGTGTACCCTAACTACTACCCTAATCGATCGGCTCCCTAATCCGCATAGATACTCTGTGCCGGCCCCACCGTAGGATGTATCATGTCCTAAAGTGGCAATCCGTCGCTAATATGCACAACCCCATATCTACAGGTGTCACGGTCATCTTATCCTCCTATGCTTTGCTCTTGAAAGCACATGGCCCGGTCGATTTGCGCCGCCCACACCGTCCTCCACGTTTGGATCTCTCACAATTAGTCTAGTAAGCGTGCCCCTTCTCCGACCTAGTTTGGAGTACATGTTTTGATACTTACTCTGGGTTACTGAATAAAACAGGTCCTATACAATATAATACAAGCTCTCCCTTTTGTCTTGTATCCCCCACTAGGTTTTCCATTTGATTATGTATACTACTAGGTGTCTTTAATTACATATCTTTATTATTTCCATCAGTTATGTATACCACTAGGTGTCTTTAATTACATAACCTTATCGGGTTAAGTTTGTGGGCCTATATGTAAATATTACCCACCCTCTTAGATTTGCTTAACCCACCCACTGTCCAACCAATTTTACTTAACCCTAACTTTATTCCATAATCATACAATCCCTATGGGTTATATTAGGTTAAGTAGTCCAATTTATTACCATGTCCATTTATGGTTTATAATGGGCTAGACCTCCCACATTAGGCCTACAACTTGTGGATGCTGGATATGCCGGTCGCGTCCGGGCAGACTTCTTCCATAAGTTTGGCCTAACCTCGTGTCTTAGCCTGATTCTTATTTGTGCACTTAGACCTCTCACATTAGGTTCAACATCAGTGGTTGTTGGATATGCCGGTCGGGTCCGGGCAGACTTCCACCACTAATGCAACCGAATCTCGTGTCATATGTGCAATTCAACCACTAATGCAACCTAACCTCAGCCCTAGGTGTATCAACACCCCTATAGGAGCAGGAAAATTACTGCTACCTTTTTTTTTTC
Organism: Allium sativum; assembly: GCA_030737875.1. Lineage (NCBI taxonomy): Eukaryota > Viridiplantae > Streptophyta > Magnoliopsida > Asparagales > Amaryllidaceae > Allium > Allium sativum. The sequence goes on from CM060925.1 coordinate 473,278,931, forward strand.
CAATTTATGAACGATTTTGGATAAGGTTCCGACTCGTATGTATATATATTTTTCTTCTGTGCATATACAAACTTTAAGCTCTCATATCTTCTTCATACGGTGTCCGTTTTACGCAAACCAAATGTTTATCTTGACCAGAATTTTGAGACGGACATAATGATGCAGTCCGTTTCCTTTAATTCTGAATATTAAATTATTTATTATTTAATTTATCATCTTTTAATATTGTTAAAATTACGGGGTGTTACATTCTCCCACACTCAAAGGATTTTGTCCTCGAAATCTCCAAGTTAAGAAGAATGTATCCTATCATCCACATCCATCTACTCATCCACAAATCACAGGCATCCATTGTCCTTAAGGACTTCTAATGCATATATAAACATATTCAAAGGTGTGTGTGTATGTCCTAATACTAATGCGAAGATTAGGCGGTCTACTGATCCAGTCAGCCCCCTCATTGCAATGTATGTTAGTGCCATGAGTCCAATATGTATGCAAATAATCCTATTATAATATGTAATTTCTATATGTGTGCACACTCATTCATCCAAATGCAACATCCATTTGATAGTAAATCCATTTCCATCCATTAAAAGAAAGAAAAATGCACACATATCCGTATGCAGTATGAGAGTGATTGAGTCGATCCGGTGCCTAATGTGTGTGTATACGCATCTATGAGCAACCACTAGCAAACACTTGCATCCATCAAACATAACATGTTTCAAACACATGTTTACATCCATAGGATTCCTATCTAAAGGTCGAAGATTCGATCGATAGGACATACTTAGATGATAAAAATAAGCATAGATAAAAGTTTTGGAAAAAGGAGTTAAGAACATACCCTCGAAAAGAAAAGGGTACAAAGAACGAATCATATCTTCGGTCTCCCAGGTTGCATCCTCTGTGTTGTTTCCCCACTGAACCTTCATCAACTTGATTTCCATATTGCGTAGCTTCTTAACTTCTGATCTAAGAATACGGGTAGTAACTCGTCTAACTGTTGCCTCCCGTTCTACTTCCACCTCGTCTAGTATACTTGGCTCAACCACTTCTGCGGTATCATGTAAGCACCTCCGCAGATGAGAAACATGAAAAACGTCATGAGCGCCAGATAATCTCTCGGATAGCTTCACTCTATAGGCAATTTGGCCAATCCTTTCTATTATGGGATAAGGCCCTACAAATCTCGGAGCCAATTTCCCTGCAGATCCAAAGCGTACCACATTTCTTAAGGGTGATATCTTAATAAAAACCATGTCTCCTACTTCAAACTTGATGTCAGTCCTTCTTTTGTCCGCATATGATTTCTGTCTATCTTGAGCGCTCTTTATTCGCTCGTCTTATGAGATCAATCTTCTCAGATGTTTCCCTAACCATATCGGGCCCAAGCAATAGTGTTTCTGTAAATTCTCACTAACAAGTTGGTGATCTACAGGGTCGTCCGTATAAGGCTTCAAAAGGTGTCATGCCAATGCTAGCTTGGTAACTGTCGTTGTAGGCGAACTCCACTAAAGGAAGATGCTCTTCCCAGGTACCACCAAAGTCTAGAATACACAACCTCAAAATATCCTCTAGAGCTCTTTCACCCTCTTCGTTTGTCCATCGGTCTGAGGATGATAAGCGATGCTTAGACATAACTGTTTTCCCAACGCTTCTTGCAAGCTCCTCCAAAATTCATTAGTGAAGATGGGTCACGATCACTTACGATACTGGAAGGTATTCCATGAAGACGAACTATCTTACTAACATAAAGTGCCGCTAAACATGATGCCATCCTCTTACTCTTGGCTGGAATGAAATGGCGCTCTTGGTAAGTCTATCTATTACCACCCAAATACTGGTGTTTCCTTTCTTTGATCTAGGCAAACCGACTATGAAGTCCATAGAGATGCCCTCCCATTTCCACTACGGAACCTCCAAAGGATGAAGTAAACCATCGGGCTTCTTTTGCTCAGCTTTAACTTGCTGGAAAACCAAACATTGAGAAACAAATTCTGCCACATCTTTCTTCATCCCAGCCAAAAGAAAACCCTTTTCATGTCTATGTACATTTTATCATCGCCTGGATGAATTGTCATCTTAGAATGGTGGGCTTCTTCTAGGACTGCCTTTATAAAGTTTCCAGTTTGAGGAACACAAAGCCTTCCATCTCTTCGCAACCACCCCTTTTCATCTATGGAATATCTACTGAGGTGACTAGAAGTCTCCCCTTTTCGGAGCTTATACATGATGTCTAAAATCTATGGGTCACCTTACTGCGAAGTTCCTATCTCTAATGATGCAAACAAATCTGGAAAAATCTTGATGGAGGGTTTAAAATTAAAAGTTGATATGAACTCCAAGCTCTTCCTCTCCATAAACAGAGGACATAAGGCCACCCTCTTCTTAGTTAGTGTGTCAGCCACCACATTACCCTTGCCAGGGGTATAAGTGATTTCAAAATCATAAGAAGCTAAGAACTCCATCCACCTTTTTTGCCTTAAATTAAGATCCTTCTGTGAGAACATATACTTAAGAGATTTATGATCGGTGTATAACTCGAACTTCTCTCCAAGTAAATAATGTCGCCACATCTTTAGCGCGAATACTATGGCAGCTAGTCCTAGATCATGGGTGGGGTAGTTCTTCTCATGAACTCTCAAGTATCTACCCCCATAACACACTATCTTTCCTTCTTGCATCAAAACCGCTCCAAGCCGTGTACCACATGCATCAGTGTAAATTGTAAACACTTTGTTCCCATCGGGAAAAGTCAAGACTGGGGCTGTTGTAAGAGCCCTCTTCAAACATTGGAAAGCAACATCGAAATCTGTATCCCATGAAAATGCCAAATTATTCTTCATCAACCCAGTGAGAGGGGCTGATATCTTTGCAAAGTCCTTAATGAACTTCCTATAATAACCTGCTAATCCAATAAAGCTCCTTACCTCTATTGCATTTTTAGGAACCTGCCAATCTTGCACCGCAACTACTTTCACGGGATCCACAGCTATCCCTTCTTTGGAGATTACATGCCCTAAGAACCTCACCTCCTTTCTCCAAAAATGACATTTGGAGAACTTTGCCTTAAGCTGATGGTCATGAAGAGTTTTCAAAACTTCTCTCAAATGCTGGGCACGCTCTACTTCACCCTTGGAGAAGATCAAAATATCATCAACAAAGACCATGACAAATTTATTTAGAAACTCCAGAAACATCCTACTCATCAGATCAACAAAATAGGTAGGTGCATTCGTTAGACAAAAAGGCATAACTAACCATTCAAAGAAACCATCCGGATTCCTAAAAGCAGTCTTGTCTATACTATCATCGGCCACCCTCAACTAATGAAACCCCATGGCCAAGTCTAACTGAGAGAATACCGAGGCCTCGACAAGCTGGTCAAACAAGTCGTCTATCCTTTGGAAGTGGGTGCATATTCTTCTTTGTGAGTTTGTTCAATTTTCTATAGTCCATGCACAAATGAAGCGAACCATCCGCCTTAGTTCCGAATACAACTACAACACCCCATTCAGATATGCTTCGTCTAATAAATCCTTTCTCAAGTAGCTCCCCTACTTGCTTACTCAACTCCTTCCTTTCCCTTGGAGCCATATGGCGCACTGGTAATGCAACTGGCTTTGCATTATCCACCAGATATATACGAAAGTCGATCTCGCGCCTCAGAGGTAAGCCCTGAACCTCCTTAAAAACATCAGAATAATCTCGGACTACCAGAACAGATTGAAAATCATTTATGAATGCATCAAGAGATTCTAGGAAGCTAAGCATAATAGACCCTTGGTGGTCACAAGAAATATCAAGGTTCCTCCCATGACAAGTCAGAAGCCTAACGACCCTCCTCTCATAATCCAGAATGGCACCATACGTGGTAAGCCAATCCGTTCCTAGAATCAACCCATAGCCCATAAACCCAAGCACATACGCATCGCACTCAAACTCGACGCTTAACACAAATATTTTCAAACCCCGAAAAATCATAGATAAATGAGCCGAACCACCAATTTGGTTTGGGACAACTACAGGATCCACTATCATACTAGTAATTAAGTGCAGAGATTCAACCACAGAACTAGATATAAATGAATGTGAAGCGCCAAAATAAAAAAGTGTTCTAATAGGATGGTTTGAAAGAGAAATTAAACCTTCCATAAAAAAATTTCTACCTCTACCAGGAACACTGGTCGCGAGAGCATGAACCTGCCCTCTAGAAGTTCCTGCCGGTTGACCTTTATCACTGCGATCCCTGTTTCTTCAGGCACTCGCTAATAAAGTGTCCGACTTCTCCACAGTTGAAGCAAGTGTTCTTCCTTCTTTTATAGTCTTTGACCAAGTTACCCTCTTTCCCACAACTATGACATTTCCTCTTATCCTTGGCCTTGTCATTCTTTCCACCTTTCTTTTGTTGTTGTTGTTGTCACTTCTTGGGCCACACCTTCTTATTTTGCGTTGTTTCCTTAACCTTTACTTCCTTCTTTTCGCCCTTGTCTTCCTCATGCATTAGGGTCATATCAACAAGTTTTTCAAAAGTGAATCCCATTGGAATATGGGACATGGCTAACTCATGAAGGGTTTCATTTAGCCGTTTAGCAAACCACAACGCCTTCTTATGCGGAGTATTCACCAGTTCCAATCCAAACTTTGCTAACTGGTTGAATTTGTTCACATATTCTTTAACAGTCATATTCCCTTGTTTGGGTGCCAAGAACCTCTCCATCTACATGCTTTTCTCGGCTTCTAAAAGAAATTTCATTTCAAATCATTGTCTAAAATCTTCCCAAGTTTCACCAGAAGTCCAGCTTACGTGACTTCCCACCAGAATGAGGCTTCGTCTTTCAATTTCCAAGCAACTAACTGAATCTTCCTTCAGTCTTCCACTTCAAAGATTACAAACAAGTCCTCAGTCTCCTTGAGCTAATTCCTTGCCCCTACAAATGTTTCAGTTTCACGGAATGGCTTCCCCCTATGGCACAGAAATCTTTGCAGATCTTAGCGAAATTATTTGCTCTTGGAGGAGAAGGGGGAGGAACGACATGTGCAGCTTGGGGAGGAACATTTCCTTGTCCTTTGGCAGGCGTCCGGGTATCGTAACGCCCTCTAGAATGTTGGGTTTCCTAGACATGCTGAAAAAGAAAAGGAAAGAGTTTCAGATAAGGGATCGAAAGATATTACTTATGCCTTTTTGGGGAATGTTTTTCAAAATAGACTTTTCTTTTTAAAAAATGCTTCTTAAAAATTATTTTGAAAATAATTTTCATTTTTTTGATCTAATCTGGTAATCTTCAGCTCTGATACCAAGTGTGACACCCCACGTCCGTTAATGTCACTCACAAAGGGAATGAATTAAGTTTCGTGAAGCGTTATAGTAAACAGAACAAAAATATTTCAAGACAGACATATAAAATAACAGCGGAATAAAAACTTTATTTATCATAAGATCCCGTGGTCCAAAAACATCACATGTTGGAAACATAAAAGCTACTGTCTTGTACTTCAAAAATATCAGAGTACATAAAAGAAATAAAATTCCCCAAAAACAAAATATAGCCATAGCAACAAGGATAGGAGCTTGAGCCATACATCTCAGCAGATCCAACAAGAGTAGGCAGAATCACGGTAAAGCCTGAGTGTTCCCGCCTTGCGAACCTGGGGGGGGGGGGAAGAAAGAAGAGGAAACAAAAAGGGTCAGACATAAAGCATGGCGAGTCCAGTTACTAGCAAGTTAATAAATAAAAGTAGCATGACAGGCATATAAAGTGGATAAGAGAGATTACTACATAAAAGACAGGTGTGACAAGGTAGACAGGATAAAGTGTATATGCTTCTAATGATTACTCTGCACTATTACTAGTATATCCAGAATGAGATAATCTCTTCCACTATAAGGTGGTAGAATTAGGCATACGTCCAAGTGTACCCTAACTACTACCCTAATCGATCGGCTCCTTAATCCACGTAGATACTCTGTGCCAGTCCCACCGTAGGATGTATCATGTCCTAAAGTGGCAACCCTTCGCTGATATGCACATCCCCATATCTACAGGTGTCATGGTCGTCTTATCCTCCTCTGCCGAGCTCATGCACGCACATGGCCCGGTCGGTTTGCACCATCCACACCGTCCTCCACGTTTGGATCTCTTACAATCAGTCCAGTAAGCATGCCCCTTCTCCGACCTAGTTTGGAGTACATGTTTTGATACCTACTCCTGGTTACTGGATGAAATGGGTCCTACATGATATGATACAAGCTCTCCCCTTTGTCTTGTATCCCCTATTAGGTTTTCCATTTGATTATGTGTACCACTAGGTGTCTTTAATTACATATATTTATTATTTCCATCGGTTATGTATACCACTCGGTGTCTTTAATTACATAACCTTATCGGTTTAAGTTTGTGGGCCTATATGTAAATATTACCCACCATCTCAGATTTTCTTAACCCACCAATAGTCTAACTAATTTTACTTAACCCTAACTTTAGTTCATAATCATATAATCCCTATGGATTATATTAGGTTAAGTAGTCCAATTTATTACCATGTCCATTTATTGTTTATAGTGGGCTAGACCTCCCACATTAGGCCTACAACTTGTGGATGCTGGATATGCCGGCCGGGTCTGAGCATACTTCTTCCAAAAGTTGGGACTAACCTCGTGCATTAGCCCGATTCATATTTGTGCACTTAGACCTCTCACATTAGGTTCAAAATTAGTGGTTGCCAGATATGTCGGTCGGGTCCAGGCAGACTTCCACCACTAATGCAACCTAACCTCGTGTCATAAGTGCAATTACAATTGTTAGACCGAAATTTGGGCCTAATACCCAAATGCTATGTGAAAACCTCACAATCACAGATTAATGCAGAAAAAGCAGTAAAATAAAGGAGACACACGAAATTTTTATAGTGGTTCGGCTCAATCCAAGCCTACGTCCACTTTATAGATTCTTAAATCCTAAGAGAACTATTACAATTGTTGTATGTGTTGGCTCGCTTTTTGACCAAGCCATCCAGGATCATTCATAAAAGGAAATTAGGAAACCAAGTCCTCCAAGAAAGTGGAAGAATGGATCGCACGCTATCGTCTCGCCCAAGGATGGATCGCGCTCTATCGACTCGCCCAAGGATGGATCGCGCTCTATCGACTCGCCCAAGAATGGATCGCGCTCTATCGACTCGCCCAAGAATGGATCGCGCTCTATCGACTCGCCCAGGAACGGATCGCTCCCATCTCGTCGACGAGCGTCACCTCCAGGCGATCCGATCCCTTATAACGAACCGAATCCCCTGACCCGTTCAACCACGAGCTGGTCTTCAGCGATCCGAATCGCACGGATCTGACGACACCTGTTCACAACGGCTAGTTTGACTGTTTCTTCAATGGTGGCGATGCGATCCGAAAATCTCGGGATTCGTGCCACGTGTCCGCGATCCGTCCGGCAAAATCAGCTATAAATAGCCCAGAGCTTAGCATTTTTCGGGGGCTTTTTGGCAATAGTGAATACTGAGTCCGCCATTGTTGTCAAACCATTGAAATATTGAGAGAAATAACTGTTGTACTAGCCTTTAAAGCATAATCAATAAGATATAAAGTGGACGTAGGCTCGTTAACGCCGAACCACTATAAATTCTGAGTGTTATTTTCTTTTTCCTTGTTCTTCACTTAGAATTCTCTACAGTTCATAACAATTTGGGTGTTAGGTCCAAATTTCGATCTAACATTTTTGGTGCTTTCACTGAGAAACTCAGTCTTAAAGTTTCGCCATTTGTTTTCTTGAAGATTCCAGCGATTCGAATATCATGGTTGGAAAAAGATCTAAAGTTTCGCAGACCAACGAAACGATCGAGGAGAGTGTACACGAGCTGGGCAACGAAGAGATTCTGGATCGCGGAGCGCAGGGGGCGATCCGATCCGATGAAAACAACTCGTTCCGAGTCGATGAGAACGAGACGATCCGTGCTACTGAGGGGGTCGTTACTCGATCCCGGGGCAACACCTCGCAGCCTCCGCGCACCACGACCACGAGTCGATCTCAGGGGGGCGCAGCGAATCGCCCTCCACGAACCGCAACTACCCGAACTGATGGTCAGAACACCACTCGACCTGGAAAAGAACCTATGACCCACTCCTATCGTCCTGGAACCTCTGCTCGACCCGGTCCGAGCACTATGCCCATAAGAGAGGGTGATGATGACCATTATGATCCTGCTGCTCCTGTTACTGAGGGGGATCTTTCCCGTTTTGTCGAAATGTGGGATAGGTTATTTGATGAGTTGGCCGCCCAAAGGCAGGAGAGCTCTATCCTCCGGCAAAACCTGACAGCTATGGATAAAAGACTTGATGAGTTAACAAGGCAAAGAACATCGCCAGTTCGTCCACTCACCCCAGCATATTCCTCTTCGTCTGAAGAATCGCCGAGACCTCCGCGGCGACCGTATGAAAGAGCCGAAAACATAGAACAGCTCCGGTTCGGGACCCTGCCCTCACAAGAAGAAGAAGAACTAGGGGCAAGACCCACAAACCGTAATATGGATGGTCAAGCAACGACCCTCAGGACTCGAGGCATGGACAGTCCTGTGCATGACAGACCACCTCAGCCTCGTCGCCGTACACATGCTCATGATAACAGGGGGCAGCGAGGCCCCGTCCAAGCCCCAGATTTTGTGGCTGCTCCCCGAAGAGAGATCAGAGAGCCTCGTCGGGCCAGAGGCACTGATCCTGAACCTCCTTTGACTAGTGCAAACGTTGCAGCCATGGTTCACCAGATTTTGGCCGACAGCCGTGGACAGCGGAACGAGGATTGGGGGATTGACCGTAGTCATACTCCTTTTACTGACGATATTTTGGATGCAACTTTTCCAAGGCGTTTCAACATGCCGCAGATGAACCGATATGCAGGAAGATCTGATCCTGTTCAACACCTGATGAGATACTCTTGGTCGATGACTGCTGCCGCCGCTTCTGACGCGGTTAAGTGTAAAGCGTTTCCCATATTCCTGGAAGACGTGGCTTTGCTATGGTTTACTCGTCTGCCAGCCAGATCGATTTCTAGCTTCAGGGAACTAAGCGAGAAGTTCGTAGAGCAATTCCGTATCTACGCACAGAAGACGAAAAGCGTGATCGATCTATTTCTTGTCAAACAGCGACCAGGCGAAAGTCTAAAGATGTACCTGGATCGTTTCAATTTGGCCGCCACTGAGGTCAAAGATCCTCATGAGCCGACCATTGTCGCAGCACTAATTGATGGGGTGGATAAGGACACTGAATTCGGGAGGTACTTGGCAGGCAAACCACCCAACACCAGAGAATTATTCTATGATAAAGCCAACGTACATCTACGCCGGGAAGAGGTATACGCGAACCGAAAGCTTAAAACAACTGATAAGGAAGAAGTTCAGAGTAATGTCCCCATCAAACAGACTGGAGACAGCCCGGGGAAAGTTGAGGCTAACGTCGGAAATCAGAACCAGGGTGGTCGCCGACCGGGTAACAACAATAACAATGCTAACGGCAACAGCCGGAAGAGGGGCCGAGGGAACGACTCCCAGAGAAGAACTCGTCCCAGGGCCTTTGAAAGTTATACACCCATAAATTATACTCTGGAGAATATCTTCATGGATGCGTATGAAGTCCTCCAGAATAAGAGGCCACCTCCTAGAGAGTCGACAGAAAAAGAGCGTGAGACAGGAAAGTTTTGCCTCTTTCATCAAATTCACGGCCATTCGACGAATGAATGCCGTCACCTAAGGGACGTAGTCGAAAGGTTGCTTCGAGAAGGGAAGCTAGATGAATACAGAGTAGCGCCTAGGGACAGGGGGCAAGCAGTGCAGGCCCCGAATCAGAATCAAAATCAACTTGCTGCTAGGCCAACTGCTCAGCAAAAGGGAAAGAATATTGTAATCAACACCGTGATCGGTGGACTTTACCTTGCTGGGCACAGTTCCAAAGCTTTAGATCAATATGTCAACGCAGCCAAACAACACCTCGAAGTGGGGGAATGTAGCAACCCCGAGGACAGTGTTCCGGTGAAGCAGCAAAGGATGATGACTGATGATGTTGTTTTCCGAGAGCGAGAAAGCATTGGGGTCCATGCTCCAACTGAAGATCCACTTGTAATCACAATACCCATTGGGCCAGCCACTGTTCATAAGGTACTGGTGGACAACGGGAGTTCCGTTAATATCCTTTTCAAAAAAGCCTTTGACCAGATGAATCTTGAGATAAAAGACTTGAAGCCCTGCCAAGGATGGATTCGTGGATTCAACGGAGCATCCACCGCACCTATGGGTTACGTAGAATTGCCAGTTACACTTGGGGAAGGAGAACGCCAGAGAGTGAGAATCCTTCCCTTTGTGGTTTTGGATGTCGAATCGCCATACAATGCCTTCTTGGGCCGGCCGGCCCTCGCAAAATTCAGAGCCTGTATAGCCCCCTGGTGCTTGCTATTGAAGTTCCCCACAGAAGCCGGCATTGGTATCGTCAGAGGGGATCAAGTTGCTGCGCGAGCATGTTATGTTGCCGAGTTAAAGTTGCTTCGCAACGGCGGGGATATCGAAACTAAAGGCACTCCTCCCCCTTTGGGGGCGGAAACCTTATAGCAATCAAAGAGGATAATTGTTGGAGAGTTGCCTAGAGTGATGCCCGAGGATATAGATCCCAGAGAGGATCAAGAACCCGGGGGCAGAACGGCAACTCCCAACGAAGCAACTGTGGATGTGCCAATCGATGACAGTGATCCGGAGAAGGTCCTTAAGATTGGATCCCAGTTAAGTCCGACTCTTGCCGAAGAATTGACGACTTTCTTAAAGAACAACTTGGATGTATTCGCTTGGACCCATGCGGACATGTGCGGGATATCCCCATCAATCATGAGTCATTCTATAACAACCCGTATTTTTAATAAACTGTTATAACATAAATCGAGGCAGAATTAAATTCAAAAATCAGAATCAAGGGAAACGGGCTATGCCATTACGTTCGTCTCGGAAAAATACGCGAAATAGAGTCCGAGTTTTCGAAAATCGGAGTCCGTATGACCCGGTTAAGGCCCATTGAAGTTTTCAGAAATTTCTATGCTAAAAACAGATTTAAATTTCGAATTAAACAAAAGGGATTAGGGCTAATCGGGGTTAGGCGGGAAAATTCCCGCCAGGGGCCCCATGTCGACAGGCATGTCGACAGCCCTGTCGACAGCCCTGTCGACAGGGGGTGCCCAGGCAGTTCAGCCTGGTGCACTATTTCTGATTTGGGTTGGGTCATGTAGCTTGGTTCTGGAGAATTCTGAGATCTGACGGGCCAAACCTAATCTAGGGTTAATCCTAGGGCTAAAAACACTCTAATCTTCTATAAATATACCCCTAATCCTACCCTAAAGCCTCATTAATCAATCTAGCAACTAAACTATGTCAATTTGAATCCTCAAATGGCCTCCACCTAAAATCCCTAGCCTCCACCTTCCTCAAAGTTAAATCCTATGAAGATATGATGATCATACAACCTTTTCTATGTTGTATGAATGCTTAATAACTTGCATACTTCATTAAGTAGCAAGTTTGATTTGCTAAAGTTTGTGTTTTGGGATTTTGCAAAAGGGTTTTCTTATTTGAGGCTTTGCTTTGAGTTTTTAAAAGGGCTTCTTCATCTTATTTGGTGGATTTGTGACTTGTTTATATTTGTAAGCCCTCTTACCTTCACTTTACAAACTCTAAAGTTAATATGTGGTGAAAGTTGAGATTTATGTGAGTTTAGTTGATTATGCATGCTTTTGCGAACTCGCTATGTCATGTTTTACATGTTTCACAAGTTATGCATGCTTATGCGAGATTACTATGCCATGTTTTACATGTTTAATGGATTATGCATGCTTATGCGAGATTTCTATGCTATGTTGAACATGTTTCACAAGTTATGCATGCTTATGCGAGTTTATTATGTCATGTTCTACATGTTTAATGGATTATGCTTGCTTATGCGAGATTTCTATGCTATGTTGAACATGTTTCACAAGTTATGCATGCTTATGCGAGTTTATTATGTCATGTTCTACATGTTTAATGGATTATGCATGCTTATGCAAGTTCACCTTACCATGTTATACATGTTTTATGGATGATGCATGTTTATGCAAGTTCATCTCACCATGTTATGCAAGTTTAATGGGTTATGCATGACCATGCAAGTTCACCTTACCATGTTATGCATATTTAATAAGCTATGCAAGTTTATGCGAGTTCACTATGACATGATTTGCAAGTTTAACAAGTATGCATGTTTATTATGATATGTGAAGTTCATCATGTATGTTTTGCCAAGTTACCTTTTATACCCTTATGCGTTGACGAATATGTAAGCGAAATATTGACGTTGGGAGGGTTTGGGTAAACTTAAGAATACATGAAACTAAAACATTGGGAATTTACCTATTAAGTTAGGTCTACCCCTTGGGAATTTACCTATTAAGTTAGGTCTACCCAAGTATATGTTAACTTGTGAATGTGTTTAAAAGTGGACATGACATTAGATAACATGATATGGCCAACTCGAGGTTAGACCTAGTTGTGGTGTAAATCTTCCCAGGTAACCACAACGTGGGGTCTAATGTGGGTAGTTGGTCATGTTGCACCGTAAGACCCGAGGTTAGACCTAGACGTGGTGTAAATCTTCCCAGGTAACCACGGATGTCTAATGTGAGAGGTTGGGTGCGTTAAGTAATTAATGCCTCATGATTAGGGTTAAGTCATGGCCCACTAATACTTAACCAATAATGGGGATGCGAGGATTAGATGGGGTTAAGTGGTTACACTTAACTAATTTAATCCGGGATTAGTGAGGGGTTAAAACCACACTTAACCCTCTTAGAAACCCTAGCAACGTGGTCTGTTCCAGCAGTAATCCCAGTTTGGTATCATTCACAACCCTAGAGGCTAGGCTAGGGCGGGGCACGATTACTGGACGGATGTAAGCGACCAAAGCGACGGCTGAGTGGTACAGCGGTGCGGGTCCGGCGGGCTACGGACGTGCACGTAGTCCGATGTTGGACAAACTCGAGGCACGGGTACCAGTAGGTTAGACTGTGCATTATTGCTTAGGTGTCTGGGGTTGACACCTTAGGGCTTGATACACCCGAAGGTGGACCCAGCACAGTCTGACTACATCCATGTGGGCCGTATGGACAACAACACTTGACGTGTTAGGTTTGTAAGGAGCCGATCGACTAGACCGTTGGGCTGGACCTTATACTAAGGTCACTTCATGTTATTGGGCCAAAGTTTGGGCTAAGGGATCAAGATCTGTTTTGTGGGTTTGCTAGTACACTGTGGTGCAAAGTTTAATCTCATCTATGTGATGTCACCTTTATCTATTGCCAGTATGTTCATCTCAGTTTCCATCACACTGTTAACTTTATTAGTTTATAGATTGATCGTAGTAGGGCTTACCAGTCTTTTTGACTGACCTGTTTTCTTTCGCTTCTTTTCTTCCGTTTCCCCCCCCCCCACAGGTTCTCAGGGAGGGGCTACATCTGCTTAGTGGATCTTTGACTACCATGTGTTTTGTTATCACGTATCTAGACTGATGTTGTATTTTGGATCATGACATTTTGATATTATGTACTTGACTATGTTGGTTTTCTGAGATGATGATGATGATGGGTTTTTATCTGCTACCGCTGCTTTGCTTATATTTATTTATATATATATTCTGTCTTGCGATATCTCTGTGCAAGTTTACCTTCACAATAACGCCCCTCCTAAGGAGTGATCCTAGTGGAGGTGGGGTGTTACATTTGGTATCAGAGCACGAGGTTAACAAGATTGAACAAAACTTTTGAAAAAAAAAAAACCCTTTTGAAAAACTATTTTCAAAAACCTACTAAGTATTTTCCAAAATAAAGTCTAGATTATTTTAAGGCTAATCCCCAAAAGCCATCAGCGTTATCCTTCGTTCCCTTGACCTGATCTTATCTTATCTTTTGTTTCAGTATGGCTGAGAATCTTGACATCCCAGATGGAGTGAACGTACCACTCTGGTATAGGAGACTTCTAGAAGCTAGGGCGGCAGCTGGTCCCGCCAACCCTACTCCCACTCCTCCTCCTGTAGTTGAGAATCCTATTCCTAATATCCCTCCTCCGGTGGTCCCTGCTCCCCCTCCTCCAGCAGTTAATATTCCCCCTCCCGTTGCTAATGTTCCTCCCCCTCCCGTTGCTGAGGCTCCTCTTCCTCCTCCTCCCCCTCAGCACCCTCAGATTGAGTTTACAATGGTTTGTAAAGACTTCAAGGCAATGGGAGGCAAGAATTTCCTAGGCGCGGAATCTTTTGTTGAAGCTAGGAATTGGCTGAAAGACACGGAGGACTTGTTTGCTATCTTTGGGATTGATGACGAGAGGAAGATCTTATTGACGGTATGGCTTTTGAAGGATGAGGCGGCCTATTGGTGGGAGGTCACCAATGGGACGAGGCCCGTTGAGACTTGGGCCGATTTGAGGGCTAGATTTGTGACCAAGTTTCTATCTTCAGCTGAGGCGAATTTACAAATGGAGAAGTTCATTGCATTAAAGCAAGGGGATATGTCGGTCAAGGAGTATGTGAACAAGTTTAATCAGCTGGCCCGCTTTGGTTTGGATATAGTGAACACCCCGGAGAAGAAGGCTCTTCGATTTGCCAGAGGGTTGAATGAGCCGCTACAGGGCTTGGCAATGTCACATATTCCGCATGGAGCCACTTTCGAGAGTCTGGTCAATATGGCTCTGCTTCAGGGAGAGGGAAAGAAGGAAGTCAAGTCGGGCGATACCCAAGCAAAGAAGATTGATTCTCAAGGCAAAGGCAACCAAGGAGGTCAAAGCAGTCAAGGAAATCAGAATAAGAACAAGAAGGGCAACAACAAAGGCAAGGGAAAGTGCAATTATTGTGGCATAGCTGGGCACTTTGCTAAGGATTGCAGGAAGAAGAAAAGGAAGCTTAGTGGTGGATGCTTTTCTTGTGGAGAGACTGGGCACTTCAGCAAAGAATGCCCAAAGAAGAAAGGACAGGCTGGATCTTCAGGAGGGCAAGTTCATGCTCTCAATGCCGCTTCAGTTCCCGAGAGAGGTAGTGTTTCTGTTGAGAACCTTGTTTATATCTCTGATCTTCCAGTGCGTACCTTGTTTGATTCCGGTGCATCACATAGCTTTATTTCATCTGATCTTGTTGATAGCTTGCACCTCAGTACTAGCTTAGTGGATGATCCCGTTTGTGTTTCGAATCCCATTGGGGGTTCTGCTCATCTATCTATGATATGTGAGGATCTAAGGATCTCTATACTCAGCGTTGAGTTCTTGTGTAATGCGTATGTTCTAGGTTTCAGGGGATACGGATTGATCTTGGGCATGGATTGGCTGTCTAGATATGGAGCCATTCTGGATTGTGAGCATAGGGTTGTAAGGCTTGTGACTCGCCTGGGCAACACCTTAGAGATTTCATGCAATCCGAAGAATCCCGTCATGTTATGCTACCTAGAATCTCTCGACTCATCAGAGGAGGCCCTTCAGTCTGTAAGGGTGGTCCGAGATTATCCAGATGTGTTTGAAGAAGTTAAGGGGTTGCCCCCTAAACGAGAGATTGACTTTCGCATCTATCTGGTAGACAATGCTAAGCCTGTTTCTTTGCCCGTTCGGCATATGGCTCCGCGTGAGAGACGGGAGCTGAGCAAGCAAGTGAGGGAATTGCTTGAGAAGGGCTTCATCAGAAGGAGTATATCCGAATGGGGAGCGCCTGTGGTGTTTGCAACTAAGGCAGATGGCTCTCTTCGACTCTGTGTGGATTATAGAGAATTGAATAAGCTGACTAAGAAGAACAGACACCCGTTACCGAGGATCGACGATCTCTTTGATCAACTTGTTGGTGCTTCTGTTTTCTCTCAGCTTGATCTTGCTACGGGTTTTCATCAGCTCAGAGTGGCTGAAGACAGTATAGACAAGACTGCATTTAGAACTCCAGACGGATTCTTTGAATGGCTCGTTATGCCATTCGGTTTGACGAATGCACCCGCGTATTTCGTGGATTTGATGAGTAGGGTGTTTCGGGAGTTCTTGAATAAGTTTGTCGTGGTCTTTGTTGATGATATTCTGGTTTTCTCTAAGGACGAAGAAGAGCATGCGAGGCACCTAGCAGGGGTGATGGACACACTCAGAGCACACCAGTTAAAAGCTAAGTTCTCCAAGTGCCACTTTTGGAGAAGGGAAGTCAGATTTCTTGGGCATATCGTATCCAAGCAAGGCTTGGCGGTGGATCCCGCTAAGGTGGTTGCAGTTCAGGATTGGAAGACTCCAAGGAGTGCAACCGAGGTGAGGAGCTTTCTGGGTCTTGCGGGTTTCTATCGGAAGTTCATCAAGGACTTCGCAAAGATATCTGCTCCTCTTACTAAGTTGACGAAGAAGAACTTAGTCTTTGCTTGGGATATGGATTATGAGCTTGCTTTTCAGAGACTCAAAAGAGCCCTTACCTCCGCCCCAGTTCTAGCCTTACCCGATGGTGGTAAGGTATTTACCGTGTACACTGATGCTTGTGGCACGGGATTGGGTGCCGTTCTGATGCAAGAGGGCAGAGTTATATGTTTTGGTGGGAGGCAACTTAAGGTGCATGAGAGGAATTATCCCACTCATGATCTAGAGCTGGCAGCGATTGTATATGCCCTCAAGGCATGGCGTCATTATCTTCTGGGAGAGAGATTTGAGCTGTATACTGATCATAAGTCTTTGAAGTATCTCTTTTCGCAGAAAGATCTGAACTTAAGACAGCAGAGATGGATGGAATTTTTGGCTTCCTATGATTTTGAGATATCCTATACCCCTGGCAAGGGGAATGTTGTAGCGGATGCGTTGAGCAGGAGAAGGTTGACACTAAGTCCTCTATTTGTTGAGATGAAGAATTTAGAGTTCTTGGCGACCTTTGATTTCTCTTTGGCAATGGAGTCGGTGACCGGTTCCTTGGCATCTTTAGAGCTCAGGCCTACCCTTCTAGATCAAGTCGGGGCTTCACAGAAGGAAGACCCTCAGATAATTGAGATCATGGACAAGCTAATTCGAGGGGAGACATCTAGTCACCTTGCTCGATATTCGATAGACGATAAGGGTTGGCTGAGGAGAGACGGAAGGCTTTGTGTTCCGATGGTAGAAGACTTGGTGAGGAAAGTTCTTGAGGAAGCACATCGCTCCAAGATGACCATACATCCAGGTGGTGACAAGATGTATAAGGACATGAAGCGCGTTTTCTCCTGGCCTGGGATGAAAAAGGATGTGGCGGAGTTTGTCTCGAGATGTATTATTTGTCAGAGAGTAAAAGATGAGTCGAAGAAGCCCGGTGGGCTATTACATCCGCTAGAGGTCCCGCTATGGAAGTGGGAGAGCATTTCTATGGACTTTATTGATGGGCTTCCAAGGTCCAGGAAGGGGAATACGAGCATATGGGTCATTGTAGATAGACTTACGAAGAGTGCTCATTTTATCCCAGTAAAGAGCAAAAGAACCGCATCTGGACTAGCATCAGTATATCTTCGAGAGATAGTGCGGCTACATGGAGTCCCTTCCAGCATAGTCAGCGACCGAGACCCCATCTTTACTAGTCAGTTCTGGAACAGTTTGCAGGAGGCTATGGGCACAAGGTTGAACCTGAGTACGGCCTATCACCCACAAACAGACGGCCAAACAGAAAGGGTGAATAGGGTACTTGAGGACTTGTTGAGGCTTTGCATTCTGGATTTTGGTGGTGCTTGGGAAGACCATCTTCCTCTTGTCGAGTTTGCATATAACAACAGTCATCAGGCGAGCATAGGGATGGCGCCGTTTGAGGCTTTGTATGGGAGGCCGTGCAAGTCACCTACATGTTGGTGGGAGTCCACGGATAAGCTTATACTTGGACCCGACATGATTAGGGATACGTCCGAGAAGGTCGAGTTGATTAGAAGACGGATGAAAGCGGCCCAAGACCGGCAGAAATCCTATGCTGACAGGCGAAGGTCCGAATTAGAGTTTGAGGTTGGGGACAAGGTTTTCGTGAAGGTCTCTCCTTTACGGAATGTGGTCCGGTTTGGAGCTGTCGGGAAGTTAGCACCGAGATTCGTTGGACCCTTCCCCATCATTGAGAGAATTGGGAAGATGGCTTATAAAGTGCAATTGCCCGAGAAGCTGTCCGGAGTGCATAATGTCTTTCATGTCTCGCATCTCCGAAAGTGCCTGCATGAGTCCGCTGAGGTGGTTGAACCTAGCACTCTTGAAGACGTGGAAGTAGAGAAAGAAGCAACTATAAGGAAAGCTCCGATTCGTATCTTGGGGACAGAGACCAAGAAGCTAAGGAATCGTGAGGTCAGATTGGTGAAAGTTCAATAGGGTGAAGCCGAAGAGGACGCAACTTGGGAAACCGAGGAGAAGATGCGTGGGCTTTATCCATTTCTTTTTGAGGGTACACTCTCAATCTCTTTCCTTTATTTAGCGTAACTTTCCCTTTGCTATCCATATTTATCTAGTTATCGTGCTAAGCTTGTCATGAGAACCTTAGGTAGAAACCCTTTTGGATGAAACATGTGCTTGAGACATGTTATGATTGATGGTTGCAAGTGGTTGCAAGTGGTTACTCGTGGATGCATGATACACATTAGGCACTAGATCGGCTCACACACTCCTCATATTGCATGTGCATGAGTGTTTATGCTTATTCTTGGATGAAATTTGTATGCAATCACATGGATGTTGCATATGGATGTATGATTGAGCACGCATATAGATATTATACATTATGTTAGGGATTTGCATACATATGGATACATTTCACTAACATATTTTGCATTGATCATTGCATTAGATAAGTGCATATACACACACTTATGCATATGTTCATACAGCATTTAGAATCTTTTAAGGACAATGGTTGCTCGTGGATGATGTTTTGAGTAGATGGATGATTGGATGGTAGGATACGTTCTTCCTAACTTGAAGATTTCGGGGACGAAATCCTTTAAGGAGGGGAGAATATAACAACCCGTATTTTTAATAAACTGTTATAACATAAATCGAGGCAGAATTAAATTCAAAAATCAGAATCAGGGGAAACGGGCTATGCCATTACGTTCGTCTCGGAAAAATACGCGAAATAGAGTCCGAGTTTTCGAAAATCGGAGTCCGTATGACCCGGTTAAGGCCCATTGAAGTTTTCAGAAATTTCTATGCTAAAAACAGATTTAAATTTCGAATTAAACAAAAGGGATTAGGGCTAATCGGGGTTAGGCGGGAAAATTCCCGCCAGGGGCCCCATGTCGACAGGCATGTCGACAGCCCTGTCGACAGCCCTGTCGACAGGGGGTGCCCAGGCAGTTCAGCCTGGTGCACCATTTCTGATTTGGGTTGGGTCATGTAGCTTGGTTCTGGAGAATTCTGAGATCTGACGGGCCAAACCTAATCTAGGGTTAATCCTAGGGCTAAAAACACTCTAATCTTCTATAAATATACCCCTAATCCTACCCTAAAGCCTCATTAATCAATCTAGCAACTAAACTATGTCAATTTGAATCCTCAAATGGCCTCCACCTAAAATCCCTAGCCTCCACCTTCCTCAAAGTTAAATCCTATGAAGATATGATGATCATACAACCTTTTCTATGTTGTATGAATGCTTAATAACTTGCATACTTCATTAAGTAGCAAGTTTGATTTGCTAAAGTTTGTGTTTTGGGATTTTGCAAAAGGGTTTTCTTATTTGAGGCTTTGCTTTGAGTTTTTAAAAGGGCTTCTTCATCTTATTTGGTGGATTTGTGACTTGTTTATATTTGTAAGCCCTCTTACCTTCACTTTACAAACTCTAAAGTTAATATGTGGTGAAAGTTGAGATTTATGTGAGTTTAGTTGATTATGCATGCTTTTGCGAACTCGCTATGTCATGTTTTACATGTTTCACAAGTTATGCATGCTTATGCGAGATTACTATGCCATGTTTTATATGTTTAATGGATTATGCATGCTTATGCGAGATTTCTATGCTATGTTGAACATGTTTCACAAGTTATGCATGCTTATGCGAGTTTATTATGTCATGTTCTACATGTTTAATGGATTATGCATGCTTATGCGAGATTTCTATGCTATGTTGAACATGTTTCACAAGTTATGCATGCTTATGCGAGTTTATTATGTCATGTTCTACATGTTTAATGGATTATGCATGCTTATGCAAGTTCACCTTACCATGTTATACATGTTTTATGGATGATGCATGTTTATGCAAGTTCATCTCACCATGTTATGCAAGTTTAATGGGTTATGCATGACCATGCAAGTTCACCTTACCATGTTATGCATATTTAATAAGCTATGCAAGTTTATGCGAGTTCACTATGACATGATTTGCAAGTTTAACAAGTATGCATGTTTATTATGATATGTGAAGTTCATCATGTATGTTTTGCCAAGTTACCTTTTATACCCTTATGCGTTGACGAATATGTAAGCGAAATATTGACGTTGGGAGGGTTTGGGTAAACTTAAGAATACATGAAACTAAAACATTGGGAATTTACCTATTAAGTTAGGTCTACCCCTTGGGAATTTACCTATTAAGTTAGGTCTACCCAAGTATATGTTAACTTGTGAATGTGTTTAAAAGTGGACATGACATTAGATAACATGATATGGCCAACTCGAGGATAGACCTAGTTGTGGTGTAAATCTTCCCAGGTAACCACAACGTGGGGTCTAATGTGGGTAGTTGGTCATGTTGCACCGTAAGACCCGAGGTTAGACCTAGACGTGGTGTAAATCTTCCCAGGTAACCACGGATGTCTAATGTGAGAGGTTGGGTGCGTTAAGTAATTAATGCCTCATGATTAGGGTTAAGTCATGGCCCACTAATACTTAACCAATAATGGGGATGCGAGGATTAGATGGGGTTAAGTGGTTACACTTAACTAATTTAATCCGGGATTAGTGAGGGGTTAAAACCACACTTAACCCTCTTAGAAACCCTAGCAACGTGGTCTGTTCCAGCAGTAATCCCAGTTTGGTATCATTCACAACCCTAGAGGCTAGGCTAGGACGGGGCACGATTACTGGACGGATGTAAGCGACCAAAGCGACGGCTGAGTGGTACAGCGGTGCGGGTCCGGCGGGCTACGGACGTGCACGTAGTCCGATGTTGGACAAACTCGAGGCACGGGTACCAGTAGGTTAGACTGTGCATTATTGCTTAGGTGTCTGGGGTTGACACCTTAGGGCTTGATACACCCGAAGGTGGACCCAGCACAGTCTGACTACATCCATGTGGGCCGTATAGACAACAACACTTGACGTGTTAGGTTTGTAAGGAGCCGATCGACTAGACCGTTGGGCTGGACCTTATACTAAGGTCACTTCATGTTATTGGGCCAAAGTTTGGGCTAAGGGATCAAGATCTGTTTTGTGGGTTTGCTAGTACACTGTGGTGCAAAGTTTAATCTCATCTATGTGATGTCACCTTTATCTATTGCCAGTATGTTCATCTCAGTTTCCATCATACTGTTAACTTTATTAGTTTATAGATTGATCGTAGTAGGGCTTACCAGTCTTTTTGACTGACCTGTTTTCTTTCGCTTCTTTTCTTCCGTTCCCCCCCCACAGGTTCTCAGGGAGGGGCTACATCTGCTTAGTGGATCTTTGACTTGCTTGTTGGATAGCTCATGTATGGATCTGAGCTAGCTATGGCTTATCTTTTATTTCTGGGGATTAGCACTGATGTTTTACCATGTGTTTTGTTATCACGTATCTAGACTGATGTTGTATTTTGGATCATGACATTTTGATATTATGTACTTGACTATGTTGGTTTTCTGAGATGATGATGATGGGTTTTTATCTGCTACCGCTGCTTTGCTTATATTTATTTATATATATATTCTGTCTTGCGATATCTCTGTGCAAGTTTACCTTCACAATAACGCCCCTCCAAAGCTAGTACATTCTAAGTAGTGATCCTAGTGGAGGTGGGGTGTTACACATTCTTTGAGCATTAACCCCAAACATCCTCCAGTGAAGCAAAAAAGGCGAGTGTTGGGCCCAGAGAGGTCCGCTGCCTTGAAAGAAGAGGTTGGGAAACTAAAGAGCAATGGATTTATCAGAGATTTAACTTACCCAGATTGGATTTCGAACCCAGTCCTGGTAAAGAAGGCCAATGGGAAGTGGCGAACGTGTATCGACTTCTCAGATCTAAACAAAGCTTGCCCAAAGGATAGTTTCCCATTGCCTCGAATTGACCAGTTGGTAGACTCGACGGCGGGTCATGAGCTTCTCTCATTCATGGACGCTTATTCAGGATACAACCAAATTCCGATGCATGTTCCGGACCAAGAGCATACTAGCTTTATCACTGATCTGGGATTATATTGTTACGTAGTAATGCCCTTTGGTTTGAAGAATGCAGGCGCTACGTACCAACGTTTGGTCAACAGAATGTTTTATAACCAAATCGGGAAAACGATGGAAGTATACGTCGACGATATGTTGGTTAAATCCAAGCAATCCTTTCAACACACTACTGACTTGGCAGAGATGTTCGGCATTCTTCGAAAGTATGGGATGAAACTCAATCCCACCAAATGTTCATTCGGTGTTGCTTCTGGAAAATTCTTAGGATTCATTGTCAGTTCGCGCGGTATCGAGGTTAATCCGGACCAGATCACGGCAATCAGGAACATTCAGGAACCTAGGCAAATTAAGGACGTGCAAAGCCTTGCTGGAAAAGTGGCCGCACTAAGCAGATTTATCTCCAGGGCTACGGATAAGTGCATCCCATTCTTCGAATTAATAAAGAGGGGAAAACGCCACTTTACATGGACACCTGACTGCGTGGAAGCGTTTCAGAACTTGCTCAGACACTTGGAGAAACCTCCAATTCTATCTAAACCAATAGACCACGAGGATTTACTCGTGTATTTGGCAGTATCATCTCATGCAGTCAGCTCAGCATTGGTAAGGGAAGAGGAGAAGGTCCAAAGACCTGTGTATTACGTGAGTAAAAAATTAACAGCGGCAGAGCGTAATTATCCACGGATAGAAAAACTGGCGTATAGTTTACTGATTGCCTCCAGAAAACTTCGGCACTACTTTCAAGCACATCCTATTATCATATATACTGATCACCCACTCAAGCAAGTTCTACAGAGACCAGAGGCGTCTGGAAGATTACTCAAATGGAATATTGAGTTAAGTCAATTTGACTTGAACTTTCAGCCCAGACGATCGATTCGGGGGCAAGTGATAGCTGACTTCATAGCAGAATTCACTGTTCCTGAAGAAGACATAGCAAACAAAGAAGTGGAACCCTCAAAGTTACTTTTCGACCCTAATGTCTGGAGACTATATACTGACGGTGCTAGAAATCACGAGAGATCCGGCGCTGGAATAGTGCTTGAAACCCCCGAGAAACGATTGATAACTTATGCCAACCGAATGGAGTTTCAGGCCACTAACAACGATTCTGAATATGAAGCTCTGATAGCCGGATTAAAGATTGCAAAGGAGCTAGAAGTCACAAAACTGAACATCTTCTGCGATTCCAAGTTAGTTGTGAACCAAGTTACTGGGAGATTCCAAGTTAAAAGTGCAAGATTGGTTCTATACTTAAAGAAAGTGAAAGAACTGCTAAATGAGTTTGATCACTACAGCATATCTCATATTCCGCGGTCAGAAAATCAGCAGGCAGACAAATTGGCAAAGATAGCTAGTTCTAACGATCCTGAAGCGATAGGGCTAGCCCCCGTTGAAGTACTTCGGTCTCCCAGCATTGATCAGATGGAAATCGACCTAGTACTAGAGACGGAACCAGAAAAGGAGTCGTGGATGACCCCTATAAAGAATTTCCTAATGGATGGAACGCTTCCGACCAGGAAAAGCGAGAGGCGTAAAGTGATTCGTCAAGCCGCCCGATACGTACTGCAAGGCGGAGTCCTTTATAGACAAGGGTATTCAATGCCCCTCCTTCGGTGTATAGCCCACGATGACGTCAAACGAGTGCTGCAAGAAGTCCACGAAGGCGAATGTGGCGACCACACCGGGGGGCAAACTTTGGCAAAAAAGATATTACGGCATGGTTACTTCTGGCCTACCATAAACAAGGATGCAGTAAGATATGCACGACGATGTGACGCATGCCAGAGATTTTCAAAGATACCCAGAGCGCCTCCAAGCCAGTTAAAAACAATGATGAGCCCGTGGCCATTTGATATGTGGGGAATTGATATCATTGGAAGTCTCCCCATAGCAAGAGGTGGAGCAAAGTTCGCCATTGTGGCTGTAGATTATTTCACTAAGTGGGTCGAGGCAGAACCACTAACTACAATCACAACTAAACGGGTGATCAACTTCATCGTGAGAAACATCATCTGTCGATTCGGGATTCCAAAAATTGTGATAACAGACAACGGAACTCAATTTGATAGTGCTGAATTCAGAAACTTCTGCCAAAAATACCACATCAAGAATCGATACACATCTGTGGCACACCCACAATCGAACGGACAAGTCGAAGCTGTGAATAAAGTAATTAAGTCTATTCTGAAA
Organism: Allium sativum; assembly: GCA_030737875.1. Classification (NCBI taxonomy): domain Eukaryota; kingdom Viridiplantae; phylum Streptophyta; class Magnoliopsida; order Asparagales; family Amaryllidaceae; genus Allium; species Allium sativum. The sequence goes on from CM060925.1 coordinate 473,303,492, forward strand.
AGAAGAATGAAGCGGGCTAGAGCCATGTGGGCAGACGAATTGCCCTTGGCACTATGGGCCTACAGGACGACATATAAATCAGCAACAGGACATACCCCGTTCTCCCTTGCTTTTGGAACAGAAGCAGTCATCCCGATTGAGATAAAGGTACCTTCTCATCGGGTGACCTATTATGATCCGATGTCCAATAATGAATTGCTCCTTGAGTCCCTGGATATGATCGAAGAGAAGAGGGATGAAGCCGACCTGCGTGCTCTGAGATGCAAACAACAGGTCGCCCGATACTACAACAAAAAGGTCCGAGCCCGAACCTTGGAACCCGGAGACTTGGTTCTGAAACGTGTCTTTCCACCCCCAACTCATATGGGAGCGAAGTGGGAAGGACCGTATTCTATTCTCAGCAAGCTTGATAACGGAACCTTCAAGCTGGCAACCGTAGATGGAAAGGAGATCCCCAGAGTGTGGAATGCCCAACATCTACGGCCATATCTAACATGAGAAGTTTCAAATCTATTCTTTTGTTTTGTAAAAAAAAAAAAAAACAACTATGTACAGGGCATGACTTGCCTAGAACAGTCTGATTTCTTAAAGCAAAAGATTATAAAGTGGACGTAGGTCATGATTCGACCGAACCACTATAAAAATACTGTGTGTCATTTACCTTTACTGCGTCTTTATTTATTTGCCTATGAAAATCAGTGTGAATATTGCAGGTACCCGAAGTCCAGTGCCGACAGTTCCTATCGTAAACTAATCAGAAGAACCCAAAGCCTTGGTAAATGCTCTAGCTGCTTGTCCGACTGGTTTTAATCCTCGGAGCTTGGATTAAAATGTAAACCTGAGACGAGTTTGGGGAGCGAATGAATCGCTGGGTTCGGACTCTAACTCTCCAGAGAGAGAGAGAGAGAGTATAAAAGCGTCTCCGATTGAGCGCTGAGAAAGAGCTCATTTCCCGCTGAAGGATCGGGGAGCGAATGAATCGCTGAGCTCGAACTCTAACTCTCCAGAGAGAGAGAGAGTATAAAAGCGTCTCCGATTGAGCGCTGAGAAAGAGCTCATTTCCCGCTGAAGGATCGGGGAGCGAATGAATCGCTGAGCTTGAACTCTAACTCTCCAGAGAGAGAGTATAAAAGCGTCTCCGATTGAGCGCTGAGAAAGAGCTCATTTCCCGCTGAAGGATCGGGGAGCGAATGAATCGCTGAGCTCGAACTCTAACTCTCCAGAGAGAGAGAGAGTATAAAAGCGTCTCCGATTGAGCGCTGAGAAAGAGCTCCTTTCCCGCTGAAGGATCGGGGAGCGAATGAATCGCTGAGCTCAGACTCTAACTCTCCATAGAGAGAGAGAGTATAAAGGCGTCTCCGATTGAGCGCTGAGAAATAGCTCCTTCCCCGCTGAAGGATCGGGGAACGAACGAATCACTAAGCATAAAACTCTAACAATTGATTAGGGGGCATCACGCACTCCTATGCGAACACTAAACTTTGATATAACAAGTGTAACATAGCATGAACATTCTTCTTCTTGTTGATTAACTGACTTATAATTATTAATAGCTGGCTAACGACTAAATGTGGAAAGTTTCTATGAATACAGGTACACAATGATGTAAGAAGAAACAAATCCTTGTTTATGTACTGCAAATCAGCAAAGTGAAAACAAGTTAGAAACTAAAGTGAGGGCCAGTCTCACAATTACACTTCCTGGCCAGTGGGAAGCTTAAAAGGCAAAATATCAGTAAACATCCTATTTATGCTTTGATATCTTCTCTCGCTTCTGTCTCTCCAGCCTCTCCTTGTCGGCTTCAGATGGATCCCCCTTCTTCCTTTTCCGCTTGTCCACGAGGGGAGCATCTGACTCCTCTGAGGTTTCCTCTCCCCCATCTTTTCCCTTGCTTCTGCCGGAGAGGGAAGCCGGGAAGTCATCAGGGTTTGCGAAGTGAAGTTGCCGGCTGATGGACTTGGACTGGATTTTCATAATCATCCCAGTTTTGGGATCGAACTCTGCAAGAGGGACCACATCCAAAGCCTCATCTCCCACCTTCTTCAAAGCCAACTCTTTCTCTTGTCTGGCTTTTCGGCTGGCCAGGGGTTCCTCATCATCATCATCATCGTCGGCCTTCTTGGTGCCGGTGATATCCTCTTCATCATCCACATGCCGACCATCCAAGTCTTTTAAAGCCTCGATAGTCTCAGCATCTTTGGGTACGTCGGCGCTAGGCACCGAGATGCTTCCTTCAGCTGTTGCGGCCTCGACTCGCTCTGAAACATCGATTTCAGCACCCGGCAGGACGATCCCCTCCTCCACTTCTCTCTCCTTTCCAACACCCTTGTCGGCGGGCTCGCCACCTGCATTATGAGAGACACACATTACTAATTCAATGGGTTGTCCGGTTAGACGACGACAATTCGCAATCGCTTTAGCAAAATTGTTGGGAAAAGAGAAAGGTACCTTCGGCAGATACTCCTTCTTGGGTAGATCCGGATGCTCCAACAACCACGGGAGTTAAGCCTAAGGGAATTAGCGGATCGTCAGGGTGATACTCCTCAACTCCGGAGGTTTTAGACTTCGGGGCGGAGCTGGAACCTTCGTCAATTTTGCTTTTGCCTTTAGCCATGGCTCTCTCCTTCTCCATTTCCGCCAGGATCAAGCGACGGCCCTCTGCCAGATCCTCAGGCTCGCTGTCCCTTAGGATGCTTTTCATCAATTCATCTTCATCGATCTCTTCGACCCCTAATCTGTGTTTTTCGCCTTCCACGATGGCATCCCATAAGTTGGCCAAAGTAACATGATAATCCGGGATCCATGAGATATTGCGAGTTTTGAGAACCTGACCGAGGAAGTCAAAGATCATCTCCTCAAACCCCTCGATTTCTTTCTCTCTTTCAAGGAGTTTGTTGTTGGAGGCAGTGGCCATTTCAATGGCGCTATCAACGTTCTTTTCGGCAAGAGCTGCCCGTCTCTCCGCGTCTACCACCTGATCATTCAAAATCACTTTTTCCGCCTCTGCCAGAGCCAACCTTTCTTTCAGGCTCGCTTTTTCCGCCTCCCAAGCGGCCTTCTCCGTCAAAAAATGGCCTTGTGCCGTTACCAATTCAATGTTGGCCATTCTGAGGTCTTCAACTTCCTTTTTTAAGGCCATTTTTTCCTGGCTATTGGAATCCAGTTCTAAATGAAAGCGCTGCTTGGCATTTTCTAATTCAGTTTTATAGTTTGCGGCGTCTCTCTGTGCCAGAGCGAGCTGGGCTTGAGCGTCTTCCAGATCCTTCTCTAATTTTGTCCTAGCCCTTTCATTATTTTCGAGTTTTGCTTTAGACCTGTGAGCTTCTATTTCGAGTGTCCGAATAACCTCCGAAAGATTAAGTGCGTGCTTTTTCATCGCCTCGTACTGCTTGGCCACGTGACGGATATGCCCGATAACTTCTTTATCCCAGTTTTTAGGAACTGGTTCCAAGGCAGGAACAAAGACCATCCTATCGAAGAACATTCCTGGAAATTGTTCCCGTAGCTTTTCCAGCCTACCTTGGATTTCAGGACCGTGAACGTAGTCCCGTGAACCGGAGGCAGCTAATTCTGGTTGGCTGGTGGGGACTATGTTGCTTCTCTCTTGCTCAGTGTCTTTGGATGAATCCCTGTCCCCGTCTTTGGATTCGTGACGCCTTTTGGAAGACCGACTGTGGGAAGGCGCACTCTTTGGAGGTGTCAACTCTTTTGGAAGTGTCTTCCCCCCGGTCGGAATTATTGGATGACTCGAAGGCCTGGTAGAGGTTGATTTGGGTGGAGATCGAGGTTGCGAAGAGCTCGGCTTGTGAGAAGGACCGCGAGGGCGCTCAGTACCCGAACGAAGGCTGGGGGTGCCTTCGCGAAGAGAACGGTACGAATAAGATTTCCTGCGTGACATCGCTCCTGCAAAAAAGAAAATAAGAGCATATTATCACATTGAATATCCACGACATAATAGTGCATGGTCAGGCAGTGTGTGTGAGGTGTGCATCCCATATAATTCCCCCTAACAGACCCGGGCCTGGAGACAGGCTCGTCTGGCCCGTTTCACGTCCCCTTGTTGAATCAGCCGCCTCTTCAGGAGCAGAAAAGAAAGGCTCCTCGCCGAAGTCTTTTTCCGTGTATTCAATGTCGGGCAAAGGGATTTTATTCAGCTCGTCGAATAACTGTTCTTCTGTCAATTCGTCGTCACCGACAGTTTCCATTGGAGCAGAGGTAGGGATTTCCTTCGACGCATCACCACGGGACTCATCCCCCCTGTATACATTCAAGTCTTCGTCGTCTTGGATGACTATCGGAGAAGGACTTTTGTGAAATTTGGTTGTCTCCACCGCTTGTGAAGTTCCCTCTCCTTCCGTCGGGGGCACATATTTATAAGGTTTGCCGCCGGTTCCAAGTCCAAATTTCCTATCCAAGAGGTGATGCTTATGAAGGTTGTCGTCCGTAATGCATTTTTTAATCCTTAAAAAGTCGGATCTGCTTTGCAAAAGAATGGATAACCGGTTGTTGTATAATGCACCCTCTGTTTTCGGGAAGACATGATCTGTTTAAGACGAAGGAAAAAGCGGAAGAGTGTTATTACTTAGACTCCCCAAGCAAGATATTCAACTAGGCGATCAAAATTTACTTGATTTGAGCCATCTCCGTGAGCATCCAGCCTGTCTTCTTATGTAAAACCTGTCAGACTTAGGATCCCCGATGTTGCTGTATCCGTCATACAGAACTTTCCTGTTCGCCACTGATTCAAAAAAGGAAAAGTTGGGAGTTGCAGAAGAGCGGTGCTTGAAAAGAAAGAAGAACACCAGGTCTCTGAATTTGAGTTCGGCGTGCAAGATTTCCGCATAAGCAACGTATAAAGAGTATAGAGACGCGTAGGCGTTTGGATGAAGCTGCATCGGGGCAATGCCCAATCGTCTCAGGGCTTCAATGACAATTGGAGGGAACGGAGGAATAGCTCCTACTAGGCACATTGTCCGACTGATCGACATATACCCTTCCGGTGCTAGATGGGGTCTGTCTTCGCTTCCAGGTGTTAAGACATCGTCCCAAGGAATACCGTGTCTTAAGCAGATTCTCTTGAGTTTTATCTCGTCGAGCTTGGACGCTAAAGAGTCAGAGAATTTATCTATCCCGACTGCGCCTGGAATTTCGTCCGGAGCTCGCTCGTCAGACTCGGAGTTGTTGCTGGATGACGAGCTTTCTGTCGGATCTGATTCTGTGGCTTCATATTCGGACCCAGAATCTTCACCTTCTGGATTGATTGGAGGAATTTGAGGATTATGCTGTTCAGGAGTCTCAGATTCCATTTCGGCTACAGATCTTGAGGAAGAATGGTCGTTCAACATTGCTGCTAGGACGAGAAAATATGAACGATAAGATCAACCCTACCCGTCCCCCGTGTGTGCAAGTGCTGCTGTGTGTGCTTGTGTGTGCGTATTATTAAAAACGATAATAAAACATGAAAGCAGTCGAGGTTATTAAAGGTCGTTAGTCGTCATATGCAGTCAAATCATGAAATCATTTAGTCCAGAGAGATCAACGTCAAGGCTCTACCCTAACTGTCCAGAGTTTTGTAGCGACAAGGCGCTGATTAAAGACTGAAATTTCTTCGTATCACCAGCCGTGAGACGGATCGCATAGTAGGGGGATCGCCCCCTTCGACTCGCACGGTAGGGGGATCGCCCCCCCCCTTCGACTCGCATGGCAGAGGGATCGCCCCTTTCCGGATCGTAGAGCAGAGAGTCTGCCCCTCATCGAATCGCCGGGCGAAGGGAAGGCTCCCTCACGAACCGTTGCGACTACCGTGGTACGACCCTTGGTTGCCCTCTCAATCTTTCGTCTCGCCACTTGCTTCCGTCCTCAATCATTGACCACGATCCGAGTCGGCCTTCCTTCTCCTTCTGCATCCTTCTTCTTCCTCATCTCCTTCCCATCCTCAAGTTCTGAGCTCCACGTTCAATGGCCATGGCGACTTGGTGATTATTTCGGAAAGTAGCGGATTTATATTGTTTCTCTCTGGAATCAACCGTAGAAATTCAGGGAAGTAGTATGAGAGTGCTTTCTATAAAGTTACCTTTCTAAAAACTGAGAGAATTCTTGGATTTTCGAAAGTTTTAAAGGGTTGGATTCGTTGTTCGATAGCTCGCGCGAGACGATTCAGCAGAGAGGAGAAAGAAGGAAAATGAAGAGGGGAGCGTCGGCTTATATAGGCAAAGAAGGTGACCGTTTGCCTCCCCTCCTTTGTCTTATTCGGTCCACGAAACGCCCCACGGGCCAAGATCCAAAGACGGAATCGCAAAAAAGCCCGCGGACTGCTTTGAAATGATGGCCCACAAAACTCAAAGCCCGACACGACTCGAAGGAAGATGCGCCCCGTATCGCATAGGACCCTGGGAACTCAGCACGAGACGAGCAGATGACCGAATTGGACCGTGTCGTCCTATGGCGATCCGATTCATGCATGTGTCAATTTGAACCAGTGCGACTGTTAACTTACATCCTTTCAGGAGAGAGTCAATAAGCATCTTCGAAGCATGTTTCATCATCAATAAAACATACTTCGAGGGGGCAAAATGTTGGCTCGCTTTTTGACCAAGCCATCCAGGATCATTCATAAAAGGAAATCAGGAAACCAAGTCCTCCAAGAAAGTGGAAGAATGGATCGCACGCTATCGTCTCGCCCAAGGATGGATCGCGCTCTATCGACTCGCCCAAGGATGGATCGCGCTCTATCGACTCGCCCAAGGATGGATCGCGCTCTATCGACTCGCCCAAGAATGGATCGCGCTCTATCGACTCGCCCAGGAACGGATCGCTCCCATCTCGTCGACGAGCGTCACCTCCAGGCGATCCGATCCCTTATAACGAACCGAATCCCCTGACCCGTTCAACCACGAGCTGGTCTTCAGCGATCCGAATCGCACGGATCTGACGACACCTGTTCACAACGGCTAGTTTGACTGTTTCTTCAATGGTGGCGATGCGATCCGAAAATCTCGGGATTCGTGCCACGTGTCCGCGATCCGTCCGGCAAAATCAGCTATAAATAGCCCAGAGCTTGGCATTTTTCGGGGGCTTTTTGGCAATAGTGAATACTGAGTCCGCCATTGTTGTCAAACCATTGAAATATTGAGAGAAATAACTGTTGTACTAGCCTTTAAAGCATAATCAATAAGATATAAAGTGGACGTAGGCTCGTTAACGCCGAACCACTATAAATTCTGAGTGTTATTTTCTTTTTCCTTGTTCTTCACTTAGAATTCTCTACAGTTCATAACAATTTGGGTGTTAGGTTCAAATTTCGATCTAACAGTATGTTTGTGGTTTATACACGAAATCCTCGTGTTTACAGTGAAAAAGAGGAGATTATACACGAAATCTTCGTGTTAAAATTATTTGAATCGGCCTTCCTATTGTTGTTGCAAAGTCCTTGCAATGGTGGAAAGAATGGCCGAGAGAAAGGAAGCCCAAAAGTCTTCCCAAAAAGATCCTTTCAAATGGCCACCTTGTGGTGTATTTATAGGCGTAGAGGAGCTGCTGGGAGTCCTGAATCGGTTTGGTTCGGAGGAGCCACGTGGCATGTGTAGAGGCCATCTCGGAGATAGTGGAGAACGTGGGAAAGTCCTTCCCGGTTCGTGGAGTGCCAAGTGGAAGCCAATCCATGGAAGTAGGAGGCGGTTACACCTTAAGAACAGGTCAAAGTTAAGGTGTCTGAGCAGGTGCAGGGGGGTCGGTTCGGACTTCCGATCCGAACTGAGTTGGTGTCTTCAATCTGAAGACTTCATGTGCCAGTGTGCTCGAAGGTGAAGCGGATTGGGTCTGCTCCTTCCGATCCGATCCGAGCTGATATCTAAGCGTTGAAGGGAAGATGTTGAATTGGTGAAGGCGGGATGTCTCCATCCGATCCGATCCGCCTAGACCGATCCGAACCGATGCGTGGTGATGGAAACTCCAAAATCCATGTTTCCGGTTCTACATGCGTGCACAGAAACGAGCATAACTTTTAAACCGTAAGTCTGATTGAGCCAAACCAAAGCTCAAACTGAAGCTAATTAAGAGATCTACAAGAGTTACGGAGCTTAGCTCCGTGGTCGCTGTTTCCGGGCCCAAAAAAGGTCATCTGGTAGAAGTTTCGGGCCTTTCTTTGTTTGTGATGCGACTTTGACCAAATCGCTGCCTGTCTTCTGACGGTATTCCCGATACTTGAGCGTATTGTTGACCAATGATTTCATGTGTGACGGCTTTGACTTAAAAGCAGGTCAACATTTTGCCCCCCTGAACATATCTTGCTGGACGAAGGAAGATGTGTTCTGGATAATCCAAAAAGTCCAAGGCCACGCCGGGCCTGCCACCTGCAAGCATAATCCATACCTGCGAAGAAAAGAGAGCAAACAGGTATGTCAGAACCTAATAAAACCGATTACACTTTCGAGCATAAACCATGCTTGGGCGATTGTTTGAGCATAAACCATACTCAAGACACGTTCGAATCATCCTGCCAAAACCCGACGAGGGACCTAACCTTCCGGGTATAAGCCATACCAGGAAGTTCAAACTGAGCATAAACCATACTCGAGTTTTATTGAGTTCCTTTGCCAGATCCTAACAAAACAATAAGCCGTTCCAGAGTATAATCCATACTTAAGAATCCTAGTGAGTACAATCCATACTCATGTCGGGATAGAGCTATGCTTGCCAAAACCTGACAAGACAGTCTGTCCCTAGGCATAATCCATGCCTAGGGGTCCGAGATAAGTATAAGCCATACTTTAGTTGAGATTGAGAATCTTGCCACAACCTGACAAGATACTTAAATTGCCAAACATAATCCATGCTCGGAAAGCCCTTCCTTATTCAATTCAAAGTACAAAACCAAAGCAAATCCTGATTGGTTTGTTATCGAGTGCAGCGCACGCTTTGGAGTTAAATCCTAACCCCGAACGTGTGTACTCCGATTTAGCCAATCGGAAAACCTAAAGAAAGCAAAGAAACATATCTTAAATCCTAAGAAATGCAGGAAATCCAGGCTAATCTCATCCAGATCAGTTGATGATGAGCCCGCGAGAGCTCGATCCAGGGTCATTCCCTCTCCGGGGAGCAGGTGGTGGTAGCAGAGGTGCTGGCGCCGTTGGTTGTTTCACATACTCGGGTAGCTCTCCACATCTAACCCGTTCCTCAATCAGATCTCGCAAGTGTCTATAGTCATTTGTGTCATGACCGTCCATATCGTGAAACATGCAGTATTTCCTAGAATCGCGTTCTCTTTGTGATGGCTCCCTCCTGGGAGGCTTCAGATAGGAGACGTCACCGTTTGTGTTCACGTAGATGTCGGTTAGTGACGAATTGAGTTCTGTGTACTTTTCATATCTGGGCCCTCTCTGGGTCTGAGTGTTGCGGTCATTCTTGACGGCAGCTTTTCCTTTGCCTTTACCAGAATTAGACGGTTCTCCGACTTTGAGCATGCTAACATCAAGAATTTTCTTCTCGGAGGTTGCGTCTTCTTCACGCAAAAACCTATCCGATTCAAGGTAGAACTCGCTGAGATTCTGTGGTGGGTCTCGGTACAAGGATTTTTTGAACTCCGAGTTGTCCAGAACGCCGGATACTGCCGCCATCAATACCATAGATGGCTCAGGTCGATCAACTGATGCTGCTGCAACGTTGAACCTTTCCAAAAATGATCACAGAGTTTCTTTAGGCCTATGCTTGATTGTGGTGAGAGACATTACATTCTTGGGTCGTATGGACCCGAAATTGTTCAATAAAGCGAGCGACCAACATGTTCCAGTTGTCGATCGATTCAGATTCCAGCTGCCGAATCCACATAGCGGCTATATCAGTCAAAAAGAGAGGAAAGCATTTAGCCATGACGTTTTCCGACGCTGATTGAACTTCCATATGCCGTTTATAGCGCATTAGGTGCACGATAGGATCTGTCCTGCCGTTGTAGGGCTCCAGTTGTGGAAGTTTGAAATCCGGGGGATTGCGGGGATTCCTGATTTCTTGTGTGAATGGATTGTGGTTGACATCATCCATGTCATTTTGATAGGTGCGGCCTCTCGAAAGGCGTTCAATGAGGTTGGCGAGCCGATCGCCTTCAAAGAGCTGTTGCAAGCTGCTAAAGCCAGAACTGGTGCCCCCAGCGTTGAGTTCAGAAGAGTGTGGAAGAGTATAAGGAGCTTGGCAGGTCATCCGGTTCGGTTCGGGGGTGCCCCCTTGCTGCGGCTTGGAGAAGCGAGGGAGGTTATGGAGAGGTGCACGGTTCGGATCGGAGGTGCCGATTCGATCTGGTTCTCCTGTTCCGAACCGGGGAGCTTGATGCTGAAGCTGTGTGGAATTATCGATCCGAACCGGTGCGGAGGTAGGTCGTGCTGGAATGAAGTCTTGATTTCCAGAGGGGAGGCTGCTGCCCCCAAGCACATGTAAGGTGGCGGTTCGGATCGTATCCGAACCGATCCGGTGAGGATTGCCCCCCATTTCCATCTGCGTTTGATTCAAGTTTTGGCCCTCGGTTCGGATCGGATCCGAACCGATCCGGTTTGCAGCTTCTGCTGGGGCTATTTCCGTGCTATTTCCGGCGAGTTGTGTGTTGCCACTCGGCCTACCTTCCATCCGAGCGAAGAATTGGTCGATCGTCTCGTGTTGTTTGCGGAGGAGATCATCTTTCCTAGCCATCTGGGTTCTCAATTCAGCAAGAACGCCATCCATCTCTTCTCTGGTTAAGTATGCTGATGGATTTTCATGTGAGGAAGCTTCATGGCTTACTTCGTTTCTTGTGCTTTCGCCTTCAACATGGGAAATCTTTCGTTTATCCATCGATCCAATAGCCAAATAATCCAAGCAGACGTTGAAGTTGTCGTGTGCCCCCATACCTGGCGCACCAAAATGTTAGACCGAAATTTGGGCCTAACACCCAAATGCTATGTGAAAACCTCACAATCACAGATTAATGCAGAAAAAGCAGTAAAATAAAGGAGACACACGAAATTTTTATAGTGGTTCGGCTCAATCCAAGCCTACGTCCACTTTATAGTTTTTTAAATCCTAAGAGAACTATTACAATTGTTGTATGTTTGTGGTTTATACACGAAATCCTCGTGTTTACAATGAAAAAAGAGGAGATTATACACGAAATCTTCGTGTTAAAATGATTTGAATCGGCCTTCCTATTGTTGTTGCAAAGTCCTTGCAATGGTGGAAAGAATGGCTGAGAGAAAGGAAGCCCAAAAGTCTTCCCAAAAAGATCCCTTCAAATGGCCACCTTGTGGTGTATTTATAGGCGTAGATGAGCTGCTGGGAGTCCTGAATCGATTTGGTTCGGAGGAGCCACGTGGCATGTGTAGAGGCCATCTCGGAGATAGTGGAGAACGTGGGAAAGTCCTTCCCGGTTCGTGGAGTGCCAAGTGGAAGCCAATCCATGGAAGTAGGAGGCGGTTACACCTTTAGAACAGGTCAAAGTTAAGGTGTCTGAGCAGGTGCAGGGGGGTCGGTTCGGACTTCCGATCCGAACCGAGTTGGTGTCTTCAATCTGAAGACTTCATGTGCTAGTGTGCTCGAAGGTGAAGCGAATCGGGTCTACTCCTTCCGATCCGATCCGAGCTGATATCTAAGCGTTGAAGGGAAGATGTTGAATTGGTGAAGGCGGGATGTCTCCATCCGATCCGATCCGCCTAGACCGATCCGAACCGATGCGTGGTGATGGAAACTCCAAAATCCATGTTTTCGGTTCTACATGCGTGCACGGAAACGAGCATAACTTTTAAACCGTAAGTCCGATTGAGCCAAACCAAAGCTCAAACTAAAGCTAATTAAGAGATCTACAAGAGTTATGGAGCTTAGCTCTGTAATCGCTGTTTCCGGGCCCAAAAAAGGTCATCTGGTAGAAGTTTCGGGCCTTTCTTTGTTTGTGATGCGACTTTGACCAAATCGCTGCCTGTCTTCTGACGGTATTCCCGATATTTGAGCGTATTGTTGACCAGTGACTTCATGTGTGACGGCTTTGACTTAAAAGAAGGTCAACAACAATTAAAATTTTTAATTGTAATCTTAGACATTTCATTATTATCCAAATTATCACCTATGTTTTTATAGGTGATTATGCCCCCTTTTCCCCATTTTGAATTATATGTCCAATTCATATAAACATTATTTAAATTATGCTAATTCTAACCTTTTTCCCATGTTCCCTAACTGGCGCATTCACATAATTTGCTGCATGCCTAGGCTAGATAATAACCTAGTCATAAACAATAAAAAGGAAAAAAGTGATGGGAATATGACAAAGGTGATTGTTCTGGCATAAACATAAACTAGCATGGTGATAAGGTGGGCATATAAGCATAAATCTGATGAACTTGTGGCAGTTAACTAATTCTAACATAACTATGATGTCATAATAAGCATAATAAGATCTAAATTAACAATTTAGATGTCCAACTGCTTCAGATCTAATATGATAGACACAAGGTGATAAAATAGATCTGATTAATAATTTATATGTCGACATAATTCAGATCCATTAGTTAAAAATAGATCTAACACAAATGAGGTCAAGATCCACATCATATAATATCATATAAGTAACAATAGATATGATAAGATAAGGATTGGGATCCAAATCCTAACCAATTCAGAATGTCATATATTCACAATTTACAATGGATTTGGTATAATTTAGTTATATGAACAAATCCAAACTATAGTCATATCACGTTTACTTTTAAATATTTAAATCTAAAAGCAACTTGGAACTCATAGTGTTTGGATTAGAAAATAGAAGAAGAATGGAACTTGAATCTCCAATCTTTTAATTGCAGAACAAGAAGAAAAGAATCCTATTTAATCCAGGAACTGACAACATTTGGCCTGAGTTGATTTCTAGTGAAGAAAACAAGAGAAATGAACCTGTATATGTAGCTGTCAGCCCCCTAAAATTGTCTGCCACCTCATCCCTAAGGGTGTCAACACCCCTGTAGGGGGGTCGACCCCGGTGTCGACACCCCTTAAGGGGGGTCGACCCCCTAGAGCGTGAAAACTGCCGCCACTTTTTTTCTCAATTTTTGAACGATTTTGGATAAGTTTTGACTTATATATATATATATATATATATATCTTCTACGCGTATACAAACTTTAAACTTTCATATCTTCTTTATACGGTGTCCGTTTTACGCAAACCAAATGTCTATCTTAACCAAAATTTCAAGATGGACGCAATGGTGTAGTCCAATTCCTTTAATTATGAATATTAAATTAATTAATATTTAATTTATCCTCTTTTAATATTGTTAAAATTACGGGGTGTTACATCCACGGTGAAAGTAAAAGAAATAGCCTGCAACTACGGACCTTAATTTATGTGTATTATGGAAATGAATCTTTATGTCTTTCCACCAATCAATTCAACAAGGTATGTGAAATATTTTCCTGAAATAATAAATATACAAAACGATAAATAAATGGATGTTACAACAGTAAAAGTTTGGTTAATGTTAAAGAACAAAGGAAATTGTGATGAAAGAGGAATATAACCTATTATAATTAATTTTTTAAATGAGAATGTAATATAATAGGTAGGATTGTCCTAGGGACAAGTGGAATTATAACATGGGCTATAATAAATGAAAAAAAAAACCTATTAATAAACCTTAGTTAAGGGAACTAAGTTAATAAGTAAACAACAACCAATTGTGATGACAGTGTAAGACAAAGTTATAAATAAATAATGAATAAAGTAGACTTATGAAATGAAATAAGTTACACTTGGTTATATATTAAGTAGACATGTCATAAGAAAACACGAGAGTTGGGAAATGATATACTTAATTATACATTAATTAAAACATGTTATTTAACCTGTAAACATGCAATTGGATAGTAAATGAAATGGTAAATATGTAAAAAGATTGTAGACTACTTTCATTAATTACAATATAGGGAATGACATGTTCTAGAATTATTAATGAACATAAAACATGATTAAGTTAAACATGTGCGATTAATAACCGAGATGGGCTCATTCCTCAAGGATGTAAGGGGATAAGGGAAACCATGTAACTTGAATAAAAGGGAATATTAGGTTAATCAAGTTAAATAGTAATCTGATAAGATAAAACAAGCGCTTGATTAAAAAATTAGACATAGGTTTGCGTGATGCACTTGGAGCAATCCGCATGTATGAAGGTGAATAACACAAGGGGCTAGATCATCGAGGTGTCCTGAGACACGGGAGGAGCACGTCCATCTGATTATTCCGCTTGCTCACTCTGTGAGGCTGGAGCGATGCACGTGGTTTTCGACGGACATGGTAGAGTACTTCATGGTGGTCCTGTGGTGCAGTGCACGCTCAGGCTGTACCCGTAGAGGTTGAGTCTACGCGTTACCACCCAGTGAGTATACCTTGACTGCAACTGTAGACTTGGCAGTCCGAAGGCTATGGCGCATGGCGTTGGATGATTCGGCGATTGCCTCGGGAAGTGGTTAGGTCAAGACCAATATAGGATAGTAATCGTCAGGTACTTATCATCGACAGTCAGTGGAAAGCGGAAATACTAGAGCTAAACCAAGAGACCGTCGATCTTTCAATATCGAGACGCTGGTTGAGGGACACGCTAAATTGGATGTTAGATTGTTTACTAGGGGCATGTCACTTAGATATTGATGTAGTCTTTCACCAGATGAGGGAGGGGTTAGGTGGGGCCATAGCCATCAGGAAAATGCAGACCATATTCTGGATATCTATATTATTATAGGCCTTCCGGGCAGACCTTTACAGATACAGAAAGCTTCTGACCGAGTTCTGTGCATTTAGATGCATCCCTATTACAGGGCTTGGTGTACGGTAGGCAGTACATTCATATGAGGGTCTATATACACGCAATGGGTGGTGTATCATAGATGAGAGGGAATTACTCCGTGTTGAGGCTTGATTCGACTAAGGAGTTTGGATATGATGATTCGTACGCTTGCGTAGCATAGCGATGATGGTTCTATGCGGTATCGTGGCGCAATGATTTGGATTTCCATATACCACTCAGCATAAGATATGCTTCTGTGGCATGAAAGTGGAGCCCATGCAAGGAGGATACTATGGAGAGTACCTTGATATGTTTGGGGTAGTTACATACATACTATATTAGGTTAATTCACTAGGAAGTAGATGGGTACGATGTGAGTACAGAGTCTTGAGTGATGTTAACCCAAACAACCTAATAAATAAGAAAACATAACCGAACGGTATATGTAGGGTTATTTTAGAATGTATAATTTGTCCAATCACCAGAACTTCGTGTTCTGACTCCCTCCTTATAACACACTTGCAAGTTAGGTTTGTGGCAGAGATATGATAACTTTGGACACTGGTTAGATAGTATTATAACTTCGGTAAGTCTATATTTGATTATATTATATTTTGTCCATTCCGCTGTTAGATGTTTACTGATCTCTGATATATTTATTATCTTTGTCTATTCCGCAGGGTACCAAACAAGCTGACTCGAGCTTTGATAGATTGATATTTTTGAACGGAAATTCAGTCTTTCGAAATTCGGGTTGTTACATTTATCCTTGTAACTGGCCACCTTCTAGTCCAAGAACGCGACAATTCCTTTATCAAAGGTTGCACTTTGTTTGGCATTCTCCAAATCTAACTCCAAATCCTTAATGATGACAGAGTACTAACCCAACAACTTGAACAATTCTTTATACCGCTTAAGTGAATCATGCATCTTGTTATATATTGCATCTAGGACATCTCTGTCAACATCAATGGAGAGTGGATGGATCCGAGGAATGAACTTGACTTGATCGAAATGATGGGAATGAAAAGCAGGCTAAAACTAAATCTTTTGCTCTTCTGGAATAATAGAACTTTGACTAGGATGTCCGTGCGATGGTTTAACTTTGGGCAGGACTTTCAATAATTTATTTAGAATGAGGGTGGCCTTTATGCTTTTGTGGCGGTTTTTGCATGAGGTGCATTAATGAGTTCTTTTGTAACACCCCGATTATTCTATAACAGTGAAATTCACAAATTAAAGTATAATTAATTCCAAATCAAAGTATTATGGGAAACGTGATACGCCATTGCGTTCGTTTCGGAAAAAACGCGAAATAGAGTACGAGTTTTCGAAAAACGGAGCCCGTATGACCAAATTATGGCCCGATGAAGTTTCAGAAAATTCAAATTTCGAAAACATATTTGAATTTCAGCCCAATCAGAGTAGGCGGGAAAAGTTCCCGCCCAACCCACCAGGTCGACCCGGGGGTCGACCCTAGGGTCGACCTGCCAGGCCAGGTCGACCTTGGAGTCGACCTGGGGGTCGACCTGCCCCAGGCAGGTCGACTCTAGAGTCGACCTGGGGGTCGACTGGGGAGTCGACCTGGCCCCTGAGCCATGTCGAACCCAGCCCCCCCGGCTGGCTTGGTCTGTGCTTAGCCGAATTTTTGACCTTACCTTGTCACAAGGGCTAGGTGTCAGCTCCTGATTGGTCTCTCCTTCAAATGAATGGCTAATATTAATCCAAGCTCCATCGACGGTCCTAATCAACTCACAAACTCTATAAAAAGGACCTAAGACTCCACCTAATTCATACAAACAAAAATAAGAATGAGACCGTCATGCTGCTGAGGAAAGACTATGAATAGCCTTCAAAATAGAGAGACGATTAGGAGACAATTCAAAAGCTTAAAGCAACGATAACTAAATCAAAACAACGCCTACAACAAAGGATAGCATCTCCAAATTCAGAATTCAGATTCCTGAATTGAAGATTCATCATACGTTGTAAGTAGAGTGCTATTTCGATGTGAATAAATAATTGTGTTTTTATTTGTGTAAAATGCGAAATAGAATTATATTTGATTTATGGTGATAATAATTCATATTTGGATGTTGCTTTGATTCTAGACAATTTGGGATGTTGTGGTATAACGATTGGATATTTGCAAGTATGTGATTCATGTTAACAACTACATGTTCGTGGTAGTTTATTTGAGATTCATGCAAGTATATGATTCACTATTATGCCAACATAATATATATTATAATCACTTTTAGTGTAGTTGGATCCATTTGGGTATTATGACTTATGTGAACTTATGTTGGAATTGGCATCATAATTCAAGTGTAAAACCATACTTTTGTATTAGAGACAAAAGTAAACATCTTTGTGAACTTGTGTTGACTCTATGAACATGACTAGACTATGTTTAGTGTTATGCCTAATTGGAAAACATGTTTTAGGCCTATATTTTTATAAAAATCGTATGATAATATATGTGACACATAGCTAAGTTAGATTTACATTCCAATTGCAAGTTTGCATGAATAGATCAAAAACCATGATTTCATGTTTAGGTATATTTATGCCATGATTATATGAATAGATCAAAAACCATGATTTCATGTTTAGGTATTTTATGCCATGATTATATGCTATTACAATGCAAGTTCACAAGTGCCAAATTTATGTTAATTAATTCGCTATGTTGCAAGTTCATGCCTTTACACCTCCCTTTTTATGTGACTTAGAATATATAAACACCATGTTCCAAGCCTCCCCTTTTTCATGTGGCTAAGTTGGGTTTAAATGTTAAACCCAACATATGTTATATTGTAGCGAACGTATAAAACGGGGGTAGTGACGTTTGGGTTAAAATATAAAACATATGCGTTGGCATGTTTGACGCATGCCAACGACCTTGAAAAACAATTAAGTGGTGTAAATTAATTTTACCCAATAAAGATGAATTTGAATAATGGGCCGCAAATATTTACATATAAAAAGAAAAGAGACAAGATATGTTAATTTAGAAAATACGATGTGTTTAACCCGAGGTTGGATTGAGTTGTGATGTAAACCTGCCCGGAACCGCCCGGTTGTCCAGTAGTCACAACAATACCTATCCAATGTGGGTGGTTAAACATGGAGCCCAATGAAGACCCGAGGTTAGACTGAGTTGTGGCGTAAGACTGCCCGGACCCAACCGGCAACAGGCAGCCATAACAATACCTATCTAATGTGAGAGGTCGAGGCTTTAATAAGACAATTAAGGCTGAGTCAGGATTGATAGGATTAAGTAGATTGAATTAATACTTAATCAAAATGGAACATGCTAAAATATACAGACTGATTGGAGGTTAGGTTTACAAAACACTTAACCAACTTAGCATGTTGGCTAGAAATAGAAAACCTAGTAGCGGGGGACCCTTTTCAGCAGTAACCCTACAAGGTATATCAGGATACCCTGAACTAGGCAGGGTGGGGCACGATTACTGGGCTGACTGTAAGAGGTCAAATCGTCGGCGGTGGTGCAGCAGTGTAGGTTCTAACGGGGTGCGGGCGTGCACACACTCCGGCGTAGAAAAATAAGGCACTGGGCACCAGTAGTATACCTGTGCATTCTAGAATTGTGTCGGGCCGCCACCATGGGACTTGATACACCCCATGGTGGGACCAACATAGGTAACTACAACATCGGGGGCCGTAAGACACATGTAACTATGCGAGTAGGAGCCGATCATTAGAAACGGATCACTTCACCCTGATTATGGGGTGCCTGTTGGGAACTAGTTTATATGGATGCAGAGATTAATATGGGGTACGATAAGTATATTCGACTCTAGACAACTTGACTTAGTTTATGGTGTTTTCCCATTTCCAGTTTATACTTATCATGCCCAGTTCTTTATTCATAGACTGAATAGTCCTAGACTTACTCAGGCTTTATGTCTGACTCTACTTTTCTTTCGTCTTCTTTTCTTTCGTTTCCCCCCCAGGTCCACAGGGAGGGAATACCGCAGCTTAACCAGTTTTCACATCCAGCTTGAAGAGAAAGAATGTATTGCTTGGATTTCTTTCGTTTTGGACTATGGCTTTGGATTGCAACTATGGGGACTTATGCAATTTACTTTTGTTTTTAAGCTACTTTAAGTTATGAAATCAAGACAGTTATGAAAATGTAATGGTTTTTGGAAGTATTGTAAGACAATTATGACATGGTTTGTGTAACACGTATTTTGCTAAAATAAAAATTGCTGTTGTTTTCCGCTGTTCAAAAATATGTGTATTTATATCTGTCTTGTGTATCTGTGACTTATACTTATAAACCTCCCCCAAAATTAGAGCATTCCCTTAGAGAGTGACCCTAACGAAGGTGGGGTGTTTCACTTGGTATCAGAGCATAGGTTTACCAGATAAGATAAAAAGTTTTGAAAAATTCATTTCCAAAAAGAAAAATTTAAAGAAGCATTTTTAAAGATAAAATGTTATTTTATTTTAAAAAGGCAAAGTTCCCCCAAAGCCATAGGTACTATCTTTTATCCTTCGTTTTGAATCTACCCTTTTTGTTTTAGCATGTCCGAAGAACTTAATTTTCCAGAGGGTATACCAATACCTGGTTGGTTCAGACGATTCTTAGAAGCGAGGGCCACTCAGCTAGGTCCTACCGTTCCTCCTACCCCAGTTGCGGGAAATCATCCAGTTGCAGCAACACCTCTTCCTCCGCCTCCTCCGCGGGGTAACACTTTTGCTAAGATATGTAAAGATTTTAAAGCTATGGGAGGAAAGGACATTCATGGAACCGAGTCCTTCGTGGCAACCGGGAATTGGCTAAAGGAAACCGAAGACTTATTCGTCATCTTTGAGGTAGAAGATAGGCAGAAGGTACAACTAGCAGTATGGCTACTTAAAGGCGAGGCTTCCTACTGGTGGGAAGTCACCAATGCAGAAAGACCAGTGGAAACATGGGAGGACTTTAGGGCAAGGTTTGAGGCTAAATTTCTCTCAGAAGCTGAAAGGAGTCTTCAGTTGGAAAAATTCTTATTTCTTAAGCAAGGGAATATGACAGTCAAAGAGTATGTTAATCAGTTCGATCAGCTGGCTAGGTTCGGACTGGACCTAGTCAACACCCCTCACAAGAAGGCTCTCCGCTTTGTCAAGGGGTTGAATGAGCCATTACACAGTTTGGCCATGACCCATATACCCATGGGAGCTACGTATGAAAGGTTGGTACAGATGGCATTGCTGAACGAAGAGGATAAGGGCAAGAAGGAGACAAAGGCAGAAAGCTCTCAAGGGAAGAAAGAGGGTTTACAGCCTAAGAAGACAGACTTTAAGAAGGGCGGGAAAGACAAAAAGAGAAGAGGAAGTGTAATTTCTGTGGCAAAGTAGGGCACTTAGTGAAAGATTGCCGAAAAAAGAAGGCCAAGATGAATGGTGGGTGCTTTTCTTGCGGTGAGACAGGCCATATGGCTAAGGATTGCCCAAAGAAACGAGGACAGGGGTAGAGGGCTGGATCCACCTCAAGGGCACAGGTTCATGTGCTAGAAGCGCCACCTCAGCAACAACGAGGTATAAATATTTCTGTAGAAAGTGTAGTCTATCTTTATGATCACCCAGTTCACACTTTATTTGATTCTGGCGCATCACACTCCTTTATCCCATCTGCTTTAGTAGAATCTCTACACCTAGAAACTAGTATGGTAGAGGACCCCTTAATTGTTTCAAATCCAATTGGGGGCCCAGCTCATCTATCTATGATGTGTGTGGGATTGAAAATTTCTATTCTAAGCGTAGAATTTAGATGTAGTGCCTTTGTTTTGGGCTTCTCGGGATATGGTTTGATTTTGGGCATGAATTGGCTATCCAGTAATGGTGCCATCCTTGATTGTGAGAAAAGGGTGGTTAGGCTTCTGACCCAACTCGGTAACACTCTGGAAATTACTTGTAATCCCTCGTATGCGGTTATTCTTAGTTATCTTGAATCGCTAGATGCCTCTGTTGAAAGTTTGCAATCGATTAGAGTGGTCCGGGAGTACCCGGATGTCTTTGAAGAGGTGAAGGGCTTGCCTCCGAAGCGGGAGATAGACTTCCGCATATATCTTGTAGATAATGCAAAGCCCGTTGCGTTGCCCATTAGACACATGGCTCCACGGGAAAGGAAGGAGCTCAGTAAACAGATTAAAGAGCTTCTAGAGAAGGGGTTCATTAGAAGGAGCATTTCAGAATGGGGCGCTCCAGTGGTGTTCGCTACAAAGGCGGATGGTTCACTCCGTCTGTGTGTTGACTATAGGGATCTCAACAAGCTAACGAAAAAGAATAGGCACCCTCTCCCCAGAATTGACGATCTGTTTGATCAGCTTGTAGGTGCATCTGTTTTCTCCCAACTCGATTTGGCGACCGGTTTTCATCAGCTAAGGGTGGCTGAAGATAGCATCGATAAAACGACATTCAGAACCCCAGACGGCTTCTTTGAATGGCTTGTCATGCCTTTTGGCTTGACAAACGCACCCGCTTACTTCGTGGACCTAATGAGTAGGGTGTTCAGAGATTTCCTCAATAAGTTCGTAGTGGTCTTCGTAGACGATATCTTGATCTTCTCAAAGAATGAGGAAGAGCATGCTCAGCACTTAAGGGCAATCATGGAAACTTTGCGAGTCCATCAGCTAAAAGCCAAATTCTCCAAATGCCACTTTTGGAAAGAAGAAGTGAGGTTCCTTGGGCACATAGTATCCAAAGAAGGGTTAGCTGTGGACCCTGCTAAGGTAGTAGCGGTACAGGATTGGAAGACACCAAGGAATGCAACTGAGGTCCGAAGTTTTCTAGGACTAGCAGGTTTCTACCGAAAATTCATATGGGATTTTGCGAAAATCTCAGCTCTGCTCACAAGGCTGACCAAGAAGAATCTAGTGTTCAATTGGGACTTGGATTGCGAGTTTGCTTTCCAACGACTAAAAAGGGCTCTTACAACAGCCCTAGTTTTGACGTTGCCAGATGGGAGCAAGATGTTCACAGTTTATACAGATGCATGTGGAACAGGGCTAGGCGCTGTCTTAATGCAAGAAGGAAGGGTAGTAGCTTATGGCGGAAGACAATTGAAAGTTCATGAAAAGAACTACCCGACCCACGATCTTGAGTTAGCCGCCATCGTCTTTGCACTCAAGTCTTGGCGAAACTATCTCCTAGGTGAGAAGTTCGAACTTTACACTAACCATAAATCGTTGAAATATCTTTTCTCGCAGAAAGATCTTAACTTGAGGCAACAGAGATGGATGGAGTTTCTTGCCTCGTACGATTTCGAGATCTCCTACACTCCGGGCAAAGGCAACGTAGTGGCAGACGCGTTGAGCCGAAAGAAACTGACCCTAAGCCCGCTATTTGTTGAAAGACAAAGCCTAGAGTTTATAGCCAGCTTTGACTTTAGGCCCTCCTCCGATTTTGTACCGGGCTTGCTGGCATCTCTCGAAGTACGCCCGACTTTAGTGGACTCAATAGGGACAGCACAACGCGAAGACCCTCAGCTTGTGGAAACGATTGATAGGCTAATTAGGGGTGAGACTTCAAGTCACCTCAACAGATACTCCATCGACGATAAGGGTTGGCTAAGGCGAGACAGAAGACTATGCGTCCCACAGACAAGGGATTTAGTAAAGACAGTTCTCGAGGAAGCACATCACTCCAAGATGACGATAGATCCAGGCGGAGATAAAATGTACAAGGACATAAAGAGAACTTTCTTTTGGAGCGGCATGAAGAAAGACATGGCAGAATTCGTTTCAAAGTGTATGGTTTGCCAACAGGTTAAGGCAAAAATGAAGAAACCTGGCGGTTTTCTCCATCCTCTAGAGGTCCCGCACTGGAAGTGGGATAACATCTCAATGGACTTCATTGATGGGCTGCCTAGGTCTAGAAGAGGCAACACTAGCATTTGGGTAATAGTGGATAGGCTTACTAAAAGCGCCCACTTTTTACCTGTCAAGAGTAAAAGAACTACCTCATCCCTAGCATCTCTTTACCTCAAGGAAATTGTTCGACTCCATGGAATACCCTCCCGCATTGTTAGTGACCGAGACCCTATCTTCACAAGTGAGTTTAGGCGGAGTCTGCAAGAAGCGGTAGGCACACAGTTATGCTTGAGCACAGCCTATCACCCCCAAACCGACGGCCAAACGGAAAGAGTGAACAAAGTTTTGGAGGACCTTTTAAGACTGTGCGTCCTTGACTTCGGAGGGACGTGGGAAGACCATCTTCCTTTGGTGGAATTTGCCTACAACAACAGCTACCAAGCCACCATCGGAATGGCGCCCTTCGAAGCTTTATATGGAAGACCGTGCTGATCGCCCACTTGTTGGTGGGAGTCTACTGATAGACTCATACTTGGGCCAGATATGATACGAGAGACTTCAGAAAAAGTAGACTTAATACGGAGAAGAATGAAGACAGCCCACGATAGACAAAAATCCTACGTCGACAAGAGGAGGACCGACCTTGAGTTTGAGGTTGGGAACAGAGTTTTTCTTAAGGTATCTCCGCTAAGGAACGTTGTTCGTTTTGGAACCACAGGAAAGCTAGCACCAAGGTTCGTATGACCATTTCCTATTATCGAGAAAATTGGGAAAATGGCCTATAGATTAGAGCTACCCGAAAAGCTGGACGGAGTTCACAACGTCTTTCACGTTTCACACCTCCGAAAATGTCTACATGAATCTGCTGAAGTGGTAGAGCCAAATATCCTAGAAGAAGCTGAAGTGGAACGCGAAGCAACCATGAGGAAAGTTCCAACCCGCATATTAGGAACGGAAGTGAAGAAGCTACGCAACCGCGAAGTCAAGCTCGTCAAAGTTCAGTGGAGCGACGCCGAGGGAGACGCAACTTGGGAAACTGAAGCTAGAATACGCGCTGCCTACCCTTTTCTTTTCGAGGGTACATCTTTGATCTTTCTTTTTCCTTAAGTTGCGCTTATATCTATCTTTTTAGGTATATCTCCTCGACCTTATCTTTTAGGTAGAAACTCTTTGGATGAAAACATGTAATTGAAACATGTTATGGATGATGGTTGCAAGTGGTTGCAAGTGATTGCTAGTGGTTGCTCATGGTTGCATATACACACACAATTTAGATTTTAGATCGGCTCAGTCACTTCATGTTGCATGTGCATATATGTATTTATATTTGTATATGGTTGAAGTTTAATGTGTTGCCATATGGATGTTGCATTTATATGTGAATGGTTATGCATTCATGTAAAATCATGAATAGGAAAATTTGCATACATAATGGATTCATGACACTTACATAATTTGCATTAAGGAGGTCAACTGAATCAGTAGACCGACTGATTTTGCATTAGATAAGTACATGTACACACACTTCGCATATGATCATGAAGCATTAGAAGTCTTTTAAGGACAATGGATGCTCGTGTTTGATGGATGAGTAGATGGATGTTTGGATGTTAGGATATACATTCTTCCTAAATTTGAAGATTTCGGGGACGAAATCCTTTTAAGTGGGGGAGAATGTAACACCCCGAGTATTCTATAACAGTAAAATTCACAAATTAAAGTATAATTAATTCCAAATTAAAGTATTAAGGAAAACGGGATACGCCATTGCGTTCGCCTCGGAAAAATACACGAAATAGAGTCCGAGTTTTCGAAAAACGGAGCCCGTATGACCAAATTATGGCCCGATGAAGTTCCAGAAAATTCAAATTTCGAAAACAGATTTGAATTTCAGCCCAATCAGAGTAGGCGGGAAAAGTTCCCGCCCAACCCACCAGGTCGACCTAGGAGTCGACCCTAGGGTCGACCTGCCAGGCCAGGTCGACCTAGGAGTCGACCTGGGGGTCGACCTGCCCCAGGCAGGTCGACTATAGAGTCGACCTGGGGGTCGACTGGGGAGTCGACCTGGCCCCTGAGCCAGGTCGAACCCAGCCCCCCCTGGCTGGCCTATGCTTAGCCGAATTTTTGAGCCTTGCCTTGTCACTAGGGCTAGGTGTCAGCTCCTGATTGGTCTCTCCTACAAATGAATGGCTAATATTAATCCAAGCTCCATCGACGGTCCTAATCAACTCACAAACTCTATAAAAAGGACCTAAGACTCCACCTAATTCATACAAACAAAAATAAGAATGAGACCGTCATGCTGCTGAGTAAAGACTAGGAATAGCCGTCAAAATAGAGAGACGATTAGGAGACAATTCAAAAGCTTAAAGCAATGACAACTAAATCAAAACAACGCCTACAACAAAGGATAGCATCTCCAAATTCAGAATTCAGATCCCTGAATTGAAGATTCGTCATACGTTGTAAGTAGAGTGCTATTTCAATGTGAATAAATAATTGTGTTTTGATTTGTGTAAAATGCAAAATAGAATTGTATTTGATTTATGGTGATAATAATTCATATTTGGATGTTTCTTTGATTCCAGACAATTTGGGATGTTGTGGTATAACGATTGGATATTTGCAAGTATGTGATTCATGTTAACAACTACATGTTCGTGGTAGTTTATTTGAGATTCATGCAAGTATATGATTCACTATTATGCCAACATAATATATATTATAATCACTTTTAGTGTAGTTGGATCCATTTGGGTATTATGACTTATGTGAATTTATGTTGGAATTGGCATCATAATTCAAGTGTAAAACCATACTTTTGTATTAGAGACAAAAGTAAACATCTTTGTGAACTTGTGTTGACTCTATGAACATGACTAGACTATGTTTAGTGTTATGCCTAATTGGAAAACATGTTTTAGGCCTATATTGTTATAAAAATCGTATGATAATATATGTGACACATAGTTAAGTTAGATTTACATTCCAATTGCAAGTTTGCATGAATAGGTTAAAAACCATGATTTCATGTTTACGTATATTTATGCCATGATTATATGAATAGATCAAAAACCATAATTTCATGTTTAGGTATGTTTATGACATGATTATATGCTATTATAATGCAAGTTCACAAGTGCCAAATTTATGTTAATTAGTTCTCTATGTTGCAAGTTCATGCGTTCACACTCCCATTTTTATGTTACTTAGAATATATAAACACCATGTTCTAAGCCTCCCCTTTTTCATGTGGCTAAGTTGGGTTTAAATGTTAAACCCAACATATGTTATATTGTAGCGAACGTATAAAACGGGGGTAGTGATGTTTGGGTTAAAATATAAAACATATGTGTTGGTATGTTTGACGCATGCCAACGACCTTGAAAAACAATTAAGTGGTGTAAATTAATTTTACCCAATAAAGATGAATTTGAATAATGGGCCGCAAATATTTACATATAAAAAGAAAAGAGACAAAATATGTAAATTTAGAAAATACGATGTGTTTAACCCGAGGTTGGATTGAGTTGTGATGTAAACCTGCCCGAAACCGCCCGGTTGTCCAGTAGTCACAACAATACCTATCCAATGTAGGTGATTAAACACGGAGCCCAATGAAGACCCGAGGTTAGACTGAGTTGTGGCTTAAGACTGCCTGGACCCAACCGGCAACAGGCAGCCACAACAATACCTGTCTAATGTGAGAGGTCGAGGCTTTAATAAGACAATTAAGGCTGAGTCAAGATTGATAGGATTAAGTAAATTGAATTAATACTTAATCAAAATGGAACTTGCTAAACTATACAGACTGATTGGGGGTTAGGTTTACAAAACACTTAACCAACTTAGCATGTTGGCTAGAAATAGAAAACCTAGTAGCGGGGGACCCTTTTCAGCAGTAACCCTACAAGGTGTATCAGGATACCCTGAACTAGGCAGGGTGGGGCACGATTACTTGGCTGACTGTAAGAGGTCAAATCGACGACGGTGGTGCAGCAGTGTAGGTTCTAATGGGGTGCGGGCGTGCACACACTCTGGCGCAGAAAAATAAGGCACTGGGCACCAGTAGTATACCTGTGCATTCTAGAATTGTGTCGGGCCGCCACCATGGGACTTGATACACCCCATGGTGGGACCAGCATAGGTAACTACAACATCGGGGGCCGTAAGACACATGTAACTATGCGAGTAGGAGCCGATCGTTAGAAACGGATCACTTCACCCTGATTATGGGGTGCCTGCTGGGAACTAGTTTATATGGATGCAGAGATTAATATGGGGTACGATAAGTATATTCGACTCTAGACAACTTGACTTAGTTTATGGTGTTTTCCCATTTCTAGTTTATACTTATCATGCCCAGTTATTTATTCATAGACTGAATAGTCCTAGACTTACTCAGGCTTTATGTCTGACTCTACTTTTCTTTCATCTTCTTTTCTTTCGTTCCCCCCACCCAGGTCCACAGGGAGGGAATACCGTAGCTTGACCAGTTTTCACATCCAGCTTGAAGAGAAAGAATGTATTGCTTGGATTTCTTTCGTTTTGGACTATGGCTTTGGATTGCAACTATGGGGACTTATGCAGTTTACTTTTGTTTTTATGCTTCTTTAAGTTATGAAATCAAGACAGTTATGAAAATGTAATGGTTTTTGGAAGTATTGTAAGACAATTATGACATGGTTTGTGTAACACGTATTTTGCTGAAATAAAAATTGCTGTTGTTTTTTGCTGTTCAAAAATATGTGTATTTATATCTGTCTTGTGTATCTGTGACTTATACTTATAAACCTCCACCAAAATTAGGGCATTCCCTTAGAGAGTGACCCTAACGGAGGTGGGTTGTTTCATCTTTACTGCAATCATCGTGGCAAGATGATTTATCTCGATATGTCCAGACAATAAAATGCTTACTTAGATGGTATTCACAACCCAGGGTATACGACGCCCACATACGTTGTCATAGTGATGCTCAAAACCCAAATGTTGTTCCCCGCAGATGACAAAGGTAAAATTTAAACATAACGATGTCTTTTTGTCATCCTATTGTATAGAAAAAGTTAGAAGGGATTAAAAGAAGCTTGAAAGAGCAGATGACAATGTACTGAGTTATGGTGTTCATTTTCATGCATGCCCAATATTCCTCAATAGGTTTGATTTTCTAATCCACTACTTGACAAGCCCTCCAACATCAACAGAAGCGTCAGTCCTTCTTGAATGTGCAAAAAAATGTTCCGGGATCGAGATTTTGGAAATCGAATGGTGTAGTTACAAGAGGAAGGCCTGCCAGGCCCTATTGTATTTCTTCTGGATCCATCGATGTAATTTGATCAGACTTGGTCAGATGAGTTTGAAATTGAGGGGATGACTCTACATAGGGTCCCGATGGCATGGAAACCATGGAAGAAGATCCTCTGATATCACTCATACCCTCTCCTCTTGGTTACCATTCGGGCGCTACATCCGTATTTCACCCTCGGATCATTCTAGCCCCTCTTAACGTTTGGCTTGGATACTGAGGGATCAACGGGACAATTCTTGCATCACTGGACACATCGCCTTCTCCACGGGCCACTCTTGATGCCCAGCTCCATTATGCCCAATGCTTTGGCTATTATCAAGTAAACCAAATGCGTAGAGAAGTATGTCGCTGATAAAATCTTGGACATAACAATCACTTGAAAGCGTTCGATGCAGCTTGTTGAGAGCCAATTCAAACCTCTTCCCGGATGGCTTCATAGGGTTCCCTAATTTAGAGATAGAAAACTTTCATTTGTTAAAGCAAAGACATCGATTAACTACTGTGTTTTTTTTTTTCAAAAGACTAACTAATAATTACATTTACTTCCTTCCATCCATAGCCTGGCAAATCCCTTTGAACATTAAACAAAGAACTAGTTAGTCTCGAAACCATTGAATATATTCCAACCACCAACCAAAAACTATTGCTAGATGTAACCCGCATTTTACATATTGGAAGATCGTAAAATATTTTTATTTTATTTCCTGAGGGTTGGATCATTCTTATATTTTAGTATTTTGTTTATGGGAATGTGAAATGTGTCCATAATTTTTACCGATTTTGTTTGTGACCATTTTTCCCCTATCAGTCTTGTATAGGGCATAACTTTTGACTCGAATCGAATCAGGTGTTTAACCTGTGCCATTGGAAAGGAAATGGTGTTTCCCTTTCCATAGAGTGGTCACATTAAAGATTTGGCTCAGCGATTTGGGAGAAATAGCTATTTTAAGGTTTTACAGTTGGGTGTTCAGGTTTCGAAAGCCTTAATAGGCTGATTTGGAGAGGCCCATTTAGTGGTCTGGTGGGAGGCTATAAATATGGGGTAGGAGACATGGAGAATAGTTTATTTTCTTCATTCCCTCATTTGGAAGAGCTTGTGATCTTCCATGGCTCCATCTTCTACACCTTTCCACCATTAAAATTCGAGACTAAAGCTTAGAGAATCAAAGATCTACATTGTTTGAAGCTAGATCTATATCATTCTAAGGGAGAGATTATCGAATTAAAGAGTTTGGATCAAATTCTTCGCTATTCAGAATCATATTCCAATCATTTTGAGCTGTTTTGGAGAATTGGCGAGTGATATGCATCTCTCACATGGATTCAATCAAGTTTATGAGTGTTAGATCTTGTTTTTCATCAAATTCAAGTCATTTTCCTTAGATCTACGCCATGGTAAGTCTATTTTCATACGAATCGCCATAGGATCTAATTTACCGGTAATTTCTATATATTTCATATGTTATGCAAGTTAGATCTGTAATTTAGTTCACATGTTCATTTATCATGTTTTTAGTGAATTCTATATGATTATTGATGATTTGAGGTTGTTGGTAACTTCATAATATGCTTATGATTGCATTGAATGTATTGGATGAGTCATATTCGTCGAATTTATCATTTGGCGAAGTTTTGGTTGAATTTCAGGTTGAAAGCAAGTTGGATCTGATCTGGAGTCTTTGGGTCGGTCGGTCGGTCGAAGATGGGCTGATCGTGGTGTGACTTGGAAAACAAGTCTGGCGATGGGTCGGTCGGTGCTCAAGGCGATGGATCGGTCGGTTGCACTTAGATGGGTCGGTCGGTGTTCAAGGCGATGGATCGGTCGGTCGTACCCAGGTGGGTCAGTCGGTCACGAAGTGGGGTGGAGCAATGGATCGGGTCGATCGTGTAAGAACTGGGTCGGTCGGCAAGAAGACTTTTGGATTGGTCGTTCATGCTTCATGAATTTGGGTAGTCGTCCGTGTTGGATCGGTCGGGCTAGTTCAGAAATCGATTCGGTCGATCATGATATTGGTGGAGGTTCGGGTCAGTCGTGTTTTTAACAGGGTCAGTCAGTCAGTCAAGGTGTAGGGATCATAGTCGGTCGGTCGGAGGCTGGTCGGTCCGTTATGGTGGTCGGTCGGTCTGTGTTGCATGAAATTGGGTCGGTAGGCTCCAAGAAATGGGTCGGTCATAAAGGGTCATTTCTGAAAAATAATATTCTTCGAGTATGACCAAGATATGAATAAAAAGGGCATGAATGCTGTGGTTGATGGCATGAATGCCGTAGTTCATTTCATAGCAAATGAATGAAACGCTATGAATTGTGTTGAACCATATGTTGATGTTATTTGGTTCAGTGATGTTGTGACTTCGAAGTGGATTCAAGCAGGATTATTTGAAGTGTTGAAATGTGTTCGTTGATCGATGTAGAATAATGAATGGTGTGACAACTCAAAGGTCGTGAGTTGGTGGATAATGGTTGCTCGAGAAGGTTGTTTGAGTAATGAAAAGTCGTCGGGTTGGATAACTAGAGATACTGAAGGCCGATGAATTATTGTTGTTGTAGGTTCTAGCGAGCTCAAAGCAGGGGTGTCATAGGGGCACCTTGACGGATGGTAGTTTGATATGGCCAGTCATATGATTAACGATGAGTTTGAAGCAGGATTTGTAGTGATAGCCAGAGTCTGTCAGGGATGATTAGTTTCTTTGTTTGCACCGCCTCACGTAGATTGTCCAACGTCGAAGGAGATGTTTCTTGGGTGCTTGTCTGATATTGGTTTAGTCCTTTAGGGCTTGTACTTAAGGGATGTTGAATTCGATTAGGATTGCTTACGTGAGATCTATAATCTGGATGCTATGAGCGTTATTGTTGGTTTCTTCTGTTTGCCATGATTGAATGGTCGCTCTGATTAACAAGGATGAATTTTTGTTCCTTTGGTTGTATGGATTGTAAAGGCTATCACTGTTCGATGTGGAGAAGACAAGGGTTGAGTTTTTCTCTGAAGTTGGGGGTAGAATTAGTTTGTTTATTTACCCATTCTCATACACTTTATTGATGATGTTAGATAGTTGTTTATCGCTCACTAAGACTGTTGTTTAACTCAAGGTTTTATGTTTCCCTCTTATTACCTTGGGTTGTTCATCCGATTTTGGATGGGCAGATTGGGTGCAGGTGACAGGTGATAGCTTGGTAAGGACGATGTATCAGTTCGGAGGCGAGCAGAAGGCTGGCGTACTATCTTTCTTAATATACAATATTTGGATTTTCGCTATTTGTTATTCAACTCTAAGTGTTGTAGTGAGGCAAATTTGTACAGACATAGGTTGCAGTTCTGGTGTACGGATATACTTTGTAGTTATTTTTGAAAGCTGACATTTCTATTAAAATATGCTTCACTAATATTACCTGTTGTACATGTTCTGTTATATTTTGTCCTTGCGCTGTGAGTTATGACAGGTTCCGCTTGTGTTTATCTACTCTAATGATCGTCCATGGCTGCCTGGCACACCTTTCAACACACTTTCCCTCAGTGCAGGGGTTGTGGGTGGTCGTCACACTAGAAGTGGCCTCAAGATAGGTAAAGGAGGGCGCAAAATTTCTTTGATTAAAGTAAAAGAGGAAGCGAACATCATCGATGGATGAAACATTTGATATAAGTACAAGATGTATGTGCAAAGAAAATAGACATAGGCATTTGGATGGAGCTGCATGGGAGTGAGAAGCATATGGTGCAGAATATCACAAGTGAAGGAACTGAATGGGGGCACATACCCAACAATGAACATATACATGTTGCCGGCTGTATAAACGTTCAGAAGAACACGTGCCCTATCATTCGGTAGCGAAAGTCGAACGTCGTCGAATGAGATTCTATTTTATCTCACAACCTCCTCAGCTTGGCTTCACTTATCGATGAAGGAAAAGAGTCAACTGGGTTATATAATATTACAACTCCCTCTAAAGTGTCAGGCATTTGAATAACTGGTGCTAGAGCTGCCTCTGGTTCTTCCTTTACTTCCTCTTGTTACTTAATATGTTGCCTAATTTGATAATTAGAATATGTTTCTTCCGTGTCTCCCGATGAGTTAAGGGAACTCGAAAGGTTACAAGCACCGTGTGTTCCTCTTCTCATTTTGTCATGATCTCGACAATGCGACTGGAACTTCACACTAACTATGAAAATCAACAAATGGATGCAGTTAGAGCAATAAATCAATAAACACATGTGGATGTGCGATGGTACAGTATATGCAGTGAAATAACATGAATATTCAAATTTAAAGTGTAGAAAAGCCGATGGGAAAACCATCACTACTGGTCGTCTCACCGACTTTCATATCACATGCACGCAACTTCCACAAACATTGGGACTTATTGGTGATAGCTAACGATTGTGTGTTTGATTAAAGTTCGTTAGTTCTATGATGCACGAGTATATGCATGCATTGAGAAGTCCAAAATCAGACTATGCTCTAAAAACCTAGATTCCTTTGTCCATTTTCGGTGAATAGTTCAGGTCCAGTCATGTATGACCAAGTTAACATCCCAGGAAGATTGGTAAAGATTTGGAAACACAATCGATCTAAGCCATGCTACCAGTCCATATCGGTAGATACGGATTGGCATGATCTGGGTCTGCTATGTTCCTACCAGTCCAAATTAATGATCTACCCCCACTGATCTTATCATGTCGTGAAGCATGCCATCTCGAAATTTGTGATAACTTCATCCAATTTGGATACCCACTTCGTTCCACACCAATTCAAAACGAATCTGTCCACCTCCTTATCTTCTCCTTCCTCCTCCACCGTTTCCCCAAACTGACCCATCATCTCTCTCCATCTCCTTCCTCCGTGGCATCAACATCACCCAACACTCCACATCCACCTCGTCACTGCAAGTTCCTGCGCCTCTGCACCAGAAATCCATAAAAAAACAACAATTGCTTGCACAGAAAACTATCTCACACATTGTCAAATCAAAATAGAAGGCGAAAACAAGTTAATTGGCCACCTATCTTATTTGTGGCTTGAAATCAAAGGTGAAAAACTGAAATCAAAGGGAAACGTGCGATTGTGACTGCCATCATCGCACATGATCACTTCGAGTGGAAATATGCCCGCGCTACCTGAGGACGTGACGTGGTTTCTGAGCAATTCACTAATTCATTGGCAATGAATTTTTTTACCTAAGAACACCATAGAAAGAGGCACGATGAGTGTAACTGAATAAATTCTAGTCTAAAATAGTTGACTCAATAGAACCGAGCCAATATGAGAGACTAGTTTAGTCCACTCAGTTATAGACTAAAAAATAAATCAAAGCTCATAATGATTTCAAATAATGAGGTTTATCCCGAAATAAACCTCAATTGTTCCAAAGATAGAAAGATGAGATTTCAATTTTCTTAAAGAAACCTTAGATACAAAGTACAACAAGTTGCAATTAGTGGCGGAATGTTATCGGCTTGTCAACAAGCAAATTTTGAATCATATGCACAAGCTTGTCCCAAAAATTGATGACCTAATGCTGATGATGATGGTCTAAGTACGAAGCTTAAAAATATAATGAAGGCAATGATCCCATAAAGCTCAAGAAATACTTAGAATGAACATATCACAAACTCAAGCATACAAGCCACACAACTAAGGTGAACTCAAAGCAAGCTAACATCACATAAGCCATCAATCTTAGAGAGCTAACAATTGTGACTAGGAAATAGGAAAGAAGTCGCGTGATCGATGCATTCAGTTACCTGGATCAATGTGTGTAACGACACGCATTTTACGTATCGAAGGATCGTAAAATATTTCTATTTAATTCTCAGGGTCGGATTATTCTCATGTTTTGATATGTTGCTCATAGGGATGTGGGACATGTCCATGATTTTTTTCAATTTTGTTTGTGACAATTTTCCCCTGTTATTTTTGTTTAGGGAATAACTTTTGAATGAGATCGAATCAGGAGCTAGGATTGATTCCGTTGGATCAGAAATGGTGTTTCCAATTCCGTAAAGTGGTAACATTAAAGATTTGCCTGAGCGGATTTGGAGGAATCGCTGTTTTAGTGTTGCTAGTTTTCTGGACAGACTAATTAGTCATTAGAGGGCTGATTAGTGAGTCCCATTAAGGCTAGTCTTTGTTGGTTATAAATAGGAGGGTAATGGTATAAAGAATAGTTTAGTCTCTCCATTTCTCATTTGGTTGGGTGTTTATGATTCTCTGGCTCAACCAAATACACCTCCACTACATTTCAATTCATAGAATTACAAACTAGGATTGAAGATCAACATCAAGAAAAGGTAGATCACATCAATTGAGTTGATTCGGAGGCTAAAGAGATATCGTATTGGTCTGGCTTTTTTCATCCATACAAGTTGATTCGGAGGCCAAAGGGTAGATCCCTTCAATTGAGTTAATTCGCTGGTCGGATTTAGAGGTCATTGATTTGAAGTTATCTTGTGGATTTGGTGAGTGATAAGCATCTCTCACATGGATTCAATCGAGTACATGACTTTGTTTGATCTTAATTTCATCCATACAAATTGTTTTCACCTAGATCTAATCAATATAAGTATATTTTCAATTCAGATCACAACATATGATCAACTTTAGCTAATTATAGCGGTTAATTGATATGTTTAGATCCATTTGTTGATTTGTTTATCATTTTATCATGATTTAGTGAAATTCATATGATTGTATAATGATTAATTGTTGCGCTACTTTTTTGATGATTTTTAGTTATGCTATTGATCGTTTGGTTGAAATCGGTTGATTTGGATGAGTTCTATGCATAGAAGTTCATCGTTAAAGTTTAGATTGTTTGGTCGGAGCAAATCGAACGTTCGGCTGATCGAAATTGAATGAAACTTGGCTAAGAAACCCCGGAGGAGGAGTTGATGAAGCTTGGAAAGTTTGGACTCCAAACTCCAAAGGGTGATGGGTCACAGGCTATGGATCGATAGCGAACCACAGCATGGATCGCGGTTCATTCGTATGGGTGTTGTGTTAACTAGAATGATGAGAAGAGATGCTCTACATATCAGATTGGTGATGGAGTGATCAAGTCACACGTACATGGATTGGTCGTTGGTAATAGATCGCATGGATTGCATTGATCGGTCGTCGGTAATGGATCGCATGGGTCTGTCGTTGGTAATGGATCGCATGGATCAGTTGGTGGTGATGGATCGCGTGGATCGATTGGTGTATGATGGATCGTGGATCGCGTGAGGACTGGGTTGGCTCAAACGCAAGTGTCGGGTCAGCTGCAATGTTGTGCAAGAAGGCACAAGGCTTGTGATAAATCAGTGGCTAAATGGTTCGTTTGGATCATAAAGTATGGCTCGATCGGGTCGTTCGTGGTGATTGGGTTGTCAGAACTGGCGAGAGGGAGTGTTGCTTGGATCGTGTGTGATCCATATGGATCGGTCGATGATCCATAGGTGGTTGGGGACAATCCATCTAATATTTACCAATTAAAGTTTATTTTTGGTGATTCGACGATGGGCGTAGCTTCGATGTGAATTCAGTGGAATGTTCGAAGCATGATTGAGTATTCGTTGATCTTAGGGTTATGCGACGAAGTTATAAGACGACTCAAGGAGATTTGGGCTCCTAGATAATGGATTGCTTGAGAAGGCACTTGAGCTTGTTATAGCCATCAAAGCAGATGACTAGATTGAAGTGCCAAGGGATCGTTGTTAGTCAGAGGTTCTAGCGGACTTAAAGCAGGGTATACTGGGGACACCCAAAGACTAGGTTATTAGTCGAATACCCTGAGAAGTCACGATGAGCCTAGATATGAGTCACAATAGCATATGGAGTTTTACTGGAATCGGGATTACCATTATATATTGATGGATGGTAGGATGGGACAATCAAACGATTTACAATGGATTTAAGGCAAGGCAGATGGTCGTAGCCAGAGTCATGGATGTTGCTGTTTGCTTGTATCATCTTGTATGGATTATTCGACATTAAGGGATATATTTCTTGGGTGCTTATCTGATGTTGGTTTAGGCCTTCGGGGTTTGTGCTTGGGAGGTATTGAACTTGATTGGGTTGGTCCATGCTTGATAATTGGTTGCTATGAATGTTACTGTTTGTTTCTTCTCTAATTCTCTAGGAAGTCTGTCACCGTAGGTTGTGGAAGCGAAGTGGGTTTGGGAATTCTTCTTTATTGATGTGTTGGCTGATCGGACGATTGACTGCTTATTATCCATATACTTTATTCATGATGTTGATAGTTGTTTTATCGCTCATTATGACTATTGTCTGAATCAAGGTTTTTTGTTTCCCTTTTATTACCTTGGGTTGTTCATCCATGTTGTGGATGGACAAACTAGGTGGTAGATAGTAGATCTTGATGAGGACGATGCTGTTGAGCGACGATGAGATAGAGAGTGACGTATTACTATCTACTATACATGGTTATTGTTTCCGCTGTTGTTGTTGATATGCTACTCTGAGTGAATTTGTAGTAAGGCCTTTTGTACAGATTCTGATGTAATCCAGCTGTTGCATAGATATTTTCATAAGGATATGAAAAGTTTAAGATTATGTTCAATTGTGCTTTGCTTTTATTCCCAGTTGTATACGTTTTGTTATATTTTGTCCATGCGCAGTGGATTATACAACAGTTTCCATGTGTGTTATTCTACCCCGATGATCGTCCATAGCTGCCTGGAACGTATTTCAACATACTATTTCCTTTGTTAAGTGCAGGAGTTATGGGCGGTCATCACATTTCGTATCAAAGCTTTGGTTAATAAATTTTGTCTAAAGTTCGTGGGCGTAGTGACCTATGAGAGACATATTTGTACTTTCCTAATGGATGATTACTATATTATAGTGTATAGTATAGTAGCGCTTGAACTCCGTTTGCAGTTTTCTCATGTGTGGACTAATCATTCTACTTTCAGATTTAGAATGAGTCATCGATCTTCAAGACATACTGCTAGGGAGGAGCCTGTTCCTTAAGGGGGAGATGGTGGTTTACCTGATTACCGAGCTATGTTCAAGGCCATGATGGAAACAATTATGAGGAGAATACCTGTTCCAGAGGTAGTCGGGGTAGATGTTGGAGTTCAGATGCAGGCGCCCAGGGTGGTTGATTTCGCTAAGCTGTGTAAGGATTTCACTACTCTTGGTAGGAAGCTATTTTTAGGGATAATCGGAGACTTGGGTATTAACGATGCGACTAAGAGGAAGCTTGCATCGAGGCAGCTACGAGGTAGAGCTATGGATTGGGGGAACTCTATCACTTTAGAGACTCCTGAGGATGAGATCATTTAGGATCAGTTCTGAGTCATGTTCGTGACGAAATTCAAATCTACCGCCCAGAAGTCAGTTCTGTTCAAAAAGTTTGTTGAGCTAAAGCAGAATGGTCAACCGATGTTGGAGTACATTTCTGAGTTCGAAGCTTTATCCAAGTATGCTCGTTCATATATTGAGACTCCATATCAGAAGAACGAGAAATTCGTCATGGTCTTGGATACATATCTTGGGAAGCAGTTGGTTAATCATCTAGATGACCCCTGTGAGAAGATTATTGAGAAAACTTTGAGGCGAGAAAGTTTGTTTCCCAATGAAGAATTTATTGTTGCAACGAAAGAAGATCTAAAACCATAGCAGGGAGGTAATAATAAAAAGTGTAATTGAAAGAGGAAGCAGCAACAACAGCATGGGAATGATGGCCAGAAGAAGCAAAAAGGAGAAGCGGCTTGCTACAACTGTCAGCATAAGTGCCATTATCCCAGGGATTGTAAGAATTTGAAATCTGAGAGGAAGTGCCATAACTGTGGTAAGCCTGTGCATATCAAGAAGAATTATCCATAAATGTTGAAGGGTAAGTAGATAGTGAAGGCGTTTGGTTTGGAGGTTGTGCTAACTTCTTTGAGAGCTCCTATAACAAATGAGAAAGTAAAGAGTGTTTTTGTAAGGTATGCTTTCTGTCGGAGATGTTTCAATTCGGGTGTTGTTTTATACTAGAGCATCACATTCTTTCATTTGCAATGAGCTTGTGTGCCACTTGAGTTTGGAACCCGAGATTTGTGATAGACCATTGGTTGTGACTAATCCAGTAGGAGGTTCGTCTAGTCTTTGTATGCTTTGTCATGGTTTAGTGAGCCATGGTTGCTCCTTTGTGTGTGGATTATCGTGAGCTAAACAAGGTAACTAAAAAGAACAAGTATCCATTGTCGAGAATAGATGATTTGTTTGATCATCCTCACGAAGACAATGTGTTTTCCCAAATGGATTTGGCGACGGGATTTCACCATTTGAGAGTGGTGAAGAATAGTGTGCCGAAGACAGCTTTTAGGACACCGTCCGGGTTTTTTCAGTGGCTGGTGATGCCATTTGGATTGACCAATGCACCAACCTATTTTGTGTATCTTATGAGTAGGGTATTTAGAGACCAATTGAACAAGTTCGTGCTTGTGTTCGTTGATGATATTCTAGTTCACTCTCGGAATGAGGAAGAGCATAAGATGCACTTGCGAATTGTTTTGAAAATCTTGCGAAAGCATTAGTTGAGAGCTAAGTTTTTGAAGTCTCACTTATGGAAGAATGTTAGGAGTTTCCTTGGGTTGGCAGGATATTATCGTCGATTTATCAAGGATTTCTCCAAGATAGCTCCACCATTAGCATGATTGACAAATTCATATGATTGTATAATGGTTATTTTATGTGCTAATTTTTCTTGATGATTGTTAGTATTGCTATTGATTGTTTGGTTGAAATTGGTCGATTTGGATGAGTTGTATGCATAGAAGTTCATCGTTAAAGTTTAGATTGTTTGGTCGGAGAAAATTGGAGGTTCGGCCGATCGGAATTGGACGAAACTTGGCAGAGAAGCCCTGGAGAAGGAGTTGACGAAGCCTAGAATGTTTGGACTCCAAAATCCAAAGGGTGATGGGTCGCAGGCCATGGATCGGTTGCGATCCGCAGCGTGGATCGTGGGTCATTCGTATGGGTGTTGTGTGACGACCCGAATTTCAGCATCCTTTGAATCGACTAAATACATCACAAGTTCAACCCAAAGAATACTAAAACTAGATATCGAAGAAAGAAATTAGAGGGTGAGAATAGATAAGATAGAAAAGTTAGAATAGAAGAAAAGAAGATCACAACACAGAATCAGAGTAAACACGAGTCTCACAGCGGAACGAATAAAATATGATAGATATATAATCAATTTTGAAATACAAACTGGATTTGAACTTACATACATCATCAGAGTATAACACACACACAATATAGTGAAAATAAACTCTCTACATATCTAATGTTGAAGCCTCCTGCTCCAAGCTTCCCCAAAAAATTTGTAAAATCCTGAACTACTTGATCGACCATACAAAATTGGGCACCCAAGAGTTTAGGGAAAACATAGAAAAATAAACTCTGGGTCAGTCCTAAGACTCGTGTGAGTAAACAATTTTAAAATAACAACTTGATTTTTAACTTTCAAAAACCTTTTGAAATAATAGATAATCATAAGACCGATCCACATATAAATACGGATGGTTTTTACCTTATGATAATCAAACCATTCTTTGAAACCAATATTATTCTAATATTATACTAGTGTCTAAATACAAATAAATAGAAATCTAGCGGAACGCTTACATCTCAAGCTCCACATATGTAGTATACAAACAAAATTGCGGGTGCTTATTGGAGGTTGGATTCCAACTATGACAAGGTATGGAGCCACCTTCCGATAGTGTATCTCTAGAGGGGAATACACTGGGTTCAACAAGAACGTCTTGCAACCCGACCCACACATGACTGACCACTCATTTCTCTTGAGTGTATCAAATATAATGTCACTAACGGTTGGGCCCGCATAACCATTATCCAAAGATACAGAAGTGAAGAAGAAACAAATATGAATATTCTCTAGATAGGTGACAATACACCCTAATGGGAGTGACCCACATGGCCATGCTACCTGTCGGAATTTTGTCATTCTCTGGTTGTGAGGCTTGAGGTCAGAACTTACCTTTTGTTACAGCACATCTTTATTTACTTTAAATGCCACATCGTCAAACCCATCAAATCACAAAGTGATTTCCCCAAAACCACGGGTAAAAAGCTAAGAGAAACGAATTTCTCCGCTACCAAACATAGTTTTGAAGAGATCAACTTATGCGATCTGTTAGGTGTACTCTGTCAGACAATACAAGTTGTCCTGAGTTTGGACAAACCGAGGGCATTACTCTGTACACAGAACAACCCTTGCATAAACTCTGTATTCACTAATCTCTGACTTGAAATGTATAAATCAAATGGAAGTGGAATAAATTCCAGACTCTTCGAAATGATCACGTAAAAGGTCAAGATTTGATAGTTGGCGATTTATCTATCAAATATAAAATAAAATGAATAGATTTATTTCCGTTGGATTTGCTAAGCCTCATTTGAATAATCTTTAATTATTTAAATTTTAATATTAACCTTGTTTGTATTTATCTGAAAACATAAGTATTTCTATTAACATCGGAAATTCTTATTTAAAACTTACGTGATAATCTCATTCTTGAATATATGTTTCATAACTAAATGCCATATTCAAATCTAACACTCATTTCGAATAAAAACTAATATGATCTATCGAATAATGGTAAAATCATTCAAGTTGGGGTATTATAGATACCTCTCAGACCTTGGTCGAAATCATTCTTATCTTTAAGATTTGTAAAATTCAATATTCAAAATATTCGACAAACCAGAATTTGTAAACCCATTTGATTCTCAATTCTTAAACCATTTCAAAACAACGTTGTTGTTTTGAAATATTTATCTAGTTAACTTGATTAACTTAATCAAATAACCGACTTAATTCCCTTTCCTTTTGGTAATTAAAATTATGTTTAAAACTTAGTTAAGGGATTAACAAAGTTAAAAACATTATCTTGGATAATTTGTCAAATCTCAAATTCGCTATTTAACTGTATAATTAGCGTACCAAAAACTATCAATTAAAAACAGTAATTAACTCTTATAAAATATTTCTACGTTTAATAATTATTTGCTAACCTATATTTTATTAGATTAAATGGAAATCATTTAATTCAAATAATCCAATCCCTTTCAACAATTGATTTAAAACAACCTAAAAACAATATGAGTAACTGATTATAGTTAATTTCCCTTTTTAAATTAATTAATAATATAATTAATTTAAAATAATCACCTTTAATTTTTCTTAAAACGATTATTCAAAACTATTAACAACTTATGTAAATTTCTGATTTACTTTATACATTATTACTTAGCTGTTCCAATGGCATATGGTCGTTCTTTTAATAAATGACATTCAAGTCATTAACACAACAACCATACAATTCAATATTATCAACATAATATCTCAACAACATATATTTATCGTTAAAATACGCCAAATTAACACGATAACAGAACGATGTTTATTTCTGTTAATCGGGTGTCCAAACCATTTAGTCAATATAGTTTATAGTGGAACGGTAACTGTTTCCACTAGGAGATGTCAATATATAATATATAATTATGGTTAACGTAATTTAACACAACTCAAACAATTTAGAGTTGTCTGAATTACAAATCATTACAGATCAATTATTAATAGTTTATGTTAATTTTTAGTTTATGACCAAATTTACATTTATCATAATATAAATTACTTTTATACTTTAAGTATTTAAAAATCCTTTCAATTTGAAATCTTCATTATTTCAAATTCGACCAATTCATGTGCTGCTTCTACTAATCGAGCGCTTGCTCTCTTACTTTTATTCGTGTGCATTCAACTCACACATCCACTTGTCTACATACATATATAGTAAGTTTAAATACAGATATATATATATATATATATGCATAGACACACACACACACACACACATATATATCCTTTTATTTTATTCTTCCCTTTCCTTCTTTTATTTTCCTATTTCCTATTTCTTTTCTTTGGTCCAATCTAGCCCTAGCTCTTTCAGCCCATTCTTTTTCTTTTTATTTATGAGGAAACTGGGTCGAAGCCCATGGGAGAAAAAAAATTAGGCCTTCGTATAATTATCCATGCATGAACCCACTTCTTTACTCCCATTCCTTTTCTTCTTCTTGTTAGCTTCAGTAAACAACTTGCCAAACCCAAAGATGATGTGGACAGCCTCACTGATGCAC
Source organism: Allium sativum (assembly GCA_030737875.1). Taxonomy (NCBI): domain Eukaryota; kingdom Viridiplantae; phylum Streptophyta; class Magnoliopsida; order Asparagales; family Amaryllidaceae; genus Allium; species Allium sativum. The sequence continues at coordinate 473,345,574 of CM060925.1, forward strand.
ATGCACCAATGCCCTCGCCGAAGTCCATCCCTCCTGACCATCCATGCACATGTATCTTCTCCTACTAAACCCATTTCCAGCATCAGATATCATTTCGATCCCCAACATCGAAAATTGATGTTCCTACCGTGGCCTCATTACATTAATTTCGATCCAAGAAACCTTCTCGTTCTGTCACCATTCTCCACCGATCAACATAAAACTTCACCAGAGTGAAACCAACCCATGCCTCGACCTGCACCCTAATTCTGGTCTAACTCAATAGCACCTCCACCCCACAGTTCGATGTTAAAATCGTCCCTTTCAAACTCCATTGAAAACCCTAAATCAATTTCATTTGCGAAATCTATGTTATGGAAAAATTCAATACAATTTTTCCTAGGTCCCTTGCTCACTCATGCTTCACCAGATCCGACCCTATAGTTCCCGACCACCCAGATCGCCAGAGAATCCCCCTTTTTCAGTTTCAGATGAACTTAGAGTTCCTACCTCACCACAACACTAAAAATCGTTATTTTACTATTTAAATTCACGATTTAACCATACGAATCCATTAGTATACCTGAATTACTTATTTCTGATGTTTGAATTTTCATGATTTTAAACTTCTTACTATATATTTGCTGCTATATTTAAATATATAAGTATGTGTTGCAACTTTTTTTAGTATATATTACAGATATACTCAAACAATATTCATATCGAACTTAAACACTATATAATACTAGATTGGGTTAATTTGATTTTATAAGTTTGAGAGGTGAACATATTCACCCAGTTTTCAGTTACAGTAGCATTTAAAATGGGTTAACAGAGTAATATATATAACTTCAAGTGATTTGGTTTTTAATTGATACAAAACATCATTAACAAGCAAGGTCCTATATATATACTAGGTATGAACGATATATTAGTCAAGTAATGGCCCAAAGTAGGGAGTTAACAGTAAGGTTTGCTAACTGTTATAGTGTTCTGTTCTTGCTTGGTATCCAAGTTGACATGAAAATCGAATTGGATAAATATAATCTATTTAAACACGTCTGCATATATATATATATATATATATATACATACAATTATTGATGGGCAAAATTGTCGCATGCCAACAACCAAATGTGTGTGTGTGAACAATTATCCAAATAAGCAGTAAAGTATGTAAATGTAGGGAGAAATATCTTTTATAGTGGTTCGACACTAACACCTACATCCACTTTATAATCATCATTCATCATATCTTTTGTCGATTACAAGGTTGTACAAGTTCGGACAATAGCTAAGTTCGATGTGTTACAATGGAATGGCAAAATATATGCTTGTTCTACACTTTGACTAAATAACCCTTCTTCTTCTTCATTGTGAAGCGTTGACTTGGTCAACAATATCCCAGTTTAGTGTTCATGTCCATGAAGGTCAAAGTAGCTTAACAATCCTTGTTAACATTCAAGTGTTGAAGGAAAACATGCATGCCATGTTTTAACGGTCCTTGCCATCTCTCGTGGCCATGGTGGAGGTGTTGGAAGCCATTAATGAGTATTTGGAGCTCTCAAGGTCCCAAAATTCCAAGATTGAAGGACCCCAATGAAGGTCAAGGCTTGGGGTATTTATAGAAGCATGGTTAGGTGAGAGTAGGTGAGCAGCGAGACCCACAAGAGCAAATTTTGCACCCCAAAACAAGCCATATGCAGAAAATTTGCACCCCCTGGTGTGGGGTTCGAAATTTCGTACCCCTTCCCGAGGGGTTCGAAATTTCAAACCTAGCGGTGGGGTTCGAAATTTCGACCCCATCGGCGGGGTTCGAAATTTCGACCCCACCGAGGGGTTCAAAATTTCGAACTCACCAGTGGGGTTCAAAATTCCGACCCCACCAGGGGGTTTGAAATTTCGAACTCACCAGTGGAGTTCGACGTTTTGACCCCACCAAGGAGTTCGAAATTTCGACCCCACAGGGGTTCCTTTGGCTAGCTTTTTGACCAAGCCACCAAGGTTCACACACAAGAAGAAAATATGAAGTTTCACACCTTTAACCCTCGAAGACCCGATCGGATCGCCATACTCTCCTCGGCTCGCGATCGCCCCCCTTTGACCATGATCCGATCCGTCCATCGCTAGCTCTATCCGATCTGATCCACGAAGCTGATGGATGATGACCAAGACCAAGTCCACCATGATCCGAGAATGCAGGATCTCGCGACACGTGTCACCAACTGTCATATTGACCAATTCTTCATTAAGCTACGATCACGATCCGTTCCGAGCAGGAAGACACGATGATGGCCACAGACTTGGCCATCCACGATCCGACGTTTAAGGAGATTGCGACACTTGTCCACAACGGCTAATTTGACTAATTCTTCATCAAGCTGCGTACCGGTCCGAGATCTTCGGGATGTGGGCCACGTATGACCGTGATCCGTCACTAGAAATCAGCTATAAATATCCCAGAGCTTGGCATTTTTCAGGATCTTTTGGTAGTTTTGAGTATTGATTTCACCATTACTGTCATACCACTATTTCTTATCAGTTTTACTTCGAGATTATTGAGAGAAATCATAATTGTAAGAGTGAGTTTGAGAGAAATCATTGGTTGTACAAGCATTCAAAGTATAATCAATAGCATACAAAGTGGACGTAGGCTCGTTAACGCCGAACCACTATAAACCTTGTGTGTTCTTGGCTTTTTCCTCATTTTTCAGTTATAATTCTCTACGAATCAGAACAATTTGGGTGTTAGAGCCAAATTTTGATCTAACATTTTGGTGCTTTCACAGAGAACTGATTTCTCGGCATATTGGATTGTTGCTCTGTTGTTTGGATATTCAAGTCCGAAGGAAACAGTACCAAAACTTCATTGTTCAGATTTTTGAAGATTCCAGCGGCATCTGATATCATGGTCGGAAAGAAGTCTAAGGAAGTACGAGCTTCGCAGGCGGTTGAAGTCGCGAATGAAGTAGTTGAAGAAAGTGTACATGAGCAGGTTGAGGAGGGCTTCGCGGATCGCGGAGACATAGGGGCGATCCGACCCGAACGTGGCGTCACGAACCAGTTTGAAGGGGGCGCCACGATCCGAATGAGGGCGACACGAACCAAACATTTGAAGGGGTCGTCACTCGATCCCGAAACAACACTGCGAACCCTCCCCCTAATGTCACCACGATCCGACCCCAGGGGGGTTCTACGAGCCACAGACACAGGTCCACTGCGATCCGAAGTGATGACCAGACTACAACTCGACCTGGAAAGGAGGTTATGGCTCACTCTTCCCGTCCTGGTACATCTGTTTGACCTGGCTCAAGTTCTCTGCTCATAAGAGAAAATGTTGATGATCAATATGACCCCTCTGCTCCGGTCACTGAAGGAGATCTCTCTCGCTTCTCTGAAATGTGGGATAGGTTGTTTAATGAATTAGCTGCTTAAAGGCAGCAAAGCTCTGTGCTGCAGCAGAACTTAACTGCTATGGATAGAAGGATCGATGATCTCGCAAGACAAAGAACACTCCCAGTTCGCCCACTCACCCCAGAGTACTTGTCTTCATCAGAGGAATCGCCAAGACCTCCATGGAGACTGTATAAGAGGGATGAAAACATAGAGCAGCTCCGATTTGGAACCTTGCCATCACGAGAGGAAGAGACACTTGGTGTAGGACCCTCAAACTGCAACTTGAATAATCATGCCGCAACTCCTAGAGCTCAAGTTGTGGATAATCCTGTTGAGAATAGACCACCTCAGCCCCTTCGCCGTATAAATACTCGTGGTAACAGGGGGCAACGAAGCCCAATCCGAGCTCCGGACTTCGTGGATGTTCCTAGAAGGGAGATCGGAGAATTCCACCGAGCGAGAAGCGCTGATCCCGAGCCTCCGATGACCAGTACAAATGTTGCAGCTAAGGTCCATCAAATCCTGGTGGATAGCCATGGACAAAGGAATGAAGACTGGGGAATTGACCGCAGTCATACCCCTTTTACTGATGACACTCTAGACGTAACATTCCTAAGGCGCTTCAACATGCCTCAGATGAACCGTTACGTGGGTAGATCTGATCCAATCCAACATCTAATGAGATATTCTTGGTCAATGACCGCTGCCGCAGCCTCTGACGCTGTAAAGTGCAAAGCATTCCCTATATTTCTGGAGGATGTAGCGTTATTATGGTTTACTCGCTTACCAGCAAGATCAATTTCCAGTTTCAGGGAGTTGAGTGAAAGGTTCGTGGAACAGTTCCACATTTATGCACAGATGTCAAAGAGTGTGATTGACCTGTTCCTCGTCAAACAACGACCAGGCGAGAGCTTGAGAGTGTATCTGGATCGTTTCAACCTAGCCGCCACCGAAGTCAAGGATCCCCATGAGCCAACTGTTGTGGCAGCCCTAATTGATGGGGTAGATAAAGATACTGAATTCGGGAGATACCTGGCCGACAAGCCACCTCATACTAGAGAATTGTTCTACGAGAAAGCAAACGTACGCTTACGTCAGGAGGAGGTATATGCTAACCGGAAGATGAAAATGGAAAATAAGGAGGAAATCCAAAGTAATGTGGCCATCAAGCAAACCGTAGACAGCTCGGGAAAGGTTAAAGTCAATGTTGGAAACCGAAACCAGGGCAGCGACCACCAGTCAGGAAACAATGGTAACAACAGTAATGGAAATAATCGAAAGAGAAATCGGGGGAACGACTCCCAGAGAAGGACCCGTCCCAGGTCTTTCGAAAATTATACGCCAATAAATGATACTTTGGAGAATATATTCGTAGACTCGTACAACGTTCTCCAACATAAAAGGCCTCCTCCAAGAGATTCGATGGAGAAAGAACGTGAGATGGGGAAGTTTTGTCTCTTCCATCAGACTCACGGCCACTCTACAAATGAATGTCGTCATCTGAGAGACGTAGTTGAGAGGCTGCTCCGAGAAGGGAAGTTGGATGAGTACCGGGTGACTCCTAGAGATAGGGGGCAAGCTATTCAGACCCCGAACCAAAACCAGAATCAACCTACTGCCAGGCCAACTGTCCAGCAAAAAGGAAAGGATCTTGTTATCAATACCATAATCGGAGGACTTCACCTAGCTGGGCATAGTTTCAAGGCGATGGATCAGTACGTAAACGCAGCAAAGCAGCATCTTGAGACAGGAGAGTGTAGCAACCCTGAGGACAATGTCCCGGTAAAACAACAAAAGATGATGTCAGATGACGTCATTTTCCGCAATCGAGAGAGTATTGGAGTCCACGCTCCGACCAAGGATCCATTTGTAATCGCAGTTCCTATTGGCCCGGCCACCGTCCATAAAGTTTTAGTGGATAACGGGAGTTCAGTTAACATTCTATTCAAAAAGACGTTCGATCAAATGAACCTTGAATTGAAAGATTTAAAGCCGTGTGAAGGATGGATCCGTGGATTTAACGGAGCTTCGACTGCTCCAATGGGATATGTAGAGCTGCCGGTAACACTTGGGGAAGGAGAACGCCAGAGAGTGAGAATTCTTCCCTTCGTGGTTTTGGGTATTGAATCGCCTTATAATGCCTTCTTGGGCCGACTGGCCCTAGCAAAGTTTAGAGCTTGTATAGCCCCCTGGTGCTTGTTATTGAAGTTTCCTACGGAAGCTGGTGTTGGCATAGTCAGAGGAGATCAAGTTGCTGCATGAGCATGTTACATTGCAGAGCTAAAGCTACTCCGTAAAGGAAGAAATTTAGAAACTAAAGACGCTTCTTCCCCCACAAGGGAGGAGACGTCATAGCAATTAAAGAGAATGACTATAGGTGAGTCGCCCAGAGAACTGCCCGAGGATATAGATCCCAGAGAGGACGAAGAGACTGGGGGTAGAATGGCGGCTCCCAACGAAACGACTGTGGATGTACCGATCGATGATAGTGACCCAGAGAATGTCCTGAAGATTAGATCCCAGTTGGATCCAGTTCGAGCTAAAGAACTGACGGATTTCCTTAAAGATAACTTGGATGTATTTGCTTGGACCCACGCGGACATGTGTGGGATGTCTCCATCAATCATGAGCCACTCATTGAGCATTAACCCAAAGCATCCCCCTGTAAAAAAAAGGCGAATGCTGGGCCCAGAGAGGTCCGTAGCCTTGAAAGAAGAAGTTGAAAAATTAAGAAGTAACGGATTCATCAGAGACTCAACCTACCCAGATTGGATTTCAAATCCAGTTTTGGTAAAGAAGGCCAATGAGAAGTGGCGTACGTGTATTGATTTTTCAGATTTGAATAAAGCCTGCCCAAAAGATAGCTTTCCGTTACCCAGAATTGATCAGTTGGTAGATTCAACGGCGGGTCATGAGCTTCTCTCTTTCATGGATGCTTATTCAGGATATAACCAGATCCCTATGCATGTTCCAGATCAAGAGCACACTAGCTTCATTACGGACCTGGGATTATACTGCTACGTGGTAATACCTTTTGGTTTGAAGAACGCAGGTGCTACATATAAACGGTTAGTGAACAGAATGTTCTATAACCAGATTGGGAAAACTATGGAGATATATGTTGACGACATGTTGGTTAAGTCCAGACAATCATCCAATCACACTACAGACTTGGCAGAGATGTTTGGTATTCTTCGAAAGTATGGTATGAAACTCAACCTAACGAAATGCTCATTTGGGGTTGCCTTCGGGAAATTCTTGGGATTCATCGTCAGCTCGCGCGGGATTGAGATTAATCTAGACCAGATCGCAGCAATCAGAGGCATTCAGGATCCTAGACAAATCAAAGATGTGCAAAGCCTTGCAGGGAAAGTAGCAGCATTAAGCAGATTCATCTCTAGAGCGACAGACAAATGCATTCCATTCTTTGAATTGATAAAGCGAGGAAAACGCAATTTTAAGTGGACTCCTGATTGCATTGAAGCATTTCAGAACCTGCTGAATCATCTGGAGAGACCCCCGATACTGTCTAAGCCAGTGGATCATGAGGATTTATTCGTGTACTTAGCAGTGTCTTCCCACGCGATCAGCTCAGCGTTAGCGAGAGAAGAAGACAAGGTTCAAAGGCCAGTGTACTACGTGAGTAAAAAATTGGCGGCAGCTGAGCGCAATTATCCGAGGATAGAAAAGCTGGCGTACAGTTTATTGATTGCATCTAGGAAGCTTCGACATTATTTCCAAGCTCATCCTATTACCGTGTACACTGATCATCCGCTCAAGCAAGTTCTACAGAGACCAGAAGCTTTTGGAAGGCTGCTCAAATGGAACATTGAACTGAGTCAATTTGATTTGAATTTTCATCCCCGACGATCGATACGGGTGCAAGTGCTGGCAGATTTCATAGCAGAATTTACTGTCTCGGAGGATGACATGGTAAACGAAGAGGTTGACCCACCAAAATTACTTCTCGATCCCAGTGCATGGAAATTGTATATTGATGGTGCTAGGAATGATAAACGATCCGGTGCCGGAGTGGTGCTGGAAACTCCTGAGAAACGACTGATATCCTATGCTATCCGGTTGGAATTTCACACCACTAACAACAACTCTGAATATGAAGCCCTAATAGCCGGGCTGAGGATCGCAAAGGAATTAGAGATTGCGAAGCTGGACATATTTTGTGATTCCAAGTTGGTTGTAAATCAGGTCACTGGAAAGTTCCAAGCTAAGAGCCCAAGAATGATTTCGTATTTGGAGAAAGTGAAGGAGTTGTTGACTGGCTTTGATCACTACAGTATATCCCATATACTGCGGTCAGAGAACCAACAGGCGGACAAGTTAGCGAAGATGGCTAGCTCCGACGATCCTGAAGATGCCGGGCTAGCCCCAGTTGAAGTACTTCAGTTCCCTAGCATAGGTCAAATGGAAATTGATCCGATACTAGAGACTGAGCCAGAAAGGGAGTCATGGAGGACCCCTCTAAAGAATTTCTTGATGAATGGAATGCTTCCGACCAAGAAGACCGAGAGGCGTAAAATAATCCGTAAAGCTTCCCGATACGTTCTGCAAGGCGGAGTCCTGTACAGACAGGGATTTTCGATGCCTCTTCTCCAGTTTATAGCCCATGACGACATCAGGCGTGTACTGCAGGAAGTACATGAGGGTGAATGTGGTGACCATACTGGGGGACAAACATTGGCAAAAAAGGTGTTGCGATATGGTTACTTTTGGCCTACCATAAACAATGATGCGGCAAAATATGCACGACGTTGTGATGCATGCCAAAGATTTTCAAAAATTCCCAGGGCACCTCGTGGCCAGTTAAAGACAATGGCGAGTCCATGGCCTTTCGCTATGTGGGGAATTGATATCATCGGAAGCCTCCCTATAGCAAAGGGCGGAGCAAAGTTCGTTATTGTAGCTGTAGAGTACTTCACCAAATGGGTCGAGGCTGAGCCGTTAACTACAATCACAACCAAGCGAGTGATTAATTTTGTTGTTAGAAACATTATTTGCCGATTTGGGATCCCGAAGATCGTCATAACTGACAATGGAACCCAGTTTCATAGCAACGAGTTTAGGGATTTCTGCCTGAAGTACCACATTGAGAAACAATACATCTCTGTGGCACATCCGCAGTCGAACGGACAGGTCGAAGCAGCAAATAAAGTGATTAAGTCCATTATCAAAAGAAGATTGAAGCGGGCCAAAGCCATGTGGGTCGATGAATTACCTTTGGCATTATGGGCCTACAGGACAACGTATAAATCGGCGACAGGCCATACTCCCTTCTCTCTTGCTTTTGGAGCAGAGGCAGTCATCCTGGTCGAGCTAAAAGTACCATCTCACCGAGTCACTTACTACGATCCGATGACTAATAACGAATTGCTCCTTGAATCCCTAGATACAATAGAGGAGAAAAGGGATGAAGCAGACCTGCGTGCCTTGAGACACAAGCAACAGGTCGCTAGATACTACAACAAAAGAGTTCGAGCCCGAACCTTTGAACCCGGAGACTTGGTTCTGAAGCGTGTCTTTCCACCCCCAACTCATATGGGTGCGAAGTGGGAAGGACCATACTCCGTTCTACGAAGGCTTGATAATGGAACCTTCAAGCTAGCAACCGTAGATGGAGAAGAAATCCCCAGATTGTGGAATGCCCAACATTTGCGGCCTTATCTGACGTAAAGTCATCAGATTTATTCTTTTGTTTCATAGGACCATGTAAAAGGCATGACTTGCCTAGAATAGTCCAATGTCTTGAGCAAAGGATTATAAAGTGGACGTAGGTCACGATTTGACCGAACCACTATAAAAATATTGTGTGTCGTTTACCTTTATTTGCACTATTATTTATCTGCTCTTCTATCTTTATAAAGTTTGCTGTAAAATCATATAGCGATCACAGAAACATGCAATTCTAGGTGCCTTCCATCTGAATAGAGAGTAATCCGTAGCTAGAACGATGAAGGTGCAATAAAGTGAATCACACTATTGATTGCGCTCTAACTCTCCAGAGCCGAGAGAAAACGCAAAGGACACGAAAATAACGTCCACATAGCAAGGCGATGCACCATGATAAGAACCGCCTTGACCGAACTCTAACCTTGGCGACCGCCAGGATAGTATAAAAGCGTCTGTGATTAAGCACTGAGAAAGAGCTCTTACCCCGCTGAAGGATCAGGGGGCGACTGAACAGTTGAGCTCGAACTCTAACCTTGGCGACCGCCAGGAGAGTATAAAAGCATCTGAGATTAAGCGCTGAGAAAGAGCTCTTACCCCGCTGAAGGATCGGGGGGGGGGGGGGGTGGGGGCTGAACAGTTGAGCTCGAACTCTACCCATGGCGACCGCCAGGAGAGTATAAAAGCGTCTATGATTAAGCGCTGAGAAGGATGCTGGAGGCCCAGCGCCCCCAGAATTTCTACCTCGCCGAAGGATCGGTGAGCAGATCCTGATACGAGTTCGAACTTTAACCCGCTGACGGATCGGGAAAGTATAGACGTACTGTAGATTTGGTGCCTTAAGGACTATAATCCCACTAAAAATTCCAAGTCCCCCGTATTTAGAGATAGGGGGCGACGTGCATAGAAATTTTTTAATTTTTTCTGTCGCTTGAAGGATTTGTAATATAATTTCAACTTGATTATAGTCAAATGACTTGTGACTAAGTGTGAAGAGTTTATTGAATGCAGGTACACGATGACGCAAAAGAAATAAACTTTCATTCATAAACTGCAAGCTTACAAGATAAAGAGGAACCTAAACAAAAGTGAGGGCCATTCTCACGATTACATTTCATGGCCAGTGGAAAGCATAAAAATCCTAAGGACAAAATATGAACTGATATCTGCATCCTACTCATGCTGGGGGGGGGGGGAGGAGGCTATGTGGGCTTCTTGCTCTTCTTCTGCTTCCCCGACTCCTCCTTATCAACATCCGAACGATCACCTTTTTTTCCTCTTCCTCTTATCAACAAGAGGCTCTGGCGAAGAACTAAAGGATTGAGAGGCTAGTTGTGAAGTTATTAATCGGGAGGAAAATCTTACGACCAACCCAGTTTTGGGATCGATCTCGGAAATAGGGGGCACATATACTGGATCCTGTTCCCCTTTTATAAGGAGCAACTGCTTCTCCTCTTCGGCCTGTTGTTCAACCAAGGTTTCCTCATCATCGCCTCTGATTTCTTTGGTAATGGCGACTTCCTCTTCATCGCCGTCATGGCGCCCGTCCATATCTCTCAAAGCCTCGATGGGCTCAGCATCTAGGGGGACATCAGCACCAACGCTTGGCGGGATGTCAACCTTCTCTACCTTTGTCTTCTTCTCAGCATCCTTATCAACTGGCCCGCCACCTATATCATGAGAAACAAATGCTATTTTGAGAGAGAATGCGGTTTTCTCAGTTGATTGTTTGGCAAGACGACGAAAAGTGATAATTGCTTTGACAAATTGCGGAGAAAATATAGAGATACCTTCCGTCGATCCTCCATCCAAACTAGCAGCAAAACCTCCAACAGCTGGTGGAGTTGGACCCAGAGGAATCAATGGATCGTCGGGATTGTATTCCTCAATTTCGGAGGCCTTGGACTCTGCAGCTGAGCTCGAACCTTCTTCAATTTTATCTTTGCACTTGGCCTAAGTTTTCTCTTTATCAATCTCTTCTTGGAGTAGGCGTCTGCCTTTCTCTAAATCCTCAGGTTTGTTATCCCTAAGAATGGTCCACGTCAACTCATTCTCATCAATCTCATTGACTCCTAATCGCTGTTTCTCACTCTGAACGATTGCATCCCATATGTTGGCTAAAGTGACATGGTAGTTCGGGATCTAGGAGATGTTATGGGTCTTGATGACCTGGCCAAGGAAGTCAAACAGCATTTCTTCAAATCCTTCAATATCTTTCTCTCTCTCGAGGAGCTTTTCATTAAAAACAGTTGCCATTTCAATGGCACTTTCCACATTATTTTCAGCAAGAATTGCGCGCTTCTCTGCACGCGCGAGTTGATCATTCAGAATCGCCCTCTCTTTTTCGGCCAGAGCTAAACTATCTTTCAAGCTTGCCTTTTCTTTCTCCCAAGCAGCTTTTTCAGCTTCAAAATGATCCCGTGCTGTTTTCAGTTCAGTGTTAACCATCCTGAGATCTTCCACCTCCTTCTTCAATGACGCACGCTCTTTACTGTTAGAATCGAGCTCATTATGAAAACGTTGCCTGGCCTCCTCCAGCTCTGTCTTGTAATTTTTAGCATCTCGTTAAGCCAAGGCAAGCAAAGATTGTGAATCTTCCAAGTCCTTTTCCATTTTTATCCTGGCCCTTTCATTGTTATCTATCTTCACTTTGGACCTGTGCGCTTCCATCTCTAGCGTTCGGATGACGTCTGAAAGATTGACAGCATGTTTCTTCATCGCCTCATATTGCTTGGCTACATGGCGAACGTGTCTGATGACTTTAGTATCCCAATTCCTAGGGACTGGTTCCAGAGTTGGAATGAACATCATCCTTTCTAAGAAGATATCGGGGAATTGTTCTCATAATTTTTCCAGCTTAGCCCGAGTCTCAGGACCATGGATATAACCTCGTGCCCCGGGGGCACTCAAACTTTGTTGGCTGGAAGGGACAATGTCAATTTTCTCCTTCTCAGAATCCTTGTTTGTATCCTTGTTTTTATCCTTAGGCTCGTGGTGCTTTTTGGATGATCTGCTGTGAGATGGTGCGCTCTTCGGAGGAGTTAAGTCTTTGGGAAGTTGTTTTCCCCCTGTAGGTGGCACTGGATGACTGGGAGGCTTTCCAGAGGTTTTTTTTGACGGAGATCTGGACCGTGAAGAAGTAGGCTTGTGAGAATCCCGGGACCAATGGCTGTCTCCCCCTCGGCTGCTGCTACGAGCATGCTCAGGATTTGGATGAAGACTAGGTGTGCCTTCACGAAGAGAGCGATAGGAATAAGATCGTTTGCGAGACATCTTTCCTACAAAAGTAACAAGTACATATTAAAACCTTGAATACTGTTGGTATAAAAGTGTGGGGTCAGACAGTGCATGTGATTTGTGCATCCCATATAATTCCCCCTAACAGACCAGGGCCCGAAGGTAGGCTCGTCTGGGTAGTCTCTCGTTCTTCAACTGGAACAGTTGTTTCCTCAGAAATAGGAAAAAATGGCTCCCCTTCGAAGTCCTCCTGTGTATATACATCGTCGGGTATAGGAATCTTGCTCAATTCTTTAAACAACTGCTCCTCTGTTAAATCATCGGGAGCAGCAGCTTCAACTGGTAGAGATGCCCTTGAGGGGAAACCCCCCGGAGAGGCTGGGATTTCTTTAGACTCGTCAGCACGGGCTTCATCTCCTCTATATACATTTAAGTCTTCGTCGTCCTGGTTAATTATCGGCGAAAGACTCTTATGAAGCTTAGTTGTCTTTGCTGCCTGTGACGTTCCTTCTCCCTTGGTCGGGGGCACGTATTTGTAAGGTTTGCCACCCACACCAAGTCCAAACCTTATATCCAGAAGGCAGTGCTTGTGAAGATTCTCGTCAGTAATACATTTCTTGATCTTTAGGAAATCGGATTTGCTTTTCAGAAGAAGGGATAGTCGATTACTGTACACCGAGCCTTCCGTCTTTGGAAAGGTGTGATCTGCATAGAGAAAAGAAGCATGTTAGCACTTCAATTTCTTAAACAAGTTATTCATTCAAAGGTTTAAAATTTACTTGATTTAAGCCATCTTCTTGCACACCCAGCCTGTCTCTTTATGTAGAACCAATCGGCCTTGGGATCCCCTATGTTGATGTAACCGTCAGATAAGACCTTCCTATTTGCTACCGATTCGAAGAAAGAAAAATTTGGGGTTGCCGTAGAGCGATGCTCGAAAAGGTAATAGAATTTCAAATCTTTAAACGTGAGATCAGTTTGCAGGATTTTCGCATATGCGATGTATAGAGTGTAGAGGGCTGCGTAGGCATTGGGATGAAGCTGCATCGGAGCAATACCCAATCGTTTTGAGGTCTCAATAACGATTGGAGGAAATGGAGGAATAGCGCCTACCTAGCACATAAGTCGGCTAACTGTCATATACCCCTCCAGAGCCAGATGAGGTCTATCTTCGCTACCGGGTGTCCTCACATCATCCCAGGGGATCCCGTGTTTCAAGCAAATTTTCTTAAGCTTTATGTCATCAAGTTTGGAAGCTAAAGAGTCAGTGAATTTCTCTATTCCTAGTGCACCAGGAATCTCGTCGGGAGCTCGGTCGTCTACTTCAGACTCCTCATCAACTGAGGTACTCTCAGATGGATCCGATTTCGTTTCTACCTCATATTCGGATCCAAAATCCTCACCCTCTGGATTAATTGGAAGAGCCTCGGGGTTGTGGTGCTCAGACATCCCGGGATCCATCTCTGTATTAGATCTTGAAGGGGAACGGTTATCCGACATTACTGTTTAGGCGAGTAAACATGAGAAATAAGAATATAATTACCCGTCCCCCGTGTGTGTAAGTGCAAGTGTGTGCCTGTGCATACATGGAAGAAAAGCATAAAGATTAGCTACGTAAGCAAGGTATTGTTCGTAATGCGCTATCAAGTTACGTTGTCATTCAGTCCAGAAGGATTGTCTTAAGGCTCTAACCTAACTGTCCATTGGCATACCAGAGTTAATTTGGATTGTTTATTTAGCAAGTTCATCGGATCGCAAAACAGGGCCCGGATCGTAATATGTCTTCGGATCGTGGAGGATGGATCGTGGGGCAAGGGTCAGATCGTGGTGAGTCTTTCGCGATCCACGGCTCTTCGTCCCCTCATGAATCAGCAATCCATTCTCTACCACGATCCGATCCGTTCTACCCCACTTCTTCCGCCTACCACCTTCACGATCCACTACCTCGCCATCATCACGATCCGAACCCAAGCCTCACTCACGGCCCGAACTAGTCGGCTCCTCCTCCTTCTTCTTCTCTCCTCTCCGTGTCTGAGCTCGAACAACAAGATCCATGGTGCCTTGTCAGCCTCCCAAGCCTCAAATGTCACACAACTCCTCCGCTCTCTCCTCTCAAACCAGCGAAAACCCAAGAAAAATGAGAGAGAGATCGTACAAAAGCATTCTCAAATATAATTACCTTTTTTAAATCAGGAAACAAGTGGATTTTCGAAGAGTTAAAAGCTAGGATTTTAATGAGTAGGCTGGCGGCGACGAAAGAACAAGAAGGAGAGAAAGAGAAGAGGGAGCGGATTATATAGCCGGATCAAATGTCCCTTCATCTCCCCTTTTTTGTCGCGACTTGATCCACGAAAGTCCACGGGCCGCGAACCAAAGCCCATTACGTTTCCTTGAGAAGCCCAAATGTCCACCGAGCACGAGACGAATACTTCACCCCTCGGATCGTGAGACTCTTACGCGATCCGAACCGACAGGTCACGTACCAAAGTGAAAATTTGGAAATACTTGCAAAAAAAAATCAGAAGTTTACCTGGCAATTTTTCATTAAAGCATCCGGAAATTCCAGATAGAAGAGCTACCCGATAACCAAAGAAATGACTGAAGATCGACTGAATATTTATGCTAATCGAGGAACACGACTCTTCGAAGCAGTACAACGTTTCAGATAGACACGGCCTCTGATTTGCATCTTTCTGTGAAAAGACGTCTATGCGATTTCAAAGCATGTTCCATCCTCGATAAAACATACTTCGAGGGGGCAAAATGTTGGCTAGCTTTTTGATCAAGCCACCAAGGTTCACACACAAGAAGAAAATATGAAGTTTAACACCTTTAACCCTCGAAGACCCGATCGGACCGCCATACTCCCCTCGGTTCGCGATCGCCCCCCTTTGACTACGATCCGATCCGTCCATCGCTAGCTCGATCCGATCCGATCCGATCCACGAAGCTGATGGATGATGACCAAGACCAAGTCCACCACGACCCGAGAATGCAGGATCTCGCGACATGTGTCACCAACTGTCATATTGACCAATTCTTCATTAAGCTACGATCACGATCCGATCCGAGCAGGAAGACACGATGATGGTCACGGACTTGGTCATCCACGATCCGATGTTTAAGGAGATCGCGACACTTGTCCACAACGGCTAATTTGACTAATTCTTCATCAAGATGCGAACCGGTCTGAGATCTTCGAGATGTGAGCCACGTATGACCGCGATCCGTCACTAGAAATCAGCTATAAATAGCCCAGAGCTTGGCATTTTTCAGGATCTTTTGGCAGTTTTGAGTATTGATTTCACCATTTCTATCATACCACTATTTCTTATCAGTTTTACTTCGAGATTTTTGAGAGAAATCATAATAGTAAGAGTGAGTTTGAGAGAAATCATTGGTTGTACTAGCATTCAAAATATAATCAATAGCATATAAAGTGGACGTAGGCTCATTAACGCCGAACCACTATAAACCTTGTGTGTTCTCTGCTTTTTCCTCATTTTTCAGTTATAATTCTCTACGAATCAGAACAATTTGGGTGTTAGAGCCAAATTTTGATCTAACAGGTTCGAAATTTTGACCCTACTAAGGGGGTATGAAATTTCGAACACCCTGGTAGGGTGCGAAATTTCGACCCCACCGGGAGGAGCAAAATTTTGAACACCATGGAGAGGTTCAAAATTGATAGAGAATGACGTTGAAATCATACTGCCGAGGGAGTTGAAATTCTTGAATGCGAAGTGAAGGAATCTGAGTTTTCATGAGTCTGAACTACAGGGATCTGAGCTTCCGGCATGGAGAAAATCGGATGAATCCGGTGGTGCCTACATTTTTGACTTAACCGGCTAGGTCAATCGCCGCCAGGACTGCGGGGACCCAGAACCCCACCAACGCTACACCCGGACCCGCTTGATGGCTCGCCTTCGGATCGGAGCACGGCTCGCCTTTGGCTCGAAGCACGACTCGACTAACAGTTCATTGAGCCCGACAGAGGCCATCTGAAAGAGACTTCGGGTCTCCTTGTGTTTGCGATGCGGCTTCGACCCAACTGATTTGTATTTGTTGACGCCTGAGCGCGTCTCTCACCAAATACTTGAAGTGTGATAGATTTGACAAAAAAGCGTGTCAACAACAATCATGAATAGTTTTAAGAGTTTACTCACCTTTAAGTTTATAGTTTACTCTCTATTTTATGCTTGTTCAATTTTAGGTCATAGGTATATATAAAAATTAAATAAATTAAATTAAACCATGCATTCATCATAACAAATAACAACTAGATTTAAATGGGAACATAGGGAAAAGTTACTCGCATTGGTTTAGCGTCCCTTATTATATGCATTTCTATCCAGTTCTTACTCTTAATTTGCTTCCATTACATTTCAATTCGGCTGCCATCTTTTTTGATTTTAGTTTGCTGATTTTTATGAGGGAGATCACTGCATTAACTGGTGTATTTATAGGGATATAAAAGCAATAATATAATGGGATATCTAAGGCTTGTATGGGGAAGGTAGCATAGCAGCTTCAGGGAAAGTTGCCTTATGATTAGAAAGGATATAGCTATGCCATCCATAGTTGTGCATATATTGATATGAAAAGAACTATGCCTAAGGTTTAATTAGCTGTGAATATGAATGACAAGATACGGTGGAAAATTATCTGATGGATGGAAGGACAACAGGAGGAAAACTAAATGTTCCTAGTGATGCAATTGAAAACACAATAGCCTAGGTGTTGATATTTTTATCAGATAAATGTGCATGGATATGTGCTGTTAATATAAAAGAAATAATCAAACTTGGTGGTCAAGTTGTTCAACTATTGGATGCTGATTTTATATGATAATATATGTTGTCTTGTTTGATCGAAATAGAAAGAAAAGAAATACGATTCTTGCTTTTAGATGATGGATGAAAGGAGTGAACTTATGGCTAGTTCATATATTAGTTGTTGTTCCTTCCTTGAAAAGAAACCTAGGGTGGTAGCTAGTGCAGTGATTGAGATAAAGTGTACAATATGTGTAAATTTATAAGGAAATGAGGCTTCAAATTGGGTAGTTAGCTACTTTCTTAAATATGCAGGGTAGTTTAATTTGATAGGATTAGTGACAAGTTACTAGTTGGTTCTAAGTTGTTTTTAAAAGGAATTCTGGTGGTTACGTTATTTCCCAAGTTTCAAATGTTACATATAAGTGATTTAGAAATGTTACTTTATAAGAATTGGGTATTATTTATCACACAGTATCTGTTTTCTTCCAATTTTCTATATTCTGTTGTCTACTTAAACATTCATTGGTTCATTCAGAATCCTTTATAATATTTAATATACCCAATTGTATTAATTCCTTAATATAATTATGACAAAATTCATCAAAAGTCGGTTCGTTACATGTTGTATCGGCTAGAATGATGAGAAGAAATGCTCTATGTATCAGATCGGTGATGGAGTGATTGAGTTGTACATATTTGGATTGCATGGATTGGTCATTGGTAATGGATCACATGGATTGCATTGATCGGTCGTTGATAATGGATCGCATGGATCACATGGGTCGGTCGTTGTTAATGGATCGCATGGATTAGTTGGTGGTGATGGATCGCGTGGATTGATCGGTACGTGATGGATCGTGGATCGCATAGGGACTGGGTCAGCACAAACGCAAGTGTCGAGTCGGCTGCAACTTTGTGCAAGAAGGTACAAGGCTTGTGATGGATCAGTGGCTTGATGATTTGTTTGTATCGTGAAAGCATGGCTCGGTCGGGTCATTCGTGGTGATTGGGTTGTCAGAACTGGTGGGAGAGAGTGCTGCCTGGATCGAGTGCGATCCATATGGATCAGTGGGAAATTCATAGGTAGCCGGGGACGATCCATATAATATTTACCAATTAAAGTTGATTTTTGGTGATTCGACGATGGGCGTAGCTTCAATGTGAATTCAGGTGGAATGTTCGAAGCATGGTTGAGTAATCGTTGATCGTGGGATGATGCAACGAAGTTATGAAGATGACTCAAGGAGATTTGAGGTCATAGATAATGGCTTGCTCGAGAAGGCGCTTGAGCTTGTGATTTTCGTCAAGGCAGATGACTAGATTGAAGTGTCAAGGGATCGTTGTTAGTCGGAGGTTATGGGGGACTCAAAGCATGGGTATAATAGGGGCACCCAAAGACTAGGTGGTCGAGTATGCTGGGTAGCCACGATGGTCCTAGATACGAGTCACGATGGCGTATGGAGCTTTGCTAGAACCGGGGTTACCATTAGCCCTTGACGGATGGTAGGATGGGCCAGTCATACGATTAACAATGGATTTAAGGCAAGGAAGACGGTCGTAGCCAGAGTCATGGATGTTATTGTTTGCTTGTATCGTCTTGTATGGATTATTCGACATTAAGGGAGATATTTCTTGGGTGCTTATCTGATGTTGCTTTAGGCCTTCGGGGTTTGTGCTTGGGAGGTATTGAATTTGATTGGGTTGGTACATGCTTGATAATTATTGCTATGAATATTACTGTTTGTTTCTTCTCTAATTCTCTGGGAAGTCTATCAACGTAGGTTGTGGAAGAGAAGTGGGTTTGGGAATTCTTCTTTATTGATGTGTTAGCTGATCGGATGATTGACTGCCTATTATCCATATAATTTATTCATGATGTTGATAGTTGTTTTATCGCTCATTATGACTGTTGTCTGAATCAAGGTTTTATGTTTCCTTTTTATTACCTTGGGTTGTTCATCCATGTTGTGGATGGACAGACTAGGTGGTAGGTAGTAGATCTTGATGAGGACGACACTGCTGAGCGACGACGAGATGGAGAGTGACGTATTACTATCTACTATACATGGTTATTGTTTCCGCTGTTGTTGTTGATATGCTACTCTGAGTGAATTTGTAGTAAGGCTTTTTGTACAGATTCTGATGTAATCTAGTTGTTGTACAGATATTTTCATAATGATATGAAAAGTTTAAGATTATGTTCAATTGTGCTTCGCTTTTATTCCATTGAAAAAGCTAAAAGTCCATCTAACACTTGGAAATCTTAAGATTAAAGTTATGCTAGAACCTAATTTGACCAACTTAGAATAAAGGGCTATATACACTGTGTAGTGCACATAAAAATTGATCTTAGATTTTTTAATCTTCCCACTGACTGGCATTTATATTTTGATCCATATATATATATATATATATATATATATATATATATATATATATATATATATATATATATATATATGACGAGTGTTCAGTAGCACCCCTAACAGAGCTAACACCTTGATGGCCCCCTTGTTTTCCACTACACAACCCATTTCTCTCTCTCTCCACTAACTTTATCTTCCTCCTCTATCTTATTTAACAATAAATGAAAGGTAGAGAAGGGAGGCTAAAGGGGTGCTCCATTTTTAGGGTGCCATTGAACACCGCTCTATACATACACACACACACACACACACACACACACACACATATATATATATATATATATAAGCGCAGTTTCCTCTCTTCCATGAGGAGAGAAAGAAGAGGCGAATTTTCATGGGAGGACCGCCCATAACTCATGCACTTAACGAGTGGAATAATGAGCTGAAAGACGTGCCATGCAGCTATGAACGATCATCAAAGGGTAGACTTACACAGAACCTGTCGTATAACTCACAACGCAAGGATAAAATATAGCAGAACATATACAACAGGCAATAATAGTGAAGCAGAATTGAGCAGAATCTTAAACCCTTTCATAACACCATGAAATATACTGTAACACTCGTAATTTTAAAGAACATTAATGACAATAAACTTAAGATTAATTAATTTAATATTAGGAATTAAGTAAAATGGACTATACCATTGTGTTCGTCTCGGAATTCTGGTTCAGATAGACTCCGAGTTTGCGTAAAACGGACAATGTATGAAGAAGTTATGAGCATTAGAAGTTTGTATACACACAAGGGTGTTTTATTTATTTATATATAAATAAATTCAAACCGACTCATCAAAGCAGGAAATGACGTCGACCCCTAAATGGGGTGGGTGGACCTATGGGTCGACACCCTAAGGTGTGGGTATACCCATGGGTCGACCCCCAAAGGGGGAGGGGGTAGACCCTCTCAGATTTGGGGAAATTCTGAAGTGCGAGTTTGGACTATTTTGTGGTCATATTCGTTGCTGACTCAATATCTGGAGGATGTCTGGACTCTGCCATTCTTCTTCCTCCTTAAATCTATTCAGAAAATAGAATAATTAGTCAAAGCAAAATCTGATGCAAGATCTGGAGGAAAAGAATGTATATTTCTGCAAATGGGTGTTCAGAATTCTGATCGAAGTGAGGTAAATTCTTGGATCTGGTTAATTAAATTTCTTTTCTTTCTTCCCTTTTCTTTTAGTCTGAGAATTTTGAATCCATAGTTTTTTACATTCTAGATTCATTTAAGAGAGCCAGTGAATGCTAGACCTGGACCAGATTCATGAACTAGAAAGCTATTAGGTGAGTGGATTTAGGTTATGCCTTTTTGCTAATGGTCTATTTATTGTTTGGCATTCCCCGTTAATACGTATAATAAATCTGTTGAGATGTTTAACCTGTTGTAATCTAATGAAATGTTTAACATGCTGTAATCTGCTGAAATGATTAATCTGCTAAACTGTAAACCTGCTGAAAGCTGTTGAAATTAGTACTATGGATTATGGCTGGAAATTTGGGGTTGTATGAACATGTAAATCTGTAGGCTTAATTCAAGGTTAAGTGGAACATGTTGATGAAATTGTAAGTGTACCTGTTAAATCTGAGGGGTTAAGTAAATCTGTTTAATCTGTTGGGATTATATAAAGCCTATTTCCATCAATCACCTATCTGAATTGGGAACTTCTACGAACATTGTAATTATAAAATTTACAGTAAATATGAATATTTGTTAAAGAATATTATTATGCTAAAAGATTGTAAATAAGAATTACAGTAAAATTTGGAAGAATGAGTACGCCTAAATTTACGGTAAATAGAGAATTGTAACAGCACTTAGACAGGAGGTTAAATTCAGCTTATGGTAGAAGTCTGCCCCGAACCGCCTGGCAAATCCAGCATCCACAAGTGGTTAATTTAATGTGAGAGGTATGGTGCATAAACATACATATATAAGACACAAGGTTAAGTCCAACTTGTGGTAGAAGTCTGCCCAGAACCGCCCGACAAATCCAACATCCACAAGTAGTCGGCTTAATGTGATATGTCTGGTGCATAAATACATACATACATACATATATATATATATATATATATATATATATATATGAATATATGTATATAACAGGATAGAAATAAATGACATTAATTATGATTAATAAAAATGAAGGAAAGTTACAATAGTAAATGAATTGG
This sequence comes from Allium sativum, assembly GCA_030737875.1. NCBI lineage: Eukaryota > Viridiplantae > Streptophyta > Magnoliopsida > Asparagales > Amaryllidaceae > Allium > Allium sativum. Next base: position 473,367,243 of record CM060925.1, read on the forward strand.
AATGAACGGGGAATGATAATGACCTATTATGAATAAACCTGAAGGGGAAGAGGAAAGATAATAAGTAGGCTTGTCCTAGATACAAGTGTAAATTATAAATTAGGTAATAATAAACGATAGAGGGAATGAGATAACTTATGTAATGAGATAATTTGTACTTAATTATAAGTTAAGTAATCTGTAAATCTGGAAACCTGAAACCTGCAGTTTGTGATAAATGAAAAAAAGAGGGGAAACTTATGAAATGCAATTGTTAACGATATTTTTCATCAATACCGGAGGTAGGTCAATGGTGATGGATTTAAGGGAAAGAAGTGGGTTGTTTAGCCTTCGCAAGCTTGGATTGGTTCTTTGACCCTAGATGTCGAGTCTTTGGAAAAAAGGTTCACTAATCTATTGCTCTTGACAAAGGACTTTAATAGCAGATAACGAGGGACTCCACACCAAGCTCGCTAGGAGATCTAAGCTTATGGAGGAGGTTAGAAGCTCACTGAGGGTTTAAACCTACATGAAAGGGTGTTCCCTCTGATCTGCAAGAAGTTCCGGACAAGAATCCGTGCATTTGCAGGAAATAAACAGTAAACCGCGACAATTAATGATTAAGAGAATCCGTATGACAAACTCACAATAAGATTCTTTGAATATGGATGCACACTTTATTAGTCTTTTATTTAGAATACATGACCAGAGTCGAAGAACTTCTTCAATTGATCTTAGTCTTACGGTTTTAAGAGATGAAATACAAAGATTAGCAAAATGAAAAATGAGAGCCTCCCTTTTTCAGTGTGACCCCTGTGGTCTTAATTATTAAGGATTTGGAGACTCTTCTTCTATTAGGTTCTTGGGCCCACACGGGCCTTTGTTGGCCGCTTATTCCTTGGTCTCGAATGCTTAGCTTCCGGATGTCCTTTTGGAGTTAATTATAGTCTTCAAAGTGAGAATCCCAGTCAATCGGACTTCTTTGAGATAGCTATGGGCTTGTTGACGTGGTGGCTTTTGGACGACATTTGAACTCCCGGTGGAAGCTCATGGATGTAGGCTTATGGATGTAAGATTATGGATATAGGCTTCCTCTCTTAAGGTATTAAGGTCTCGAATAGCCTCTATGTAAAGAAAGAAAAGGACTCTTTTGGTAATATCATGTTGGAATACTTTCGGAGATCGCTTCACACCTAAGCAGGCGCTAGGGTATGAATTCCCAAACTATTTGTCACAAGGCGATGGAGAACAAATGGACGCAAGCATAGTTGAACTAATTGGGCATAGTATGAAAGGTCAGCAAATCACAGACCCATGGTAAGAGGAGCTTTCCCTCATGATGTATGTGGAGAGCTGCGAACCTCTGTTGGTTCCTGCACTAGGTAGATTAGTACGGGCAGCCTGTATCTCCGTTTGGGTCCTGATTAGCCTTCCGATGGAGCTTTTGGGTCAGTCTGGTTTTCTGAAAGGTGGCTTCTGGTGATTTTTCTGTGGTCTCTTGACGTGACCTTTCCATACCTATATGACAGTTATTTTTGGAAGCAGGTTCCGGATGATCCTTGCATACTTCTGGTTTGGTGCCTTCGTTTCTGGCGTATCGGTGTTGAGCAGGTTAACACGGATAACCCCTCTGGGTTTTGAAGAATGGAGCTCATGTCTTCTTCTTTTTCAGATTTCGATTTAGATGGCCTTTTGTCACGAGTCTTCCTGCCGGATAGGTCCTGCCGGATGGACCCTATCGGATATACCTTGTCGATATTCTATAACTTTGGACACCTTCCCTCTTGGAGGGTGCTGGTTTCTGCTGCTCTCCGATTCACTCTTTCTGGTTTGCGGTTCTTCATATTACTCGGCTTCCTGCTTTCAGAAGATTTTCCTATGCTAATGCTCTTCTGACAACCCTTCACCATCAGCTAGTCTCGGAGTTAATTTTGTAGTAACATTTACCCCTAGTGAAGGGGTATTTTCGAATTTCCAAGTCAAACTCTTTATCCTATTTCAAAGTATCATTTCTATGTCTTTTGATCTCCCTCAATTGAGGCTTTGATTGGCCTCTCTGGTCCAGATTAACCCTGAATTCTGAATGCAAATTCTTTCTCTTTTTTTTTGCAGTAGCCAAAACATAGTGTTACATTCGATACAGTCCAAAATAAAACATCAACATATACAAACAGTTCTCATGCAGGAGCCAAATACATCCTATGCAAACTAAAGAAAACAGTAAAGTTAATCAAACCACATAATCCATCTACTTTGCATGCTTTCACCAAAGCTACCATTCAACAAATCAGTGAACTCCCACGATCAACTCCTTTCAGAGAGTGATTAGGGCCAGAGCTCCTCCTAGCACTGCACCTCAAAAGTGTCACACTAGAGGAGCCAGCCACCTCCTTGCCCTTGCTGGACTTTCCAGCCACTCCGACAGAGCCAACCACTCCTTCATGTACAATAACTGAAGTATGCAACTCCATTTTCTCTTGAGTATTCAAAGTATTAGGAGTATCCATCCCAATGTTGTCATTAATACTCACATTTTCAAGAACCACATCAATAGCATCAATCCTCTCACACCATCTTCAGAACTGGACACTTCCTCTTCATTTTCGTCTGACTGTTCCTCCTCTCCCTCATTGAGATCTGAAAGAGCTGCAAACGAATTTGAAGAGGATGCCCCACCAACACTAGAACTACCAGCAACCTTCATCTTTCTCTTTGGTTTCCAAACCTTCAGAAAACCATCCCTATCTTTCCTAAACACCCAGTTCTTAAAATCTGCTGGATCAGAAAGGTCATTTGGATTTTTCGATAATTTGTTAACCTCAATTTCGTGATAAGAAGTCCTGGTAAAAAGCCTTATCCGCGATGGAATATACATTGGAGATGGAACTCCTACTTCCACCTTAAGGTATGAAAAATCAGCAATATCCCACTCGTCTTCTTGCATTCTTAAGACCCTTCCTACTTTCGACAATATGACTTTCACCATCTTAAGATTTCGAAACACAATGGGGAGATTCCTTAAGGTATTCCAAAGAGAAACCTCCTATTTCGGTCTTGAAGAATGAAAGTTGAGACTCCATGGCCGAACATGCAAAATACCCCTTCCATTCGATAGAGTAAAAATCTCCCATAAAGAAATTCCTTGGAAATTTAACAATAGACGTTCTCGAACTTCTTGACTTTCCACTCCAAGAATATAGATAATCGAAATCCTTCTTCAAAGTTTGCTCGATACTACTGATCGAGAATTGACCTGAGAAAATCGAGACAATTGCCCAAGCATTGAAACGCTGTAAATCATCGCCAAGAGAAAATGGCGACATATTGACCTCATTTCCAGTTGCCATGTCCTTGTTATTTGAAGAGAAAGAACTGGAGCATTTAAATCCCTTATGCCCTGTCTTTTTATATTTGAAATACATAATCGGATTCCTACAGTCTTTGATCCAATGGTCAGAATCTCTACACCAAAAGCATTTTTTACGTTATTTGATCTCGCTTAAAGTTTTGGAATACGAAGAGGCCTTAAGAGAAAATGATGATGATTTCTTTACCTCAGTCTTAGGAGCAAGATTCTTTAATAATATTTCTTTAAAGGATTTTTCAATGGAGGCACGTGAGAATTATCCGTGACTTTATTTGCGTGTGGAAGTTTCAAATTAGTTTGTATAAAGCTTGAGGCAGATTGGACAAATTCTCTGACGTCGTCAAAGAATATGGAAGATGAAGATGAAGCGGGCACCATTTTTGGACAATATATCTTTTTTCTTTGGATGAATCCTGTTTGTCAATCTGATTTTAGATGTACGGTTGAGGGGGAACACGAGTATCCTTTTCCCAAAAATGGAATCTTCTTCTCTGTTACTCTCTTTTCCTGCATAGCATTTTACTCAAGCAAGGTTACTGTTCATCGAAATTGGTTACACTATTTCCTAAGATCTCAGATCTAACTGGTTGTAAGTTTACTAGCTCAAACCCCGATCATTGATTTGAATTATGCTCTGAATTAGGGATTGATGGTCCCAGTGCAACGTTAAATCACTATGATTGTGTAGGACAAGGATTAGTGGCAACCTTTAATAAGTCGTAACCCCCTCCCCGTTCATTATTGGGGTTTTGAGAAACAAGACTCATATACACAGACAATCCGTAATAGCGGTAATTTAATCCATTGGCATTAACCTTTACAATCAAGATCGTTGCCCAATGGGACTACAAAATTCTCTGTCGCCCATCTTCTTTTGGGTTGTTTATGTAAAAAAATGGAAATTAGGTTAAAACACATGTTTATGATATAGCATCACCTAGTGGGACTATGTATGAGATTCCACAATCGGGCGTCGCCAGGTTAAGTAAATCTTTTGTGCTTGAGATGAGGGACTTTCCCCTGGGGATGGATCATTCTTTTGCCGCTAGGCGACATAGATAGGTTAAGGCCAACATGAAAGGTTTTTACGATGAAGATGCTTTTGTCTTACAAATTCCCTTGTAAATGATTATGCAAGATATGAAGTATTCAGCATTTTGTCAGTCAAATACGATATTCCATAGTGACGATGTTTACAAAATAGAAGTATTACTTAACACACATCCACGTGTTTTGAGCGTATACGATTTCCTTTAGCTATGGTTTCTCCATGACAGGGTGCACGTCTCTAGCACACATTGTTAAGGATTTGCCCTATATACTTTAGTAGAGCATCCTGTGTTCTCAGTAGGGTTAATAGTATTAAGGTGCATCAGATGTGAAACGCCTACAGTGTTTCGTGTGTTAGTGCAAAAATTCGATATACTCGACTGGTGTATGCAAAAATAAAAAATACTTTTCTAAGCAAGCAAGAGGGTCACAGGTTCGCACCTAACACTCGTGGAAATATGCTCCAAACCAGATTAGAGTTGGGGAGAGGTCTGACTAACTTTTTCTCATTCAACTCTGAAAACTTGAACCCGTCCACATCTGGATGTTTTGTGACGAAACCAAAATTGCACATCCTGTTACGATTGACACCTGGGCTTAGCATTGAGATGAGGCTAGGTGGCTTCTTCTAATATTTGTGAGGAACTGAATCAATCTAGATACAGGTATTAAAGATTGTAGACCAGAGACCTCCTTTCAGCATTAGTAGAAGTCTCAAACCATCCCTTGCTTGGGAAATTTAAGGATTGTTGACCGGAACTCCTCTTCAGGCATTGGACCGAAATCCTGAGACAAACCTTATTCATTCGGCTAAAATTTGAATACCAGGAAACCCCTTTCGGCATTAAACAGTGGTATTAGACCACCTTTTATTTGGGCAATTTAAGACTAAAGACTTGGAATCCCCTTCTGGTATTATGAGGAGCCGAATTAACCCATACCCAGGTATTAACATATAGGAGACCGGAACCCCTTCCGGTATTTGTGGGGAGTCAAATCGACCCAGATTTGGGTATTAATATAGATAGAAGACCGGAAACCTTTTTTGGCATTCGTGAAGAGTCGAATCAAACCAGATTTGGGTATTAATATGTAGAGGACCATAACTCCCTCCGGTATTTGTGAAAAGCCGAATCGCCTCAGATTCGGGTATTAATATATAGAAGGCCGGAAGCCCTTCTGGTATTTATTTGATTTGGCATCCCTTTTGGATTTGATTTGTGAGTCAAAGGTTGTACGTGCTTACTGAGCCACTCCTTGGGCTTTTGATGTCAAAGCAGAGGATGTACATGCTTTGTTGGCCAATCTCTAGGCCTGCTCATCCTGTGCACTTGGCTACCTTATCCACAAGCAGGGCCCAAGGACAACCCAACCTCCCTCTAGGAGACTTCTTATCTTGACCATTGTAGGCGATGATAAGGTCCTAGAAACTTAGACGGGGCCATCGTAGGCACAGAACTAATGTTTACTCTTTTGATGCTCTATACTGACCATTGTAGGTTCTTATAGAGACTTATACGCCACCCCCTTTCGAGGGGTGCCCTATCTTGACCATCGTAGGCGATTATAGGGTTTTAATCCCTTCTTTGGGTAAAGTGAAACATAAGCAGAGGTTGGACACACTCTTCTGTGAGCAGAGGTAGGACGTTCTTAGTTCTAGCAGAGGTTAAGCGTGTTCTTTTGCGAACAGAGGCATGGCGTGTTAATGATAGATTCACCTCCACGACCATTTCTAGTGTGAAACGGTGGCTTATGCTTTTGATGCTTTAACCCTGCCCCCTCTAATTTGGTCATGGAGAAAGACTAACACGTCATCCCCTTTCAGGGGATGCCTTGTCCTGACCAATTCAGCGATGACGAGGGATTTAATCTGTTTACAATTCGGCCCCCTTTGAGTTTCCTTTTAAATTCCGAGAGGAGGGGTTTCCTTACCCTTGAACATGTTTAGTAATCCTTTTCCTAAGGATTTTTACCAAATTAACTTTGATTTTTTTTTCATAATTTCTCGTAATTGGCCATGGGTGATGAATCTAACGATGGTTTCCTCAAGGATTCTACGGTGATTATTCTCATGTCCATTCATCATGCGGTAATGGCAGTAGGGCCCTCCTGTTTTCCTTTCGTACTTGGGCTTTTTCTTCGTGAGTGGACAATAGTTGAGTTTGCGTTTGGTTAGGAAGTAAATGTTCTCCATCGAAGTGGTGAGGTAGTATTCCCTGGGTAACACTGGAGCACACCCTTCTTCTTGCCATTGGGGTTTAATCCTTTTGTGACTCAGCCTAGATGCTATGTCTACATTTTTGTTCTTTCCTCCCAAAACATACTGAGGTTGAGATGTTATCCCTTCGGACCATTTGTTGGCGAAGTGGTCGAAATCATCCATTATTTCTCGTTCAAGCGTCGTCTCCCTGACTTTCCTAAGGAGAGTTTTCTTTAGGTGACAGAAAATGCTAATACCCTTGGATGTAGGGTCATTTGGAGGAGGTGCTAGGGTTTGACCTATGTGGGAATAACTATAATTTTCAATACCGAGAGCATATTGTTCCATTTCCCTCTTCCACTTCATTATGCGTAAAGATTTTACTCTCAACCTTAGTTCTTCTGTTACTCCTGGGTCCATGATTTTCGTTTTATCCATTTGAGATTCTGAAGACTTTTATCGGGGCCTCTTATCCACAACTTTGCTTCTTCAAAACTTCAGTCTAATCCGGGACGGAACAGCGTAGGTAGATATGTGGTAGGATTAACCAAAGGATCGGAGGTTCAAGCCCTCCTTATAGCACCTAAATGTTAATGATATTTTTCGCCAACACTTTAGGTAGGTCAATGGAAATGGATCTAAGAGAAATAATTGGGTTGTTTAGCCTTCGCAAGCTTGGATTGGTTCTTTGTCCCTAGATGTAGAGGATTTGGAAAAGAGGGTCACTAATCTGTTGCTCTTGACAAAAGACTTTAACGGCGGATAGCGAGGGACTCCACACCAAGCTCGCTAGGAGATCTAAGTTTGTGGGGGAGGGAAGAAACTTACAAGAGGGGTTTAAACCTATAGCAAAGGGTGTTCCCTTCGATCTGCAAGTAGGTCCGGACAAGAAACTGAGCATTTGCAGGAAATACGCAGCAAACCGCAACAATTAATGATTAAGAGAAACAATATGACAAACTCACAGTAAGATGCTTTGAATATGGATGCACACTTTATTAATCTTTGATTTAGATTACATGACCAGAGTCGAAGAACTTCTTTAATTGATCCCAGTCTTAGGCTTTTAAGAGAGGAAATATAAAGATTAGAAAAATGAAAAATGAGAGCCCCCTTTTTCAGTGTGACCCCTGGGGTCTTAATTATAGAGGATTTGGACCCTCTTCTACTGTTAAGTTATTGGGCCCACACATTCTTTTGTCGGCTTCTTTTTCCTTGGTCTCGAATGCTTAGCTTCCGGCTGTCCTTGTGGTGCTAATTATAGTCTTCAAAGTGAGAGTCCCAATCAATTGGCCTTCTTTGATATAGCTATTGGCTTGTTGACAAGGTGGCTTTCAGACGACATTTGAACTCCCGGTAGTAGCTCATGGATGTAGACTTTCGGATGTAAGCTTCTGGATGTAGGATTCTGACTTTCTCGTGGATATTTAGAGGAGCTTGCCCTCATGATGTATGTGAAGAGCTATCGGTTCGAAATCGCTATTAGTTCCTGCACTAGGTAGATTAGTACGGGTAGCCTATATCTCCGCTTGGGTCCTGGTTATCCTTCCAATGGAGCTTTTGGGTCAGTTTGGTTTTCCGGAAGGTGGCTTCCAGTGATGTTTCTGTTGTCTCTTAAAGCAACCTTTCGATACTTGTACGACAATTGTTTTTGGAAGCGGGTTCCGGATGATCCTTGCATACTTCTGGTTTGGTGCATTCGATGTCTTTTGGTGTACCGATGTTGAGCAGGCTAACACTGATAACCCCTCCGGGTTTTGAGGAGTGGAGCTCATGTCTTCTTCTTTCTCAGTTTCCGATTTAGATGGCCCTTGTCATGGGTCTTCCTGCTGGATAGGTCCTGCCTGATGGACGCTACCGGACGTACCTTGTTGATATTCTATAGACTTTAGACACCTTCCCTCCGGGAGGGTGCCGGTTTCTGCTGCTCTCCGATCACTCTTTTCGATTTGCGGTCTTCATATTAGTCGGCTTCTTGCTTTTGGAAGATTTTCCTGTGCTAATGCTCTTCCGACAACCCTTCACCATTAGCTAGTCTCGGAGTTAATTTTGGTAGTAATAGCAATAAGTTGTACTTAATTATACATTGAGTAATCTGTAAACCTGAGAATCTGAATCCTGCTAATAAGAAGAACATGTTATCTGTAAACCTGAGAATCTGAGATCTGCTGATAAGGATAACATGTTAAAGGCTTATTAATGAACTTAAATGGGCTGAGTTATATGACTAAGATTAATAAGCAAGCGGAACTTGGTAACTTGAATAATAAGTCAATATGACTTGAACAAGTTAACTGGAAATCTGATGAGGTAGAGCAAGCGTGTAAGTAAACTTTTAGACATAAGGTCTAATAACACATTAACTGGAGGCGCTTGGACCACTCCGTGCGTCTGAAAGTGAATAACCCAATGGGGTTGATCATCGTGGTGTCATGAGACACGAGGGGAGTACACATTTATCTGATTATTCTGCCTGTTGTTCTGCTGATATTCTGCTGGCTCTAAAGGACTGTAAGGAGAAGCACGCGACTTCCTGGGACATGGAGGGTATTCCTGGTAGTCCTCTATACGGTGACAGCACTTAGGATGTGCTCGTAGGGTTGGGTCTACATGTTTCTACCCGGTGAGTATACCTTGACTGCCTTGATAGGTGGCAGTCAGAAGGCTGTAGGGTGTCATAGGTGATTCGATGATTTTGTTTCCTTGTGACTAAGTGGGTTACGAACATCTTATCTGTTTTCCTTTGGCGAGTCTAACCATCTGATTGATAGTAATCGTCAGGAACCAACCATCGACAGTTATTGTGATGCATGATGCGTGATACAGATAGACGGAGAGCTAAACCTACAAACCATCGACCTTTCACTATCAAAGCTTTGGTTGAGGGACAGGACAATTCGGATGTTGTTTGTTATTTTTCTGGGCCATGTCACTATCTCTCAATTTTGTTTGTCTTTCACTAATTAAGGGAGAGGTTTGGTTGGACCATAGCCACTGTGAAATGCAGACCATAGCATCTGTGTATATAGATATTCGGAAAGGCTCCCGACCAAGTTTCGTATTTCTGAAACAACCCTGTTACGGAACTCGGTGCATATAATACGTGCAGATACATGAATACTGTTTTTGGATGGTGTATCATCAAGGTTGAGGCATCGAGTACGATTAACGATACATATGTAAGAAAATCTAGATACATGCATGTCTGCTCCGGCTAGTGTATCGTAGACTCTAGGGCATTACTCTGTGATGGAATCTGATTATATCGAAGGTGGCAGTCCATCCAGTTACGTAGCATGGCAATGGAAGTTCTATGCAGAACCTAGCGTTGTTATATAGAGATCCGTATGTCGTTCCAGCATAGGATGAGGGAGTGCATATATTCTGTTAGCGTTACGGCGGAGACAGTGTGAGTGAGGTACCATGGGGTGTAACTTCATGTTGGGGGAAACTACATATATACTATATCAGGTTAATCGAATGGGAAGTAGATGAGTATGACATGTGTAAGCCTTGAATGTTGTTAACCCAAGTAACCTAATAAATAGGAAAACGTAACTAAATGGTATATATAGGATTACCCAAAATGTGTAGCTTGAATTCGGTCACCAGAACTTGTATTCTAACCCCCTCCTCATAACATATTCACAGGTTAGATTTGTGGCAGAGAAATGATAGCTTCAGATACCGGTTAGGCTGTATTATTATCTGGGTAATGTTGTATTTGATTATATTATATTTTATTCCATTCAGCTGTGAGATGTTTTTTGAGATCTGGTACGTTATTACCTCTGTCATTTCTGCAAGATACCAGACAAACCAACACAAGTTTCGATAACACTGTAGAGTCTATACAATGAGCCTTACTACAACACTCAGAGAAAAACATCAAACGGCAAAAACAGAAATACTAGATAGAAGAAAATAATATGCTAGCCTCCTGCATGTCATCACACATCAACATCTTTCTCATCAAGATCTATCACCTGTTACTTGATATTGAGTCTGCCCATCCACAATTGGATGAACAACCCAAGTTAATAAGAGGAAACATAAAACCTTGAGTCAGACAACAATATTAATGAGCGATAAAATGGCTATCTAACATCATCAATGAAGTATATGAGAATAGACAGATCAACCAACTAATCTACCAACATCAACAGAGAAGAAACCCAAACTTGTCTTTCCTACATCTGACAGTGATAGCCTTTACAAATAACCAGAAGTAAACAAACAACAACAATTATATCAACTAGTTATATCTCACTTAAACCATCCTAATCGAGAACAACATCGCTCAAGCACAATCCCCGAAGGCCTAAACCAACATCAGACAAGCACCCAAAAACATTTCTTTCGATGTTGACAATCTACGTGAGATAGTACAAGCAAACAACCAACATTCATGACTCTGGCTATCACTACCCATCCTGCTTCGAAACCATCATTAATTATATGATGGCAAACCCTGCCACATGTCAAGGGCTAACGGTAACCCTGGTTCTAGCAAAAACTCCATACGCCATACATCGAAACATATCTAGGCCTTTCGACGATACCTAGGGTACTCGACCAGCTACCCTCTAGTTTTTAGACATCCCTATTATACCCTTGCTTTGAGCCTACTAGAGCTGATGATAACGATAATCTCTCAGCCTTCAATATCTCTAGTCGTCCTCCCCGATGGTTATTCATAGCTCAAGCAACCTTCTCGAGCAACCATTATCCATCAACACATCATTTTGAGTCATCTTCACATTCGTTGCATTTCAACGATCAACAAATGTTTCACCACACTTCGAACATTCCTACTTGAATCCACTTCGAAGTCACATTCAATATTGAACCAAAAAAAACTCCAATTGGTCAATATTCCATTTCATAGCACATTCAGTCTTCCTGCTATGAAAAACAAACCACATCACTTATGCCTCACAACGTTTTCATAATGTTGTCATCTCCCTTAGGCCGTTCAACCACCTAAGACCCATCTAGACTAACACCCCGAACGATCCATCGTTAGTGCCTTCAACTGACCTGACTTTGTACGACCTGACTCTAGCCAACCTGAGTCCACTCAACCCGAAGCCAAGTGTCCACAGACTTCAAACGACCTGAGCTCCCATGAATGATCTGACCTTCCTTTCATTGCTCTTTAAGCCACTGCAGAACCTATTACTTTCATTGGGTCATCCCAACGACCCGAAGATCCTCCAACGACCTGACCCGATCCACCTCCGAACGACCCGAAGCCTTTAACCTGCCTTACTTTGCTAGCATGCTTCAAACGACTGGGACCCCAACGAGCTGGTGCCCACGACCTAAAATCTATGACCTAACCACAGCCAACCTTATTCTGTCTTGGAGAAGAAGTCACATGACCCAAGTTCCATGCCACGTCTTCATTGACCTAGCAAAAACGACCCGACTACAGATCTGAACATTCTAGCTCCAAACTTGACCAAAACATTACTAAAACGACAACATCGATGCAATCAACTGATCCAAATCATCCAATTCAACCATCAACACTTCATGAAATTATCAACAACACTATGACGACAATTAATCATCAACAATCATATAAAATTCACCAAATCAGGATAAATCAGTGAATAAACTAAAACGATGGATCTAAACTTGCATAAACATATGAAATAACATAAGAATTTACTGATTTATGTTATTAAATTAGATCCTATCTTGATTCAAATGAAAACATACTTACCATGATGTAGATCTAGGAGAAAACAACTTAAAATGATGAAAATAAAATCAAACAACCTATATACTTGATTGAATCCGTGCAAGAGTTGCTTATCACTCACCAATTCTTCGAATTAACTTGAAAACACTAAATTTTCGATCAGTACAGCGAAGAATTATCTTTAAACCTCTTGATTTGATCTGATCTCTCTTTATTTGATGTAGATCTAGCTTTGCTTGATGTAGATCTTCAATCTTCTTTCATAGATCTAGAATTTTAATGGTGGAAAGGTGTATCTGATTGAGCAAAGAGGATCACGAGCTCAACCAAATGAGAGAATGAAAAAAGTAAACTATTCTCCATACCTTTATCCCCTATTTATAGCCTCCAACCAGCGCACTAATGGGCCACACCAAATCAGCCCATCAATGGATTATAAATCCTGAACAAGAATTGTGAAACACTAAAACAACGATTCTTCCCAAACCGATGTACCAAATCTTTAATGTGACTACTTTACGGAATTGGTTATACCATTTCCTTTCCAATGAAATCGATTTCAGCACTAGATTCAATCCCAGCCAAAAGTTATGCCATGTACAAGACTGACAGGAAAAATGGTCACAAATAAAATTGGTAAAATTATGGACATGTCTCGCATCTCCATAAATAACATATTAAAATATGATAATGATCTAGCCCTCAGGGTATGAAATAAAAATATTTTACGGTCCTCCGATACGTAAAATGCAGGCTATTACATTTCACCAACACCAAATTTTATGCCTCAAAACCGCTTCTGCTACTGAGAAATGTACAATAATCACTCAGCAAAAGTATTTATGATGAAATCCAAACACATCGTCGATACTCATAGGAAAAGTTAACCGATTTCCTTAAACCTCAGTACTTTGTCATCCGGTTGTTTCCGAAGATCAAGCCACCAGAAGTGTATCTTGCAGCGAAATCGATTTGAACATTCGTTATATTATGTCAATGATCTCGACTTCACAAAAAACCGATCTTTGCAACGTCGGGTTCGACTCAAGTGGGGTAAGATCTCTGATGTGTTCTCGATTTCAACATTTGAGTGATTTCTCAGATCCGATATTCGTAAAGTTAAAATTACTCAAATTTGGGCCTTCAACGACAACTTTTGCAAATTAATGGAAAAGATTCTACCTAAACTAATTTATTTCTAGCGATTGCTGGACTTTAATGTATCATTATTCATGGATTTCTCAAGTCCGAAGTATTATGTCCCTTTGCTTAAGGATTTTTATTAGATAAACCTATTTACATCTATAGTCTGGATGTAAATGAAACCATATGTTTAATTTTGATTGGGAACTTGTTTTACGTCTTTTAGATGTAAATGAAACTCTATGTTTAGGGGGCTACTAGGTTTATACTATCGATCTTTGGGCTCTTGATAGCAACAACAGATCATTTGTTTAACTTCCAACTGGATGTCCCTGTATGAATTTATGTTAGGAAGTTCCATGGAATGTGTGACCAACATCAATGTAATCGGTGTCAGTTAGTATAATTTTCTCCTGGCTTTCTGAGCATGGTTTCATGGTGTGATTCGATTTTATTATAATTTGTAGAAAAGGAGGATGATGTTGTGCTTTTTATTCTTGGTCCACATTAATTTCTGAGTGACATCCTAAGTGGATTTGGCCATCTGCTTTTAAAAAGTATATTCTTTGTTTGGCTATTGGTTCAGCGGAATATGGGAAGTATCCTAGGGGCTTCTCATAATATAATCAAAGCTACCATCTAAGGGTGCGTTCGTTGGGCTAAAGTGCACTGTTTCAGTTACGGTCGCGTCTGTAACTAAACGGGGCACTTTGCCCATTTTACCCAATGACTCAAATTCGAGTCGTTGGGTATATGCTCCCCTCCTCTCCCCTATATTAACCCCTCCTCTCCCTTTTCCTTCTACTCCATCTTCTTATTCTCTTCGCTCTTTTCTATTTCAAATTCAACACTGTCTTCAATGACCAGTTCATTCCCATATGCAGATGATTCATATTCTGAAGATATGGAATATATCGCTCTAATTGGGCATATTTACATGAAGGACACAATGAAAGAGGCCATCGGATGCACATGTCAGAGTATAGCATTTAATATGGGTAAACAACATATTAAACGGTCATCAACAACGATGTCAAAGGAATTTTCGTATGAAACAACTCTGCTTTCTTTCTTTATGCGATAGGATGGAAGGTTATGGTTTGGTTACAACGGATTTCATTGGTGTTCGAGAAACCATTGGCATGTTTTTGTACACTGTAACTTCAGTTATTTCGAATAGACAAATGGATGAAAGACTTCAACGGTCAGGTAGCACAATCCCTCTTTGTTTTCATGTTGTTTTGAATATCGTACAATTATTAGCTACAAATATTATAAAGCCTATTGATCCTCAATTTAACACAAGTCCAATTGAAATTAGAAATGATAACCGTTACTACCCTTACTTTAAAAATCATGTTGGTGACATTGATGGTACACATGTAATGGCATACTTACCTCAAAATCAAGTTGTTCCATATATAGGACGAAAAAGATTTCCTGCATAGAATATTTTAGCTGCATACTCGTTTGATTTACTGTTTACATATACTGTAGCTGGGTGGGAAGGTACTGCGTATGACAGTCCAATTTTTAATTATGTTGTGAATGATAGAACTTGAAATTTTCCTCATCCTTCTTTTGGATGGTATTATGTAGTGGATTTTGGTTTCCCACCAACTACTGGGTATATACTACCATACCGTAATGTTAGATATCATATTCCACAGTTTCATGCAACTATTGATCAACCAAAGTCAAATAATGAAAATATTAATTTCTACCATTCGAATTTACATATGGAAATTGAGAGAACTTTTGGAATATGAAAAAAATATCATACTTAAAAATGTGCCAATGTACACATTCAAAACTCAAGTAAAAGTTTTTATTGCTACAATGGCAATACACACAATTATATACGCAAATACAACATGGGTGATCTAGATTTCATAGCGTATGATGATGATGATCCAGATCTTATTCGAGATGAGTATGTTGAATAATACGCTGACTTGCGAAACATAGGAAATAGAAAACTTGCACTGACTCAATGCTATCAAGGCAGCACTGATATGACAATACGTCTAGATAGAATAAGAGACGAGCTTGTTGCAGTAGGGTTGAACAGATAGATTTGTACTATATTGTATTTCTGCATTTTATCACGTTCTGTATTATTATTCAATGGACTGTTTTTTTTGGTTTAAACATAAATTAATTAAATTACAAAAAAATGGTCCGCTTAAACTCGAAAATGCATTCTCCGCTAACTGAAATACCCTGCTTCCATTACCCTCAAACACAGCCTAAGTCATTTCTAAAGCTGCTGCTAATAGGCATGCGTACTAATTTGATGCTTTGAGCTGCAAAATGAAGGAAAGTATATAGAGGTGGCTATGGTTCTCATGCACTCTCCACTACCAAAAAGTTAACTTGTAACTGAAGGTATCAAAGTGCTACAAGTTAAAGAAGTACTAATCCAAATGGTTTTGGAACGATTGCTCCATGAGATGGAGCATAATCGCATGCATGTTGCACTATGTTTTGGGAGTTATTGGATCGTGGAGCACTGCTACCTGCATCGTGAAATAGTCTGAAGTAATGTCTAACATTAGATTTATTTTTAGTTATTATTCATTTCATGTATTTGCTTTTTTGCATCGTTTGTATTTTGTCTAGCTATGTACTGATAGGCAATGTACTTTTATTTCAAAAGTTAATAAAGTATACCAATTTTCAAATATATACATACACACACATAGATATATATATATATATATATATATATATATGTGTGTGTGTGTGTGTGTGTATGGGATAGGATCAAGACCACCCAAAACAATGCAACATCCTTTTAGCCCCCTGATTTCCACCACATCCCTCATTCTCTCACCTCCTACTAACTCTCTCTTTACTAACTTATTTGATTATAAATGAGTGGCTACAATCCAGGTGCAAAAGAAGTGCTAGGAAATTGGGGTGCCATAGAGTGTGCCCCTACACACACACACACACATATATATATATTTGACGTGAACATTTAAAAATATTTTTGTTATGTCATACTTAAAAATGAACAAAAATATTAGTTAGCTGATGTTTAAAAAGGATAAGATAACAGATAGAATAACATAGAATAAGTATAATTTCAGTTGAAAAAATTGATTGTATAAAGGTTATATCATCATTATTTCTATTGTACTAGGTAGATACAACAATATAGTCTAAATTTCAATCCATGTCTATAATTCACTTATTTCCTGAAGAGTAAATTAGGCAAAATGACAAAGTTATTTTATAATTCATTCTCTGGGTCGCAACTTTTGGTAATTGGGCTAGAGGACCCGCGGTACAAAATTAAAAAAGAAAACGAACCCTCTAAATCGATTTAGCATTTTCCATCTTTCCACGTTCTATCATTTCATTTCTTCAGTTGTTCAAAGTCAGTTAGGGTTTCATCGGGAAAAATAGTATGAAATTAAATGCAAATTTAATCGTCTAATGGAAAGTCGTCGTTTACGGTCATCGTCATCAGATAAATCGCCAAATTCGCCACCGACAAAAGGAACTAGGGCATCGTCAAAATTATCACTAGCAACGATAAAGGCTAGAAAGACGATGGAGAAGGAGAAGGAAAAACGAGATCAGGTATAAGAATACATTGACTAAATTAAACTTAATTGCTTAAATTGAGTGTGTATAATTGATGTAGCTGTAGTTATAAATTCTATACTGGTTAATTGGGGAAAATGAACAGAAATCTATTATAAAATGCTAGATTAATTTAGCATTGATGTGTTGTGCATAATATGCTAGTTTATCTAGTGCATAATATTATAGTTTAATTTAGCATTGATATATAGTGCAAAATTTGCTAGGTGAATTTTGTGCAGAATATTCTTAGTTAATTTAGCATTATAGAATTGATCTGTTTGTTCATTGAACTGTATTTATAGCATTAGTTTGGCATTTATCTGTATTTGGTGCTGAAAGTGCTATGTTACCCTATCATTATGGCATTTGACTGCGTCCTTAACCAGTGTATGAAAGTGCTAGGTTACCCTAGCATTAGAGCACATGACCGAGCCCTTGACCAATGTATGAAAGTGCTAGGTTACTCTAGCATTATGGCGCATGACCAAGCCCTTGACCATGTATGAAAGTGCCAAGTTAACCTAGCATTAGAGCGCATGACCGAGCCCTTGACCAATGTATAAAAGTGCTAGTTTACCCTAGAATTAGAACGTATGACCGGGCCATTAACCAGTGTATGAAAGTGCTAGGTTACTCTACCATTTTAGTGGATGACTGAGCCCTTAACCAGTGTATGAAAGTGCTAGGTTAATTAAGTGCAGAATATTCAAGATAAGTTTAAAATATGCTACGTTAATGGCATGACCGAGCCCTTAACCGACATATGAAAATGTCAGGTTAACCTAGCACTAAAGCGAGTGGCCGAGAACTTGATAATTTTGTTAAAAATGCTAGGTTAACCTGTCATTACTTGACATTACCGAGCCGTTAACCGTCACCATGAAAATGTCAGGTTAACCTAGCACTATAGCGAGTGGCCGAGCCTTTGAAAATTTTACAAAAATGCTAGGTTAACCTGCCATTACATGGCATGACCGAGCCCTTTACCGACATATGAAAATGTCAGGTTAACCTAGCACTAAAGCGAGTGGCCGAGACCTTGAAATTTTTATTTAAATTGCTAGGTTAACCTGTCATTACATGGCATGACCGAGCCGTTAACCATCATACGAAAATGCCGGGTTAACCTAGCACTAAAAGAGTGACCGAGCCCTTGAAAATTTTACGAAAATGCCAGGTTAACCTGCCATTACATGGCATGACCGAGCCCTTAACCAACATATGAAAATGTCAGGTTAACCTAGCACTAAAGCGAGTGGTCGAGACCTTGAAAATTTTATTAAAAATGCTAGGTTAACCTGCCATTACATGACATGACCAAACCCTTAACCGACATATGAAAATGTCAAGTTAACCTAGCACTACTGCAAGTGGCCGAGCGCTTGAAAATTTTACGAAAACGCTAGGTTAACCTGCGATTACATGGCATGACTGAGCCCTTAACCGACAATGTTAGGTTAACCTAGCACTAAAGTGAGCGGCCGAGACCTTGAAATTTTTATTAAAAATGCTAGGCTAACCTACCATTACATGGCATGACCGAGCCCTTAACTGACATATGAAAGTGTCAGGTTAACCTAGCACTACAACGAGTGGCCGAGCCCTTGAAAATTGTATGAAAATGCTAGGTTAACCTATCATTAGGGCATTACCAAGCCTTAACCAATATATGAAAATGCTAGTTTAACCTAGCATTATAATGTATGAAAATGCTACATTAATCTAATGTTATATTGCATAAAATGATTTATTTAATATTGTATTATAATACAGTTCTATATTTTAATACAATTTATATTGTTTTGTTATTTCTGTCTTGTAGGAAATATCAGATTCTTCTCCAGAGAATTAAAATAGCAAAAGCGAAAAAAAGTTGCGAGCCAAAAAAAGAAAAAGCAGACTGTCCAGTACCGATGTAGTTTAGTATCATTGGTTAAAATTCGTGAAAATAATTAAAAAAATGGTTTTTCAATTAATCAATTAATTTTTTTAAAACAAACTCCTTTTTATGAATTTATAAATGCTTTTTTCCAAGTAACATTGGAGCAAAACAAATTAGAAAATCTTCTAAAATTTTATATGAATTGATCAGTTGTTATTCAATTAAGGAGGAATGTTTTTCTATTGGGGGGAAAAAATTAAAATTATCAATGAAAGATGTTTCATTAATTTTTGGTTTGCATGTGAATGGGAGAAATATTTTTTCATTACCTAAAGTGTCTTTATCTTGCGCCCTGAAAATTGTCAAAGGTTTGTTTCAAGAAATTTTATTAACATAGATCATATAACCAAAGATCTTATTATTAAAAGAATAGAAATAGAAATTGAAAACGAAATTCTAGAAAAGGAAAATGATTTGCTAAGATTTATTCTTATTCTTCTCTTTATAACATTTCTTTTCCCTAATAATCAAAGAATGCTTAACTGGGGTTATCTTCAGTACATCTTTGATCCAAAAAAATGAATCAAATTTCTTGGCCATTAAGTTTCATTATCATTTAACTAAATCATTAAAAAAATTCAAGGATAAACCAAGAAATATGTCTGGCTGTTCCATTCTTCAGCTGGTAAGAAAAAATCAGTGATAATTTATTCTTCATAATATTAAATTTTAATATAGTATGATAAGACATATGATAATTTATTCTAAATAATATTTTGTTCTTTTTTTAGTATTTTCTATGTGAACATGTTGATATACTTAAGCCAAGAAAAGAATGGATAAGCGGTTCTCCAAGATTTGCAAAATGGTCGCTACACTTAATGAAAAACATTGTGTCAAAGGAAATCCTAGTCAATATGTATGATAATATCATATTTTATGTTGTTAAAATTTAAATAATGCAATTTCTTTTGTAATTTTTTGTTTAATACTGGAAACATAGTAGTTAACTTGTAGCATTGTGATAGTGTTTTTTTAAAATGCTAACCTCCACTATCATTTTGATTTTTTTAATAAACTAGCATGTTGTTCCCAAATGACTTTTCTCTGCTACCATTATAATAACTTTTTAAATAAACAGCACACTGTACGCGAAATGCTAATACTCCCAGCATTATGAATTTTTTTAATTTTTGTGATTGAAAAATGTTGTTCAAAAAATGATTAGCTTTTAAAAGCATTTTGATTTTTAATTGAGTAGTCAACATTCTATTACAAAAATGCTAACCTTTCCTATCATTTTGATTTTTTTGTTTAAGCAATTTGTTGTTAAAAAAATGCTAAACTATCCTACCATTATTATAACTTTTTAAATAGACAACACACTGTATGTGAAATGTTAATACTCCTAGCATTAGGAATTTTTTTTGTTTATGATTACAAAATGTTGTTCAAAAAATGCTTAGCTTCTAAAAGCATTTTGATTTTTAATTAAGTAGTCAAAATTCAATTACAAAAATGCTAACTCCTATCATATTGATTTTTTTATTTAAGCAATTTGATGTTAATAAAATTCTAAACTATCCTACCATTATAATAACTTTTTAAATAAACAACACACTATACTCGAAATGCTAATACTCCTAGCATTAGTTTTTTTTTTGTGATTACAAAATGTTGTTCCAAAAATGCTTAGCTTCTAAAAGCATTTTGGTTTTTAATTCTATAGTCAATATGCTATTACAAAAATGCTAACCCCTCCTATCATTTTGATTTTTTATTTAAGCAATTTGCTGTTAATAAAATGCTAAACTATCTTACCGTTATAATAACTTATTAAATAAAAAACACACTGTACGTGAAATGCCAATTCTCCTAGCATTATGATTTTTTTGTGAATAAAAAATGTTGTTCACAAAATGCTTAGCTTTTACCAGCATTTTGATTTTTTAATTAACTAGTCAACATTCTATTACAAAATGCTAGCCTCTCCTATCATTTTGATTTTTTTATTTATTCAATTTGTTGTTAATAAAATGCTAAACTATCCTACCACTATAATAAATTTTAAAATAAACAGCACATTGTATGTGAAATGCCAATTCTCCTAGCATTATGATTTATTTTTTGTTGACGGGCAAAATTGTTGCACGCCAACACTCAAACATGTGTGTGTGTGTGTGAACAATTATCCAAATAAGCAGTAAAGTATGTAAATGCGGGGAGACACAGCTTTTATAGTGGTTTGGCACTAACACCTACGTCTACTTTATAATCATCATTCATCATCTTTTGTCGATTACAAGGTTGTACAAGTTCGTACAATAGCTAAGCTCGAAATGTTACAACGGAATGGCAAAATATATGCTTGTTCTACACTTTGACTAAATTGCCCTTCTTCTTCTTCGTTGTGAAACATTGACTTGGTGAACAATATCCCAGTTTAGTATTCTTATCCAAGAAGGTCAAAAGTAGCATAACAACCCTTGATAACGTTCAAGTGTTGAAGGAAAACATGCATGCCATGTTTTAATGGTCCATGTCATCTCCCATGGCCATGGTGGAGGTGTTGAAAGCCATTAACGAGTATTTGGAGCTCTCAAGGTCCCAAAATTCCAAGGGAGAAGCCCCCTAATGAAGGCCAAGGCTTAGGGAATTTATAGGAGCAAGGTTAGGTGGCAGTAGGTGAGCAGCGAGACCCACAAGAGCAAATTTCGCACCCCAAAACAAGCCATATGCAGAAAATTCGCACCCCCTGGTGCGGGGTTCGAAATTTCATACCCCTTCTCGGGGGTTTCGAAATTTCGACCCCATCAGGGTGGTTCGAAATTTCGAACCCACTGACAGGGTCAAAAATTCCGACCCCACCAGGGGTTTGAAATTTTGAACTCACCAGTGGAGTTCGAAATTTTGACCCCACCAGGGGGGTTCGAAATTTCGACCCCACCACGGGGGTTCAAAATTTCGACCACCCTGGTGGGGTGCGAAATTTCGAGCCCACCGAGGGGTGCGAAATTTTGAACTTCCTGGAGTGGTTTGAAATTGATAGAGAAACACGTTGAAATCATATTGCCGAGGGAGTTGAAATTCCTGAATGCGAAGTGAAGGAATCTGAGTTTCCATGAGTTTGAACTACAAGGATCTGAGCTTCCAACTTGGAGAAAATCGGATGAATCGGGACTGTGGGGCCCTGGACCCCCACTAACGCTGCGCCTGAACCCGCTTAACGGCTCGCCTTCGGCTCGGAGCACGGTTCGCCTTCGGCTCGAAGCACGACTCGACTAAGAGTTCATTGGGCCCGACATACGCCATCTGATAGAGGCTTCGGGTCTCCTTGTGTTAGCGATGCAGCTTCGACCCAACTACTTTGTATTTTTTGACGTTTGAGCGCGTCGCTCACCAAATACTTGAAGTGTGACAGCTACGACAAAAAAGCGTGTCAACATTTGCCCCCCAAAAAATATCTTGCTTGGTCCAAGGAAGGTGTGTTTTGCGAGGAGAAGAGATGTCCTGAGATCAAAGATGGGAGAAGTCCGGAGCGAGCTAGTATATTCATGAGACGGAAGATTCACGACCACGTCGGATCGTATTATCCAGAAAATCGAAGTCGATAAGCCGAAAATCCATGATCTCTTCGGAACATATTAGTGGAAGACTATGATCGCTTGGGATCATATTATTAGAAAGCCAGAACATCCAGAGTGTCCGAGAGACTGGAGGAGCCCATTAACCTGCATAGAAAAGGTGCACACATAACTATATGTGAGCGGTCTTGCCGTGCTGCTGATAAGGCTTCCATAGGTCATTATATTCATTTGATAGATCGCATTCAAGGCGATCTCACGTTGGTAAGCAAGCCAAGGCATGTTAGAGCATTCAAGGAAACCTCACATTGGTGAGGTGGCCTTGGCAAGTAGCATTCAAGGAAATCTCGCGTTAGGGAGATGACTTTGGCAAGTGCATTCAAGGAAATCTCGTGTTAGCGAGATGACCTCGGCAAGTGCATTCAAGGAGATCTCGTGTTAGCAAGATGACCTTAGCAAGTGACATTCAAGTAAATCTCGTGTGAGTTAGATGACCTTGGCAAGTGCATTCAAGGATATCTCGTTTTAGCGAGATGACCTTGGCAAGTGCATTCAAGGAGATCTTGTGTTAGCAGGATGACATTGGCAAGTGCATTCAAGGAGATCTCGTGATAGCGAGATGACCTTGGCAAGTAGCAATCAAGGAGATCTCGCATTGGTGAGATCACCTTGGCATGTAGCAATCAAGAAGATCTCACATTGGTGAGATCACCTTGGCATCTAGCAATCAAGGAGATCTCACATTGGTGAGATCATCTTGGCATGTAGCAACCAAGGAGATCTAACATTGGTGAGATAACCTTGGCATGTAGCAATCAAGGAGATCTCACAATCACCTAGGCATGCAGCAATCAAGGAGATCTCACATTGGTGAGATCACCTTGGCATGTAGCAATCAAGGAGATCTCACATTGGTGAGATGACCTTGGCAAGTGCATTCAAGGAGATTTCGTGTTAGCGAGATGACCTTGGCAAGTAGCAATCAAGGAGATCTCGTATTGATGAGATCACCTTGGCATGTAGCAATCAAGGAGATCTCACATTGGTGAGATCACCTTGGCATGTAGTAATCAAGGAGATCTCACATTGGTGAGATCACCTTGGCATGTAGCAATCAACGAGATCTCACATTGGTGAGATCACCTTGGCATGTAGTAATCAAGGAGATCTCACTTTTGTGAGATAACCTTAAGACAAGACACCAAGAAAAGTAAACTTTTTATTAATGATAGAAGGAAAGATACATCCAGAGGACTAAGGTCCTTAAATACAATGCCTTGGGCTGAAGCCCAAATACTTGAGCCTAGAGAGCCAGAATGAGACAGCCATGAGGATGAGCGCATTATTTGTGAGTCATAGAGAACCATAACAAGACTAGAAGACCGAAAATGCCATAAGATACTGATGCTAGGGAGTATTGGACCCTAAACGTCAGATCCAGCGACAGACTTAGCTGATGATGATGCCACGATGGGTACTGGTCTCGGGTCTGTCCTGACTCCTTTGAGGGGTTCAAACAAACCGCGCCAGCTTTCCCTGTCTAACACGCTCTTCAATAGCATTCTTAAGATATTGACAATCATTTATATTATGACTATCGTTTTCGTGAAATATGCAATATCGGCTGGGATTGGTTAGTTGTCGAGGGGGATCCTGAGTAAAAGGCCATTTGAAGGGAGCAATAAGTTGAACTTCCTGGTAGATCACCTTGAGAGTGTCAGTAAGCTCCGTGTAGGTCGAGTACCTTTGTTGCCTATTAGCATTGTTGCGATCATTCCCCATTGGAGGTTGTTGAGCAGAATCTTTAGATTTCCCAGGATCGGGAGATTTCACGTCCTTAACAGCATTAACATCGATAACTTTCTTGCTATTGTTGGCCTTCGTATCTTCTTCTCGAAGGATCCTTTCGGCTTCAAAGTAGAACTCGCCAGGTCCCTTGGCAGGTCCCGGTGCAATGAGGTCCTGAATTCAGATTTATCTAAAACGCCAGATACTGCGGCCATTAAAACCATGGAGGGGTCAGGTTAGTCGGCAGAAGCGACCACCGCATTGAACCGTTTCAAGAACTTTCGCAGAGTCTCGTCGGACTTTTGCTTAATGCTATTGAGAGTCATGTCGCTTTTTGGGCGAGCTATGTTGACTCTAAACTGTTCCACAAATCGGGTAATCAAAGCATTCCAAGAAGCAACAAAGTCCGGCTCTAGCTGCCTGTACCACATTGCAGCTATATCTGTTAAGAAAAGCGAGAAGCACTTGGCCATGACATTTTCCAAAGCCGAGAGAACTTCCATATGTCGAATGTATCTCATGAGGTGAGCGCTGGGGTCCTTGCGACCGTCATAAGGATCCAAGCCTGATAGCTTGAAGTTAGGTGGGTTCCGAGAGTTCCTGATATCCAAAGAGAGCGGGCTGCGAGTCACACGATCCATATCCTTAGAAGAAGCACCACCTCGAGTGAACCGATGGAGGACATCTGCGATATCTGACCTGTTCCAAAAAGCGAGTAACTGATTTAAATTATCCAAAGCGACATTGGTGCGCCTAGTGTTCAAGTTCAAGTTGGGAATCGGTCGGTTGAGGTTAAAGTTTAGTTGAATTCCTACATGAGGGGTGACATTAGGCGCAAACCTGACTCCCGGAACCATGGGCGCGCTACCACCCAAAGCTGCTCGCACTGGGGCTTGAGCGACGCTGCCAACAGCGGAGCTCGTGACTAGTCCAACCAAAGGGTCACGGGCTGGAGCAGTGTCGGGGTTTGGGGTGCCCCCGAGGGTAGCGGGATCGGCGCCGCTTGGAGGAGCGATGTCGGTCTACTGATTAGTTTGTAGGGTTGCCCCCAAGTCCTGAGTTGCAGTTGGAGGGACATTGGTACTAATTCCAATAATATCTGACTGGCCAGTCGTCCTTGAAGTGTTCCTTATCATTTCTTCCATACGATCGAGGAAGGTATTGAAAGCATCCTCTTGTTGCTCGAGTCGAGCGTTCAAATCAGTAGCGAGATTCTTGATCATTCCGTCGACATCTTCTCGAGTGATATAGTTCGATGGAACTTCAATCGAAGAAAGTTTATGGCTTCTTTCATCTTCTATCGCTTCCTGAGCTTCAGTGATAGCTAGGAGCTTCGTGCGCTTAACACCCATGGTGTGAAGTGGGTAAGTTGAAGTTGGAGCCGCAGTTCGAAGACAAACCCGAATGGTTAATCCGATGCAGAAGTCAAAGTTGTGCGCCCCCTTCCTGGCACGCCAAAATGTTGATGGGAAAACTTGTCGCACGCCAACACCCAAATGTGTGTGTGTGTGAACATTTATCCAAATAAGCAGTAAAGTACGTAAATGCGGGGAGACATAGCTTTTATAGTGGTTCGGCACTAACACCTACATCCACTTTATAATCATCATTCATCATATCTTTTGTCGATTACAAGGTTGTACATGTTCGGACAATAGCTAAGTTCGAAGTGTTACAATTAATGGCAAAATATAAGCTTGTTCTACACTTTGACTAAATTACCCTTCTTCTTTGTTGTGAAGCATTGACTTGGTCAATAATATCTCAGTTTAGTGTTCATGTCCATGAAGGTCAAAAGTAGCATACCAATCCTTGTTAACGTTCAAGTGTTGAAGGAAAAGATGCATGCCATGTTTTAATGGTCCATGCCATCTCCCATGGCCATGTGGAGGTATTGGAAGATATTGATGAGTATTTGGAGCTTTCAAGTCCCAAAATTCCAAGGGAGAAGGCTCTTAATGAAGGCCAAGACTTGGGGTATTTATAGGAGCAAGGTTAGGTGGGAGTAGGTGAGAAGCGTGACCCACAAGAGCAAATTTCGCACCGCAGAACAAGCCATATGCCAAAAAATCGCACCTCCTGGTGCAAGGTTCGAAATTTCGACCCCACCAGGGGGTTCGAAATTTCGAACTCTCCAGTGGGGATCGAAATTTCGACCCCACCAGGGGGGTTCGAAATTTTGAACCCACTGATGGGGTTCGAAATTCCGACCCCACCATGGGGGTTCGAAATTTTGAACCCACTGATGGGGTTCGAAATTCTGACCCCACCATATGGTTCGAAATTTTGAACTCACCAATGGAGCTTGAAATTTCGACCCCACCAGGGGGTTCGAAATTTCGACCACACCAGGGAGGTTTGAAATTTTGACCCCACCAAGGGGGTACGAAATTTCGAACACCTTGATGGGGTGCGAAATTTCGACCCCACCGAGGGTTGCGAAATTTCGAACACCCTGGAGAGGTTCGAAATTGATAAAGAATTACGTTGAAATCATACTGACGAGGGAGTTGAAATTCCTAAATGCGAAGTGAAGGAATCCGAGTTTTCATGAGTCTGAACTACAGGGATCTGAGCTTCCAGAATGGAGAAAATTGGATGAATCAGGACTGTGGGGCCCCGGACCCCTACTGGTGATGCGCCCGGACCCGCTTAACGGCTCGCCTTCTCTCGAAGCATGAATCACCTTCGGCTCGAAGCACTGCTTGACTAAGAGTTCATTGGGCCCAACAGAGGCCATCTGATATAGGCTTCGGGTCTCCTTGTGTTTGCGACGCAGCTTTGACCCAACTGCTTTGTATTTTTTGACGCTTGAGCGCGTCGCTCACCAAATACTTGAAGTGTGACAGCTTCGACAAAAAAGCGTGTCAACATTTGTTATTAATATGGTGATTGAAAAATACTAAATTCTGCTAGCATTTCAATAATGCAATTGGTTTTGTAATGATCCCTTTATCACTCAAAAATTAGTAGTCAAAATTCTGTAAATAAATTTACATTTATTTATGTGTATCTATTAATATGCTAGAACATGCTAGCATTTCATAATATTAGAAATGATATATGAATTTATGACTGAAAAACTTCTTATATTCGCCTATTACAGATTTCACTTGGAATTAAGAAAATAACATCAAAAGAAAAGATGTTGCTTGATGAAACAGAGAATAAAGCACTTTTGCAAATAAAAGAGATTACAAGTGAATGTAAAGATGAAGTGTTAGGAATCGATGAAAAAGACAGACAAATTGAAATGCAAAAGTTTCAAATTTGACAAATAGAGAATGAATTGAAGGATGTGAAAACAAAGTTGGAGGAAGAAAAGGAGCTAATAAAAAAAAGAGAAGAAGAATTAGTTCAGAAAGAAAAAGAAATTTGCATGCTAAAATCAATGCTCCAAGAATCTAATAAGGAACAGCAAAATCTGATTATTCAGAAGTTTATAGAGCAACTTACCCCTCCTTCTTTCGACCTTCTAAGCACACCAGATAATGGGATTCCGGAAGAGTACAAAAAGGTGGAAAATCAAGAAAAGAAGGGTGTGAGAAGAAGCCAACGGATTAAAAATGTAACATCAAGTTCAATGATTGAAAGATTTAAAGAGAAAAAGAGAAAGCTAAAAGTTGATTCTCAATTCCAGTATAAAATAGTATACCACAAAAAAACCAAAAACGATGAAAAAGACAGTGGAATGGTGGAGGAATAAAATGATGAAATAGAAAATGTGAATGAAGAAGAAAGTGAAGAGAATAAAAGAGAAGATAAAACATATGATGAAGAGAATGAAGGTGAAGGTGAATTAGAGGAGAATAAAAAAGAAGATGAAACAGATGGTGAAGTAGATATTGAAATGATGAGGATGAAGGTGGAAGTGACGAAAGCGATACAAAAGTCGAAGAAACTGAAGAAGAGAAAGAATTGGTCGAAGAACAGGAAGAAGAAGCTAGTAAAGATGATGAAGTTCAAGATGAACCGCCTCTGGATGTTGACAAATATTCTCCATAAAGGAAAGTATATCGTCAAAGAAATATTGTAAAGAGTTCGATATTACAACTCCTAGATTCATACAAACAGAGCATAATCAGGTCATTCTTTGCATGCAGAGAAGTAAAGTAAGTTTTTTGTACTCGTTAAAATCTAATTTTATCTAAATGAATCTATTTTATTTTAATATTTTGAAATTATAATATGAATATAGCACAATAGCATGGCGAAATGATGATACTGAAAGAGGAGGGATAACGATTGCACAGTCCATGCTAGAAGCACTGCTATTTAAAGAATTTA
The DNA here is from genome assembly GCA_030737875.1 of Allium sativum. Taxonomy (NCBI): domain Eukaryota; kingdom Viridiplantae; phylum Streptophyta; class Magnoliopsida; order Asparagales; family Amaryllidaceae; genus Allium; species Allium sativum. The sequence goes on from CM060925.1 coordinate 473,395,830, forward strand.
CAGATGGTTAGGTAAATGTAAATTGTAATACATTTTTTTTCGTAATTATTAAGCAATATTATGTTCCTAAGATGCTAACTTGTAGCATTGTGATTGTTATATTTTAAAATGCTAGCCTTCACTAGAATTTTGGAATTTTTTTATTAACCAACATGTTGTTCCCAAAAGACTTTTTCTGCTACCATTATGATAACCTTTTGAATAAACAACACACTGTTCGTGAAATGCTAATTCTCATAGCATTATGATTTTTTTAATAACATGGTGATTGAAAAATATTAAATTCCGCTAGCATAATAATAATATTTTTGATAATACAAAATGTTGTTCAAAAAATGCTAGCTTCTGCCACCATTTTGATTTTTAATTGGGTAGTCAACATGCTATTACAAAAATGCTAAATTCTCCTATTATTTTGATTTTAATATTTAAGCAATTTGCTGTTAATAAAATGCTAAAGTATCATAGCATAATGATGTTTTTTAATTAAACAACATACTGCTAATAAAATGTTATCTCCCCTAGCATTATTTATATACAATCCAACATACTGGTAACAAATTTATATACAAGCAAATTCCATGTTAAAATAATATACTAAACTAACATTATTCTTATAATACAGGTTATTGAATGGTTTACTTCAAATGAAAATACATACAAACACAACTACATATTCATTACAATCATGACGGTAAACAAAACTTTTACTCTAAAATTGTAAATATCGGAAACAAATTAATATTTTGCATGGTTATTTGCAACATGCCATACAAACAGGTGTTGAAAATGTTATTCAAACATTGGTTAACCCAATGGTCCAAAAAATTGTCACAGATGAATATGCAGAAACTATATTCTTTCCCTTGCATTACATCAACCATTGGACTTTACTAACTTTGGACTATGTTAAAATGCAATGGAACCACTATGATTCATTGAGGCCCAGAAGATCAGCCTTTGTATCAAATAAACACTATAAGGAAGTTCTACGATGGTAAGATTGTTATTATCATATATAAATATATATTTGGATGTATATTGGAAAAAAGCTATGTATTTTTTTCTGATACAGAGAAAAAAGATTGAAATAATCATCTGAAAACAACATTATAAATAAAAGTATTGGAACAAAGCAGATGAAAGAGCCACCATTCCCACAACAAGATTTTGACTTGTAAATAAGCATTAGCCATTTTATTTTTAATAGATACTAAATGCTCATACCATTATATGTTTGTTTCACTACTGCCTTTTACCATAATACAGTGAAAACACCTTCATATTGTCCTTTACATGCACAACTTCAAATGTTAATATAAATGCTAAACTGTAGTATCATTTTGTTTTATTCTTAAGGTGGGAACCTTACTATTATTAATATATTCATACAACACTTGCATTTTTCGTATCTTTGTACCACTAATGCCTTCCTTTTACCATAATACAGTGACACAAAGCATAAATGAATCTACTGTATCCTAAATTAAAAACGCTATAACAAATAACATTTTTATAACTAATTGTTTATGCATATCAATCTCAAATAAAAATAAATTATTTAAACAAAATAAGCACAAATGAATTTATGACCAAATTATTTCATTCAACCGATCAAACCCAGAAATGCAAACGACATTCAGACTCCAAGGTCAATCGGGTACATACGGATATAACAAAAAATTCAAAACCTAATCAGATGCCCATGCAACTAAACATACACCAAACAATGTAAACGATTGTAAAGGACAACCAAATTCAAACCTAATCGAGTATATATGAGATTCAAATGACAGCAGGGCTCAACCCTAAGCAAGTACCTTTTAAAACCAATTTATACCGAGAACATATTGGTTAACCAAACAATATAAATGATTGTAAAGGATAGATACAAAGCTCAAAGGACGGCCGGACTCAACCCTAAGCAAAAACCTCTGAAAACCAATTTATACCGAAAACATAATGGTTAATTGAACAATATAAACGATTGTAAAGGACATCCGGATTTAAAACTAAGCAGGTACTTACAAGACTCAAAGGACGGTCAGACTCAAGCTTGGTCATGTACTTTTGAAAACCAAACTATACCAAAAACAAATTGGTTAGCTGAATAATTTAAATAACTGTAAAGGACATCCGGACTCAAACCTAAGCGATTATTTACGACATTCAAAGGATGGCCGAACTCAAGCTTAGTTGGTTACCTTTGACAACCAATTTATACCAAAAATATATTGGTTGATTGAACAGTCTAATTAATTTTAAAGTATGACTAGATTCAAACCTAAGCGAGTACTTATGAGATTCAAAAGATTGCTGGACTCAAGCTTAAGTTGATACCTTTGACATATCTAGACGCAACGCCTAATCGGGTCATTCAGCAATGATTCTGCACCCAGTAAGGATTATTTAACCGAGCGGGTACCAATGACACATAAAACTCATCCGGACACAAGGCCTAATCAGGTACCTATGACACGTAAAAGACTTCCGGATGCAAGGCTTAATCAGGTACTCCAGCAACAATTCTACACCCCGTAGAGATTGCTTAACCGAGCAGGTATATATGAAATGTAAAAGACATTTGGACACAAGGCATAATCGGGTACCTATGATACGTAAAAAACTTCCGGATGCAAGGCCTAATCGGGTCGTTCAACAATGATTCTACTTCCAGTAAGGATTGTTTAACCGAGCGGGTACCAAAATGACACGTAAAACACATCTGAACACAAGGCCTAATCGGGTACCTATGACACGTAAAACACTTCTGAATGCAAGGCTTAATTAGGTACTCCAGCAATGATTTTGCACCCAGTATCGATTGTTTAACCAAGCGGGTACCCATGACACATAAAAGACATTCGGACACAAGGCCTAATCGGGTACCCATGGCACGTAAAAAGCTTCCAGACGCAAGCCCTAATCGGGTCGTTCAACAATGATTCTGCACCTAATAAGGATTGTTTAACCGAGCGGGTACAATGACACGTAAAACACATCCGGACACAAGGACGAATCGGGTATCTATGACACGTAAAAGACTTCTGGATGCAAGGCTTAATTAGATACTCCAGCAACGATTATGCACCCAGTAGGGATTGTTTAACCGAGCGAGTACCCATGACACGTAAAAGACATTCGGACAAAAGACCTAATTGGGTACTTATCACATGTAAAAAGCTTCTAGACGCAAGGCCTAATCGGGTCATTCAGCAATGATTCTGCACCCAGTAATGATTGTTTAACCGAGTGCATACAATGACACGTAAAACACATCATGACACATGGCCTAATCGGGTAACTATGACACATAAAAGACTTCTGGATGCAATTCTTAATCTGGTACTTCAGCAACGATTCTGCACCTAATAGGTATTGTTTAACCGAGTAGGTACCCATGACACATAAAAGACATTCGGACATAAGGCCTAATCGGGTACTTATCACATGTAAACAACTTCCAAACACAAGGTCTAATCGGGTCGTTCACCAATGATTCTACACCCAGTAAGGATTGTTTAACCGAGTAGGTATAATGACATGTAAAACACATCCGGACATAAGGCCTAATTGGGTAGCTATGACATGTAAAAGACTTCTGGGTACAAGGCTTAATCGGGTACTCCAGCATTGATTCTGCACCCAGTAGGGATTGTTTAACCGAGCGGTACCCATGACACGCAAAAGACATTCAGACACAAGGCCTAATCAGGTACCTATGACACATAAAAAGCTTCCGGACGCAAGGCTTAATCCGGTCGTCCAGCAATGATTCTACACCCAGTAAGGATTGTTTAACCGAGCGGATACAATGATATGTAAAACACATCCAGACACAAGGCCTAATCTGGTACATATGACACGTAAAAGACTTCTGGATGCAAGGCTTAACCGGGAACTCCAACAATGATTCTGCACCCAGTAGGGATTGTTTAACCGAGCGGGTACCCATGACACATAAAATACATTCAGACACAAGGCCTAATCGGGTACCTATGACACGTAAAAAAATTCTAGACGCAGGGCACAATCGGGTTGTTCAGCAATGATTCTGCAGCCAGCAAAGATTGTTTAACCGAACGGGTACCCATGACACGTAAAAGATATTCAGACACAAGGCCTAATCGGGTACCTACGACACGTAAAATGCTTCCAGACTGAAGGCCTAATCGGGTTGTTCATCAACGATTCTGCACCCAGTAAGGATTTTTCAACCAAGCGGGTACAATGACATGTAAAACACATCTGCACACAAGGCCTAATTGGGTACTTATGACATGTAAAAGTCTTCTAGATGCAAGGCTTAATCGGGTACTCCAACAATGATTCTGCACTCAGTAGGGATTGTTTAACCAAGCGGTTACCCATGACACGTAAAGGACATTCAAACACATGGCCTAATCGGGTACCTATGACACATAAAAATCTTCCAGATGCAAGTCCTAATCGGGTCGTTCAGCAACGATTCTTCACCCAGTAAAGATTGTTTAACCGAGCGGGTACCCATGACATGTACAAGATATTCGGACACAAGGCCTAACCAGGTGCCTATGACACGTAAAAAAATTCCAGACGCAAGGCTAATCATGTCGTTCAACAATGATTCTGAACCCATTAAGGATTGTTTAACCGTGCAGGTACAATGAAACGTAAAACACATCTTCACACAAGGCCTAATTGGGTAGTTATGACATGTAAAAGACATCTAGATCCAAGGCTTAATCGGGTACTCCAGCAACGATTTTGCACCCAGTAGGGATTGTTTAACCGAGCGGGTACCCATGACATGGAAGAGATATTCAGACATAAGGCCTAATCGTGTACTTATGACACGTACAAAGCTTCCAGACGCAGGGCCTAATCGGGTCGTCCAGCAATGATTCTGCACCTAGTAAGGATTGTTTAACCGAGCGGGTACAACGACATTTAAAATACATCCGGACATAAGGCCTAATCGGGTGCTTATGACACGTAAAAGGCTTCTGGATGCAAGGCTTAATCATGTAATCCAGCAATGATTCTACACCCAGTAGGGAATGTTTAACCGAGCAGGTACCCATGACAAATAAAAGACATTCAGACACAAGGCCTAATTGGGTATCCGTGACACATGAAAAACTTTGACGCAAGGCCTAATCAGGTCGTTTAGCAACGGTTCTGCATCCAGTATGGATTGTTTAACCGAGCAAGAATCAATGATACGTAAAACACATCCGGTCACATGGCCTGATCGGGTGTATATGACATGGAAAAGACTTCTAGAAGTAAGGCTTAATCAGGTACTCCAGGAATGATTCAAAACCCATTAGGGATTGCTTAACCAAGCAGGTATATATGACGTGTAAAAGATATTTGGACACAAGGCCTAATCGGGTAACTATAACACGTAAAAAACTTCCGGACGCAAGGCCTAATCGGGTCGTTCAGTAACGATTCTGCATCCATTAAAGATTGTTTAACCGAGAAGGTACCCATGTGTAACATACTGACTTTCCCGTACCCTTTGAGTTGACAATCATAACTCATGTCCAACCCAAATTGCACAGAAATGCAAATAGTTATTAAAAAGAAATTAGAGGGTGAGATAAGAAAGAAAGAAATAATAGAGTAGAAGAATGGAAAGAAGAACAACACCACACAGAGTCTCACATCACAGCAGAATAAAATATAATATAGAAAAAAAATCTTTATAGAGAGCTTTGAAATAATACTTACAAGCATAAGAGTACATCACACATCTGGACAATTATAATAACCTGTCCCCATATACAACACATAGCGGAATAAGAACTAAATATCATACGTCAGAACATCTCCAGTTCAACTCTGGACATCGCAGCATCCGATAACCTGAACCTGTACGACCTGGTCTAACCCGAGCATTACAAATGACGGGTCAGTCTGGTGAACCAGAGTGAGAAAACACATTAGGTTTAAAGGCATTACACAACTTGATTTTAATGTAAAAATCTTTTTGAAAGAAAACGATAATCGTACCAAATCCACACATAAATACAGACGGTTTTCACCTTACAATAACCCAAAACACTTTTAAAAACAATATTATTCTGACATTATGATAGTGTCTAAATACAAGTAAATATCAATCTAGCGGAACGCTTGCATCTCACGCTCCATATATATAGTATACAATCAAAACATTGGGCGCTTATTGGTGAATAGATTTCCTGGCAAGGTACGAGACCACCTTCCTGACAATGCACCTCCAAAGATGAATACATTGGGGTTCAACAAGAACATCTTGCAACCCAGGCTAAACATGGCCGACCCCTCACTTTCTCTTAAGAAAACCGAATATATCATTACCACGGTTGGGGGCCAGCCAACCAAACCGATAGCATACATACATAAATAAAAGGGACGACCGAAGGCATTTGATTTCTCTAGATCAGGAAATGATATACCCTTTTGATGGGTGCGACCCACATAGCTATGCGACATACCCGATTTTATGCCATTCCCGGTTAATGAGGCTAGAAGTCATAATCTTTTTAAAACATCTGGTCACCATTCACTTTGAATGCCACATTGTCATATCCTCCAAATAACCAGTAATTGACATCCACAAAAAAAGCCTAGTTGGGAGCAAACCTACTATAGTACGTTTGAAGTAATCAATGTACGTGACCCTGTTGGGAATACTCTGTCAGACATTCGTCCATACAAGTCATCTAGGAACAGGATGAATTGAAGGCACTCTCCTACTGCATCCAATATAGGAATCACCTCATGGATCAGCAGCGAGAAGTCCTTGCAATCCGCAGATTCTAATCACGACAGAATCACTGTCAAATATATATCTCTAGGGATCCGCCAGAGAAATTCAATAGTAGTTCCTCCGCTCATGAAGATTTACGGTCTTCAATTGCTCCATCTCGATTAGTATCTTCCACATATTCGTATTTATTGGTCGGAATGGTTTTCGAATATAAATTCGATCCCAATCTTTCCATACCAACACACGTTGGGTCTGATTTTGATAGTCGGTTATTTAACTATCAAAATAAATAATTAAAAATAAAACCAAATAGATCCATTGGTTTAGTACACATCATCACTTAGCCTTTAGAGATAATATATTGGTTGTAATACCAAAAATAGTATATTATTTTTAATATATTAGTATTTCAAATCCTTTATTTTAATACTTCGGAAAATATTTTGAAATCATATTCAATTTTACTTCAACTCTCATTTCAAAATTTTTCTTAAACATTATTTACTACTTAACATTTGGAAATTGCTCCAAAATTTCCATTCTTAAGACAGCCGTTACGAAATCTCCTTTGCGTTTTGTTATTTTAATACCATAATCGTCACTTATCCTTTTAGAATAACCCATTCTAAATCTCATCTCTTTGTTTTGAAAATATTGTTATATTTTCACAAAATCTTATTTTATTATTTCTTTACTATAGAAATATCATTTTCATATTCTCAAGCCCTTGTTAAATTCCTTTACTTTGGAATTCCAATATATGTACATTCTCAACTTCTTCAAATAACGTTACATTTTTATTTTACAAAATAATTCAATTTTAATATTTCCATCATTACAACTGATATCATCCTCCGATAATCCTGAAGTCGTTCGAGTTGGGGTATTTTAATTACCTCTCAGATCTTGATCAACAACGTTCTTATCTTAAGATAAATACGAGTTGTAATTCAAAAACCCATATTCATTCTAATACCGATCAATACCAATATTTAAAATACGATTTCATACAACCTTCTTACTTTTGAAATCTCCCTTTTAAATCTACTATTATTACTAAATTCATTGATTTAGTAAATGATAAATAAAACATCAACCTTTAAACTTTAACTTCTTTGAACTGTTTATTTTATTAACTAGATTCATATTACAATTTTATTACCAAAACTTTTACCAAATTCAATTACAAGAATACATTTACCTAAACCTTTTAATTATTTCCTTTTACTTTGGAAAGATCTTATTTCAAAACCCATCCATTTCACTTAGTGTCATCACTAGGTAACGTTAATTTAAAATTAATGCTTTAATTTCACATCTCTCTTTATAAACATATTTATACAATTTTGGTTTAATATATTCCTTTTCGTCCCGATTCCTCTTTCTTAATTTAACCATTTATTTTAAACTTATATATGCACTTTAAATCCTTTTATATGTCCATTCACCAAATTCGGTTCAAATATAAATCGTTCATGGGCTTACTTAGAAATTCAATTATATTTCCTTACCACTTCGATTACTTAAATGAACTTCATTTAAGAAATAATTCCTCAATTTAATAATCAGCATAAACTAACATAATTTATTAATCAATTTTCATTAAGTTGGCTTGGTCAACTTTAAAACATGATTAACTCGTTAATCAATTCTAACTTGTCTTTTCATTTAAATTAACTAAAAATATAATTAATTTAAATTATCCATTTACTTCGATTATTATTAAATAGATAAAAATCGATTAATATAATCCCATTTTAATTGTTACTCAAAACAATTAATCTCAGTTACTAATCGTTACATTAGTCCTTGTTCACCTGCTTATTCATCTTATTAACATAAGAATTTGTTTTATAAATCATTTAACAATTTAGCGGAGGCACGTGCTTCGCACATGGCATATTTTTGGTACAAAAATGGTATTTGTGGTTAAAACAATCAATATATGCGTGTGCTTTGCACACGATATATTTTTCTTTTTATAAACTTCATTTAAGAGAACATATTTAAAAAAAAATCTATATTCATTTATAAAATAAATTTTATAACTTCATTTCTAACGATTCACCTAATGGTAAATCAACCTTTATAAAATAATTATAATTTAGGCCATCTACTGTCAATTTCTCAACCAACATTTCTCATTAGTTAATATAAAGGGTTCAACAGTAATCAATAATCAATCTATCATCCAATTAGGTTATTAAACAGTACATGTGATATAACATGAAATTAAACAATAAATTTCAGGAATCCGGTTGGATTCCCCAACCTGCTCTTCCCTGTATTCAATACGACATGAATAAGTAATTCAACTGATAACGGTCAACTAACAACCATCCAAGCATTCAATTCAATTTTAAATGTTTATATTATTATAAACGTAACCAACAAGGTAAATTACCTCTATTGGAATTAATCGTTAAAAATAACGATTTCATTTTATTTAAATTGAACAAATGTTTAATTTAAATAAAATATAAATATTCAACAAACAATCAAACAATTGTCAATCAGTCAATAAATAACAATCATAACACACAAACAATAATACCCGACTTATATAAATATAAGTGGGGTAACTGAGTGAGTTTAACTCACCTTGGTTTTATTTATTTCTTAAGTGGCTGAATTTCAGTTAAATTAAACGAGTGTTTAACTTAATCAAAATTTCCTGTTGATTTCAGAACCGTACAAATTAGCTCCACAATATAGTGTCCGTCGCCACGATCGTAACGCGACTTGTTCCGTTCACTTATGTAAACATATGAATGTGTTATTACCCTTTAAAAATTCATAATTAATTTAATAATTAATCTTTAATTAATTTTTAACTAAATAAATTACATAAGTTAAGCGTGTTATTTTGGCCGACTTTGATCCTTTCTCTGCCCTGCTTCATTCTGTCCTCAAGACCCAAGCCTCCTACAACCAAAATTAGCATTCCAATGATTTCATTTTTTAAGGTTAGTATGATTTAAATATATAATTAATTAAGATAAATAAACTAATTTTTAAATTAAATAATTAATAACTAAATTAACTAGTTAGTTGTTAACAATAATCGCTATTTTAAAATGGGTTAGGCGCATGAAACTATAGGGCATATTTAGACTCAACTCACCCCTTTCTATCTGCTGCTAATAAATACCGCAACTCATCTTGGTTCTGCCCTTTTCCATTCTTTTTTTTTTCTTTTTTTTTAAACCCAAAGGCCTATTTAAGCCCAACGTTCCCTAAGACCATAACTCTTTCTCATCTGCACCTAAATACCCTTCCGCACAATAACTGTTCTTTTATTCCTTCCCTTAGAATCCACGCATGCAACCACAACTCTTTGCGGTTTCTTCATTTCAATTTCAATAATGTTGTAGTAACTCTATGCGCTCCCACATATTGTTCCCCATCGTCCCCACCTACTTGTGTTCCCCATTCAGTTCCGTTCTTCCTCTTTTCTTTTTTTAATGAAAGCTTTGAAGGGCATGATGTCACTACAAAAGGACTCCACTGCAAATAGGCTTTATCACCCTACCTGCATGTTTCCACCGAAACCCATCATTACGTGTGCAACCATGTTTCCCATGACTTTCTTCCTTCCCAATACCTCTCTTCCAGACCCGTACGTCTCCCCACGGTTAAACTTCCTTCACCATTTCCATTCGTATTTTTTTTCTTTTGAAGCCTTACCTTAATGCAAACATATAGAATTCCTTCCAGTAACTTTCCATGCACACGTTACCTTCCCCAGAACTCTTCGCTCCTTACTCCGCCCTCGACTGACAATCAAGGCACCACCGCCACTACACTTCATCACCTCTTCCCTTTTGCCCGTGCCTGGAACCCACATCTTCGATCTCGACCGACCAACGCAGATCCCTTTCCCCCGACATCCAGCTCCGGCGGTTTGCTACATGGATTGACGATGGCCGTCTCCCCCTCACCTACTGTAAATCTCGAACGCCATGCACCATCAGATAGCACAGTCCAGTCCATCGCGAGCTCCTCATGACCCCTGAAGCCATTATTTAAACAAACCGCATTAACATGAACCCCAAATAAATGCATAGCTGCCATCGCTCCGCCATCATCTGCACCCACTTTCGAACAGCGCCTCCGACCACTCGTTCCAGCTTGCACCGTACCCTGGGCCACCCCCTTGCATCCGATCATGTTGTGTCAATGAGCACGCTGCGGCATGCTTTCAGTATTCCATCGTATAGGAGAAATTTAGGCTAAGGGATGAATTCGATTTAAATTTCGAAAGAAAACGAATATGAAGGTTGGCCATATATGTATGAGAAACAACATGATGGCCACGTTATAATAATATATGTTTTATTATATACCTAGCATGTATAAGCATAGATTGTACTATAGTAGCATGTGCAAGTTTTCCCTTTTTACGTCTAGTCTTATTTTATTGCATTGGAGAAAATCAGGTTGTACGAAACTTCGATTGTGAAACAATGAAAATATACATAGTGCTCAGCTTTTAGGCCACATATCAAAATTCAAACAATAATTTAGTTTAGCTTGGGCATGTGGCAATAGGTAGGGCTGCTGAAAATAAAGAACACTGTTGTTGAAGTAACGACCTGACATTGTAGGTGATAGTGTAACAACCCGGAAAATCAGAACCAATTTAAAATTTTTATTTTGGCTATTTCAATGAATTTTGAATAGTTAAAATAATTTATTTTAAATAATAACGATTTAAAATTTATTTAAATAGAGGTTAGAACAAATATATTTATTTTTAGTTTTAAAAGGAGTTAGAAATAGCACGCTAGTTTGAAAATTTGAATCTGAAATTTGACTGAATGTACAAGATTCCAAATAAATCGGATTTTAGTGAAACCAAAAATATTTAAATCTGTTTAAAACTATTTTTCCAACGAATCCGAAAAATCAAAATTTCATAGAGGGAATAAAAAGTTATGGCCAGTTGAATATTCAGAATAGTCGCTATGGAATATAATATAATATGTAGCCCTTATAAATGGCCATTATACAAACGACCTCCGTTCTCGATGAAACCTTTTTTGTCGAATCTGGAATGTCAAATTATTGCTAAGTTTAATTTTACATAATTTTTGGAATTAATATGTGAGCGTAGTAAATTAAACTGTGTTCGTTAATTTCTGTTGAATTTAATCGACCGTTAAAAAGGCCATTTTTCAAAGCGGGCTCCAAATTCGACGAAATTAATTTTGTTATGACTGTATCGTCAAAACATAGCTAGATTTATTTTTTGGGAATTTTCGGAGTCCGTATGTTGCCCCAGTAAATTTAAATGTACAATCGAATTAAATAAATAACTGATTTAAATTTTAAATGAAAGAAAACAGGCTGAAAGCGATAGTTTGCGAATGACGAGACCTAGCCCATTGTGTCCGGAACCGGGGCAATTGGGTAGGAACAACTTTTGTTGGGCTGAGATTGGAGCTATTAGGGATTAATGGGCTAAAACTATTAATTAATAGAATTTAATATTATTATATTATAAATAATAGCTTAACAAATCAAAACCCTAACACTATACAGACCGCCGCCGCCTTCCTAAGTTCCATGGCCAGAATGCTCACATCTTCTTCCTTAAAATCTCCAAATCCTCTCAATAAAATCCCCTCCTTCTTTTGACATTATCGTAGTGCTTCTCCTCCTCTACAAACCCATACGGTTGGATCCACCCTCGAGCTACAAATTCTGAGAACCCAGCCCTGAAAGTTGACCCGTGTTGGCCGCCAGAATACCCCCAATCCACCACTGAGTTCGCTGTTGGCGGGACCCTCCGGCGTGCCATCCTTCCCCTTCGTCGTGCCACTGACCAATCGCTTCGATACTTCGCAGATTGAACAAGAAAGGGAACCCTAGTTTTGAACTTTCTTGAAAACCGTCGGCCTAAGAATTACAGGAGGAAGAAGGGTAATTTTTAGTTTTATTATTTAATAAATTAAATTTAAAAATATTATTTACATAAATAAAACCACAACTAATGCATACAAACTCGGAATTGTTTCAGATTAGTTACGATCGTGATCCGAGATCTTCACTTCTGGACTGATTAGAACTGATTCGGAGCAGATCAAATTTTGGACAAAAATTCAATTCTGAATTATTCAGAATTAAAAACCAATAGTGAGAAATTCTATTCTTCTTATTATATAATTAAAATTTATTAATCATGAATGTAGCATTACTCCTACATTGTAACATTCTGCTGATTGTCATACGCGATTTGATCTGTGATTGGTGTGTTCCGTAGATCTATTAAAAATTTACATTTGTGTTAATTAGAGAATTGGATTAAACAAAGTTATCATTTTGTTTATTAGATTGTTGAATTAAAAATTTACCTTTGTGTTAATTATAGAATTGGGTTAAATAAAATTTATCATTTTGTTTATTAGATTTGTTGACAAAAAAAATTAAAATCTTTGTTAATTAGAATTGAATTAAACAAAATTATCACTTTTGTTTAATAGTTTAGTTTAAACAAAATTATCACTTTTGTTTAATAGTTTAGTTTAAACTATATTATCACTTTTGTTTAATAGATTAGTTTAAACAAAACTATAACTTTTGTTTAATAGCTTAGTTTAAACAAAACTATCACTTTTGTTTAATCGATTAGTTTAAACAAAATTATCACTTTTGTTTAATGGATTAATTTAAACAAAATTATCACTTTTGTTTAATAGCTTAGTTTAAACAAAATTAACACTTTTGCTTAATAGCTTAGTTTAAACAAAATTATCACTTTTGCTTAATAGCTTAGTTTAAACAAAATTATCACTTTTGCTTAATAGATTAGTTTAAACAAAATTATCACTTTTGTTTAATAAGTTTAACAAAATTATCACTTTTGTTTAATACTTTAGTTTAAACAAAAATTATCACTTTTGTTTGTTAGTTTAGTTGAAACATAAACCTACATTTTTTTCGATTAAAAAGGTTGAAACAAAAATGCATATTTTTGTCAATTAAAAAGGTTGAAACAAAAATATTTATTTTTGTCAAAACAGAATTGTTGAAACAAAAATAAACATTTTTGTTAATAAGATTTGAGTGAAACAAAAATTAACATTTTTGCTAAATAGTATTGTTGAAACAAAATTTAACATTTTTGTTAATAAGATTTGAGTGAAACGAAATCTACATTTTTGTTAAATAAGATTTGAGTTAAACAAGAGTTACATTTTTGTTAAATAGATTTAACTAAAATAAAAATTGACATTTTTGTTTAATAGTTTTTTGTTGGAGCAAAAATATTAATTTTGTTAAACCAGAATTGTGAACAAAATTTAAATTATCACATTTTATCCTTTTTGTTGAAATAGAAATGTCAACAAAAAAGAAAATATCATTTTTATCGACAATGCATACATTAGAATTTGTATGCAAAATTAAAACATCATTTTTATTGACAATGCATACATTAGAATTTGTATGCAAAGCAAAAACATCATTTTTATCGACAATGCGCATATTAGAATTTGTATGCAAAGTTAAAACATCATTTTTATTAACAATGTTAAAACATCATTTTTATCGATAATGCATATATTAGAATTTGTATGCAAAGTTAAAACATCATTTTTATCGACAATGCATACATTAGAATTTGTATGCAAAGTTAAAACATCATTTTTATCGACAATGCATACATTAGAATTTGTATGCAAAGTTAAAACATCATTTTTATCGACAATGCATACATTAGAATTTGTTTGCAAAGTTAATACATCATTTTTATCGATAATGCATGCATTAGAAATTGTATGCAAAGCTAAAACATCATTTTTATCGACAATGCATATATTAGAATTTGCATGCAAAGTTAAAATATCATTTTTATTTAAATTGTATACATTAGAATTTGTATGAAATTCAAAGAATCATTTTTATTGAAAATGCATATTTAAAATTTGTATGAAAGATAAAATATCATTTTATTGAAATTGCATACATTAGAATTTGTATGCAATTCAAAGAATCATTTTTATTGAAAATGCATACACTAGAATTTGAATGCAAGGTAAAATATCATTTTTATTGACAATGCGTACATTAGAATTTGTATGCGAGTTAAAATATCATTTTTATTGTCAATGCATACATTATAATTTGTATGCAAATTTAACGTAAACATTTTATGTGTTACGTTATACATCGAAATTATATATATACACAAATAAAAAATTTCCTTTTATTTGTTAAGGTCAAATATAGAAATTGCATACTGATGCCCGATATTGGGTAGCTTCCAGTAAAGGGTTAAAGTGGCAGTTGTCCGGACGTAGTTGTTGATTGTCCGGATAGGCAAGCACCTCTCTTCTGTATTGGATATATGGGACGAGGAATAAGGTGTCTCCAGTTTTGCTCAGACCCAGAACGGACTTGTAAATGGATGTGTGTCTGACATTGGATTTCACGCCATGTAAATTGATTTCTATTTAATATATATCTGATTGGTGGCGGAGAATTTATTCTTTTTCTTAACACCCTTCTCTGAGACGCACGTGCTCAGAGGTTATATATTGGTAGTTATCGATCGCATGGCGTGAATTATCAACGTGGCATGCCAAGATGCAAATGATCAAGTCTTTTGTTGAAAAGCAGAGCCTTGTGGTTGATGATCAAAGCACATCCTGTTTAGGCGTAGCTTTGTATATAGCGTTACTTCGCGAGCCTCACACCGTGGTAGAAGTCAAAAACGGATAAGGGACCCAAGGAGTGTGAACGTTTCTTTCTAGCTAAAAGTGGTATCAGGGTTTTGCAAGCCCTGACATTTTACTTATGTGGATGATGGATTATGAGGTACCTCGGTTACATTGATCGATAGTGACCAATTTATAGGTTCAATAGGACCGGGAAACGTGTGTTCATGAATAACTAATCCACTAAAGTATTTGTGGACCGGCCAAGGGTTGCCCGTAGATGTGATCCTGAGACATTGCTAGAGTGTCTCGAATCGGTTAGGAGATCGTCCCTAGCCTTGACTCATGATGGAAACCTAATCTCCCATATGAAATTACGATTTTGATTGTAAACCTATATATGGCGACATAGTAGGATGGGGTATTATGCCGTCTAGGATTGATACAATTACTTTGAAGTATTTTAAAACTGATTAGACACTAATAATAATATTAAAATGTTATTTTCTATGTATCAAGCATGTTTGATATTTATAAGGTAAAACTCTATCCTCCGGTTACATTTTTGTTAAATAATATACAAGAGTTACATTTTTGTTAAATAGATTTAGGTAAATAAAAATTGACATTTTTGTTTAATAGTTTTGTGTTGGAGCAAAAATATTAATCTTGTTAAACTAGAATTGTTAACAAAATTGAAATTATTACTTTTTATCCTTTTTGTTGAAGTAGAATTGTCAACAAAAATGAAAATATCATTTTTATCGACAATGCATACATTAGAATTTGTATGCAAAGTTAAAACATCATTTTTATTGACAAGGCATACATTAGAATTTGTATGCAAAGTTAAAACATTAGAATTTTTATGCAAAGTTAAAACATCATTTTTATCGACAATGCATACATTGCATACATTAGAATTTGTATGCAAAGTTAAAACATCATTTTTATCGACAATGCATATATTAGCATACATTAGCTTTTATCGACAATGTAGATATTAGAATTTGTATGCAAAGTTAAAATATCATTTTTATTTAAATTGCGTACATTAGAATTTGTATGCAATTCAAAGAATCATTTTTATTGAAAATACATACACTAGAATTTGTATGCAAGGTAAAATATTATTTTTATTGAAATTGCATACATTAGAATTTGTATGCGATTTAAAGAATCATTTTTATTGAAAATATACACTAGAATTTGTATGCAAGATAAAATATCATTTTTATTGACAATGCATACATTAGAATTTGTATGCGAGTTAAAATATCGTTTTTATTGTCGATGCATATATTATAATTTGTATGCAAATTTAAAGTAAACATTTTATATGTTACGTTATACAATGAAATTATATATATACACAAATAAAATATTTCCTTTTATTTGTTAAGGTCAAATATAGAAATTGCATACAAGTAATGAAAATAAAAATTATCTTTTTACTTGTCATTAGCAAAATGTCATGTAAATAAAATACATTTTATTTGACATGACAAACATGTAGAAATGGTTATGCAAATTAAAACATTCTTTCATTTGGCGTGTTAAATACATTTGTGGAATCATCGAGTGGTTTATATTTATATATAGTTATATGTATATATTAAAATTAAATGAATCATGTGCTGTAGTTCGTGTTTCAGAATCATAACTTTAAAATACTATGCCGAAAGATCCGACCGTTGGATTTTCCTAAAACTGGAACCGTTAGGACCGCTTTGGGAAGATCTTTCCAACGATATAAATTTTATTAAAATCCATTGGTTAAATTTTGAGATATGAGTAAGTCAAATTTTGATAAAAACAGCGTCAGGGCTGCCTATTGACACGAAGCATCGTTAAATTAAATAGAGCTATTTTTATATAAATAAAAATAGCAATAAATCGTTATCAAATAAGATTAACGATATGAAATGGTTTAAATTATATATATGTGAGAATTATTTGAAAAGACTGAGTTCAATCTCATTTCAAATAATTATACGATGATTTAAACCGAAGATATAGAAGACGGTGATCGAAGACCGGCAATCTTTACATCAAAAGGTTGACTACTGATGCTCGGCATTGGGTAGCTCCCAATAAAGGGTTAAAGTGGTAGTAGTCCGGACGTACTTATTGCTTGTCCGGATAGGCGAGAACCCCTCTTCCATATTGGATATATAGGATGAGGAATAAGGTGTCTCCGGTTTCGTTCAGACCCAGAACGGACTTGTAAATGGATGTGTGTCTGACATTGGATTTCGTGCCATGTAAATTGATTTCTATTTAATATATATCTGATTGGTGACGTAGAATTTATTCTTTTGCTTAACACCCTTCTCTGAGACACATGAGCTCAGAGGTTATATCTTGGTGGTTATCGATCGCATGGATTGTCAATGTGGCATGCCAAGATGCAAATGATCAAGGCTTTTTTTGAAAAGCAGAGCCTTGTGGTTGATGATCAAAGCACAACCTATTTAGGCATAGCTTTGTGTATAGCGTTACTTCGCGAGCCTCACACTCCGGTGGGAGTCAAAAACGGGATAAGGGACCCAAGGAGTGCACACGTTTCTTTCTAGCTAGAAGTGGTATCAGGGTTTTGTAATCCCTGACATTTTACTTATGCAGATGATGGATTATGAGGTACCTCGGTTATATTGGTCGATAGTGACCAATTTATAGGTTCAATAGGACCGGGAAACGTGTATTCAGGCATAACTAATCCACTAAAGTATTTGTGGACCGGCCTTGGAGGATCCAAGGGTTGCCCGTAGGTGCGATCCTGAGACATTGCTTGAGTGTCTTGAATGAGGAGATCGTCCCTAGCCTTGAATCATGATGAAAACCCAATCTCCAATACGACACTATGGTTTTGATTGTAAACCTATATATAGCGACATAGTAGGGCGGGGTACTATGCCGTCTAGGATTGATACATTTACTTTGAAGTGTTTTAAAACTGATTAGACACTAATAATAGTATTAAAATATTATTTTCTACGTATCAAGCATGTTTGATCATTATAAGGTAAAACTCTATCCTCTGGTTTGCATTGCATTGTGTGATGGGACTTGAGTCTTATAATAATTTCATTTTTCTAAAAAGCATTGCGTTGTTTTTAAATAAAAATTAATTAAACTTATGCACTGGCAATCCAATGGAGTAAACCCATTATGCGTTAGAGGCGTGGTCCTATGATTAGCCATATTGTTAGATAAGTTAGGAAAGATTTCTCATACCAGTCTCATGACTGAATTGTAGTTTGTTTCACTTTGCAAATTCGGGTGCCCTCTTTTTCACATGGGCAGCCAAGTGATTGGTTCAGGTTATTATGGACATATTCTGGATTGGAGCATGATTGTGGAAGGAAGATGAAGAACATTTTTATCTTTTTATTTCTACTTTGAGACATTTAGACATCCTTTATCTATGATGTGCTTGATGGAGTTTTAGACTTATTTCTTTTTGCTGAGACTTTTATTTGCTAAGTTGTATCCTGTAATTGTGCCACTCTGCTGTTGTGATGTTGATGACACTTCTATTTCTGCTGCAACGATTTACGTGTTATGTTATTATCTGAGATCTGCTATTGTGGTAATTATGTTATATTCCAATGATTATCCTTGCTTTCGTACTACGGAAGCTTGGAGTTATCACAGTTGGTATCAAAGCTAATGGTTAACCTTAGTTTCGGAGTATAACATATTTAAAACAACTCGTCTAGATAGAATCAACTGTATTCTAAGGTGAGTAGCTCATTAGAGGTAGGATTAGTAATGTCCTGGAATGAGTACAGCAGAATAGCACATATTAATCAGTCATTACATCATTATCATCTTTCCATATGTCTCTGCTTTAACCTTTAATCTAAAATTATCATTTCTGTTGGTCTGACTCTTTCCTTGATGGTATAGAACTTACTAAAAATGAGCACTAGAGTGAGAGCAAGAGCCCAAGGCAGAGGTGGAGCTAGAGGACCAGTAAGGGATGAACCCCCATTGTTCAGGAGCAGCCCAATCCCGAGGTTGTAACACCACCACCACCTCCACCCCTACAACATTTTAACCTGGACAAGGTAGCCAAGAAGTTCAAGAATTTATGGGCGTGTCATTCACAGGGCGAGAGACAGTAATAGAAGCTCAGGCATGGCTCAAAAACTGCGAGAAAATATTTGGAGGGTTGGAACTAGAAGACCGCCGCAAGCATTTTATGGCATCGTGGCTATTAAAGGATGAGGCTGAGAATTGGTGGGATACTATCATAATTGGAAATAACGAGGCCGACATGTCTTGGGCCAAATTCAAGGAACTCTTTAACAGGAAGTTTTTCCTCAGCAAGAAGTAGAGCATCTCCACGATCAATCTGCCAACTTGCAGCAAGGAGATAAGACTGTCTCAGTGTATGTGCGGAAGTTTGAAGAGCTCTCACGTTATGCTCCTGAATTAATTCGGGACCCCCTTCCAAAAGAACAAAAGATTCATTAATGACCTTTCCAGGAAATATCTGAACAAAGTCACAACACACATTAAGCTTCCATTTAATGAGATGGTCGAGATGCCTTGTCGATATGAGGACACTGACAGAAATTCACAGCAAAATCGGTAGAAGAATCAGAATAATAATAAGAAGAAGCAGGCTAACAAGAAACCAGAGGCGAGCAACTCATCAGTCGCCAAGCCATAAGGAAATAAAAAAGCCAAGGTGAGATGCTTTAATTGCCAGAAGATGGGCCACTTTGATTACAAATGTCGAGCCCCAAATAAACCAAGGAGGAATGAGTCTGGACCTAGTCAGAATCACGGTCAGAATCCTTGGAATACTCAGGAGTGCTCTGACTGCCATAAGACATGGCACTTTATCGGAAATTGTCCTCTGTGAAATCTGAGGTGGCTCATGTATATGACGGAGCGGCTGCACCAGCTTCTTCCGAAGGAACAGGTAAACCTGATGTCTTGGGAGGTACTGTTACCATTAAGAATATTCCTGTTACCGTATTATTTGACACTGGTGCATCACGTAGTTTCATTTCTAGTGACATGATTAAAAAGTTAAATTTGAAAATCAGAAATCTTAAAGAATCCGTTAGTGTCCATAATCCGATAGGAGGTCCTCTTATTCTCGGGTTATTTTGCAAAGTGCCCATCTCCTATTCTTTTTACCGTTTTCCTTTCAATCTGATCGTGATGAATTTTTTTGAGTTCGATATTATTCTTGGGCTAGACTGGTTAACAAAACAATAGGCTGAGGTTCGATGTGCCGTAAGAATTGTCAAAGTTAAAACAAAGCTCGGAGATATTATTATACCATGTCACCGCTCAGCAATTGATAGGAAAGAATTTTGGTTTTCTCTAGAAGTCACTCCTAATTCTATTGAGAATACCCCTGTTGTCAAAGATTATGCGAATGTGTTTGAAGAAGTTGATAGCTTACCTCCGCGCAGAGAAATCGACTTCAGAATTGACTTGGTTCCTAATGCAAGGCCCGTTGTGCATCCTATTCGGAGAATGACACTAAAAGAAAAAGAGGAGCTGAGCAATCAAACTAAATAGCTTTTGTGGAAGGGTCCGATCAGGCCTAGCTTCTCAAATTGAGGTGCAGCAGTAGTGTTTGTCCCAAAGTCAGACGATACTCTCAAGCTATGTGTGGACTACCATGACCTCAATAAGCAAACGCTGAAGAATAAATATCCATTGCCGCATATTGATGATCTGTTGGACCGATTGAATGGAGCGCAAGTATTCTCTAGAATGAACCTAGCTACAGGTTTCCATCAATTGCGCATTGCCAAAGAATGTGTCCCTTTGACAACTTTCAGAAGGCCAGACTTAATCTATGAATGGCTGGTAATGCCGTTCGGCCTACGCTCCTGCCTACTTTGTCGATCTGATGAACAAAGTATTCCGCAATGTATTAAATAAATTCATGCTAGTTTTCATCGATGACATCTTAATCTTCTCTAAATCCACTACTGAGCATGAAAAGCATCTGAAAGAAGTTTTAGAGATTTTGAGAAAGAATGTGTTGAAAGCCAAATTCTCTTAATGTACATTCTCGCAAGAAGAGGTGAAATTCCTCGACCATCTTATATCAAAGAAAGGCATTTCAGTAGACCCAGGCAAGATCTCAGCCATTCAAGATTGGAAGCAGCCTAGCACTCCTACAGAAGTCAGAAGTTTCTTAGGATTGGCGGGCTATTATCAGAAATTCGTTAAAGATTTTTCGAAACTGTCTTGTCCATTGACGAAGCTAACTAAGAAGCATACAAAGTTTATTTGGACACTCGAATGTGAGGCAGCTTTCCAAGAGCTGAAATTGAGGTTGACCACTGGTCACGTGTTGACCATTATTAATGGCAATCAAGATTTGAAAGTCTGGACAGATGCTTCTATTGAAGGTATTAGTGTCGTGTTAATGCAGAGAGACAAATTAATTGCATATGCTAGCCGTCGATTGAAGCCGCATGAGAAGAGATATCCTATTCATGATCTTGAATTGTTGGCTATCGTGTATTCTTTAAAGATATGGCGGCATTATCTTTTGGGTGAGAAGTTCGAATTATATACAGATCATAAATCCTTAAAGTATCCGTTCACCCAGAGAGACTTGAATTTGAGGCAGCAACGGTGGTTAGAATTTGTTGCGGCCTATGATCTGGACATCCTATATACTCCAGGGAAAGCCAATGTTGTAGCCGATGTGCTCAATAGGAAGAATGCGGCCAACACCAATCTTATCATCGCCAATCTTATCATTATGCCAACATTAAAGGATAAGATCTCTTCTCTTCAGAAAGACGATAAGTTTATTCAGATGATTAGTGAGCGAGTTCGAAAGGGCGAAGCTTTAAGCTTCCAAATTGATAGCAAGGGGACTCTTAGATTGCAAGGGCGAATCTGTATGCTAGATATTCCTGAACTAAAAAGAGTAGTTATGGATGAATGTCACAAATCTAAACTCAGCATCCATCTAGGAGTAAGCAAGATGTATTATGATCTTAAGCACACCATTTGGTGGAAGGCGATGAAGAGAGACATTTCTATATATGTTGCTAGATGTTCCACCTGCCAGCAAGTCAAAAGCGATCAACAAAAGCTTGTAGGATTGTTGAAACTGCTAGAGGTTCCAAGTTGGAAGTGGGAACAAATTTCTATGGACTTTACTGATGGTTTTCCCCAAACCAGAAAAGGCAATGACAGTATATGGGCGATTGTAGATCGTTTCATGAAGACCGCCCATTTTATCCCTGTCAAATCTAATAGAACAACTCGAAGTCTGGCGTAGCTTTAGTTCAGAGAGATTGTCAGACTACATGGAGTTCCCAGCATTGTTAGTGACCTTGATTCGATATTTGTCAGTAAATTTTGGGAAGAATTCAAAGAGGAGCTAGGGACCAAGTTGAATCTAAGCACCGCTTATCATCCTCAGACAGATAGCCAGAATGAGAGGGTAAACCGCATATTAGAAGACTTGTTGCGAGCATGCATTCTTGATTTTGCGGGTCATGGGAAGATCACTTGCACTTGGTTGAGTTCTCTTATAATAACAGTTACCAAGCAAGCTTGCAGATGTCGCCATTTGAAGCACTATATGGCAGGCTATGCAGATCTCCTGCATGTTGGGTGGAACCAGGCAATCGATTAGCATTGGGTCTCGACATGATTCGTGAAGCATCAGATAAAGTTGATTTTATTAAGAAGCGCCTACTAACTGCTCAGAGCCGACAGAAGAGCTATGCAGACTCACGAAGAAGGGATTTAGAATTCTTTATTGGTAATTACGTATACTTGATGGTTTCCCCACTGAGAGGTATAATTCGATTTGGGAAGACTGGGAAGTTGGCGTCGAGATTCATTGGTCCATTTCCTATTCTCAAAAGGATTGGAACTCTCGCTTATAGGGTGCAGTTGCCTGACTGGTTGCTAGGGGTGCATGATGTATTCCATATGTCCCAACTCCGGAAGCATGTAAATGATCCAGACTTGGTTGTGGAGGAAGCAGCACAACAAGATTTTGGAGATTACCCCGAGCTTAGCAGTAAGGAGGGAGCCAGTGAAAATTGTTGGCAAAGAGACCCGAATTCTGAGGAACAAGAGGATCCACTTAGTCAAAGTGCAGTGGAGCGGGGATTTGAGAGACTGTACACAAGAGATTGAGGATAGCATCAAACAGGTTTGTCCCAAGTGCAAAGTGGACATCTCCGAGTAACTCTTGTATTGAGGTACATTTACAATATTTTGCATTTTACGTTTTGTTTCCTACTTTACTATTGTTTCCTTTTTGGAGACGAAAAGCTTTAAGTGGAGGAGGAGATTGTAACAACCCGGAAAATCTGTACCAGTTTAAAATTTTTATTTTGGCGATTTGAATGAATTTTGAATAGCTAAAATAATTTATTTTAAATAATAACGATTTAATTTTATTTAAATCGAAGTTAGAAAAAATATATTTATTTTAATTTTAAAAGGAGTTAGAAATAGCACGGCAGTTTGAAAATTTGAATCTAAACTTTTACTGAAGATTTTAGTTAAACCAAAAATATTTAAATCTGCTTAAAAATATCTTACCAACGAACTTGAAAAATCAAAATTTCATAGCGGGAATAAAAAGTTATGGCTAGTTGAATATTCAGAATAGTCGCTATGGAATATAACATAGTATATAGCCCGTATAAATAGCCATTATACAAACGACCTCCGTTCTCGACGAAACCTTTTTTGTCGAATCTGGAATGTCAAATTATTGCTAAGTTTAATTTTACATAATTTTTGGAATTAATATGTGAGCGTAGTAAATTAAACTGTGTTCGATAATTTCTGTTGAATTTAATCGACCGTTAAAAAGGTCATTTTTCAAACTGTCTCCAAATTCGATGAAATTAATTTTGTTAGGACTGTATCGTTAAAACATAGCTAGGTTTATTTTTTGGGAATTTTCAGAATCCGTATGTTGCCCCGGTAAATTTAAATGTATGATCGAATTAAATAAATAAATGATTTAAATTTTAAATGAAAGAAAACAGGCTGAAAACGATCGTTTCGGCTGATGGGACCTAGCCCATTGTGCCCTGAACGGGAGCAATTGGGTAGTAACAACTTTTGCTGGGCTGAAACAGGAGCTGTTAAGGATTAATGGGCTAAAATCATTAATTAATAGAATTTAATATTATTATATTATAAATAATAGCTTAACAAATGAAAACCCTAACACTATACAGACCGTCGCCGCCTTCCTAAGTTCCATGGCCAGAATGCTCCCATCTTCTTCCCTTAATATATCCAAATCCTCTCAATAAAATCCCCTCCTTCTTTAAACATTATCGTAGTGCTTCTCCTCCTCTACTGTAAAGACCCGTAAATTCCCGCTCTTTGGATCGACCATAAACCACACAAGTCTGACCCAAAAGGTGGAAATCCACGAATACTTTAACTTTGGGAGTGCAACAACATCAGAACAATAACAACAGACTTTTATTACATCATAATAACGTAACATCAGAGTACAGAATATCAGAGTACATTGAATAAAATTACAGCGGAAAATAAATTACAATATTATAATACATTGCAGCGGAAATAAAATAACTAAGGCAGCGGAAACAACTATGCTCTGGACACAGCTTTAGGCTTCAATCCAGAATCCTGCTCGAAATAAGAACCTGTAGACAAACTACTCGACTGCCCGTGTGGAAAGAGGGCACCCGAGTTTGTAAAGGTGGAAACAAACAACGGGTCAGCCATGGGACTGGTGTGAGAATTCTTAACTAATTTAACTAATAGTAATAAGGCAAATCCAAGGACCACGCCGCTAACGCGTAACGGGTTTACTCCAATGGATTGCCGGTGCATAAACTAAAGTAAATCATTAAAACAACTCAATGCTTTTAAGAAAAATGAAACCATCATAAGACCCAAGTCCCATCACACAATGCAACGCAAACCGGAGGATAGGGTTTTACCTTATAATGGTCAAAAATGCTTGATATGATAAAAACGAATTTGATATTATTGTTAGTGTATATATATTTCAAAAACAATTTCAATCAAAATGTATCAATCCTAGACGACATAGTACCCCATCCTACTATGTCAGCATACTAGTAATACAATCAAAATCGCATGAGGTCGTATTGGAAATTGGGTTTCCATCATGAGTCAAGGCTAGGGAGGAGCTCCTTACCGATTCGAGACACTCTAGCTAATGTCTTAGGATCCCCCGCAGTGAACCCTTGGATAGCTGCAGGGCCGGTCCACCATACGAGTTGCGGATTAGTTATTCCTGAACACGTTTCCCGGTCCTATGGACCTATCATCCGAGGCGCCTCATCCCATCATCCACATAAGTAAAATGTCGGGCCGTGTTAAAGCCCAAACACCACTTCTAGCTAGAAAGAAACGTGCTGCTCTCCCTGCGTTCCCTTCTCCCGTTTTAGACTCCGCCGGTGTGTGAGGCTCGCGAAGTCACGCTATACACAAAGCTATGCCTAAACAGGCCGTGCTTTGATCATCAACCACAAGGCCTGCTTTTCAATAAATGCCTTGATCATATGCATCTTAGCATGCTACATCGTCACTCCATATCACACTACCAATTCTTTGCTGAAATATATGAACGGGTGTTAAGCAAGAGAATAAATTCTCCGCCACCAAACATCCATACATTCGACAGAAGATTAATAACATGATATTTAATGGAGTACGACGTCAGACACACAATCCATTTATAAGCTTATGCTCTGGGTCTGAGCGAAAGCCAAATCCGTACTAATCAACAATACGTCCGGACGGCCACCACTGTAGCCCCTTCAAGGTAGCTACTCCAATCACGGGCACCAGCAGTCGTCGTCCATTCGATATGAAGATCATCGGTCTTCAATCGCCGTCTTCAACTCTTGAATTTTAAACGTTGTTCAAATTATTTGGAATGAGATAGACTCGGACTTTCCAAATAATTCTCGTATATATATAAGTTGGAAACCATTTCATATCGTTATTAATAATTTGTAACGATTTATCTTTATTTTTATATATATTAAAATAATTAAATTCCATTTCAACGACACTTCAAGTTAATAGGCGACCTTGGCGCAGTTTCCATCCAAATTTGTTTTACATATTTCTCTAAATCTAACCGTTGGACTATAACATAATTCATA
Organism: Allium sativum; assembly: GCA_030737875.1. Lineage (NCBI taxonomy): Eukaryota > Viridiplantae > Streptophyta > Magnoliopsida > Asparagales > Amaryllidaceae > Allium > Allium sativum. Next base: position 473,422,382 of record CM060925.1, read on the forward strand.
TCGTTGGAAAGATCTTCCCAAGGCGAACATAACGGTTTCAGTTTTGGGAAAATCCGACGGTCGGATATTTCGGTATAATCAATTAAAAGTACAATTCTAAAATGTGAACTACCACGCTCGATTCGATAAAATCTCATTATATATATAAATATAATTTTATACAATTTCTATATAATTTCTATATAATTTCTTCCTCCATTTCATTAACGTATTATTTTTCAATCATCTTTCGAACTACACCAAATCGTATATTTCATGTACCATTACAATTACAACAAAAATAGATATTTTTGTGTTTCATTTCCATTACAACAAAAATGAATATTTCTTGTGCGTCATTTCTAATTTAATAAAAATGAGTATTTTTATGTCATTTCAATTCCTAACCAAAATGCAATATATTTTGGTGTCAACTTCATTTCAATACAAATGAATATATTTTTGTTTGTTTAATTTCAGTGTAACAAAAATAATAATTTTGCTATTCTTTTAATGTCAAACAAAAGTAATAATTCTTATCTCTTTCAATGCAAAACCAAAATGATCTTGACTTTTTATAATGGCAATGTAAATTCTATTCTTAGGTGACATCATAAAAATGTAATTTTAATTTACAATGTAATATCATACTTTAATTACATAATAAAAATGTAAATTCTAATTTACAGTGCAAATTCTCATTTATAGTTACATATAAAAATGTAAATTTTGTTCGCTTGCCAAATTTCATATCATAGCTACATTGGGAAATGTAAATATTTTAAAAAATGTTATAATAGAATTTCATATCATAGTTACAAATGAAAATATAATTTTCATTTTCATCGCCAAATGCATATCATAGTTTCAAATAAAAATGTAATTTTTATTTGCATAGCAAATATTATATCTTTAGTTCAAATAAAAATGTAATTTTTACTTGCAATGCAAGTTCTCATTCCAAGTTACAAAATGAAAATGTAATCTTTATTATCAATGCACATTCCTACTTTGGTTTACATATAAAAATGTAATTTTTATTTACAATGCAAGTTCATACTTTTGTTTACATAATAAAAATGTAAATTTCATTTACAATGCAAGTTCATACTTTTGTTTACATAATAAAAATGTAAATTTCATTTGCAAAGCAAGTTCATACTTTTGTTTACATAATAAAAATGTAAATTTCATTTGCAATGCAAGTTCATACTTTTGTTTACATAATAAAAATGTAAATTTAATTTACAATGCAAGTTCATACTTTTGTTTACATAATAAAAATGTAAATTTTATTTGCAATGCAAGTTCATACTTTTGTTTACATAATAAAATTGTATATTTCATTTGCTACCATTTTATATTGACAAAAATATGATTTTTGTCGCTACTACTTTACATTGGCAAAAATGTTCATTTCTACCTGACATAACGTGACGGTAAAAATATTGTTTTTCTAACTAACACAACATAACAATGAAATTATTCATTTTTAAATAACATAACATGACGTTATTATCTAATGCAACATTTATATTAAAAATGTACTTTTTCTCTACACAAAAATATTCTAACTAAATTGTGATTTTTGTGTTGACGGTTCTAACATAACATAAAATGAATATTTTATGTTGACGGTTCCAACATAACCTAAAATGAATATTTTATGTTGGCAGTTCTAACATAACCTAAAATGAATATTTTATGTTGGCATTTCATAAAATGATAATTCTATTATATCAACCTTAAAATGACCAATTCTACTATGTTAACATTAACATGATAATTCTAACATGTCGACATAAAAATGATATTCTAACATGTTGACATAAAAAATGATATTCTCATATGACGCTACCAACAAAATGTGCATTTTTATTCTCATATGACGTTACTAACAAAATGTGCATTTTTATTCTCATATCATATTTGCTAACATAGCGGTTTTTTTTTTAAACGTAAACAATATTACACAAAAATATGTATACATATTTTGTTGAAAAACTAGTTCAACAAAATGAGATAAAAATGTTCGCTCATATTTTTCTAGCAAATTTCTAATCAAAAATGTTATTTTGAGGCATAACACATTTCAAATAAAAATGTTGTTTTTATTTCATACGCAAATTTTTGACAACATGAATATTGTGTATTTTATGCATACAATAAAATGTTGTATCGTCGTTCACACAAACTCATGTCAAACATGATCACACACAATTCAGTTCAGCGATTCAAGTAATTACAACACAAATCAACATTTCAACGATTATACATACAACATAAACATGAAATAAATATAATTTCATATCTGAAATAAATAATTAAATTTGATTTTTAAAAAAAATAGAAATCTCACTAGATCTGGTTATTTCTGATTTTCATTTCACATACAACAAAAATATTCTATCGAATAAACAGGTCAATGAACAACATCATATAGTTAAATTCAAATCACGAACATTCAAGCAGCATACAGTTAAAATATAACACGGTAATAATTAATTTATTTTTAATTATTAAAGAGGAAATAGAATTCTCACCTTGATATGGCTGAAAATTCGAATGTCTCGGATTCAGCTCTGATTAGCGCCATCGCGAAGCTCTCGGAAAGACGAGTCCAACGCAACTTACGGTTCGTCAATCGGACCTCGTATGAAAGAGATATTGATTTTTAAAGATCGGATAAATTAAATATTCAATAAATAAATAATAATATTATATTACTCTCACTTCATCGTCGTTGCATTTTGGCCGAACCCAAAATCACGTCCGCACCTCTTTTGCGCCCGCCCTCCTATGGCCAACCGACCGTCGATCAGAGACCACCACTCCGAAGCCCCGCCTGCGAGCCTCCACCGTCCCCAAAAGCTCTGAACTCGGCCTCCTCCTTGCCACGAAAATCGAACCCAAACCCGCCATGTTTCAGCCCAGAATTCGTGAAATCCGAGAATCAAAACCCGATCTTGACCGTATGGATTGAAAGATCTCTCCGAAAGCTTCGATTTGGTACCAAGTTTATCGATTTTCGTTGAGTGGATCAAAAGTTATGAGCATTCGAAATTGGAGAAATTCTGGCAATTGAAAGCCATAGGCGGCGGCTGAAATTAGGGTTAAGGTTTTAATTTTCGGATTATTTTATTATTTTATTCTTAAAAATGTGTTATAAAGGTGAAAATGCGGGCTGTCTCTGAATTGGGCTTGCTTACTGTCGTTCTTAAGGTTTTGACACCTTCTGAACGCAATGGGATAGGTCCCGTGGCCCAAATCTGAAATCTGTACGATTTTTATTTAAAATTGCATTAAAAATTAATTAATTAAATATTGACCGTATATTAAAATATGTCGGGGCCACATATGACCTCAGAAAATTCTAAAAAAAATATTTTTAGCTTTCTTATGACGAGACGAATCCGACAAAATTATTTTCGTTGAATTCTGAGTCTATCTGAAAAATGACTATTTTCAAGGCGTATATATTTAAGTGAAAATTAGTGTGACATCCTTAAAATTAATCTTAATTAGGCTCACATCCTCCCCTTTAATTACTTGTAAATTTCATCCTTATTTTTGAATATCCACATTTTCTTTTCCTGTATTGCCCATTTACCCAAATTATGGCTTAATTAACGTGATCTATTTTTCATTTCAGTGATCAAATTTTTTCATCGTCATTTGTTTCTTTGTTAATGGTTGCGCCGCCTTTTCTTCAGCGATCTAAAATTAGGGGATCTCGTCAATTTCTTCAGAGAGTTAAATTGATCCATCCTTCAGTTAAAAATGACAGCGTTTCTTCTTCCAGGTGATTTATACTTTTTACATTTTTTCATTTTGAAATCTGTTTTTTGTATATGAATTTCAATTTGAAATCGTTCTAATTTTTTCCTTCTTTCAGATGATCGGCGAATTGTTCTTAGTTTTTTGGTTTCCGTCATCTAAAATTAAATCGCTCAGAATTCTTTCAGGTATACGGATTTCACTTTTGCATATGAATTTTCTTGATTCATTATTCTGAATTAGTTTAATTATCTATTTTTACTGATGGATAATTTTTTTTTTTTTAAGTTTTATTTTTATTGCTGATTTTGTAGCCGATTAATTTAATTTGTCAACTTATTTTTTCTTATATTCTGCATAGATGTATAAAAAAATGTATAAATTCCCTTTATGAGCATACAAAGGTGCAAATATTGTCATAATACATGGATGTGGATGTATTCAGAATTAATGCGTATAACAATGCATATTTTTTTAACATATGCAGAGAAGTATTCAGTTATTTTGACTTTTTGTTTTTTCATGTGCATATTTTTTTTTGGAAATTTTGCATATAAATATGCAGATGTTAATGTTATCTGCATACATGTATGCATACTAAGTTATGCATACATTTATACATATATTAAAATATGCATATATTGTCAATCTCAGCGTAAACGTATGAAACTAGTGTTAGAACACTTGGGTTTGCATCTACTCAAAAAAGTTGAGTATAAGTACGCATATATTCTACGTATATGCATACTAATATGCATATATTTTAAATATCTGTTTTCAGCATTCTGTTGAAAAATTGCCTACAAATGTGCATATATTCGGAATATATTCATATCTGTATGCATCTTTTTATCATACATGCAGAAAAACAGATATTTTAAAAATATATTCATATATGTATGCATATATATAGAATATTTGCATATAAATATGCAGAATTATTGTTATATTGCTAATTTGTACGCATGTATTTATATTAATCTGACACTGTTTATTTAATTTGATTATTAAATTTTTTTGTTCAATGATTATTTTGATATTCTACTTGTTCTTGAGTTTTTCTATGTTAAATGTAGTTATTGTATAAATGTTATTGTTAGTACAACATCATACAGCCGTATTTAATTTTTTACCATGATAATTGTTCTTCGACTTTGAAAACGTGCATAAAATTATGCAAATAATGTGAATATAAGCATACAGATATGCCACTATTGTCAACAACGTTCATACTGGTTTGCATATATTCTGGATAGTTGCATATTTGTATGCAAATATTCTTCATACATGCATACCATTATGCAAATATTTGGTGGAATACGTGCTTACTGGTGTCTTGCATTTTATTCAGGATAATTGTGTGTTATTGTGCATATATTTTGTACATATGCATTGAAATATGCAAATCTTTCGAATATCTATTTGTATACGTGTTTGACGAAAAGCTTTCACAGGTGTATTTGTACATATGCATTTTTAATTTTTAATTTTCAGCATCTCTGTTAAAAAGTTGCATACAAATATTCATCTGTTGTTAATATATGCATATAAATATGCAGTTATTATTGTCTGATAAAAAGTTAAATATGCAGATATTTAAAATTTTGTTCTGTAAACATAGGGATGTACTGCTGAATAATTTGTAAAATCTCTATATTTGTTATTCTGTTGTACTTAGATGAATAAATTTATGCATGTTTTCAGCATTTCTGTTAAAACGTTGCATACAAATATGCATCTATTGTTAAAATATGCATATCTGCATTCAAGTTTTTACAGACGTGCAGAAAAACATATATTTAAAATATATGCACATTTATATGCATATATCTTTAATACCTGCATATACATATGCAAATATTATTGTTATTTTGCTGAATTGTACGCATGTATTTATATTAATCTGCAGCTATTTATGTAATTTGACTATTTGCACATTACGCTTATTAATGTTTGATTTTCTTCTTTGTATAACAGTGTTCCGACGGATATTGGTGTATTGGTGTTATTGAAGCATGGGAATGAATGCCTGGTCCTCCATCTCCTTCTGAAAGACCATAAGATCTGCTTTGTTATTTTATTTTATTTTTAATTCACTTTGTTTTAGTGTTTAGTTTCACCATTTGTTGTAAACATTTATCTGATGTAATAAAATCAGTTCAGTATTTTGTTGTACATTAGTTTTTGATTGTTTTTTTTTAAGCTGCAATGTTTGCAAAGACTAGTTATATTTGAATAAATGTGTGCACACAAAAAGATGCCATGAAGAATCAGATCCTAAAATTATGAAATATCTGAATATAGATCGATGTATATAATAACCTGGAATTTTTATATCCTGGTGTGCAGTTATTATAAATATTAGCATCATTATATGCAATTATTTTGAAAATTTGCAAATTGGAATTGCAGAAGTTAAATACTAGCATACTTTTATGAAAATATTATTATTACTTGCATACAAATATGTAGACAATACAAATAATAATTGCGTGCATATAACTAATGTACAACAAAATCCATATTTGAATTACGTAATTAAAATACTAGCATAATACTGAGCTGATGTGCAACAAAATACTTGCATAAATATATGCACCTTTTCTTTAAACTTGCACAAAATTGTGCAAATATTACACAAATAAACAAGCAAGCATTTTTTTTTGGTTAAAACTAAAACTGTGTGATGTCTTATAAACTAAATTTATACAAATGTGCATATCTGTATGTTTCTTTGTATCAAGAAATCAGAAAAACATAATACAGAATATATGTATATATGTATGCATATTTCTAGAATATATGCATATAAATATGCATATTTACTGAAATTTTGCTGAATTGCATATAAATGCATTCAAACATTTAATTTTTAAGCGTACTTGCTTACAATCATACAGAACGAAAAAACAATTAGATTAATAACTATTTTCGCTATTTCTTGTACTTTAATATGTCGACAGCAAAGCAAAACAGGTCGATTTTGATTTTTATTGATCCAGAGTCTTTCAACATCGTGGAATTTGGGTTCTGAACGAAATAGAAGGAGCGATTGGACTGAGTACATGTCGAGAAATCGCTGTTGGTTTGATCGACGGTTTTGCAGAATTTTAGGTTTAGGGTTTTGAGCGATATGATAGGAGCGATAGACTGTGTACTTTTTATTAATTGAGCGAGATGATTTGAGTGAGATGTTAGGAGCAATAGCTGCGTAAGGGTATAGCAAGAATTTTTTGAGCGGAAATTCAAAAACAGGGACGTATTCTTTATTTTTTTTATCACCGGTTTTTTTTTATATTTTGAAACTTAATAGGGACCTGTAAAAAACGCACCCTATATTTAATATTAAAAAATACATTTTTAAACAAATAATTTCTGAAACTCGAAATATATAAGTGTTTACTGTTTTTCAATGCAGAAACAACATTCTGAACTCAATGGAAGTGGTTTTGAGTCCAAATTACTTCGTATGCAAAAAGTAGCATTTTGACCTTTATAAATTTCATAGCGACCTTTCTAAATTTTAAACTGGGCAAAACTTTTGATTCCCGCTATGAAATTTCGATTTTTCGGATTCATTAGAAAGATATTTTTAAATAGATTCTAATATTTTTGGTTTCACTAAAATCCGTTAAATTTTGCATCCTGTATGGTCAGTCAAAGTTCAAGTTTGACTTTTCAAACTACCGCGCTATTTCTAACTCTTTTTATAATTAAAGTTAAATTATTCATTCTTACTTCGATTTAAATCAACTTTCAATCATTTTTATTTTAAATAAATTATTTTAAATATCGAAAACTCATTAAAATCACTTAAAATAAAATTTTAAATTGGCCCCAAAAATCAGGGTTGTTACAGTCTCCCCCACTTAAAAACTTTTCGTCCTCAAAAAGGAACGAAGCTAAAAGTTGATTAATTAACTAACCAATTTATATATATATTCTCCATTGGTTTAAATAATTTTATTAGTTGATTCACTTTCAAATATATAACTTTTTATATATTCACAAATCATATTTTCCAAAATAGAGTATAATTACAAATACGTATATTATAGGCTTGCTACTCTCAACTCATTCTAGGGCATTACTAACCCCATCTCTAATGAGTTTTCTCATTCTAGGATACTGCTGATCCTATCTCTAATGAGTATTCTTATTGGATATTACCAATCCAATCTCTGATGAGTCTTTTGTTCAGTTCTAATGAGTTGCATCCCAAAGATTTGAGCTAACCAAAGCTCTGATACCAAGTGTAAAGACCCATAAATTCCCGCTCTTTGGATCGACCATAAACCACACAAGTCTGACCCAAAAGGTGGAAATCCACGAATACTTTAACTTTGGGAGTACAACAACATCAGAACAATAACAACAGACTTTTATTACATCATAATAACGTAACATCAGAGTACAGAATATCAGAGTACATTGAATAAAATTACAGCGGAAAATAAATTACAATATTATAATACATTGCAGCGGAAATAAAATAACTAAGGTAGCGGAAACAACTATGCTCTGGACACAGCTTTAGGCTTCAATCCAGAATCCTGCTCGAAATAAGAACCTGTAGACAAACTACTCGACTGCCCGTGTGGAAAGAGGGCACCCGAGTTTGTAAAGGTGGAAACAAACAACGGGTCAGTCATGGGACTGGTGTGACAATTCTTAACTAATTTAACTAATATTAATAAGGCAAATCCAAGGACCACGCCGCTAACGCGGAACGTGTTTACTCCAATGGATTGCCGGTGCATAAACCAAAGTAAATCGTTATAACAACGCAATGTTTTTTAGAAAAATGAAACCATCATAAGACCCAAGTCCCAACACACAATGCAACGCAAACCGGAGGATAGGGTTTTACCTTATAATGGTCAAAAATGCTTGATACGATAAAAACGAATTTGATATTATTGTTAGTGTATATATATTTCAAAAACAATTTCAATCATAATGTATCAATCCTAGACGGCATAGTACCCCATCCTACTATGTCGCCATACTAGTAATACAATCAAAACCGCATAAGGTCTTATTGGAAATTGGGTTTCCATCATGAGTCAAGGCTAAGGAGGAGCTCCTTACCGATTCGAGACACTCTAGCTAATGTCTTAGGATCCCCCGCAGTGAACCCTTGGATAGCTGCAGGGCTGGTCCACCGTACGAGTTGCGGATTAGTTATTCCTGAACACACGTTTCCCGGTCCTATAGGACCTATCATCCAAGGCCCCTCATTCCATCATCCACATAAGTAAAATGTCGGGCCGTGTTAAAGCCCAAACACCACTTCTAGCTAGAAAGAAACGTGCTGCTCTCCCTGCATTCCCTTCTCCCGTTTTAGACTCTGCCGGTGTGTGAGGCTCGCGAAGTCACGCTATACACAAAGATATGCCTAAACAGGTCGTGGTTTGATCATCAACCACAAGGCCTACTTTTCAACAAAAGCCTTGATCATATGCATCTTAGCATGCTACATCGTCACTCCATATCACACTACCAATCCTTTGCTGAAATATATGAACGGGTGTTAAGCAAGAGAATAAATTCTCCGCCACCAAACATCCATACATTCGACAAAAGATTAATAACATGATATTTAATGGAGTACGACGTCAGACACACAATCCATTTATAAGCTTATGCTCTGGGTCTGAGCGAAAGCCAAATCCGTACTAATCAACACTACGTCCGGACGGCCACCACTGTAGCCCCTTCAAGGTAGCTACTCCAATCACAGGCATCAGCCGTCGTCGTCCATTCGATATGAAGATCGTCGGTCTTCAATCGCCGTCTTCAACTCTTGAATTTTAAACGTCGTTCAAATTATTTGGAATGAGATAGACTCGGACTTTCCAAATAATTCTCGTATATATATATAAGTTGGAAATCATTTCATATCGTTATTAGTAATTTGTAACAATTTATCTTTATTTTTGTATATATGAAAATAATTAAATTCCATTTCAATAACACTTCAAGTCAATAGGCGACCTTGGCGCTGTTTTCATCAAAATTTATTTTATATATTTCTCTAAATATAACCGTTGGACTATAACATAATTCATATCGTTGGAAAGATCTTCCTAAGGCGAACCTAACGGTTTCAGTTTTGGGAAAGTCCGACAGTCGGATATTTCGGTATAATCAATTAAAAGCACAATTCTAAAATGTGAACTACCACGCTCGATTCGATAAATTCTCATTATATATATAAATATAATTTTATACAATTTCTTTATAATTTCTATATAATTTCTTCATCCATTTCATTAACGTATTATTTTTCAATCATCTTTCGAACTACACCAAATCGTATATTTCATGTACCATTACAATTACAACAAAAATAGATATTTTTGTGTTTCATTTCCATTACAACAAAAATGAATATTTCTTGTGTGTCATTTCTAATTTAATAAAAATGAGTATTTTTATGTCATTTCAATTCCTAACCAAAATGCAATATATTTTGGTGTCAACTTCATTTCAATACAAATGAATATATTTTTGTTTGTTTAATTTCAGTGTAACAAAAATAATAATTTTGCTATTCTTTTAATGTCAAACAAAAGTAATAATTCTTATCTCTTTCAATGCAAAACCAAAATGATCTTGACTTTTTATAATGGCAATGTAAATTCTATTCTTAGGTGACATCATAAAAATGTAATTTTAATTTACAATGTAATATCATACTTTAATTACATAATAAAAAATGTAAATTCTAATTTACAGTGCAAATTCTCATTTATAGTTACATATAAAAATGTAAATTTTGTTCGCTTGCCAAATTTCATATCATAGCTACGTTGTAAAATGTAAATATTTTTCAAAAATGTTATAATAGAATTTCATATCATAGTTACAAATAAAAATATAATTTTCATTTTCATCGCCAATTGCATATCATAGTTTCAAATAAAAATGTAAATTTTATTTGCATAGCAAATATTATATCTTTAGTTCAAATAAAAATGTAATTTTTATTTGCAATGCAAGTTCTCATTCCAAGTTACAAAACAAAAATGTAATCTTTATTATCAATGCACATTCCTACTTTGATTTACATATAAAAATGTAAATTTTATTTACAATGCAAGTTCGTACTTTTGTTTACATAATAAAAATGTAAATTTCATTTACAATGCAAGTTCATACTTTTGTTTAAATAATAAAAATGTAAATTTCATTTGCAATGCAAGTTCATACTTTTGTTTACATAATAAAAATGTAAATTTCATTTGCAATGCAAGTTCATACTTTTGTTTACATAATAAAAACGTAAATTTCATTTACAATGCAAGTTCATACTTTTGTTTACATAATAAAAATGTAAATTTTATTTGCAATGCAAGTTCATACTTTTGTTTACATAATAAAAATGTATATTTCATTTGCTACCATTTTATATTGACAAAAATATGATTTTTGTCGCTACTACTTTACATTGGCAAAAATGTTCATTTCTACCTGACATAACGTGACGGTAAAAATATTGTTTTTCTAATTAACACAACATAACGGTGAAATTATTCATTTCTAAATAACATAACATGACGTTATTATCTAATGCAACATTTTATATTAAAAATGTATTTTTTCTCTACACAAAAATATTCTAACTAAATTGTGATTTTTGTGTTGACGGTTCTAACATAACATAAAATGAATATTTTACGTTGACGGTTCCAACATAACCTAAAATGAATATTTTATGTTGGCAGTTCCAACATAACCTAAAATGAATATTTTATGTTGGCATTTCATAAAATGATTATTCTATTATATCAACCTTAAAATGACCAATTCTACTATGTTAACACTAACATGATAATTCTAACATGTCGACATAAAAATGATATTCTAACATATTGACATAAAAAATGATATTCTCATATGACGCTACCAAAAAATTGTGCATTTTTATTCTCATATGACGTTACTAACAAAATGTGCATTTTTATTCTCATATCATATTTGCTAACAAAGCGGTTTTTTTTTTAAACGTAAACAATATTACACAAAAATATGTATACATATTTTGTTGAAAAACTAGTTCAACAAAATGAGATAAAAATGTTTGCTCATATTTTTCTAGCAAATTTCTAATCAAAAATGTTATTTTGATTGGCATAACACATTTCAAATAAAAATGTTGTTTTTATTTCATACGCAAATTTTTGACAACATGAATATTGTATATTTTATACATACAATAAAATGTTGTTTCGTCGTACACACAAAGTCATGTCAAACATGATTGCACACAATTCAGTTCAGCGATTCAAGTAATTACAACACAAATCAACATTTCAACGATTATACATACAACATAAACATGAAATAAATATAATTTCATATCTGAAATAAATAATTAAATTTGATTTTTAAAAAAAAATAGAAATCTCACTAGATCTGGTTATTTCTTATTTTCATTTCATATACAACAAAAATATTCTATCGAATAAACAGGTCAATGAACAGCATCATATAGTTAAATTCAAATCACGAACATTCAAGCAGCATACAGTTAAAATATGACACGGTAATAATTAATTTATTTTTAATTATTAAAGAGGAAATAGAATTCTCACTTTGATATGGCTGAAAATTTGACTGTCTTGGATTCAGCTCTGGTCTGTGCCATCGCGAAGCTCTCGGAAAGACGAGTCCAACGCAACTTGCGGTTCGTCAATCGGACCTCGTATGAAAGAGATATTGATTTTTAAAGATCGGATAAATTAAATATTAAATAAATAAATAATAATATAATATTACTCTCTCTTCTTCGTCATTGCGTTTTAGCCGAACCCAAAATCATGTCCGCACCTCTTCTGCGCGCGCCCCCCTATGTTCAACCGACCGCCGATCAGAGACCACCACTCCGAAGCCCCGCCTGCGAGCCACCACCGCCCCCAAAAGCTCCGAACTCGGCCTCCTCCTTGCCATGAAAATCGAACCCAAACCCGCCACGTTTCAGCCCAGAATTCGTGAAATCCATGAACCAAAACCCGATCTTGACCATATGGATTGAAAGATCTCTCCGAGAGCTTTGATTTGGTACCAAGTTTATCGATTTTCGTTGAGCGGATCAAAAGTTATGAGCGTTTGAAATTAGAGAAATTTTGGCCATTGAAAGCCATAGGCGGCGGCTGAAATTAGGGTTAGGGTTTTAATTTTCGGATTATTTTATTATTTTATTATTAAAAATGTGTTATAAAGGTGAAAATGCGGGCTGTCTCCGAATTGGGCTTGCTTACTGTCGTTCTTAAGGTTTTGACACCTTCTGAATGCAATGGGATAGGTCCCGTGGCCCAAATCCGAAATCTGTACGATTTTTATTTAAAATTGCATTAAAAATTAGTCTCACATCCTTAAAACTAAAGTTAATTAGGCTCACATCCTCCACTTTTGAAACATATAAATTTCATCCCTATTTTTAAAACGCAGCTTTTTTGTTTCCGAAAATGCCCTCATTCGATTTTAACGGTGTGTTTTTCACTACATGTTACGTATTAGGGTTTTATTTTCTACAGAAACAAAATTTTCAAATCCATGGCGGCGGCGGCTCCATCTTTCACTCATCTCAGCAACTCTCGTCCTCTACTCTTACTCACGGCATCTTCCTCATCTCAGCAACCTCATCTACATCATCTTCTTCATCTACAGCATCTTCCTCATCTCAACAAATGCATCAATTATCTCGCGGCATCAACCAGGCAGCGACATCATTCCAGGCGCCTTCCACAAATCTCGGCAGCTTCCACGTATCTCCAGCGGCGTCAGGCATCGGCGTCAGTTTTCCTCCTCAGCTTGTCAGCGCAGGCATCGGCATCAAGCACTGGAGGTCGATGGCCTCTCAAACCGTCCACAGCAAACCATTGTGAGTTTTTTTTCTATTCTTTCTGATTTTACTTATAGGATAAATATTAGGTTTTAATTAGCATAAAAATACGATTTTTCATATGACAAGGACTTGTAAAAAACATAAATTCACGAAACCATTGTTAAAACTCGTGGAATTTTGCTGAACTTATGATAAAAAGTTGCGGACAAGTATGCATTTATTCTTAATATATGTAACACCCCGCCTCCGCCAGGGTGACTCTTGCAAGCACTCTGACTTTGGAGGGGCGTTTGAATCAGGTAAACATGCATAATGATATATCAAGGCAGAACAAGAACATATGTATATATGTAAACAGAGTAAATAACATAAATAAAACAGCGGAAGATTTCAAACCATTTCAAAACATGTCTGGTACAACATAATGTCAATTTTCCAAATACACAAGTCTAGATAAAAACAACATTTCTGAAAAACTGAAATACATTAGTACTATCCCCAAAATAAGTGATAACCGTAGCTAGCTTCATGTCAAGACCGTACATGAGCTAAAATCCCACAAGCAAGTGATCAGAAAACCAAGCTAAGCTCCAATATTCCCTCCCTGAGAACCTGGGGGGGAAACAGAAGAAAAGAGGCGAAAGAAAACAGGTCAGTCAAAAAGACTGAGTAAGCCCTACTACAATCAATGTAAACTGATAAAGTTAACTGTCATGAGCAGCAGGGATGAACATAAGGATAACAATAAACTAGCATGATGATTAACTAACAAGGTAGATAAAGGTGTCATCGCATAATCAGGATTAAGGTTTTGCACCACAGGTGTACTAGCAAACTAACATGACTTGAATAAACAAGTATTGATCCCTTGGCCCAAGCTTTGGCCCAATAACATGAAATGACCCTAATACAAGGTCCAAAGTGTAAACAAGAAGTGATCCCCAGGCCCAAGTTTGGCCCAAACATCATGAATGACCTAAACCAAGGTCCAACTAGCACGGTCTAGTCGATCGGTTCCCTATAAGCCTAACTCATCAAGTGTCGGTGTCATACGGCCCAACTACGAAGTGTAGCTAAACTGTGCTAGGTCCACCCTAGGGTGTATCAAGTCCTAGGGTGTCAACCACTGACACAAATCAATGCACGCACAGTCTAAACCTACTGGTGCCCGTGCCTGCTTTTTCAACTTCGGACCATGTGCACGACCATGGCCCGCCTGAACCTACACCGGCGCACCTACTCAGCCGTCGTTTTGGTCGCTTACATGGCATCCAGTAATCGTGCCCCTCCCTAGCCTAGTCCCTAGGGTATCATGATACAACTAAGAGGGTTACTGGTGCAAAGGACCACGTAACTAGGGTTTCCTTAATGGGTTAAACATGGTTAACCCAACCCATTCAAGTACCAAGTTGGTTAAGTGTACCCAAGGTTCATGACTTAACCCTACCAACCCATCGTGTTTAATTGGTTAAGTATTCAAGCGGTCCATGACTTAACCCTAATCATGAGGCATTAATTAATTTAATGCGCCTTAACCTCTCACATTAGACTTTGTTACGGTTACTAGTTAAGCCGGGCGGGTCCGGGTAGCTTTACACCACAACTTGGTCTAACCTCGGGTTCAAGGTACAACATGACCAACTTCTCACATTGGGTCCTATTGTTTGTAGCAGCTAGTTAAGCCGGTCGGTTCCGGGTAGGTTTACGCTACAAACTCAACCCAACCTCGAGTTGGTCACACTTATCTTTTCTAAGTGTCATGTCCATCATGTTTCCAAAACATGTTACAAATTTTCAAGCAATTGGGTAGACCTAACTTAATAGGTAAATTCCCAATGGGTAGACCTAACTTAATAGGTAAATTCCCAAGCTTATGTTTTTATGTCTTTTACTTTTACCCAACCCCAAACACAATCCCATCGCTTACATATCGCAATAGCGCATAAAGGATAGAAAGAGGGAACTTGGCATAATCATGACATAAAAGGTGTTGAAGCCACAAGTTCAACATGGTGGCATAAGAAATGTACATATGTTCATATACTTGCATATTACATTTTTAGGCCTCAAAAGCATGCATAAAACCAAACTTCGCATATTGGTGATACATGGTGATAAATGACATGTAAAAATGGCCATAAGTTCGCATTTAGCCTCACATGCAAGTTATCATAAGGGATATGATAACTTACATGTTGCCAAAATGCAACCTTTAGCATAAAGCTTGAAGCTTTATGTTCATAAGCCCAAGATAAGCTTGCATAACATGATAACATGAGCCAAATGATCAACCCAAACTTGCATAACATAACTTGCATATCATATGACAAACTTGCATATCAAACTTGCATAACATAACTTGCATATCATATGACAAACTTGCATATCAACTTCCATAACATAACTTGCATATCATATGACAAACTTGCATATCAAACTTGCATAACATAACTTGATAAACTTGCATTTCATAGCATAGTAAACTTGCATATAAACTTGCATACCATACATGATAAACTTGCATATCATAGCATAGTAAACTTGCATATAAACTTGCATATCATACATTTAACTTTAGAGTTTAAGTATGAAAGTAGAATAGGGCTTACAATGCTTATGAGGACTCAAATGAGTATAGCAAATATAAGAAAGCCCTTATGCAATCAAATAGACCCAAAATGCAAGCTCTAACATAAAAACCCTTGAGCCAAAATGATCAAAACTCTTTCTTTATGATGCAAATATAGAAACTTGACTTGAATGCAAGCTAATGATGCTCATACAAGTTTGAAAACACTTGTATGCATGGAAAATCACTTAGAAATTTATTTAGGAATTTTATGAAGAGAGTGGAGGCCATGAGAGGATTGATTTTGCCATAGTTTAGTTGTGTGAATGAATAATGATGATTTAGGGTTAGGTTAGGGCATTATTTATAGATTAGGCAAGTGTTTTAGGCCATAGGATTAAACCCTAGTTCCAATCTCAGCCCTCAAAACCGAATCTGGCCCCCAAGCTCAACACAATTTCTAAATGGTGCACCAGGATAAAGAGCCCGGCTGGACCAAGTCGACAGCCAAGTCGACAGGGCTGTCGACTTGGGTCCAACCAAGTCGACTCCCAAGTCGACAGGGCTGTCGACTTGGGTGCTCTAGCGGGAATTTTCCCGCCTGGCCCAAACTGGCCCAAATTTCCAATTTCAAACTTGAATTTGAAATCTGTTTTTACTTAGAAATTTTCTGAAAACTTCGTTGGGCCTTAATCGGGTCATACGGACTCCGATTTTCGAAAACTCAGACTCTATTTTGCGTATTTTTCCGAGTCGAACGCAATGGCATAGCCCGTTTCCCTTGATTCAGATTTTAGAATTAAATTCTGCCTCGATTTTCATCATTACAGGTTATTGAAAATACGGGTTGTTACATTCTCCCCTCCTTAAAGGATTTCGTCCCCGAAATCTTCAAGTTAGGAAGAACGTATCCTACCATCCAACATCCATCTACTCAAAACATCATCCACGAGCAATCATTGTCCTTACAAGATTCTAAATGTTGTATGAACATATGCAAAGGTGTGTGTATATGTACTTATCTAATGCAAATATCATCAATGCAAATTATGTTAGTGAAATGAATCCATATGTATGCAATTCCTAACATAATGTATAACATCTATATGTGTGCACATAACATACATCCATATGCAACATCCATGTGACAACACAAGAATTTTCATCCATGAATAAGCATAAACACTCATGCATATGCAATATGAGGAGTGTGTGAGCCGATCTAGTGCCTAACGTGTATAATGCATCCACGAGTAACCACTTGCAAACACTTGCAACCACTTGCAACCATCAAACATAACATGTTTCAAACACATGTTTCATCCAAAGGGTTTCTACCTAAGGTTCTCATGACAAGATTAACATGATAAACTAGATAATCAAGACAAACATGGATAGCAAAAGATATGCTACAAAGAGATCGGGAAGATAAGCAGGATATACTCCTTTTGGATTACAAGAAATCCCTTCCTAACCCAATTCCAATCCTATAAAAGCCCAAAAGGTTTAGTCCTAACGGACCCCTTCAAACCCTGACATGTATTACTAGCCAATAAGTCATACCTCCCGACAGAAATAGGACCGAAAATGGGACCGAGAGGATATACATAAAAAGATAATATGCGAGTAAGTTCCACAGGAAAACAAGGATCAAGGATATGCTCTTAGAAAGAGATATGATGCGTGTATCTAGCCTTCAGTCTTCTAAGTCACGTTTCCTTGAGCTTAACTCCACTATGCTTTGACCGTCTTCCACCTCATGATTTCTTGGCTTCTTAACTCTTGTTTCCAAATATGAGTTGGAACCCATTTCATTGTCGCCTCTCGTCCTCCTTTTTCACTTACTCTTCTATCATTCTTGGCTTAAACATAACTATGACCTCATGGTTTCATGCAAGCTCTCCAAAATTCACTAGTGAATCCTGGATCTCGTTTACTTACCATAAAGTATTCCACGCAGCAGAACTTTTCTCGAAAATACCAATCCACGTTGTCAATGAACCATCCACCTACGAATGATAGGCCGTGCTTAGATTCAGTTGCTTGCTCATGACTTTCCGTAGACTATCCCAAGACTGGCTGAGTCATGGTTACTAACTATACTTTAGGGAACCTTGTGCAACCGCTTTATTTCTTGAAAGTAAACTATCGCTAGCTATGATGCAGTCCTTTCGCTCTTTACCGGAGTGAAATGAGCACTCTTCGTGAGTCTACCTACTATGACCCACATGCTCGTATTCCCTTTCTTGATCTAGGCAGTCCATCCACGAAATCCCTCGTGACGCTTTTCCCCCTTCCATTGCAGGGACCTCCAATGGATATAACAGCCCACCGGGCTTCTATGACTCGGCCTTTAATCTGTTGGCACAACATGCACCTTGGGACAAACTCGGCCACCTCCTCGGGTGAGGTGCATCTTCAAGAACCTTCTTTCTCTCATCGCGTCTTATCCATCCCTTGTCATCTATAGCGAGGTGACTTATCATCTCGCCTCGAGTCAACTTGTCCATGATCTCAACTAACTACGGGTCTTCTTTCTGTGAATTCCCTACTTGATCCAGAAGGGTAGGTCTAAACTCAAGGGACGCTAACTAGCTAATTAAACGGAGAGAACTTCTTACTTCGGTTGCATTCCTTGGAGTCTTCCAATCCTGAACTGCAACTACCTTAGCGGGATCCACCGCTAAGCCTTGCTTAGAAACTATGTGCCCAAGAAATCTGACTTCTTTTCTCCAAAATGACATTTGGAGGACTTGGCTTTCAACTGATGCGCTCTAAGCGTATCCATCACCTCCACGAGATGCCTTGCGTGCTCTTCTTCATCCTTAGAGAAGATCAGAATATCATCTACGAAGACCACGACAAACTTGTTCAAGAACTCCCTGAACACCCCACTCATCAAGTCCACGAAGTATGCGGGTGCATTAGTCAAGCCGAACGGCGTGACAAGCCATTCGAAGAATTCATCTGGAGTTCTGAACGCAGTCTTGTTTATACTATCCTCAGCTACCCTGAGCTGATGGAATCCAGTAGCAAGATCAAGAGAGAACAGATGTTCCCACAGGCTGAACAAATCATTGATCCTTGGTAATGGTTGTCAATTCTTCTTGTTCTACTCACGATAATCAACACACGGGCGAAGCGAACTGTCCACATTAGTAGCGAATACTACTAGAGCACCTTCCTTGGAAATGCTTTATCGAATGGAGTTCTTCTCAAGCAACTCCTTCACTTGCTTACTTAAATCCCATCTTGCGGGACCATGTGCCTAACCGGCCACGAAACTATCTTGGCATTATCAACCAGATAAATGCGGAAATCTATTTCTCGTTTAGGGGTAACCCCCTTCACTTCACCCAAGATATCAGAATATTCTCGGTCCACCCTCACCGATTGCAAACTATCGATAGACGAGTTGAGGGATTCAAGATAACACAACATGACGGGACCCATAGGGTTGCTAGAAATTTTTAGGGTATTACTGAGGCGAGTCATGAGCCTCCCAACCCTATGCTCAAAAATCAAGGATGGCTCCAAAACTGGACAACCCATCCAAGCCCAAAATCAACCCATACCCCAAGAAACCGAGAATATAAGCATCACACGAGATCTCTACACTAAAGATAGAGATTTTCAGATCCACGTAGATAACAGACAAATGGGCGGAACCCCCAATTGGATTTAAAACACACACGGGATCATTAACTAGACTAGTACTTAGTTGCAAACTTTCAACTAGATCAGATGGGATAAAGCTATGCGATGCACCAGAATCAAACAAGGTAAGAAATATATACAAGGCTCTCAACAGAAATACTACCTCGATCGGGAACTGGAGCGACATTGAGAGCATGAACTTGCCCTCCTGAAGGTCCAGCACGCTGAGGCTGACCCTGGCCTTGCCCTTGCTTCCTAGGGCAATCCTTGTTAAAATGTCCCGTCTCTCCACAGTGAAAGCACCCACCCAATTTCCTTCTCTTCTTCCTACAGTCCTTGACTATGTGCCCAACAATCCCACAGAAGTTGCACTTTCTTGTTTCCTTTGCCTTGTTCTTGTTGCCCTTGTTGTTCTTGTTGTTCTGATTGCCTTGATTGCTCTGACCACTTGGATTACCCTGATTTCCTTTTCCCTGGGAATCAGTCTTCTTGGCTTGAGTATCATTTTTCTTGACATCTCCCTGAAGTAACGCCATATCAACCAAGCTCTCAAACGTGGCCCCATGGGGAATATGTGACATAGCCAATCCCTGCAACGGCTCATTCAATCCTCTAGCAAAACGAAGAGCCTTCTTCTGAGGAGTATTCACCATATCCAAGCCAAAACGAGCTAACTGATTGAATTTGTTCACATATTCTTTGACAGACATATCTCCTTGTTTCAAAGTTATGAACCTCTCCATTTGCAGATTCTCCTCAGCAGAAGATAGAAACTTAAGCACGAACTTTGCCCTGAAATCGGCCCAAGTCTCAACAGGCCTAGTACCATTGGTGACTTCCCACCAATAAGCGGCCTCATCCTTCATAAGCCAAACCGCCAACAAGATCTTCCTCTGATCGTCTAACCCAAAGATAGCAAATAAATCCTCGGTCTCTTTCAACCAATTTCTGGCCTCTACAAAAGTCTCAGTGCCTTGAAAGTTCCTGCCACCCATTGCTTTGAAATCCTTGCAAGTCTTTGCGAAGTCAGCCTGAGGATGCTGAGGGGGAGGAGGAAGAGGAACCTCAGCGACAGGAGGAGGAGGAACATTAACTACCGGAGGAGGAGGAGGAGGAACATTAACTACCGGTGGAGGAGGAACATCCGCGGGGCCGGCTTCGGTTGCCCTAGCCTCCAAAAGTCTCCTATACCAAACAGGTACGTGTACTCCTTCCGGAATAGCAGAGTTATCGGCCATACTGAAAACGAAGAAAAAGATAGATTCAGAATGGAGAAAAACGAAGGAATTTTTGCTAATGGTTTTTTTGGGGAATAGTCTTTAAAATAAACTAGACTTTTCTTTGGAAAATACTTTATACTTGGTTTTGAAAATAGTTTTCAAAAAGTTTTCTTAAAAACCTCTTTGTTCCTTCTCGTAAACCATATGCTCTGATACCAAATGTAACACCCCGCCTCCGCCAGGGTGACTCTTGCAAGCACTCTGACTTTGGAGGGGCGTTTGAATCAGGTAAACATGCATAATGATATATCAAGGCAGAACAAGAACATATGTATATATGTAAACAGAGTAAATAATATAAATAAAACAGCGTAAGATTTCAAACCATTTCAAAACATGTCTGGTACAACATAATGTCAATTTTCCAAATACACAAGTCTAGATAAAAACAACATTTCTGAAAAACTGAAATACATAAGTACTATCCCCAAAATAAGTGATAACCATAGCTAGCTTCATGTCAAGACCGTACATGAGCTAAAATCCCACAAGCAAGTGATCAGAAAACCAAGCTAAGGTCCAATATTCCCTCCCTGAGAACCTTGGGGGGGAAACGGAAGAAAAGAGGCGAAAGAAAACAGGTCAGTCAAAAAGACTGAGTAAGCCCTACTACAATCAATGTAAACAGATAAAGTTAACTATCATGAGCAGCAGGGATGAACATAAGGATAACAATAAACTAGCATAATGATTAACTAATAAGGTAGATAAAGGTGTCATCGCATAATCAGGATTAAGGTTTTGCACCACAGGTGTACTAGCAAACTAACATGACTTGAATAAACAAGTATTGATCCCTTGGCCCAAGCTTTGGCCCAATAACATGAAATGACCCTAATACAAGGTCCAAAGTGTAAACAAGAAGTGATCCCCAGGCCCAAGTTTGGCCCAAACATCATGAATGACCTAAACCAAGGTCCAACTAGCACGGTCTAGTCGATCGGCTCCCTATAAGCCTAACTCGTCAAGTGTCGGTGTCATACGGCCCAACTACGAAGTGTAGCTAAACTGTGCTAGGTCCACCCTTGGGGTGTATCAAGTCCTAGGGTGTCAACCACTGACACAAATCAATGCACGCACAGTCTAAACCTACTGGTGCCCGTGCCTGCTTTTTCAACTTCGGACCATGTGCACGACCATGGCCCGCCTGAACCTACACCGGCGCACCTACTCAGCCGTCGTTTTGGTCGCTTACATGGCATCCAGTAATCGTGCCCCTCCCTAGCCTAGTCCCTAGGGTATCATGATACAACTAAGAGGGTTACTGGTGCAAAGGACCACGTAACTAGGGTTTCCTTAATGGGTTAAACGTGGTTAACCCAACCCATTCAAGTACCAAGTTGGTTAAGTGTACCCAAGGTTCATGACTTAACCCTACCAACCCATCGTGTTTAATTGGTTAAGTATTCAAGCGGTCCATGACTTAACCCTAATCATGAGGCATTAATTAATTTAATGCGCCTTAACCTCTCACATTAGACTTTGTTGTGGTTACTAGTTAAGCCGGGCGGGTCCAGGTAGCTTTACACCACAACTTGGTCTAACCTCGGGTTCAAGGTACAACATGACCAACTTCTCACATTGGGTCCTATTGTTTGTAGCAACTAGTTAAGCCGGTCGGTTCCGGGTAGGTTTACGCTACAAACTCAACCCAACCTCGAGTTGGTCACACTTATCTTTTCTAAGTGTCATGTCCATCATGTTTCCAAAACATGTTACAAATTTTCAAGCAATTGGGTAGACCTAACTTAATAGGTAAATTCCCAATGGGTAGACCTAACTTAATAGGTAAATTCCCAAGCTTATGTTTTTATGTCTTTTACTTTTACCCAACCCCAAACGCAATCCCATCGCTTACATATCGCAATAGCGCATAAAGGATAGAAAGAGGGAACTTGGCATAATCATGACATAAAAGGTGTTGAAGCCACAAGTTCAACATGGTGGCATAAGAAATGTACATATGTTCATATACTTGCATATTACATTTTTAGGCCTCAAAAGCATGCATAAAACCAAACTTCGCATATTGGTGATACATGGTGATAAATGACATGTAAAAATGGCCATAAGTTCGCATTTAGCCTCACATGCAAGTTATCATAAGGGATATGATAACTTACATGTTGTCAAAATGCAACCTTTAGCATAAAGCTTGAAGCTTTATGTTCATAAGCCCAAGATAAGCTTGCATAACATGATAACATGAGCCAAATGATCAACCCAAACTTGCATAACATAACTTGCATATCATATGACAAACTTGCATATCAAACTTGCATAACATAACTTGCATATCATATGACAAACTTGCATATCAACTTGCATAACATAACTTGCATATCATATGACAAACTTGCATATCAAACTTGCATAACATAACTTGATAAACTTGCATTTCATAGCATAGTAAACTTGCATATAAACTTGCATACCATACATGATAAACTTGCATATCATAGCATAGTAAACTTGCATATAAACTTGCATATCATACATTTAACTTTAGAGTTTAAGTATGAAAGTAGAATAGGGCTTACAATGCTTATGAGGACTCAAATGAGTATAGAAATATAAGAAAGCCCTTATGCAATCAAATAGACCCAAAATGCAAGCTCTAACATAAAAACCCTTGAGCCAAAATGATCAAAACTCTTTCTTTATGATGCAAATATAGAAACTTGACTTGAATGCAAGCTAATGATGCTCATACAAGTTTGAAAACACTTGTATGCATGGAAAATCACTTAGAAATTTATTTAGGAATTTTATGAAGAGAGTGGAGGCCATGAGAGGATTGATTTTGCCATAGTTTAGTTGTATGAATGAATAATGATGATTTAGGGTTAGGTTAGGGCCTTATTTATAGATTAGGCAAGTGTTTTAGGCCACAGGATTAAACGCTAGTTCCAATCTCAGCCCTCAAAACCGAATCTGGCCCCCAAGCTCAACACAATCTCTAAATGGTGCACCAGGCTAAAGAGCCCAGCTGGACCAAGTCGACAGCCAAGTCGACAGGGCTGTCGACTTGGGTCCAACCAAGTCGACTCCCAAGTCGACAGGGCTGTCGACTTGGGTGCTCTGGCGGGAATTTTCCCGCATGGCCCAAACTGGCCCAAATTTCCAATTTCAAACTTGAATTTGAAATCTGTTTTTACTTAGAAATTTTCTGAAAACTTCGTTGGGCCTTAATCGGGTCATACAGACTCCGATTTTCGAAAACTCGGACTCTATTTCGCGTATTTTTCCGAGACGAACGCAATGGCATAGCCCGTTTCCCTTGATTCAGATTTTAGAATTAAATTCTACCTCGATTTTCATCATTACAGGTTATTGAAAATACGGGTTGTTACAATATATGCATATATGTATGCAATTTTTTATCAAACAAACAGAATAACATATTATTATACAAATATATTCATATTTTTGTGCATATATCTGGAATATTTGCATATAAATATTCAAAAATTATTGTTTTTTGCTGAATTGTACGCATTAAGCTTATTAATGTGATAAAGATCTGGAAAATAGGATTTTGTAAATCGTGGATTGATTATGGTGTTAGTATGGTTATTGAGGTGAAGAAATGCTTGAGCAACCGGACTGTGTCAGAATTACAAATTTGATAGATTTGGAATTTAAGTATTTCTATAATCAATTTGTTTCAAGATCTGGCTTTTACTCTGTATTCCAGCAAGCAATGTAAATTATCCTTTTGATTTTTTACATTTAATTGGCGCAGCAGGTTTTATTACATTTAAGTTGCGGACAAGTATGCATTTATTCTTAATATATGCATATATGTATGCAATTTTTTATCAAACAAACAAAAAAACATATTATTTTACAAATATATTCATATTTCTATGCATATATCTGTAATACTTGCATATAAATATTCAGAAATTATTGTTTTTTGCTTAATTGTACGCATGTATTTATATTATTCTGAAGCAGTTTTTGTAATTTAGGTTACTGCACATTAAGCTTATTAATGATGATTTTCTTTTTTTGATAGCAGTGTTTCGGCGGATATTGGTGTAGTGGTGTTGTTGAAGCTTGGTCCTCCATCCTTTTCCGAATGATTGAAATCTGCAGTTGTTTCTACAGAGACTACTAGATGTGGTTTGCGCAATAAGCTGGGTCTTAACAAAATTATTTGTTATTCAAAAGACCATCATCTCTGCTTTGTAAATGTTTTGAAATTTTTGATGTAGTACATGTAAATGTGGTTTGTACTAATTTTTTGATTTAGTACATGTAAATGTTATGAAAATTTTCATGTAAGTATGCACATATTTCTGTTATTTGCATATATATATATATATATATATATATATATATATGCATCTTGTAATAATTATATGTATTTACTTTTTTGTCTTTTCTTTTGTTTCAGCAATTATGCAGTACAGTTCTGTATATGTATGCAATTATTTCACTTTTTTGCATAAATGTATGCAATTTTAATTAATATTTGTATCTAATTGTCTAGTTTTTCGTAAAAATCAAATCTTAATAAAAAAATTATAGTCCCTACATTCAATTATTTATTTATTTCTGTATTATATTAATGTATGCACGTCTACTTCATTGTTGCGCAAAACTAATAATTTATTTTCTGCATAATATTAATATATGGATGCAATTATTCCACTTAATTGTATAAATGTATGCAATTTTACGTAATATATGTATATAATTGTCTAGTTTTTCATAAAAATCAAAAAATAAAAATAAAAAAATCGCTGTTGGAGTGATCGACGATTTTCCAGAATTGTAGGATTAGGTTTGAGCGAGATAATAGGAGCGATAGACTGAGTAAATGAGGACAAATAGTTGTTGGATAGTTTTTTAGGTGTGTAAGGGTAGATCTGGATTTTTTTTAGCGGAAATTCAAAAATAGGGATGTATTCTATATTATTTTTATCACCGGGTTTTTTTTATATTTTGAAACTTAATAGGGACCTGTAAAAAAACGCACCCTAAAAATTAATTAATTAAATATTGACCGCACATTAAAATATGTCAGGGCCACATATGACCTCAGAAAATTCTAAAAAAAATATTTTTAGCTTTCTTATGACGATACGAATCCGACAAAATTATTTTCGTTGAATTTTTAGTCTATTTGAAAAATGGCTATTTTCAAGGCGTATATATTTAATATTAAAAATACATTTTTAAACAAATAATTTCTGAAACTCGAAAATATAAGTGTTTACAGTTTTTCAATGTAGAAACATCATTCTGAACTCAATGGAAGTGGTTTTGAGTCCAAATTCCTTCGTATGCAAAAAGTAGCATTTTGACCTTTATAAATTTCATAGCGACCTTTCTAAATTTTAAACTGGACATAACTTTTGATTCCCGCTATGAAATTTCGATTTTTCAAATTCATTAGAAAGATATTTTTAAATAGATTCTAATATTTTTGGTTTCACTAAAATCCGTTAAATTTTGCATCCTGTATGGTCAGTCAAATTTCAAGTTTGACTTTTCAAACTACCGCGCTATTTCTAACTCTTTTTATAACTAAAATTAAATTATTCATTCTAACTTCGATTTAAATCAACTTTCAATCAATTTTATTTTAAATAAATTATTTTAAATATCGAAAACTCATTAAAATCACTTAAAATAAAATTTTAAATTGGCCCCAAAAATCAGGGTTGTTACAGTCTCCCCCACTTAAAAAAATTTCGTCCTCGAAAAGGAACGAAGCTAAAAGTTGATTAATTAACTAACTAATTTATATATATTTTTTCTCCATTGGTTTAAATAATTTTATTAGTTGATTCACTTTCAAATATATAACTTTTTATATATTCACAAATCATATTTTCCAAAATAGAGTATAATTACAAATACGTATATTATAGGCTTGCTACTCTCAACTCATTCTAGGGCATTACTAACCCCATCTCTAATGAGTTTTCTCATTTTAGGATACTGCTGATCCTATCTCTAATGAGTATTCTTATTGAATATTACCAATCCAATCTCTGATGAGTCTTTTGTTCAGTTCTAATGAGTTGCATCCCAAAGATTTGAGTTAAGCAAAGCTCTGATACCAAGTGTAAAGACCCGTAAATTTCCGCTCTTTGGATCGACCATAAACCACACAAGTCTGACCCAAAAGGTGGAAATCCACGAATACTTTAACTTTGGGAGTACAACAACATCAGTTAAATAACAAAAGACTTTTATTACATCATAATAACGTAACATCAGAGTACAGAATATCAGAGTACATTGAATAAAATTACAGCGGAAGATAAATTACAATATTATAATACATTGCAGTGGAAATAAAATAACTAAGGCAGTAGAAACAACTATGCTCTGGACATAGCTTTAGGCTTCAATCCAGAATCCTGCTCGAAATAAGAACCTGTAGACAAACTACTCGACTGCCCGTGTGGAAAGAGGGCACCCGAGTTTGTAAAGGTGGAAACAAACAACGGGTCAGTCATGGGACTGGTGTGAGAATACTTAACTAATTTAACTAATAGTAATAAGGAAAATCCAAGGACCACGCCGCTAATGCGGAACGGTTTTACTCCAATGGATTGCCCGTGCATAAACTAAAGAAATCATTAAAACAACGCAATGCTTTTTAGAAAAATGAAACCATCATAAGACCCAAGTCCCATCACACAATGCAACGCAAACCGGAGGATAGGGTTTTACCTTATAATGGTCAAAAATGTTTGTTACGATAAAAATGAATTTGATATTATTGTTAGTGTATATATATTTCAGAAACAATTTCAATCATAATGTATCAATCCTAGACGGCAGAGTACCCCATCCTACTATGTCGCCATACTAGTAATACAATCAAAACTGCATGATGTCGTATTGGAAATTGGGTTTCCATCATGAGTCAAGGCTAGGGAGGAGCTCCTTACCGATTCGAGATACTCTAGCTTATGTCTCAGGATCCCCTGCAGTGAACCCTTGGATAGCTGCAGGGCCGGTCCACCATACGAGTTGCGGATTAGTTATTCCTGAACACACGTTTCCCGGTCCTATAGGACCTATCATCCGAGGCGCCTCATTCCATCATCCACATAACTAAAATGTCGGGCTGTGTTAAAGCCCAAACACCACTTCTAGCTAGAAAGAAACGTGCTGCTCTCCCTGCGTTCCCTTCTCCCGTTTTAGACTCCGCCGGAGTGTGAGGCTCGCGAAGTCACGCTATACACAAAGCTATGCCTAAACAGGCCGTGCTTTGATCATCAACCACAAGGCCTGCTTTTCAACAAAAGCCTTGATCATATGCATCTTAGCATGCTACATCGTCACTCCATATCACACTACCAATCCTTTGCTGAAATATATGAACGGGTGTTAAGCAAGAGAATAAATTCTCCGCCACCAAACATCCATATATTCGACAGAAGATTAATAACATGATATTTAATGGAGTACGACGTCAGACACACAATCCATTTATAAGCTTATGATCTGGGTCTGAGCGAAAGCCAAATCTGTACTAATCAACACTACGTCCGGACGGCCACCACTATAGCCCGTTCAATGTAGCTACTCCAATCACAGGCATCAGCAGTCGTCGTCCATTCGATATGAAGATGGTCGGTCTTCAATCGCCGTCTTCAACTCTTGAATTTTAAACGTCGTTCAAATTATTTGGAATGAGATAGACTCGGACTTTCCAAATAATTCTCGTATATATATATAAGTTGGAAATCATTTCATATCGTTATTAGTAATTTGTAACGATTTATCTTTATTTTTATATATATAAAAATAATTAAATTCCATTTCAACGACACTTCAAGTCAATAGGCGACCTTGGCGCTGTTTTCATCCAAATTTGTTTTACATTTTTCTCTAAATCTAACCATTGGACTATAACACAATTCATATCTTTGGAAAGATCTTCCCAAGGCGAACCTAACGGTTTCAGTTTTGGGAAAATCCGACGGTCGGATATTTCGGTATAATCAATTAAAAGTACAATTCTAAAATGTGAACTACCACGCTCGATTCGATAAATTCTCATTATATATATAAATATAATTTTATACAATTTCTATATAATTTCTTCATCCATTTCAATAACGTATTATTTTTTAATCATCTTTCGAACTACACCAAATCGTATATTTCATGTACCATTACAATTACAACAAAAATAGATATTTTTGTGTTTCATTTCCATTACAACAAAAATGAAAATGTCTTGTATGTCATTTCTAATTTAATAAAAATGAGTATTTTTGTGTCATTTCAATTCCTAACCAAAAATGCAATATATTTTGGTGTCAACTTCATTATATACAAACGAATATATTTTTGTTTGTTTAATTTCAGTGTAACAAAAATAATAATTTTGCTATTCTTTTAATGTCAAACAAAAGTAATAATTCTTATCTCTTTCAATGCAAAACCAAAATGATCTTGACTTTTTATAATGGCAATGTAAATTCTATTCTTAGGTGACATCATAAAAATGTAATTTTAATTTACAATGTAATATCATACTTTAATTACATAATAAAAATGTAAATTCTAATTTACAGTGCAAATTCTCATTTATAGTTACATATAAAAATGTAAATTTTGTTCACTTGCCAAATTTCATATCAAAGCTACATTGGGAAATGTAAATATTTTCCAAAAATGTTATAATAGAATTTCATATCATAGTTACAAATAAAAATATAATTTTCATTTTCATCGCGAATTGCATATCATAGTTTCAAATAAAAATGTAATTTTTATTTGCATAGCAAATATTATATCTTTAGTTCAAATAAAAATGTAATTTTTATTTGCAATGCAAGTTCTCATTCCAAGTTACAAAATAAAAATTTAATCTTTATTATCAATGCACATTCCTACTTTGGTATACAAATAAAATGTAAATTTTATTTACAATGCAAGTTCATACTTTTGTTTACATAATAAAAATGTAAATTTCATTTACAATGCAAGTTCATACTTTTGTTTACATAATAAAAATGTAAATTTCATTTGCAATGCAAGTTCATACTTTTGTTTACATAATAAAAATGTAAATTTCATTTACAATGCAAGTTCATACTTTTGTTTACATAATAAAAATGTAAATTTCATTTTCAATGCAAGTTCATGCTTTTGTTTACATAATAAAAATGTAAATTTCATTTGCTACCGTTTTATATTGACAAAAATATGATTTTTTTCGCTACTACTTTACATTGGCAAAAATGTTCATTTCTACCTGACATAACGTGATGGTAAAAATATTGTTTTTCTAATTAACACAACATAACGGTGAAATTATTCATTTCTAAATAACATAACATGACGTTATTACATAATGCAACATTTTATATTAAAAATATATTTTTTCTCTACACAAAAATATTCTAACTAAATTGTGATTTTTGTGTTGACGGTTCTAACATAACATAAAATGAATATTTTACGTTGACGGTTCCAACATAACCTAAAATGAATATTTTATGTTGGCAGTTCCAACATAACCTAAAATGAATATTTTATGTTGGCATTTTATAAAATGATAATTCTATTATATCAACCTTAAAATGACCAATTCTACTATGTTAACATTAACATGATAATCCTAACATGTCGACATAAAAATGATATTCTAACATGTTGACATAAAAAATGATATTCTCATATGACGCTACCAACAAAATGTGCATTTTTATTCTCGTATGACGTTACTAACAAAATGTGCATTTTTATTCTCATATCATATTTGCTAACAAAGCGGATTTTTTTTAAACGTAAACAATATTACACAAAAATATGTATACATATTTTGTTGAAAAACTAGTTCAACAAAATGAGATAAAAATGTTCGCTCATATTTTTCTAGCAAATTTCTAATCAAAAATGTTATTTTGATTGGCATAACACATTTCAAATAAAAATGTTGTTTTTATTTCATACGCAAATTTTTGACAACATGAATATTGTATACTTTATACATACAATAAACTGTTGTTTCGTCGTACACACAAAGTCATGTCAAACATGATCACACACAATTCAGTTCAGCGATTCAAGTAATTACAACACAAATCAACATTTCAACGATTATACATACAACATAAACATGAAATAAATATAATTTCATATCTGAAATAAATAATTAAATTTGATTTAAAAAAAAAAATAGAAATCTCACTAGATCTGGTTATTTCTGATTTTCATTTCATATACAACAAAAATATTCTATCGAATAAACAGGTCAATGAAAAACATCATATAGTTAAATTCAAATCACGAACATTCAAGCTGCATACAGTTAAAATATAACACGGTAATCATTAATTTATTTTTAATTATTAAAGAAGAAATAGAATTCTCACCTTGATATGGCTGAAAATTCGACTGTCTCGGATTCAGCTCTGGTCTGCGCCATCGCGAAGCTCTCGGAAAGACGAGTCCAACGCAACTTACGGTTCATCAATCGGACCTCGTATAAAAGAGATATTGATTTTTAAAGATCGAATAAATTAAATATTAAATAAATAATTAATAATATAATATTTCTCTCTTCTTCGTCGTTGCGTTTTGGCCGAACCCAAAATCACGTCTGCAACTCTTCTGCGCGCGCCCCCCTATGGCCAACCGACCGCCGATCAGAGACCACCACTCCGAAGCCCCGCCAGCGAGCCACCACCACCCCCCAAAAGCTCCGAACTCAGCCTCCTCCTTGCCTCGAAAATCGAACCCAAACCCGCCACGTTTCAGCCCAGAATTCGTGAAATCCGTGAACCAAAATCCGATCTTGACCGTATGGATTGAAAGATCTCTCCGAGAGCTTCGATTTGGTACCAAGTTTGTCGATTTTCGTTGAGCGGATCAAAAGTTATGAGCGTTTGAAATTAGAGAAATTCTGGCCATTGAAAGCCATAGGCGGCGGCTGAAATTAGGGTTAGGGTTTTAATTTTCGGATTATTTTATTATTAAAAATGTGTTATAAAGGTGAAAATGCGGGCTGTCTCCGAATTGGGCTTGCTTACTGTCGTTCTTAACGTTTTGACACCTTCTGAACGCAGTGGGATAGGTCCCGTGGCCCAATTCCGAAATCTGTACGATTTTTGTTTAAAATTGCATTAAAAATTAATTAATTAAATATTGACCGTACATTAAAATATGCCGGGGCCACATATGACCTTAGAAAATTCTAAAAAAAATATTTTTAGCTTTCTTATGATGATACGAATCCGACAAAATTATTTTCGTTGAATTCTGAATCTATTTGAAAAATGGCTATTTTCAAGGCGTATATATTTAATATTAAAAATACATTTTTAAACAAATTATTTCTGAAACTCGAAATATATAAGTGTTTACTGTTTTTCAATGCAGAAACATCATTCTGAACTCAATGGAAGTGATTTTGAGTCCAAATTCCTTCGTATGCAAAAAGTAGCATTTTGACCTTTATAAATATCATAGCGACCTTTCTAAATTTTAAACTGGGCATAACTTTTGATTCCCGCTATGAAATTTCAAATTTTCAAATTCAATAGAAAGATATTTTTAAATAGATTCTAATATTTTTGGTTTCACTAAAATCCGTTAAATTTTGCATCCTGTATGGTCAGCAAAGTTCAAGTTTGACTTTTCAAACTACCGCGCTATTTCTAACTCTTTTTATAATTAAAATTAAATTATTCATTCTAACTTCGATTTAAATCAACTTTCAATCATTTTTATTTTAAATAAATTATTTTAAATATCGAAAACTCATTAAAATAACTTAAAATAAATGTAACACCCCACATCTGTTAAGGTCACTCACAAAGGGAATGCCTTAACTTCAATAGAGTATTATGGGTACTGGAACAGAAATATTACAAGACAGACATATATAAAACAGCGGAAAATAAAGTGGAAGTACTTCAAATCATTAATTAAATATAAATGTTTACAAGAAAATCCCATCAACTTCCAATACCCAATTTCATAGTTAAAATATCTGTCTTGCTCAAAAACAAAGAAGCATAAAAACAAACTGCAGTATTCTCCAATAAAGCAAAGCAAGTCATAGCCAAGAGAAATCCAAGCCATACATGAAAGAGCCTTGGAGCTTGGTAAGATCCGAACTAAGCTGTATTCCCACCCTGTGAACCTGAGGGGGGTGGGAACGAAAGAAAAAGATGCGAAACAAAACGGGTCAGTCATAAAGACTGCGTAAGTCCTAGTGACTTTCAGCATAAAAATAGATAAAGATAACATGGCATGAATAAACTGAAAGTAAACATAAGCATGATGACAAGGTAGGCCAGATAAACTAAGATAACAAAATAAACTTCGGGCACGATGAAACAAGTATAACGTCCTATAATTCCTATCAAGTATCCCACCGCATGGTTTCTATCAAGAATAACATCGCAAGGTTTCTAAGCTTTACCATTAAAACGATATCTATTTGCTCTACACCACCTAACTAGCATCCTCATAAGTGTCTTACATTGAATGATCCGTATTCCTACTAGTGTCCCAACTAGTGCCCTGTGTAACAAGGATCCATACCCCTACTAGTGTCCCAACTAGTAGCCCGTGTTATATAATAATTACAACGTGATCCCAATCCCCGCAATTACGGTAGCCTTCAGGTGTACATCGATTTTGAGGATTCCACCTCGATCACCCCAATGGCCATGTATATATTCGATGCACCCTTACTACCTTATCGATCGACTCCCTACTTGAGCTAGTTCTCGTTTGTGTCACGCGGCCCCCTACTTGTAGATACCTGTGCTGGTCCCACCATGGGGTGTATCAAGTCCCATGGTGCCAACCCTGACACAATCAAGATGCACAACTTTATACCTACTGATGCCCAGTGGCTAAATTTTCTGCGCTGAAGTGTGTGCACGCCCGCACTCCGTTAGAACCTGCACTGCTGCATCAACCGCCGCTAATTTGACCTCTTATAATCAGCCCAGTAATCGTGCCCCACCCTGCCTAGCTCCTGGTTCCGTTGATACCTAATGTGGGTTACTGCTGAAATGGGTCCCCGTTACTAGGTTTTTCTAATGGTTAAGTCTGTGGGCCTATATTCTCTGATATTACCCACCAACCCCGATGTGTACTTAACCCCGCTATTGATTCAAGCATGTGTATTTAATGGTTAAGTGTATGTGGGCCTATATTTACTAATATTACCCACCAACCCGATATGTACTTAACCCTTCTACTCGTTATGTTACCATGGTTAAGTGTTTACCTTAGTTAACTTAACCTTTCTCGCTTATTATGTTTGATTGGATAAGTGTGGTTTATTAACTTAACCCCGTTCGTCTATCTGGTTACAATGGTTAAGAATTTTCTTGTTAACTTAACCCCATGTGTTACTTAACCCTACCACGCATCACATCAGATTGGTTAAGTGCATGTTAACTTAACCCCATCCACTAGTCATATTATAATGGTTAAGTGTTATCAACTTATTCGAGTTAACTTAGCCCACCCGCTTGTCCTGTTATGTTGGTTAAGTGTTACTACTTAACCGCAACCACTTGTCTAATTAACCCATTGTATTAGTTAAGTGTTCTCATTAACTTAAACTCACTCTCTAGTCCAGTTTAATCATGTTATAATAGTTAAACATTTGCTTAACCTTACCTACTCTCGTAGTCAACATATTAAATTGGTTAAGTGTCCAGATTATCCTAACCTTACCCGCCAATTTAGTTAACATGTTGAAATTGGTTAAGTGTTCTAGTTAACTTAACCCTACCAACCCTAGCTCATCTCTAGTTGTCTTATTAGGGCACCAACCTCTCACATTAGACAGATATTGTTGTGGCTGCCGGTGTGCCGGTCGGGTCCGGGCAGTCTTACGCCACAACTCAGTCTAACCTCGGGTCTTTATTGGGCCTAATGCTTAGCCTCTCACATTGGATAGGTATTGCTGTGATTACTGGACAGCCGGGCGGGTCCGGGCAGGTTTACATCACAACTCAATCCAACCTCGTGCTAAGCATATTCGTATTTTCCAATTTACATTAATTATGTAAATTATTCAAATTCATATTACTGCCCAATTTGTTTCCAATCAATCTCATTAAATTAGGTATATAATTAATACCATTTCATGCCATAATTGTAATTTACATTTTAATTATGTAAATTGTTCAAATTCAGATTTAATGCCCAATTTGTTTCCAATCAATCTCATTAAATTAGGTATATAATTAATACCATTTTATGCCATAAATCACTTATGTGATAAATGACCAATTTTTGGCAAGTTTTCCTATAATTAATCATTTTAACCCTCCGTTACCCCGTCTAATATTAGGCTAATTATCTTAGCCTAATTTACATTCGTATGATTTTTGAGTATAAAGTTTAGGCTAAAAACTTAGCCTAATTTAATATACACAAATACACAATCATAAACATGACAAAGGTATAATTTTGACATTGATGGCATAATTAATGTGAACATAATGGGGTGAACTTGCAAAATGACATCATGAACATTACAGGGGTGAACTTGCAAAATGACATCATGAACATTACAGGGGTGAACTTGCAAAATAACCATTATGAACATTATAGTGTCATAAGTTTGAACTCGCAATTATAAGCTAATTCAACATATATGTGTATTTTTAACATAGGCCATATTAACATACATACATGAGAATTAGCAATATGAACTAATCAATATACATAGGTTAATTTGCAACATAGGCAAATCAACATACACATGCGTTACTTGGCAACATAGATTAAATTAACATACTCACAAGCCAATCAAAAATATATGATAAGTGTGGCATAGGTTTTTCTTATACATAAACATGTAGATTTGATCATTTGTCGCATGAATCTACAGTATAAACTTGCATAATAAACTTATCAATAATTCCCAATTAAACATGATAATAGAATCGAATCACTGGCATATTATACAACATAACAAACATTGTACTCAATAATTCCCAATCCAACATGATAATAGAATCAAATCACTGGCATAATATTATACAACATAACCAAACATAATAAGCATCGTACTATTTTCATTTGACCGCAAAACATGATTTTAATCTTAATTCACATTCCGCAAATATAGCTAAACTTACATCAATTTCACTTTATTTCATCGCCATATTATAATTAAATATTTAAATCTGAAAATAACTAGAACTTACAGAGAACGGCTAATGAATTAGGGAGTGAATTTGTCGTAGAAAGTTGTAGTGTCATTGATCTATCCTCTTGAATTTGTTGTAGAAGCATTGATCTTTGATTTGATTTGGGTTTGAACGCTTAAGCTTTAATTTGGAGACGGCGGCCATGGCTCAAGAGAGATTCCAGCAGCATTTAGGTGTCATATGAATTTATGTGAGTTAGGTTAGGTCTAGGTGTTATTTTATAGGTGTAGCACTTCATTTTAGCCATCGGATTAACCCTAAAACCCATCCGGACCATCAAAACTCGTCTCGGGCCTCAAAAATGGGTTCTGGACTACCCCAGGCCGACCAGGTCGACCTGTAAAGAGGGGGGTCAACACTATAGTCGACCTGGGGGGGGGGAGGTCGACTATAGTGTCGACACTATAGTCGACCTGGGTCAGTCTATCAGAAAGTCTGCTGAAATCTTGTTTTGGCCATATCTTGGTCATACGGACTTCGATTTTCGAAAACTCGGACTCTATTTTGCGTATTTTTCCGAGAGGAACGCAATGGTGATGTCCATTTTACCTAATTCCTGATTCTTGGATTAGTTATCTTTATTTTACTATCTTTTCCGTTACATACATCGTTATCGAACTAATTTTTCTTCTCTTCCATGTATTAATTAATTCTTCTTATGCATCACCATTATTTACCCATCATAAGCATATTTTTATATATTTTATTTTATTTTTAATTATATTAAAAATACGGGGTGTTACATTCTTCCCTCCTTAAAGGATTTTGTCCCCGAAATATTCAACTTAAGAAGAATGTGTCCTACCATCCATCATCCATCTACTCAATCATCAATCACAGACATTCATTGTCCTTAAGAGATTTCTAATGCTGTATGAACATATGCAAGAAGTGTGTGTATATGTTCCTTGTCTAATGCAAATGATCAGGCCTGATTGATCTTCGAGATGCAAAATATGTTTAGTGCCATGAGTCCAACATGTATGCAAATAGTCCTAGTCACATAAA
Source organism: Allium sativum (assembly GCA_030737875.1). Taxonomy (NCBI): domain Eukaryota; kingdom Viridiplantae; phylum Streptophyta; class Magnoliopsida; order Asparagales; family Amaryllidaceae; genus Allium; species Allium sativum. Next base: position 473,459,681 of record CM060925.1, read on the forward strand.
CACTATATGTGTGCACAAACATCCATCCATATGCAACATTTACATGATAACACATTCAATTTCATCCACAAACAAGTGTAAATACTCATGCATATGCAATATGAAAGGTGATTGAGCCGATCTAGTGCCTAATGTGTGTAAATGCATCCACAAGCAACCACTAGCAACCACTTGCATCCACTTGCAACCATCAATCATAACATGTCTCAAACACATGTTTACACCCAATTGTTCCTATCTAAAGGTATAGTCGAATGATAGAAGCAAGTAAAAACTTTGTGCCCATTAGGCAATGTCAAAACTGGAAATCTATGCCATATATATATTGATTAGGAGAAGAACTCTCTAAGCATCAGCCCCGAAGACCAAAATCAACATCAGACTGACACCCAAAGAATTACTCAACCCAACCACTATATATGATTCTAGGAAACTAAGCATGATGGACTCCTTTTAGGTCACAAGGGAATCCCTTCCTAAGACCAACCTGTATCCTATAAAACCCAAAAAGTTTAGTCCACCCGACGGACATCCTCAAGCCCCAACATATATTACTAACAGACGAGTCATACTCCCTATGAGGTTCACAAAAGAAATAGGATTGAGAATAGGACCGAGAGGATATACACAAAAGATAGCATGTGAGTAAGCTCTATAGGAAAAGAGAGATCATGGATATACTCTTGAAAAGAGATATGATGCGCGAATCTAGTCTTCAATCTTCTAAGTCGCATTTCTTTGAGCTTAACTCCATTGTGCTTTGACCGCCTTTAACTTCACAATTCCGTAGCTTCTTAATTCTTGTTTCCAATATATGGGTTGGAATCCATTTCACTTTTTCCTCTCGTTCCACTTTCACTTATTCTCCTCCTAGTATACTCGGCTCAAACATAACTGCGTACTCATGGTTTCATGCAAGCTCTCCAAAATTCACTAGTGAATCTTGGATCTCGTCCACTTACTATCAGGTATTCCACATAGAAGAACTATCTCTTGGAAATAAATGCCAACCATGTTGCCAAATGTACTTACTAAGGTGATTCTCTACAACTCATGCATAAGCGAAATGACCCATCTGCCTTAGTGGCGAACACTACTCGATCGGATTACAAATTATCAATAAATGTGTCAAGAGATTATAGGAAACAAATCATGATACAACCCTAAAGGTTACCTACGACTTCGAGGGTATTACCGAGGCAAGTCAAGAGTCTAACTACCCTCTTTTCAAAACCGAGAAGGTCACCCTTACTAAATAACCACTCCATCGCTAGAATCGACCCATAGCCCAAAACATAAACATTACTTCTAGACTCAACACTTAGCATAGACATTCTCAAATCCAAACAAGTCATGAATAAATGAGCCGATTTCCCCAATAGGATTTGAGAAAAGAAGAAAAAAAATGGGATCCTCTGCCATGCTTGTACTAAGGTGCAGAGACTCAACTTTCGAAGCAGAATTAAAAGGATGCGATGTACAAAAACAAAGTTCTAGTGGGATGATAGAAAAGAAAAGCTAAACCTTTAACAGAAATGTTACCACTCTCTTAGGTACGCTAGTGGTGAGAGCATTCAATTGCCCTCTTGATGATCTTGTCCCTTGGCCTTGTCCTATAATACTTAACTACATGTCCCTTCTCACTAAAGATACTCTCTCTTGTCATGAGTTTTACTATTCTTTCACTTTGGCCTCTTTCCTCTCACCTTTTTCCTCCTTTGTGGATTAAGCTATAACAACTAGTTTCTTGTTCTTACTGTCCTTTTATAGTTTGTTAACAAGTCTCTCGAAGCTACCCACAACGCACGACACTCTACCCAACTTGAAATAAGATTAGACGCAGATGGGACTACCACGGCTACAGACGGAGGTTGGGCACTCCTTTGCCCTCCGACATGTGTCGGATGCCTACGAAACTATGGTGAAAAGAGTGAGAAAAGATTTCAAGAGAGAATTAAAAAATAGTGCATATGGCTTTGGGGAATATGCCTTTTAGTTAAAACAAAATTTTCTTGAAAATTTGCTTCTTTGTAAATGTTTTGAAAATAATTTCAGAAGGTTTTTGAAAACTTTTGCCCAGTCTGGTAACCTTCTGCTCTGATACCAATGTAACACCCCACATCTGTTAAGGTCACTCACAAAGGGAATGCCTTAACTTCAATGGAGTATTATGGGTACTGGAACAAAAATATTACAAGACAGACATATATAAAACAGCAGAAAATAAAGTGGAAGTACTTCAAATCATTTATTAAATATAAATGTTTACAAGAAAAGCCCATCAACTTCCAATACCCAATTTCATAGTTAAAATATCTGTCTTGCTCAAAAACAAAGAAGCATAAAAACAAACTGCAGTATTCCCCAATAAAGCAAAGCAAGCCATAGCCAAGAGAAATCGAAGCCATACATGAAAGAGCCTTGGAGCTTGGTATGATCCGAACTAAGTTGTATTCCCACCCTGTGAACCTGGGGGGGGGGGGGGGACGGAAGAAAAAGAGGCGAAACAAAACGAGTCAGTCATAAAGACTGAGTAAGTCCTAGTGACTTTCAGCATAAAAATAGATAAAGATAACATGGCATGAATAAACTGAAAGTAAACATAAGCATGATGACGAGGTAGGCAAGATAAACTAAGATAACAAGATAAACTTCGGGCACGATGAAACAAGTATAACGTCCTATAATTCCTATCAAGTATCCCACCGCATGGTTTCTATCAAGAATAACATCGCAAGGTTTCTAAGCTTTACCATTAAAACAATATCTATTTGCTCTGCACCACCTAACTAGCATCCTCATAAGTGTCTTACATTGAATGATCCGTATTCCTACTAGTGTCCCAACTAGTGCCCTGTGTAACAAGGATCCGTACCCCTACTAGTGTCCCAACTAGTAGCCCGTGTTATATAATAATTACAACGTGATCCCAATCCCCGCAATTATGGTAGCCTTCAGGTGTACATCGATTTTGAGGATTCCACCTCGATCGCCCCATTGTCCATGTATATATTCGATGCACCCTTACTACCTTATCGATCGGCTCCCTACTTGACCTAGTTCTCGTTTGTGTCACGCGGCCCCCTACTTGTAGATACCTGTGCTGGTCCCACCATGGGGTGTATCAAGTCCCATGGTGGCAACCCTGACACAATCAAGATGCACAGCTTTATACCTACTGATGCCCAGTGGCTAAATTTTCTGCGCCGAAGTGTGTGCACGCCCGCACTCCGTTAGAACCTGCACTGCTGCACCAACCGCCGCTAATTTGACCTCTTATAATCAGCCCAGTAATCGTGCCCCACCCTGCCTAGCTCAGGGTTCCGTTGATACCTAATGTGGGTTACTGCTGAAATGGGTCCCCGTTACTAGGTTTTTCTAATGGTTAAGTCTGTGGGCCTATGTTCTCTGATATTACCCACCAACCCCGATGTGTACTTAACCTCGCTATTGATTCAAGCATGTGTATTTAATGGTTAAGTGTATGTGGGCCTATATTTACTAATATTACCCACCAACCCGATATGTACTTAACCCTTCTACTCGTTATGTTACCATGGTTAAGTGTTTACCTTAGTTAACTTAACCTTTCTCGCTTATTATGTTTGATTGGATAAGTGTGGTTTATTAACTTAACCCCGTTCGTCTATCTGGTTACATTGGTTAAGAATTTTCTTGTTGACTTAACCCCGTGTGTTACTTAACCCTACCACACATCACATCAGATTGGTTAAGTGCATGTTAACTTAACCCCATCCACTAGTCATATTATAATGGTTAAGTGTTATCAACTTATTCGAGTTAACTTAGCCCACCCGCTTGTCCTGTTATGTTGGTTAAGTGTTACTACTTAACCGCAACCACTTGTCTAATTAACCCATTGTATTAGTTAAGTGTTCTCATTAACTTAACCTCACTCTCTAGTCCAGTTTAATCATGTTATAATAGTTAAACATTTGCTTAACCTTACCTACTCTCGTAGTCAACATATTAAATTGGTTAAATGTCCAGATTATCCTAACCCTACCCGCCAATTTAGTTAACATGTTGAAATTGGTTAAGTGTTCTAGTTAGCTTAACCCTACCAACCCTAGCTCATCTCTAGTTGTCTTATTAGGGCACCAACCTCTCACATTAGACATATATTGTTGTGGCTGCCGGTGTGCCGGTCGGGTCCGGGCAGTCTTACGCCACAACTCAGTCTAACCTCGGGTCTTTATCGGGCCTAATGCTTAACCTCCCACATTGGATAGGTATTGCTGTGATTACTGGACAGCCGGGCGGGTCCGGGCAGGTTTACATCACAACTCAATCCAACCTCGTGCTAAGCATATTCGTATTTTCCAATTTACATTAATTATGTAAATTATTCAAATTCATATTACTGCCCAATTTGTTTCCAATCAATCTCATTAAATTAGGTATATATACCATTTTATGCCATAATTGTAATTTACATTTTAATTATGTAAATTGTTCAAATTCAGATTTAATGCCCAATTTGTTTCCAATCAATCTCATTAAATTAGGTATATAATTAATACCATTTTATGCCATAAATCACTTATGTGATAAATGACCAATTTATGGCAAGTTTTCCTATAATTAATCATTTTAACCCTCCGTTACCCCGTCTAATATTAGGCTAATTATCTTAGCCTAATTTACGTTCGTATGATTTTTGAGTATAAAGTTTAGGCTAAAAACTAAGCCTAATTTAACATACACAAATACACAATCATAAACATGACAAAGGTATAATTTTGACGTTGATGGCATAATTAATGTGAACATAATGGGGTGAACTTGCAAAATGACATCATGAACATTACAGGGGTGAACTTGCAAAATGACATCATGAACATTACAGGGGTGAACTTGCAAAATGACATCATGAACATTACAGGGGTGAACTTGCAAAATAACCATTATGAACATTATAGTGTCATAAGTGTGAACTCGCCATTATATGCTAATTCAACATATATGTGTATTTTTAACATAGGCCATATTAACATACATACATGAGAATTAGCAATATGAACTAATCAATATACATAGGTTAATTTGCAACATAGGCAAATCAACATACACATGCGTTACTTGGCAACATAGATTAAATTAATATACTCACAAGCCAATCACAAATATATGATAAGTGTGGCATAGGTTTTTCTTATACATAAACATGTTGATTTGACCATTTGTCGCATGAATCTACAACATAAACTTGCATAATAAACTTATCAATAATTCCCAATTAAACATGATAATAGAATCAAATCACTGGCATATTATACAACATGACAAACATTGTACTCAATAATTCTCAAGCCAACAAGATAATAGAATCAAATCACTGGCATAATATTATACAACATAACCAAACATAATAAGCATCGTACTATTTTCATTTGACCGCAAAACATGATTTTAATCTTAATTCACATTCCGCAAATATAGCTAAACTTACATCAATTTCACTTTATTTCATCGCCATATTATAATTAAATATTTAAATCTGAAAATAACTAGAACTTACAGAGAATGGCTAATGAATTAGGGAGTGAATTTGTCGTAGAAAGTTGCAGTGTCATTGATCTATCCTCTTGAATTTGTTGTAGAAGCATTGATCTTTGATTTGATTTGGGTTTGAACGCTTAAGCTTTAATTTGGAGACGGCGACCATGGCTCAAGAGAGATTCCAGCAGCATTTAGGTGTCATATGAATTTGTGTGAGTTAGGCTAGGTCTAGGTGTTATTTTATAGGTGTAGCACTTCATTTCAGCCATCGGATTAACCCTAAAACCCATCCGGACCATCAAAACTCGTCCCGGGCCTCAAAAATGGGTTCTGGACCACCCCAGGTCGACCAGGTCGACCTGTACAGAGGGGGGGGGGGGTCGACACTATAGTCGACCTAGGGGGGGCAGGTCGACTATAGTGTCGACACTATGGTCGACCTGGGTCAGTCTGCCAGAAAGTCTGCTGAAATCTTGTTTTGGCCATATCTTGGTCATACAGACTCCGATTTTCGAAAAATCAAACTCTATTTCGCGTATTTTTCCGAGAGGAACGCAATGGTTATGTCCATTTTACCTAATTCCTGATTCTTGAATTAGTTATCCTTATTTTACTATCATTTCCGTTACATACATCGTTATCGAACTAATTTTTCTTCTCTTCCATGTATTAATTAATTCTTCTTATGCATCACCATTATTTACCCATCATAAGCATATTTTTATATATTTTATTTTATTTTTAATTATATTAAAAATACGGGGTGTTACAATAAATTTTTAAATTGGCCCCAAAAATCAGGGTTTTTACATCTGCAAAGCCATAAGGTTGGATCCACCCTCGAGCTATAAATTTCGAGAACCTAGCCCTGAAAGATGACCCGCGTCAGTCGTCAGAATACCCCCAATCCACCACCGAGTTCGCCGTTGGTGGGACCCTCTGGCGCGCCATCCCTCCCCCTTCGTCGTGCCACCGACCAATCGCCTCCATACTTCGTAGATCGAATAAGAAAGGGAACCCTAGTTTTGAACTTTCTTGAAAACCGTCGGCCCAAGAATTACAAGGGGAAGAAGGGTAATTTTTAGTTTTATTATTTAATAAATTAAATTTAAAAATATTATTTACACAAATAAAATCATAACTAATGCATACAAACTCGGAATTGAATAATTTCAGATCCGCTACGATCGTGAGCCCGAGATCTACACTTCTGGACTGATTAGAACTGATTCGGAGTAGATCAAATTTTGGATAAAAATTAAATTTGGAATTATTCAGAATTAAAAACCGATAGTGAAAAATTCTATTCTTTTCATTATATAATTAAAATTTATTAATCATGAACGTAGCATTACTCCTACGTTGTAACATTCTGCTGATTGTCATACGCGATTTGATCTGTGATTGGTGTGTTCTGTAGATCTGTTAAAAATTTACATTTGTGTTAATTAGAGAATTGGATCAAACAAAATTATCATTTAGTTTACTAGATTGTTGAATTAAAAATTTACCTTTGTGTTAATTAGAGAATTGGGTTAAATAAAATTTATCATTTTGTTTATTAGATTTGTTGAAACAATAAAAATTAACATCTTTGTTAATTAGAATTGAATTAAACAAAATTATCACTTTTGTTTAATAGTTTAGTTTAAACAAAATTATCACTTTTGTTTAATAGATAAGTTTAAAAAAAATTATCACTTTTGTTTAATAATTTAGTTTAAACAAAATTACCACTTTTGTTTAATAGATTAGTTTAAACAAAATTATCACTTTTGTTTAATAGATTATTATAAACAAAATTATCACTTTTGTTTAATAGATTAGTTTAAACAAAATTATCTCTTTTGTTTAATAGATTAGTTTTAACAAAATTACCACTTTTGGTTAATAGTTTAGTTTAAACAAAATTATCACTTTTGTTTAATAGTTTTGTTTAAACAAAATTATCACTTTTATTTAATAGTTTGGTTTAAACAAAATTATCACTTATGTTTAATAAATTTAGTTTAAAAAAAATTATCACTTTTTTTAATAGTTTAGTTTAAACAAAAATTATCACTTTTGTTTGTTAGTTTAGTTGAAACATAAACATACATTTTTGTCAATTAAAAAGGTTGAAACAAAAATGCACATTTTTCTCAATTAAAAAGGTTGAAACAAAAATGCACATTTTTGTCAATTAAAAAGGTTAAAACAAAAATGCACATTTTTGTCAACTAAAAAGGTTGAAAAAAAAAATATTTATTTTTGTCAAAACAGAATTGTTGAAACAAAAATTAACATTTTTGTTAATAAGATTTGAGTGAAACAAAAATTAACATTTTTGTTAAATAGAATTGTTGAAACAAGAATTAACATTTTTGTTAATAAGATTTGAGTGAAACGAAATTTAAATTTTTGTTAAATAAGATTTGAGTTAAACAAGAGTTATATTTTTGTTAAATAGATTTAACGAAAATAAAAATTGACATTTTTGTTTAATAGTTTTTTGTTGGAGCAAAAATATTAATTTTGTTAAACCAGAATTGTGAACAAAATTGAAATTATCACATTTTATCCATTTTGTTGAAATAGAAATGTCAACAAAAAAGAAAATATCATTTTTATTGACAATGCATACATTAGAATTTGTATGCAAAGTTAAAACATCATTTTTATTGACAATGCATACATTAGAATTTGTATGCAAAGCAAAAACATCATTTTTATCGACAATGCGCATATTAGAATTTGTATGCAAAGTTAAAACATCATTTTTATTAACAATGTTAAAACATTATTTTTATCGATAATGCATATATTAGAATTTGTATGCAAAGTTAAAACATCATTTTTATCGACAATGCATACATTAGAATTTGTATGCAAAGTTAAAACATCATTTTTATCGACAATGCATACATTAGAATTTGTATGCAAAGTTAAAACATCATTTTTATCGATAATGCATGCATTAGAATTTGTATGCAAAGTTAAAACATCATTTTTATCGACAATGCATATATTAGAATTTGCATACAAAGTTAAAGTATCGTTTTTATTTAAATTGTATACGTTAGAATTTGTATGAAATTCAAAGAATCATTTTTATTGAAAATGCATACTTTAGAATTTGTATGAAAGATAAAATATCATTTTTATTGAAATTGCATACATTAGAATTTGTATGCAATTCAAAGAATCATTTTTATTGAAAATGCATACACTAGAATTTGTATGCAAGGTAAAATATCATTTTTATTGATAATGCGTACATTAGAATTTGTATGCGAGTTAAAATATCATTTTTATTGTCAATGCATACATTATAATTTGTATGCAAATTTAAAGTAAACATTTTATGTGTTACTTTATACATTGAAATTATATATATACACAAATAAAAAATTCCTTTTATTTGTTAAGGTCAAATATAGAAATTGCATACTGATGCCCGACATTGGGTAGCTTCCAGTAAAGGGTTAAAGTGGTAGTTGTCCGGACGTACTTGTTGATTGTCCGGATAGGCAAGCACCTCTCTTCCGTATTGGATATATGGGATGAGGAATAAGGTGTCTCCCGTTTTGTTCAGATCCAGAACGGACTTGTAAATGGATGTGTGTCTGACATTGGATTTCACGCCATGTAAATTGATTTTTATTTAATATATATCTGATTGGTGGCGGAGAATTTATTCTTTTTCTTAACACCCTTCTCTGAGACGCACGAGCTCAGAGGTTATATATTGGTAGTTATCGATCGCATGGCGTGGATTATCAACGTGGCATGCCAAGATGCAAATGATCAAGTCTTTTGTTGAAAAGCAGAGCCTTGTGGTTGATGATCAAAGCACAGCCTGTTTAGGCGTAGCTTTGTATATAGCGTTACTTCGCGAGCCTCACACCCCGGTGGGAGTCAAAAACGGGATAAGGGACCCAAGGAGTGCACACGTTTCTTTCTAGCTAAAAGTGGTATCACGGTTTTGCAAGCCCTGTCATTTTACTTATGTGGATGATGGATTATGAGGTACTTCGGTTACATTGATCGATAGTGACCAATTTATAGGTTCAATAGGACCGGGAAACGTGTGTTCAGGCATAACTAATCCACTAAAGTATTTGTGGACCGGCCAAGGGTTGCCCGTAGATGTGATCCTGAGACATTGCTAGAGTGTCTCGAATCGGTTAGGAGATCGTCCCTAGCCTTAACTCATGATGGAAACCTAATCTCCCGTATGACATTACGATTTTGATTGTAAACCTATATATGGTGACATAGTAGGATGGGGTATTATGCCGTCTAGGATTGATACAATTTCTTTGAAGTATTTTAAAACTGATTAGACACTAATAATAATATTAAAATGTTATTTTCTACGTATCAAGCATGTTTGATCTTTATAAGGTAAAACTCTATCCTCCGGTTTGCATTGCATTATGTGATGAGACTTGAGTCTTATAATGATTTCATTTTTTTAAAAAGCATTGCGTTATTTTTGAATAAAAATTTAAACTTATGCACTGGCAATCCAATGGAGTAAACCCGTTCCGCGTTAACAGTGTGGTCCTGTGATTAGCCATATTGTTAGGTAAGTTAGGAAAGATTTCTCATACCAGTCTCATGACTGACTCGTAATTTGTTTCACTTTGCAAACTCGGGTGCCCTCATTTTCACATGGGCACCCAAGTGACAGGTTTAGGTTATTGTTGACATATTCTGGATTGGAGCATGCTTGTGGAAGGAAGATAAAGAACATTTTTATCCTTTTATTTCTAGTTTGAGTCATTTAGACATCCTTTATCTTTGATGTACATGATGTAGTTTTAGACTTATTTCTTTTTGCTGAGACTTTTATTTGCTAAGTTGTATCCTGTGACTATGTCATTCTGATGTTGTGATGTTGATGACACTTCTATTTCCGCTGCAATGATTTACGTGTTATGCTATTATCTGAGATCTGCTATTGTGGTAATTATGTTATATTCCAATGATTATCCTTGCTTTCGTAATACAGAAGTTTGGGGTTATCACAGATAGGGTAGGTAATAGTTATGTGATTTCATTTCCATACGGTATAGTTAATGGATGGGTTATACGATGTTATGAGAAAGTAGGCTTTACAAAATGTTTCATTAAATTAGGCTGTTTTTATTTCACTTTCATTAGTTGTGGTGTGTACTCAAATATGATATAGCTAGGGTAGCCGGTCACATTTCTTCTCTTCTTAAGGATTTCATTTGTATGTTATTAGGATATCCCTACTCTTTCTAGCTGGTACAAAGTAGAACACCACATTTTATATGTTGCATATGTGTTATGTATTTTCCATTGCTTAAGAGCTAAGCCTGAATGTTCGTTGTTGGCGACATGGTGGCTTTTACTTTTATTTAATTTATTTATTTTTGTTTTGCTTAGGTATAACGTTAATTTTAATTTATGGTCATTAAATGTTGTCCGATAAATATATGTTTTGCCATATACAAATTTCAAATGCAACAAAAACAGACATACTTCTATGTCTGGCTATTCTAGATCCAATAAAACTAATTTCGTCGAAAACGGAGGTCGTTTGAAATCCAGATATTTATACCGCTTATAAAATTTCGATAAGTTATAAATTAAATTTAAAACAATTAAATCAAATAATAATAAATTATTATTCTTATCGAACATATCCAAATAAAATTATATATATCACTCCAAATATAAACCAATATGAAATTATAATTCAATATTAACATTTTCAACTTGAACGACATTCGAATATATAGAACTCCATATTAAATAAATTAAATAAACGTTATAATTTATAATTGAATTCCATAGCAACTATTTCAAATTTTAATTTGGACATAACTTGAAATTTATAAGCTGAAGTCTCAATTTTTCTCTTCCATTATAAAATTAACATCTAATAAATTCTAATGTTTCTTGTTTCACAGAATTCCGACTTAAAACGTGTTCTGTATATACAATTGAAGTTCAAAACTCAATTTTACGAATTACCGCGCCATTTCGAGCTCGATTTAAATTAAATATAAATTTTACGATCAAAGTTCTTTTTAAATAACGAATTAAATATTAAAATCGATTAATATTCCAAATAAAATATATTAAATATTTGACTACCAGAAATACGGACATTACAATCGTCCCACCTTAAATGAATTTCGTCCCCAAAATTATCAAGGTAAGAAAGATGTAACTAACCCACTAATTTTCAAACTCTAATTTATTTAGTTTCAAAATCATTTCTTAATTTTAATTTTAATTTTACTTAACCCGGTTAAGTTTCAATTCTAATTTTTAATTCAATTTGAATTCCATTCAAATCAATCAAACACACAATATCTCAATAATTTAATAAAATTATTGCTTTTCTATACAAAATATAGTCTAGGTAAAATTATTTCATCTACCCTCTTTATAAAACAATATTGCATCCATTTCTAGTTCAATGCTTCTCAACACTTGAACTGGTCAACCAACACAATACATAACATTTGTATATAAAAATTACAAATACGCTCTCATATATATACACTCAAACTCAATCTAGGGCATTACTAAACCCATCTCTGTTGAGTTATGCCATAGAGCCAAGGTTATTACTAAACCATTGCTCTGATGCCACTGTAACATACTGGCTTTCTCATACCCTTTGATTGACAATCATAGCTCACGTCCAACCCAAATTGCACAGAAATGCAGATAGTTATTTGAAATAAATTAGAGGGTGAGATAGGAAAGAAAGAATTAATAGAGAAAAAGAATGGAAAGAAGAACAACACCACACAGAGTCTCACATCGAAGTGGAATAAAATATAATATAGATATAAATCTTTACAGAGAGCTTTGAAATAATACTTACAATCATCAGAGTACATCGCATATCTGGACAGATATAATAACCTGTCCCCATATACAACACACAGTGGAATAACAACTAAATATCATATGTCCGAACATGTCCAGTTCGTCTCTGGACTTCGCAGCATCCGATAACCTAAACCTGTATGACCTAGTCTAACCCAAGCATTACAAACGACGGGTCAGTCTAGTGAACCAAAGTGAGAAAAACACACTAACTTTAAAGGCATCACACAACTTGATTTTAATGTCAAAATCTTTTTGACAAAAAAAGGAGAATCGTAAGACCAAATCCACACATAAATACGGACGGTTTTTACCTTACGATAACCCAAAACACTTTTGAAAACAATATTATTCTGATATTATGATAGTGTCTAAATACAAGTAAATATCAATCTAGCGGAACGCTTGCATCTCACGCTCCACATATATAGTATACAATCAAAACCGTGGGCGCATATTGGAGAATGGATTTCCTGGCAAGGTATGGGACCACCTTCCCGACAATGTACCTCCGGAGATGAATATATTGGGGTTCAACAAGAACATCTTGCAACCCAGGCTAAACATGACCGGCACCTCACTTTCTCTTGAGAGTACCGAATATATCATTACCACGGTTGGGGGCCAGCCAACTGAACCGATAGCATACATACATAAATAAAAGGGACAACCGAAGGCATTTGATTTCTCCAGAATAGGAAATGATATACTCTTTTGATGGGTGCGAACCACATAGCCATGCGACTTACCCCTATTTTATGCCATTCCCGGTTGATGAGGCTAGAGGTCATAATCTTTTTAGAACATTTGGTCACCATTCACTTTGAATGCCACACTGTCATATCCTCAAGATAATCACTAATTGATGTCCATAAAAATACCCTAGTTAGGAGCTAACCAACTATAGTACGTTTGAAGAAATCAATGTACGTGACCATGTTGGGAATACTCTGTCAGACATTCGCCCATACAAGTCATCCAGGAACATGATGAACCAAAGGCACTCTCCTACTGCATCCAATATAGGAATCACCCTATGGATCAGTAGCGAGAAGCCCTTGCAATCCGCAGATTCCAATCATGACAGAATCACAGTCAAATATATATCTCTAGTGATCCTCCAGAGAAATTCAACAGTAGTTCCTCCGCACATGAAAATTTATGGTCTTCAGTTGCTCCAACTCGATTAGTATCTTCCACATATTCGTATTTATTAGTCGGAATGGTTTTCGAATATAAATTCGATCCCGCTCTTTCCGTACTAACACACTTTGGGTCTGATTTTGATAGTCGATTATTTAACTATCAAAATAAATAATTAAAAATAAAACCAAATAGATCCATTGGTTTAGTACACAATGCCACTTGGCTTTTAAAGATAATATATTGGTTGTAATACCAAAAATAATATATGCTGAGTCAAGGAATTTATAGCATTTTGATTAATGACAACGAGAAGTTTCATGATCGACAAAAAGAAGAGAATCAATGATAACGTAAGTTAAGTTAGAAGTTGATTATTTAGTGGTTTAGCCGCGTTATAAATGTTAAAATCTATACTCAAATAATCATATACCTCTATATTGTGAATATATATTTATATATATGAATACACATTTATTGTGCATATTGCCAGAAACCGGTCGAGTGGTTTAAATATAGGCGGTCGACCATTTCTGGGCAGAATGCACAATAAACGTGTACATATATATGTAATGTATATATATTTCAAAATTCAGTCTACTTGTTATTTTTGACCTGTCGACTGATTTTTGAACTGAAAGCAACTCTTTATACAGACATCTTCTCATCAAAAGTTACTTCCCTTACCTTTCACCAAATATCATTTCTCTTCAATACTTCTCTTCACTATTGGTTGCAACTCTTTGTCCTCTATAAAAACAACATGAAATCATCTATTCAAATAACTAATTTCTTTCTATTTATTCTATCTATTGTTGATTTCATTCTTGATCATTCAAAGCACTCAAACGCTCATAATCTTCTTATATCGCTGTTGAATCCTAGAATCTATATATTATTCTTTTGATTCAAACACGGTATCATCTTCCAAATCTTCACAAATTAAAATTATATTTGAGGATAAGATTATAGGAAGATTGTACAAGAATTGACAAATTCGTGTTATTAAGAACTCACATTATCAAATTACAAGTCTACTCATCTTGTATGAAGTCCTTCGTGTTATGAGGGGCAGGTTGTGAAGTCCTCGTATTGTGAGAGGCAAGTTGTGAAGTCCTTGTGTTGTGAGAGGCATGAAATCTCGTTCGGCTGTTCGGGTGTTGTGAAACTGTTCCTCCGGGTGAAGCGAGGTGGTTGATTAGTGAAAATCCAAAGAGAGGTCCGGGGCTGGACGTAGGACAGTGCTCCGAACCAGTATAAAAAGCCTTGGTGTTATTACTTTACTTTACTACTTTTTATTTTGTGATATATTTCACTATCTCATATTCATTTGCATAGCTATTGTAAATATACAAGTTAGTCTATCACATACATTCCGCATATCCATATTACTGATCATGCCTAAGTCGTATGCCGACTCATTCAATTGTATTAGAGCACGATCATCATATAACCGTAACACAGTTATTTCATATATTCTAGTAATATGGCAAATAACGCAAGCACTAGCACTACCACTTGCACTGAAGGTCAATCAACACAAAGACCTCCTTTCTTCAATGGTCTTTACTATAGCTATTGGGCATCACGTATGGCTTTTTACATGCAATCAACTAACTATGATGCTTGGAATGCTACTCAGAAAGAAATAGTAAATCCAGCAACTGAGTATTCAGAATGGACACCGGCTGAGAAAATGGCAGCAGCCGTAAATGCGAAAGCAATAAATATGTTGTTTTGTGCATTAGACCAAAATGAATATAACCGTGTTAGTATTTGCACCACTGCTTATCAAATTTGGCAAACGCTAAAAACCGCTCATGGAGGTACTAACAAGGTTAAACAAGACAAATTAGCCATGATGAAAAGTCAGTTTCAAAATTTCAAAATGAAACCGAATGAGACAATCAATGATATGTATTCACGGTTTCAAACTATTCATCATGCACTTATTGGTTTAGGGAAAAAAAATATTCTGATTTTGATGTTGTCTCGACAGTCCTACATTCTCTGACTAGTGAATGGGAAGGAAAAGTATTATACATTGAAGAAGCTAATGATCTTTCCACCATGAAGCCAGATGAATTGATAGGAAATCTAATGTCCTATGAAGCTAAATTGCAAGCTAGAAAAGAACAAAAAGAAGAAAAAAAAATGTAGCTTTTCATGCTGAAAAAGATGAGGACAACTCAGATTCCGAAGATGAAGATCTAGCGTTCATTCCAAAAGGATTCAAGAAATTCTTGAAGCAACGAAAGGCAAGTCGATACAATAGAAAGAAGTTCGGTTCAAATAAACCATCTTCTTCAAATATAGAATGCTTCAATTGTTATAAAAAGGGGTATATGCAAAAGGATTGTCCAGAGCAAAAGAAGAAGTCAGAAAATGACAAAATCAAATACAAGAAAGACAAGTCAAAGAAACGAGCATTCTCAGTAACATGGGATGATTCAGACTCATCTTCATCTGATAGTGAAAGTGATTCAGACAATGAACAAGCTAATGTATGTTTCATGGCAACAGAAGATGAGGTACAAATTCCTACTTTTGAAGAAGTTCTTGATATTAATGCTGAATTAATTTTTAAATTTAAAGATATGAAACGAAAATGCAAAGAATCCAAAGCAGATTTAAGTAGAGTAGAATTTGAACAAGATATGTTAAAAGACGAGAAGAAAATATTAGAGGAGGAACTTGAAAAAGTTCAAGAATCATCATCTAATATTGATTCTCAATTATCTCTTTTAAGTTAAGAAATTGAAACTCAAAAAGAGAAACATGATGCTCTTACTACTGAAAATCATGAGCTTAAGGCAAAATTCAAGATTCTAGACCTAGAAAAAGCTAGTTTATAAACTAAGTTAGACGACATTACTCAAAATGTCTCTAACTTCAACAACGGTCGAGAAAACTTGACAAAAATTATTGAAAATTCACAATCTGCTTCGAATAAACAAGGTATGGGGTTTAAGAAACAAGATATCAAGAAATATCTTGGCAATAAAAGAAAACGAAAAAATAAAATAGTACAAGAAACTGAAGCTAAGAAAAATCTTAGTGTATTATATTCCAAACCAAAACCGGTTGTGAAATTTCAAAAGAAAAATGTCAAGAATATCAAAATATGGGTTCCTAAAACAAATAACAATTTAATTAGGAACAAATACATTCAAAACTTTTTGAATACTGTGCATCATAATTCCAATTATTTATATAAAGGGGATACCTGACCCGTATGGGTTTGGACTCCTAAGACCTGACTCTTAGGACCCTACAAAAGGTGGGTACCATGGACTTAATTTTATTTTTTACAGGTCGCACTTAAGAAAAGAGGAAAGTGCATTCTGAACAGTGGTTGCTCGAAGCATATGACTGGAGACAAGAGCTTACTGACAAATATCAATTATTCAAATGGTGGCTCTGTCACTTTTGGAGATAATTCAAATGGTTATATCATCGGCCAAGGCGATGTGAGCAATTGCGGTACATCTAACTTACCTCTTATTACTAATGTCATGCTAGTTAGAAATTTGAAACATAATTTACTTAGTATCAGTCAATTATGCGACAAGGGTTTTACCATTTCCTTTTCGGATAACAAATATAGTATTTTAGATAAAGATCGAAATTTAGTTTTCGAAGGATATAGAGACATAAATATTTGTATTCTGAATATGAATGTCAATCATAATTCAGATATGTGTCATGTAGCAAATGATAATGATCTATGGCTATGGCACAGAAGTTTCTGTCTTATAAACTTCAAAACTATCGACAAGCAAGCCAAGAATGACCTAGTTAGAGGACTACCCAAAATGAGCTTTATGGTTAATAATAATTTTGATGCATGTCAATTAGGAAAATTGACTTAATTGTCACTTAAATCCAAGAAAGTTATATCAACGTTTCAACCACTTGAGCTGTTACATATGGATTTATTCGGACTAACACAGATTCAATTAACAAATCATAGTCAATATGTGTTTGTAATTGTTGATGATTACTCTCATTATACTTGGGTAATTTTCTTGAAAAACAAAAGTGACACTTTCAATCATTTCAAATCATTCATCAAGAGAATTCAAAAATCAAAAGGGCTTAAAGTTAAGAACATAAGAAGTGTTCATGGTGGAGAGTTCGAAAATAATGAATTTGAACATTTTTGTGCAAAGAAAGGTATATATCGTAATTTTTCCTTTCCTAGAACTCCACAACAAAATGGATTTGTAGAATGGAAAAATCGGACTTACAAGAATGTCCAAGAACATTATTAAATGGATCCACTTTACCAAAACATTTTTGGGAAGAAGCTGTAGCAACTGCGTGTTATGTTTTGAATTGTGTATCCATTCGATTTCTCACCAAGAATACATCTTAGGAGTTATTTAATCAAAGAAAGCCAAATATTTCATACTTCAATGTTTTTGGTCCTAAGTGCTTTATTTTAAATACGAAAGACCATCTTGGAAAATTCAATTCAAAATCCGATGAAGGTATATTTGTTGGATATTCAGAACGAAGCAAGGCCTACCGTATATTTAATAAAAGAACTAAAACAATTGAAGAATCACTTCATGCCTCATTCGATGAATTCTATAAACCGTCTCAAAATATATCAGATGAGGACCAAGTTATAGTCACTGAAAATCCTGTTATCACAAATAATAACTCTGACTCAGAAATTATTGAGAATATTCCTCAGTCAGTTGTGATACCTTCTCCACCAAGATTTCGTTTTCCTTCGAGAATTCTAAGAGATCATCTGGTTCAAAATGTAATTGGAGAAGTAACATCATAAATTAGAACAAGAAGTCAACTCAATCAAATGGGTCATGTCGCTATTGATGATTATTGGATCATTGCCATGCAGGAAGAACTAAATCAGTTCGAGCGCAATGATGTCTGGGAACTTGTTCCAAGACCAACTGACCAATCAGTTATTGGTATGAAATGGGTCTATAAAAATAAGGCCGATGAACAAGGAAATATTACCATAAATAAAGCAAGATTACAAGCACATGGATACAATCAGGAAGAAGGTATCGATTACGAAGAAACTTTTGCTTCAGTTGCACGACTAGAAGCAATTCGAATTTTGTTATCCTTTGCTTGTCATCATAATTTCAAACTTTATCAAATGGATGTCAAAAGTGCATTTTTAAATGTATTTATCAAAAAGAATGTATATGTCGAACAACCTCCCTTGTTCGTACATGAAAAACATCCTGATCACGTATATAAACTAAAGAAAGCTTTATACGGATTGAAACAAGCACCTCGTGCTTGGTACGAACGGTTACGAAGCTATCTTACTAATTCAGGATTTCAAATTGGTAAAGATGATTAGGCTTTATTCATCAAACATTCTCGAAAAGATATATTGGTTATCCAGATATATGTAGACGATATTATCTTTGGTTCAACAAACGATGAACTCTGCAAAGAGTTTACAAATATTATGACCAAAGAATTTGAAATGTCTCATATAGGAGGACTATCATATTTTCTTGGTCTTCAAATCAAACAACTTTCTAATGGTATTTTTATTAATCAAGAAAAATACTGTGGAAATCTTATCAACGCTTCGGTTTAGAAAATACATTTGGTAAACCTACTCCTATGAGTACAACTACACATCTTGAGAAAGATGAACACTGTAAGAGTGTTGACCAGAAGTTATATCGAAGCTTGATTGGTTCTCTTCTTTATCTTACCGCAAGTCGTCCCGATATAATGATGAGTGTTTGTCTATGTGCAAGGTTTCAAGCCAATCCTAAAGAATCGCATTTACGAGCTGTAAAACGTATAATTCGTTATCTTAATAATACCAAAGATTTCGGTCTTTTCTACCCAAAAGATTGTCCATTCGAATTAGTGTCCTAAAGTGATGTTGATTTTGGTGGCTCTCGTACGGATAGGAAGAGTACAAGTGGTACGTGCCATTTTATTGGAAAATCACTTGTCTCTTGGTTTAGTAAGAAACAAAATTGCGTTTCACTTTGACATGTGAAGCAGAGTATATATCAGTAGCTCTTTCTTGTACTCAAGTACTATATATGCAACAAACACTTCGTGATTTTAATATTCATTCATCAAACTCCATTATATACAATGATAACACAAGTGCGATCAACTTATCAAAAAATCCAGTAAATCATTCTCGAACAAAGCACATTGACTTTCGACATCATTTCTTAAGAGATAATATTGAAAAAGGAACAATATGTCTCGAATATGTCCAGACTGAACATCAGCTAGCGGACATTTTTACAAAGCCTCTACTTGAACTAAGTTTTATTTCTTTGTGTAGAGAGCTTGGAGTGATTTCTAGAACTGAACTTGATGTATCAATTTCAAAGTTATATATACTTGAATTGTCAAGTTCATTTCTGAAACCGGTGTTTTTCATTTTTCATATTGTAGTTATCAAGTAGCTATCACTATTTTTGGTAAGAAGATATTAGCTTTACATTTTTTTATGGTATATATGCTCTGAATGTTTTCAACCAATATTCTTTATTTAGAAAAACCTATATATATGAGTTTATTCTATCTCTTTTCTACATCTGCTATCTTTGAGTCCATACTACTCTTAAATGAATTCAATTCTATCTTAATGGCTCACATTTGCGACGAATGCGCTCAACGATCCCACATTTCAGTCACCAGTTCTGAACCGGAGGAATATTTTTCTCCAGAGACACCAAAAAGTAGACCAAAATGTACTCATACCCCCGGACATACACCAAAGTCTAAACGTGCAAAGAAGGCATTATTTTTCCCCCAAGAAGTAGAGAAAAGTTAAGTGAGACTCGCCACTACCAGAAACATCAGATGGATTGAGACGACCCGATTTCCCGTTCTCACGGAAACAAGGTTATCTTTGGAATATAACACATAAACATATAATAGCAGAACAGAATTAAATAAATACACCAGAATGAACAACAAAATATACTGGATAAAAGTATCATCAGAGTTACACAGTATACAGGATCTTACTTAGTACAAATACAGTTCAGCTATACATAAATGTCTACAGCGGAAATAAACAAAATATGTACAATAGGAGCTGAACAACATAAAAAGAATAAATGATAGAATCCATCTTCAGCTCCAGCTATCCAGAAAAAAAGAACCAGCTAAACCTGAATACAAGGCTGCCCGTGTAGAAAAAGGGCACCCGAGTTTGAAAGTGAAACAAACTACGAGTCAGTCATGGGACTGGTATGAGAAATCCACTCAACACATATATAATTGGCTAATCACAGGACCACGCCACTTTCGTGGAACGGGTTTACTCCATTGGATTGCCAGTGCTTTAAAACAAATCTTTCTTTTAAACATCGCTATGCTTTTTATAAAAATGAAGCCGTTATAAGACTCAGTTCCCATCACACAATGCAACGCAAACCGGAGGATAGAGTTTTTACCTTATAACGGCCAAGATATGCTTGATACGAATAAAACAAAGGCATTTGATATTATTACTAGTGTTTATATGTTTTGAAAACAATTTCAAATCATAACTATCAATCATAGACGACATGAGCGTCCCATGCCACTATGTCACCAAATATATATACAATCGAAACCGCATCGTCACGTATTTGGAAATTGGATTTCCGTCATGAACCAAGGCAAAAGATAGTCCTTACCGAATTCGAGACGCTCTAGCCCGTGTCTCAGGTACAGCCGCGACCATACCCTGGATCGTCAGGGCCGGTCCACACGAAGTGGATTATAATGCCTGAACAATGCGTTTCTCCACCCTTTGGGGTGTAAACGAGCCAACGAATGACTCCATCGGACCCGGATCGCCCGATCAAACCGAGGCGCCTCGCAAAAGCAACAACCACATAGGTGAAAAGTATATAAATGTCAGGGCTGGTAGGTCACTGACACCACCCTAGCTAGAAAGAAAACGCACGTCCCCCCTGAGGTCCTGCTCCCGTTTCTGGTTCATACCGGGGTGTGAGGCTCGCGAATTCACGTTATACACAAAGCTACGCCACACAGGCGGTGCTTTGATCATCACCACAAGACTTTGCTTTTCAACAGAAGCCCTGATCACTGCATCTTAGCATGCCACACAGGCAATTCACACCGTGCAACCGATGGCTATCAATCACACAGAACAAATTCCAATGCCGGACACACAGTCCATTTACAAGTCCGTTCTGGGTCTGAACGAAACCGGAGGCACTAAATACCTCGCAAACCCATCGATCAACACGTACGTCTTAACGATCACCACTCATTATCCATATTTCGGGATGCCTCCCAATCAGGACCTCGGTTAACATCCAAACGAGGTGAAGATCTCCGGTCTTCGACCATCGTCTTCATCTTCGAATTTCGATCGTCGGTCGATTATTCGAAATGAGAATTAACTCGGCCTTTTCAAATAATTCACGTATATTTAGAATTTCAAATCGATTTATTTCAATGGTTAAATTATTCGACAACACCAATTGTGTTCTTTATATAATTTTCACACCAAACACATTCAACCATCAAACATCACATAAATCAAGCAAATTCAGTTTATTTCCATTCCATATCGCTTACGATATTTTATAACTATTTATCGCTATTTTTATTTATTTTAAAATAGCCATTTTATTCAAAACGACGCTTCGGGCCATAAGGCGGCCGTGGCGCTGTTTTTCTTCAGATTTGATTTACACATATCTGAAAATCTAACCGTTGGATCTTCACAAAATTTACATCATTAGAAAGGTCTTTTCAAAACGAACCCAACGGTTCCAGTTTCGGGAAAATCCGACGGTCGGATCTCCCAGTACAATCGTTTGAAATTTCGATTTCAAAATACGAACTGCAGCGTCGTTATTCGATTAAATATAATTATATTTATATATATAAATAAATATAATCGTATCTGGCGCTGTTTTTCTTCAGATTTGAATTAAACATTCCAGACAATCCAACCGTTGGATTTTTACAAGGTTGGTGCCGTTGGAAAGATTATTCCAAGGCGAACCCGACGGTTGAGGTTTCGGGAAAATCCAATGGTCGGATTTCCCGCACTAGTCGTTTGAAATCACAGTTTCAAAATACAAACTGCACGGCCTCGTTTCGTTTTAATTTTATTTATATTTATATATTTATATAAATATAGTTCATTCAACAATTTCAATATCGTTTTCACTTCAAATATTTTTCTAACACCTTAACTTTTGGAAAAATTTCGCCATAACCTCCCCTGCACCGGGAGCATCGGGAAATCACAAATAGCGTTCCCGGTCCTTCTAATCTCAAAAAGAAAAAGAAGAAGCCAAGCGGCTAGCCAATAGGCTCAAAATCATCACCCAAACAAATCAGTAAATGTGTACCTATTTGTTGGGCACAAAATTTTATTCCTCTTCTCTAGCCCCTTTGCTATAACCTGTTCAATGGATATTGCATGTACATATATATACAGTTCTTATCATTTATCAATTTCTATTCGACTTCATATTTGATTTCTATTTGGTTTAAAAACTCCATTCATTCTAATGTTACATAAATAGGTGCAAATCATTTCATTAGCTAATTAATGAATATTTCAACTCATATATGTTTATTTTGAACAAGTGGCTATTTTTAACACTTCACATTTCAACGATTCATGCATACAATAAAAATGTGATTTTTATTGTAAAACAATTCATTTCAAAACACTATTTTTCTATATAGTTCATATAGGTGACAAAATAGGATTTTTATCATAAAACAATTTATTTCAAAATATGAATATCATTCAACACATGAATTTCTAAACAACGAATGAATATCAATTCAACACATGAATGTTTTCAATAGTTTTTATATATAGATAAAAATGTGATTTTTATTATCGAACAATTTATTTCAAAATATGAATACCATTCAACACATGAATTTCTAAACAACGAATGAATATCAATTCAACACATGAATGTTTTCAATAGTTTTTTATATATAGATAAAAATGTGATTTTTATTATCGAACAATTTATTTCAAAATATGAATACCATTCAACACATGAATTTCTAAACAACGAATGAATATCAATTCAACACATGAATGTTTTCAATACAATGAATAAATATAGTTTAAGCATATGAAAATAATTCAAACACACAAATATTATTCAAAATTTCGGCAGTATAACGGCAGGGTAGTTACACCGGCACCGTCCCTAGTACGTCTCCTCGCTCTACCTTAAAACCTCGCGGTTTTTGACAATGGGGATCATGCATCTAGTTCGCACGCAGGCGGCATGTATATATTTATTTCATTTCCACAAACTAATCCTATGTGGTTTCAACCAAATATTTCTCAACCACAAATGGGTATTTTTCAACCACAATCAACCAATATCAATCACAAACAATCCCAAACAATCATTCGCTATCAATCAAATTTCCACAACAATTTCAACCAATAAATATCGTCCATGGTTTGTGGACGAGGGGCGTATATATATATATATTTATATATAGCAATTCACTTTTACTTCACACATATATATATAAATTTTAAATCAGAAATCTCACCAATAACTATCCAACTTCAAGACTCTTCTTAATAGAAATCTTCGCCTTTTGTTGCTTTCGCCCGTATTCTCTACATATGTAAAAATAGAATTTTTACTATGCTATTCAATATATAAAAATCGAATTTTTACTTCGACTTTCAACATATAAAAATATGATTTTTACTTTTGCTTTCAACATATAAAAATATGATTTTTATTTCGACTTTCAACATATAAAAATATGATCTTTACTTTTGCTTTCAACATATAAAAATATGATTTTTATTTTGACTTTCAACATATAAAAATATGATTTTTACTTTTGCTTTCAACATATAAAAATATGATTTTTATTTCGACTTTCAACATATAAAAATATGATTTTTATTTCGACTTTCAACATATAAAAATATGATTTTTACTTTTGCTTTCAACATATAAAAATATGATTTTCACATTTGCAAGTTCAAATCTTTTTCTACCCATTTTAAAGCTTTTACCTTTAAAACTAAATCAGTTTTTATTTTTTATTTCAAAAACAGTTTTATTTCTTTTAAAAAAAACAAATCAATTCAGTTTTAAAATACTTTTAAAAATTCAGTTCAGTTTTAAAATACTTTTATAAAAACAGTTTTACTTTAAAATACTTTTATAAAAACAATTTTACTTTTATAAAAATTTCTGTTTAAAATTCTTTTATAAAAATTTCAGTTTAAAAATTCTTTTATAAAAACAGTTTATATAAAATAAAAATAAAAAAATAAAATAAATAAAAACAAACTTACAGAGGGGGGAGAAAGAAGATCGGAGGCGCTTCGAGCTTCGACGGAGAAAAGGCGGCGGGCGACTTCGGGGTTTCAACGAGGTGGCGATGGGCTCGGCTTCGGGGTTTCAGCGAGGTGGCGATGGGCGGCTTCGGGGTTTCAGCGAGGTGGCGATGGGCTCGGCTTCGGGGTTTCAGCGAGGTGGCGATGGGCTTGGGGCGTCGATCGCCTGCTTAGGGTTTTAGGGTTTTTTTTTTTCTTCTGTTTGTATCGAATGAACGGGGGGGGGGGGGGGGCAGTACGAAGGAAAAGGGAGGGAGATGATTATATTTTTTTTTTTATTATTTTATTATTTAATTTAACAAAGAGTTGACTTTTACATATGACCTCGAAACGAGGCCCACCGCCTGTCGTCCATAGCGTTTCACCCCCATTCCGAACACAATGGGATATGTATCGCAAGCTGATTCGATTGTTACAATCAGTTTTCTTTTGAATTTACATTTAAATCACTATATTGAATTTTAAACGTACATTTCGAATTACTGGGGCCACATACTAACTAGAAAAATTCTCGAAAAATATTTTCTAGCTTCGTATTGTCGATACGGTCCTAACAAAACTAGTTTCGTCGAATTCTGAGACCGTTTGAAAAATGGCCAATTTCCATTCGATTAAAATCAACAGAAACTGGTCAAACGCGTTTTCCTTTGCCACGCTCACATATTGATTCGGAAAATTATGAAATTTGAAATCTAGCAATAACTTGACACTGCGGATCCAACAAAAGTGGTTTCGTCGAAATCCGAGGTCATCTGCAAAATGTCCATTTTTAAGGGCCTGAATTCCATAGCGACTATTCAGAATTTTCAACTGGACATATCTTTTGATTCCCGCTATCAAATTTCGATTCGTCAGATTCGTTGGAAAGATATTATCAATTAGATTCCAATGTTTTTGGTTTCACTAAAATCCGGATTGTTTTGCACCCGGTATATTCAATTGAAGTTTGAAATCGAATTATCGAACTACCGCGCCATTTTCAATTCTATATATAATTATAATTAATTATATTCGTTTTCAAATGTCGATTCAAACTCAGTTTTCATTGCCATTATCTAAAATATTTATTTTAAATATTTAAAGTCCATTATTTTAGCCAATTTAAAAATTTTAAATTGGTTCAGATTTTCTGGGTCGTTACAATCTCCCCCACTTAAAACTTTTCGTCCCCGAAAAGGAATAAAGTCGAAAGTGGTTTGATAAATCTTCAATCACCCAACACAACAACCAATTTTTTTTAATATTCAGAGTATAGAATAAATAATGCACATCCATGGGAAGAAAATAGCAACAGAATAGAGAATTAAATGGTAATGCAAAGTAGGGTAAATGTACCTTGCACCAGAGTCAATCAGAGATATCTACTCGGCATCTAGGATAAGCTTTCTGAATGCTCTCCTCGGTTTCCCAAGTACAATCTCTCGGATCTCCACTCCATTGCACTTTGACTAAGTGAACCTTCTTGTTCCTCAGCTCTTTGGTTTCTTTGCCGATAATCTTTAGCGGCTCACGCCTCACGGCTAATTCTGGAGTAATTTCAATGTCCTGTTGAGCTGCTTCTTCCACGATCAAGTCTGGATCATGAACGTGCTTTCGAAGTTGAGATATATGAAATACATCATGCACTCCAGGCAACCAGTCTGGCAGTTGAACCCTATAAGCAAGAGTTCCAATCCGTTCCAGAATAGGAAACGGACCAATGAATTTGGGTGCCAACTTTCCAGTTTTACCGAACCGGATAACTCCTCTCATCGGCGATACTTTCAAATATACATAGTCGCCCACTTCGAAGGATATATCTCTTCTTCTTTTATCGGCATAGCTCTTTTGTCGGCTTTGAGCGGCGAGTAATCGTTTCTTAATAAAATCGACTTTGTCGGCCGCTTCTCGAATCATATCAGGCCCCAACACAAGTCTATTTCCAGGCTCGACCCAACAAGCAGGAGATCGGCACGGTCTACCATACAATGCTTCGAATGGCGACATTGTCAGACTCGCCTGGTAGCTGTTGTTATAAGAGAACTCAGCCAAATATAAATTGTCTTCCCATGATCCACCGAAATCTATAACACAAGCCCGCAATAGATCTTCTAGAATGCGATTCACCCTCTCAGTCTGACCGTCTGTCTGAGGATGATAAGCGGTGCTTAGGTTTAACTTCGTTCCCAGTTCGACTTGAAATGCCTCCCAGAATTTACTAGTGAATATCGTATCTCTATCACTTACTATGCTGAGCGGCACTCCATGTAGTCTAACTATTTCCCTGAAGTATATCTGCGCCAGACTATGAGCAGTTCTGTTTGATCTGACAGGTATAAAATGGGCGGTCTTCGTGAAACGATCTACGATCACCCAAATACTGTCATTTCCTTTTCTGGTTCTGGGCAAACCATCAATGAAATCCATAGAAATATGCTCCCACTTCCAGCCAGGAACTTCTAGTGGTTGTAATAGTCCAGCCAATTTCTGTTGGTCACTTTTGACTAGCTGGCAAGTAGGGCATCGACTAACATATATCGAGATATCTCTCTTTAACGACTTCCACCAGAATGTGCGTTTGATATCGTTATACATTTTATTCACACCTGGATGGATACTGAGCTTAGATTTGTGGCATTCATCAAGCACTTCTCTTCTTAGTTCAGGAATTTCTGGAACGCAAATTCGTCCTTCTAACCTCAGAATCCCTTCGCTGTCTAACTGGAAATCCGAAGCATTGCCTTCACGAATTCGCCGACTTATCCCTTTGATAAATTGGTCATCTTCTTGGAGAGCCGATATCTTATCAATCAACGAAGTCGCAATGATGAAACTGGCGATCATCTCATTTTTTCGGCTTAACGCATCGGCCACGACATTGGCTTTCCCTGGAGTATATATAATTTCAAAGTCATATGCTGCAAGAAACTCCAGCCAACGTTGCTGCCTCAAATTCAAGTCCTTCTGAGTGAACCGATACTTTAATGATTGGTGATCTGTAAACAGTTCAAATCTCTCGCCCAGAAGATAGTGTCTCCAGATTTTCAAAGAGAATATGATAGCCAATAACTCAAGATCATGAGTTACATAGTTTTTCTCGTGCGGTTTCAGTTGACGGCTAGCATAAGCAATAACTTGACCTCTTTGCATTAACACTGCGCCAAGGCCTTCTCTAGAAGCATCAGTCCAGACTTTCAAATCCTAGTTGCCATCGATGATGGTTAACACTGGAGCTGTGGTTAATCTCAACTTTAGCTCTTCGAAAGCCTCCTCACTCTCTTGAGTCCATTTGAACTTAGAATGCTTCTTTGTAAGCTTTGTTAAGTGACCAGATATCTTCGAAAAGTCTTTAACGAACTTCCGATAATAGCTAGCCAATCCGAGAAAACTGCGGACTTCAATGGGGGTGCTGGGCTGTTTCCAATTCTGAATGGCTGTGATTTTGCTTGGATCCACAGCAATTCCTTCTTTCGATACAACGTGGCCCAGAAATTTCACTTCATCTTGCCAGAATATACATTTGGAAAACTTGGCTTTCAATACATTCCTTCTGAGGATTTCTAACACTTGTTCCAGATGCTTTTCATGCTCGGCCTTTGATTTAGAGAAAATTAGAATATCATCAATAAAAACCAGAACAAATTTATTCAATACTCCCCTAAATACTCGGTTCATTAGATCGACGAAGTAAGCTGGAGCGTTACATAAGCCGAACGGCATTACTAACCACTCGTAGAATAAGTCGGGGCCTCTGAATGCTGTCATTGGAACACACTCTTCGGCAATTCGAAGTTGATGGAAACCTGTAGCTAGGTCCATTCGTGAGAATACTTGTGCTCCATTTAATCGATCCAACAAATCATCAATCCACGGCAATGGATATTTGTTCTTTATTGTCTGTTTGTTCAAATCATGATAATCCACACATAACCGTAGAGTACCATCAGATTTCGGGACAAACACCACTGCTGCACCCCAATCAGAGAAACTAGGTCTGATCAGACCCTTCCATACTAGCTGTCGTGTTTGATTGTCTAATTCCTCCTTCTCTTTCAAGGACATTCTTCGAATAGCGTGAACTACCGGCCTTGCATTGGGAATCAAAGCAATCTTGAAATCTATTTCTCTCTGCGGAGGTAAGCGAACAACTTCTTCGAACACATCCGCATAGTTCTTGACGACAGGAATGTCTTTAATGAGGTCAGGAATATTCTCTATGATTTCAGGAACATTTTCAATTTGGGCTGGAGAAACATTCAAAGCTGCCCAGAAGTCTTTTCTATTAGCATTCTGACCTTCACAGGGAATGGTTATATAATCACCTGATTTAATCTTGGCTCTAACAACTCTCTCGGCGCACCTAACCTCTGCTTCATATTTGGTTAGCCAATCCAATCCCAAGATAAGATCAAACTCTTTAAAATTCATGACGACTGCGATGGTAGGAAACCGATAACGAGAGAAAGAAACCGGCACTCCACATATCCAACTGAGATCAATGGAACCCCCAAATGGATTCTGGACAGTCATTGGTTCCTTGAGCTTCTTCAAATTCAAATCCAGTTTCTTAGCTGCATCTTTGGAAATGAAGCTTCGTGACGCGCCTGTGTCAAACAGTACTTTAACTGGGATGTCTTTGACAGTTAGCGTGCCTTCTAAAACATCTGGCCTTTCTTGACTAACTGAGGGCCTAAAAGTTTCTGCTACTTCATTTACCTGAGCTTCTTTGGTTGTTTTTAACAGCCGGCATTCTTGTTTTACATGACCAAACCGATGACATTGATTACACCTTTTCTTCCCTTGAAAATTTCTCTTGGATTGAAGCCCACCTTTTAATCGCTTCTTCAAGGGTCCGCAGTTTATTGACAAATGCCCCTTTTGATGGCAGTTACTGCATACGGTGGTCGTGGCCGGCTTCTTTTCAGATCTAGCCCTTTTCCTCTTGGCACTGGGCTTCTTATTGATCTCCGACCTTGTACTGGCTTCAGGAATATCAGTTTCCGACTCTGGTATGTCACTAGAACTGACTTTTTCTTCTTCTCGCAACATGCCTTTCCTGTCGAGATCTTCGTACTGGTAAGCCATGTATATCATTTCAGAAAAAGGAAGCTTCACATGCCCCAATACCTTATTCTGGTATTTCCTTTGAAGCCCGTGAATAAATCTCATATTTTTACTCTTCGGATTTTGAATTAGATGAGGAGCAAAGTGAGAAAGTTCATTGAATTTCTTATGATATTCGGGAATGGTCATGTCTCCTTGTATCAGATAAGAAAATTCATCGCATAATCTCTCGGTTGCTTCGGGAGGAGTAAATCTCTCCAAGAAAATTACTTTGAATCTGTCCCAGGTGATATCACCTTCTGGATTATTCTGTATAACCGAATCCCACCAAAACAGAGCTTCTTCTTTGAGTGCCCAAGACGCTAGTAATCTTTTCTGATCGTCTCTCAGCTTTAAACCCTCAAAGATCTTCTCTGCTGAACGAATCCAAGCTTGTGTTTCCATAATGGACTCCTTGCCTAAGAATGGCGATCCACCAAGATTTCGAAATCTCTTGAATAGAACTTCTATATTGGATTCTGGCTGCGGAAGCACAACTGGCTCATTAGCTGGTCGAGCCATACGATTACTTCTTCTGTTCCTGTCACTCATTTTCTAGTACTTCTGCAAATGGCAGATCAAGTGTCAGGTCACAGAAAAGGTATTTTAAAATATAGAAACACATACTTCAAATGTAAATGTGCCTATCAAGGTGTAATCTCATTCTGCTTTACTTATACTAGGATATTACTGATCCTATCTGTATAGAGTTACCCGTCCTAGAACACTACTGGTTCTATTTCTGACGAGTTCATTCAAATGTTATATTCCAGAACTAAGCTTAACCAAAGCTCTGATACCACGTGAGACGACCCGATTTCCCGTTCTCACGGAAACAAGGTTATCTTTGGAATATAACACAGAAACATATAATAGCAGAACAGAATTAAATAAATACACCAGAATGAACAACAAAATATACTGGATAAAAGTATCATCAGAGTTACACAGTATACAGGATCTTACTTAGTACAAATACAGTTCAGCTATACATAAATGTCTACAGCGGAAATAAACAAAATATGTACAATAGGAGCTGAACAGCATAAAAAGAATAAATGATAGAATCCATCTTCAGCTCCAGCTATCCAGAAAAAAAGAACCAGCTAAACCTGAATACAAGGCTGCCCGTGTAGAAAAAGGGCACCCGAGTTTGAAAGTGAAACAAACTACGAGTCAGTCATGGGACTGGTATGAGAAATCCACTCAACACATATATAATTGGCTAATCACAGGACCACGCCACTTTCGTGGAACGGGTTTACTCCATTGGATTGCCAGTGCTTTAAAACAAATCTTTCTTTTAAACATCGCTATGCTTTTTATAAAAATGAAGCCGTTATAAGACTCAGTTCCCATCACACAATGCAACGCAAACCGGAGGATAGAGTTTTTACCTTATAACGGCCAAGATATGCTTGATACGAATAAAACAAAGGCATTTGATATTATTACTAGTGTTTATATGTTTTGAAAACAATTTCAAATCATAACTATCAATCATAGACGACATGAGCGTCCCATGCCACTATGTCACCAAATATATATACAATCGAAACCGCATCGTCACGTATTTGGAAATTGGATTTCCGTCATGAACCAAGGCAAAAGATAGTCCTTACCGAATTCGAGACGCTCTAGCCCGTGTCTCAGGTACAGCCGCGACCATACCCTGGATCGTCAGGGCCGGTCCACACGAAGTGGATTATAATGCCTGAACAATGCGTTTCTCCACCCTTTGGGGTGTAAACGAGCCAACGAATGACTCCATCGGACCCGGATCGTCCGATCAAACCGAGGCGCCTCGCAACAGCAACAACCACATAGGTGAAAAGTATATAAATGTCAGGGCTGGTAGGTCACTGACACCACCCTAGCTAGAAAGAAAACGCACGTCCCCCCTGAGGTCCTGCTCCCGTTTCCGGTTCATACCGGGGTGTGAGGCTCGCGAATTCACGTTATACACAAAGCTACGCCACACAGGCGGTGCTTTGATCATCACCACAAGACTTTGCTTTTCAACAGAAGCCCTGATCACTGCATCTTAGCATGCCACACAGGCAATTCACACCGTGCAACCGATGGCTATCAATCACACAGAACAAATTCCAATGCCGGACACACAGTCCATTTACAAGTCCGTTCTGGGTCTGAACGAAACCGGAGGCACTAAATACCTCGCAAACCCATCGATCAACACGTACGTTTGAACGATCACCACTCATTATCCATATTTCGGGATGCCTCCCAATCAGGACCTCGGTTACCATCCAAACGAGGTGAAGATCTCCGGTCTTCGACCATCGTCTTCATCTTCGAATTTCAATCGTCGGTCGATTATTCGAAATGAGAATTAACTCGGCCTTTTCAAATAATTCACGTATATTTAGAATTTCAAATCGATTTATTTCAATGGTTAAATTATTCGACAACACCAATTGTGTTCTTTATATAATTTTCACACCAAACACATTCAACCATCAAACATCACATAAATCAAGCAAATTCAGTTTATTTCCATTCCATATCGCTTACGATATTTTATAACTATTTATCGCTATTTTTATTTATTTTAAAATAGCCATTTTATTCAAAACGACGCTTCGGGCCATAAGGCGGCCGTGGCGCTGTTTTTCTTCAGATTTGATTTACACATATCTGAAAATCTAACCGTTGGATCTTCACAAAATTTACATCATTAGAAAGGTCTTTTCAAAACGAACCCAACGGTTCCAGTTTCGGGAAAATCCGACGGTCGGATCTCCCAGTACAATCGTTTGAAATTTCGATTTCAAAATACGAACTACAGCGTCGTTATTCGATTAAATATAATTATATTTATATATATAAATAAATATAATCGTTTCTGGCGCTGTTTTTCTTCAGATTTGAATTAAATATTCCAGACAATCCAACCGTTGGATTTTTACAAGGTTGGTGCCGTTGGAAAGATTATTCCAAGGCGAACCCGACGGTTGAGGTTTCGGGAAAATCCAATGGTCGGATTTCCCGCACTAGTCGTTTGAAATCACAGTTTCAAAATACGAACTGCACGGCCTCGTTTCGTTTTAATTTTATTTATATTTATATATTTATATAAATATAGTTCATTCAACAATTTCAATATCGTTTTCACTTCAAATATTTTTCTAACACCTTAACTTTTGGAAAAATTTCGCCATAACCTCCCCTGCACCGGGAGCATCGGGAAATCGCAAATAGCGTTCCCGGTCCTTCTAATCTCAAAAAGAAAAAGAAGAAGCCAAGCGGCTAGCCAATAGGCTCAAAATCATCACCCAAACAAATCAGTAAATGTGTACCTATTTGTCGGGCACAAAATTTTATTCCTCTTCTCTAGCCCCTTTGCTATAACCTGTTCAATGGATATTGCATGTACATATATATACAGTTCTTATCATTTATCAATTTCTATTCGACTTCATATTTGATTTCTATTTGGTTTAAAAACTCCATTCATTCTAATGTTACATAAATAGGTGCAAATCATTTCATTAGCTAATTAATGAATATTTCAACTCATATATGTTTATTTTGAACAAGTGGCTATTTTTAACACTTCACATTTCAACGATTCATGCATACAATAAAAATGTGATTTTTATTGTAAAACAATTCATTTCAAAACACTATTTTTCTATATAGTTCATATAGGTGACAAAATAGGATTTTTATCATAAAACAATTTATTTCAAAATATGAATATCATTCAACACATGAATTTCTAAACAACGAATGAATATCAATTCAACACATGAATGTTTTCAATAGTTTTTATATATAGATAAAAATGTGATTTTTATTATCGAACAATTTATTTCAAAATATGAATACCATTCAACACATGAATTTCTAAACAACGAATGAATATCAATTCAACACATGAATGTTTTCAATAGTTTTTTATATATAGATAAAAATGTGATTTTTATTATCGAACAATTTATTTCAAAATATGAATACCATTCAACACATGAATTTCTAAACAACGAATGAATATCAATTCAACACATGAATGTTTTCAATACAATGAATAAATATAGTTTAAGCATATGAAAATAATTCAAACACACAAATATTATTCAAAATTTCGGCAGTATAACGGCAGGGTAGTTACACCGGCACCGTCCCTAGTACGGCTCCTCGCTCTACCTTAAAACCTCGCGGTTTTTGACAATGGGGATCATGCATCTAGTTCGCACGCAGGCGGCATGTATATATTTATTTCATTTCCACAAACTAATCCTATGTGGTTTCAACCAAATATTTCTCAACCACAAATGGGTATTTTTCAACCACAATCAACCAATATCAATCACAAACAATCCCAAACAATCATTCGCTATCAATCAAATTTCCACAACAATTTCAACCAATAAATATCGTCCATGGTTTGTGGACGAGGGGCGTATATATATATATATATATATTTATATATAGCAATTCACTTTTACTTCACACATATATATATAAATTTTAAATCAGAAATCTCACCAATAGCTATCCAACTTCAAGACTCTTCTTAATAGAAATCTTCGCCTTTTGTCGCTTTCGCCCGTATTCTCTACATATGTAAAAATAGAATTTTTACTATGCTATTCAATATATAAAAATTGAATTTTTACTTCGACTTTCAACATATAAAAATATGATTTTTACTTTTGCTTTCAACATATAAAAATATGATTTTTATTTCGACTTTCAACATATAAAAATATGATCTTTACTTTTGCTTTCAACATATAAAAATATGATTTTTATTTCGACTTTCAACATATAAAAATATGATTTTTACTTTTGCTTTCAACATATAAAAATATGATTTTTATTTCGACTTTCAACATATAAAAATATGATTTTTATTTCGACTTTCAACATATAAAAATATGATTTTTACTTTTGCTTTCAACATATAAAAATATGATTTTCACATTTGCATGTTCAAATCTTTTTCTACCCATTTTAAAGCTTTTACCTTTAAAACTAAATCAGTTTTTATTTTTTTATTTCAAAAACAGTTTTATTTCTTTTAAAAAAAACAAATCAATTCAGTTTTAAAATACTTTTAAAAATTCAGTTCAGTTTTAAAATACTTTTATAAAAACAGTTTTACTTTAAAATACTTTTATAAAAACAGTTTTACTTTTATAAAAATTTCTGTTTAAAATTCTTTTATAAAAATTTCAGTTTAAAAATTCTTTTATAAAAACAGTTTATATAAAATAAAAATAAAAAAATAAAATAAATAAAAACAAACTTACAGAGGGGGGAGAAAGAAGATCGGAGGCGCTTCGAGCTTCGACGGAGAAAAGGCGGCGGGCGACTTCGGGGTTTCAACGAGGTGGCGATGGGCTCGGCTTCGGGGTTTTAGCGAGGTGGCGATGGGCGGCTTCGGGGTTTCAGCGAGGTGGCGATGGGCTCGGCTTCGGGGTTTCAGCGAGGTGGCGATGGGCTCGGGGCGTCGATCGCCTGCTTAGGGTTTTAGGGTTTTTTTTTTCTTCTTCTGTTTGTATCGAATGAACGGGGGGGGGGGGGGGGGGGCAGTACGAAGGAAAAGGGAGGGAGATATTATATATTTTTATTATTATTATTTTATTATTTAATTTAGCAAAGAGTTGACTTTTACATATGACCTCGAAACGAGGCCCACTGCCTGTCGTCCATAGCGTTTCACCCCCATTCCGAACACAATGGGATATGTATCGCAAGCTGATTCGATTGTTACAATCAGTTTTCTTTTGAATTTACATTTAAATCACTATATTGAATTTTAAACGTACATTTCGAATTACTGGGGCCACATACTAACTAGAAAAATTCTCGAAAAATATTTTCTAGCTTCGTATTGTCGATACGGTCCTAACAAAACTAGTTTCGTCGAATTCTGAGACCGTTTGAAAAATGGCCAATTTCCATTCGATTAAAATCAACAGAAACTGGTCAAACGCGTTTTCCTTTGCCACGCTCACATATTGATTCGGAAAATTATGAAATTTGAAATCTAGCAATAACTTGACACTGCGGATCCAACAAAAGTGGTTTCGTCGAAATCCGAGGTCATCTGCAAAATGTCCATTTTTAAGGGCCTGAATTCCATAGCGACTATTCAGAATTTTCAACTGGACATATCTTTTGATTCCCGCTATCAAATTTCGATTCGTCAGATTCGTTGGAAAGATATTATCAATTAGATTCCAATGTTTTTGGTTTCACTAAAATCCGGATTGTTTTGCACTCGGTATATTCAATTGAAGTTTGAAATCGAATTATCGAACTACTGCGCCATTTTCAATTCTATATATAATTATAATTAATTATATTCGTTTTCAAATGTCGATTCAAACTCAGTTTTCATTGCCATTATCTAAAATATTTATTTTAAATATTTAAAGTCCATTATTTTAGCCAATTTAAAAATTTTAAATTGGTTCAGATTTTCTGGGTCGTTACATGGATCTCCAACGTCAACTTCGTTACGAACAAAAACTTATGTCCGACCGTTTAGCACTCGTATAACGCATGGCATCATTTTTCTGTGGCACGGACAAACAAGGAGTTCATGAACCAATGCCACATGCTCCATTTTCCTCTAGGAGTCCTAACTCCTGGGATCGTAACCAAGTTGACCGTTTTTGTTTTTGGAAAACATATTTTTTTTCCATACCGGTCGACCGATATGATATTAACGGCAGACCGTTTATTTCTCTAGAAACAATACAATTTCTTCAATAACCAGTCGACCGGTTAAACTTTCACCAGTCAACCGGAAAAGTTTCTGTTTGAAACTAGTCGATCGGTAAAATCATCATGGTCAACCGATTATGGTGTTTTTTTTGTTTTTTTAAAATCTGAACCTGCACGTCGGCTCCTCCATCACACCCATTCACTTTCCCTTTATATCTCTCAAACTCACAAACCCTTATCAAACCGAAAATCCCCAAATTCATTTTCCTTCAAAATCAATGGCTCCACCGCAAAAGAAGACAAAGAAATCAACTTCTACTCAACCTCAACCCGTTGATGCTAGTATAAAATGATGGTTAATGGATCCTATAGCAATCAAGAGGTGGAATGAAATGAATGATTATACGATTCATGAAGGTTCATTCATCAAATTCTCTGATTTCATTCTCTATGATGTTGAAGAATTAGCGGTCAAAGCCCGTATCAAACCCCTTCTTAACTTTGATAAGAACAACGTCGAAATCAATCATATCATGATAAAGTTGTTCTATGCTAATCTTAACTTAGAAAAGTTTAAACCAGAGAATTATGCTCACTGTCTATGGTCGGTTGTGTGTGGTGAGCACGTTTTTATTTCAAAGGAAAGAATGGAATCGGTTCTTGGATCCGGTAATAGTGGAAGAAAGTTCTCTAGCGATTTTTGTACTGTTCCTACTCGAGACAAGGTAAGCCATCTATATATTGAAGATCATAAACTCAGTACAAAAGCAATCAACTTACGGCCTACTGCTAGAATTCTACATTATGCTCTTACACATTCTTTATTACCGAGAGTTGGTAACTTCGATGCTATATATAAAGAGAATTTTAAGGCTTTGTATGCTATATATGGAGATACAGAAATCAATTGGATAAGTATGATCTTTGATGAAATTTTGCTCATAAATGATCGTAGAAGACCACATTTATTCTACAACGAATACATCATGCGTCTTCTACTTGATTGTGGTCTCAAATCTCCTGAATCTAAAGTCTCCATGCCAAAATGTATCAACAAAGCAACGAAGAAGAGAATGAAGCTTCCTGAACCGTGTTAAAGTATTATGCCCTTCGAACATTATCAGGAACAAAGTCACCAAGAAGGTACTTCTTCACCGCCCGCTAGACCGAAACCGGAAGAGGTTTGGCTTCTTCAACCATCCACCTCGACAAAAGATTCACTTGAACAAATCGCACGAAATCAATTTCTTCTTGAAGCAAGGCTTAAGCATACGGACAATAAAATTGATTATTTAAATACAAAACTTGACAAATGCTTTTCAAAACTCAAGTCTTTCTTCGGTATACTTTGGGATGCGATATCTTGTGGAGCATCTTCCTCCTCTACGCATATACAAGACCCAGGAAAACATCCAATGCCTCCTAATTTTACATGGTTAGAGGAAGGCACAATTTCATGAACGAGTACTGGACATGGTCGTGGAACAACCGAAACCGAGGAAGAAGACGGCGAAGAAGAAAGAGACAAAGAAGAAGAAGGGGATATGACTCAATCCGATTCACCATCTCACTAATTCTTTCTATCACTTGCTTATGGTAGTATGAACATTATATTAAGACCTAAATCAGCACTTGTACATAAGTAGTGTTGTATTTTATTTTGGGTTTGTACGTATTAACTCTTAGCTACATGACTTGGTTGGGTATGTATGGTTTGTATTGTATGCTACAATCCTAATATTTTATATCTGTTTTATGGGATGTATGTCTTAACTACTCCCGTTTGTCGATGACAAAGTGGGAGAAAAATGTTATTAACAATATTATTATTTTTTGCAGATTTTTAATATATTTCAGGGGGAGTACATATATAGGGGGAGTTTAGCAATATGTTCAGAGCTATGTTGTCATCAATCAAAAAGGGGGAGAATGTTGAGTCAAGGTATTTATAGCATTTTGATTAATGACAAGGATAAGTTTCAGGATCGACAAAAAGAAGAGAATCAATGATAACGTAAGTTAGAGGTTGATTATTTAGTGTTTTAGCCATGTTATAAATGTTAAAATCTATCCTCAAATAATCATATACCTCTATATTGTGAATATATATATATATATATATATATGAATGCACATTTATTTTGCATATTGCCAGAAACCTGTCGACCGGTTTAAATATAGGCGATTGACCATTTCTCGGCAGAATGCACAATAAACGTGTACACATATATGTAACGTATATATATTTCAGAATTCATTCTACTGGTTATTTTTGACCTGTCGACCGATTTTTGAACTGAAAACAACTCTTCATACAGACATCTCTTCTCATTAAAAGTTGCTTCCCTTACCTTTCAACAAATATCATTTCTCTTCAATACTTCTCTTCACTATTGGTTGCAACTCTTTATCCTCTATAAAAACAACATGAAATCATCTATTCAAATAACTAATTTCTTTCTATCTATTGTTGATTTCATTCTTGATCATTCAAAGCACTCAAATGCTCATAATCTTCTTATATCGCTGTTGAATCCTAGAATCTATATATTAATCTTTTGATTCAAACACGATATCATCTTCCAAATCTTCACAAATTCAAATTCTATTCGAGGATAAGATTATAGGAAGGTTGTACAAGAATTGACAAATTCATGTTATTAAGAACACACATTGTCAAATTACAAGTCTACTCATCTTGTGTGAAGTCCTTCGTGTTGTGAGGGGCAAGTTGTGAAGTCCTTGTGTTGTGAGAGGAAAGTTGTGAAGTCCTCGTGTTGTGAGGGGCGTGAAATCCCGTTCGACTGTTGCGAACCTGTTCCTCCGGGTGAAGCGAGGTGGTTGATTAGTGAAAATCCAGAGAGAGGTCTGGGACTGGACGTAGGACGGTTCTCTGAACCAATATAAAAAGCCCTGGCGTTATTAATTTACTTTACTGCTTTTTATTTTGTGAGACGACCCGATTTCCCGTTCTCACGGAAACGAGGTTATCTTTGGAATATAACACAGAAACATATAATAGCAGAACAGAATTAAATAAATACACCAGATATGAACAACAAAATATACTGGATAAAAGTAATCATCAGAGTTACACAGTATACAGGATCTTACTTAGTACAAATACAGTTCAGCTATACATAAATGTCTACAGCGGAAATAAACAAAATATGTACAATAGGAGCTGAACAGCATAAAAAGAAATAAATGATAGAATCCATCTTCAGCTCCAGCTATCCAGAAAGAACCAGCTAAACCTGAATACAAGGCTGCCCGTGTAGAAAGAGGGGCACCCGAGTTTGAAAGTGAAACAAACTACGAGTCAGTCATGGGACTGGTATGAGAAATCCACTCAACACATATATAATTGGCCAATCACAGGACCACGCCACTTTCGTGGAACGGGTTTACTCCATTGGATTGCCAGTGCTTTAAAACAAATCTTTCTTTTAAACATCGCTATGCTTTTTATAAAAATGAAGCCGTTATAAGACTCAGTTCCCATCACACAATGCAACGCAAACCGGAGGATAGAGTTTTTAACTTATAACAGCCAAATATGCTTGATACGAATAAAACAAAGGCATTTGATATTATTGCTAGTGTTTATATGTTTCGGAAACAATTTCAAATCATAACTATCAATCATAGACGGCATTAATGCCCCATACCACTATGTCGCCATATATAGGTATACAATCAAAATCGCATCGTCACGTATTTGGAAATTGGATTTCCGTCATGAACCAAGGCAAAAGATAGTCCTTACCGAATTCGAGACTGCCTAGCCCGAGTCTCAGGCAAGCACGCAAGCCTTGGAGCGACAGGGCCGGTCCACCGATGTGGATTATTATACCTGAGCACTATGTTTCGCCGCCCTTTGGGGCGTAAGCGAGCCAACGAATGACTCCATCGGACCCGGATCGTCCGATCTAACCGAGGCGCCTCGCAACAGCAACAACCACATAAGTCAAACTCGTCAGGGCGTGTAAAACCACTGACGCCACTTTTAGCTAGGAGGAAACATAGGCCCTCCCTGAGGTCCTTTCTCCCGTTTTAGGTTCCTACCGGGGTGTGAGGCTCGCGAATTTACGTTATACACAAAGCTACGCCACACAGGCGGTGCTTTGATCATCACCACAAGACTTTGCTTTTCAACAGAAGCCCTGATCACTGCATCTTAGCATGCCACATAAGCAATTCACACCGTGCAACTGATGGTTATCAATCACACAGAACAAATTCCAATGTCGGACACACAGTCCATTTACAAGTCCATTCTAGGTCCGAACGAAACCGGAGGCACTAAATACCTCGCAAACCCTTCGATCACCACGTACGTCTGGACGATCACCACTCATTATCCATATTTCGGGATGCCTCCCAAACAGGACCTCGGTTACCATCCAAACGAGGTGAAGATCTCCGGTCTTCGACCGTCGTCTTCATCTTCGACTTTCAATCGTCGGTCAATTATTCGAAATGAGAATTAACTCGGCCTTTTCAAATAATTCACGTATATTTAGAATTTCAAATCAATTTATTTCAACGGTTAAATCATTCGACAACACCAATATTGTTCTTTAATGTAATTTTCACACCAAACACATTCAACCATCAAATACAACATAAATCGAGCAAATTCAGTCTATTTCCATTCCATCTCACTTATGATATTTTATAATGATTTATCGCTATTTTTATTTATTTTAAAATAGCCTATTTATTCAAAACGACGCTTCGGGCCATAAAGCGGCCGTGGCGCTGTTTTTCTTCAGATTTGATTTACACATATCTGAAAATCTAACCGTTGGATCTTCATATAATTTACATCATTAGAAAGGTCTTTTCAAAACGAACCCAACGGTTCCAGTTTCGGGAAAATCCGACGGTCGGATCTCCCGGTACAATCGTTTGAATTTTCGATTTCAAAATACGAACTGCAGCGTCGTTATTCGATTAAATATATAATTATATATATATATATATATATATATAAATATAATCGCTTCTGGCGCTGTTTTTCTTCAGATTTGAATTAAACATTCCAGACAATCCAACCGTTGGATTTTTACAAGGTTGGTGCCGTTGGAAAGATTATTCCAAGGCGAACCCGACGGTTGAGATTTCGGGAAAATCCAATAGTCGGATTTCCCGTACTAGTTGTTTGAAAACACGGTTTCAAAACACGAACTGCACGGCTTCGTTTCGTTTTAATTTTATTTATATTTATATAGCTATATAAATATAGTTCATTCAATGATTTCCATATCGTTTTAACTTCAAATATTTTTCTAACGCCTTAAATTTTGGAAAAATTTCGCCATAACCTCCCCTGCACCGGGAGCATCGGGAAATCGCAAATAGCTTTCCCGGTCCTTCTAATCTCAAAAAGAAAAAGAAAAAGCCAAGCGGCTAGCCAACAGGCTCAAAATCATCACCCAAACAAATCAGTAAATGTGTACCTATTTGTCGGGCACAAAATTTTATTCCTCTTCTCTAGCCCCTTTGTTATAACCTGTTCAATGAATATTGCATGTACATATATATACAGTTCTTATCATTTATCAATTTCTGTTCGACTTCATATTTGATTTCTATTTGGTTTAAAAACTCCATTCATTCTAATGTTACATAAATAGGTGCAAATCATTTCATTAGCTAATTAATGAATATTTCAACTCATATATGTTTATTTTGAACAAGTGGCTATTTTTAACACTTCTCATTTCAACGATTTATGCATACAATAAAAATGTGATTTTTTTTGTAAAACAATTCATTTCAAAACACTATTTTTCTATATAGTTCATATAGGCGACAAAATAGGATTTTTATCATAAAACATTTTTTTTTTTTAAAACGAGATTATTTTACACAGTTCATATAGTCGATAAAAGGCGATTTTTTTATTATCAAACAATTTATTTCAAAATATGAATACCATTCAACACATGAATTTCTAAACAACGAATGAATATCAATTCAACACATGAATGTTTTCTATAGTTTCTATATATAGATAAAAATGTGATTTTTTATTATCGAACAATTTATTTCAAAATATGAATACCATTCAACACATGAATTTCTAAACAACGAATGAATATCAATTCAACACATGAATGTTTTCTATGGTTTCTATATATAGATAAAAATATGATTTTTATTATCGAACAATTTATTTCAAAATATGAATACCATTCAACACATGAATTTCTAAACAACGAATGAATATCAATTCAACACATGAATGTTTTCTATAGTTTCTATATATAGATAAAAATGTGATTTTTATTATCGAACAATTTATTTCAAAATATGAATACCATTCAACACATGAATTTCTAAACAACGAATGAATATCAATTCAACACATGAATGTTTTCTATGGTTTCTATATATAGATAAAAATGTGATTTTTATTATCGAACAATTTATTTCAAAATATGAATACCATTCAACACATGAATTTCTAAACAACGAATGAATATCAATTCAACACATGAATGTTTTCTATAGTTTCTATATATAGATAAAAATGTGATTTTTATTATCGAACAATTTATTTCAAAATATGAATACCATTCAACACATGAATTTCTAAACAACGAATGAATATCAATTCAACACATGAATGTTTTCGATGGTTTCTATATATAGATAAAAATGTGATTTTTATTATCGAACAATTTATTTCAAAATATGAATACCATTCAACACATGAATTTCTAAACAACGAATGAATATCAATTCAGCACATGAATGTTTTCTATAGTTTCTATATATAGATAAAAATGTGATTTTTATTATCGAACAATTTATTTCAAAATATGAATACCATTCAACACATGAATTTCTAAACAACGAATGAATATCAATTCAACACATGAATGTTTTCTATTCAATGAATAAATATAGTTTAAGCATATGAAAATAATTCAAACACACGAATATTATTCAAAATTTCGGCAGCATAACGGCAGGGTAGTTAAAACCGGCACCGTCCCTAGTACGGCTCCTCGCTCTACCTTAAAACCTCGCGGTTTTTGACAATGGGGATCATGCATCTAGTTCGCACGCAGGCGGCATGTATATATTTATTTTATTTCCACAAACTAATCCTATGTGGTTTCAACCAAATATTTCTCAACCACAAACGGGTATTTTTCAACCACAATCAACCAATATCAATCACAAACAATCCCAAACAACCATTCACTATCAATCAATTTTCACGACAATTTCAATCAATAAATATCGTCCATGGTTTGTGGACGAGGGGCGTATATATATATATATATATATATATATATATATATATATTTATATATAGCAATTCACTTTCATTTCACACATATATAATATATTTTAAATCAGAAATCTCACTAACAGCTATCCAGTACTACGACTCTTCCTTAGAGAAATCTTCGCCTTTCTGTCGCTTTCGCCCGTATTCTCTACACATGTAAAAATCGAATTTTTACTATGCTATTCAATATATAAAAATCTGATTTTTACTTCGGCTTTCAATATATAAAAATATGATTTTTACTTCGACTTTCAATATATAAAAATATGATTTTTACTTCGGCTTTCAATATATAAAAATATGATTTTTACTTCGGCTTTCAATATATAAAAATCTGATTTTTACTTTGACTTTCAATATATAAAAATCTGATTTTTCTTTTTAAAGTTTAAACCTTTTTCTTTTTAAAGTTTAAACCTTTTTCTATTTCAAAGTTTAAACCTTTTCCTTTTTAAGTTTAAACTTTTTTTTCCTATTTTAAATCTTAAAATAAAGTCAGTTTTTATTTCCTTTAAAAATTCAGCTTTAAATCCTTTTAAAAATCAGGTTAAAATTCTTTTAAAATTCAGTTTTAAAATCTATTTAAAATCAGTTTTAACCTTTTAAAATTCAGTTTTTAAATGCTTTTTAGAAAAATTCGGTTTTCAAAT
The DNA here is from genome assembly GCA_030737875.1 of Allium sativum. Lineage (NCBI taxonomy): Eukaryota > Viridiplantae > Streptophyta > Magnoliopsida > Asparagales > Amaryllidaceae > Allium > Allium sativum. The sequence goes on from CM060925.1 coordinate 473,504,301, forward strand.
CATTTGAAAAACCAGTTTTAAAATCATTTGAAAAATTAGTTTTAACACTTTTAAAAATCAGTTTTATCTTCTTTTAAAAAAAAAACAGTATTTAATCCTAAAAAAAAAAACACAGTATTTTCCAGAAAAAAATAAAAACTAAACCTTCTTCCTCAAATAATTACTGCCGACGTTTCATCCCTTCTGTTCCAACCTAGGGTTCAAATTTTCAACCTCCACAGCCACCGTGTCGATGATCAGAGGTTGCCACTTCGTGCGCCGCCGCAACAGCTTCACGGCGACCCCCTTCTTGGCAAACTCGAAGCTTCCTGGCGGCGGGAAAACGAACCCAAATGTCGGACCTTTGAGCTCGAGAAACTCCCTAACCACTCAACGAAAAATGCTCAAACTCAGATGGATTTGAAGACCTCAGGAAGGTCCTTGATTTTGTTTTTTTTAATTTTTGAAATCGCTGTGCGGATTGGACGAAAATTTAGCTCAAAATTTCGGGCTATTTCCACCATCGTCGAGATGAAGAACAACGGCTTTGACCAGAAATCTGTTTGACTTAGGGTTCAGTGATGTTATATATATTTATTTAATTATTATTTTATTCAAATGTTACTTTTTGATGCCCGATCTCCAAACGAACCCCAAACCAAGCCCAACGACTGTCGTCCCTAGCGTTTTACCCCCATTTTGAACACAATGGGATATGTATCGTAAGCTGATTTGATCGTTACAATCAGTTTCTTTTTGAATTTTCATTTAAATCACTATATCGAATTTTAAACGTACATTTCAAATTACCGGGGCCACATACTGACTAGAAAAATTCCAGAAAAATATTTTCTAGCTTCGTATTGACGATACGATCCTAACAAAACTAGTTTCGTCGAATTCTGAGACCGTTTGAAAAATGGTCAATTTCCATTCGATTAAAATCAACAAAAACTGGTCAAACGCGTTTTCTTTTGCCACGCTCACATATTGATTCGAAAAATTATGAAATTTGAAACCTAACAATAACTTGACACTGCTGATCTAACAAAAGTGGTTTCATCGAAATCCGAGGTCGTTTGCAAAATGTCCATTTTTAAGGGCCTGAATTCCATAGCGACTATTCAGAATTTTCAACTGGACATATCTTTTTATTCCCGCTACCAAATTTCGATTGGTCGGATTCGTTAGAAAGATATTCACTAACAGATTTAAATATTTTTGGTTTCACTAAAATCCGGATTGTTTTGCACCCGGTACAGTCTGACAAAGTTTGAATTCAATTTTTGAAACTGCCACGCCATTTCAGGCCTTGTTTATAATTATAATTAATTATATTCGTTTTCAATTGTCGATTCAAACTTAGTTTTCATTGCCATTATCTAAAATATTTATTTTAAATATTTAAAATTCATTATTTTAGCCAATTTAAAAATTTTAAATTGGTTTAGATTTTCTGGGTCGTTACATTTTGTGATATATTTCACTATCTCATATTCATTTGCATAACTATTGTAAATATACAAGTTAGTCTATCACATACATTCCGCATATCCATATTACTGATCCTGCCTAAGTCATATATCGACTCATTCAATATATTAGTCTTAATATATTAATATTTCAAATCCTTTATTTTAATATTTCAGAAAATATTTTGAAATCATATTCAATTTTACTTCAACTCTCCTTTCAAAATCTTACTAAAACATTATTTACTATTCAACATTTTTATATTGCTCCAAATTTGTCATTCTTAAGACAGCCGTTACAAAATCTCCTTTGCGTTTCGTTATTTGAATACCATAATCTTCACTTATCCTTTTAGAATAACCCATTCTAAATCTCATCTCTTTGTTTTGAAAATATCGTTATATTTTCACAAAATCTTCTTTTATTATTTCTTTACTATAGAAATATCATTTTCATATTCTCAAGCCCTTATTAAATTCCTTTACTTCGAAATTCCAATATATGTACATTCTTGACTTCTTCAAATAACGTTACATTTTTATTTCACAAAATAATTCACTTTTAGTATTTCCATCATTACAACTGATATCATCCTCCGATAATCCTGAAGTCGTTCAAGTTGGGGTATTTTAATTACCTCTCAGACCTTGATCAACAACATTCTTATCTTAAGATAAATACGAGTTGTAACTCAAAAATCCATATTCTTTCTAATACCGACCAATACCAATTTACTATTTTATTTAAAATACGTTTTTATTCAACCTTCTTACTTTTGAAGTCTCCCTTTTAAATCTACTATTATTACTAAATTCATTGATTTAGTGAATGATAAATAAAACATCAACCTTTAACTTCTTTAAACTGTTTATTTTATTATCTAGATTCTTATTACAATTTTATTACCAAATTTTTTACCAAATTCAATTGCAAGAATTCTTTTACCTAAACCTTTTAATTATTTCCTTTTACTTTGGAAAAATATTATTTCAAAACCCATCCATTTCACTTAATGTCATCACTAGGTAACGTTAATTTAAAATTAATGCTTTAATTTCACATCTCTCTTTATAAACATATTTATACAATTTTGGTTTAATATAATCCTTTTTGTCCCGATTCATCTTTCTTAATTTAACCATTTATTTTAAACTTATCATATGCGCTTAAAATCCTTTTATATGTCCATTCACCAAATTCGGTTTAAATATAAACCGTTCATAGGCTTCCTTAGAAATTCAATTATATTCCCTTACCACTTTGATTACTTAAATGAACGTCATTTAAGAAATAATTCCTCAATTTATGTTAACTGGAATAAATGTTAAATTTCCCTTTTAAAATCTTATTAAGTTAAACGACTATTCGTTAAATTATTCCATTAGATTAATTGGCATAAACTAACATAATTCAATAATCAATTTCCATTAAGTTGGCTTGGTCAACTTTAAAACATGATTAACTTGTTAATTAATTTTAACTCGTCTTTTCATATAAATTAACTAAAAATATAATTAATTTAAATTATCCATTTACTTCGATTATTATTAAATAGATAAAAATCGATTAATATAATCCCATTTTAATTGTTACTTAAAACAATTAGTCCCAGTTACTAATCATTACATTAGTCCTTATTCCCCTGCTTATTCATCGTATTAATATTAGAATTTGTTTTATAAATCATTTAACCATTTAGCTGAGGCACATGCTTCGCACACGACATATTTTTGGTACAAAAATGGTATTTGTGGTTAAAACATTCAATATATGTGTGTGCTTCGTAAACGATATATTTTTCTTTTTATAAACTTCATTTAAAAGAATATATTTAAAAAATCTATATTTAGTTATAAAATAAATTTTTTAACTTCATCTCTAACAATTCACCTAATGGAAAATCAATCTTTATAAAATGATTATAATTTTGGCCATCTACTGTCAATTTCTCAACCAATATTTCTCATTGGTTAATATCAAGGGTTCAACAGTAATCAATAATCAATCCATCATCCAATCAGGTTATTAAACAATACATGTGATATAACATGAAATTAAACAATAAATTTTAGGAATCCGGTTGGATTCCCCCAACCTGTTCTTCCCTGTATTCAATACGACATGAATAATTAATTCAACTGGTAACGGTCAACTAACAACCATCCAAGTATCCAATTCAATTTTAAACGTTCTTATTATTATAAATGTAACCAACAAGGTGAGTTACCTCTATTGGAATTAATCGTTTAAAATAACGATTTAATTTTATTTAAATTAAACAACCGTTTAATTTAAATAAAATATAAATATTCAACAAATAATCAAACAATTGTCAATCAGTCAATAAATAGCAATCATAGCACACAAACAATAAAACCCGACTTATATTAATATATGTGGGGTAACTGAGTGAGTTTAACTCACCTTGGTTTTATTTATTTCTAAAGCGACTGAATTTTAGTTAAATTAAACAAATGTTTAATTTAATCGAAATTTCCTGTTGATTTCAGAACCGTCCAAATTTGCTCCACAATATAGCGTCCGTCGCCATGATCGTAACGCGACTTGTTCCGTTCACTTTTGTAAACATATGAATGTGTTATTACCCTTTAAAAACTCATAATTAATTTAATAATTGATTGTTAATTAAGTTTTAACTAAATAAATTACATAAGTTAGGCGTGTTATTTTGGCTGATTTCGTTCCTTTCTCTGCCCTGCTTCGTTCTGTCCTCAAGACCTAAGTCGCATGCAACCAAAATTAGCATTCCAATGATTTCATTTTTTATGGTTAATATGATTTAAATATATAACTAATTAAGATAAGTAAACTAATTTTTATATTAAATAATTAATAACTAAATTAACTAGTTAGTTGTTAACAATAATTGCTATTTTGAAATGGGTTAGGCGCATGAAACTATTGGGCATATTTAGACTCACCTCACTCCATTCTATCTTCTGTTAATAAAAAAACCGCAACCTATCTTGGTTCTGCCCTTTTCCTTTGTTTTTTCCCTTGTTTTTTTAAACCCGAAGGCCCATTTAAGCCCATCATTCCCTAAGTGCTAATAAAAACAGCAACCCATCTTGGTTCTACCCTTTTCCTTTGTTTTTTTTAAACCCGAAGGCCCATTTAAGCCCATCATTCCCTAAGACCATAACTCTTTCTCATCTGCACCTGAATACCCTTCCGCACAATAACTGCGCTTTTATTCCTTCCCTTAGAATCCACGCATGCAACCATAACTCTTTGCGGTTCTTTATTTCAATTTCAATAATGCTGTAGTATCCCCATGCACTCCCAAATATTTTTTCCCATAGTCCCAACCTGCTCGTATTGCCCATTCAGTTCTGTCTTTCCTCCTTTCTTTTTTTAATGAAAGCTTTAAAGGGCATGATGTCACTACAAAAGGACTCCACTGCAAATAGGCTTTATCACCCTGCCTGCATGTTTCTACCGAAACCCATCATTATGTGTGCAACCATGTTTCCCCATACCTTTCTTCCTTCCCAATACCTCTCTTCTAGACTCATACATCTCCCCCATAGTGAAACATCCTTCGCCATTTCCATTTGTGTTTTTTCTTTTGAAGCCTTCCCTTAATGCAAACATACAGAACTCCTCCCAGTAACTTTCCATGCATACGTTACTTTCCCCAGAACTCTTTGTAGGATCTAAACTAACCCTAGATGGGGGTGTGAATAGGGTTTATCGCATATTTTCACAGAATAATTAAATATTAACAACACAGATAATAATCAGAATAAATGCGGAAAATAAATAACACACAGATATACCCAACTTCGGCAAAACCCTTCCTACTACTGCATTCCCCAAGGTTTTTACGAGGAGTTAAAACAATCTCTACGCTTACAATCCCCTGTAAACTCGTGACACTCGCTCCCAACTTTCCTTAACCCTATGCTCAAAACCCTGCACTGGTTTCTATCCCCGAAACCAGATTTCCCCAAATTACAAATCCCATAATTCGTCTCCCTAGTTTTAGAGACAAACTAGAAAACTCTAAACTCGATTACAAATTGAAACAAATAAAAAAACTAAAACACTTAGAAAACCCTAGTTAATTTAATTAGCATTTTAAATCCTTTTAACCCTTATCCTTTTATAACTTAGCCAGCCATATTCTTATTTGCTTCACCCATTTTCACTTGAGCCCGATCTCCTCTTTATCTCTGGAAATGGCATTGGCGATTTAAAAATTAGGGTTTATTCTGGCTTCTGGAAATAAGTATGGCATGGCAATCTAGGGTTTCTTCCTCCTTGGATTTGAAGCCGCCGCTTCCTCTCAAGTTCTTTCTCTCACATGATGCTCTTCAATTTGCAGATGCACTCGATTCCGATCCAAGTAGATTTGGTTATTTGGTATGATTTTATAATTTGAATTTCTCTTTGATTTTTTTCGAACTTGGATGCCTTTGGCCAGTGATAAATTGGTGTCTTTAAATAGGATTTTAGATCCGAGATATTTTCTGATTTCACATTAGATTTGGTCTGATATATATACGAGATTGTTGCGTGAATTTTGGCGCTTTAAAATCTTCATATATGTTGATGATATTGGATGAGAATTTTGGACTTTTGACCATATCTTTTGGTTTGACACTCTGTTTTTTCTTTGACATTTTCAACACGGATTTGAACTGAAATTAGTTCGAATAAACTGTTGTCTTTAATAATAGTCCCGATTGATTGAGATGAACTAGGACATGAATTTTTGGTCCTCACTTAATTTGGAAAAATTGTTTTCCCTTTTTGAATTCGAAGTGATACTTATCCTCTGAATTTCTGAATTTGTTGCCTTAAAAAGAAATGAATCTCTTAGCCTTCATAAATTCCCTTGCGTGAATTTTTCCCTGCCATATATGTGCTCTCTGATTTAGCTCGATGCACACATGTTTTCTTGCCAGATTTGATGTCATGTCCCATTGCTCATTTACGAATTTCTTGCCGAAAATTACACTCGAAAACTAGAAATATTAGAATTGATTTCTTTCCTAAAAATGTGATGTGTGTTTCCAATAATACTTGAAATCCTCTTGATTAATTTCTGCATTTCTGGAAACAATTTATATTGTTCTCCTGTCATACATTTATGAGTATACATCCATGTATTTTCCGGAAATCATCATTTCACATGAGCTTTGTATAATTGATTCATCGGCAAGTACTTGCTTGATCATGTGTGCTATCATTCACAATGCTGTTGACTTGTTTCCTGTATATGTTGTGCACCATTCTGGTTTGTGTAAACCAAGCTCTATGCTGCATTTGAATATAAGCTGTGTACTTGTGACGGCCTGGAATTTCGCTCGATCTGAATCAGTCGTTAAACCGATCTAGACCGTTCGAAACCCCTGAACGTTGAGAACATGACAAATCAGAACACAAACAGAAGAACATTTCATTGTATATTACAACAATGCATCAGATTACAAGAATATACAGAGTATAAATGAATAAATATTACACAGAAATATCAGAGATTTAAATTACATTTAAATACATAGCAGCGGATAATAATACGAAGCACAACTGAAGGTGATATACGGATGCAGAGCTTTCCGGATATCATTCCAGCTGTAAACCAGGATCCTGTGAATATAAATCTGCAAAACCAAAACTACTAGCTGCCCGTGCAGAAAATAGGGGCACCCAGAGTTTAGGTTAAAACAATAAACTCCAGGTCAGTCATGTGACTGGTGTGAGAACTAAAACAGTTATTTAAAACTTTACTTTAAAAGAGAGTAATTCAAGGGACCACGCCGTATAACACGGAACGGGTTTCCTCCCAAGAATACCAGTGCATAGGATAAACAACGCAATGCTTTTTCGAAAAATGAAGCTATTATAAGACCCAGGTCCCATCACACAATGCAACGCAAGCCGGAGGATAGGGTTTTCCCTTATAATAGCCAAACATGCTTGGTACGTTTAAAACAAATCATTTGATACTATAATAAGTGTATAGTGTCAAAACAATTTCAATCATAAATATAAATCATAGACGGCATAGTATCCCATGCTACTATGTCGCCATACTAGGCTCTACAAATAAAGCCGCAATACACGTATTGGAAATTGGATTTCCGTCATGAGTCGAGGCAAGGGGCAAGCTCCTCTCCGCGTTCGAGACACTCTAGCAAATGCCTCAGGGTTACGCACACTGGGTAACCCCTGGATGCTTCAGGGCCGGTCCTCACTTACGTTAGAGGATTGGCAATTCCTGAACACACGTTTCCCGGTCCTTACAGACCTAAAATCGAGGCGCCTCATCCAACAACCACAAAGGTGAAAAGTATATAAATGTCAGGGCTGGTAAGTCACTGACACCACCAAAGCTAGAAAGAAACGTCGTGCTCTCCCTGCAGTCCGTATCCCGTTTTTGACTCATACCGAGGTGTGAGGCTCGCGAATACACGCTATACACAAAGCTACGCCACAAAAGCCATGCTTTGATCATCAACCACAAGACTTTGCTTTTCAACAGAAGCCTTGATCATTGCATCTCAGCGTGCCACACAGGCAATTCATGCCATGCGACTGATGTCCATCGTGTAACAACCCGTATTTTCAATAACCTGTAATAACATAAATCGAGGCAGAATTTAATTCTAAAATGGGAATCAAGGGAAACGGGCTATGCCATTGTGTTCGTCTCGGAAAAATACGCGAAATAGAGTCCGAGTTTTCGAAAATCGGAGTCCGTATGACCAAGATATGGCCTCGCGAAGTTTCACGAAAATTCCCAAATTAAAGTATACTTAATTAAGTGAAATGGGTTGTGTAGATATATATATATATATATATTGATATATATATATATATATAATTGAAAATTTAATAAATAAATATGCAAAAATGCTCAAAACAGCGAATTGGGAGAGGGGAATAACCGAACCGGCCGATTTTTGAAGTCGACCCGAGCCCGCTGGGTCGACTAGGGGTTAATCCAGGGTGTTTGGCTGTCAACCCGTGGGCCGATTCGCTCAAGTGCAGATTTTGCATTTGAATGGTTCTCATGGTCCATCTTTAATCTAAAGGCCCTAGATGGTTCCTACACTTGACTTCTTCCCCAAGACATGCTTTGATGGCTTGGATTGAATCTAGGGTTAATCCTATGGCCTAAAACACTTGCCTAATCTATAAATAAGACCCTAACCTACCCTAATTCATTCATAATTAAACCTAGTGACTAAACTATGGCAAAATGCTAGCTCTCATGGCCTCCACTAATTTTATGAAGAGGGTTGCATACTAATCACTCTCTAATCAACTTCTAATCCCTTCTTAGCATCTTAATCTTCTTCATTTGGTGTTCAAAATTGCTAGTTGTGAGTTTCTATCACTTTGATGATCTTTTGGTAAACTAATTAGATGAGATGTGATGAGATTTATGGTTTTGTATGTGGGTTAATGAGCTTTGAATCATATGATATGATGTTAGCATTAATCTTATGTTTATGCATGTTGAGTATGTAAGCTTATGCAAGTTTAATATGATGTATGTTATGTTTGCATGATGCTAAATATGCAAGTTGTGGGCTATGTAATCATATGCATGTTATGCAAGTTCATGGTAATATGCTATGCAAGTTACATGTTTGTTAATATGCAAGTTACATGTATGTAAATATGCAAGTTACATGTTTGTTAATATGCAAGTTACATGTTTGTTAATATGCAAGTTACATGTATGTAAATATGCAAGTTACATGTTTCTTTATATGCAAGTTACATGTTTGTTAATATGCGAGTTACATGTATGTAAATATGCAAGTTACATGTTTATTAATATGCAAGTTCATGATGACACATTATGCAAGTCTATAAGCTAATATGCAAGTTTGTTATGCAAAATGAATATGTAAGTTATGTGACATATTATATGCAAGTTATGTGACATGTTATGCAAGTTCATATGCAAGTTATGTGTTTGTTAATATGCAAGATGGCACCTTTGAAACATGTTCATTCATATGCAAGTTGACACCTTTTATATGTGTTATATCATGAACGAAATTACGTGGGAACGATGGGGTAATTAAATGCATAAGTTAATAAGATTGTGTGAAATTAATATAATTATGCATAACACAAAATAAATAAACATAGTATGGGAATTTGCCTATTTGGTTAGGTGTACCCATACTATGTGTTGGGAATTTACCTATTGAGTTAGGTCTACCCCATGGGAATTTACCTATTAAGTTAGGTCTACCCATGTTAAGAAAACTTGATTAATTAGGGATAATTAATATAAAATTATGAGGGTGATTAATTAGGTGTAATTAATTGACTAAGACACGAGGTTGGACTCAGTTGTAGCGTAAAACTGCCCGGACCCAACCGGCTTAACCAGTTGCTACAAATGTTAGCCCAATGTGAGAGGTCTTAGGCACAAACTAAATACGTAATTAATGTAAAGACACGAGGTTAGACTCTGTTATGACATAAGGCTGCCCGGACCCAACCGGCTTAACCAGCGGTCATAAAAGACAGTCTAATGTGAGAGGTCTTTACAAAGGTTACGTTCTTAATTAATTAATTAAGAAACACTTAACCACATTAGCATGTAGAGGGACATGAGGGGTTAAGTGGGTGCCTCGGGTGGCATGAGAAAATCTAGTGGTTGCCTTGGGTGGCAATAGAAAATACGATTAGAATACTTAACCAAAATAGAACATGTAATTAAAACATGATTAAAGGCTTAAGTGGGATATACTAGAAAAAGGGACAAGCTTAGGTGGGTAGCTTGTGGAGGCCCATTTCAACCAGTAACCCATACGTATCTTTGTGGGCTCGACCCATGTCGAGGACGGGACACGCATACTGGGCTTGACTGTAAGAGGCAAACGGGTTAGCGGTGGCAACGCAAGTCCAACGGGCTTCATATGCGTGAGTGGGCCCGGGCTGGTAGGTAAGCCGTTGTTGCATCGAGTAGATATAAGCCGTGCACCTTTAGTTTCATCAGGTTGCCACATTGGGGAATGATACATCCCACGGTGGGGCCAGCACGGGTATCTACGTTAGGGAGCCGATCGAATGGGAAGTAGTGTGTACACCTAGTGGATTGTAGGGCCCCGTGGCGCCTACTTGGTCACCTAGGGGTACGCAGGTACTAATTAGTAAATTTTATAAGTCCTTGGGTGGGATCAACCTTTAAGTTAGGAACGACTGGTGTGGTGCAGTTTAGTAATTTACCTTAGGGAGGGTAGATGCGTCTTTATCCTTTATCTTCGTTTAGTTGACTGCTTAGGGTAGCCATTCATCCCTATATGTTACCGTATATCAGTTTATGTCTTCTCTGGTTACTTTAACGATTGTATTGTTAAAGTTATAGGACTCGCTCAGACTTATGTCTGACCCTGTTGTTTTTATCTTTTTCCCAACCCTCAGGTCCTACGGTGGATCCTAGCAGTAGTGGAGCTTGATCGGATTGCTGTTCCAGTCTTTAGGAGCTTGGATAGATGTAAAGCTCCAGTTATCCAGTTATCTTTTCTTTTGTTTGGCTATTGTATGAGAGTGGGATTATGTACTTCTTTATTTTGATGGATATTGTACTTGACCTTTATTGTGGTTTTATGATGTAACCAGACATGTTTTACTTCCGCTGTTATGAGATGATGTTTTAAAATTTCAAGTACTATTTATATCTGTCTTGTTGTAATTTTTCTGTTCTATATTCACTAAAATACTCCACCGATGCTATGGCATTCCCTTAGTGAGTGATCATAGCGGGAGTGGGGTGTTACACGTGGTATCAGAGCTTAAGGTTACCAGAACAGATAAAATTTTTGAGAAAAACTACTTTCTAAGAGTATTTTCGAAGAAAGTATTTTTAAAAGCATGTCTTCTAAGAGAAAAAGTTTTTGAAAAAGAAAAGCATAATCCCCAATAGCCATATCTTTATCTTTCGGAATCTCCTTTTTGAATCTTTCCTCTTTCGTTTCAGCATGGCTGAAGATCTTAACATCCCGGAGGGTTTAGTTATACCACTATGGTATAGGAGGTTGCAAGAGGCTAGGGCCGCGGCTGCGGGTCCGGCCAATGCTACTACACCAGAGACAACCGCTCCTCCTCCTCAGCCTAGAGTGGATAATTTTGCTAAGGTTTGCAAGGAGTTCAAGGCTATAGGAGGAAAACCTTTTCTTGGTTCAGAGACTTTCGTAGAGGCTAGAGATTGGCTTAAGGAAGTGGAAGAGTTGCTAGATATCTTTGAAGTGGAAGAGGGAAAGAAAGTCAAGTTGGCGGCTTGGTTAATGAAGGGAGAGGCCTCATTCTGGTGGGAGGTCACTAATGGAGAACGCCCTGTTGACTCTTGGGCAGATTTTAAGCAAAGGTTTGGGGCTAAGTTTCTCTCAAGGGCGGAAGAGAATCTGTTTATGGAGAAGTTCTTGAATTTGAAGCAAGGGAATCTCACGGTGAAAGAATATGTCAACAAATTCAATCAATTAGCAAGGTTTGGCATAGAGTTGGTGAATACACCGGAGAAGAAGGCTTTGAGGTTCGTTAGAGGCTTGAACGAACCATTGCAAGGAATAGCTATGACTCACATTCCTATGGGGGCCACTTTTGAGAAGCTTGTCTACATGGCACTTATGCATGAGGATGATAAGAATTCTAAGGCACCAGAGAAAAAGGGGGATCAGAAGAAACCGCAACAGCAACAACAAGGCAAGGGCGGAAAAGGCAATGGTGACAAAAAGAAGACGAAGAAGAAGTGCTTCAATTGTGGAACACCAGGACACCTCAGTAAGGATTGTCGCAAAAAGAAGAAGACCGGTTGCTTTCATTGTGGTGAAGCAGGGCATCTTGTGAAAAACTGCCCAAAGAAGGGGCAGAAGACGGGGTCTACCTCAGGAGGCCAGGTGCAAGCTCTTATAGCACCACCTCAGTCAGGGGGGCAAGTTCAGGTTCTCTCAGTTCCACCGATTCAGCAGAGAGGTAGAACTATTTCCGTTGAAAGTCTGGTTTTTCTGTTTGATCATCCAGTTCGTACTTTGTTTGACTCTGGCGCATCGCATTCTTTTATCTCATCATCGTTAGTTGAGTCACTGCACTTAGACACCAGTCTAGTTGATGATCCCTTGGTTGTCTCAAACCCAATTGGGGGCTCCATATATCTGTCTATGATATGTTTGGGTTTGAAGATTTCTATACTTAGCGTTGAGTTTAGATGTGATGCTTTTGTATTGGGCTTCACGGGCTATGGGTTGATCTTGGGCATGGACTGGTTATCCAGTAATGGTGCCGTTCTTGATTGCGAAAGGAGAGTTGTCAGGCTCATGACCCGCTTGGGTAACACTCTCGAGATCTCTTGCAATCCCATGGAATCTGTTTTGCTAAGTTATCTTGAATCGCTCGATGCTTCGGTCGAAAGTTTGTGTTCTGTCAGAGTAGTCCGGGAATATCCGGATGTGTTTGAAGAAGTAAAGGGTTTGCCTCCGAAGCGGGAGATAGATTTCCGAATTTATTTGGTGGATAATGCCAAACCAGTGTCTTTGCCAGTACGCCACATGGCTCCTCGTGAGAGAAGAGAACTTCATAAGCAAGTAGGGGAGTTGCTTGAGAAGGGGTTCATAAGGCGAAGTATATCGGAGTGGGGAGCTCCAGTAGTGTTTGCCACGAAGGCGGATGGGTCCCTCAGACTTTGTGTGGATTATAGGGAACTTAATAAGCTCACGAAGAAGAATAGACACCCATTACCGAGGATAGATGATCTCTTTGATCAGTTGGTTGGCGCGTCAGTATTTTCGCAGATGGACTTAGCTACAGGGTTTCATCAGTTAAGAGTGGCGGAGGACAGTATAGAGAAGACTGCTTTCCGGACTCCGGATGGTTTTTATGAGTGGCTAGTGATGCCATTTGGGTTGACAAACGCCCCCGCATACTTTGTTGATCTCATGAGTAGAGTGTTCAGAGAGTATCTGAATAAGTTTGTAGTAGTTTTTGTGGATGACATCTTGGTCTTTTCCAAGAATGAAGAAGAGCATGCCTTACATCTCAAGGAAGTGTTGGAGACTCTTCGAGCGCATAGTCTTAAAGCTAAATTCTCTAAATGCCATTTTTGGAGAAGAGAAGTGCGATTCTTAGGGCATGTGGTCTCTAAGGAAGGGATAGCTGTGGATCCCGCAAAGATAGTATCTATCCAGGATTGGAAAGTTCCTAGAAATGCTACCGAGGTAAGAAGTTTCTTGGGGTTGGCAGGATATTATAGGGAGTTCATCAAAGACTTCGCGAAGATATCAGCCCCATTAACCCGCTTGACGAAGAAGAATCTGGTTTTCTCATGGGATGTAGATTGTGATGATGCTTTCCGACGGTTAAAGAGAGCTTTGACCACCGCTCCAGTTTTAGTGCTTCCAGATGGGAGTAAGCCGTTTGTTGTTTATACCGATGCTTGTGGAACAGGATTAGGCGCAGTCTTGATGCAGGAGGGAAGGGTAATAGCCTATGGAGGGAGACAATTGAGAGTGCATGAGAAGAATTACCCTACCCATGATCTAGAGTTGGCCGCGATTGTTTTCGCACTTAAGTCTTGGCGCCATTATCTTCTTGGTGAGAGATTCGAGTTGTTCACCGACCATAAATCATTGAAGTACTTATTCTCTCAGAAGGATTTAAACTTAAGACAGCAAAGGTGGATGGAGTTCTTAGCATCCTATGATTTCGAGATAGCGTATACCCCTGGTAAGGGTAACGTGGTGGCAGACGCCTTAAGTAGAAAAAGGCTATCTTTGAGTCCATTGTTCGTGGAACGACGAAGCTTGGAGTTTCTTTCTTTGTTTGACTTCAGACCTTCTGTTGATTTTGTACCTGGTTTGTTGGCATCCTTGGAGGTTAGACCTACTCTTTTGAGACGGATTGGCGAGGCTCAGCGAGACGACCCACAGTTGGTTGTGTTGGTAGAGAAGCTTATAAGAGGGGAGTCGTCCAGCCATTTGGGTAGATACACCATAGATGATAAGGGATGGTTGCATAGAGACGGTAGACTTTGTGTACCGCAAGATGAGGGTTTGAAGAAGGCTATTTTGGATGATGCACATCGTTCAAGAATGACTATTCATCCCGGTGGAGACAAAATGTACCAAGACATGAAGAGAGTTTTCTTTTGGGCCGGTATGAAGAAAGATGTGGCCGAGTATGTGGCTAGATGCTTAGTGTGCCAACAAGTTAAAGTGGAGCAAAGGAAACCCGGTGGGTTGCTACACCCATTGGAAGTTCCACAGTGGAAGTGGGATAGTGTCTCGATGGATTTCATCGACGGGTTACCGAGATCGAGGAAGGGCAATACGGGAATTTGGGTTGTGGTAGACAGACTTACAAAGAGTGCCCATTTTATACCCGTAAAGAGTAAGAGGACCGCTCCATGGCTTGCTTCAGTCTATGTTAGAGAGATTGTTAGATTGCATGGCGTACCATCCAGCATTGTGAGTGATCGAGATCCTATTTTCACTAGTGAGTTTTGGAGAAGTTTGCAAGAGGCGGTAGGGACTCAGTTGTGTTTGAGCACCGCATATCATCCTCAGACGGACGGTCAGACCGAGAGGGTGAACCGTATCTTAGAAGATCTTTTGAGGCTTTGTATCTTGGATTTTGGAGGTACATGGGAAGAACATCTTCCTTTGGTGGAGTTCGCATATAATAACAGCTTTCAGTCCAGTATTGGTATGGCTCCTTTCGAAGCTCTTTATGGAAGGCCTTGTCGATCTCCTACATGTTGGTGGGAATCTACGGATAGGATCTTGCTTGGGCCGGATATGGTTAGAGAGACTTCAGAGAAGATTGATTTAATTCGAAAAAGGATGAAAGCAGCGCAAGATAGACAGAAATCTTATGCGGATCGGAGAAGGACGGATCTTGAGTTTGAGGTTGGGGACATGGTTTTTGTCAAAGTATCTCCATTGAGAAATGTTGTTCGCTTTGGGTCCGTAGGGAAGTTAGCACCGAGATTTGTTGGGCCGTTTCCTATTAAGGAAAGGATTGGACGGATGGCATATAGGGTGGAGTTGCCCGACAGACTTAGTGGTGTTCATGATGTATTCCATGTATCACATTTGAGGAAGTGCTTACATGAGACCGCGGAGGTGGTAGAGCCGAGCTTGCTTAGAGATGTAGAGGTAGAGCGTGATGCGACGATTCGACGAGCTCCTACTCGCATCCTTGGGTCAGAAACTAGGAAGTTGAGGAACAGAGAAGTTCAGCTAGTTAAAGTGCAATGGGGAGATGACGAAAGCAATGCTACTTGGGAGACGGAAGCAAAGATGCGTTCTTTGTATCCATTTCTTTTTGAGAGTATGTCTTTTAACTTCTCCTTTATTGCTTGTCTAGTACTTATCTTATCTTTAGTATATCCTCTCGCTAATACCTATGACCTTTAGATAGGGTAAAACCTATGGTTGAGACATGTGTTTGAAACATGTTATGGTTGATGGATGCATATGGATGCAATTGTTTGCTAGTGGTTGCTCGTGGATGCATATACACACACATTAGGCACTAGATCGGCTCAGTCACTTCATGTTGCATATTGCATAAATGGATGTGGTAGTTAGATTGATGGATGTATCATGGCTGTGTTATCATATGGATGATGCATTTTTGTGTATGGTTGTGCACGCATGTAGAAATTTGTATGTGTCAATAGGGTTTCGCATACATATTGGATGCATGGCACTATCATGGTTTGCATTAAGGAGGTTTACTGTATCAGTAACCGCCTGATTTTCGCATTAGGTAAGTACATATACACACACTTTTGCATATATCCATCCAGCATTTAGAATCTTGTAAGGACAATGATTGCTCGTGGATGATGCTTTGAGTAGATGGATGATTGGATGGTAGGATACGTTCTTCCTAACTTGAAGATTTCGGGGACGAAATCCTTTAAGGAGGGGAGAATGTAACAACCCGTATTTTCAATAACCTGTAATAACATAAATCGAGGCAGAATTTAATTCTAAAATGGGAATCAAGGGAAACGGGCTATGCCATTGTGTTCGTCTCGGAAAAATACGCGAAATAGAGTCCGAGTTTTCGAAAATCGGAGTCCGTATGACCAAGATATGGCCTCGCGAAGTTTCACGAAAATTCCCAAATTAAAGTATACTTAATTAAGTGAAATGGGTTGTGTAGATATATATATATATATATATATATATATATATATATATATATTGATATATATATATATATATATAATTGAAAATTTAATAAATAAATATGCAAAAATGCTCAAAACAGCGAATTGGGAGAGGGGAATAACCGAACCGGCCGATTTTTGAAGTCGACCCGAGCCCGCTGGGTCGACTAGGGGTTAATCCAGGGTGTTTGGCTGTCAACCCGTGGGCCGATTCGCTCAAGTGCAGATTTTGCATTTGAATGGTTCTCATGGTCCATCTTTAATCTAAAGGCCCTAGATGGTTCCTACACTTGACTTCTTCCCCAAGACATGCTTTGATGGCTTGGATTGAATCTAGGGTTAATCCTATGGCCTAAAACACTTGCCTAATCTATAAATAAGACCCTAACCTACCCTAATTCATTCATAATTAAACCTAGTGACTAAACTATGGCAAAATGCTAGCTCTCATGGCCTCCACTAATTTTATGAAGAGGGTTGCATACTAATCACTCTCTAATCAACTTCTAATCCCTTCTTAGCATCTTAATCTTCTTCATTTGGTGTTCAAAATTGCTAGTTGTGAGTTTCTATCACTTTGATGATCTTTTGGTAAACTAATTAGATGAGATGTGATGAGATTTATGGTTTTGTATGTGGGTTAATGAGCTTTGAATCATATGATATGATGTTAGCATTAATCTTATGTTTATGCATGTTGAGTATGTAAGCTTATGCAAGTTTAATATGATGTATGTTATGTTTGCATGATGCTAAATATGCAAGTTGTGGGCTATGTAATCATATGCATGTTATGCAAGTTCATGGTAATATGCTATGCAAGTTACATGTTTGTTAATATGCAAGTTACATGTATGTAAATATGCAAGTTACATGTTTGTTAATATGCAAGTTACATGTTTGTTAATATGCAAGTTACATGTATGTAAATATGCAAGTTACATGTTTCTTTATATGCAAGTTACATGTTTGTTAATATGCGAGTTACATGTATGTAAATATGCAAGTTACATGTTTATTAATATGCAAGTTCATGATGACACATTATGCAAGTCTATAAGCTAATATGCAAGTTTGTTATGCAAAATGAATATGTAAGTTATGTGACATATTATATGCAAGTTATGTGACATGTTATGCAAGTTCATATGCAAGTTATGTGTTTGTTAATATGCAAGATGGCACCTTTGAAACATGTTCATTCATATGCAAGTTGACACCTTTTATATGTGTTATATCATGAACGAAATTACGTGGGAACGATGGGGTAATTAAATGCATAAGTTAATAAGATTGTGTGAAATTAATATAATTATGCATAACACAAAATAAATAAACATAGTATGGGAATTTGCCTATTTGGTTAGGTGTACCCATACTATGTGTTGGGAATTTACCTATTGAGTTAGGTCTACCCCATGGGAATTTACCTATTAAGTTAGGTCTACCCATGTTAAGAAAACTTGATTAATTAGGGATAATTAATATAAAATTATGAGGGTGATTAATTAGGTGTAATTAATTGACTAAGACACGAGGTTGGACTCAGTTGTAGCGTAAAACTGCCCGGACCCAACCGGCTTAACCAGTTGCTACAAATGTTAGCCCAATGTGAGAGGTCTTAGGCACAAACTAAATACGTAATTAATGTAAAGACACGAGGTTAGACTCTGTTATGACATAAGGCTGCCCGGACCCAACCGGCTTAACCAGCGGTCATAAAAGACAGTCTAATGTGAGAGGTCTTTACAAAGGTTACGTTCTTAATTAATTAATTAAGAAACACTTAACCACATTAGCATGTAGAGGGACATGAGGGGTTAAGTGGGTGCCTCGGGTGGCATGAGAAAATCTAGTGGTTGCCTTGGGTGGCAATAGAAAATACGATTAGAATACTTAACCAAAATAGAACATGTAATTAAAACATGATTAAAGGGTTAAGTGGGATATACTAGAAAAAGGGACAAGCTTAGGTGGGTAGCTTGTGGAGGCCCATTTCAACCAGTAACCCATACGTATCTTTGTGGGCTCGACCCATGTCGAGGACGGGACACGCATACTGGGCTTGACTGTAAGAGGCAAACGGGTTAGCGGTGGCAACGCAAGTCCAACGGGCTTCATATGCGTGAGTGGGCCCGGGCTGGTAGGTAAGCCGTTGTTGCATCGAGTAGATATAAGCCGTGCACCTTTAGTTTCATCAGGTTGCCACATTGGGGAATGATACATCCCACGGTGGGGCCAGCACGGGTATCTACGTTAGGGAGCCGATCGAATGGGAAGTAGTGTGTACACCTAGTGGATTGTAGGGCCCCGTGGCGCCTACTTGGTCACCTAGGGGTACGCAGGTACTAATTAGTAAATTTTATAAGTCCTTGGGTGGGATCAACCTTTAAGTTAGGAACGACTGGTGTGGTGCAGTTTAGTAATTTACCTTAGGGAGGGTAGATGCGTCTTTATCCTTTATCTTCGTTTAGTTGACTGCTTAGGGTAGCCATTCATCCCTATATGTTACCGTATATCAGTTTATGTCTTCTCTGGTTACTTTAACGATTGTATTGTTAAAGTTATAGGACTCGCTCAGACTTATGTCTGACCCTGTTGTTTTTATCTTTTTCCCAACCCTCAGGTCCTACGGTGGATCCTAGCAGTAGTGGAGCTTGATCGGATTGCTGTTCCAGTCTTTAGGAGCTTGGATAGATGTAAAGCTCCAGTTATCCAGTTATCTTTTCTTTTGTTTGGCTATTGTATGAGAGTGGGATTATGTACTTCTTTATTTTGATGGATATTGTACTTGACCTTTATTGTGGTTTTATGATGTAACCAGACATGTTTTACTTCCGCTGTTATGAGATGATGTTTTAAAATTTCAAGTACTATTTATATCTGTCTTGTTGTAATTTTTCTGTTCTATATTCACTAAAATACTCCACCGATGCTATGGCATTCCCTTAGTGAGTGATCATAGCGGGAGTGGGGTGTTACACATCGATATACAACCTCTGAGCTCGTACGTCTCAGAGAAGGGCGTTAAGCAAAGGAATAAATTCTCCGCCGCCAAACAGATGTATATTTAATAGAAATCAATCAACACAGAATAAAATCCAGTGTCAGACACACAATCCATTTTCAAGTTCGTTCTGGGTCTGAACGAAACCGGAGGCACTTTCCTCGCATATCCATCCATCTCCAAGTACGTCTGGACGACCACCAACTATTTCCATCCTCTTGGGTGTACAGCCCAATCAGGATCGTCAGTAATTATCCAAACGATGTGAAGACTTCCGGTCTTCAACCACCGTCTTCATCTTCGATTTATCGTCGAATCGGTTACTCAGAATGGATGTAAACCCGGACTTTCCGGACAACCCGCGTATATTAAAAACAAATGTTACACAAACACAACATACGCCTCATTCCAGTTCATTAGTCACTAACCGCAAATTAGCTAGAGAACAATTTCCCAAACATTAACCCCGAAGGCCGAAACCAACATCAGATCAATATCCAGGAAACCATTCTTCTTAGCCAACCTACAGCTAGTTTCTAAATTCCACATTCTTAGGGAAAGGTTCCCATTAATTTTATCCAAGATAAATTCTTTAAAATTTATCCTGTATCTTCCTTTGGATGTCATTTAAAACCAAATTATGGTTTTTCCAACTAGTCGAGATTAGCGAACCGTAACGAAGTAATTATTTATTTTATTTCCCAATCCCAACCTATTCATCCCATGAAGCAAAACTGGTAATACTCCATATCTAACACCACGGTGTTATCGGTAAAATTAATTACCCTTTCACGTTCAAATCTAATTAAAGATTTAACTATCGCTTTGGAGCAAAACTGGTAATACTCCATTCTCGCTCATTTTCTAAATTTGATAATTTAGATTATCCATTCGCATTTCAATCTAATTGCAGATTTGTTAAACTCCTTTTACTGGGTTAAAGAACTAGGTGTTATTTAAAACACAGTTCACGACAAACCCAAATCACATTCTATTTGTTATCGGGTTAAAGAACTAGTGTTATTTAAAACACAGTTCACGATAAACCCATTTCAAATCCAATCAAATATATTAGAAATCCCGATTATTTAAAACCCCTTTTTAAATCTAATTTCTTTATTTAAAAATAATTAGGTTTTAAATTTAGTTCAAAACTAGTTCATTTCGATAAAAACCATTTTTATCTTTTCAAATGTGGAGTTTTTCATCCCAAATTTTCCCAAATCATTTCTTATGATTTTATACAAATTATTACTATTTTTAATAATTTTATCAAGGCCCGTACAGTCGATTTCCAACAACGGCCATCGAACTGCACCTATAGCGACCTTTTTCGAATTTGATTTGGACGTATCTCCAAATCCAACCGTTAGATTTCCAATTTCTAATATTCGTTAGAAAGCTCTTTTCGATACGAACCCAACGGTTCCGGTTTTAGGAGAATCCGACGGTCGGATCTCCCGTAATGTCCGTTTGAAATAAATGGTCGAAATTTATGAACTGCCGCGGCGCGGCGCGTTCTATTCAGGCCATTATATTATATATTAAATATATATATAATATATATTTCGTCGATTTCTATTTAAAACGAATTATATAAATAGTTTTAAATTCGTTTCAAGAACCATTTCAACTTCTATTTCAATCCAAAGCAAAATTGAATTCTTCTTTAAAAATTCGTTTTAAAATTCATTTCTATTTAATTCAAATTTCAATTCAATTTGAATTCATTTCAATTCGCTTTCAATTCAATTTGAATTCGTTTTCAATTCAATTCAATTCAAATTGGTTTTCTATTCAATTCATTTCGAAATCGTTTTATATTCAATTCATTTCGAAATCGTTATATATTCAATTCATTTCGAAATCGTTATATATTCAATTCATTTCGAAATCGTTATATATTCAATTCATTTCGAAATCGTTATATATTCAATTCATTTCGAAATCGTTATATATTCAATTCATTTCGAAATCGTTGTATATTCAATTCATTTCGAAATCGTTATATATTCAATTCATTTCGAAATCGTTATATATTCAATTCATTTCGAAATCGTTTTATATTCAATTCATTTCGAAATCGTTATATATTCAATTCATTTCGAAATCGTTATATATTCAATTCATTTCGAAATCGTTATATATTCAATTCATTTCGAAATCGTTATATATTCAATTCATTTCGAAATCGTTATATATTCAATTCATTTCGAAATCGTTATATTCAATTACTAATGTAATCGATATAAATATCGTTCGCGTCAAAATTGCGCATCACTAATCAACACGGCTTTATATATTCTATTTCAAATATTTCTTTTTGTCAACACACTACTAATCTCAACGAATGAGTACCGTCCATGTGTGACTATTTTTGTTAAAATACTTCGTTCAACACATGACCAATCTCAATGGATGAAACTGTCAACACATGAACCTTTATTTTACATTGATAAAGATGTAAATTTTATTATAAAAATAATTCGTTCAACACATGACTAATCCCAACGGATGAGTATAGTCAACACATGAACCTTTATTTTACATTGATAAAGATGTAAATTTTATTATAAAAATAATTCGTTCAACACATGACTAATCCCAACGGATGGGTATAGTCAACACATGAACCTTTATTTTAGAATATTCTTTATTTTTCTAAATGGAATGAGGCCCAATCAATTACCATATAAAATTTATTATATGGATTTTCATACAACACATGTATATAATAGCATTGAAAATAATCAACCATCAACCAAAGTGCACTACACTGTATAAACATCAAATATAGATATCTAACGCTTATAACAGCCTGTCAATCAATCGATCGACATATTTAATCAATCAGGATGAGTGAACTTTAAATTTCATCCCAACACCCGTGTAGGGTTTCAAACAATCAAACACAGATTTTATTCGTGCAGTTGGGCGATGTGTAAAATTTATCGTCCCAATCAATGTCAGTCAAATAAGTGTACATAAACAAACCGTCCGGTTTGTAAATGAATATTTTATTTATTCACATTCACGTTAAAAATTATAATTTTAACGATAAAACACTTTATTTCAACATATGAATTTCTATTCGATTCATTTATTAAATAAAATGATATTTTTATTTTTCTAACATATTTTAGAAAATTTCGGCGGCATAACGGCACGATACTAGAAACGGGACAAGGCCTAGCCTTATCCCCGGTCTAGTGAAGGCCCACGCCATTCACACATCAATCAAATCACTTTCGTTATGCAAACCACAAAATTTGGAGTAAGATTCTAACCTAGCCTTTCTCCTTCGCCTTATAACGGCGCACGTCTAATCCTAACCAATTTATCGATTCGATTTTTCACACCACAAACCACATTCAAACCAATATCGCAATCAATCACCAAATAGCCAAACAAACAAGTCCATGGTCTGTGGACGATTGTGTCGGGTGCTACTAAACACCGTCTGCATCCTAGTATATATATATATAACTAGAAAATAAATTGAAGAGTGAGAAGTTCTCACCAAAAGCTATCTAACTTCACGACACTCCTATTGTAGAGATCTTCGTCGTTCTCGCCCTTTTTGTCAGCTTCGTTGTCGTAGCCACTACATATGTAAAAATCGAATTTTTACTTCGCTATTCAATATATAAAAATCGAAGTTTTACTTTGCTATTCAATATAAAAATCGAATTTTTACTACTATGTTATATAGATAAAAATTATATTTTTATCACGCTATTTTCTATATAAAGATTTCGCCTTTTTAAATTTAAAGATTTCGCCTTTTTAAATTTAAAGATTTCGCCTTTTTGAAAATATAGATTTCATCATTATAAAAATCATCACTTTACTTCAACGTATATAAAATAAAAATCAGATTTTTATTTCGCTACATATACAAAGATGATATTTTTATATTCTCTATTCCTATAGAGATTATATTTTTAATACTTTAAAAATATAAAAACCATATTTTTAATATTTCTATATAGTAAAGACTATATTTTTAATACTTTAAAAATATAAAAATCATATTTTTAATACTTTACTGAAAAAAATTACATTTTTATCTTGCTACTTGAATAAAAATTGTATTTTTATCCTTTGTTTTCCTATATTAAAATCCGTTCTTTCTATATTTAAAAGTCCATCTTTATATATGATAAAAATCACATTCCATTAATTGTCAAAACTATAATCTTTTACATCAAAGTTTTAATCTTTTCATCGTCAAAGTTATAATCCGACATATAAATCAAAATCATAATTTATTAACACCTTTATTTCTATTTAAAATATGAGTTTTTGAAATAATTTCCTTCCATATATAAAAAGCCGGTTTTTAAAACTAATTATTTTAAGTTAAAAAATGGATAAAACTGAAAGCTTTAAATAAAACAAAATAAAATATAGTTAAAAACTTACAGGGTTTTTCTTCTAGAGGGAGGGGTTGTTCATTCGTGATTGGAGGGTCGGGACATGGTGGTTTGGCGGTGAAACAGGGTGGCGGTGGACGAGCAGGCGGATGCGGTGGTCGGAGGTTCGCCTGAGGGTGGATGTGGGTGCGGCGGCGGCTTAATTGGAAGAGGAGGGAGAATCGCGATGGGGGGGGGGTGGGGGTTCGGGTCTCAACAGAAGAGGAGCAAGAAGGGAGCGAGAGGGGTGGAGGTGGCGGGCGACGCGAGGTGGGGCCCTCCGGCGGAGGTGCGGTGGAGATAGGGGGAGCGACGGGTCAACGGTGAAAAGGAGGATCGGTTTTTAATTTTCAATTTCTTTTTCTGATTGGAGAATAAAAAAAGGGGGGGTACGGGGTTTTATAATATATATATTTATTTAATTAAATTATTTTATTTTATTCTCCAAAAAGGCAACTTAAAATTTCGGACTCGAAACGGGACCCACCGCCCGTCGTCCATAGCGTTTCACCCCCATTCCGAACACAATGGGATATACATCGTAAGCTGATTCGACTGTTTCGATCAGTTCCCGTTAAATTTACATTTAAATCACTAATTGAATTTTAAACGTACATTTCGAATTACCGGGGTCGTATACGAACTAGAAAAATTACAGAAAAATATTTTCTAGCTTCGTATTGACGATACGGTCCTAACAAAACTAGTTTCGTCGAATTCTGAGACCGTTGGAAAAATGGCCATTTTCCAGTCGATTAAAATCAACTGAAACTGGTCAAACGCGTTTTCCTTTGCCACGCTCACATATTGATTCGAAAAATTATGAAATTTGAAACCTAGCAATAATTCGACATCACGGACCCAACAAAAGTGGTTTCGTCGAAATCCGAGGTCATTTGCAAAATGTCCATTTTTAAGGGCCTGAATTCCATAGCGACTATTCAGAATTTTCAACTGGACATATCTTTTGATTCCCGCAATGAAATGTGGATTTGTCGGATTCGTTTGAAAGATATTATCAATTAGATCCTATGATTTTTGGTTTCACTAAAATCCGGATTGTTTTGCACCCGGTACATTCAATTGAAGTTTGAAATCGCATTATCGAACTACCGCGCCATTTTCAATTCTATTTATAATTATATATAAATATTATATTCTAACGACGACGCGTATATAATATATACGTTCTAAATATATTCAAAACAAATTTCTCGTCGATATTATTTAAAATAATTCATTTTAAATATTCAAAATTCGCTAAAATTGCCGAAATAAAATTTTTAAACTGGCCCAGATTTTCCGGGTTATTACAGTACTCAAATGAATGTTTGAGGCAGCTTATGTGTGTATATATATATGTGTGCTTTGTCCCTTTTCTTTGAACTGTATTCATGCATCACTTGATACGTACAACTGGTTAGTACTTGCACTGCTTTGATGATGAACTTGGCCACTTTGAACATCACTGAACTGGCTTGTTCATTATGCTTAAACTGAAAAATGACATGAGCTGTTACACCATCCAGTTTGCATTTACCACTTATGCTTGTGCCATCTTGAATATTCTGAATAGCCAACTTGTTGCACATGCTTGTGCGCTTACAGCTTGACCATTGTGAAATGGCTTTGAATGAGAAGATTGCTTTGTAGTCTTGCGCATTCTTGAAACACTTTGCTGCTATGATCAATTGAATGTGCACACATGCACTGCACCCATTCACTGCACACGCTATATTACATCATGCAATTGGACTGCCTTGTACACTTGAACTTAAGATTGGTGACTTAGCTTACCGTTCACATGAATATATGCTTGAGTTTCTATACTTTGTATCACCATGCACTATTTGTGTTGATTTGCCAAGAAAATCATACTGATCTGAAGTGATCTAACGTTTTTGTCCACTAGTTTTGATTGTGATCTGAAATTAAGTCATGTCCTTTGATTTTCCAGTCTTGATTCTTGCATTTGTCCATATATTTTGCTATTTTGGTCGAGATGAAATAAGTTGCCTTGAACTTTTATTGTCGTAGCACTGAGTCGAGTTGGTCCATGTGGTTGCTCCTTTGTTGCTCACTGATTTTTGATTGGCGAGGCAGTGCACATGTGTATATTTATACACGTGTGTACATGCAGCCATCAGATAATTTTTCCTATCCCTGCATATCAGACCAAGTCTAGAAAAATGATGAGAAACACACCGAAATTCTGAGGCAAATAAAATTTAAAAAATAAATTTTTATTTGTTTGTATTTAATTTTATTTTTGTTCCAGTTTACTCTGTGTGTTTCTGTATATGAAAGGTATGAAGACAGGACTGACTGAAAGCTGTGAAGACAGAATACTGAAGATGACAGAGAAAAATATATAAGAATATCTGTATATGAGTGAGTCTGTAAACTGAGTGTAGTGTATATGAAAATGTACTGAGTGATGAATGAACTGTAGTGAGGAGCTGTGAGAGAATTGTACTGATATATGTAATAAACAAATTTGATTGAAATAAAATATTATTTTACTGTTGTCAAATAAACTTGTCCATCGTATTCAGTTTATTTACAAGTACAATCTCATGTGAATTGAATAAATAGTGGAGTTATAAATAGTTGTACTGTTTGAATGTTTGAAATATAATATTTAATTTAAATAAAATATTGTATGAATATATGAATGTCTGTACAATCGTATTCTATTTGAATATAAATATTATATTCCTTTATGTGATGTATATATAGAACAATATAGTAACAAACACATTTAAAATAATATTTATTTGGTTGTTATCATCAAACAAAAATCATGTAATAGTGTATCCAACTACGTCATATACAACAATCTCCCCCTTTTGATGATGACAAACAAATAAAAGGTTTTGAGCACAATGAATGTGTTTGACAGTAAATATTGAACTCCCCCTATTTATTAGCATCCCCTACAACTGAACTCCCCCTATATATGTGAAAAATATGA
This sequence comes from Allium sativum, assembly GCA_030737875.1. Lineage (NCBI taxonomy): Eukaryota > Viridiplantae > Streptophyta > Magnoliopsida > Asparagales > Amaryllidaceae > Allium > Allium sativum. Next base: position 473,531,318 of record CM060925.1, read on the forward strand.
ATGATGAAATCCAATTGACCATTCTCCCTCTAGATATTTAATTTCCAATCTTAAAATATTTTTGAATTAAATACTCATCAATCAGAATCCATTCTCCCCATTTTGTTATCATCAAAAGGATAATAGAGATCGAAATAGTGACAAATTTAGACCATAAATATAAATTTAAATTTAGAGAGAGAATGTATATTGCAAATTCCATTTAATCAAACAAAAATCATAATAATCTTTAAATCAGAAGCAAATTTCACTTTCAGAATGAATGGATTTACGATGGATTTTATAGAATGAGGAGAGTTCAATAAAAATTGAATATTTTTTTATGAATTTTAATGATTTTAAATATGCTCAAAATTGTGTTAAGCACTTGCTAACCACGCATAGCCCAAAGGTCTTTTAAATGGGGTTAGTAGTAACTTAACTTTATCCTCTCTAATGAGTTCCATCCATTCACAGCCCAAAGGTCTTTTAAGTGAGAATGGAAGCAATTAGAGATTAAGGTAATTCACCCACGCATAACCGCGAGGACTTTTAAATGGGAGTGAATACCAAGGATAAATCATATATTTTTTCTTTTTATTTATTTTATTTTTATTTCCAAGAATAATTTGAACTCCCCAAATAAAAAAAACCATGATGAATGACAGAAATATGGTAGATATAGAAGATGATCGTGAAATAAGCTCTAATTCAAAGATATTATAAAATCTGTCCAATCATCGTGAGAATTAAAATAACATCTCCTCTAGTTATGAATCATACCATAGTCACAACTCATCACAATTTCATAAATTTATTAATAATTTTGATGAGTTACAAAATAGTTCAAATTAATCAATAATTTTAATTTTTGAATAGATAATCAAAAATAATTTTAAAATTGAAAATATCAATTTCAAGAGGAGTTTTTGAAAATTTCAATGCAAGTTGAAAATCAGTTTCAAAAATCAATCAGTAGAATATGGAATTTTCTAATATTTCTAAAGCTGATTGCTCTTAGACAATTTTAAAACACTTGTATATGAAATTCGAATTGCCTATCGAATTTAAAGAAATCCAGTCACTAATTTTCCAACTCATCGTCCAGTCACCAAGGTATTCAAATGAATCAAATCAATTTCTTTATCAGAGCAAAACATGATCATTTTTAAAGCAAGAATCATAAGTGAAATTTTTAGAGAATTTTTAAACAAGCACAAGAAACAGTCAGCGATCAAATCTGAAGATAATTATTTGAAATCACTTGGAAAAAAAATCAAATTTTATAATCTAAGAAATTCAGCAGTTAATCAAAAATGATTCCAAAATCAATATAATCAAGACAAGTAAAAAAAAAAATGAATTTTTCACAACTAGTCAATCATGGCTTTCAAGTAGTCTACTGTATTGAGTTTGATTTTTCAAAGTAAATAAGAAGAAACTCAAAATAGAAAAAAATGTGTGAAATTTCATTTGCATACAAGAACATCATAAAATTTAAAGTTCCAATTTACCATGTTCAAGATATGCTAAAAAAAAATTCGGCCTTATCAACCAAAAATCAGGATAAAAAATAAAGAAAATAAAAAACTAAAAAGGGAAATAAACTAAAAAGGAAAATAAAGATACGAGTTTAGAGATCATACCCGACTTACCATAATCGGTGTGATCCAATGAATCTCCAACTCTAAATCTTTGGCTAAGGAACTTCAAACAATTCAATAAAATGGAACAATTTGAATTTTTATCTCTTAAACACAATTATTCCTTAGCCTATCCCCAGTACCTAAATGTTTATAGGATTGAGTGGTCTAAAAAAAATTGTTTTAACACACTTATCTTCGTTTACACGTTTTAATACCCAAACCCGTTTAGATACCAATCCATTACTATCCACTAGCATACCCTTTGGAACCCAAATTCGTTTAGACTTATTCAAATTCATTTTAATTTTTGGAATCCAAATTCATTTAATCGAATTGTTTATAAACGAGTTTTCATATCGTTCATGGCTTAAAAACCCTTTGAAATTTTTAGAGTTCAAAATTTCAATTTGATCAATTTCAAAGCAATTTAAAGGATTTTTAACATCATTAGGATTTTCTTTTTCAACTTGATCAAATCCAAAACCAAGTCCCTTTTTATTCTGAATTTTTTTTTGATTTTTTGACAATATATTCAACGGTTTCTCTCCTTTAGAAAATTTAGTCAAAGTTGACTCAAGTCGTTGAATTTTAAATTTAAGAACGCTATTTTCTTTCATTAAATTTGAACAACTATTGATAGTGATTTTCCTCTTTTCAGCATCAGTTTGTTTCAAAACCAAATTTTCATTTTCAAGTGCTCAGATTTTAGCATTAGACTTAGAAATTTCAATTTCAAATTGTTTTCGCTTTTCAAAATCAAGTTTCTCAAATTCTCTAAGGTTTTCAATCTCCTTCTCGAAATCACGATTTTCATTCTTCAAATTCAAGTTTTCAATTTTAAGTAACTCAAAATAAGTTTTGAATTTCAAAGGATCATTATTCAAAAATTGATATTTTTCGCATTCTGAAATTGGTGAATTCTTAACTTTTTCAAGTTTTCTTTCTAAACTGTTATTTTCTTGAACTAGTTTTTACCTATTAGATTTCAATTTCTTAACTTTTAGTTCAAGGGAATCAACGATTTTTGTGAGATAGTTACACATTAAAATTAAATCTTTATAAGTAAAATTCGATACCTCACTTGAATCCTATTCACCACTTTCTGATTCAGATTGTGCCAGAAGACACAAATTAGCTTCCTCTTCATCACCTTCAGAAACTTCTTCTCCTTCCTCGTTATCCCATGTAGCAGCAAAAGCCTTCTTCTTTCTTTTGATCTTCTTCTTCTTTTCGTTTTTAAGCTGTGGGAAATTTGGTTTGATATGTCCGGGTTTCTTGCAATTGTAGCAAAATACTTCATCGTCTGAACTTTCTAAGCTTTCGAGCTTGTTAGTTTTTGAATTCTTCTTTTGTGTCTTGTAATTTCCTTTGGCCCACTTTCTCAAAACCATGGCTAACTCTTCAGCGGGATCATCATCATTACTTTCAACAGAATTATTTAGAGCGATCATCTTTTTCTTTGATTCAGAATCCTTTTGTTCTTCTCTTGCTTTTAACTCCATCTTGTAAGTAATCAGATTTCCGATCAACTGTTCCATGCTTACTTTATTTAGATCTTTTGATTGTTGAATCGCTGTCACCTTAGCTTCAAAATTCATTGGTAGCACTCTCAATATTTTTCTGACCAATTCCACTTCAGTATAAGTTTTGCCAAGAGCTTTTGCATTGTTGACTAGTGATGAGAAGCGTCCATACATCGCTTTTATATCTTCGTCTTTTTGCATATAGAAATTTTCATATTCGTTGCTGAGTAGAGCGAGATGAGATTCCTTCACTTGAGATGTACCTTCGTGTGTGACCTCTAACGTATGCCATATTTCATGTGCAGTTTCACAATGGGAAATTCGATTAAATTCTGTTTTATCAAGAGCACAGATTAAAGCATTCATTGCTTTGGCATTAGTCGAAAATAATTTTTTATCATTAGCATCCCACCAGTCTTTTGATTTAAGAATTTCAACACAATTAACAATAACAGTAGGAGATTTATAACCCGTTTCAATAATATCCCACACATCATAATCGACTGAACTCAAATAAATTTTCATCCTAGATTTCCAATTAGCATAATCAGTTCCATTAAACATTGGTGGCCTAGTTATGGACTGACCCTCAAAAAAAGCGTTAATAGACAGATTCATGACTCTAGAGTTAAAATAAAATAAAAAATACCTACTCTGACACCACTTGTAGGATCAAAATTAACCCTAGAGGGGGGTAAATAGAGTTTATCGCAAATTTTTGCAGAATAATTAAATAATGACAACACAGATAATAATCAAAATAAATGCAGAAAATAAATAACACATAGACATACCTAGATTCGGCAAAACCCTGCCTACTGCTGCATTCCCCAAGGTTTCTACTAGGAGTTAAAACAATCTCTACACTTACAATCCCCTGTAAATTCGCGACACTCACTCCTAACTTTTCTTAACCCTACGCTCCAAACCCTGCACTAGTTTCTATCCCCAAAACCATATTTCCCTGAATTACAAATCCCGTAATTCGTCTCCCTAGTTTTAGAGGCAAACTAGAGAACTCTAAACTCGATTACAAATTGGAACAAATAATTTTTTTTACAAAACACTTAGAAAACCCTAGTTAATTTAATTAGCAGTTTAAATACTTTTAGCCCTTATCCTTTTATTACTTGGCCGACCATATTCTTACTTGCTTCACCCATTTTCACTTGAGCCCAATATCCCCTTTATCTATGGAAATGGCAATTTAAAAATTAGGGTTTCTTCGGGCTTCTGGAAATAAGTATGGGGATGGCGATCTAGGGTTTCTTCCTCCTTGGATTTGAAGTCGCCGCTTTCTCTCAAGTGCTTTCTCTCACGTGATGCTCTTAAATTTGTAGATGCACTAGATTCTGATCCAAGTAGATTTGGTTATTTGGCATGATTTTATAATTTGAATTTCTCTTTAATTTGTTTGAACTTGGATGCCCCTAGCCAGTGATGAATTGGTGTCTTTAAAAAGGATATTAGGTTCGAGATATTTTTCGATTTCACATTAGATTTGGTCTGGTATATATACGAGATTATTGCGTGAATTTTGGTGCTTTGAAATCTTCATATATATTGATGATATTGCATGAGAATTATGGACTTTTGACCATATCTTTTGGTTTGACACTCGATTTTTTCTTTGACATTTTCAACATGGATTCAAAGTGAAATTAGTTCAAATAAACTACTGCATTTAATAATAGTCCCAATTGATTGAGATGAACCTGGACATGAATTTTTGGTCTTTATTTAATCTGGAAAATTTGTTTTCCCCTTTTGAATTCAAAGTGATACTTATCCTGTGAATTTCTGAATTTGTTGCCTTAAAAAGAAATGAATCTCTTGGCCTTCATAAATTCCCTTGAGTGAATTTTTCTCTGCCATATACGTGCTCTCTGATTTAGCTCGATGCACACATGTTTTCTTGCCAAACTTGATGCTATGTCCCATTGCTCATTTATGAATTTCTTGCCAAAAATAACACTCGAAAATTGGAAATATTAGAATTGATTTCTTTCCTAAAAATGTGATGTGTGTTTCCAATTATACTTGAAATCCTCTTGATTAATTTCTGCATTTATGGAAATAATTCATATTGTTCTCCTGTCATACGTTTATGATTATACATCCATGTATTTTCTGAAAATCATCATTTCACATGAGCTTTGTATAATTGATTCATCTGCAAGTACTTGTTTGATCATGTTTGCTATCATTCACCATGCTGTTGACTTGTTTCTTGTATATGGTGTGCACCATTTTGGTCTATGTAAACCAAGCTCTATTCTGCAGTTGAATATAAGTTGTGTACTCACATGAATGTTTGAGGTAGCTTGTGTGTGTATATATATATGTATGCTTTGTCCCTTTTCTTTGAACTGTATTCATGCATCACCTGATACATACAACTGGTTAGTACTTGCACTGCTTTTGATGATGAACTTGGCCACTTTGAACATCACTGAACTAGCTTGTTCATTCATGCTTAAACTAAAAAACTGATATGAGCTGTTACACCATCCAGTTTGCATTTACCACTTATGCTTGTGCCATCTTGAATATTCTGAATAGCCAACTTGTTGCACATTTTTGTGTGCTTACAGCTCGACCATTGTGAACTGACTTTGAATGAGAAGAGTTCTTTGTAGTCTTGCGCATTCTTGAAACACTTTGCTGCTATGATCAATTGAATGTGCACACATGCACTGCGCCCATTCACTGTACACGTTGTATTACACTATGCAATTGGACTAGCTTGTACACTTGAACTTGAGATTGGTGACTTAGCTTGCTGTTCACATGAATATATGCTTGAGTTTCTACACTTTGTCTCACCATGCACTGTTTGTGTTGATCTACCAAGCAAATCATACTGAACTGAAGTGATCCAATGTTTTTTTCCACTAGTTTTGATTGTGATCTGAAAATGAGTCATGAACTTTGATTTGCCAGTCTTGATTCTTGCATTTGTCGATATATTTTGTTGTTCAGGTCGACATGAAATAAGTTGCCTTGAACTTTTATTGTCGTAGCACTGAGTCGAGTTGGTCCCTGTGGCTGCTCCTTAGTTGCTCACTGATTTTTGATTGGTGAGGCAGTGCACATGTGTATATTTATACACGTATGTATATGCATCCATCAGATAATTTTTCCTATCCCTGCATATTAGACTAAGTCTAGAAAATGATGAGAAACACATCGAAATTCTAAGGCAAATAAAATTTAAAAAATAAATTACTATTTATTTGTATTTAATTTTATTTTTATTCCAGTTCACTGCGTGTGTGTTTCTGTATATGACAGGTATGAAGACAAGACCGACTGAAGTTGACATAGAAAAATATATAAGAATATCTGTATATGAGTGAGTCTGTAAACTGAGTGTAGTGCACATGAAAATGTACTGAGTGATGAATGAACTGTAGTGAGGAGCTGTGAGAGAATTGTACTGATATATGTAATAAACAAATTTGATTGAAATAAAATATTATTTTATTGTTGTCAAACAAACTTGTCTATTGTATTCAGTTCATTTACAAGTACAATCTCATGTGAATTGAATAAATAGTGGAGTTATAAATAGTTGTACTATTTGAATGTTTGAAATATAATATTTAATTTAAATAAAATACTGTATGAACATATGAATGTCTGTATAGTCGTATTCTATTTAAATATAAATATTATATTCCTGTCTGTGATGTATATATAGAACAGTACAGTAACAAACACATTTAAAATAATATTTATTTTGTTGTTATCATTAAACAAAAATCATATAATTGTGTATACAACTACGTCATATACAACACTCTTCGCTCCTTACTCCGCCCTCGACTGACCATTAAGGCACCACCGCCACTACACTTCATCATCGCTTCCATTTTGCCCGCGCTAGGAACCCAATTCTCCGACCTAGACTGACTAACGCAAAGCCCTTTCCCCCGACATCTAGCTCCGGCGGCTTGCTACATGGATCAACGATGGCCTTCTCCCCCTCACTTACTATAAATCTCGAACGTCGTGCACCATCAAATAGCACAGTCCTTTCCATCGCGAGCTCCTTATGACCTTTGAAGCCATTGTTTGAACAAACCACATTAACATGAACCCAAAATAAACGCACAGCTACCATCGCTCCGCCGTCATCTGCACCCACTTTCGAACAGCGCCTCCGACCACTCTTCCTACTCGCACCGTACCATGGACCACCCCCTTGCATCCGATCAAGTTGAGTCACCAAATATGCCACGACATGCTTTCAGTATTCCATCGTATAGGAGAAATGTAGGCTGAGGGATGAATTCGATTTAAATTTAAAAAGAAAACGAGTAGGAAGGTTGGCCATATATATGAGAAGCGATGTGATGGACACATTATAATAATATATATTTTATTATATACCTAATCTATATAAGCGTAGATTGTACTATCGTAACATGTGCGAGTTTTCTCTTTCTACGTCTAGTCATGTTTTACTACATTGGAGAAAATCAGGCTGTACGTAACTTGATTGTGAAACAATGAAAATATACATAGTGCGCAACTTTTAAGCCATGTATCAAAATTCAAACATTAATTTGGTTTAGCTTAGGCATGTGGAAATAGGTAGGGCTGCTAAAAATAAAGGACACTGCTGTTGAAGAAACGACCTGATATTGTAGGTGATAGGGTAGGTAACAGTTATGTGATTTCATTTCGATGCAATATAGTGAATGGATGGGTTATACAATGTTATGGGAAAGTTGGCTTTACAGAATATTTCATTAAATTGGGCTGTGTTGATTTCACTTTCATTAGCTGTGGTGTGTACACATATACGATATAGCTAGGGTAGGTGGTCACATTTCATCTCTGCTTAAGGATTTTGTTTATACGTTATTAGGATAGCCTACTCTTTCTAGCTGGTACAAAGTAGAACACCATATTTTATAAGTTGCATATGCATTATGTATTTTCCATTGCTTAAGAGCTAAGCCTGAATGTTCGTTGTTGGCGATATGGTGGCTTTTACTTTTATTTAATTTATTTATTTTTGTCTTGCTTAGGTATAAGGTTAATTTTAATTTATGGTCGTTAAACATTGCCCGACAAATATATGTTTCGCCGTATACAAACTTCAAATGCAACGAAAACAGACGTACTTCTATGTCTAGCCATTTTGGATCCAACAAAACTAATTTCATCGAAAACGGAGGTCGTTTGAAAACCAGATATTTATACCGCTTATAAAATATCGATAATTTACAAATTAAATTTAAAAAATTAAATCAAATAATAATAAATTATTATTCTTATCAAATATATCCAAATAAAATTATATATACCACTCCAAATATAAACCAATATGAAATTATAATTCAATATTAACATTTCCAACTTGAACGACATTCGAATATATAGAACTCCCTATTAAGTAAATTAAATAAACATTATAATTTATAATTGAATTCTATAGCGACTATTTCAAATTTTGATTTGGACATAACTTGTAATTTATAAGATAAAGTCTCGATTTTTCTCTTCAATTATAAAATTATCATCTAATAGATTCTAACGTTTCTTGTTTCACAGAATTCCAACTTAAAACGTGTTTTGTATATTCAATTGAAGTTCAAAACTCAATTTTACGAACTACCACGTCATTTCGAGCTCGATTTATATTATATATAAATTTTACGTTCAAATTTCATTTTAAATAACGAATTAAATATTAAAATCCATTTATATTCCAAATAAAATATTTAAAATAATAAAATATATTAAATATTTGACTACCAGAATTACGGGACTTTACACCATGACATGTACAAGATATTCAGACACAAGGCCTAATCAGGTACCTATGACACGTAAAAAGCTTCCAGACGCAAGGCCTAATCGGGTCGTTCAACAATGAATTTGATCCCATTAAGGATTGTTTAACCGAGCAGGTATAATGACACGTAAAACACATCTGCACACAAGGCCTAATTGGGTACTTATGACAAGTAAAAGGCTTCTAGATCTAAGGCTTAATCGGGTACTCCAATAACGATTCTGCACCCAGTAGAGATTGTTTAACCGAGCGGGTACCCATGACAAAGAAAAGATATTCGGACACAAGGCCTAATCGGGTACCTATGACACGTAAAATGCTTCCAGACGCATGGCCTAATCGGGTCGTTCAACAACAATTCTGCACCTAGTAAGGATTGTTTAACCGAGTAGGTACAATAACACTTAAAACACATCCGGACACAAGGCCTAATCGGGTGCTTATGACATGTAAATGACTTCTGCATGCAAGGCTTAATCATGTACTCCAACAATGATTCCGCACCCTGTAGGGATTGTTTAACCGAGCAGGTACCCATGACACGTAAAAGACATTCAGACACAAGGCCTAATTGGTTACCTATGACACATAAAAAACTTTGATGCAAGGCCTAATCGGGTTGTTCAACAACGATTCTGCACCCAGTGTGGATTGTTCAGCCTAGAAGGAATCAATGATACGTAAAGAACATCCGGACACAGGACCTGATCGGGTACCTATGACATGGAAAAGACTTCTGGATGTAAGGCTTAATCAGGTACTCCAGCAACGATTCAACACCCAGTAGGGATTGCTTAACCAAGCAGGTATATATGACACGTAATAGATATTTGGACAAAAGGCCTAATCTGGTACCTATGATATGTAAAAAACTTCCGGACGCAAGGCCGAATCGGGTCCTTCAGTAACAATTCTGCACCCAGTATGGATTGTTTGACCGAGCAGCAGTGACACGTAAAACACATCCAAACACAAGGCTTGATCGGGTACCTATGACACGGAAAAGACTTCTGGATGCAAGGCTTAATCGGGTACTCCAACAACGATTCTGCACCCAGTAGAGATTCTCTAACCGAGCGGGTACCCATGACACGTAAAAGTATTTGGACACAAGGCCTGATCGGGTACCTATGACACGCAAAAAGCTTCCAGACGCAAGGCATAATCGGGTCGTTCACAAATGATTCTGCACCCAGTAAGGATTGTTTAACCAAGCGGGTACAATGACACGTAAAACACATCTGCACACAAGGCCCAATTGGGTACCTATGACACGTAAAAGACTTCTAGATGCAAGGCTTAATCGGGTACTCTAGCAATGATTCTGCACCTAGTAGGGCATGTGTAACCGAGCGGGTACCTATGATACGGAAAAGATATTCGAATGCAAGGCCGAATCGGGTACCTATCACACGTAAAAAGCTTCCAAACGCAAGGCCTAATCGGGTCGTTCAACAGCGATTCTGCACCCAGTAAGGGTTGTTTAACCGAGCGGGTACAATGACACGTAAAACACATCCGGACATAAGGCCTAATCAGTTACCTATGACACGTAAAAGACTTTTGGATGCAAGGATTAATCAGGTACTCCAACAATGATTTCGCACCCAATAGGGATTGTTTAACCGAGAGGGTACCCGTGACACGTACAAGACATTCAGACACAAGGCCTAATTGGATACCTATGCCATGTAAAAAACTTCCGGACGCAACGCTTAATCGGTCGTTCAGCAATGATTCTGCACCCGGCATGGATTGTTTAACCGAGCAGGAATCAATGACCCGTAAAACACATCTGGATAAAAGGCCTAATCGGGTACCTATGACACGTAAAAGAATTCTGGATGCAAGGCTTAATCGGGTACTCCAACAACGATTTTGCACCCAGTAGGGATTGCTTAACCGAGCAGTATATATGACACATAAAAGATATTCGGACACAAGGCCTAATCGGGTAACTATGACACATAAAAAGCTTTCGAACACAAGGCCTAATCAGGTCATTCAGCAATGATTCTACATCCAATAAGGATTATTTAACAAAGCGGGTACCAATGACACGTAAAACGCATCTGAACATAAGGCCTAATTAGGTACCTATGACACGTAAAAGTTATCTGGATGCAAGGCTTAATTGGGTACTCCAGCAGCAATTCTGCACGCAGTAGAGATTGTTTAATAAAGCGGGTACCCATGGGACGTAAAAGATATTCAGACACAAGGCCTAATCAGGTACCTATGACACATAAAAAGCTTCCAGACGCAAGGCATGATCAGGTCGTTCAGCAATGATTCTGCACCAGTAAGGATTGTTTGACCGAGCGGGTACAATGACACGTAAAACACATCTAGACACAAGGTATAATCGGGTACCTATGACACGTAAAATACTTTTGGACGCAAGGCCTAATCGGGTACCTATGACACGTAAAAGTCATCTTGATGCAAGGCCTAATTGGGTACTTATAACATGAAAATGATAAAATACAAAATATCAATGATAATTGATCGATATTCAAGATATATTTTTTAGTCAAGTATAAAATGTAAAATATATACAAATGACAAATGTAATTAGGCACTTATGCATGTATACAAAACAAAAAATTTTGACAACAAAGTGTACTCTTATAAAAGATTGATGAAAAAATTTTATAATGTACGTAATTGTATGCATTAGCTTCAAATACCATACTATAATTATTTTAGAAAATAACTATATTTCAAAAATTAATTAGCAGAAAATGTTGTATTGAATTAGCATACGACATTACCCAAATACCACATAAAGTAGCATCACATAGTTAATTATTACACAACTACTAATCAAGTTAGTCAATAAGTTTAACATCATACAAAATGAAACACTAAATCAATATAGCATTAGTATGTTGAATTAATAGAAAATAGCTGGTAAAAATATGACGCAAACAACTGACATAACTATGCATGCTTTAAAAATAAAGTACATAAAACAAAATAAATGAAAGCAAACATGTAAATGTGGCATTAGTCTTTATAAATGACATTGAAAATAGCAGATAATAAAATACCAGCAGTCACAAACACAACAGTGCATATTTTAAACAAAATATGCAAAAAAAAAAAACAAAAAAAATGAAAGCAAACACATAAGTTTCACAAATACAAGTAAAATTTATATTAATAAAGTTACTTAACCACTTTTACTTTATACAGCTAATAATCTAATCAGCCAATCACTATTACAATATACAAAACAAAATGCTAAATTAATATAGCATTATCCTATTTAATTGATGTAAATAATAACAGGTGATAAAATGCCAGCAACCACAGACACAACACTTCATAATTTAAAAAAAAAAACACAAAACATAATAAAAGAAAGAAGAAATATAAAATTCAGAAATAAAAGTCAAGTGTATATTAAAAAAAACAACTCAACATGTAACATGTCCCAATAACCAATAAAAAATTAACCACAACATACTAAGTATATAGTAACATATCCAACGAAAAAAAAACTGAAAAATAAAATTCAAATCTAAATCTTCTTTCAAGCTTGGCAATTCCTCTTGTTATGTCCAACTTGATCACACTTGCTGCATTTATTCCGCTTATTCTGAGAATAAGAAAAGCCACCATGTCTTTTCGTAGAAGGTCTTCCAGCACCTCGAATTTCTTTAGGCGGTCTAATTACAATTTCATCTTCAGTAACAATTGGCTTACCGACAGTTGGATTTGGATTAATAGCATGTGCATAACTAGCTCTAAAAGAATTAGCTGTAAAATAATATTCCACAAATTCATATACCGATAGCCTTGATTTATTCATACACTTAACAGCATATGCACATGGAAAACCAGTAACTTTCCACTGATTACAGCTACTTTTTCAAGATCAACATGATGTGAAATAGGAGATATAAATTAAAAAATATTTTCGGCAGACCTATATGCATTCCATCCAAACCCACCTTCAACTAACTTTGACAATCATTGCTCCATGACTGGGCATAAAATAGTAGTCCACTTATGACATTCTTCCCTCCGCTTTGCCATTTGTTCCATTACTTTCACTCAAATTCCATCTAGACAAGATGTAATCGGCAGAAACCTATCATCCACAATCTAAGAGTTAAAGATCTCAACCACGTTAGAAGAATATTCTCCATATCTTCTACCTTGAAAAAACAAATCTACTCAATGTTATAAAGGTTTATCATTAAGGAAGTTGATTGTGGCAACACCTCCAGTTCCTTTAAATTTTAACATATAACGCTCAAAATCAGATAAATTGGAAGCTCAAGTTATAAGTTTAAACAAATCAACAATTGATGTATCGGCCTTGCAAGCTTTAACCACTAAACCAATATTTTGCTCCATCTGAAATGTGCATTAGTTATGAAAAGAAGATGGAAACACTTTCGGAACACCTAAGAGCAAACCCTATTGACGATCATACATAAAAACTAATTCACGATCTTCATGAAGCATCTCTTTTATATTCTCTAAAAAACCAATTCCAGTTTGATTCATTTTTATGTGAGATGACTCCCATAGCTAGTGGAAAGAAACCCTAAAAAATGCATTACAAATTTAAAATGCTAACATAAAAAAATACTGATGTAGCATAACTATATCAAAAAATAAATCAATTCAATATCTTACATATACCATGCTATATGTAATTAAAAATGCTAAAGTAAACTATCATAATATATTCCATGACTAAATCACTGAAACAAATAAAAAAGAAAATGCAGCAATATGATGCAGAACAAAAAGGGTAAAGAAAAAAAAACCATAATGTAACTTAGGATGAGAACTGAGAAACAAGTATGAAAAAATAACAGTCTTATGATATACAGGAATCTTACAGTACACAAGGAGTTAAAAATGCTAATGTAACCTAGCATAATGAATTTCATGACCAAATTAATGAAGCAAATACAAAAAAATGAAACAATATGATAAACACAAAAAATTGCTAAAGGAAAAAGAGTATCATGTACTTTAGGATTGCAGGTGTTAAATAAATAGGAAGAAAGCAGTCTTATAATATACGAAAAACTAATTCAAAGTTGAATCACCTCAACATAAAATTACTATGTCAATCGCTCAAAAAAAAAAAAAAAAAAAAAAAGATGCACAGTTTAACAGAGAGGGCAAAAGGGAAACAAAATAAGCAATATAATACACAGAGGAAAAATGCTAAAAAAAAACTTAATGTGCTTCAGATTCACACTAGTGATTTTTTTATTAAAAATACACTCTTATAAGAAACAAAGATTAAAATGCTAAACAACATTAGCATACTTAAGAATTCAAAAACAAAATACTAACAACTTAAAATAAAATAAAATACAAAGACTAAAACTCAAACCTTGGTTTCCATTTTTTCCAGTGGCTGCTAATAAAACTCCTGGTCCACACTTTAAAAATGTTGCATCTAGAAATATAAGGGGACGACAATGTCGAAAAACAACTAAACAAGCATTAAATCCAACGCAAACTCTTTCAAATTACTAACTCGACGGATCAACATCCAAAGCAACATAACTTCCAGGATTAGTTTTCTTCAAAGTCTCCAAATACCAATTTAATTCATTATATGACAAATCATCATCTCCAAAAATTTCCTTCAAAGCCAATTGTTTTCCGGAGTATGCATAGTAATAAGAAAGATAAAAATTAAACTCTCTTCTAAATTCAACCATAATATCTTTCGGTTTCTGCATAGGGACATCTCTAATTTGATCAATAATCAGAGATTTAATAAATCTACTAGAAATATGAACTTTTTTAACATCCCTTAATCCCACACCACACGAATGTTCAAAGTTATAAGTTCTAATAAAGAATCAAATAGGCTGCCTAGGATTCGAAGAAGCATTTAAATTGAATTTACAACCTTCTTTGTTCTAAGAGCATATGACAGATATTCTTTCAGGACAGTTTTTTACAAAAATCAATTCATGTCCTTCTTTTATTTGATATGCCATTAGAACCTCCCTAAAATCTTCAACGCCACTAAAACAATAACCAATAAAATCCATAAAATTCAGTTGACACCCTTTCTACATAATATCTTTCAAATAAGAACTTGATTCACTACAAGACTTGATGCTATAAGAACCAGAACAAACTGAAATGCTCTGCTGATTAGAATTAACTGAAAAACTACTGTCAACATTAAGCTCCAGACATGATGGCACGACTTAACAGTGAAAACAAAAAAGGACTCTTCTTATAAATTTGAAAGCACAATATTGTTTGCAAATCCGAATCAGTATCAACTTTGATAATCTTACTTTTTTCAATAAAACAAGGAGTAAGATGTGTCCAATATTCACATATGCTATTCTTAACAACAATTAAAGAACAACCCATGTCCAGTCGAATATAGTAGCTACACTCATCAAGTACAAATAAAACCAAAATACTATTCCCAGGACTACTCCTGCCAAAAATTATACAGATTTAGATATAAATAACAAATTATATCATGAGATGTCAAAAAACCATGTACAGTCAAATTAAATATTAAACAGCAAGAAAAAGCTAAATGCACATAGCACTAAAATTTAAAAAAATCATAACAGCGTATCCAAAAACATACCCTTGTTCTTCTCTAGTGATTGAAACCAAATCAGGAATATTGACGCAAATAACCTGTAAATTCATAAGAAAATAAGATGGACAAAACATAACAAAGAAATAGTAAAAAGTAAATCGGATTAATCGAAAATACAAAAGTAAATTTGGGTAAAATTACCTGCTGAGATCGATTCAATAAAAGAATCGAAATAATCCAATTATTGATGTAAAATGCACATAATCAATGAATGATTCGATTTTCTATTTGAATTGAAAGAAAATCGAAAGAGAGAAGGAGAAAATTAAAAACAGAGCATTATTTACTTAGGTATAAAAATAAACCGAAGTTTGGCCTTTACGAGAAATTATCTGAGCCGCGTTTTTTGGGCCAAAAAAATTTAAAACTTTGTCCTCCAACCCGTTTTCCACTTTCCTAAATAGGGGCGCATATAAAAGGGCAAACTTGATTCATCATAATTTGGAGGTAATAATACATAATTTTATATGCTTTTGGGTGTACTGAATTCATGATTATATGGAGCTACAAGTGTTCTAGTTCAATATGATACCCTATTAAAACAAATGTCAATGGAAATCTAAGCAATATTATCATAGAATAAAAATCCCTCAATCAAATCAATAATCAACAACTCTGATACCACTTGTCTAAATATTCAAATTCTTTAGCAATATCACTTATGAATCTTTAGATCAAAATATATAACCATATTGATTTAATTGAGAAGATACAGAAGAAAAACAATAAATCGATGGAAGCATACCTCAATTTTAGAGAATATGAATTTGATTTGGTATTCCAAATGATGCAAATCCTAAATTTAAAATTGACTATATGTAAAAAATGTTTAGAGCGTCAATAGAGCTTGTGTAAATTGATCATCATAACCATTTATTTATAAGGGACGGTTTTGCTCAAGTCCAGTTCAGGTTTCAAAATAGAAAAAAATTCTCTATCTTAAACCTTTATAAATTAAGTCCCTAATTTTTGAAAATCATCAAAAAAGAACAAAAAAAAGTAATTTTTTTAACCAAATTTCTAAATTTAATTTAACGTAATCATTTTCGTCTTCATGCAAGAAAACTACAAAAATAGATTCAAAAAGAAAAAAACACACTTTTCAGCGAATTCCTACTATTTTTTGTTACATTGCAGATATTACAGCAATAATTTCGAAATATTGCAGACATTCAAGCAATTTTTACTGATTTGCTTCAAACTATCAAATTCAAAGCCTACATTTATTCAAACAATAATGTATTGCAGAAAAATCACCAAAAAATCATCAAAATTGATATAAATGACAATTATTTCATTTCTAGCAAAATTGCAAAAAACAAAGCCATTATTTGCAAAAATTGCAGATATTTTTGCAAATTTTTCACACAGTACACATATATACAATCCATTGTAAAATAGTTGCAGATATGTTTGTAATTATTCAAAATAATTGCAGACATTGCTGAAACTATTTTTTTCATTTTTAATATCAGGAATATACTATGTGAATGATTGCAAAAATGTCTGCTATTATTCGCAAAAAGTGCTTATATTTCAGCAATTTGTTTGTTTGCAGAATCCTTCCGTGAATATTTACAATATTTTGAATTTTTTTTATGCAGCAGCACAAAAAATCAGAAAAACACGTATTACAGGAAATAGGAACCCGCTTTACATGCAAAGTTACGAAAGGAGCCGCACTGAATTAAGTTTGAAAATAGGGATGCCCTCCTAATTTTCACTGTTTATAATGTTAGCAACTTCTAATTTGGACCTTTATCAAATTAGAATTGCGTCTAAAAACACGTATTACAGGAAATAGGAACCCGCTTTACATGCAAAGTTACGAAAGGAGCCGCACTGAATTAAGTTTGAAAATAGGGATGCCCCCCTAATTTTCACTGTTTATAATGTTAGCAACTTCTAATTTGGACCTTTATCAAATTAGAATTGCGTCTGATATCTACACATTTATACTATGATAATTAGATTCTTAAACCTTTTAATTTTAATCCTTGTTTTAACAACCTTATAAAACCTAGTATTGAAATAACATAACGTGACATATTTTACTCAATTTTTGTGGTCTGCATGTTGAAATACTTAAACAAATATCTGATTTTAATGCTTTCTACTCAAAGATCTTCAAGGTTGTATCCCTTTCCTTGCTCATACCCATCATTTATTAATATAGTAATGTGGATTTGTGCTACAAACATGACAAGTCATGCATGATTCATTTAAAAGACAAATTTTATGGTAGTATGGTAATAGTAGACAAATAGCTACATTATCTACGTAGCTAGGACACTACACAAACCGACCCCATCTCAAATTTTACATATATTGTCATATAATGAGCATCTTATGTGCAAATTACTCAAAAGAGAGACGATTTAAAAATCAGTGGTTTTGTATTTATATCATGTATGTCTAGTGTTACGGTTAGATACATGCATGCTTTCCATATTTGAAATTGATAATCTAGCATAATTATGATTATTTTTTCTTATTTTCTCACATAAATTTTTATCTAATTTACACGTGGTTGGTGTATATGTGTGTGTGTGTGTGTGTGTGTGTATATATATGTGTGTGTATGTATGTGTGTGTGTGTGTATATAGTGCTAACTTCTTGCCATTTCTTGTTTGCTTGTTGGCTTGTTGACGAATATAGATATACAAGAATGATTTTTTTTATATTATAGGTAAGATAATAATCTATTAAAAAATTCAATATAAATGTAAATTTTATAAAATTTGAATATACGACTGGCTACATACATTTGACCAAAGCACGCATGAGTAGAAAAAAGAATTTTAAACAAATTAATGCATCAAATAATAAATCAAGTTTTAAAATAATGGAATTAACCGATCATCTTGAAATTGCTATAACATTAGGATTTTATCTACGATATGATACAAGTTAAAAAGGAAGAGACAATATTTATCTTTATTATTATGGTACATTTATCTTTTATTCTTTCAAATCTTCAACTCAAATCTAATTTTCTCTGTGATTTAGATGTAGTTTTCCACTCCCCTTACGTTACCTCCTCGTTAGTTTTTTAGAGGCGTAGTTCTATTCCCAAGCAACTTTCTTCTTTAACACATCGAACTATTTTAGAAAAGACATAATGCTCTACTTTCTTCTTTTTCCTCCAATTTATTTAAAAAATACTCACATTTTTTAAAACCACATTCAAATATGATGTGGTTGGTTCGCCAACATCATTAGATCTGTACTTGATTATTTTACAAATATCACTTGACCAAAACTGGATGATTACAGAAACCTAATGCAGTTAGACCAAGCAAGAACTTTACATGAACAAGGTTTAGTTAGAACTCGCTTTTATGATTGGTTCTTTAGAACATGATCTGTGGTGATTTAAAGATAGGAGAAATTTTTTTAATACTGAAATTAAATGAAATAGCGGAGTGCGAAAGAAGGACATCGATGTGCGAGTAAAACAAGATTTTTTTTAAATTAAGACCCTAGCTCATTATATCGGATAATAATAGCGGAGAATTTTGATCATCTTATTCTTCTCCAATGCCTCATTCTACCTGCCATAATAAAAATAATCTTCATTTATTATATACGGAGTTATCCTTCCATTTGACACCCTTTGCAATTTTTTTGCTTGGTAGGCCATCTGAATTTCCATTTTCCCCCTTTTAAATGCATTCTGAGGTACATACTGAATTACATTTATCTTCATTTTCAACTGCTTGCTTCTAATTCAAACTCACATCTGTCTTTTGAATAATTGTAGGGTTAGTTTTGTTACGATATTCATTATCCTTCGAATGCTTTTATCTTGATGATAGAATTGTGACATTTCCATGAAATATCTCATGCTATGCCTTAATAGGTGACCACTTCCTGAATGACATATTATATATTATAACCAAGGTTCAAGATTTCGTTTGGCACTCAGGGATTTTGTTTATCTCGGACTATTTTAGATGATGTCCAAGACATAATTGTCCAAAAATCTTGGTGTCGTTCAAACTAATTAAAAAAACGAAATTATTATTGAATAATTTTCAAAATTGCTTTGGGGTTTTTTGGGTTTGTATTTTAAGAGAGAATGGTAGGAAGGAAGAAATTATTAGTCCCAAATCATGGGATTTAGAGGAGTATCCAAGTATGTGAATTTCTTCCTCATGAGGAGGTTGGAAATTTGGGGCATCCAAATGTGTACTTTGTTGCGCGGAAGGAAGTCATGCGTCACACATGCATGCGCGTAGTCGCCGTCCGACCAGGACAGGTAAATTGGGACATGCTAATTGTATTATTGATATTGTTAGTTTATGACATGGTTGACTAGGACATGTAAATTATAAATCTGTTAAAAATATGCACAAATTAGGATTAATTTTTAATTATGATTTCGATACTATCTCTAAATATGAAATATGTGTTCAATCAAAAATACATCGGAAATCCTTTAAATCTGTACAAAGAAAACATGGTTTCCTTAATTTGGTACATGGTGACGTAGGTGACTTAAAAAGTCATGTCACCTATGGTGGTAACCAATACTATATAACTTTTATTGATGATTATACTAGATATGCATAGGTATATCTAATGAAATCTAAAGATGAAACTTTTGATGTACTCAAAATTTACAAAATAGAGATCGAAATGTAGTTAGAAGTTAAAATTAAAGTGTTACATTTAGATCATGGCAGTGAATATTTTTCACCTTATTCTGTAAACAACACGGTATATTTCACCAATGTGCCGTCCTATATATACCACAACAAAATGGTGCTGCTGAGTGGAAAAATATAACTTTAGTAGAAATGGTTAATGTCATGATCATAAGTTCAGATTTTCCTCATATCCTATAGGTTAATGCTATGTTATCTACGTTTTACATTTTAAATAGAGTACCACTTAAAAAGAATAACATTTTCCCTTATGAATTATAGTTTAATAGAAAACCCAACCTTACTAGACTTAAAATTTGTGGTTGCTTAATATTTAGAAAACTAGACCTTAAACGACAAAAATTAGGAAACAGGATGTTTAAATGTGTTTTCATAGGATATTCACTAAATGGTATAACTTATATGTTCCTTTTTCTTAACATCTTAGAGTTATAGAATCCATAGATTTAGAATTCTTTGAAAACCAAACCGTTGAGATTCCGTTGAGATCACCTAGTCTAGAACCTAATATGACCGTTGGTATCAATGATGATGACTATGCTCCTGCTCAAAGCAGCATGGAAGTATCTGTACCGAATAATAGTACTAAAGATAGGAGAGGTAAAAGAGCAAGAATAGAGAAGGACTACGGTCCTAATTTCATAACATATCTTATAGATGGCAATAAGGATGAAGTCCTTAATGTGACATGATATGTAATGAACATTAATGATGATCCCAAATTTATTCAGAGGCTATGAGTTTTAGAGATTCTATTTTTTGGAAAGAATCTATCAATAATGAAATAAATCCCATAATGTTAAACCAAATTGGGTTTTAACCGATTTAACTCTTGGTGCCAAACCTACAGGATGTAAATGTATATTCAAGAAAAAATTGAATACAAATGGATCCATTTATAATTTCAAAGCTATATTAGTTGTTAAGGGTTATAAGCAACGACATGAAGTAGATTATTTTGATACATATGCTCTAGTAGCTAACATATCTTCTATACGTTGTTTAATAGCACTTGTAGTAATTTATAATTTGGTCATAAATCAAATTGATATAAAGATAACTTTTCTAAATGGAAATTTAGATGAAGATATATATATATATATATATATATATATATTGAAAACCCTAATGGCTGCTGCATCTTCAGGAGAGGTGTTTGACACTTTCCTATGGACTAGAAAAGCACAAATTTATTATAAATTTGTGCAAGCGCACATGAGTGTAGTATGCAGGTCGAACATAGGGAGGAAACATAAATTTTATTATTTATATATTGCGTGGGCGAGTTAGATGAATTTTGGAGGATTTGATTTAAAACAATAATATTATTGAAATTGTAGAATAAAAATAACAAACAGAAATAAAATTAGGATTAGCGTTGAATCTACTCAGACGGTCAATCACTAATGAACATTAAAATTGCAAAGACAACTTGTGCTCTACCAAATCTAATTATATAGATGGCCCAGGTTGCTTGAAAAATAAAATTGCAAAACATAAATAAACAAGCAGAAAAAAAATTAGGATTACCACTGAATCTAATTAGACGGTCAATCACTAATGAGAAAGGTAAATTGCAATAGTAAATTGTGCTCTACCAAATCTAATTGAATAGATGGCACAAATTTACTAGGCCTAAGAGAAGTATAGAAAAGAATGAACTCTAAATTCGTGGATGAAATTTACAATGAGAATACATGGGTATCTATAGGATAGATAGCCAACCTAAACCCAAATACAACCAAATATGGGCCTTAGTTAAATCTATTAATTTTTGGCCTTTCCTTTTTTCCTCTGGCTTCCTTGACAAGCCTTCCTTGATTTATGATATGGATCTTCTTTCTACCAATTATTTTTTGTCCAAAAAGAAACTTGATGTAAGATCTTCGTCTGCAAGTCTTCATATGTATATACACAACATTTTGATCTTTATTTTCTATTTTTTTGACTGCATGTGGCTTACTCGTCATATCTGTAAAAGTGACAAAATAATACCCAAGTAATATTTATTTATATACAAAAGGTAAGATATAGGAGTGTAAAATAAACACATTTCTATGTTAATCAAATACCCTCACACTTATCTTTTACTCGTTCTCAAGTAGAAAAGGAAATGAAAAACTAAACTAGATAGGTCACACTTTCGTAGGAAACACGATTTCATTTAGCGCACGCAGCAAGCCGTTAAACCTCAATGTGTTCCTAGTAGGACGAGTGGTGTCTCGTGAGGGTTTTTAGCGGATACTACCCACAAAATCCAAATGAAGTATGTTACGGTTCTAATGCAACTACATGAATGCAATGGACATATGCAACTAAAACAAAAATGAAAACACGGCTTGTTTCAGAAAAAGTTGCAACATAGCAGTATACAATTGGAAATCAATCTACAGTAATTTTTGGCTCCTTAACTCATCACAAATTTTCAATATAAAATTAAGTCTTAAAAGGTTAAATTCTAGTTTGGCTAGTTGATTCGGTTGATAACATAGTGCAGGCATGAGATAAATTCTTAGTTTGCTTGTCACAGTTTGCAAAGTGGTACATTTTTTCCCTTGTGTATGGCTAGTCAAACCAATAAGGTCAATTAGTGCTTGGGCATCATTGTTGATTCTTTGTCTTTATAAAAATGAAGCTTTATGATTAATTTCACACACCTAACTTAAATACCAAGATATACCACCCATCCACTGCCTCGCAGACTGACGTGAGAGTTTGGGATAGAGCTTGGTGGATTGTGCAGACCGACACTGACTTTGTCAACAAGATGTCGGTAACCCTTAGGTTCCCAACTCATAAAATGAGACCACGGTATACCACGCATGCACTGCCTCGTGGAATGACGTGAGAGTAGGGAAAGAGCTTGGCGGGTTTGCACACCAAAGCTAGATTTACAAACAATGTTGGATACCCTTGGATTAATATTATTGAATATATGAACAAGAGAGAGTTACACAATTTCATCTTAACACAACCTAGTTTTAATTCGAAAAGCCAATACAAGTATTTTAAGTCCCCCACTCATTAAACAAAGACTATAATTTAGAATAAACTTCATGGTCATCACCTAAGAATCTTCCTATGTACCGGTTACATTATTATCTCTCGTAATTCAACTTTCCATTATATAACTTATTCGATCTTAGTTGAAAGGAAAAAGTACAATAACTGACCAAAAAATTGTGAACTTGCTTCGTTGTATCAATCTAAAATCAGTCATATCCCAAAAAGAATGGCATGTTACTACGACCTAAAATGCATGATGGTCCTATCTAAATGCATGAAAATGAAAAATCAAAGAAAAATAAAAATGAATGCAATGCAGACTCCCCCCATACTTGAAAAAACAGTGTCCCCACTATAAACACGTTTCCTAAATTTTAAAGATAACACCCAAAGATGGATGAGATGCAAAATTATTTATAAAATGAAATGAAATTTTACAATTAAGCGCGAATGAAAATCATATGCAAAATAAAATCTATGATGATGGTGAATGTTTTGCGAAAAGTGATATTTTCTATTTCCCCCGCACTTGCCTCTATCGAAAATGATGTATGATGATTTTGTATCTGATTTTTGAGGTACAAGAGGCATGTCAATAAATTTTGAAATCAAAGTCTTCCCCATGCAAACTTTTTCGTGACAATGATTTCTACCATTCAAATGAAAATTACCATAATCCCAAAATTTTTAATGTTTAACCACAATTTCTTTTGATGATATGGAATTACGATTATCTTTGAGATATTCCATATATTCATTCTCGTCATTTAAAAGCTTAAGTTCATCTTCAAAAAGTTTTTCAAAAGATATAGTAGATAAGTTTATTGAAAAAGAGGCTTTCTGAAGAGCTAAATCTAACATTTCATTCACGTATGTTCCTATCATGTTGACTTGTCCTATTTCAGAATCAAAACCAGAAGAATAGCTTAAAAATTCCATCAAAACCAAGAACATGCACAACTCAAAACAAACTAAAAAATGAAATAAGGAAACCTAGTTTTTTTTGAAAAGAAAAGAAAATATAACAAACAAAATTAAAAACAATCGAAAAGGAGAAAGAAAAAACCTTAAAAAAGAAAAAAAAAACTAACAAACTGGCTCGACTAAAAGAAATAAAGCAAGCAAAACTACTGAGCTAAAAATTGAATGCGAAATAAGCCTAAAAAGCAAAAAGAAAGTAAAAACTCACATTTTTTTAAAGAAAAAAGCAATGAAAAGTAAAAGGAAAAGAAGATAAATAAATTAAAATAAACTAGAAATCGACTAAGACTAAAATGAACAACTAGACTCAACTAAAATAAAAACTAAACTCAAGGACTAAAAAAACAAGACTGGTTCAACCCTAAATTTACGCAACCAGGGGCGCAGTCCGTTCAAAGTCAATGGTCAAGCTCAGACATGTATTCCCCAGACCAAATAAGGATAAATAAACCACTTCTCAACGTAGAAAAGAGAAACACAGACAACTTGAAATTGTTTTCCCCAAATTGAACGGAGGAACCGAATACTCGCATCCCCTCTTTTTTTTCCTATAGATCAAATCGATCTCGAGTTTGGGTGATTTAGGCTAAGCGATTTCTGGGTGCGCGATTTATTTGTTTGGAATTTACTTTATGCGAATTGGGTATTGTGTGATTGTATCGATTTCATGATTTGGAGTTTGAATCGTCTATGGTGGTGAATTCGAAGGATGACGCGATTTGAGAATGGTTGGAGTTCGTGATTGGTTTGTGAAGTTCGTTTGAAGGATGGTTGGATGTTTTGCGTGATGTGGTGCCAAATTGAAGATCCAGATCTATTATTTAACCGGCTGTGTAGCCACGCGCTACATATCTGTTTGCTCTAAAAAAAAAAAATTGAAGATCTAGGGTTGTTTCAGGAGATTGGGTGACGGGCAACACGATGGGGCTGAAGATGTTTGTGCGTTAATTGGTGAATGAGAAGGGGTGTTTACGGTAGTTTGGGATAGAGGTGATGAACTGGGTTAAAGGGGAAGTTCGATTGCAGTTTGGTGAAGAGGGGTTAAACGGACTGGTGGAGTTTTTGTGGATTTTTTGGCTATGTGTAGATGAATGATAGAAAAAGTTGTGATGATCTCATATAGGTGATTTTGGTTGTGAGGATCGAAGTTCTAATCGCAGAGATGATTGAAGACACGTTCATGTTGATGACAAAATAACACTAATCTGTGTTGTTCAGATTGATGGACAAAGTTGGTTATGAATTAGGTCTGGCTTGTGCCATGAAGGAGGGTTACTGATCGGGAAGTTGATAGTGTGATGGAGAGTGTTCCAGGCTTGTGGATGATCGGATGTGGGATGAGTGTATAGCGTAAGGTTGATGTTGAAACAAAGGCTGGGAAGGTTTGTTGAAGATGATCAGAGAAGGTGAGTTTGATGGTCAGTGGAGAAACAAACTATCAGGAGGAGAAAAAAATTGCAATTTTTTTTTGTTTTGAAAGACTCGTATAAGAGGAAATGTAAAAGATTGGAAAGGTAATTAAAAAAAGTAAATAAAATCAAGGAAATTTGACAAGTATTTTTTTTTGTTTAGACGATTACAATGTAATTGAGTAATGCCAAATCTAACCAATTAAGAATTTTTTTCTATATACAAAATAAATTAAAATAAAAACTAACAAGAATTGAAAATTAAATAAATAATAAAATTGAATTGTTATCTCCTAGCAACGGCGCCAAAAACTTTTTTGACACTTTCCTATGGACTAGAAAGAACAAATTTATTATAAATTACTACAAGTGCATTGGCGTGTAGTATGCAAGTCGAACACATGGAGGAAATTTAAATTTTATTATTTATATATTTCGTGGGCGAGTTAGACGAATTTTAGAGGATTTGATTGAAAACAATAAAAATTGAAATTATAGAATAAAAATAAAATTAGGATTACCGTTGAATCTAATCAGATGGTCAATCACTAATGAAAATTAAAATTAAAATTAAAATTAAAATTAAAATTAAAATTGCAAAGACAACTTGTGCTCTACCAAATCTAATTGTATAGACGACACAAGTTGCTTGAAAAATAAAATTGCAGAACAAAAATAAACAAACAGGAAAGAAAAATTAGGATTACCACAGAATCTAATCAAACGTTCGGCCACAAACGAGAAAGGTAAATTGCAATTTTAAATTGTGTTCTACCAAATCTGTAGATGGCACAAATTTACTAGCCAAGAGGAGTATAGAAAAGAAAAGAATGAATTCTAAATTCTTAGATGAAATTTACAATAAGAATACATGGGTATTTATAGGATAGATAGCCAACCTAAACCCTAATACAATCAAATATGAGCCTTAGTTAAATCTATAAGATTTTGGTCTTTCCTCTTTTCCTCTTGCTTCCTTGACAGGCCTTCCTTGATTTATGATATGGATCTTCTTTCTACCAATTATTTTTTGTCCAAAAAGCTACCTTATGTATGATCTTCATATGCAAGTCTTCATAGTATGTACACAACATTTTGATCTTTATTTTCTATTTTTCTGACTGCATGTGGCTTACTTGGCATATCTGTAAAAGTGAAATAATAATACCCAAGTAATATTTATTTATATACGAAAGGTAAGATATAAGAGTATAAAATTAACACATTTCTATGTTAATCAAATACCCTTACACTTATCTTTTACTCGTCCTTGAGTAAAATAGGAAATGAAAAACTAAACTAGATAGGTCACACTTTCGTAGGAAACACAATTTCATTTAGCGTATGCAACAAGCCGTTAAACCTTTAGGTGTTCCAAGTAGGATGAGTGGTGTCACGTGACGGTTTTCAGTGGATGCTACCTACAAAATCCAAATGAAGTATTGTTGGCTAGTTTTTGATCAAGCCACCAAAGACTTAAACACCTACGATTAGATGGACAAATATTCGTACTCGTACAGGCTAAAGATGGAGATCCTAGCTCAATGAATGTAGTCTAAATGGTGCGGCTCGTGACCATGCATCACAAACCAATTTGTGACCATGCATCATGACTTGGTTCGTGACCATGCATCATGACACGGTTCGTGACCATGTATCACGATCCGTCTTGTGTATCAAGGTCACGATCCGACCCTGTTGCCAGCACGGCTGCTTGACCCATTCAGGCCACGTCTTCCATGAACCAAAGATCGTGGATCTGGTGACACGTGTCTAGAATGGCTACTCTGACCATTTCTCCACCCACTCATTAACCACTCCGAGATTCCTAGGATAAATGCCACGTGTCCTCACGAACCGCTAGTAGGAACTGCCTATAAATAGCCCAACACTTGGCCTTTTTTGGGATCTTTTGGCAATTAAGAGCTTTGACTCCACCATTGTCGTACTTCTTCCATTTCTAATTAGAAATATCTCTAATTCGCTAAGTGAATTATCATTGTAAAAGTGAGACTGAGAGGAGATCGTGATTGTACTTGCATTCGGTCGTATAATCAGAATCATATAAAGTGAACATAGGCTCGTTAACGTCGAACTACTATAAACCATGCGTGTATGTTGCATTTTATTTCATTTCTAGGTATAATTCTATGTGAATTCTACTTGTTGGATGTTAGAACCATATTTTGGTCTAACATTTTGGTGCTTTCACTGAGAAAGAATTCACAACATATCGGATTATTATTCTACTGTCTGGATTCCCAAGTCCGAAAAAGATAGTCTGCATTCCTACTGTTTTGTTTTCGAAGACTTCAGAAAAAAAACCATTATGGCTACAAAGAAATCCAAGGATTCACGAGCCTCTTGAGTGAGTGAAACTAATGAAGTGAATATTCAGGAGCAGGTCGAGGTGGTCTCCCCGGCTCATGGCTCTCAAGGGGTGAACTGACCCCAAGAAGGGGTCACGAACTGACCCCAAGAAGGGACCACGAGCCGACCTCAAGAGGGGGTCACGAAATGGTCCCAGTAAGAGACTACGACCCGGGCCGGAAAGGAAATTGTGACCAACTCTACCTATGTTGATGCTTCTGCTCGACCTGGCTCAAGTGCTCTAAATCAAGCTGTGAATGTTAAAGACCAACTATCTGCCTCTACCAAAGTAATACAAAGAGATTTTTCTTGTGTACTCGACATGGTGGAAAGGACAAACGGTGCTTTGGAGGCTCAAAGATTGAGAGTTCCTTGATGCGGGAGAATATGACTGCAATGAGTAAGTAGATATATGAACTCCGAAGGTAGAGAATATCTTCACCAACTCATCCCTTTACTCCTGATCATTCATCTTCATTAGAGGAGCCTCCAAGACCCCAACGACAGCCATTAGAAAGGCCTGAAAATGTAGAATAGCTTCGGTTTGGGTCACTTCCTTCTTAAGAAGAAACTAGACTTAATCTTGGACCTAACAATCATAATTTAAATATTTCCGCTTTATTACCAACGGAAGGATCCCGAATGTTACTCAGGGGTCAGAGCACTGTTAATCCTACTTAGAATCAACCATTACAACCCCCTTGCCGTGTGAATGATCGTGGCCATACGGGACAAGGAAGCTCAGCTCAGGCCTCGAACTGGGCAACGATGCATAGAAGAGATATTGGAGGTTCACATAGAGCAAGGAGTGCTGACCCCGAGTCCACCTTGACTAATGCTGAGGTTGATGTGATGGTAAGGCAGATCATAGCAGGTAGCCGAGGATAAAGCAACGAGGATTGGGGTGTAGACCGGAGTCATACGCCTTTCTATGATGACATACTAGACTCTGATTCCTAAGACAATTTAATCTACTGACTATGAACCATTATGCAGGCAAGACAGATCCGGTTCAACACTTGATGATATATTCGTGGTATATGAACGCCGCCGCCGCTCCAGACGCGATCAAATGCAAAGCATTCCCGATCTTCCTAGAGGATGTGGCGTTAATGTGGTTCACTCGGCTACCAACACGATCAATCTCCAGCTACAAAGAATTGAGCAAAAGGTTTATAAATCAATTCCAACTTCATGCTCAAAGGTCCAACAATGTCATTGAGCTAGCCCTCATTAAGCAGCACCTTGATGAAACTTTGAGGTCATACTTGAATCGCTTTAATTTAGCAGTCGTAGAGGTAAGAGACCTTCACGAGCCGTCCATCCTGATGGCATTAATTGAAGGAGTAGATAAAGATACCGAGTTTGGTAAATACTTAGCTGGAAAAACGCGACTGACCAGTGAGGTATTCTATGAGAAAGGTAATATCCGCCTACGTCAGGAAGAGGTATATGCTAATCGAAATAGGAAGGCCGCTGATAAGAAAGATATACAAAGTAATGTGGCCATCAAGTAGTCTGGCGACAGCTTTGGGAATGTAGATATCAATGTTGGAAATAAGAACCAGGGCCGCCCGACTGGAAACAGCAAAAAGAAAAAGAATCGGAGGAACGACTCGCAGAAGAGGCCTCGGTTCTGAACATTTGAAAACCTCACACCTTTGAACGACATGTTAGAGAATATCTACCTGGATACTTACAATGTTCTCCAATACAAGAAGCCTCCATCGAGGGATTCAACGGAAAAGGAGCATAAAACATGAAAGCTCTGTATTTTCCATGAGACCTATGGGCATTCGAAAAATGAATGTTGTCATCTAAGAGATTTGGTAGAGAAACTTCTTAGGGAAGGAAAGTTGGATGAATATAAGGCAACTGCGAGAAACCGGGGGAAAGGCAGTCTATAGAGAAATAAGGGGCAGCAACCTCAAAGAACTACTGCTCAACAAAAGGGTAAAGGCATCATCATCAATATGTTAACGTAGCCAAATGCATTGAAGTGGGAGAATGCAGTAATCTTGAAGAAACTGCACTGGTAAAACAGAAAAAAAAACAATGTCAGATGATGTCATATTCCGTGACAGAGAAAGTATTGGAGTTCAAGCCCCTGCCGAAGACCCGTCGGTGATCACCACCACCATTAGTCCTGCCCTAGTTCACAAGATCCTAGTAGATAATGGGAGTTCTATTAACATTCTATTTAAGAAAGCATTCAACCAGATGAAGCTCGAAGCGAAGGACTTGAATCCCTATGAAGGATGGATACACGGCTTCAACGGAACCTCAACAGCTCCGATGGGATTTGTAGAATTATCAGTGACTCTGGGAGAGGGAGACCGCCTGATCGTCGCTTTCCTATGAATCAGAAAAGCGCGATATTTGTAATAAAATTCTGCAAGCGCACAGGTGTGTAGCATACAGGTCGAACATAGGGAGGTAAATTAAAATTAAATTATTTATCTAATCTCTTGGGCGAGTTAGACGAAGCCTGGAGATTTTGTTGAAATAAAAACAAATTGAAATTGCGAACTTAGGATTATCGTTGAATCTAATCAACGATTAATCACTAAAGAAAGTAAATTGCAAAACAAGAACAACAAGGCAGAAAATAAAAGTGCAGAATAAGAAGAACAACAAAAAGTAAATTAGGATTGTCATTGAAACTAATCAAACGACTAATCACTAACAAAAAAATGTAAAATACAATTGGTGTTCTTCCAAAACTAATTGTGAAGACAACACCGATTGCTAAGAAAAAGAAAAATGCAGAAATAATAAAAAGAAGAAGAACTGTTTTTAATGGAGAAGAGAATATAGAATAGGATAGGATAGGATATTTGTTACAATGGGTATACATGTGCTTTTATAGGTGAAATTGGCCAAACGCTAATCAGATTTGTATGAATATATGGGCCTCTTTTCCAAGAATTATTATCATATCACATGCCTTTCTTGACTAAGCTTGTTTGGAAATAGTCTCTAAGAATATCTGCGCATATCATGGTGAATACCCTCCATATCTTCCAAATCTTCCATGTGGCTAATTGATTGACAAAAGATTTGCATGTGATTAATTCTTCCAAACATGGACTCATGTTAGACTCCAAAAGCATATAAGAAAAATCTTCCATATCTTCCATGTGGCTAATGTGAACACAAACATCTTCCAATGACATCTTTTGAGATCTTTTCTACGATTCTTCTTCTAATGTGACCAATGTGAACACATCTAGTCTCCAATGAAAGCGCTTATGCAATTCTTCAAGTAAATGGCATTTATTCTTCACTTTTAAGGATGATGAGGTCTGGTCAACATATCTATAAAAACAGCAAGAAAATACCCAGCATAACATTTATTTATATACAAAAAAGATAAAATATAGGTGCATAAATTAACATATTTCTATGCTGATCAAATACCCCCACACTTATCTTTTACTCGTCCTCGAGTAAAACAAAAAAATGAAAAACTAACTAGATAGGTCACACTTTCGTAGGAAACACGATTTCATTGAGCATATGCAACAAGCCGTTAAACCTCTAGGTGTCCCTAGTAGGACGAGTAGTGTCTCGTGAGGGTTTTCAGCGGATACTACCCACAAAATCCAAATGCAGTATGCTATGGTTCTAATGTAACTACATGAATGCAGAGGACTTATGCAATTGAAAACAAAAAATGAAAACAAGATTTGTTTCTGAAGTGGTACAACAAATTAAGTTAACAGTTTCTAATCAGTTGATTGTACTTTAAATACCTCAACTTGTCACAAAATTTCAATATAAATCAAGTTTTCAAACGTTAAATTCCAGTTTGGCCAGTTAGTTCGGTCGATAACATAGTGCAGCCATGAAATAAATTCTTAGTTTGCTTGGCACAGTTTGTAAAGTGGTATTATTATTTTCTCATGTATGGCTAGTCAATTCAATAAGGTCAAGAAGTGTTTGGGCATCATCGCTTATTCTTTATTCTATAAAATTTTAAAATTTATGATTAAGTACATACACCTAACTTAGAAGACCAAAGTTTACCACCCATGCACTGCCTCGCGGACTAACGGAGAGTGGGTAAAGAGCTTGGTGGATTGTGCAGGCCGACTTTGACTTTGTCAACAACGTGTCGATAATCCTTAGGTGTCCAATCTCATAAAATGAGACCAAGATATTCCAACGCTGACTTTGTCAACAACGTGTCGGATAGAGCTTGGCGGGTTTGCACACCAACGCTTGATATACAAGCAATGTTGGATACCCTTGGATTACTATTATTATTATTGAATTTATCAGCACAAAAAGAGAGTTACGCGAATTCAACTTAACACAACTTAGTTTTAAAGGTTTGACAAGCCATTATAAGTATTTTAAGTCCTCCACTTATTTAAACAAAGTCTACAATATAGAATAGATTTCATGGCCATCACCTAAGAATCTCTCTATGTACCGGTTACACTATTATCCCTCAAAATTAAACTTTTCATTATATTTCAAATTCGAACTTAGCTGAGAGAGAAAAATACTATCAACTGGCTAAAAAGTGTAAACTTATTTTGTTGTATCAATTGAAAATGAGTCATGTTTAAAAAAAATGGCATGTTACTACAGTCTAAAATGCATGATGGTCCTACATTAAAAGAAAGAAAGAAAAATTAAAGAAAAATCAAAAGAATGCAATGCTGACTCCCCCCCCCCCCCACACTAGAACTAAACAGTGTCCACACTGTAAACGTTTCCTAAATTTGAAAGATAAAACCCATAGATGGATTAGATGCAAAATGATTTGCAGAATGAAATGCAGCCTAACTATATGTAAGAATGGATCATATGTACAATGATATATGTGTTTACAATGCATGCGATGCAAAGAACTCCACCAACTTTTCCCCCCACACTTGGTTCTAGCCCGATGAATCCCATTCCCACTATGTCTAGGCATTTGTTCTAATAAGCAAAGGTTTTTGAAAACCATCTCATCTTTATACCTAGATTTATAGTCCAGTAAATGAATGTTCAGGGTCGTCCTAACATGAAGTTTTTCAACAAAGCTAACATTCCAAAAATAGTTCATGTGTTCAACAAATTTATCAGTGTAATTTTTCAAGAATTTGTGATCGTATATAAATTCAGTGAAATTTGAATTCTGAGTGTTGTTCAAGACTATGTGATCACATTTCTCAATTTCATTCATTGGCAACGTATTTTTGACATTGACAACTTCAAATTCGTTGGAAGTTTCTTCAAAGTTAAAATTTTCAAAATTGGATTCGTGGTTTGGTTCTATTTCACCCTCATTTGGCAATTCATCCTCATACAATCCAAAAGATTCATGTTCATTAAAATTCTTCTCCAACTCTGAGTTTTTGAAAAATTCAACATTTTCATTTTGTTCAATTTCAAAAATTTCAAGTTTCTCGCAGCCTGAAAGAGGAGGGTCAAAATCTAAGCTTAAATCTTTTTTCTGAAAAGAGTTGAAGTCCAAATCATTTGTTGAATTTTGAAAAACTTCAACAAGATGATTATTCACAATTTCCAAAGTCGTTATTTGAAAATTTTCAATGTCAGTAGAAATTGGATTATTTTCTGATTCATCGCTTATTTGAATTTCATTTTGTTGCTCGAGTTGTTCTTTATAAGACGCCATTAAACAAAGAAGTTCATCCATCTTTTTATTTAGCCTTTCTGCCCTCTCATCAAAGTGACATTCTTCAGAATCGTTGATTTGAGAGCTCTCATTTTGGATTTCTTGATTCTCAAAATTGTAGTCCACATAAATTTCACAATCAAAATTATTTCCAATGTGTTGGTTGTTTGAATTTTCAGAAAAATGGTATTGGAAATCATTTTGATTTTGAAAATTATGTTCGTAACCAAAGCTGTTGAAATTCGAGGGAAAATTACAATTTTGGTCATATTCAAAATGTGGATATGGGTTGTAATTTTGAAAATTTTGATCGATTTGAAAATCATTTGCAAAATTATTTCCGAATTGGTTTCCCACCCTATATTGATGTTGATCAAATGTATGTTGCGATTCAAAGCCGTTTTGATGTGGATGTGGCCCATACTCGAAATTATTGAAATTTGAATTGAAGTCGTCATTTCGATCACAACTTTGAAAATGTTGGTCATTTTGAAAATTTTGAAAATTGTTGACATTTAGCTCGCGAAATTTTGGAAAATTTTGCTTCATGAGTTGTAATTCAAAATCATACTCTTTATGCGGACGTCTACTTCGGAAAATTATCCCACAATTCTCCCAAAGATTTTTTTGAATCAGACATTTGAAATGAAATCACGGCAAGACAGAAATTATTCTCAATTCAAAATAATATAAAATAATGATTTGTGCTCTATTAATTAACTGACTCAATTGGAAGGGGGAAGAGGGTCTTATGGCCGTTCACGTATAGTATAAATACTAAGGGATACGACCAATGTTTTACGGGTAGTATGCAACCTCTTTTGCTAAAAGTTCAATAAATTGAACTAATATATATCCGCGATCCAATTATATGAGACAGTCAACTTCACAAAACACCACTTTTCAATTATATTATTTTGAAAAATCAAAATTTTATTGCTGTAAAACGATGAGATTGATGATAGTAGCAATGGAAATTCGTTCCTCACCAAATATATTCAGAAAATTCAGTCACAGAACAGTCACAGAATAAATTGTAGAAAACTAAAAATTGTACATAGCAAGCCGCTGCCCCTGCAGAATTTTTTTACAACAATTGTCTATATTTTTTTTTCTTTGCAGCAGAGCACCTGTAGAGTTAAAAGAAATTTACAGTGGGTTATGGCTGTCCATCCAGAAAAAATGAGTAGCGTCAATGATTGAAATCTGACTATTTGCAACTTCTTTTGATTTCTGAAATCTTGATTTGTTGCTTGAACTCCGGTCACCTTGTCCTTAGTTCGAAATCTCTCTTTTTTTGAATGAATTGAATAACAAAAAAAAGCACAAGAAAAAGAAACAAAGAAATTAACAAAAAAAAAGAAGCTAACTTTTTGGAGAAGATGGTGCTGAAGTGTGGATTGAAAAAAAAAAACTGTGGTGAAATGAGATTATGTGAGAGGAAGGGGTATTTGATTTGAGGGAAGAAATGAAGCAGGGAAAAATAATTAAAAAAGAAAAGAATGAATCTTTTTATGACCTTTCCTTTTTTTATTATTGTTGAAAAAGTGGACAAATAGGAAAGAAACAAATGACAAAAAAAAAAAAAAAAAATGGGAAGAGAGATTTCAGGAAAGAAAGAGAATTGTAAAGGAAGGAAGGAAAGTAATTATAAAAGATTCGGAAAAGAAATTGAGAAGGGAAAGCAATAAAAGAGAAGACAAAAACAGAAAGAATTTTTTTTCTTTTGTTTATTGTTGTAAAATTAGAAGAGGATTTTTTTTTGAAAAGAAAGGGAATTTGTAAGAGAAGAAAAGAAATCAAATGTATTGAGAACAAGAAAGACAAAAGAAGAAAGGAAAAAAAATTGCAAAAGAGGAATCTTTTTTTTTTGAAATTTGTAAAAAAAAAAGAATGTAGATGATTGGAAAGAAAGTAGAAAGATGGAAAGAATAAAGGAAAATTGAAAGTTGATTTTTTTTAATGAAGGAGAGAGCCAGAAAGAAATAAATGAAAAAAATGGAAAGAGATATTGTAGGAGGTGAATGAGAAAAGCAATTGGAAAGAAATAAAAAATAAAAAAATGCAAGTTTTTTTTTATGAAAATTTGAACAAGAAGAAAGGGAAAGAAATGAATGGTAAAAACCCAAACAAAAAAGGAATAAAAAATAAAAGAGGATGGAAATAAGAGAAAAAAAGCAAGGTTTTTTGAGTAGAGAGGAAGGGTAGAAGAAATTGAGGAAAGAAATAAAAGCAGACAAAAACAAGAAAGAAATCAAAGTAGACAGTGAAGAAATTGCAAAAGTTTTTTTTAGAAAGTTGTAGACAAAAGATGGAAACAAATAAAAAGAAAAGGAAAGAGAAAAGAAAAATGTGAAAATCAGCAAGGTGGTAGAAAGATGGAAAGAAATTGAAGAAAAATTAGCAACTTTCTTTTTTTTGTATATATTTTTTTCTTCTTGAAAGAATTAGATTGGAAGAAATGCAAACAAAAAAGAAAGAAATAAATAAATGAAAATAAAAAGAAGGAAAATTAAAAGAAAAAGGGGCAAGTTTTTTTTTTGAAAGATTGTAAAAGAAGAAATGAATATAAAAGTAGGAAGGAGGATTGAAAAATGAAATGAATACAAAAGTAGGAAGGAGGATTGAAAAATGGAAAGGAATAATTGAAAATAGGAAAAGAAATTGAAAGAAAAAAAAAGGAAAGAATTTTTTTTTCTCTTGCTTAGTTCATGACAGTATCAATGTAATTAATACGCCACATCACTAATTGAGATTTTTTTCTATATGTACAAGAAACAAAAATATATACAAAATAAAATAAAAACTAACACGAATCGGAAATTAAATAAACAATAAAATTCAATCGTTACCTCCCCGGCAACGGCGCCAAAAACTTGATCGTCGCTTTCCTATGAATCAGAAAAGCGCGATATTTGTAATAAAATTCTGCAAGCACACGGGTGTGTAGCATACAGGTCGAACACAGGGAGGTAAATTAAAATTAAATTATTTATCTAATCTCTTGGGCGAGTTAGACGAAGCCTGGAGATTTTGTTGAAATAAAAACAAATTGAAATTGCGAACTTAGGATTATCGTTGAATCTAATCAACGATTAATCACTAAAGAAAGTAAATTGCAAAACAAGAACAACAAGGCAGAAAATAAAAGTGCAGAATAAGAAGAACAACAAAAAGTAAATTAGGATAGTCGTTGAAACTAATCAAATGACTAATCACTAACAAAAAAATGTAAAACACAATTGGTGTTCTTCC
This sequence comes from Allium sativum, assembly GCA_030737875.1. Taxonomy (NCBI): domain Eukaryota; kingdom Viridiplantae; phylum Streptophyta; class Magnoliopsida; order Asparagales; family Amaryllidaceae; genus Allium; species Allium sativum. Next base: position 473,568,221 of record CM060925.1, read on the forward strand.
AAAACTAATTGTGAAGACAACACCGATTGCTAAGAAAAAGAAAAATGCAGAAATAATAAAAAGAAGAAGAACTGTTATTAATGGAGAAGAGAATATAGAATAGGATAGGATAGGATATTTGTTACAATGGGTATACATGTGCTTTTATAGGTGAAATTGGCCAAACGCTAATCAGATTTGTATGAATATATGGGCCTCTTTTCCAAGAATTATTATCATATCACATGCCTTTCTTGACTAAGCTTGTTTGGAAATAGTCTCTAAGAATATCTGTGCATATCATGGTGAATACCTTCCATATCTTCCAAATCTTCCATGTGGCTAATTGATTGACAAAAGATTTGCATGTGATTAATTCTTCCAAACATGGACTCATGTTAGACTCCAAAAGCATATAAGAAAAATCTTCCATATCTTCCATGTGGCTAATGTGAACACAAACATCTTCCAATGACATCTTTTGAGATCTTTTCTACCATTCTTCTTCTAATGTGACCAATGTGAACACATCTAGTCTCCAATGAAAGCTCTTATGCAATTCTTCAAGTAAATGGCATTTATTCTTCACTTTTAAGGATGATGAGGTCTGGTCAACATATCTATAAAAAAAACAAGAAAATATCCAGCGTAACATTTATTTATATACAAAAAAGATAAAATATAGGTGCATAAATTAACATATTTCTATGTTGATCACCGCCGGAGAGTGAGAATTTTCCCATTCGTAGTTATGGATATTGATTCACCTTATAATGCCTTTTGGGTCAACCAGCACTTGCAGAGTTTAGGGCCTGTATTGCACCTTCGTGCTTATAATTGAAATTCCCAACTAAAACGAGAGTGGGAGTGATTAGGGGTGACCAAGTAACCGGACGAGCATATTATATGGAAGAACTAAAAATGCTATGCAACGGAAAGAACATAGAGCCACTTCCTTCCCCGCAAAGGAAGATTCGGCATAGTAATTAAAGGGGACATTTCCGAAGGGGTTGCCTGGTGACCTACCCGAGGACATAGATCCCAGAGAGGATGAAAATCTTGGGGGCAGAATAGAGACACCTAATGAAACAATTGTGGATATTCCAATCGATGAAAATGACCCAGCGAAGGTTTTAAAAATCGGATCCCAGTTGGATCCTCTCCGACAATGGAACTGACTGACTTTTTAAAGGCAAACCTTGATGTGTTTTCCTTGAAAGAGGAAGTTGAGAAGTTAAGAAGCAACGAATTCATTAGGAATCAACTTATCCAGAATGGATTTCCAAACCCGTCCTGGTCAAAAAGTCTAATGGGAAGGGGCGTACATGCATTGATTTTTCGGATCTAAATAAAGCTTGCCCAAAGGATAGCTTTCCACTCCCTAGAATCGACCAACTAGTAGACTCAATGGCGGGTCATGAACTTCTCTCTTTTATGGATGCATACTCAGAGCATAACAAGATTCCCATGCATATCCCAGACCAGGAGCATACCAACTTTATCACAGATTTGGAGCTGTACTGCTATGTGGTGATGCCTTTCGGTCTGAAGAACGCCAGGGCAACATACCAATATTTGGTGAATCAGATGTTCTACCATCAGAATGGGAAAACAATGGAAGTATATGTCGATGATATGCTTGTGAAATCCAGGCGATCATCCGACCAACTGAAGTGTTCAATATTCTTCGACAGTATGGAATGAAGCTCAACCCTTTGAAGTGTTCATTTGGAGTTTCCTCTGGAAAATTCCTTGATTTTGTCATTAGTTTGCATGGAATCGAGATTAATCTAGATCAGATTGCAACAATTGGGAATATCCAAGAATCAGGGCAGATTAAACACGTGCAAAGACTCGCCGGAAAGTGGCTGCATTAAGTAGATTCATTTCTAAAGCTACAGATAAGTGCATTCCGTTCTTTGACCTGATAGAGCGAGGTAAGCGCAACTTCTAATGGACTACTAATTGCGTTGAGGCATTTCAGAACCTTCCGACTCATCTGAAAAAACCCTGATACGACCCAAGCCAGTTGACCACGAAGATTTATTTGTATACTTGGCAGTATCATCTCATGCAATAAGCTCAGCTTTAGTAAGAGAGGAAGATAAAGTTTAGAGGTCGGTATACAACATGAGTAAGAAGTTAGCAGCACCAAAACGCAACTATCTGAGGATAGAAAAACTTGCATATAGCCCGCTGATCACATCTAGAAAACTTTATCACTATTTTCAAGTTCATTCTATCACCATATACACCGACCATCCACTCTGACAGGTCTTGCAGAGTCTAGAAGCATCGGGAAGGCTACTCAAGTGGAATATGGAGTTAATTCAATTTGATTTGAACTTCCAGCCCCAAAGATCGATAAGGGGGCAAGTGTTGGCTGACTTCATAGCTGAATTAACTATTCTTGAAGAGGACGTATTAAGTGAAGAAGCCAGCCCTTCAGAACGACGGTTCGAATCCAACACTTGGAAGCTATACATCGACGGTGCTAAGAATGATAGACGGTCCGGTGCTTGAGTTGCCCTGGTTACTCCTGAAGGATGGTTGATCTACTATGCTCTAAGATTAGAGTTCCATGCCACTAACAACGACTCCGAGCACGAGGCCCTGATTACTGGGCTAAAACTCGCAATAGAGTTAGGACTAAAAAGGTTGGACATTTCCTGCGACTCCAAGATAGTCCTAAACCAAGTTTGAAAGGAGTTTCAAGCCAAGGGCTGAGGCTTATATCATATTTAAGAGAGGCAGGAAAGCTGCTAGGTGGTTTTTAATACTACAACATCTCCCATTTCCCTCGGTTAGAGAATCGTAAGGCAGATAAATTGGCTAACCTGGCTAGTTATAACGATCCCGGGGACACAGAAATAGTCCCGATTGAAATAATGGAAACTCCGAGTATTGATCAGATGGAAATTGATTTGATTTTGGAGACTGAACTGGAAACGGAGTCGTGGATGACACCCATAAAGAATTGCTTAATAAATGGATTCCAACCAAGAAAAGCGAAAGGTATGCCGTTATTCGTAAATCCTCTAGATATGTTATGCAAGTCAAAGTTCTTTATAGACAAGGATCCTCGATGCCACTCCTCCAGTGTATAGCCCATGATGACATCAAGCGGGTACTAAAGGAAGTACGTGAAGGTGAATGCAGCGACAATAGCATAGGCCAAACATTGGCTAAAAAATATTGCTTTTCGGCTATTTCTGGCCTACTGTGAATAAAGATGTGGCTAGATACGCATGGCGTTGCAACATGTGCCAGAGATTTGCAAAGGTTCCCAGACCACCCGCTAGCCAACTAAAGACAATGTTGAGCTCGTGGCTATTCACTATCTGGGGAATTAATATTACCGGAAGCGTACCAATCGCCAAAGGCGGAGAAAAATATGCAATCGTGGCTGTGGATTACTTTACGAAATGGTCCTAAGCAGAACCATTAACCACGATCACGACAAAGTGAGTGACAAACTTCATCTTCAGAAATATCATATGTTAGTTTAGGATTCCGAAAGTCATTATAACTGACAATGGGACCCAATTTGATATCACAGAGTTTCAAGATTTCTAAGGAGGTATCATATTGAGAAAAGATACACCGCCGTAGCGCATCTGCAATTGATTGGATAAGTAGAAGCGGTAAACAAAATAATTAAGTCCATTCTAAGGAAGCGATTGAAACATGCCAGAGCCATGTTGGTTGATGAATTGCCCTTAGCATTATGGGCCTACAGAACGACCTACAAATCGGCAATGGGTCAAACCCCCTTCTCCCTTACATTCTAATCAGAGGCGATCATTCTGGCTGAATTGGAAGTACCGACCCACATAACTACTTATTATGACCCGACGATTAACAACGAGCTACTCCTCGAGTCCTTGGACATGATTGATGAAAAGAGGGATGAAGCGGATCTGCGTGCCTCGAGGCACAGGTAATAGGTCACCCGATATTATGATAGGAAGATTCAGAGTCGAACTTTTGAACCCAGTGACCTGGTTCTAAAACATGTCTTCCTAGACCCCGTCTTCTTGAGTCTAAAGTGGGAAGGACCATATAACATCTGACAGAAGCTTGATAATGAATCCTTCAAGCCAAAAACCGTGGATGGTAATGAAATCCTCATAGTGTGGAACGCCTAACATTTGCGGCATTACCTGACTTGAATTTTCATGTTTATTCTTTTGTTTTAAGGACCATGTAAAAAGGCACGACTTGCCTAGAATGGTATGGTTGCATAAGAAAAAGATTATGAAGTGGATGTAGGTCATGATTCGACCGAACCACTATAAAAATATCATGTGTCATTTACCTTTACTGCCATGTTTCATGCTTATTCTTTTGTTTATATTCGTATATACTATTATGCTCGTTATTTTCATCACAGGCCCTATGACGATCCCAAGGTACGTAGAAATAGAGTCTAAAAAAAATTAATATTAGCGCGCTCCAGCTCTTGAAGAAAAGAGTGTAGATGTGGAAATAAGCTAAATGACAAAACCACCATCCCTCTAACTCTCCTGAGTCGAGAGAGAGTATAAAGTATGAGGAAATGAGACGTCCGTAAGGCATAAAGGTGCACCATGATTGAAAGACTGCCTTAACCCCCACTCTACCCTTGGCATCCGACGGGAGAGTATAAGGGCGCTAGGGACTAAGCACCACGAATGAACTCCTACCTACTGAAGGATTGGTGGGCAGACTGAAAGCTGAGTTCGAAATCCACCCTGTGCATACGATAGGAGAGTACAAAGGCATTCTGATTAAATGCCACGAAAGGGATCCTACCCCGCTGCAGAACTAGGGGTAAGAGTAATAGCTGAGCCCGAACCCTTCATTTTCAGACATGGAGGGCAATACACAGTCGGTCCTAATCAATCCTAAACAAGCCCTAGCCAGGCACCATGTTAATGATTGATTGGGGGCATATATATATACACACACATCCCGATATGAATGTAGAAATTTAAAATTTTATTGCAAGGATGATTAATGATGTGGTCTTAACTTAGTTATGGATTGAATGTTCATGTACATGACTAAGTATGACAAATTTGTAAGTACGCAAAAATGCAAAAGAAACAGAACTTCTATTTACCAAATGCAGGTTTACAAAACGAGACTAGTCAAAATGCGAGGGCCGCACTCGCGACAACTACAAAAGGCCAGTGGAAATCTAAAAACAAAACACAAATAAATGAACTCTACTTAGGTTTCGGAGATGACTTCGGTTTCTTATCCTTCTCCTGCTTCTCTGGTTCCTCCTTGCTAGCATCAGAAATACCGCGCTTTTTCCCTTTCTCCTTCTTTAAGGAAGAATCTTGTGGAACGCTAGAGGATTGGGATGCAAGCTGTGTAGTTATTGACTTAGACAATTTTATAATCTGCCCAGAACCAGGGGCAGCCGCAGCGAGAGGTGGTATATTTAAAGGCTCTTCCTCGGATTTAATTTTTAGAAGCTCGTCATTCTTGGTTTTCCTCTCGGCTAAGGTCATTCCATGGTCCTCCTCAGTATCCCCCGTGATGATAACATCCTCCTCTTCATGTCCATCATCACCATTAGTGTCCTTTAAAGCTCCAATTATCTCAATGTCTTTAGGAATCTCTGTGCTTGGCTGTATAATGGCCTTCTCGACCGCCCCAGTCTCTACTTGCTTCTCTCTAGTTCCTTTAACAGGATTGGCTACTGAATCACGAGAAGCAACAGTTATTAATTTGGGAGAGAACGTGGTCCTCTCAGCCGTTTTCTCCACAATGCGACAATAATTTATAACAGCTTTGAAAAACCATGGAGAGAATATAGAGATATCTTCTGTCGATTGTTCGTCAGGAGCTGTAATAGGAATCTCGATAGGTGGAGGAACAAAAACTTCAGAAATTAGCGGGTCATCGGGATTATACTCCTCGACCCTAGCAGCCTTAAATTCCATGGTGAGCTAGAACCTTCCTCAACCTAATGCTTACCTTTAAGCTTATGCCTTTCCTACTCCATAGATTCTTTAATTAGATGCCTTCCTTCTGCTAGACGCTTAGGTTCCTCACCTTGAGATAAGTTCACATGAGCTGGTCCTCATCAATAGCCTCAACCTGTAAACGTTGCTTTTCACCTTCAACAATTTGGTCCTATACCTCGACCAAAGTGGTAGGATAGTTCTTGATCTATGAGACGTCTCGGGTTCGAATCACTAGAGCAAAAAAGTCTATCAGCAACTCACTGAATTCTTCTATCTCATGTTCAACCGTGCAAAATTTAGCGTTAGCATCGAAAGTAGACTTAAGGGCCGTATCGGCATGTCCTTCAACAAGAACTACTCTTTCCTCGGCTTAAACTAGCTGGGCTTTCAAACTTGCTATTTCTTTTTCCCAAACAACTTTTTCCTCGGTAAGGCGATCACGTGAGAATTTCAACTCGGTGTTAGTTGATATGAGGTCCTCAATCTGTTTTCTTATGGTTGTACCACTACAAGAAATATGTTTATTCACAGCGTTGAAAAAACGCTGTTATAGCCTTTAATAGCGTTTTGATGAACGCTGTCTAACAACATGCTATTATAAGTCCCTGGGTATATCACAACGTTTTCAAAAATGTTGTAGAAAATTGACATATTACAACGTTTCAAATGGTGTTGTCCTTATGTTTATACGGTGTTTTATATTGTTCCAGAAATGTTGTTATCTTCCCTTTTCTACAGCTTTTAGCCACATATCACAACATTTCAAAGTTTACAAATTCTTTGCATCACAACGTTTTGCCACACACAGCGTTTCTGGAAGTTTACATGTTCATTACTATCACAACGTTTTGCCACATATCACAACATGTACATATTATGGTATCAAAATATTCATGCACAAACATATCAACAACATGTAAATATATATCAACCAACTAATTATATAACACAATATTCATACACAAAGACACAACAATAAACAAACTTTACATAATTTCCATAAAAAATAACACCATAAACTAAGTTTACACAATATCCGTCGAACAAAGTCACGATATCTAAAAATAAAACAAAATTTCCATAAAAAATTTTATGGCTTCATTCCAATAAATAAAAATCACATTTTTATTTCTACTTCCTATATTTTTACTTCATAAAAACCATATTTTTACTACTGTTTTATATAGTTTTAAAAATTATGTTTTTATAACTAAACTATATATGCAAAATCCTATTTTCATACATCGTTATATATATATATATATATACCAAAATTTTATGCAACGATATTCATAAATAAAAGAATCACATCTTCATAACGCTATATGTGAATTAAAAATAACATATTTAATTTAGAACAAGGTTGTTTTATTTAAAAAAAAAAAATCATATTTTTAAACTGTTCTTTGTATTTCAAAGACATATGATATTTTCAAAAACAAATGCTATTTATATTTTCAAAATCAAATCATATTTTCAAAATAAAGTTTTATCTTTCTTTCTTTTCTTTTTCTTCAAAACAAAGTTATAACGTTATCTATATGTATAAAAATCATATATTAGTTATAAAATTATTTCTATAAAAACATCATTTTTATTTAGAGTATTTCACATATAAAACTGAAAAATAAAATACATTCAAGAAAATAACGTTATTAACAACATAAAGAAAGTGTTACCTTTCTTTCTTTTTTCCTGGAACAGAAAACCCGTTCCTGTTCAAATCGTTCGACGCCTAGGGTTGGCTATCGCCGCCCCCACGACCGCCTGCGCCTCGATCAGAGGCCACCACGCTATCCATCTCCGCGCCGCACGCCATCTGCCCCCACCCCCTCTAGTTTGACGGTCTCTGAAGCGCCAGAAATGGCCTCGAATGGCGTGCAATTGGGGGGCGTTCTCGATCGTACAGATGCACGATGATGGATAAGAGGGGTATGGATTGGAAGAGGGTGCGAAGCTCTACCAAATCCTCTATAGAACCGGGGTTCCATATTGCGTGAGGAAGGAGAAAAAGGAATGGGAAGGATCGAGCGTTTTCTGCTTTATAATGGTGAAGAGCGGGGGGGTGGGAGGTTTGACCGCGAATGGCATTTTGACTAGGATTTGACCAGGAAAGGGGTTACTTATAATAATTTATATTATTATTTAATTCATATTTTAGTTGTTTGACACTACGAACCCCAAATCAAACCCAACAACTATCGCCCCTAGCTAATTACCCCCATCCGAACACAATGGGACATGTTTTGTATCCCAATTCGTTTGTTACGATCAGTTTCTATCAAATTCAAAATATAAAGATAGTATATATTGAATTTGAATGTACATTTTAATTTACCTGGGCCACATACTGACTCTAAAAATTTCAGAAAAATTATTTCTAGCTTCGTATTGACGATACGGTCCTAACAAAACTAATTTCATCAAATTCTGAGACCGTTTGAAAAATGACCATTTTCCAGTCGATCGAAATTGACTGAAACTGTCAAAACACGTTTAACTTCGCCACGCTCACATATTAATTCAGAAAATTATGAATTTTGAAACCTAGCAATAACTTGACATCACGGATCCAACAAAAGTGGTATCATCGAAAACAAAGGTCGTTTGCAAAATTTCCATTTTTAAGGGCCAAAATTCCATAGCGACTATTCTAAATTTTCAACTGGGCATATCTTTTTATTCCCGCTATGAAATTTCAATTTTTCTGATTCGTTGGAAAGATAATCTCAAATAGATTCTAATATTTTTGGTTTCACTAAAATTCGGTTTATTTTGAATCATGTACATTTATTTGAAATCGAATTTTCAAACTACCGCGCCATTTTCAATTCCTTTTATAATTAAAATAAAATATTTATATTCTAACGACGATTCAAATAAATATATACGTTCTAGTTCTATTCAAAATAAATTTCTCGTCGTTATTATTTAAAATAATTCATTTTAAATATTCAAAATTCACTAAAATTGCCAAAATAAAAATTTTAAATTGGCCCGAATTTTCGGGTTATTACATCTATTTAATTTTTTTTATAAATCTTAGTTAATTTACTACTATTATTGTTATTATTACTATAGAAGTTTACTTATGTTTTGTATTTTTAGGTACTTTGTTAATCCTACATGAATGCCATGAACATGTTGTGTGATGAATATAATTACTTACAAAAAATATGCAGAAGAATCGTCATCATCGTCGTCATTGGAAAAGCTCAAGGCATGTCTAATTAACAAAAGGGCCATAAGCTGCACAAGAAATACAAGTAATAAGTTGACATTGCATAAAATCAATCGGTCGATAGAAGGAAAACTAGAAAGAACAACAAATTTCAGACGTCTGAACCTATTTTCAGATGTCTGACTTGGTTCAGACGTCTGAAAATTGGTTTCAGACATCTAAAATGGATTTCGGCCAATGCCTTGAGACCATTTCAGACGTCTGAAAATGTTCTCGGGCAAATAATTGTGCTAACAAAATAAAAGAGCAAAATTACGCGATCAAACTTCAAAACCAGACGTCTGGATTCATAAAGGAGCCGTCTGAAAATTGATTCGGTTAAAATAAAAAACAAACGTTTGAATTTTAGCCTAACAATATTGATAATAGTTGATGCTCAGTTTTGTACCAAAACCGAGAGAATTTGAGTCAACATGATAAGGATAGACTACATGATCATCAAAATAAACTTCCATGGTTATGTTGATGATCATGGTCTTGATTGGAATTCATTTCCCGAGAAGTAAAGCAATAGGATAAGTAAGGAAATAAGTTCACCTCTCACTAGAAAATAAGGAAATAATTCCTAAGCCTAGTGCAATTCACCACCGTGGTGCACAACATCATGTAGGGAGAGCTGAATAGCAAAAAAATTAAACAATTATAATCGATAAGCAAACGAACTAAGCTCAACCAAGTAATTTCCTAAAGAAACTGAATAAAGTTGTAAAAATGCAGATAAATTAACCAGTTGTCCGTCTGCATATCCTTTTATGTCCTTTTCCCTTGTCATATCTTTTTCTGCATCTCCTATGGCCGCAACCATCCACAACAGAGTTGCCACTTGCAGCATGGTTTGAAATGAAACAAAAAGCTAGATATCAAACCTATTCAAGTATATTACTAATAACTATATCAGCAGGCTTATGGTATAGAGAAAAAAAACCTGACAGTCAATAATTGCAACCAGACAAGTGCCAAAATGAACAAAAAATATAAGTGAAAATTTACTAACCCGTCATATGAGGAAATGTAGCAGGCAGGGGAGAAAACCCCATTTGCGGTGATTGAGCAGGCATGCCAGCTTGTGTAAACATGTACGGAGCAACTGTTACGAGTTTTGTTTTCCAATGCTTTGTTAACTTCGGTTTATTATGAGCGCTTAATCTAAAATAAGACTCTATTTTTGAAAGGACCCGTTACTTTCCCGTGAAGGAAAGAGCGAATACTTTGAGAACAGGACAAATCAGAACGCAAACAGAAGAACATTTCATTGTTTATTACAACAATTCCATCAGAATACAAGAATATACAGAGTATAAATGAATAAATTACATTCGATAATTATCAGAGATTACAATAAATTACATAGCAGCGGAAAATAATACAAAGCACAACTGAAGGTGATATACGGATACAGAGCTTTCCGAATATCATTCCAGCCGTAAACCAGGATCCTGTGAATATAAATCTGCAAAACCAAAACTACTAGCTGCCCGTGTCGAAAATAGGGGCACCTAGAGTTTAAGTTAAAACAATAAACTCCAGGTCAGTCATGTGACTGGTGTGAGAACTAAAACAGTTATTTAAAACTTTTCTTTAAAAGAGAGTAATTCAAGGGACCACGCCGTATAACATGGAACCGGTTTCCTCCCAAGAACACCAGTGCATAGAGAAGACAACGCAATGCTTTTTCGAAAAATGAAGCTATTATAAGACCCAGGTCCCATCCCACAATGCAACGCAAGCCGGAGGATTGGGTTTTCCCTTATAATAGCCAAACATGCTTGGTACGTTTAAAACAAATCATTTGATACTATTATAAGTGTATAGTGTCAAAATAATTTCAATCATAAATATCAATCCTAGGCGGCATAGGTACATGTCGCCATAATAGGCTCTACAAATAAAACCACAATATCTCGTATGGGAAATTGGATTTCCGTCATGAGTCGAGGAAAGGGGCAAGCTCCTCTCCGCTTTCGACACACTCTAGCAAATGTCTCAGGACTACACACTCTGGGCAATCCTTGGATCTTCAGGGCCGGTCCTCTCTTACGTTTGAGGATTAGTTATTCCTGAACACACGTTTCCCGGTCCTTACAGACCTAAAATCGAGGCGCCTCATCCAACAACCACATAGGTGAAAAGTATATAAATGTCAGGGCTGGTAAGTCACTGACACCACCAAAGCTAGAAAGAAACGTCGTGCTCTCCCCGTAGTCACTATCCCGTTTTTGACTCATACCGAGGTGTGAGACTCGCGAGTTCACGTTATACACAAAGCTGCCACATAGGCCGTGATTTGATCATCAACCACAAGACTTTGCTTTTCAACAGAAGCCTTGATCCATGCAACTCAGCGTGCCACACAGGCAATTCATGCCATGCGATTGATATTTATCGATATATAACCTCTAAGCTCGTACGTCACAGAGAAGGGCGTTAAGCAAGAGAATAAATTCTCCGCCGCCAAACAGATATATATTTAACAGAACTCAATCAACACAGAATAAAATCCAATGTCAGACATATAATCCATTTACAAGTTCGTTTTGGGTCTGAACGAAACCGGAGGCACTTTCCTCGCATATCCATCGATCTCCAAGTACGTATGGACGACCACCAACTGATTCCCTCATCTTGGGTGTACAGCCCAATCAAGATCATCCGTAGTCACCCAAACTATGTGAAGACTTCTGGTCTTTAACCACCGTCATCATCTTCGACTTATCGTCGAATCGGTTATTCAGAATGGGTATAAACCCGGCCTTTCCGAACAACCCGCGTATATTATAAACAAATGTTACACAAACACAACATACGCCTCATTCCAATTCATTAGTCACTAACTGCAAATCAGTAAGAGAGCAATTCCCCAAATATTAGCCCCGAAGGCCGAAACCAATATCAAATCAATACCCAGAAAACCATTCTTCTTAACTAACCTCCAGCTAGTTTCTAAATTTCCTATTCTTAGGGAAAGGTTCCCATTAATTTTATCAAAGATAAATTCTTTAAAATTTATTCTTTAATCTTCCTTTGTATGTGATATCAAACCAAATTATGGTTTTTCAAACTAGACGGGATTAGCGAACCACACCGAAGTAATTATTTATTTTATTTCCCAATCCCAACCTATTCATCCCATGAAGCAAAACTGGTAATACTCCATATCTAATACCACGGTGTTATCGGTAAAATTAATTACCATTCCACGTTCAAATCTAATTAAAGATTTAACTATCGCTTTGGAGCAAAACTGGTGATACTCCATTCTCGCTCACTTTCCAAATTTGATAATTTTCATTATCAATTCATATTTCAATCTAATTACAGATTCATTAAGACTCCTTTTTCTGGGTTAAAGAACTAATGCCATTTAAAACACAGTTCACGATAAACCCAAATCACATTCTAATTATTATCGGGTTAAAGAACAATGTTATTTAAAACACCGTTCACGATAAACCCACAAATCAATTCTATTTAAAACCCATTTCAAATCCAATTTATTTATTTAAAAATAAACGGGTTTAATTTTAGTTCAAAACTAGTTCATTTCGATAAAAATCTATTTTTATCTTTTCAAATATGGAGTTTTCATCCCAATTTTTCCCAAATCATTTCTTATGATTTTACACAAATTATTACTATTTTTAATAATTTTATCAAGGCCCGTACAATCGATTTCCATCAACGGCCATCGAACTACACTTACAGCGACCTTTTCCAAATTTGATTTGGATGTATCTCCAAATCCAACTGTTAGATTTCAAATTTATAATGTTCATTAGAAAGCTCTTTTCGATACGAACTCAAGGTTCCGGTTTTAGGAGAATCCGACGGTCGGATCTCCCGTAATGTCCGTTCGAAATAAATGGTCGAAATTCATGAACTGCCGCGGCGCAGTGCGTTCTATTCAGGCCATTATATATATATATATATATATATATATATATATATATATATATATATATATATATATAATATTTCGTCGATTTCTTTTTAAAACGAATTTTATAAATAGTTTTAAATTCTTTTCAAAAACAATTTCAACTACCATTTCAAATTCAAATCAAAATTAAATTCTTCCTTATAAATTCGTTTTAAATCCATTTCAATTTAATTTAAATTTCGATTCAATTTGAATTCATTTCAAATCGATTTTTATTCTATTTCAATTCATTTTCAATTTAGTTCGAATTCGTTTTATATTCAATTTAATTCGAATTCGTTTTCTATTCAATTCAATTCGAATTCGTTTTCTATTCAATTTAATTACAAAAACGAATTTAATTGATATAAATATCGTTCGCGTCAAAATAGCGCATCTCTAATCAACACGGCTTTGTATATTTCAATAATTCCGTTATTCTATTCCACAAATGAATATTTATCCTATTCAATACATGAATCTATATTCTTGTCAACACATGACTAATCTCAACGGATGAGTACTGTCCACGTGTGACTATTTTTGTTATTTAATATATTTTATAAAAATTATGGTATCTTTCGTTTGATTTCAAATCATACTCCAGCCGTAAATTAGTAAGAGAACGATTCCCTGTATATTAACCCCGAAGGCCGAAACCAACATCAGATCAATATCCAGGAGACCACTCATCTTATCTATTTTCCAGTTAGTTTCTAATTTTATATATGATAAAGATGTAAATTTTATTGTTAAAATATTTCGTTCAACACATGACTAATCTCAACGGATGAGTACGATCAACACATGATCCTTTTCTTTATAATATAAAGATGTAAATTTTATTGTTAAAATATTTCGTTCAACACATGACTAATCTCAACGGATGAGTACGGTCAACACATGAACCTTTATTTTATAATATACTTTATTTTCTAAATTGGAATGAGGCCCAATCAATCACCATATAGCGTTAACTATATGGATTCCATACAACACATGTATATAATAGCAACGATAAATAATCAACCATCATCCAAAGTGCACTACACTGTATAAGCATCAAATATAGATATCTAACGCTTATAACAGCTTGTCGATCCATCGATCGACATACAACTAATTATTGGGATTAGTGTATGCCGTATTTTATCCCAATACCCGTGTGGGGTTTCAAACAATCAAACGCAGATTTTATTTGTGCAGTTGGGCGATGTGTAAAATTTATCGTCCCAATCAATGTCATTCAAATAGGTGTACATTAACAAACCGTCCGGTTTGTAAATGAATATTTATTTATTCACATTCACGTTAAAAATTATATTTTTAACGACCAAATTATTTTATTCAACCTATGAATATTCTATTCGCTTCATTTATTAAATAAAATGATATCTTTACTTTTCTAACTTATTTTAGAAAATTTCGGCGGCATAACGGCACGATAGTAGAAACGGGACAAGGCCTGGCCTTATCCCCGGTCTAGCGATGGCCCACGTCATACAGATATCAATCAAATCAATTTCATTATTCACACCACAAAATTTCAACAAATATTCTAATTAATCACCAAACAACCAAACAAACAAGTCCATGGTCTGTGGACCGTGGTGTCGGGTGCTACTAAACACCGTCTGCATCCTAGTATATATTATAATATAACTAGAAAAAGAAAATTTAAAAGGTGAGAAGTTCTCACCGAGGGATCCACTCCTCCAGTGTTATTTCTGAATATCTGGATTTTGCCCGTACTTTCAACATACTCTTTGTAACACTGTTCACATATAAAATCACATTCTTATTATTCAGTCTTATTTATAAAAATCCTATTTTTACATCGCCACTTCGTATATAAAAATCATATTTTTATATCGTTATATATATAACAAAAATCACATTTTTATTATATCGCTACATATACAAAGATCAAATTTTTACTTCGCTACATATAGATAAAAATTCTATTTTTACATCGTTATTCTCTATATAAAGATTTCGCCTTTTCAAATATAAAGATTATATTTTTATATTCTCTATAATATAGAAGTTTTATTTTCAATACACTACTTATATAAAAATAGTATTTTTATATCTTCTACTATATAAAGGTCATATTTTTAATACTCTACACAAGTAAAAATCATATTTTTGATTCACTACATATATAAAGATCAAATTTTTTAATACTTCTATAATGTAAAAATTATATTTTTATTATCTATATCTATAAATAAAAATCGTATTTTTATTTTACTTCTCATATAATAAAAATCTCGCCTTTCACCATTTAAAAATCGAACATTTCTTTACATTAAAAATCAAATCTTTTAGTGTTTAAAAATCTAACCTTTTCTATTACGTAAATAATAAAACTGACTTTATTCTATCATATATTAAAACTGATTTTTAAGACTGAAAATTGATTTTAAAATTGATTTTAAAACTGAAACTGATTTTAAAATTGATTTTAAAACTGAAACTGATTTTAAAATTGTGGTATAAAAGAAAACAAACTTACTCACTTTTAAATCGCTCGAAGGTTGCTGCGTCGGAGCTGGAAGGTAGGGGTCTGCAGCGTCGGTCTTCAACGTGGGGGGGGGGGGGGGCTCATGTCTAGACGGGGAGGAAGGGTTGCGGGTTTCGTGAGGAGGAGAGAGGGAAGCAAGGAGGGGGTGGCGATCGCGGAAGGGGCGTGCGTATGATGGCGGAGGGAAGGAGGGCGGCGACGAGGCTGTGGGAAAGGGGGGGAGAGGATCGAGCTCGAATAGGAGAGGAGGGGAAGCTGGAGGAGGAAGAGAAGGGGAAGGTGAAGCGCGAGGGGGGGGTCTGAGGAGAGATAAGGGGAGAGAGAGAAGAGCGGGGTTTAATTATTTTAATATTTTAAATTTCTAAAATGTTGACTTTTTATTTCGAACATGAAACAAGACCCACCGCCTGTCATCCACAGCGTTTTACCCCCATTCCGAACACAATGGGATATGTATTGTAGGCTGATTCGATCGTTTCGATCAGTTTTCGTCAAAATCAACATATAACTCTATATATTGAATTTGAACGCGCATTTCATTTTACCGGGGCCACATACTAACTCGAAAATTCCAGAAAAATATTTTCTAGCTTCGTATTGACGATACGGTCCTAACAAAAATAATTTCGTCGAATTCTGAGACCGTTGGAAAAATGACCATTTTCCAGTCAATTAAAATCAATTAAAACTGGTCAAACGCATTTTCCTTTGCCACGCTCACATATTGATTCGAAAAATTATGAAATTTGGAATCTAGCAATAACTTGACATAACGGATCCAACAAAAGTGGTTTCGTCGAAATTCGAGGTCGTTTGCAAAATTTCCATTTTTAAGGGTCTGAATTCCATAACGACTATATAGAATTTTCAACTGGACATATCTTTTGATTCCCGCTATGAAATTTCGATTTTTTGGATTCGTTGGAAAGATATTATCAATTAGATTCAAAGATTTTTGGTTTCGCTAAAATCCGGTTTGTTTTGCATCCGGTACGTTCAATTGAAGTTTGAAATCGAATTATCGAACTACCGCGCCATTTTCAATTCCTTTTATAATTATAAATAATTATTTATATTCTAACGACGACGTATATAAATATATACGTTCTATTTATATTCAAAATAAATTTCCTGTCGATATTATCTAAAATAATTCATTTTAAATATGCAAAATTCATTAAAATTGCCAGAATACAAATTTTAAACTGGCTCGCATTTCCGGGTTATTACAATTTTTTCATTTTCCATTTTAGTTTTGGTAATCTAACTCATCATGTTGCAAGGATTGCCAGCACTAACAGCACGAAGAAGTCTTACCCTACTCTCAAATTTTGCTTCTATGGAAAGCTACAATAGGACTGTAATGCTAATATGAAAGCCTAAATCAAACACTTTGTACTTTCAGAATTTA
Organism: Allium sativum; assembly: GCA_030737875.1. Lineage (NCBI taxonomy): Eukaryota > Viridiplantae > Streptophyta > Magnoliopsida > Asparagales > Amaryllidaceae > Allium > Allium sativum. The sequence continues at coordinate 473,585,255 of CM060925.1, forward strand.
AATACCAGTCAACGGCATATACAATTATATTTAAGTTTGCAAATAAGGGAAATAAGGATTTTGTCTCGGATTTAAATGGTTTCTCAGGCTTCCAGAACAAGGCAGCAAAGAGGGTATTCCTACCTTGCCATCACAAATTAGGTGTGCTTTTATACCAATTTTTATCTACACTATGTATCCATAAAATCAATTAAGCCTTTAAGCACTCATATCAATCCATATATATAATTTAAGGCAGATGTATGTAGCAAAAATTCCTGGATGTGAGTCCAAATCTAATAGTTCTGAGAAAGTTAAATAAGAATGACTGGATCAGCGGTTTACTAAGCAAGCAATGGTCTTGGCATGCGGCAAATTATATAGGTCCGGTTCAAACCAGATATGGACATCGAAAATGGTTATCGGCAAACAGGGTATATCGTACAATAGATGCAACAAACAGGGTATATCAAAAATGGTTATCAAAAATGGCTATGGCAAGAAAGTTGGTACCTTAGATGTTAGGCATAGATGCGGAATCAAGTTCCCAGTAACCATGCAGTGCACCACCCACACGATCGGTTAGCTTAATAGTAGGAATTTCATGAGAAAACCTCGGACAACACCTCGGTATTTCAGGCCTTAGATTCTATAACATATTTCATAATATCATTTCATAGTCAAGGAAGTTTCTAAAAAAAATAGAGAAAAAAAAGTTTTGGCATGTAAACTCTAGGAGAATATGAATTTGTCAGACACATACTCTTAAGTACTTATACATTCCACGCCATTTCGTTCTAGATTTTCTCCCATTTATATTTGAAATGCCTTGAAATGGTTTTGCAATACTCGCAATTGTAACGGTTTAGGACAGTCAATATGTACCTATTGAACGACCGTAGACGTAATTTCCGAGAAGCTATGGTCAGGATAAGGCATGTCACAACAATAAATCTCCGCTATGCATATGCCAAAACTATACACATCACATTTTCTATTGTAAGGTTTTCCATTCAGCACCTGCAGTTATCTTAAAATGTATGATTTACAGGAGAAAAAAAAAGATAATACATTGGTGGTAGAAATTCTCCTGGTATAACATAATACCTCGGGAGCCATGTAGCCAAGTGTGCCAGTCTCACCAGTCGTGTCACTTGGATTTAGAGCTTCAATCCGTGCAACATCAAAATCGACTATTTTTACAGTTCTTGACTTGTCTAAAAGCATGTTCTTGGTTTTCACATCTCTTTGCACAATTTTCTTGGAATGAAGATAACTCAACCTGAAATAAATTTCAAAGTTTTTACTCTTTGTAATATACATGGTCCAGGAACATAAATATGTATATTGCTAATGCTCCAAACTCTGTAAGAAGTTGCAAAGTTTTTACTCTTTGTATAGTGTGCATCTAGCGACCACGTCCTTAAGTTGGCAATGCTCCAAACTCTGGTTATACTGATTATATGATAGGCCGAAGATGTTCAAATGAGATGAGAGTGAGGATATGCCAGACTTGATGGTGCATATAGCAAGCTCGTGTGAATGGCATATGAAAAGTGTTGGCAAATAAATGCAAAGTTATACAAAGAATGACTATACTGATTATATAATAGGCAAAAAACTCAGACAAGGTAAACAATTTACAATTAATTAAATTTGATGTAGTCATATGAACTTTGAACTTACTTCGGCAATATAAGGCCATAGCTTGCTCAGTTGCTTATTTAACCACTTCATCTGCACCATCAAAAAGGGATTTTTACTTGGATTTCTATTTACTTTTTTGTTTTCTATTTTGTTTTTTGATGAAAGAGTGATCCTCTAAATGAGGATAGCACCAACACAGCCATAACTCTAGAAGAATGAGGTATGCCATAAGAGTTATACTGGACAAACAAGCAGGTTAAATTGTATACAGTGTTGATCCGAACTATAAAAGAAGTGTTACGCATAACACATACAAATACATTGTCATAAAGAATGCCAAAAAAGGATATGCCAAAACTTTAAAAATGAATAACTTACCTGTTCAAATGCAGGAAATGAAATCCGCTCAGGAGAGTTACTACCACATAGCTTCTTCAAATCTTCTCGGCTAAGCAAAGATAAATTTTTAATATCAACAGCCTTATACAAAAGAAAGTTGCACTCTTAACATATAAAACATAGAACCAACGAAACAATGAGAGTCTAAATGCAACCTAGTACTGCTAAGGTACCCGTGGAAAGAGAATACAATATATAACAACCAAAAAGAGAAAAGTCTCATCTGGTTATGCATTCCACACCTGATTTTTGTGTATGTTGTCCGTGTGTGTGCGTGTGTGATTAAACTAGAATGGTATTCTGAACCACTAATAAACTCAAAGCTAATTAGATTTAGTAATATCCTTAAATGCAAAATTGTTTTTGTAATGTATTATATTCTTATAACACTGCCCATTATTTGAGTGCAGGTTATAATCAGTAATGGATAATATGTTGATTGAACGTTTCTAAACTTAACATCTGAAATTTGAATTGCTATCAAACTTAAAACATGGTTGACAGTCGACTAAGTCCATCTTGGACAAGCGATACATTATCATAATAGCATGTCCAACACTGTATCAACATGAATAGGTGGAGCAACCTCTTTATATGCTATATCACAGGTCCTTGTTCATTTGACATAAGTGGAAGCCATATAATTTTCATCAAGTAACCATGACTGTATCAAATAGCTCAAGCTAGGCTCACTGATTGGCTCTATTACAATATGTCGCAACAAATCAGTCCAACGTATACAAGTACATGAACAAACCATGCACAAGGACGATATGCATAACATACAGTCCAGAACACAAAGGGGGTATACAACACTAGAATGTATTTTTTATGCAATTAACGCTAGCTTCTGATTTTCTGCTTTACTTCTGAGACTTTTGTTAAGACTCAAGCCTATAATTACATAAAACCAAAAGCGAAAGTCTAGAACACAAAGGGTGCAACTCTAGAACAAACTGAAGATCAAAACAATAACCATGTACATCTGAAACAAAGTTGATCAGGGCTGGTCAACACAACAGGTGTAACAAGACCATCAAACCTCTATTCAGGCAAACATAAGTGGTAAAATTGCCACAGAGTGCTATGGACATCAATAAAGTGAAAACATAGTGATTTAAAACTCTAAATCAAACCTCAAACTTCAAACAACAACTGAAACTGGATCAAATTTTAAGAATACAGTCAGTACGGTCATGTGGATCAAACTCAAGCCTCACAATTACAAGTCAAACTGACATAGTGGTCAAGCAAGAAGACATGTACCCAACAGCTCCAATATGTTTAGTTAAGCTCAAACAAGTGATCCATTTGCACATATGATGCAACACAACAACACTTAAATTTCAATCTAAACATATCCAGACAAGTAACAGAAATACAAGAGTGCATAAGTAGTGAAATTGACATAAGGGAAAGAGCACAACAGTAATAGAGCTGAAAATGAAATGGAAGTTCAAACTGAGCACAGCAGTAAGAGCTCAGTAGTTTTGCAAACTTCCTAACTGGGCATGCTTTAGAAGAGACCTCTGCCTCAGCTTCATCTTTGCAAATCTACAAGACCGAGAAAACAATAAATGAGAAACTAGAAACAAATCCCAACAATATTACTATGTGTATGCGAAGAAGAGACCAGCTGGACGAAAAGCATTTGTGTCTTTTTATGAGTTAAATCTATAAAATCGAAACTGAAACTGAATTAGAAGCAAATCCCAACAAAATTTCTTCCTCTGCTCAGTTTAGGGAAATTGAAACTGAAATCGACGTGAAGATCAATTGAAATCGCGAAAGATGACGGACGATGAGATTTTTGGTGTTGGATTTTAAAATCAACATATGGAAGGTGGAAATCTAAAAGTGAAATGAATACCGCGTAAAAAGATAAAAGGGAAAGTGAATTTCATTTTTCTCGGCCAGTAAATGAGATCGCGGGAAATTAAGTAAAAACTATGTTTTGAGTGGCGGGCAAAATGGAATTATCTTTTTCTCAGCATTTTGCTCTATAGGAAACACTGTTGATGATGTATTCTACAACATTCAGCCCAAAATGCTGTCTTTTAGTGTTGTAGATAGACACTTTTCTTGTAGTGTATGCTCCTTGCTATTTGAGTCGAGCTCAATGTGGAAACGTCTCTCTGTGTCCTCGAATTGCTTCTTGAAATTTTCTGCATCCCGCCGAGCCAAGGCAAGATGAGCTTGAGTATCTTCTAGTTCTTTCTCGGCCTTGTCCCTGGCCTTGATATCGTATTCAGCCTTTTCTTTAGCATCATCCACATCCACTTCAACATGGCGGATGATCTCAGAAAGCTTCTTGGCATTCTTCTTCATTCCTTTGTACTATTTAGCCACGAAACCTACCCAGTCCATGACCTCTGTTTCCCAATTATCAGGCACCGGTTCAAGATCTAGGAAAAAGTGCATACTTTCGAAGTAGGTATCAGGGAACTGCTCTCACAAACATTTCAGCTTTTCCTAATTTTCAGTAGTAAGAACTACCAACTGTGTAGTGGTAATGTCGATGTTACGTTGACTGGAAGGGATAAGAGCTTTCTTTCCCTTTTCCAACTCTTTGCTTGGGTCCTTATGCTTTTTTATTTGGCCCCATAATGCTTTTTGATAGACTTCTCCTAAGGGTGGACATTCTTCGAAGGGATCAGAGCTTTAGGCAGCTATTTGCCTCCCTCAAGCTGAGCTTGATGACTATGATGCTTTTCAATATCTTACCTCAGGGGAGAACGAGAACGCAAAGGATGAGGTTGGTGGGAATCATTGTGCTTCCTACTATCTCTCCCGCAACTGTCACTGTGGTCATGCTCGACAATAGGATTGAATTTGGGTGTGTATTCACGAAGATGCCAATGAGAATAGCGATGATGAGTCATTTTTCCTGCTAAAATAACAAACAAGTATAAGAATTATGGGTCAATACAGCATATAAGAGTCATAATATGTGGTGCATGTGGTGTGTGTCTCTTATGTGATCCCTCCCAAAGGACCAGGGCCTGGAGCTAGGCCTATCTATGCAGTATCTCCTTCCTTAGTAGATTCTTCCTCAGAAGTAGAAAAGAATGACCCCGTTCAAATATCCTTAGAAGTGTCAATATCATATGGCAAAGGAAGCTTGGCTAAACCTCTAAATATTTGTTCTTCCGTTTGTAAGTCACGAGTTGGAGGCTTAGTCGGTGGAGGTATTTGTGGAGAGGGCTGCCTTTCGAGAATGGAAGCACCTTTTGGTTCGTCAGAACTTCGCCTCCGGTATACACATTCAGATCTTCATTATCTTGGACACTCATCGACAATGGACTTTGGGAAACTCAGTGGATGTTCTAATTTCTGCGATCACCTGCCCCTCGATTGGGGGCATGCTACTAGATTCTCCAAGAACGGGGACTATAGGAGCATCAGCGGGGGGTACATACTTGTAGGGTTTGCCTCCGTGACCGAGGCCTTGTTTTATATCAAGAAGCTGATATTTATGAAGGTTCTCATCAATTACGTATTTCACGATCCTAAGAAATTCGGACTTGCTTTCCCTTCGGGTCAAACGATCTTCGTATATTTCGCCCTTTTTGCTTCTTGGGATTGGGAAATGTAAAAAGAAAAGAGATATTAGTGCATTTATTTATGCAGTTGAAGCAGACATTTAAGGATTTGAAACCTACTTGACTTCTGCCACCTCCTCACATACCCAGTCTGGTGCTTTATATAGAACCACTCAGATTTAGCATCGCCTAAATTGATGTGTCCATTAGTCAGAACTTTCTTAGTGGGGATAGACTCGGAGAAGACAAAAGACGGAGTCCCTATGGAATGATGTTTTAAGTGGAAGTAGAAGTTCATATCTTCATAAAAGAGCTTAGTATCGAGAATTTCTGCATATGTGATATACAGGTTATATAAAGTAGCATATGCATTGGGGTGAAGCTACATGAGAGAAATACGCATTCGTCTCAGAAAGTCGACGACGAGTGGATGAAATGAAGGAATATCGCCTATTGAACACATGAACTTATTGATGGCCATATAGCCTTCCAGAGCAGAATGGGGCCTATGCGTTTCCTCGCAACTTTAACGTCGTCCCATGGAATCCCATGCTTTAAGCATATTTCTTTAGCGTTATATCATCAAGCATGGAAGCTATGGATTCACTCGGATCGACTAACTCTACGACACTCTCAAACTCGCTGGGAGCATGATTATCTCCAATTCCACCTTCTTTTTCTTTTTCCTCGAGTGATGTACTTTCAAAGGATGGCGATCTTGTACCAATATCAGCTTCATATTTAGATCCGAAGTTATTCCAAACTGGGTCCGACCTGGGAGCACGTCAGTATTGTAATTACTTGAAGACTTTGGAGTTGTATTCTTATGTGGCAACCTTGTCAAGCATCTATCAGACATATCTATTGTTTTAATAAATTAACATCAAGCAGTAGAGTATAGTTCCCCGTAACCCCCCGTGTGTGCAAATGCTAGTGTGTGCCTGTGTGTGTAGTACTGAAAAAACAAAGTGTGGACTAAGCAAATAAATATGCAAGTCAGTCAACATGTGCTATTCGCGGTCATATTTTCTTCCAATATAGATTGATCTATTTGAAGGCTCTTACCTAACTATTCGTCAGTTTTTTTGGATTACGATTGATTCTTATTAAGGGTTAATTCATGTTGCTGAAACAGGCATAGTTATAAGCAAGAATTGGCTCGAAGATAAGCTGACTCATGTATTTTTGTGATCGGTTCGCAAATGTAGACCAGCTCATAAATGGAGTTCGATTCATGGTCAAGGATGGCTAAAAGAACAAGGCAAGGCTTGCGATCGAACATCATCTCAGACTACTAGGTCTGCTCATCACCTCTCTCTCGTTAAGATGTTCATGACCCAAATGCAATGCCTGCCCCATTCATAAAGGGTACGGCTCGTATATGAGAATGGGTTCGATTTGCCAGACCAGCTCGCATAGAAAGGCTGGTTCATATTCAAAGATTGGCTCACTTAATCAACGGATCGTGGATACCCCCCTCAGGACAAGGATGGGATCGGGTCGCTGAAACATGACCCAACCCGGTGCGTGTCTTCCCTCCACAACCCATCCTACCAAGGCACACCTCTTCTCCAATCTTCTCGCCTTCCATATCCATGAACATGTCCCTTACACGGTAGCTACTACGAACAATTCGTAGCTTACTACTAATTACGTATTTGTCATCTAGACTCCTCCATTTCATCCACCTAATCTGAACTTTCTCATCCAACAATCACCTCGCCCCTGCACACAAAAATGACTGACCCTCAATTCAACACCTGAGAGCAAGATTCATCGCTCATGATGGCGCTGATCTAGAGGAAACTAAGGATGAGGTTATATATAAAAAATAATAGAGATATGCTTGGGAAATGGTCCCTAATCAACTCGCAATTTGGATTAAGCCGAAAATAAATTATATCCCCTAATTACCTATTCGATTTGGATTCAAATCTGGAAGAATGAGTAAATTGTGAGCTAGGGTTTTGAATTTGGGAAACTAAATTTACAGCAGTGAAAAGTAAATAAAATAGGGGTAAAATCGTTCTTTATGAGAATACAACTGGGTCTTACAGCTCGATCAAGCTCAATGGTCAAACAGCTAAGTCTGTTCGGAAGTTTAAGGCTTTGATGACCCAAAATCTCTTGCTGGCTCAGTTTGACCGCATGATTCAGCCCACGAGCCTGGCCGAGGAAGCTGGGCTCCCACATAGAATGACTTACATGTTCGATCCAATACAAAAGCAGGTCGTTGGTCATCCATGCCATCGATTTGAAGGCAACAACCTCAATGCAATCTGAAGTTATTCAAAGTGATGCGCACTTACATGGATAAAAATTGACGAAGTGACAAGTCGGACAATTGAAATTTTCTTACACCTGAATAACCGCTTACGATCTAGCTCAAAGTTGTGAAGTCGAAAAACACAAGAGAAACAATAGGAAGCTTAGTTTTGTATTTAAACTTGCCCCAAAGAATTAGAAAGCATAATTTCATGAAATGAAGTGACCATACATATGGATGCGACTATTAACACTCGTTAGTTCAGAACAAATAGACTGGTTATTTCGAAGCACGTCTCATCCTTGATAAAACATACTTCGACGGGGCAAAATGTTGGCTAGCTTTTTGATCAAACCACCAAAAACTTAAACACCTATGATTAGATGGACAAAGATTCACACTCCTATAGGCTAAATATGAAGATCCTCTCTCAAGGAATGCAGTCTAAATGGGTCGGCTTATGACCATGAATCATGACCCAGTTCATGACCATGCGTCGCGACCCGGTTCGTAACCATGCATCACGACCCAGTTCGTGACCATGTATGATGACCTGGCTAGTGTATCAGGGTCCGACCCTGCGGCCAACACGGCTGTTTGACTCATTAAACCCACGTCTTCCACGAACCGAAGATCTTGGATCTAGTGACATGTGTCTACAAAGGCTACTCTGACCATTTCTCCACCCACTCACGAACCATTCCGAGATTCCCGGGATGGATGCCATGTGTCCTCACGAATCGCCTGTAGGAACTGCCTATAAATAGCCCAAGATTTGGCCTTTTGGGATCTTTTGGCAATTAAGAGCTCTGATTCCACCATTATCGTACTTTTTCCATTTCTAATTAGAAATATCTATAATTTGCTGAGTGAATTATAATAGTAAAAGTGAGATTGAGAGGAGATTGCAATTGTACTTGCATTCAATCATATAATCAAAATCATATAAAGTAGATGTAGGCTCATTAATGCTGAACCACTATAAAGCTTGCGTGTTTGTTGCATTTTATTTCATTTATAGGTATAATTCTCTGTGAATTCTATTTGTTGGGTGTTAGAACCATATTTTGGTCTAACAAGAATGTTATGGTTCAAATGCAACTACATGAATGCAATGGACATATGCAATTAAAAACAAAAATGAAATCATGACTTATTTCAGAAAAAGTTGCAACATAACAGTATACAATTGGAAATCAATCTATACTAAGTTTTGGTTCCTCAAGTCATCACAAATTTTCAATATAAATCAAGTGTTCAAAGGTTAAATCAACTCCTTACACATTTCTATGTTAATCAAGAGTCGAATAGAAATTCTGATGAAGGGGGATGGTAGAGGGTTGGCAAACGTAAGATCTCAACTGACCGAAGAACTGAAAGAAGAACCCATGCAATTTTGGGGAATAGATATGATAATCAAATGGAAAGTGCATATCCATAAAGCTTTAAAAGCGGAATGAGATCATGGGTAGAGGTTATTGTTGGTAATACACGTATTGACGGTAGAGTACAATTATTTCAAAATTTGAAGGATAGAGATGGTGAATTTGTAGATCTAAATGATCTAGTATTTAACGAAGCTGAGAATTAATGGAAGAGTTCAATTTACATTTATTTGGTTGGTAAAAGACCTTATTACATTCATCTAAATGCTTATATCAAAAGAGAATGGAAACCAACCGGTTCATGGAATGTTTTTGCGAGGGAAAATGAGTTTTACTTAATCAAATTTGAAAAAGAAGATGACTGTACTAAGTTTCTAAATGGTGGAGCTTGGTTTATGGATAGTTAATTGATTTTTACAAGGATATGGGAATCAAATCTTTGGTTATAACGTGATATGTTAGAAGTGCACCCAATTTGGATTAAATTTATGAATCTAGATTTGTCTCTTTTGGAATGAAAAGGGTATTAGCAAGCTTGCTAGTTTAATTGGTACCCCATTGAAAATGGATGAAAACACACAATGGTTAAAAAATTGAATTATGCTAGAGCGTTAGTAGAGATTAAAGCTTCTGACGAACGTAATAAGCAAATAAGGTCTAAAGATAAGCATGGGAAATTATATTTACATGATGTGGAGTATGAATACTACCGACCTGCTTGCAGCAAGTGCAACTGCTTTGGTCACACTAATGATCAGCATGGATCCACCACTAAACCTATGAAATAAGTTTGGAAAGACAAAACGAATAATAAATTAAACCAACGAAAAAATTACCACTGAATCCACCCCTAAAACTAACTGTACACCTATTTCTTTGGTGCAGATTATGGAGGAGGAAGAACACCAGAACCAGTTGCCTCTGGAGGAGCAAGTAGCTGATGAACTAACGGAGCAAGCTCACCATAGTCAGGTGGTGGAGGAGGCAAATGAGAAGGTACCTGAAACAATTGAGGGCATTATTAATGAAGTTAATTTAGAAAATGAGTCAGATGAACAAGAGATAGCAGATAGCAGTGGCAAAAAGTATACTAAACTAAATGAAAATATGAAAAACGGTTCTCTAGATTTGGAGATGGAAGTGGGTCTGCATATGAGGTGGTTGGGATTATTTCTAGAATTTTGAGAAGTAGATCTCAACCATCTAAATGTCCCTAATAAGTTGGAATGTGCGGGGTTTAAACAATGATACCCCTTGTTTAGACCTCCTTAATCTTAGAAGGAAGTTGCTTCCTTCTTTTATGGGTATTTTGGAGAATAATTTAAATGATGAAAATCTGAATTTCTTTAGACATGCTATGGGTGATGAATGGGATCTTGTGAATAATAATGAATTTTCAGAAAACGGAAGAATTTTTATTCTATGGAATAAGCTTGTTTGGAAATGCAATGTAATTGGCAAAGATGAACAACAAATAACTGTTAATTTGCTAAATATTAGGGGTCTTTCTTTGAATGTGTCATTTGTATATGCAGGTAACTTGGTTAATCAAAGAACCATTCTATGGAGTAAAGTTAATGATTTAGCAAAAAGGTTACAGGGTGCATGGTTAGTGATGGGTGATTTTAATGCTATTCTAAGACCTGATGAAATGAAAGGGGGTGCTATTATTAGACTATCATAGTTCCCTAAATTTAGTACCTGCATTGTCTAGTCTGGATTAGTGGAGTCTGTGCATTGTGGCTCGCAATATACATGGCGATATGGTGAGAGTAGAATGATTTTATGTAGGCTTGATAGAGTTCTTGTCAATTCGATCTACATCAATAAATTCGCTGACATGAAGATCAATGTACTTCCATCATCAACAAGTGATCACTGCCCAACTCATATCAATTTGATGTACACAAATGACAATCCCAAAGGGAAGCCTTTCAGATTTGCAAACAACCAGCTCTTTATTGAAGGATACACAGATATTTTTTTCTAGGAACTTAATTTTAATGAAATTTATTTGTATAACTTTGTTTGTTTCCTTAAAAATATAAAAAACAGGTTAAAGTTTTGGAATAAAACCAGGTCTAAGGAGGAGCATCAGATTATCAGCATTGAAAATTTACTTCCCGATATTTTGAAAAAGATGGATAAAGGGGATGCAACTGATGATATGTGACGGCCCGCCCCGCACCCGCCGACATTTCCAGTGAAAGTGCGTTGTGCCGATGTCCAACCAGCACGAGACGGTCGTCAAAGAAAGGAAAGGTAAGGAATTTGTACTAATAAGGAACCTGTAGAATGTCTCACAGCGCATGGAATAAAATATAATAATAACATACTTTGACATAAAACGGGTGAGACAGTGCATAAGCTGAAAACTAAACATCATAACAGCGGAATATCCGAATACAGCTTATGTTCCACAATCATTATTACAACTTTTGAAAACTGTCTCTAAAGCAAATAAGGAAGGTACACTACTAATGCCCAAAGTAGTGACCAACATCGACACAGGGAGGATATCTATATATATCATATGTGGGAGCTCCTGCTCGTCCCCGGTACAGCTACTCGTGCGTACTACCTAACCTGTCTCTAGTCTGCCCGTTTAAGAGCACCCAAAGTAATAAGAAGAGACATAAAATTCTGGGTCAGACAAAGGTCTGGTATGAGCGATAAGAAGCAGTACAGAATAATAACAGGTATACTAAACCATACCTGAACCTGTACCTGCAACCAAAGAGTTAGCACAACATACCGTACAATACTCTAAGGTGCCACTAACATATGGTGTAAGAAATACGGGGTGGGGGTGTGCATGTCACAATGATGTCAAACAATCAAGCAAAGCGAAGCATCCTCACATCTCTCACTCGGTGCGTAAAGCATACGATATCCACTGTCTTGATCACCTAAATCCTTGCTATGATCACTCTGCCCCATGGAGACATGGTGACACCACTGCATTGATCCATAGCCACTAGTCCTTGCTATGTCCACTCTGCCCCATGAAGTCATAACAACTCCACTGCACTGGCTCATAGCCTTGCTATGATCACTCTGCCATACGGAGTAATAACTACCCCACTGAACTGATCCGTAGCCTGACATCCAACTTGGTGGTGAATCAAAGTTATGGACGTCAATAACCCCATTAAACACGTCCCGCAACAATGCCCAACTCATGAAGTTAACTCGGTGGTTCCCAACTTGATCCTGAGTTCTACTTCCTATTTGGACATCCTTTGCATCTCAGGTTTTGGTCGAATTGGAGTTGGTCTTCAAAAGAGTCATCGCGTAAATGTATTAGCATACATCCGGTTCGGTTTGGTGGTTTTCTCTTGGTTCGGTTTGACATGCTTCATCTCTTGGTCATCCATTCGGTTCGGTTCAATCAACACCCCCCAGGTCAGTTCGGTTGTGGCACCCCACCTTCGGTTTGATTCGGCTTGCTCCACTACCTGGTCATCAATCTAGTTCGGTTCGATATATGGGGTTCTCCATGTCAAATCGGTTCGGTTCGGTGTTCCTGGTCCCTTGGTCCTTCGATCCGATCCCGCTCCCTAGCTCTAGTCCGATCCGATCCCCATGCCAAACTTTGGTCCGATCCCAGCCCCAACACAACGCAAATGGCCTTCCTTCTTGCCAAGTCTTCTCAGATTTCAAGTTTCGATCCGAATCAAATCCCTTTGCCCGGTCCCCTTATCCGATCCGAGCCCCATACCCGATCCGATCCAGTCCGAAACTCTGCACATTTCCTGTAACTTTTCCAGTGAATATTTTACGCCATATAACGGCGTTTTCGACCATTCTAACTCTTCTAATCAATCATAAAGTATACCATATAGTCATAGCAACATAGAACTAACATTAAACACCAAAATAATGAATTAACATGTAAAAACGGATCAAACATACCCAAAAACCCATATTTCCCTTAATCATGTTTAAGCATAACTAATGATATGACTAGCAAAACTTAACCAAATTAATCAAATTTTCTAATAGAGGCCTAAAACAATATTTCGAAATTTATAAATATTTTTCTAGAATTTAATCATGTATAATTTCACTAATTATCACTGATTACCCTTAATTAACCTTAATTAGTGTAAAAACAAGGCTAATCACTCAACTTAGCCAAACACAAACTATAGATCTGAAATGATCTCTGATATAGATCCAATCTATATGCGTTCCAACAGCTCTATTCCAAATTCTACGCTAATTCACCTTGGTTTGATGTAGATTAAGCCAATACTTGATTAAACGGTGATTTGGAGGTGTTTTAGATGTTGGAGGCCATTGCTAGGTTGAGAGGAATGATAAGTGGTGGCTGAAAAATTAGAAAAGGATGTTCTCTAAACCCTAACAGCCCTTAAATACTCCAAATCCCAAAATCCTCCACTGGGCCTAGCTGTTAATTACCCAATTAAGCTCAGTTAAGTTGTTTTTCACCTTCTAAACCTTGTTTCAGCCATATTTCCCAAATGTTAGGTCCGTTTGGCTAATGTGACCATTCAATGGAAAGGTAAACCATCATCCGGATCAAATGGGAGTGGTTTCAGGTCAAAACTCTTTTTCAATCAAAAGTTATTGTCGAAACAAGATCAGCTAGGGGAAAAATGGTCATTTAAAAATTGGCAAAAATCATGAACATGAGAAATGACCTCAATAGTCGTCTCCCAAAGTTACATGGCTATACGACCTCGTATGAGAAATAAATAAATATTCTACGATCCTTCGACGCGTAGAATGCGAGTCGTTGCATTCTCCCCCTTAAGAAATTTCATCCCCGAAATTCCTCAACCCAAAACATACAAAGGATCCCGCATGCCTACTAATCATTTACAAAACAATAAAGCATAAAAAACAGCACAACAAGCCTATCCTAGCATGCGGTTTACTAATAAGGGAGTAATATACCGATATAAAAACTTACTAGGCAAAGAGTTCTGGATACTTCCTCCTTATGTTCTCTTCTGTTTCCCAAGTACCGTCTTCCTCATCATCACCCCACTGAACTTTGACTAGTTTCACCTCCTTCCTTCGAAGCTGCTTCGTATCGTTCCCAACAATACGCATAGGCCTGCGGTTTCCAACCGCCTCGGGTTTAACCTCGATACCGTCCAACTGATCCGGTGAAATAGCCACGCTAGGGTCGTGCACAAACTTCCTTAACTGGGAAACATGAAATACATTATGAACTCCTGCCATCTTCTCTGGTAATTCAACTTTATATGCCAAATTCCCAGTTTGCTCGAGAACTGGGAATGGACCAACAAATCTTGGTGCTAACTTGCCTCTCCCGCCAAATCGAATCACGCTTTTTAACGAAAAAATCTTGACAAACACCAAGTCACCAATGGAGAATTTTAAATCTTTTCTCCTCTTATCAGCATAACACTTCTGTCTATCTTGAGCAGCCTTCATTCACTGTTGGATGACCTTAATCTTATCTGAAGTTTCTCTTATCACATCTGGTCCAAGCACAAACTTCTCACCAATTTCTAACCAACTTGATGATGAGTTACACGGTCTCCCATACAAAGCTTCAAATGGAGCCATACCAATACTGGACTGATAACTATTATTATATGCAAACTCTACTAGATGCAAATAGTCATCCCATAATCCACCAAAATCTAATATGCAAGCTCTCAAGAGATCTTCTAATATACGATTCACCCTCTCTGTTTGACCGTTGGTTTGAGGATGATACGCGGTACTGAGATGTAATTCTGATCCTAACACCTCTTGTAAGCTCTTCCAAAACCCACTAGTGAACAAGGGGTCTCGGTCACTCAGAATGCTTTTAGGTACTCCATGAAATCTCACTTCCCATTTCATATATAGCTAAGCTAACTTAGTTGCCGTTCTATTCGACTTGACGGGTATAAATCTTGCACTCTTGGTCAATCGGTCCACAATCACCCAAATGCTATCATGGCCCGATCTAGTCCTTGGTAACCCATCAATGAAATCCATTGAGACTTGTTCCCATTTCCATTCTAGAACTTCTAATGGTTGCAACAAACCACTAGGCTTCTTTTGCTCATCTTTAACTAGCTGGCAATTCATGCATTTGGATATAAACTTCCCAACGTCTCTTTTCATCCCTTCCCAGTAGTAGGTCTGCTTCATGTCTCGATACATCTTGTTACCACCAGGGTGTATAGTCATTTTTGAGTGATGGCATTCTCTAAGCACTTTCTCTCTCAATCCATTGCCATTGGGTACACCTAGTCTTCCAATTTTTCTAAGCCATCCATATTGATCAAGCCCATACTTGTTCATCTCTTCGTCGATTTCCATTTCTAACTTTGATATGATTTCCAATAGGTTAGGATCTTCCCTCTGGCTGGAACCAATCTGCTCAATCAAAGTGGGTTTGATCGTCAAACTTGCTAATATTTATAGATCCAATTCTCACTTTGGTCTGAAATCATACCCAACGATGTACTCCAGTTGCTTCCATTCCAGAAACATAGCCCCTAAATTGGCATGTCTTCTACTCAATGCATCAGCTACCACATTTCCCTTTCCTGGTGTGTATGCGATATCGAAATCGTAGGAAGGCAAAAATTCTAACCACCTTTGCTGTCGGGGATTTAGATCCTTCTGAGAGAAAAGATACTTTAACGATTTATGAACGGTAAACAACTCGAATCTTTCTTCCAAGAGATAATGTCTCCACATCTTCAACGCGAATACGATCCCTCCCAATTCCAAATCATGGGTAGGATATCTTTTCTTGTGTGGTTTCAGTTGCCGACTTGCATAAGCTACAACCCTACCTCCTTGCATTAGTACAACACCTAGTCCGGTACCACATGAATCTGTATATACTGTCATCTCTTTATTCCCCTTAGGAATGACTAACACTGGTGCACATGCCAACTTTTCCTTTAGACTCTTGAATGCATTCTCACACTTTTCGTCCTAGATGAAAGCTTGATTCTTCTTGGTCAACTGAGTCAACGGTTCTGCTATCCTGGAGAAGTCATGGATAAACTTACGATAATATCCAGCTAATCCCAAGAAACTTCTTATGTCTGTTGCATTCTTGGGCGTGGACCAATCTTGTACCGTAGCCACCTTCGCAGGATCCACGACAATACCATTCTCAAAAATAACATGGCCCAAGAACCTCACCTCCCTCCTCCATAAGTGACACTTAGAAAACTTTGCTTTCAATTGGTGTTGTCTCATCACCTCCATCACTATCCTCAAGTGTTCCTTGTGTTCTTCCTCTGTCCTTGAATAAACAATTATATCTTCTACGAACACAAGGACAAACTTATTCAACTGATCATTGAATACCCTATTCATAAGATCCACAAAGTACGCTGGTGCATTGGTCAACCCAAATGTCATGACCAACCACTCATAGAATCCAGACGGCGTCCGAAATGCCGTTTTAGCTATACTCTCAGCTTCCACTCTAAGCTGATGGAAACCTATCGCGAGATCCAACTGGGAGAACACTCTCGCGCCACTCAACTGATCAAACAAATCATATATCCGCGGTAGAGGATACTTATTCTTTCTCGTCACCTTATTCAATTCGCAGTAATCCACACACAAACGAAGGGAACCATCTGCCTTGGTAGCAAACGCAACTGGTGCTCCCCACTCAGAAACACTTCTTCTAATAAATCCCTTATTCAAAATATTGCTCACTTGCACCCCGAGCTCTCGCTACTCCCTTGATGCCATCTGACAAAGTGGCATCACTATAGGTCTGGCATCTTTCACTAAATCAATACGGAACTCAATCTCTCGGTGTGGTGGAAGTCCGGTCACTTCCTCGAAGACGTCCGGATACTGACCATCCACGGGCACATCTGACAACTCATAATGCGGGATGTCGAAAGAAATTAGAAAACTAGCTATTACCCATCACTAGGTAGACCACCAAACACTACCCTCCGCCCATCATCCGCTCTAACTGTCACCAAAAAGCCCTCACAGTCTACCACCACCCCGTATCTTTGGAGCCAATCGACTCCCAAAATAATGCCAAACCCAATAAAGCCCAAAACAAAGCAATCACAAACAAACATGCATCCATGACTCGATAAGACCACATTACGACAAATCATACAAAGGCTAGTCGAACCACCAATCGGGTTCGTCACTGCTATAGGTCTATCGACTATCTCGGGTTCCAATCCCAACCTATCTACCAGGTCACTAGATATGAAGGAACGAGAAGCTTCGGTATCAAACAATACTCGAACATGAACATCATAAACAGAAAACATACCCTGAATGATGGCATTCTTTCTTTTCTCCGCCGCAGTTGGGGCATTCGACGAAGAAGGAACAACACTGATATCATATGCTTTCACAATCTGCTTTTCCTTAGGGGGTTGCGGACACTTATTCTTGTGATGTCCCACTTGGCCACAGTTGAAGCACTTCATATCCGCTGGCTTGGCCCGACATTCTTTGGCATATTGGCCCTTCTTACCACAGCTGAAGCACTCAACATCTTTCTTATTCTTTTCTTCTGGCCATCCTTCGTCTGATTCTGCTTTCTCTTATTCTGAGAACCATTCTTGACTCCACCACTTGCTTACAGCTTTGGCTCTTCTGTAGATGCAACCTCAGTCTTTGACTTAGGGTATAGACTCCATGATCTCAAAGCTTTCCCCACAATCGATTCAAACGTCTCATCGATGTGGTTAATATGCCTTTCTCCCAAGTACTGATCCAAGCTTATTATGAACTTCTCATTTTTCTTGTCGGGAGTGTCAATGAGGGATAATCCATACTTCGATAAAGTATCGAACTCTGCAATGTACTCCGAGACTGCCCTACCATTCTGCTTAAGCTCTAGAAATTTCCTAAACAACTCTGATTTCTGGGTAGCTGGGATGAACTTATCACTGAATCGGGACTTAAACTGATCCTATGTAACTTGGTTCTCTGGAGTAGCCGCCTTAATAGAATTCCACCAATTCATCACCCGTCCGTGCAGCTGACGGGATGCTAGCTTCCTCTTCATCGTATCCTCGATACCCAAGTCTTCGAAGATACGCTCACAGCTATCCAACCAATCCTGAACTTCTGTAGACGATTCCGTCCCATGGAACGGCTTTTCACCAAGACTAGTGTAATCCTTGCATAGCTTGGCGAAATCGGCCCTAGGCGCCTGCATCTCTGCACCAACACCATTTGCAGCATTGGGAATTGCACCTTGCACATTTCTAAGCATCTCTCTCATGAAGTCAGTGAACATCGTCCTTATATCAGGAGCACTCTCATTATTAGCTTCCTACCAGTACGCCTAGTATATTGGCTCATCGTTCAATCTGTAAGGAGAAAATGATTAACCATCTCTTCAGTGGTGCCAGTGCAATGCAACTTCATCCTTAGATATACTAATAGTATACATATATATAACTTTTGAAAACCAAAATATCACAAATATGCGCTATCATATATGTACTATCTCTCCCTGGTGTCTTTCCCTAGGTTAACTACGCAACCTAGAGCTCTAATACCAAATGTGACGGCCCGCCCCACACCCGCCGACATTTCCAGTGAAAGTATGTTGTGTCGATGTCCAACCAGCACGGGACGGTCGTCAAAGAAAGGAAACGTAAGGAAATTGAACTAACAAGGAACCTGTAGAATGTCTCACAGTGCATGGAATAAAATATAATAATAACATACTTTGATATAAAACAGGCGAGACAGTGCATAAGCTGAAAACTAAACATCATAGCAACGGAAAATCCAAATACAACTTATGTTCCACATCATCATTATTACAACTTTTGAAAACTGTCTATAAAGCAAATAAGGAGGGTACACTACTAATGCCCAAAGTAGTGATCAGCTGCGACACAGGGAGGATATCTATATATATCATATGTGGGAGCCTCCTGCTTGTCTCCGGTACAACTACTCGTGCATACCACCTAACCTGTCTCTAGTCTGCCCGTTTAAGAGCACCCAGAGTAATAAGAAGAGACATAAAACTCTACGTCAGACAAAGGTCTGGTATGAGAAATAAGCAGCAAAACAGAATAACAACAGTTATACTAAACCATAGCTGAACCTGGACCTGCAACCAAAGAGTTAGAACAACATACCGTACAATACTTTAAGGTGCCACTAACATATGGTGTAAGAAATACGGGGTGAGGGTATGCATGTCACAATGATGTCAAACAATCAAGCAAAGTATCCTCACATCTCTCACTCGGTGCGTAAAGCATACGATATCCACCGCCTTGATCACCCAAATCCTTGCTATGATCACTTTGCCCCATGGAGTCATGATGACATCACTGCACTGGTCCATAGCCACTAGTCCTTGCTATGTCCACTCTGCCCCATGAAGTCATAACAACTCCACTGCACTGGATCATAGCCATGCTACGATCACTCTGCCCCCATGGAGTAATAACTACCCCATGGAACTGATCCGTAGCCTAACATCTGTCTTGGTGGTGAATCAAAGTTATGGATGTCGATAACCCCTTTGCACACATCCCGCAGCAAAGCCCAACTCATGAAGTTTACTTGTTGGTTCCCAAATGGATCTTAAGTTCTACTTCCTATTTGGTCTTCGTTTGAATCTCGGGTTTTGGTCGAATAGGAGTTGGTCTTCAGAAGAGTCATCACGTAGAAGTATTAGCATAAATCCGGTTTGGTTTGGTGGTTTTCTCTTGGTTCGGTTCGAGATGCTTCAGCTCCTGGTCATCCATTCGGTTCGGTTCGGTCAACACCCCCCAGGTCGGTTCGGTTATGGCACTCCACCTTCGGTTCGATTCGGCTTGCTCCACTCCCTGGCCATCAATCCAGTTCGGTTCGATATATGGGGTTCTCCACGTAAGATCGGTTCGGTTCGGTGTTCCTGGCCTCCTTGGTCCTCCGATCCGATCCCGCTCCCTAGCTCTAGTCTGATCCGATCCCCACACTAAGCTTTGGTCCGATCCCAACCCCAACTCAACGCAAATGGCCTAACTTCTTGCCAAGTCTTCTCAAGTGCCAAGTTCCAATCCGAATCAAATCCCTTTGCTCGGTCCCCTTATCCAATCCGAGCCCCTTACCCGATCCGATCCGGTCCGAAACTCTGCACATTTCCTGCAACTTTTCCAGCGACTGTTTTACGCCACACGACGGCGTTTTCGACCATTCTAACTCTTCTAATCAATCACAAAGCATACCATACAGTCATAGCAACTAGAGAACTAACCATAAACACCCAAACAATGAATTATTATGTCAAAACGGATCAAACATACCCAAACACCCATATTTCCCTTAATCATGTTTAAGCATAACTAATGATATGATTAGCAAAACTTAACCAAATTAATCAAATTTTCTAACAGAGACCTAAAACAATATTTCGAAATTTATAAATATTTTTCCAGAATTTAATCATGTATAATTTCACTAATTATCACTAATTACCCTTAATTAACCTTAATTAGTGTAAAAACAAGGCTAATCACTCACCTTGGCCAGAAACAAACTATAGATCTGAAATGATCTCTGATATAGATCCAATCTACATGCGTTCCAGCAGCATCTCTATTCCAAATTCTATGCTAATTCGCCTTGGTTTGATGTAGATTAAGCTAATACTTGATTAAACGGTGATTTGGAGCTGTTCTAGATGTTGGAGGCCATTGTTAGGTTGAGAGGAATGATAAGTGGCGGCTGAAAAATAAG
This sequence comes from Allium sativum, assembly GCA_030737875.1. Lineage (NCBI taxonomy): Eukaryota > Viridiplantae > Streptophyta > Magnoliopsida > Asparagales > Amaryllidaceae > Allium > Allium sativum. The sequence continues at coordinate 473,606,167 of CM060925.1, forward strand.
AAAAGGGTGTTCTCTAAATCATAACAACCCTTAAATACTCCAAATCCCGAAATCCCCTACTGGGCCTAGCTGTTATTTACCCAATTAAGCTCGGTTAAGCTGTTTTCACCTTCTAAACCTTGTTTCAGCCATATCTCCCAAACGATAAGTCCGTTTGGCTAACATGACCACTGCACGGAAAGGTAAACCATCATCCGGATCTAATGGAAGTGGTTTCAGGTCAAAACTCCTTTCCAATCAAAAGTTATTGTCGAAACAAGATCAATTAGGGGCAAAATGGTCATTTAAAAATTGGAAAAAATCATGAACATGGGAAATGACCCCAATAGTCGTCTCCCAAAGTTACATGGCTATAAGACTTCGTATGTGAAAGAAATAAATATTTTACGATCCTTCGATGCGTGGAATGCGGGTCGTTACATGATACCTAGCACTGCTATCATAAAAATCAAATTAAGCTAAAATAACTACTAAAGGTCAAAGATGTGGAGCTCAAACAAAAGGCTAAGGAGAAATGGATATCTAAAGGAGATGAATGCACTAAGTTTTATTGTAGTAAAATGTCATGCAAAAGAAATACTAATTACAATTTTGTAACTTTTGATTAGGATGGCAATCATTTGGTTGACTATGGAAAATTTGAAAAGGAAGCTATAGATTACTTCATTGAACTATACAATGGGCAATGTGAGAATGACTTACCCCAAATCCATACCAGGAAGGTGATCAACGCTAGAGGCAAGCACATAACGTGCAGAAAATTCACCAAGGTTGAAGTGTTCGATGTTGTCACTTCCATACATGTCGATACCTCCCCCGGTCCCAATGAGATTGGATCTAGTTTCCACAAGCGCCACCTAAAAAATAAGCTGGTGTTAGCAATGAATGAATCATTTCATTCAGGAAAATCCTAAAGGAAATTAATCACACGTTTCCTTTTCTTATCCCCAAAACTGGTAAACCTATGTCGATTGCTGATTACAGACCGATCACATGTTACAATGTCCAGTTTGAGATATTTCGCAAAATCTTATGCAACATAATGAAAAAGGTGTTACCAGACATGATTTTTGAGTGTCAAAGTGCGTTCATTAAATGGCAAAGCATTTCAGAGAACTTACTACTAGCACATGAATTGATAACAAATTTTAGTAAGAAGGGAGCTGATAAATTCTGTTTAAAAGTTGACCTCCACAAAGCATACAAAAAAATAAACTGAAGTTTCATTATCCATATGCTTGAAGCTATGGGGTTTCCAACAAAATTTATGAGACTCATTTCTGTATTTATTAACTCACCTAGTTTCTCTATTCTAATCAATGGTGTTCCGAAGGGATTCATTACTAGTAACAGAGGTATTAGGCATGGGGACCCACTTTCTCCGTATTTGTTTGATGCAGCAATGGAATATTTTATATTGCTGATGGAGATTGCTCAATTTGAGAAAGTCATCCAACCTATTCACAATTTTCAACCGTGCTTTAGTCATTTGCTATACGCTGATGATTTGATCATTGGTATTAAGGAAAAAGATGTTGCTGCTCATAAGATCATAGAGATATTTGGGAAACTAGAAAAGGATTTGGGTTTTAAGATGAATGAGTTGAAGACCAAATATTACTTTAACAAATTTTGTAGAAGTAAGGAGGTTATTTTGAATATCCTCAAAGTGAAAGAAGGAAACCTTCCTGTTAATTATCTTGAAGTGCCATTATTATCAAATAAAATTACTGATAGGGAATGTTCATCTCTTATCACTAGTATTCATGACCATCTTCATGGTTGGAGTTCTCCCCTTCTTTCGGCTACTAGTAGAATTGAATTGGTGCATACAATTATCCAAGCTAAAGTCAATTTTTGGTTGCAGACATTTCAATTACATGATGCATCTGTTGGGAAGATTGAAAGTGTGTGTGTTGATTTCATTCGGAAGAGAGGAATGCATAAAATTACTTTGTAAACTAAAGCTAAAGGTGGGGTTGGTTTTGGAAATTTAAGAGATATGAGGGATGCATTTACATTGAAATAAGCATGGAAAATTATATCTGATAACGGTTTATGGGATCGTTGGATGAGAAAGAGATACATCAAAGATAACTTTTGACTATCGCCATAGACACTAATGCATCTACGATCTCAAAGGAGATTCTGCGATTAGAGACAAATTAGCAAAAAAAATTGAAAAAGAAATTACTACTGGCTTGGATGCTGATCTTTGGAGAGATCCATGGATTGATCATAAATCTTTAGTTGACTACCTTGGTTGGGACACATACTCTACGTTTGATTGCTCCACATCTTCTGTTGATTATATTACGGATAATGGCCAATGGAGATGTGATAGAATTTATTTCTCAATTGATATTAAGAGGAAATTTGAATTTATCTATTTTAGGAGAGAACATGATAAATGGAAATGGGATTGTTCTAATGATTTTAGAGTTAAGTCGGCATGGGATATAACACAACAAACACACAATAAAGTGGACTGGTGTGTGTGATTGTTTGGGATAAATTCATTCCTCCCAAAATGGCTTTTATAGCATTCAAAGCATTAAAGAGAAGATTACCAACAAAAGAGAGATTGTGTAATTGGGGTATTATAAATGAAAATGGGTGTTGCTTGTCTGAATCATTTACTGAAAGTCACGATCATTTACTTTTTCAGTGTGAATTCTCGAAAAGCATCATCAAACATGCATGTGCTGATTTCTTTGCTCAAAACATAAATAGAGAAAGAAAAATTGACGATGTATTTGCGAACCTGAGCGACGAATGGAGCAAAAAAGACCTGATAAGAGTAGTACGTTGTGTTTCCATCATAATTGCATTATGGAGAATTTGGAAGGAACGAAATTGCAGGGAGTTTCAATACAAGATGAAGACAGTAGAGGAGATTAATAAGCTTGTTGAAATTGATGTTAATGTAATCATGAGAACGAGAGATTGGAAACTTATTCGATATGGGGGAGCACCACAATCTGGAACTGATGAAGAGGATCCAAAGGCGGCGCGTGGATGGAGTACCGATAATCGAATCCAAGAGCCGCCATGATTTCATCATTTAGAGGAATTTGGGGAAAGTGAGGGTTTAGTGACGAGTTAAGTGATGTGTTATCGATTTTGAATTGGTGTTTGTTATTATACATTTAAGCTTTTTTTATTTTAATTGTAATCACTTTAGCCTAATTTTTGGGCTTCTTTTTGGGTTGAAAAGCCTCAATAAAAGCTATACCCATTTTCAAATATATATATATATATATATATATATATATATATATATATAAGCACTCCTATGCAAAGGTATGATAAATTTTGATAAAGTTGCACTATCATATGGATCCATTGTTAATGATGTTTATAAATGTATTTATGGAAAATCGGATAACAACAGTTATGTTATAATATGTTTATACGTTGATGACATGCTGATATTCGGTTCTAATATATCTTATGGGAATGAAACTAAGAAATTTCTATCTTATAAATTTGATATGAACATTTAGGAGAGGCTAATGTAATTCTAAGAAATAAAATCATTAGAAAAAAGGGTAATTGTTACTAACTCAATCTAATTACATTGAAAATTTACTACAGAAATATTGTTAGTATAATGACAAATTAGCATAAACTCCTTTAGATCCTAATATTAAATTAGAAAAGAATGATGAATGTAGCATTTCTCAACTAGAATATTCAAGTGTAATTGGGAATCTTATGTATGTCATGCATTGCACGAGACTAGACATCACATATGCTATAAGCATATTGTGTTGATTTATGAGTAATCCAGGTTTCGAACATTGGAAACCTATTTCCATAGTTTTTTCCTATTTGAAAGTAACCATTACCTGTGGTTTATCTTGTAATGGATATCGTACAGTAATAAAAGGATATAGCGATAATACGTGGAACAATGTTGAATCCAAATCCAAGTCGACAACTGGATGGATATTTACATTAGGAGGTGCTGCTGTGTCTTAGGATTCCAAGAAGCAAACCTGTATATTTGACTCAACAATATTTTCAGAATTGACTACACTAGCAAATGCATGTAAGGAGGCTGAATGGATTAGGAATTTGTTAATGTCTCCAATAAGACATATAATGGAAAGCCTAGACACGTGAGTCTGAGACATCAAACGATAAGACAGTTACTCAAAAATGGAGTAATAACTGTTGACTACATAGAAACAAAGAAAAACTCAGCTGACCCACTCATAAAGGGTCATCAAGGCGTTGTTTTCTATAAAGTCAAAGGAAATAGGACCAAGTTATGTGAATGAAGATTGATCATCCTTAATAGAAAAGCAACTCATGTCTTGAAAAGGATATACATAGTTCAATGGGTTATCAACAAGTTAAGAGAACGATTATGGAACACTAAATCAATAATTCGATAATATTTAGTGTTGGATTCTGCAAGAACAAAGGATGGATAAATGTCCTTAATAATTCTAGAAACGTTAAAATATGTATTGCAGAAACACATTAAGAGACTTACCTATATGAGCTTGGGAGGAAAACAAAATCACTTTATAAAGTAGGCTCATGAACCAGGATTAAAAGAAATGGTCATTAACGTGCTGAGCAATACATAACACTTTACCTAAGGAAATCAACATATGAGATTGTTTCAGTTTTATCATAAGGAATACTTGGTTCATATTCGTTCACCAAAGAATCTCGATAAGGCTTTGAATGGTTATACTAAGTTGAGGTTCAATTCCAAAAGATACCTTTTATTTATGTGTTGTTTTCACAATGATGCAAAACTTGATCTTAGAACTACATTGGCTTGACCCACTTGGGTATTGTTGGCTGGCTTTTTGACCAAGCCACCAAGGTTCACACACAAGAAGAAAATATGAAGTTTCACACCTTTAACCCTCGAAGACCCGATCGGATCGCCATACTCCCCTCGGCTCGCGATCGCCCCCTTTGATCACGATCCGATCCGTCCATCACTAGCTCGATCCGGTCCGATCCCCGAAGCTAATGGATGATGACCAAGACCAAGTCCACCACGATCCGAGAATGCAGGATCTCGCGACACCTGTCACCAACTATCATATTGACCAATTCTTCATTAAGCTACGATTACGATCTGATCTGAGCAGGAAGACACGATGATGGCCACGGACTTGGTCATCCACGATCCGATGTTCAAGGAGATCGCGACACTTGTTCACAACGGCTAATTTGACTAATTCTTCATCAAGATACGAACCGGTTCGAGATCTTCGGGATGTGGGCCACGTATGACCGCGATCCGTCACCAGAAATCAGCTATAAATAGCCCAGAGCATGGCATTTTTCAGGATCTTTTGGCAGTTTCGAGTATTGATTCCACCATTACCGTCATACCACTATTTCTTATCAGTTTTACTTCGAGATTACTGAGAGAAATCATAATTGTAATAGTGAGTTTGAGAGAAATCATTGGTTGTACTAGCATTCAAAGTATAATCAATAGCATATAAAGTGGACGTAGGCTCGTTAACGCCGAACCACTATAAACCTTGTGTGTTCTCTGCTTTTTTCCTCATTTTTCAGTTATAATTCTCTACGAATCAGAACAATTTGGGTGTTAGAGCCAAATTTTGATCTAACATTTTGGTTCTTTCACTGAGAATTGATTTCTTGGCATATTGGATTGTTGCTCCGTTGTTTGGATATTCAAGTCCGAAGAAAACAGTCCCAAAACTTCACTGTTTAAGTTTTTGAAGATTCCAGCGGTATCTGATATCATGGACGGAAAGAAGTATAAGGAAGTACGAGCTTCGCAGGCGATTGAAGTCGTGAATGAAGCAGTTGAAGAAAGTGTGCATGAGCAGGTTGAGGAAGGCTTTGCGGATCGCGGAGACATAGGGGTGATCCAACCCGAACGTGGCGCCACGATCCGAACTGAGGGCGGCACGAACCGAGCATCTGAAGGGGTCGTCACTCGATCCCGAGACAACACCACGAACCCTCCCCCTAATGTTACCACGATCCGACCCCAGGGGGGTGCTACGAGCCACAAAGACAGGTCCACTGCGATCCGAAGTGATGACCATACTACAACTCGACCCGGAAAGGAGGTTATGGCTCACTCTTCCCGTCCTGGTACCTCTGTTCGACCTGGCTCAAGTTCTCTGCGCATAAGAGAAAATGTTGATGATCAATATGACCCCTCTGCTCCGGTCACTGAAGGAGATCTCTCTCGCTTCTCTGAAATGTGGGATAGGCTGTTTGATGAATTAGCTGCTCAAAGGCAGCAAAGCTCTGTGCTGCAGCAGAACTTAACTGCTATGGATAGAAGGATCGATGATCTCGCAAGACAAAGAACACTCCCTGTTCGCCTACTCACCCCAGAGTACTCTTCTTCATCAGAGGAATCGCCAAGACCTCCGCGGCGACCGTATGAGAGGGCTGAAAACATAGAGCAGCTCCTATTTGGAACCTTGCCATCACGAGAGGAAGAGACACTTGGTGTAGGACCCTCAAACGGCAACTTGAATAATCATGCCGCAACTCCTAGAGCTCGAGTTGTGGATAATCCTGTTGAGAATAGACCACCTCAGCCCCTTTGCCGTACAAATACCCATGGTAACATGGGGCAACGAAGCCCAATCCGAGCTCCGGACTTCGTGGATGTTCCTAGAAGAGAGGTCAGAAAATTCCACCGAGCGAGAAACGTTGATCCCGAGCCTTCGATGACCAGTGCAAATGTTGCAGCTATGGTCCATCAAATCCTGGCGGATATCCGTGGACAAAGGAATGAAGATTGGGGAATTGACCGCAGTCACACCCCTTTTACTGATGGCATTCTAGATGTAACATTCCCGAGGCGCTTCAACATGCCTCAGATGAACCGTTACATGGGTGGATCTGATCCAATCCAACACCTAATGAAATATTCTTGGTCAATGACCGCCGCCGCGGCCTCTGACGCTATAAAGTGCAAAGCCTTCCCTATATTCCTGGAGGATATAGAGTTATTATGGTTTACTCGCTTACTAGCAAGATCAATTTCCAGTTTCAGGGAGTTGAGTAAAAGGTTCGTGGAACAGTTCCGCATTTATGCACAGAGGTCAAAGAGTGTGATTGACCTGTTCCTCGTCAAACAACGACCAGGAGAGAGCTTGAGAATTTATCTGGATCGTTTCAACCTAGCCGTTACCGAAGTTAAGGATCCCCATGAGCCAACTGTTGTGGCAGCCCTAATTGATGGGGTAGATAAAGATACTGAATTTGGGAGATACCTGGGCGGCAAGCCACCTCATACTAGAGAATTGTTCTATGAGAAAGCGAACGTACTCTTACGTCAGGAGGAGGTATATGCTAACCGGAAGATGAAAATGGCAAATAAGGAGGAAATCCAAAGTAATGTGGCCATATAGCAAACTGGAGACAGCTCGAGAAAGGTTGATGTCAATGTTGGAAACCGAAACCAGGGCGGCGGCCACCAGTCAGGAAACAATGGTAACAACAGTCATGGCAATAATCGGAAGAGAAATCGGGGTAACGACTCCCAGAGAAGGACCCGTCCCAGGTCTTTCGAAAATTATACGCCAATAAATGATACTTTGGAGAATATATTCGTAGACTCGTACAACGTTCTCCAACATAAAAGGCCTCGTCCAAGATATTCGACGGAGAAAGAACGTGAGATGGGGAAGTTTTGTCTCTTCCATCAGACTCACGGCCACTCTACAAATGAATGCCGTCATCTGAGAGACGTAGTTGAGAGGATGCTCCGAGAAGGGAAGTTGGATGAGTACCAGGTGACCCCTAGAGACAGGGGACAAGCTATTCAGACCCCGAACAAAAACCAGAATCAACCTACTGCTAGGCCAACTGTCCAGCAAAAAGGAAAGGATCTTGTTATCAATACCATATTCGGAGGGCTTCATCTATCCAGGCATAGTTTCAAGGCAATGGATCAGTACGTAAACGCAGCGAAGTAGCATCTTGAGGCAGGAGAGTGTAGCAACCCTGAAGACAATGTCCTGGTAAAACAACAAAAGATGATGTCAGATGACATCATTTTCCGCAACCGAGAGAGTATTGGAGTCCACGCTCTGACCGAAGATCCATTTGTAATCACAGTTCCTATTGGTCCGGCCACTGTCCATAAAGTTTTAGTGGATAACGGGAGTTCAGTCAACATTCTATTCAAAAAGACGTTCGATCAAATGAACCTTGAATTGAAAGATCTAAAGCCGTGTGAAGGATGGATCTGTGGATTTAACGGAGCTTCAACTGCTCCAATGGGATATGTAGAGCTGCCGGTAACACTTGGGGAAGGAGAACGCCAGAGAGTGAGAATTCTTCCCTTCATGGTTTTGGGTATTGAGTCTCCTTATAATGCCTTCTTGGGCCGACCGGCCTTAGCAAAGTTTAGAGCTTGTATAGCCCCCTGGTGCTTGTTATTGAAGTTTCCTATGGAAGCTGGTGTTAGCATAGTCAGAGGAGATCGGGTTGCTACACGACATGTTACATTGCAGAGCTAAAGCTACTCCGTAAAGGAAGAGATATAGAAACTAAGGACGCTTCTTTCCTCACAAGGGAGGAGACGTCATAGCAATTAAAGAGAATGGCTATGGGTGAGTCGCCCAGAGAACTGCCCGAGGATATAGATCCTAGAGAGGACGGAGAGACCGGGGGCAGAATGGCGGCTCCCAACGAAACGACTGTGGATGTACCGATCGATGATAGTGACCCAGAGAAGGTCCTGAAGATTTGGTCCCAGTTGGATCCAGTTCGGGCTAAAGAACTGACGGATTTCCTGAAAGATAACTTGGATGTATTTGCTTGGACCCACGCGGACATGTGTGGGATATCCCCACCAATCATGAGCCACTCGTTGAGCATTAACCCAAAGCATCCCCCTGTAAAACAAAAAAGGCGAATGCTGGGCCAAGAGAGGTCTGCAGCCTTGAAAGAAGAAGTTGAAAAGTTAAGAAGTAACGGATTCATCAGAGACTCAACCTACCCAGATTGGATTTCAAATCCAGTTTTGGAAAGAAGGCCAATGGGAAATGGCGTACGTGTATTGATTTTTCGGATTTGAATAAAGCCTGCCCAAAAGATAGCTTTCCACTACCCAGAATTGATCAGTTGGTAGATTCAATGGCGGGTCATGAGCTTCTCTCTTTCATGGATGCTTATTCAGGATATAACCAGATCCCTATGCATGTTCCAGATCAAGAGCACACTAGCTTCATTACGGACCTGGGATTATACTGCTACGTGGTAATGAATTTTGGTTTGAAGAATGCAGGCGCTACATATCAACGGTTAGTGAACAGAATGTTCTATAACCAGATTGGGAAAACAATGGAAGTGTACGTTGACGACATGCTAGTTAAGTCCAGACAATCGTCCCATCACACTACAGACTTGGCAGAGATGTTTGGTATTCTTCGAAAGTATGGGATGAAACTCAACCCAACGAAATGCTCATTTGGGTTTGCCTCCGGGAAATTCTTAGGATTCATCGTCAGCTCGCGCGGGATTGTGATTAATCCGGACCAGATCGCAACAATCAGAGGCATTCAGGAGCCTAGACAAATCAAAGATGTGCAAAGCCTTGCAGGGTAAGCAGCAGTATTAAGCAGATTCGTCTCTAAAGCGACATACAAATTCATTCCATTCTTTGAATTAATAAAGTGAGGAAAACGAAATTTAAGTGGACTCCTGATTGCATTGAAGCATTTCAGAACCTGCTGAATCATCTAGAGAGACCCCTGATACTGTCCAAGCCAGTGGATCATGAGGATTTATTCGTGTACTTAGCAGTGTCGTCCCACGCGATAAGCTCAGCGTTAGTGAGAGAAGAAGACAAGGTTCAAAGGCCAGTGTACTACGTGAGTAAAAAATTGGCGGCAGCTGAGCGCAATTATCCGAGGATAGAAAAGCTAGCGTACAATTTATTGATTGCATCTAGGAAGCTTCGACATTATTTCCAAGCTCATCCTATCACCGTGTACACTGATCATCCGCTCAAGCAAGTTCTATAGAGACCAGAAGCTTCTGGAAGGCTGCTCAAATGGAACATTGAACTGAGTCAATTTGATTTGAATTTTCAGCCCCGACTGTAACAACCCGTATTTTCAATAACCTGTTATAACATAAATCGAGGCAGAATTTAATTCTAAAATCTAAATCAAGGGAAACGGGCTATGCCATTGCGTTCGTCTCGGAAAAATACGCGAAATAGAGTCCGAGTTTTCGAAAATCGGAGTCTGTATGACCCAGTTAAGGCCCATTGAAGTTTTCAGAAAATTCCTAAGTAAAAACAGATTTGAATTTCAAGTTCAAACATGGAAATTAGGGCAAACTGGCGCAGGCGGGAAAATTCCCGCCAGGACCCCCATGTCGACAGGCATGTCGACAGGGTCCCCAGGGTGTCGACAGCCCTGTCGACACTGGGTGGCCGGGCAGTTTTGCCTGGCGCACCATTTTGGGTTTGGTCTGGTCTTGTGGCTTGGTTCTAGAGGATTCCGAGATCTGATGGACCTAATTCAACCTAGGGTTAATCCTATGGTCTAAATCACTAACCTAATCTATAAATAAGACCCTAACCTACCCTAAATCACTCATTATTCAATCTAGCAACTAAACTATGCCAAAATCCATCCTCTCATGGCCTCCACTCTCTTCATACAACTCCTAAGCAAATTTCTAAGAGATTTCCATGCATACAAGTGTATTTAGACTTGTATGATCCTCTTTAGCTTGCATTAAAGTCTTGTTTCTCTATTGTCATCATAAAGGAGGAGTCTTGATCAAGTTTGCTTGCATTTTTGGGGTTTTAATTTGTTGCATAAGGGGTTTCTTACATTTGATATACTCAATTGAGTCCGCATAAGCATTGTAAGCCCTATTCCTCTCATACTTGAACTTTGAAGTTAAATGCATGATATGCAAGTATGCAAGTTTGTTTATGCAAGTTTATTTATGCAAGTATGATATGCAAGTGCCATATGTTGTGCAAGTTTGTTTATGCAAGTTTATATATGCAAGTATGATATGCAAGTGTCATATGTTGTGCAAGTTTGTTTATGCAAGTTTAGTATGCAAGTATGATATGCAAGTTGTCATAAGTTATGCAAGTATGATATGTAAGTTGCCATGAGTTATGCAAGTTTGTTTATGCATGTATGATATGAAAATTGATATATGTTATGCAAGTTTTCTTATGCAAGTTTGATATGGTCATGTGGTTCATGTTAACATGTTATGCATGCTTTTGGGCCTAAAAATGTAATATGCAAGTGTATGAACACATGAATCTTTCATATGCCACCATGTTGAACTTGTGGCTCTAACACTTTTATGTCATGATTATGCCAAGTTCCCTCTTTCTATCCTATTATGCGCTATTGCGATATGTAAGTGATGGGATTGCGTTTGGGGTTGGGTAAACTTAAAAGACATAAAAACATGAACTTGGGAATTTACCTATTAAGTTAGGTCTACCCCTTGGGAATTTACCTATTAAGTTAGGTCTACCCAAGTATTTGTTAAACTTGTAATGTGTTTTGGAAACATGGTGGACATGACACTTAGAAAACATAAGTGTGGCCAACTCGAGGTTGGGTTGAGTTTGTAGCGTAATTCTACCCGGAACCTACCGGCTTAACTAGTGGCTACAAACAATAGGATCCAATGTGAGAAGTTGGTCATGTGGTGCCAAGACCCGAGGTTAGACCAAGTTGTGGTGTAAATCTACCCGGAACCCACCGGCTTAACTAGGTAACCGCAACAAAGTCTAATATGAGAGGTCAAGGCACAATTAAGTTAATTAATGCCTCATGATTAGGGTTAAGTCATGGCCCACTAATACTTAACCAATTTGGGGATTCGAGGGATTGAAATGGGGTTAAGTTGTGAACTGTTGGTTACACTTAACCAATTTAATCCATTTGGGGGTTCGAGGGATTGAAATGGGGTTAAGTGGTGAACTGTCGGTTACACTTAACCAATTTAATCCATGATTAGTGAAGGGTTAAATCGCACTTAACCCTCTTAGGAAACCCTAGCAACGTGGTCTGTTCCAGCAGTAATCCCAGTTTGGTATCATCACAACCCTAGAGGCTAGGCTAGGGCGGGGCACGATAACTGGACTGATGTAAGCGACCAAAGCGATGGCCGAGTGGTACAGCGGTGCGGGTCCAGGCGGGTTAAGGACGTGCACGTAGTCCGGTATTGGACAAACTCGAGGCACAGGTACCAGTAGGTTTAGACTGTGCATTATTGCTTCAGTGTCTGGGGTTGACACCCGAGGGCCTGATACACCCGAAGGTGGACCCAGCACAGTCTGACTACAACCATATGTGGGCCGCATGGACACCAACACTTGACGTGTTAGGTTTATAGGGAGCCGATCGACTAGACCGTTGGGCTGGACCTTGTATTAAGGTCACCTCATGTTATTGGGCCAAAGTTTGGGCTGAGGGATCAATACCTGTTATGTTGGTTTGCTAGTACACCGTGGTGCAAAACTTTAAATTCTGATTATGCGATGGCACCTGTATCTACCTTGATAGTTAATCATCATGTTGTTATCCTTATGTTCATACCTGCTGCTCATGTCAGTTAACTTTATCAGTTTACATTGATTGTAGTAGGGCTTACTCAGTCTTTTTGACTGACCTGTTTTCTTTCGCCTCTTTTCTTCCGTTCCCCCCCCCCCAGGTTCTCAGGGAGGGAATACAGGAGCTTAGCTTGGATCCTACCCGCTTTCTTGGATAGCTCATGTATGCTTTGGACTTGAGCTCGCTATGGTTTTTCCGCTTTGGGGATAGCTACTTATGTTTTTAGTTTTCAGATGATGTTGTTTATGTACTAGACTTATTTTATTTGGAAAATCGACATGAGGTTGTACTAAGACTTGATTTGAAATAGTTTGAAAATCCTCCACTGTTTTATCCATGTTATTTACTCTGGTTACATATATATATACACATGTTCTTGTTCTACCTTGATATATCATTATGCATGTTTACCTTGTTTTAAAACGCCCCACCAAAGTCAGAGTCGCTTGCAAGAGCCACCCTGGAAGAGGTGGGGTGTTACATTTGGTATCAGAGCATATGGTTTACGAGAAGGAACAAAAAGGTTTTTAGAAAAAATTTTGGAAAAACTATTTTCAAAATCAAGTATAAAGTATTTTCCAAAGGAAAGTCTAGTTTATTTTAAAGGCTATTCCCCAAGAAGCCATTAGCAAAATTCCTTCGTTTTTCTCCATTCTGAATCTATCTCTTTCCTCGTTTTCAGTATGGCCGATAACTTTGCCATTCCGGAGGGAGTACACGTACCTGTCTGGTATAGGAGACTTTTGGAGGCTAGGGCGACTGAAGCCGGCCCCGCAAATATTACTTCTCCTCCGGTAGTTGATGTTCCTCTTCCACCTGTCACTGAGGTTCCTCTTCCTCCTTCCCCTCAGCATCCTCAGACTGACTTCGCAGAGATTTGCCAAGGTTTTAAGGCGATGGGTTGCAAAAATTTCTTTGGAACCGAGACTTATGTGGAGGCAAGGAATTGGTTGAAGGAAACCGAAGACCTTTTTACCTTCTTTAATATAGGTGACCGTAGGAAGGTTCTATTAGCAGTGTGGTTGTTAAAGGAAGAAGCTGCACGTTGGTGGGTGGTCACCACCGTTACTAGGCCAATTGAGACTTGGGAAGACTTTCGGGGAAAGTTTGGACTAAGGTTCCTATCACTGAAGCAAGGGGACATGACTATTAGGGAATACATAGATCAGTTTAACCAACTGGCTCAGGTCGGTTTAGACTTAGTTAACACAGCCCAGAAGAAGGCCCTATACTTTGCTCTAGGATTAAACGAGCCATTACATGGTTTGGCCATGACTCATATACCCTTGGGGGCAAATTTTGAGAGTTTGGTGAATATGGCCCTACTTAATGAAGAGAGTAGGAGTGACAAGGAGGAGATCAAGATAAATGACACTCAAGCCAAAAAGACTGATTCCCAGTGGAAAGGAAATCAGGGTAATCCAAGCGGTCAAAGCAGTCAAGGCAATAAGAACAAGAACAAGGGCAAGAACAACAAGAGGAAGTGCCATTGTTGCGGTTCAGTTGGGCATCTTAGTAAGGATTGTCGGAAGAGAAAAAGGAATAATGGTGAATGCTTTTTCTGCGGTGAGACTGGACATTTCAGTAAGGATTGCCCGAAGAAGCAAGGGCGAGGCCAGGGTCAGACTCAGCGTGTTGGACCTTCGAGAGGGCAAGTTCATGCTCTCAATGCTGCTCCGGTTCCCGATTGAGGTAGTATTTCTGTTGAAAGCCTTGTATATATTTCTGATTTTCCAGTTCGTACCTTGTTTGATTTTGGTGCATCGCATAGTTTTATCTCATCTGATCTTGTTGATAGTTTGCACCTTAGTACTAGCCTAGTTGATGATCCCGTATGTGTTTCAAATCCAATTGGGGGTTCCGCCCAATTGTCTGTGGTCTGGGTGGATTTGAAAATTTCTATCTTGAGTATAGAATTTTCATGGGATGTTTATATTCTCGGTTTCAGGGGATATGGGTTGGTTTTGGGCATGGAATGGTTGTCCTGTTTTGGAGCCATTCTTGGTTTTTGAGCATAGGGTTGTGAGGCTCATGATCCGCCTCGGTGATACCCTAGGAATTTCTAGTAACCCTATGGATCCCGTCATGTTATGTTGAAATCCCTCGACTCGTCCATCGATAGTTTGCAATCTGTGAGGGTGGTCCGAGAATATCCTGATATCTTGGGGGAAGTAAAAGGGTTACTCCTAGACGTGGGATAGATTTCCGCCTTATCTGGTTGGTAATACCAAGCAAGTTTCGTGGCCGGTTAGGCACATGACCTCACGAGATGAGAATTAAGAAAGCAAGTCAAGGAGTTGCTTGAGAAGAACTTCCTGAGACGAAGCATTTTCGAGTAAGGTGCTCCAGTAGTATTCGTTACTAATGTGGACAGTTTGCTTCGCTTATGTGTTGATTATCGTGAGAACGATGGACAACCGTTACCAAGGATCGATGATTTGTTTGATCAGCTTGTAGGAGCATCTGTTTTCTTTTGATCCAGCTACCGGATTCCATCAGCTTAGGATGGTTGAGGATGGAATTGACAAGACTGAGTTTAGGACTCTAGATGGATTTTGGAATGGCTAGTCATGCTATTTGGTTTGACTAAGGCACCCGCATATTACGCGAACTTGATGGGTAGGGTGTTCAGAGAGTTCTTGAACAAGTTTGTCGTGGTCTTCGTAGATGATATTTTGGTCTTCTCTAAGGATGAGGAAGAGCATGCAAGGCACCTCGGGGAGGTGATGGATACGCTTAGAGCGCATCAGTTGAAGGCCAAGTTCTCCAAGTGTCACTTTTGGAGAAGGGAAGTTAGATTCCTTGGGCATATCATATCCAAGCAGGGCTTAGTGGTGGATCCCGCTAAGGTGGTTGCAGTTCAGGATTGGAAGACTCCAAGGAATGCAACCGAGGTAAGAAGTTTTCTAGGTCTTGCGGGTTTTTATCGGAAGTTCATCAAGGACTTCACGAAGATTTCTGCTCCTCTCACTGAATTGACGAAGAAGAATTTAGTTTTTGCTTGGAGCTTAGAGTGCGAGCTTGCTTTTCAGAAGCTCAAAGAGAACTCTCACATCAGCACCCGTTCCAGCTTTGCCGATGGAGGGAAATTATTTACGGTATACACCGATGCGTGTGGCACGGGGTTGGGAGCTGTTCTGATGCAAGAAGGAAGGGTGATATGCTTTGGCGGTAGACAACTCAAAGTGCATGAGAAGAATTATCCCACTCATGACTTAGAGTTGGTCTCTAGATGTAACATTTGCCAGCAAGTTAAGGCCGAGTCAAAGAAGCCCGGTGGGCTATTGCATCCTCTGGACGTTCCACTTTGGAAGTGGGAGAGTGTCTCCATGGATTTTACTGATGGGCTTCCAAGGTCAAGGAAAGGGAATACGAGCATTTGGGTTATTGTAGATAGACTTACGAAGAGTGCTCATTTCATCCCGGTGAAGAGCAAGAGGACCGCATCTTGGCTAGCGTCCGTATACCTTCGTGAGATTGTGAGACTTCATGGAGTCCCTTCTAGTATTGTCAGCGACCGTGACCCAATCTTTACAAGTCAGTTCTGGAATAGCTTGCAAGAGGCTATGGGCACGAGATTGAATCTAAGTACTGCTTATCACCCACAGACGGACGGTCAAACCGAGAGGGTGGATAGAGTACTCGAGGATCTATTGAGGCTTAGTATTCTGGACTTTGGTGGTACTTGGGAAGACCATCTTCCTCTTGTTGAGTTTGCATATAATAACAGTTATCAGGCAAGCATAGTGATGGCACCATTTGAAGCTTTATATGGGAGGCCGTGCAAGTCGCCTACATGTTGGTGGGAGACTACAGATAAGCTCATACATGGGCCCGATATGATCAGAGATATATCTGAGAAGATCGAGTTGATTCGGAGACGAACGAAAGCGGCCCAAGACCGACAGAAATCCTATGCTGATAAGCGAAGATCCGATTTAGAGTTCGATATTGGGGATATGGTTTTCGTAAAGGTTTCTCCTTTACGGAATATGGTCCAATTTGGAGCCGTTGGGAAGTTAGCCCCGAGATTTGTTGGACCATTCCCCATCGTTGAGAGGGTCGGGCAGATGGCTTATAGAGTGAAGTTGCCCGAGAAGCTTGCCGGAGTACATGATGTTTTTATGTCTCGCATCTCCGGAAGTGTTTGTATGAATCAGCAAAGGTTGTGGAGCCAAGTGTTTTGGAAGATGTGGAAGTAGAGAGAGAGGCTACCTTGAGGAGAACTCCGATTCGTATCTTGGGGACGAAGGCCAAGAAGCTAGGGAACCGAGAAGTCAGGCTGGTGAAGGTTCAGTGGGGTGAAGCCGAAGAAGGCGCAACTTGGGAAACCGAGGAGAAGATGCGTGGGCTTTATCCATTTCTTTTTGAGGATACACTCTCAATCTCTTTTCTGTGTGAGCGTATCTTTCTCTCTGCTATCCATATTTATCTAGTTTATCGTGTTAATCTTGTCATGAGAACCTTAGGTAGAAACCCTTTGGATGAAACATGTGTTTGAGACATGTTATGCTTGATGGTTTCAAGTGGTTGCAAGTGTTTGCAAGTGGTTGCTCGTGGATGCATTATACACGATTAGGCACTAGATCGGCTCGCACACTCCTCATATTGCATATGCATGAGTGTTTATTCATGGATGAAAATTGTGTGTTATCACATGGATGTTGCATATGGGTGTATGTTATGTGCACACATATAGATGATATACATTATGTTAGGAATTGCATACATATGGATTCATTTCACTAACATAATTCGCATTGATGATATTTGCATTAGATAAGTACATAGACACACACCTTCGCATATGTTGATCCAACATTTAGAATCTTGTAAGGAAAATGATTGCTCGCGGATGATGCTTTGAGTAGATGGATGATTGG
The DNA here is from genome assembly GCA_030737875.1 of Allium sativum. Classification (NCBI taxonomy): domain Eukaryota; kingdom Viridiplantae; phylum Streptophyta; class Magnoliopsida; order Asparagales; family Amaryllidaceae; genus Allium; species Allium sativum. The sequence goes on from CM060925.1 coordinate 473,623,637, forward strand.
ATGGTAGGATACGTTCTTCCTAACTTGAAGATTTCGGGGACGAAATCCTTTAAGGAGGGGAGAATGTAACAACCCGTATTTTCAATAACCTGTTATAACATAAATCGAGGCAGAATTTAATTCTAAAATCTGAATCAAGGGAAACGGACTATGCCATTGCGTTCGTTTCGGAAAAATACGTGAAATAGAGTCCGAGTTTTCGAAAATCGGAGTCTGTATGACCCAGTTAAGGCCCATTGAAGTTTTCAGAAAATTCCTAAGTAAAAACAGATTTGAATTTCAAGTTCAAACATAGAAATTAGGGCAAACTGGCGCAGGCGGGAAAATTCCCGCCAGGACCCCCATGTCGACAGGCATGTCGACAGGGTCCCCAAGGTGTCGACAGCCCTGTCGACAGCCCTGTCGACACAGGGTGGCCGGGCAGTTTTGCCTGGCGCACCATTTTGGGTTTGGTCTGGTCTTGTGGCTTGGTTCTAGAGGATTCCGAGATCTGATGGACCTAATTCAACCTAGGGTTAATCCTATGGTCTAAATCACTAACCTAATCTATAAATAAGACCCTAACCTACCCTAAATCACTCATTATTCAATCTAGCAAATAAACTATGCCAAAATCCATCCTCTCATGGCCTCCACTCTCTTCATACAACTCCTAAGCAAATTTCTAAGAGATTTCCATGCATACAAGTGTATTTAGACTTGTATGATCCTCTTTAGCTTGCATTAAAGTCTTGTTTCTCTATTGTCATCATAAAGGAGGAGTCTTGATCAAGTTTGCTTGCATTTTTGGGGTTTTAATTTGTTGCATAAGGGGTTTCTTACATTTGCTATACTCAATTGAGTCTGCATAAGCATTGTAAGCCCTATTCCTCTCATACTTGAACTTTGAAGTTAAATGCATGATATGCAAGTATGCAAGTTTGTTTATGCAAGTTTATTTATGCAAGTATGATATGCAAGTTCCATATGTTGTGCAAGTTTGTTTATGCAAGTTTATATATGCAAGTATGATATGCAAGTGTCATATGTTGTGATAGTTTGTTTATGCAAGTTTAGTATGCAAGTATGATATGCAAGTTGTCATAAGTTATGCAAGTATGATATGTAAGTTGCCATGAGTTATGCAAGTTTGTTTATGCATGTATGATATGAAAATTGATATATGTTATGCAAGTTTTCTTATGCAAGTTTGATATGGTCATGTGGTTCATGTTAACATGTTATGCATGCTTTTGGGCCTAAAAATGTAATATGCAAGTGTATGAACACATGAATCTTTCATATGCCACCATGTTGAACTTGTGGCTCTAACACTTTTATGTCATGATTATGCCAAGTTCCCTCTTTCTATCCTATTATGCGCTATTGCGATATGTAAGCGATGGGATTGCGTTTGGGGTTGGGTAAACTTAAAAGACATAAAAACATGAACTTGGGAATTTACCTATTAAGTTAGGTCTATCCCTTGGGAATTTACCTATTAAGTTAGGTCTACCCAAGTATTTGTTAAACTTGTAATGTGTTTTGGAAACATGGTGGACATGACACTTAGAAAACATAAGTGTGGCCAACTCGAGGTTGGGTTGAGTTTGTAGCGTAATTCTACCCGGAACCTACCGGCTTAACTAGTGGCTACAAACAATAGGATCCAATGTGAGAAGTTGGTCATGTGGTGCCAAGACCCGAGGTTAGACCAAGTTGTGGTGTAAATCTACCCGGAACCCACCGGCTTAACTAGGTAACCGCAACAAAGTCTAATGTGAGAGGTCAAGGCACAATTAAGTTAATTAATGCCTCATGATTAGGGTTAAGTCATGGCCCACTAATACTTAACCAATTTGGGGATTCGAGGGATTGAAATGGGGTTAGGTTGTGAACTGTTGGTTACACTTAACCAATTTAATCTATTTGGGGGTTCGAGGGATTGAAATGGGGTTAAGTGGTGAACTGTCGGTTACACTTAACCAATTTAATCCATGATTAGTGAAGGGTTAAATCGCACTTAACCCTCTTTGGAAACCATAGCAACGTGGTCTGTTCCAGCAGTAATCCCAGTTTGGTATCATCACAACCCTAGAGGCTAGGCTAGGGCGGGGCACGATTACTGGACTGATGTAAGCGACCAAAGCGATGGCCGAGTGGTACAGCGGTGCGGGTCCAGGCGGGTTACGGACGTGCACGTAGTCCGGTATTGGACAAACTCGAGGCATAGGTACCAGTAGGTTTAGACTGTGCATTATTGCTTCAGTGTCTAGGGTTGACACCCGAGGGCCTGATACACCCGAAGGTGGACCCAGCACAGTCTGACTACAACCATATGTGGGCCGTATGGACACCAACACTTGACGTGTTAGGTTTATAGGGAGCCGATCGACTAGACCGTTGGGCTGGACCTTGTATTAAGGTCACCTCATGTTATTGGGCCAAAGTTTGGGCTGAGGGATCAATACCTGTTATGTTGGTTTGCTAGTACACCCGTGGTGCAAAACTTTAAATTCTGATTATGCGATGGCACCTGTATCTACCTTGATAGTTAATCATCATGTTGTTATCCTTATGTTCATACCTGCTGCTCATGTCAGTTAACTTTATCAGTTTACATTGATTGTAGTAGGGCTTACTCAGTCTTTTTGACTGACCTGTTTTCTTTCGCCTCTTTTCTTCCGTTCCCCCCCCCCCCCAGGTTCTCAGGGAGGGAATACAGGAGCTTAGCTTGGATCCTACCCGCTTTCTTGGATAGCTCATGTATGCTTTGGACTTGAGCTCGCTATGGTTTTTCCGCTTTGGGGATAGCTACTTATGTTTTTAGTTTTCAGATGATGTTGTTTATGTACTAGACTTATTTTATTTGGAAAATCGACATGAGGTTGTACTAAGACTTGATTTGAAATAGTTTGAAAATCCTCCGCTGTTTTATCCATGTTATTTACTTTGGTTACATATATATATACACATGTTCTTGTTCTGCCTTGATATATCATTATGCATGTTTACCTTGTTTTAAAACGCCCCACCAAAGTCAGAGTCGCTTGCAAGAGCCACCCTGGCAGAGGTGGGGTGTTACACCGACGATCGATACGGGGGCAAGTGCTGGCAGATTTCATAGCATAATTTACTGTCTCGGAGGTTGACATGGTGAACGAAGAGGCTGACCCACCAAAATTACTTCTCGATCCTAGTGCATGGAAATTGTATATTGATGTTGCTAGGAATGATAAACGATCCGGTGCCGGAGTGGTGCTGGAAACTCCTGAGAAACGACTGATATCCTATGCTATCCGGTTGGAATTCCACGCCACTAACAACGACTCCGAATATGAAGCCCTGATAGCCGGGTTGAGGATGGCAAAGGAATTAGAGATCACGAAGCTGGACATATTTTGTGATTCCAAGTTGGCTGTAAATCAGCTCACTGGAAAGTTACGAGCTAAGAGCCCAAGATTGATTTCGTATCTGGAGAAAGTGAAGGAGTTGTTGACTGGCTTCGATCACTACAGTATATCCCATATACCACGGTCAGAGAACCAACAGGTAGACAGGTTAGCGAAGATGGCTAGTTCTGATGATCCTGACGAAGCCGGGCTAGCCCCAGTTGAAGTACTTCAGTTCCCTAGCATAGGCCAGATGGAAATTTATCCAGTACTAGAGAATGAGCCAGAAAGGGAGTCAGGGATGACCCCTCTAAAGAATTTCTTGATGAATGGAACGCTTACGGCCAAGAAGAGCGAGAGGCGTAAAATAATCCGTAAAGCTTCCCGATATGCCCTGCAAGGCGGAGTGTAACACCCCGCCTCCGCTAGGGTCACTCGCAAAGGAATGCACTAGCTTTAGAGGGGCATTATTGGTAAACATACACAGAAATATCACAAGACAGAACATATATAAATGGCGGAAGTAAAATCAAACTTTCATAACATGAATAAATAGGGTCTAAAACCTTTTACATCAGAGTACATCAAAACCTGTCTTGCAATAGTAAAGAAGCATAAAGACTTTTTAACAAATTATTCCCCAAGTAAAACAGTAAAGTAGCCATAGCCAAGAGAAGTCCAAGCCATCCATGATGACCTTCAAGCAGAAGAAGTCCGAACTAAACAACATTGTTTCCTCCCTGAAACCTGGGGGGGGGGGGAACGGAAGAAAAGAGGCGAAACAAAACGGGTCAGTCAAAAAGACTGAGTAAGTCCTATCTACTTCCAGTATAAAAACAGGTAAAGGTAACATGACATGCATAAACTGAAAGTAAACATAAAGATGACTACCAGATAGGTAAACTAAATCGGGGTAGTAGGCTGGACTACTGTAGCAAGCTAAACTAAGGTATCGTGATAAACCACGGTGTCATGATAAGTCAAGGTATCACATCGTCAGGGTTCTATCAAGTATACTATCCCAAGGTATTTACCCCGTCTAATATCCCACGGTATCTATTATGTATATTTTTCCTGGTTCTAACATGTATATTTGCTCTGCACCTCTCGTACTAGTATCCCAACCTTGTTATGTGTTAACCATGAATGTCCCTTACTCAAAGTCGTGTAATGGTCCATGTCAACCTAATATATCGCATATATAGGTTACTCAACTCGTATGTTTCTTTCCATGTATGTAAGTTCAGTCCTTTTCCGTACCTCGTACGGGCTTCCTCATGTATTATCCTTGAAATCGTTTGGACTGTCACCCTTGTTCTAGCTAGGCTCCTCCATATGAATCATCGTTTGAGCTACTAGGACTTACGCCACCTAGCACCACTAGGGATTACGCTTGCCTATTGCACGCTTTCGTATTTCGGTTTGAGTTAAACCACCTAGGCCACTAGGGATTATGCTACCCCTCAACCGCGCCCTTTTTCCCACGCATTCATCGTGAATCGTTTTTCTATAACTGTATGCACATGTATCACATCGTGCCATCCGAGTCCTGTCCCCGGGCAAAACAAGAAATACAGGACTCGGTCGGGAGCTTTAGATTTATCTGCTGATGCAGATACTAAGGTCTGCTTTTCTACACGTGGCTATGGTCCCACGAGACCCCTCCCTCAACTAGTGAAAGGCAACACAAGAGAAAATCTTGCATGAGAACTACACTCCGGCCAGCCCACATCCTACGGCCTACCTCACCCATAATTAGATAGCAATTATGGTCTGTTGGGTGTTCCCTGCCTTTCCGTACGTACATGCTTGACTCAAGATGGTAGATGATCGACGAACTTGCTATCTCGGGCACCTTATGTATCCGCCGACTCACTGCTATCCACCCCAGTCTTTAGGTCGCTCGCATAGCAACCAAGGCATATTCTTGGTTCTTCTACCGCAGACCTCAACCTCTCGTGAGCCCAGGATGATCATCTGCGACATCACAGAGGGATACCAAGAATATCCTCACGTTCCTCGAAGCCGCTGCTTCGTTACCCAGTTCGCTGGAGCCCTTATCTAAATCAGATAGCCTGCTCCTACACGTATACTTAAACGACGACCTACCGTATCGGGTTACTCATCTATCTACGAAGTGGTCCAAATTTCCTTGACTAAGAATTATTACTTAGTTTCCCTTAACTAAGGTTTACCACTTAGCCTTATTTCCATAATCCTTGTTAGCTATGGTTATTTACCTAATCCTCCGAATTAGGGTTTATCTAATGGGTTAAGTGTCACTTAAGTTCATAACTTAACCCGTCTACAAAACATGTCGAAACTGGCTAAGTATCCAAGTCCAAGACTTAACCCTATAGACCATGTGTCAAGTTGGTTAAGTATATCAAGCAATCCATGACTTAACCTCATCTAATTATCATTTTAGATTGGTTAAGTATATATTAAATTGACCCTATCAAATTACCGAGTCAAATCGGTCAAGCGCATTCGAAACGATTCGTGACTTAGCCTTATCATGTTTTCACGTTAGATTGGTTAAGTATAGGTTAACTTAACCTCATCAAATTAACGAGTTAGATTGGTTAAGTTTAGGTCACCTAACCACATCAAATCTTCATGTATAATTAGTTAAGTATAAGTTGCTTAACCCCATTGAATTATCACGTTAAGTTGGTTAAGTATTGGTTACTTAACCTCATTGAACCACCAAGTTTAAATTTGTTAAGTGTTTAACTTAACCCCGTCGAATTACCGTGTTTAGATTAGTTAAGTGTGGATTACTTAACACCATCTAATTACCGTGGTTAGGTTAGTTAAGTCTTAATTACTTAACCTCATCTAATTACCCAGTCGGATTAGTTAAGTGTAAATTACTTAACCCCATCTCCTAATCATCTTGCACGGTTAAGTGTCATTAAGGAAATCAAGCCCGGTCCCACTTAACCTACCCATTCGTGTCATATCGGTTAAGTGTCATTAGTCAAATTTACTTAACCTTATCATGTGGCATTAATTTAATTAATGCACTCTTAACCTCTCACATTAGACCTGGTTGTGGTTACTAGTTAAGCCGGGCGGGTCCGGGTAGATTTACACCACAACCTAGTCTAACCTCGGGTCTTAAGCGCGACATGACCAACTTCTCACATTGGGTCCTATTGTTTGCAACTACTAGTTAGGCCGGTCGGTTCCGGGTAGTTTTACGTTGCAAACTCAACCCAACCTCGAGTTGGCCACACTCATATTATCTAAGTTCATCATGTTTCCAAAACATGTTACAAGTTTTCAAGCATTTGGGTAGACCTAACTTAATAGGTAAATTCCCAAAGGGTAGACCTAACTTAATAGGTAAATTCCCAAGCTCATGTTTTATGCATACTTACATGCCAACTTCCATGTTATCTTTCAAGTCATATTCTCAAGTATAAGCACATGTCGTATTCAAGTTAAGATTTTGCGACATGTTCATGTTTATCTAACTACCCAAAAATCGTGTTTTCCCAACGCAAGCAAAGCGAGTCAACATAGTAAGAATACTATGTCACATATTGGTCTCAAAACATGCATGATGCCAAACAAGGGATTGGCTTCCACATGCATAACATCATAAAGGGATTAGCCATGAACATGCATAGTGTCATAAGGTAATTTGGCCACAAACATGCATATTACCAAAAAGGGTTTAGCCATAAACATGCACAACGTAAAAGAGGGGATTGGCCACAAGCATGCATAATCTCATAAAGGATTTTGCCACAAACTCGCATGTTAACATAAGGGGTTTGGGTTCATAAACATGCATAAGCCCCAAAATCCTATCTTAGCCAATGTTTCACACATAAAGTGGTTCCTAAAGGTTCATGCTAGCATTTCATGCATAAAGATCCAAACTTGCAAGTTAAACTAGGTTATGCATAGCATGAGAGGCATGATTAAGTCACTCACATGGCCTAAGATCATAAATATGAACACAAGAGGCATGGTAAGGTTCATATAGATTCGCATAATCATGTTTAGCCTCATTTTATCCCATGTCAACATTAAAATACCGTTTTGATCCAAAAGTAGCTAGAACTTACATAGTTAGGCCTAGGGAAAGAAGCATGAATCATCTTGGCTAAGAAAGGTGCCTCCTTTGTAGAAGAATCGTCATGGAACTCGCATAGAAGTGTTGATTCGGCCTTGATTTGGTGTAGCAAGCTTGCACCTTTTGATTTGAACTTGATTTGAGTGCATAGGCTCTAGGGATTTGAAATGGAGGCCATGATCAATATTGATTTTGGCAGCACTTAGTTGCTAGGTTTGATTTTTAGGGATTTAGGTTAGGTTTAGGGTCTTTTTATAGAGATTAGGATAGTTTTAGGCCCTAGGATTAGATCTAGGATTAATCTAGGCTACAGAAATCGTCACAGGCCCATCAGACCAGACCAAGACTGCATCCAGGTGCACCAGGCCACAAAACACGGCGTTGTGTTTTTGGGCCCAGTCGACACCCAAGTCGACAGCCCTGTCGACTTGGGGTCCAGGGGTGTCGACAGCCCTGTCGACTCCCCTGTCGACATGGGCTTTGGCGGGAAAATTCCCGCCTGGCCCCATTTCTGATTTCCAAAACTGTTTCCGAAATTCAAATTTCCAGAAATCTTCTTTGGGCCTTAAACGGGTCATACGGACTCCGATTCTCGAAAACTCGGACTCTATTTCGCGTATTTTTCCGAGACGAACGCAATGGCATAGCCCGTTTTACTTGATTCAGAATTTAAAATTAAATTCTGCCTTGATTCTCGTTTTAACATGTTATTGAAATACGGGTTGTTACATTCTCCCCACCTTTTAGGATTTCGTCCCCGAAATCTGCAAGTTAGGAAGAACATATCCTACCATCCATCATCCATCTACTCAAAACATCATCCACAAGCAACCATCGTCCTTAGATGATTTCTAATGCTATATGATTACAATGCAAAGAGTGTGTGTATATGTTCCTTAGCTAATGCTAATGATCAGGCCTGAATAATCTTTCTAATGCAAAGTATGTTTAGTGCTATGAATCCAACATGTATGCAAATAGTCCTAGTCATATATATACACTATATGCGTGCACAACCATTCATCCATATGCAACGTCCACATGGTAACACATTCAATATCCATAAACAGGTATAAATACTCGTGCATATGCAATATGAAATGTGACCGAGTCGAGCTAATATCTAATGTAAATTCGCGCATCCACGAGCAACCACTTGCAACCAATTGCAACCATATCAACCATAACATGTTTCAAATACATGTTTACATCCATAGCGTTCTACCTAAGGTTCCCTGAAACTGGGTCGAGAAGATAACCGAAACAAACTCCGTACGGGGTTTGTAACAGAGACAGGACCGAGAGGATGTCCGCAAAAGATATCCTACAAGTAAGCTCTACAGAAAACAAGGATCAAGGATATATTCCCAAAAAGAGATATCATGCGCGTATCTAGTCTTCAGTCTCCTGAGTCGCATCACCTTGAGCTTAGTTCCATCGTGCCTTGACCGCCCCTTTTTCTTCACGATTTCGCAGCTTCTTATTTCCTGTTTCCATAACATGAGTTGGAACTCATTTCCTCGTCGCCTCTCGTTCCACTTGCACTTATCCTTTTCCTAAAATACTTGACGCAAACATGACTGCGTACTCATGATCTCATGCAAGCTTTCCAAAATTCACTAGTGAATTCTGGATCTTGTTTTCCGATGCCAATCCAAATTGCCAAGAATCCTTACTAGGGTGATTCCCATAACTCATGCATAATCGAAACGAACTATCCGCCTTAACGGCGAATTCTATTCAAACGGATTACCAACAACTGCATCCTGGGATTCTAGGTAACTAGCCATGACAGAACCTAAAAGGTTACACGAGATTTCGAGGGTATCACCAAGATGAGTCGAGAATCTAACTACCCTTTTTCCAAAACCGAGAATGGCACCCCTTACTGGATAACCACTTCATCCCTAGAATCCATCCATAGCTCATAAACATAAGCATTATTTCCAAGCTCAATACTTGGCATAGACATTCTCAAATCCAAACAAGTCATGTATAAATGGACCGATCTTCCAATAGGACTTGAGACAAAAACGGGATCCTCTATTATACTAGTACTAAGGTGCAGAGACTCAACTATCGAAGCGGACTTAAATAGATGCGGTGATCAAAACAAAGTCCCGACGGGATGATAGAGAAGAAAAACTAAACCTCTAACAAGATCGTTACCCTTCTTCTGAGGTACCCTAGAAATGAGAGCATACTATTGCCCTCCGAATGATCTTGTCCCTGTTCCATGATACTTAACTATCCGTCCCGTTTCACCATGCCAAAGGTACTCTCTCGTCATGGGTTTCATTGTTCATCTTCCTTCCTCCTTTTAGGACTCAGCCATACCAACATGTTGCTTATCCCTGAGCTCGTATCCTTTTTCCTTGTCCTTACTATCCTTTCATGCATAACTCTGCAATGGTCTCTCGAGAACCACCTCCATCGTACGGGAAACACTTACGCAGCTAGAAAGACTAGTCGCAGTCAAAACCACTGTGACTACAGATGGAGGAAAGAAAGGAAAAGAGATTCAATCAAGGAAACAAGGATAATGCTAATGGCCTTTGGGGAATAGCCTTTTTCTTTTTAAAAGAAAATTTTCTTGAAAAATGCTTCTTTGTAAACGGTTTTTCAAATAATTTTCAGAAGGTCTTTAAAAACTTTTGCCCAGTCTGGTAACCTTCTGCTCTGATACCAAATGTAACACCCCGCCTCCGCTAGGGTCACTCGCAAAGGAATGCACTAGCTTTAGAGGGGCATTATTGGTAAACATACACAGAAATATCACAAGACAGAACCTATATAAATGGCGGAAGTAAAATCAAACTTTCATAACATGAATAAATAGGGTCTAAAACCTTTTACATCAGAGTATATCAAAACCTGTCTTGCAATAGTAAAGAAGCATAAAGACTTTTTAAAAAATTATTCCCCAAGTAAAACAGTAAAGTAGCCATAGCCAAGAGAAGTCCAAGCCATCCATGATGACCTTCAAGCAGAAGAAGTCCGAACTAAACAGCATTGTTTCCTCCCTAAAACCTGGAGGGGGGGGGAACGGAAGAAAAGAGGCGAAACAAAACGGGTCAGTCAAAAAGACTGAGTAAGTCCTATCTACTTCCAGTATAAAAACAGGTAAAGGTAACATGACATGCATAAACAGAAAGTAAACATAAAGATGACTACCAGATAGGTAAACTAAATCGGGGTAATAGGCTGGACTACTGTAGCAAGCTAAACTAAGGTATCGTGATAAACCACGGTGTCATGATAAGTCAAGGTATCACATCATCAGGGTTCTATCAAGTATACTATCCCAAGGTATTTACCCCGTCTAATATCCCACGGTATCTATTATGTATATTTTTCCTGGTTCTAACATGTATATTTGCTCTGCACCTCTCGTACTAGTATCCCAACCTTGTTATGTGTTAACCATGAATGTCCCTTACTCAAAGTCGTGTAATGGTCCATGTCAACCTAATATATCGCATATATAGGTTACTCAACTCGTATGTTTCTTTCCATGTATGTAAGTTCAGTCCTTTTCCGTACCTCGTACGGGCTTCCTCATGTATTATCCTTGAAATCGTTTGGATTGTCACCCTTGTTCTAGCTAGGCTCCTCCATATGAATCATCGTTTGAGCTACTAGGACTTACGCCACCTAGCAACACTAAGGATTACGCTTGCCTATTGCACGCTTTCGTATTTCGGTTTGAGTTAAACCACCTAGGCCACTAGGGATTACGCTACCCCTCAACCGCGCCCTTTTTCCCATGCATTCATCGTGAATCGTTTTTCTATAACTGTATGCACATGTATCACATCGTGCCATCCGAGTCCTGTCCCCGGGTAAAACAAGAAATACAGGACTCGGTCGGGAGCTTTAGATTTATCTGCCGATGCAGATACTAAGGTCTGCTTTTCTACACGTGGCTATGGTCCCACGAGACCCCTCCCTCAACTAGTGAAAGGCAACACAAGAGAAAATCTTGCATGAGAACTACACTCCGGCCAGCCCACATCCTACGGCCTACCTCACCCATAATTAGATAGCAATTATGGTCTGTTGGGTGTTCCCTGCCTTTCCGTACGTACACGCTTGACTCAAGATGGTAGATGATCGACGAACTTGCTATCTCGGGCACCTTATGTATCCGCCGACTCGCTGCTATCCACCCCAGTCTTTAGGTCGCTCGCATAGCAACCAAGGCATATTCTTGGTTCTTCTACCGCAGACCTCAACCTCTCGTGAGCCCAGGATGATCATCTGCGACATCACAGAGGGATACCAAGAATATCCTCACGTTCCTCGAAGCCGCTGCTTCGTTACCCAGTTCGCTGGAGCCCTTATCTAAATCAGATAGCCTGCTCCTACACGTATACTTAAACGACGACCTACCGTATCGGGTTACTCATCTATCTACGAAGTGGTCCAAATTTCCTTGACTAAGAATTATTACTTAGTTTCCCTTAACTAAGGTTTACCACTTAGCCTTATTTCCATAATCCTTGTTAGCTATGGTTATTTACCTAATCCTCCGAATTAGGGTTTATCTAATGGGTTAAGTGTCACTTAAGTTCATAACTTAACCCATCTACAAAACATGTCGAAACTGGCTAAGTATCCAAGTCCAAGACTTAACCCTATAGACCATGTGTCAAGTTGGTTAAGTATATCAAGCAATCCATGACTTAACCTCATCTAATTATCATTTTAGATTGGTTAAGTATATATTAATTTGACCCTATCAAATTACCGAGTCAAATCGGTCAAGCGCATTCGAAATGATTCGTGACTTAGCCTTATCATGTTTTCACGTTAGATTGTTTAAGTATAGGTTAACTTAACCTCATCAAATTAACGAGTTAGATTGGTTAAGTTTAGGTCACCTAACCACATCAAATCTTCATGTATAATTAGTTAAGTATAAGTTGCTTAACCCCATTGAATTATCACGTTAAGTTGGTTAAGTATTGGTTACTTAACCTCATTGAACCACCAAGTTTAAATTTGTTAAGTGTTTAACTTAACCCCGTCGAATTACCGTGTTTAGATTAGTTAAGTGTGGATTACTTAACCCCATCTAATTACCGTGGTTAGGTTAGTTAAGTCTTAATTACTTAACCTCATCGAATTACCCAGTCGGATTAGTTAAGTGTAAATTACTTAACCCCATCTCCTAATCATCTTGCACGGTTAAGTGTCATTAAGGAAATCATGCCCGGTCCCACTTAACCTACCCATTCGTGTCATATCGGTTAAGTGTCATTAGTCAAATTTACTTAACCTTATCATGTGGCATTAATTTAATTAATGCACTCTTAACCTCTCACATTAGACTTGGTTGTGGTTACTAGTTAAGCCGGGCGGGTCCGGGTAGATTTACACCACAACCTAGTCTAACCTCGGGTCTTAAGCGCGACATGACCAACTTCTCACATTGGGTCCTATTGTTTGCAACTACTAGTTAGGCCGGTCGGTTCCGGGTAGTTTTACGTTGCAAACTCAACCCAACCTCGAGTTGGCCACACTCATATTATCTAAGTTCATCATGTTTCCAAAACATGTTACAAGTTTTCAAGCATTTGGGTAGACCTAACTTAATAGGTAAATTCCCAAAGGGTAGACCTAACTTAATAGGTAAATTCCCAAGCTCATGTTTTATGCATACTTACATGCCAACTTCCATGTTATCTTTCAAGTCATATTCTCAAGCATAAGCACATGTCGTATTCAAGTTAAGATTTTGCGACATGTTCATGTTTATCTAACTACCCAAAAATCGTGTTTTCCCAACGCAAGCAAAGCGAGTCAACATAGTAAGAATACTATGTCACATATTGGTCTCAAAACATGCATGATGCCAAACAAGGGATTGGCTTCCACATGCATAACATCATAAAGGGATTAGCCATGAACATGCATAGTGTCATAAGGCAATTTGGCCACAAACATGCATATTACCAAAAAGGGTTTAGCCATAAACATGCACAACGTAAAAGAAGGGATTGGCCACAAGCATGCATAATCTCATAAAGGATTTTGCCACAAACTCGCATGTTAACATAAGGGGTTTGGGTTCATAAACATGCATAAGCCCCAAAATCCTATCTTAGCCAATGTTTCACACATAAAGTGGTTCCTAAAGGTTCATGCTAGCATTTCATGCATAAAGATCCAAACTTGCAAGTTAAACTAGGTTATGCATAGCATGAGAGGCATGATTAAGTCACTCACATGGCCTAAGATTATAAATATGAACACAAGAGGCATGGTAAGGTTCATATAGATTCGCATAATCATGTTTAGCCTCATTTTATCCCATGTCAACATTAAAATACCGTTTTGATCCAAAAGTAGCTAGAACTTACATAGTTAGGCCTAGGGAAAGAAGCATGAATCATCTTGGCTAAGAAAGGTGCCTCCTTTGTAGAAGAATCGTCATGGAACTCGCATAGAAGTGTTGATTCGGCCTTGATTTGGTGTAGCAAGCTTGCACCTTTTGATTTGAACTTGATTTGAGTGCATAGGCTCTAGGGATTTGAAATGGAGGCCATGATCAATATTGATTTTGGCAGCACTTAGTTGCTAGGTTTGATTTTTAGGGATTTAGGTTAGGTTTAGGGTCTTTTTATAGAGATTAGGATAGTTTTAGGCCCTAGGATTAGATCTAGGATTAATCTAGGCCACAGAAATCGTCACAGGCCCATCAGACCAGACCAAGACTGCATCCAGGTGCACCAGGCCACAAAACACGGCGTTGTGTTTTTGGGCCCAGTCGACACCCAAGTCGACAGCCCTGTCGACTTGGGGTCCAGGGGTGTCGACAGCCCTGTCGACTCCCCTGTCGACATGGGCTTTGGCGGGAAAATTCCCGCCTGGCCCCATTTCTGATTTCCAAAACTGTTTCCGAAATTCAAATTTCCAGAAATCTTCTTTGGGCCTTAAACGGGTCATACGGACTCCGATTCTCGAAAACTCAGACTCTATTTCGCGTATTTTTCCGAGACAAACGCAATGGCATAGCCCGTTTTACTTGATTCAGAATTTAAAATTAAATTCTGCCTTGATTCTCGTTTTAACATGTTATTGAAATACGGGTTGTTACACAGAGTCCTGTACAGACAGGGAATTTCGATGCCTCTTCTCCGTTGTATAGCTCATGACGACATCAAGCGTGTACTGTAGGAAGTACATGAGGGTGAATGTGGTGACCATACTGGAGGACAAACATTGGCAAAAAAGGTGTTGCGATATGGTTACTTCTGGCCTACCATAAACAAAGATGCGGCAAAATACGCACGACGTTGTGATGCATGCCAAAGATTTTCAAAAATTCCCAGGGCACCTCCTGGCCAGTTAAAGATGATGGCGAGTCCATGGCCTTTTGCTATGTGGGGGATTGATATCATCGGAAGCCTCCCTATAGCAAAAGGCGGAGCAAAGTTCGTTATTGTGGCTGTAGATTACTTCACCAAATTGGTCGAGGCTGAGCCGTTAACTACAATCACAACCAAGCGAGTGATTAATTTTATTGTTAGGAACATTATTTGTCGGTTTGGGATCCCGAAGATCGTCATAACTGACAATGGAACCCAGTTTGATAGCAACGATTTTAGGGATTTCTGCCAGAAGTACCACATTGAGAAACGGTACACTTCTGTGGCACATCCGCAGTCGAACGGACAAGTCGAAGCAGCAAATAAAGTGATTAAGTCCATTATCAAAAGAAGATTGAAGCGAGCCAAAGCCATATGGGTCGATGAATTACCCTTGGCATTATGGGCCTACAGGACAACGTATAAATCGGCGACAGGCCATACTCCCTTCTCTCTTGCTTTTGGAGCAGAGGCAGTCATCCCAGTTGAGCTAAAAGTACCATCTCACCGAGTCACTTACTACGATCCGATGAATAATAAAGAATTGATCCTTGAATCCCTAGATACAATAGAGGAGAACAGGGATTAAGCAGACCTGCGTGCCTTGAGACATAAGCAACAGGTCGCTAGATACTACAACAAAAGAGTTCGAGCCCGAATCTTTGAACCCGGAGACTTGGTTCTGAAGTGTGTCTTTCCACCCCCAACTTATATGGGTGCGAAGTGGGAAGGACCATACTCCGTTCTACGAAGGCTTGATAATGGAACCTTCAAGCTAGCAACCGTAGATGGAGAAGAAATCCCCAAAGTGTGGAACGCCCAACATTTGCGGCCTTATCTGACGTAAAGTCATCAGATTTACCCTTTTGTTTCATAGGACCATGTAAAAGGCATGACTTGCCTAGAATAGTCCAATGTCTTGAGGAAAGGATTATAAAGTGGACGTAGGTCACGATTTGACCGAACCACTATAAAAATATTGTGTGTCGTTTACCTTTATTTGCACCATTATTTATCTGCTCTTCTATCTTTATAAAGTTTGCTGCAAAATCATATAGCGATCACAGAAACATGAAATCCTAGGTGCCTTCCATCGGAACGGAGAGTAATCCGCAGCCAGAACGATGAAGGTGCAATAAAGTGAACCACACCATTGATTGCACTCTAACTCTCTAGAGCCGAGAGAAAACGTAAAGGACGCGAAAATAACGTCCACATGGCAAGGCGATGCACGACGATAAGAACCGCCTTGACCGAACTCTAACCTTGGCGACCGCCAGGAGAGTATAAAAACGTCTGTGATTAAGCACTGAGAAAGGGCTCTTACGCCGCTGAAGGATCGGGGGGCGACTGAACAGCTGAGCTCGAACTCTAACCTTGGCGACCGCCAGGAGAGTATAAAAGCGTCTGTGATTAAGCGCTGAGAAAGAGCTCTTACCCCGCTGAAGGATCGGGGGGCGACTGAACAGCTGAGCTCGAACTCTAACCTTGGCGACCGCCAGGAGAGTATAAAAGCATCTGTGATTAAGCGTTGAGAAAGAGCTCTTACCCCGCTGAAGGATCGGGGGGCGACTGAACAGCCGAGCTCGAACTCTAACTTTGGCGACCGCCAGGAGAGTATAAAAGCGTCTATGATTAAGCGTTGAGAAGGATGCTAGAGACCTAGCGCCCCCAAAATTTCTGCCCCGCTGAAGGATCGGTGAGCAGATCATGATACGAGTTCGAACTTTAACCCACTGAAGGATCGGGAAAGTATAGAGTTACCGGAGATTTGGTGCCTCAAGGACTATAATCCCACTAAAAATTCCAAGTCCCCGTATTTAGAGATAGGGGGCAACGTGCGTAGAAATTTTTAAATTTTTTTGTGTCGCTTGAAGGATTTGTAATATAATTTCAACTTGATTATAGTCAAATGACTTGTGACTAAGTGTGAAGAGTTTATTGAATGCAGGTACACGATGATGCAAAAGAAATAAACTTTCATTCATAAACTGCAAGCCTGCAAGATAAAAGGGAACCTAAACAAAAGTGAGGGCCATTCCCACAATTACATTTCATGGCCAGTGGAAAGCCTAAAAAATCCTAAGGACAAAATATGAGCTAATATGTGCATCCTACTCATGCTGGGGGGGGGGGGAGGGGGAGGGGGTTATGTGGGCTTCTTGCTCTTCTTCTGCTTCCCCGACTCCTCCTTATCAACATCAGAACGATCACCTTTTTTCCTCTTCCTCTTATCAACAAGAGGCTCTGGCGAAGAACTAGAGGATTGAGAGGCTAGTTGTGAAGTTATTGATCGGGAGGAAAATCTTACGACCAACCCAGTTTTGGGATCGATCTCGGAAATATGGGGCACATATACTGGATCCTGTTCCCCTCTCGTAAGGAGCAACTGCCTCTCCTCTTCAGCCTGTTGCTTAGCCAAGGCTCCCTCTTCATCGCCTCTGATTTCTTTGGTAATGGCGACTTCCTCTTCATCGCCTTCGTGGCATCCATCCATATCTCTCAAAGCCTCGATGGGCTCAGCATCTAGGGGGACATCAGCACTAACGCTTGGCGGGATGTCAACCTTCTCTTTTTCTGCCTTCTTCTCAGCATCCTTATCAACTGGACCACCACCTGTATCATGAGAAGCAAATGTTATTTTGGGAGAGAATGCGGTATGCTCAGTTGATTGTCTGACAAGACGACGACTAGTGACAATTGCTTTGACAAATTGTGGAGAAAATATAGAGATACCTTCCGCCGATCCTCCATCCAAACTAGCAACAGAACCTCCGATAGCTGGAGGAGTTGGACCCAGAGGAATCAATGGATCGTCGGGATTGTATTCCTCAATTTCGGAGGCCTTGGGCTCTGCAGTTGAGCTCGAGCCTTCTTCAATTTTATCTTTGCCCTTGGCTTGAGTTTTCTCTTTATCAATCTCTTCTTGGAGTAGGCGTCTGCCTTTCTCTAAATCCTCAGGTTCGTTATCCCTAGGAATGGTCCGAATCAACTCATTCTCATTAATCTCATCGACTCCTAATCATTGTTTCTCGCTCTGGACGATTGCATCCCATATGTTGGCTAACGTGACATGGTAGTACGGGATCCAGGAGATGTTACGGGTCTTGATGACCTGGCCAAGGAAATCAAACAGCATTTCTTCAAATCCTTCAATATCTTTCTCTCTCTCTCTAGGAGCTTTTCATTAGAAACAACAGCCATTTCAATGGCACTTTCCACATTATTTTCAGCAAGAATCGCGCGCTTCTCTGCACGCGCGAGCTGATCACTCAGAATCGCCCTCTCTTTTTCGGCCAAAGCTAAACTATCTTTCAAGCTTGCCTTTTCTTTCTCCCAAGCAGCTTTTTCAGCCTTGAAATGATCCTGTGCTGTTTTCAGTTCGGTGCTGGCCATCCTGAGGTCTTCCACCTCCTTCTTCAATGATGCACGCTCTTTGCTGTTAGAATCGAGCTCATTATGAAAACGTTGCCTGGCCTCCTCCAGCTCTGTCTTGTAATTTTTAGCATCTCGTTAAGCCAAGGCAAGCAAAGATTGTGCATCTTCCAAGTCCTTTTCCATTTTTACTCTGGCCCTTTCATTGTTATCTATCCTCACTTTGGACCTATGCGCTTCCATCTCTAGCGTTCGGATGACGTCTGAAAGATTTACAGCATGTTTCTTCATCGCCTCATATTGCTTGGCTACATGGCGAACGTGTCCGATGACTTCAGTATCCCAATTCCCAGGGACTGGTTCCATAGTTGGAACGAACATCATCCTTTTGAAGTAGATATCGGGGAATTGTTCTCGTAATTTTTCCAGCTTGGCCTGAGTCTCAGGACCATGGATATAGTCTCATGCCCCGGGGGCACTCAAATTTTGTTGGCTGGAAGGGACAATGTCAGTTTTATCCTTCTCATAATCCTTGTTTGGATCCTTGTTTTTATCCTTAGGCTCTTGGTGCTTTTTGGATGACATGCTATGAGATGGCGCGCTCTTCGGAGGAGTTAAGTCTTCGGGAAGTTGTTTTCCTCCTGTAGGTGGCACTGAATGGCTGAGAGGCTTTCCTGAGGTTTGTTTTGATGGAGATCTGGACCGTGAAGAAGGAGGCTTGTGAGAATCCCGGGACCAATGGTTGTCTCCCCCTCGACTGTTGCTACAGGCACGCTCAGGATTTGGATGAAGACTAGGTGTGCCTTCACGAAGAGAGCGATAGGAATAAGATCGTTTGCGAGACATCCTTCCTGCAAAAGAAACAATTACATATTAAAACCTTGAAAACTGTTGGTATAAAAGTGTGGGGTCAGACAGTGCATGTGATTTGTGCATCCCATATAATTCCCCCTAACAGACCAGGGCCTGAAGTTAGGCTCGTCTGGGTAGTCTCTCGTTCTTCAACTGGGATAGT
Source organism: Allium sativum (assembly GCA_030737875.1). Taxonomy (NCBI): domain Eukaryota; kingdom Viridiplantae; phylum Streptophyta; class Magnoliopsida; order Asparagales; family Amaryllidaceae; genus Allium; species Allium sativum. The sequence continues at coordinate 473,642,861 of CM060925.1, forward strand.
TGTTTCCTCAGAAATAGGAAAAAATGGCTCTCCTTCGAAGTCTTCCTGTGTATATATATCGTCGGGAATAGGAATCTTGCTCAATTCTTTAAATAACTGCTCCTCTGTTAAATCATCAGGAGCAGCAGGTTCAACCGGTAGAGAGGCCCTTGAGGGGAAACCCCCCGGAGAGGCTGGGATTTCCTTAGGCTCGTCAGCACAGGCCTCATCTCCTCTATATACATTTAAGTCTTCGTCGTCCTGGATAATTATCGGCGAAGGACTCTTATGACGTTTAGTTATCTCTACTGCCTGTGACGTTCCTTCTCCCTCGGTCGGGGGCACGTATTTGTAAGGTTTACCACCCGCGCCAAGTCCAAACCTTATATCCATAAGGCGGTGCTTGTGAAGATTCTTGTTAGTAATACATTTCTTGATCTTTAGGAAATCGGATTTGCTTTTCAGAAGAAGGGATAGTCGATTACTGTACACCGAGCCTTCCGTCTTTGGAAAGGTGTGATCTTCATAGAGAAAAGAAGCATGTTAATGCTTTGATTTCTTAGACAGGCTATTCATTCAAAGGTTTAAAATTTACTTGATTTAAGCCATCTTCTTGAACACCCAGCCTGTCTCTTTATATAGAACCAATCGGCCTTGGGATCCCCTATGTTGTTGTAACCGTCAGATAAAACCTTCCTATTTGCTACCGATTCGAAGAAAGAAAAATTTGGGGTTGCCGTAGAACGATGCTTGAAAAGAATTTCAAATCTTTAAACGTGAGCTCGGTTTGTAGGATTTCCGCATATGCAATATATAGAGTGTATAGGGCTGCGTAGGCATTGGGATGAAGTTGCATCGGAGCAATACCCAATCGTTTTAAGGTTTCAATGACGATGGGAGGAAACGGAGGAATAGCGCCTACCCAGCACATGAGTCGGCTAACTGTCATATACCCCTCCGGAGCCAAATGAGGTCTATCTTCACTACTAGGTGTCCTCACATCATCCCAGGGGATCCCGTGTTTCAAGCAAATTCTCTTAAGCTTTATCTCATCAAGTTTGGAAGCTAAAGAGTCAGTGAATTTCTCTATTTCTATTGCACCAGGAATCTCATCGGGAGCTCGGTCGTCTACTTCAGACTCCTCATCAAGCGAGGTACTCTCAGATGGATCCGATTCCGTTTCTGCCTCATACTCAGATCCAGAATCCTCACCCTCTAGATTGATTGGAAGAACCTCAGGGTTGTGGTGCTCATACACCTCGGGATCCATCTCTGTATCAGATCTTGAAGGGGAACGGTTATCCGACATTACTGTTTAGGCGAGTAAACATGAGAAATAAGAATATAATTACCCGAACCCCGTGCATGTGCAAGTGTTTGTGCGTGCAAGTGTGTATGATACGGAAAAGTAAAGTCACAAAGCGGGTAGAATATGTTGTTAAGCCCTATCATTGTTCAGTCCAAGAAGTTCATCTCATGGGCTCTAACCTAACTGCTCAGAATCTTGTGACTACAATGTATTATTTAAAGTTTAAAACATATATTGGATCGTCATCCAAGCTCGGCTCGTAAGGAGTGTGTGGCTCGGATCGTAGAAAAGCAAGGCGGATAGAGGTGAATGGATCACCCCCTTCTTTGGATCGTGATGCAGCATGGATCGGGGTTCCTGTTGGATCGAGCCGACCCCCCACGATCCACTTTACCACATCTCCATAAACTAGTGCTCCTCCATGCCACGACCCGATCCGCTACTCAAATTAACACTTCATCATTATCTCGACATCCTCCTATCTCCACGGTCCGATCCACTATTCAACTCAACGCGCCACTGCCACCACCATGAACGGATGTGCTGCGATCCGCTGCCTCACCATCGCCACGACCCAACCTGGCATTCTCCTCCTTCTTCTTCCTTCTCCCTTTTCCCTCCTCCGAACTCGAACAGCCAACGCCTATGGCACCAGATCCCTCCAATTCTTATCTCAAATCGGTGGAAACTCAAGTAAAACGAAGATAGAGATGCTAGAATGTGTTTTTGACGTGATTACCTGTCTTAAAAAGTGAAGAAATACAAGTTTTTCTCTTTTGGGATCGAAGGAAGTATGGGTTCGGTCTAAACTTCGAACGGCTGAACAAAAGAAGAATGAGAGAAGGAGGAAGCGAGGTCGGGCCTATATAGGCAAATTCGTGACCGTTGGCCTTCCGCTTTTTTTCTTACACAAGTCATGAGGGCCTGATGGGCCACGAAGCCAAGCCCATCGGGAAGACAGGGCGGTCCCTCGACGGGCTCGAGAGAAGGACGAGCCCGCTAAGCCTAAGGCCCACCTAAAAATCGCATCATAGCGAACGCCGCTCCTTGTGGACCGTGAAAGCACGGATGATTCGATCTGACAAACACTCATGAAAATGAGATTTCAGAAATGTTCATGGAAATTAAAAAGTTCACCTGACAATCACTCGACAAATTCGACAATGAAGTCTCCAGAAATTCCAGAGAGAAGAGCTCCCTGATAACCAAAGAAATGACTGAAGATTCACTGAATATTTATGCTAATCGAGGAACACAACTCTTCGAAGCAGTACAACGTTTTCAGATAGACATGGCCTCTGATCTACATCTTTCTGTGAAAAGACGTCTATGCGATTTCAAAGCATGTTCCATCCTCGATAAAACATACTTCGAGGGGGAAAAATGTTGGCTGACTTTTTGACCAAGCCACCAAGGTTCACACACAAGAAGAAAATATGAAGTTTCACACCTTTAACCCTCGAAGACCCGATCGGATCGCCATACTCCCCTCGGTTCGCGATCGCCCCCTTTGATCACGATCCGATCCGTCCATTGCTAGCTCGATCTGATCTGATCCCCGAAGCTGATGGATGATGACCAAGACCTAGTCCACCACGATCCGAGAATGCAGGATCTCGCGACACGTGTCACCAACTGTCATATTGACCAATTCTTCATTAAGCTACGATCACGATCCGATCCGAGCAGGAAGACACGATGATGGCCACAGACTTGGTCATCCACGATCCGATGTTCAAGGAGATCGCGACACCTGTCCACAACGGCTAATTTGACTAATTCTTCATCAAGCTACGAAACGGTTCGAGATCTTCGGGATGTGGGCCACGTATGATCGCGATCCGTCACCAGAAATCAGCTATAAATAGCCAAGAGCATGAATTTTTCAGGATCTTTTGGCAGTTTCGAGTATTGATTCCACCATTACCGTCATACCACTATTTCTTATCAGTTTTACTTCGAGATTACTGAGAGAAATCATAATTGTAATAGTGAGTTTGAGAGAAATCATTGGTTGTACTAGCATTCAAAGTATAATCAATAGCATATAAAGTGGACGTAGGCTCGTTAACGCCGAACCACTATAAACCTTGTGTGTTCTCTGCTTTTTTACTCATTTTTCAGTTATAATTCTCTACGAATCAGAACAATTTGGGTGTTAGAGCCAAATCTTGAACTAACAGGTATGTAGGAAGTTACTTTTGTGATTCAGCCGTCCACTTTACTATTTTCTTATTTCGAAAACGGTGGGAGATTGTTGAATAATTTTGAAAATTGCTTTATGAGCTTTTAGGATTGTTTTTGAAGATAGAAGAGAAGGAAGGAAGGAAGAAATTATTAGTCCTACATCATGGGATTTTGAGGAGTATCCAAGTATATGAATAGCTTCCTCATGAGGAGGTTCGGGCCTTTAGGCATCCAAATGTGTGCTTTGTTGTGAGGAGGTAAGTCATGCAATACACTCGCATGTGTCATCGCGGCCATCCGTCTTGTCGAACCATGCCGGGTATAGGTATGTGTTTCGCGTTTTGGATCCACTAAATAATTTTGGATCAAATTTAAAAGGAAATGGGTCAGAATTTATCCCATTAGGAAACTAGACCCAAATATTGAATTTTAAATGAAGTCGAGAAATATTGCAATGCTTTTAGGCCATTGGAAATAAAGGGGAGCTCGTTTGAATTGAAAAGTGTAGATGTTTGCAACAGTTGTGAACTATTACAAACGGTTGCGACTTTTGAATGAAAGGACGTTTCGTCTCATCGCTATAAATAGCCATGCCCAGAAATGTTTCAAAATCACTTTTTCTTCTTCTTCCTCGTAGATCAGAGTAGTTTTGTCATGTTTGAAAAGTGTTGCCACTACACTATTTGTGACACCTTCTGGGTGTTACAAAGTCAGAAAGCGTTGCAAATCTATTCTTCTCTTCCACTTCGTTCTACTCTCTACTTGCATCATCAAAAATCATATACTAGAGTGTTCTTAGTCGGATCAAAGTCGTATAAACTTTGAATTCGAGTACGATGTTCCATGGCTTCATTGAATCCTGAATGTCGATTGTTCGATAAACCGTTTGTACCTGGTGAATTGCACTATCATCTGAAAGAATCTATACCATAGATCCTTGAAGTCTAAACTACAACATTATCTTCCTCTAAGTCGTCTCATACCACAAAGTCACAAAAAAATTTTCTAACAATATTCTTCAACCATTGAGGGTTCGACTGCTCTACAAGTTACGAATCAACACTTTACTCGAGTGGAGTAGTTTGATAGAGGCAATTTCAGTCGTTGACCTGAGACGATGAAATTCTTTCTAATCACCATCAAATTGTTCTACGTTTTGGAAGTTGGATTGGAGGTAATACTAGAGGAAACTTACAACGATGATGCCGCCCTAAAGGAGAAATGTGCAAAGCACAAAGAGGAAAAATTTCTATTCAGAGGATACTTTTTGAATGCATCGTCTACTCCAGTCTACAATGTTTACAGGGCCTTGGAAACTACTGAGGGACTCTGGCCTGCATTAGAAAGCAAGTATTGCATATCGAAGGCATGTATTAAAAAAATTCTTATTTGTAATTTTATGGATATCAAAATGGTCGCCAACAAGTCTGTAATTGGACAAGTAAGCGAAATCTTACTGTTGACTTAAAGGTGTTTGAATAGATCTCCCTGAATCTTTTTTGTTGGAGTTATTATTTTGAGACTTATAACTATTGGATAATGGATTTTTGATGACAACAACCTTATTTCAATTATCATTGATTATAAAATATATACGAACATCATTGCCTAGAACCATGTATATACACACATATATATGCAGGATTTGTATACAGGAATTAAATACTAAAGACTATATAGTTTTAGAGTTCCAAGAGATTCAAGATTTAAAGAGATTTAAGACTCAAGATTATCAAGTAAATAGAGTCTAGTTTATATGTAAAACTCGAGTTAGCACTTTCAAATTATGATTTCAAAATCTGTTTTCAAAATTCCTTTTTAAATTCCTTTTCAAATTATTCTTAAATTTCCTTCCTAAATAATTTCAAATTATCATAAATATTTTACTTAATGATTTCAAGTATATATAGTTCATCAAGTTTTTTAATTATATGTTTATATATATTGTTTTAAATCTTATAATTTTATAAATATATTTATATTATATATCATTATGTTTTTACATGTTTTTATACTTTAAGAACTTCATATGAAACATTAGTTTTGATTCAAGAATTTCCAGAAAATATAAATTGGTTTTAACACTTGAAATTTAACTTTAAAAAATAAATGTATAGGGTATGTGTTGACATAGATGTAATGACATAACAACATATAACTGTCATTTTTTCAATTTTCAAAGGAATTGTCTTTTCATTATTTTAATGTTTCTAAAGCGTTGCAACCATTAGGACACTATAAAAGGGGTTGATTTCGAGTTTTAATCATAAATTCTCCTCCTTCTCCACCCCTTTACTAACCACCATTAAAATACTTAAATTTCTTGATTTCTACACTTATACTCCGCCGATTTCAACAAGGTTCATAACATTCTTCTTCTATTTTCATTTTCTATCATCTACTCTCTGTTTGAAGTGCTAACTGAAGAGTTCTAGGGCTATTGTAACCAATTAGGAATTATTTGGGAAAGATTGTGTTCCTTGTAGCCGTAGAATCAAGGAAAGGGAGCGGTGTTAACCTTGTAGTTGGGAAACTAAGGGTAATGGTATCAGTGTTAAACTTGTGGCCATGAAATCAAGAGTGTTGTACTTGGATATTGATAATAATAAAATTTTGTGCAATCCAGCGTTGCATGGGACTGGACGTAGGTGTAAGCCGAACCAGTATAAAACTTGGTGTGTTCTTTCCTTTTCAGCATTTTATATTTACTTATATCTATGTTTGTGATTGTTTCTATATTTGTAATCATTTTTGATGTGATAATCATTTTGTGATTCATTTAGTTATTCTAGATTGTTTAATCTTCCATAATATCTTTAAAACACTATTCACCCCCCTCTAGTGCTAATTTTGCCTCAAGACCCACATTTTGCATTAATTAACAATTGCTATAATAGCATAGGTTTTCAAAAAGTTCATAATTTGATTTTTGAAAATATTAAATGGCAACCAACACTGGTAATAATAGTTCTTTTGTCGAGGGTCAGTCCACTGTAAGACCACCACTATTTATTGGCAGTAATTATTCATATTAGGCATGTAGAATGAAAATGTATTTACAATCAGTAGGATTAGACACATGGAATAGCACAAAGATTTAATATGTTGAACCCACTACTAATTTTGCACAATGGAGTAATGAACAAAAGGCTGCTGAAAAAAGTAATTCTAAGGCCGTGAATATGTTATTCTGTTCATTAGATAGAAATGAATTTAATAAAATGTCAGTTTGTAAATCTGCTTATGAAATATGGAGAACACTACAAGTTACTCATGAAGGAACCAATAAAGTTAAACAAACAAAGATATCAAGGCTAATTAATCGTTTTGTGTTATTTAAAATAAATGAGAATGAATCTATCTTTGATATGTATTGCAAATCCTAGGAGATCATGCATTCATTAATAGCATTGGGAAAAACTTATTCAGAAGAAGACCAAGTAAGAAAAAATCTCAGTTCATTGACTCCAGGATGGGATCAAAAACACTGGCGGTTGAAAAAGCTCTAGAATGTTGTTGAATGGGAGCTCGTTACCAAAACATTTCTGAGCAGAAGCAGTTGCAACGTCTTGCTATGCTTTGAATTGTGCCTCCATCCGACCACTTACGAAAAATGCTCCATATGAACTTTTTACTGGAAGAAAACCAAATATTTCATTTTTTAAGGTTTTTGGTTCAAAATGCATTATTTTAAATACAAAAGATCAACTTGGAAAATTTGATTCGTAGTCCGATGTAGGGATATTTCTAGGATATTCCGAACGAAGCAAAGCTTATCGTATTTATAATAAAAGAACAAACAAAATAGAAGAATCACTTCATGTTTCCTTTGATGAAATTTTTATTCAATACTCTTTTGATTCAGATATCTTGAAAAATAGACCTCCAGATAATGATATTATAATTTATAGAGAAGATGAAAACATTGTTCATAGTAACATAGATAACAATATTACAGAAACTCAAGATAATACCAACAACAACAACCAAAATGTACATACTAATGAATTTAGATCTCCACCAAGAATATTACGAGATCATCCAAGTCAAAATATTATTGGTGAAATAACTTCAAATGTAAGAACAAAAAGTCAGCTAAATCGAGTAAGTAATGTTGCATTTTTATCAAATATTGAACCCAAAAATCCAAAAGAAGCTTCTATAGAAGAAAACTGGATAACTACTATGCAAGAAGAATTAAATCAGTTTGAGTGCAATGAAGTCAGGGAATTGGTTCCAAAACCAAGTGATCAAACTGTCATTGGTACAAAATGGGTCTACCAAAATAAAGCAGACGAAGTAGGTAATATTACTAGAAACAAAGCTAGAAGTGTAGCAAAAGGCTACAATCAAGAAGGTACATACTATAAAGAAACATTTGCTCCAGTGGCCAGACTAGAAGCAATTCGAATTTTATTAGCTTATGCATGTTATCGTAATTTTAAATTATATCAAATGGATGTTAAAAGTGCTTTCTTGAATGGTTATATAAAAGAAAGAGTATATTTTGAACAACCACCACCATTCGCATATGAAAAATATCCTAATCATGTTTTCAAATTGAAAAGGCGTTATATGGATTAAAACAAGTACCTCGTGCTTGGTACGAACGTCTTAAAAATTATTTAATTAATTCAGGATTTCAAATTGGAAAGGTTGATCAAACATTATTTATAAAAAGATAAAATATAGATATTTTGATAGTTCCTATATATGTGATGACATTATTTTTGGTTCAACTAATGAGAAATTATGTCAGGAATTCTCTAAAATAACGACTTGCGAATTTCAAATGTCTCATATGGGAGAACTATCGTACTTCCTTGGTTTACAAATTAAGCAACTTCCAAATGAAATTTTCATCAATCAAGAAAAATATTGCAATAAATTTAATAAAACACTTTGGCATGGAAAATACATCAAGTAAACCAACACTTATGAGTACAACAACTCATCTCGCAGAGAATGAAAATGGTAAAAATGTCAATCAAAAATTGTATCCCAGTATGATAGGTTCTCTCTTACAATTAACCGCTAGTAGACTGGATATTATAATGAGTGTTAACCCTCTTTTTGGTAAAAGACGTAGTGGGCCAAATCGAAGCCCAAACGTGCAACCAATCGAGTTAGACAGATCGCATTCCAGGAAGCCCTGCAGAAGCTCGGCCCGAAGTAGCCGCATATCGGGTCAATCAAGTCGATATCTCACCCCGGAAGACTCTCTCTCCCAGTCAACCGAGAGAACCACTCTCGCACAGGGCGTATCAACCGAGTATTTCAGATCTACATGAAATATCCCACTGAGCTGTTCAAATACTTGGCCCGACTCTCAAGGAAGAAAAAGCGTTCAACCATATCCGGACAAAGCTCTACTTTTAATATGCCTCACCATGGATGCCACATCGGCCACAACTTCCAAGGATACTATTTATGAATAGTGGAATCAATCTTCAGCCGCTATTCTAACCAAGCGATGGACTCCATGTGTCCGAGCTTGCCCAGAAAAGCCGGGCCATGTCACAACATCCCAAGCTACTATCCCCGCCTATAAATACCTCAAATCTTAAAGAGGAAATGAGGACTTGGATGACTTGGAGAGACTTCTCTGACCTTTCTCTTTTTCGGCTCATACTTCTTCTCCCAGAAAAACATTATCTGAAAGAGAAAATAGCCGCCTTCTCTCTTTTCTCCAAATAGAAAATGCATTGTACTTGTAATCAAAAGCAAAAGTAATATATATAAAGTAGACGTAGGCACCGTCTTTGCCGAACCACTATAAAAATTCTATTTGTTTTCCCCGTTTACTTTACTTTTTTTGCATTTTATAATCTGTATTCGTGTGTTCTACACACGATTGGGGGTTGATCGTCACCAGTGACCAACTTTTGATGTTAACACTTTGGCGTGCCAAGTGGGGGGATTTTCCTTAATCCAAGGCGAACAAACAAAAGAAAGATACGACATCCTATCGTCCCGCAAACACTGATGCAGCCGATACTAATGCTACAGAAGCCAGTCACAAAGTTTCCTCTCATGAAGATATGTCTCGATTTATTACCCAGGATGACATGGATAAAATCATGGTTGAGTTTAGAGACTGTATGAAATCTCAGGATAAACTCCTCGAAAGATAGCAATAGTTGCTGGATTACCTTCTTGGTCGACTAGAGACAGGATTGAACGCTTCAACATCAATTCCTCTACCGGCCGAGACTGGGGCAACAACTAATCTTCGGTCTGCACAGAATCAGGCCACTGATCAGCCTACACCTTTGTTTCATCCTGGTTTGGTCCCACCAACCAATCAATCACAACCTGGAGTATCACTTCCAGCAACTAGCGCAGTTGCAGCAGCAGAACCTCAAGAGGCTCGCGATCAAGATCTAGATCTGCCGAACACTTTGCCTCCACTCTTGGGAACAACTCGACCTATTGAACCAGTTGAGCAGCCATCGGGTCCCTCAGAATCAATGCCATTCACATTTCAACCCAGACCAGTCTAACCACTCTTCCCCTTCAACGAAGAGCTGGTGCGGCCTTCCCTTCAAAGCAGGAAAGCCACCCCACTATCCTGGTCCTCACAGTGGCAGAAGAAAACGCTACTATAGGCCCTACTAACCTCGCCCCCACCAGGGGCACCTTCGATCTCTGAACATCACATGCTATGCTGGATCAGCTTAGGCCCTTTGTTACGGGTATGACTCGACCCACTACTCCTCAGGTTCAAGTGGGGCCATTCTCCCCAGAACCACCTACAGAGCTCGCCTTCCCTCACACCTTCACTCAACTCTCAGGAGATGGGCCCAGCCAATGGCCGCACTTCTGAGCATGCTTTTGCCAGATCCTCGCATTGAAGCTTCCCCGGATACTGAGCTAAATTCATGACAACGACTCCTCGGAGATGGAAGCCATCTTGTAAGTATCATTCGATGCTTTACTCGGGGCATTTCCTTGCAGCAAGACATAGATAATGTCAATCACAGCCCTTTCACTAAAGAAATCAAAAACTCCCGAAACCCTCTGGACATCAAGTTCCCAGATATTGACCCATACAACGGTCGCACTGATCCAACCATCCATCTCATGCGATACATGGGAAATATGGAAGTACTCGGTGCATCGACCAATGTCATGGCTAAGTGCTTCCCGCTCTTTCTCACTAATATAGCCGAATGTGGTTTCGGTAGCTGACAACGAAGTTGATCAGCAGCTGGAACACTTTGGTCACCCACTTCATCGAGCAATTCAGAGTACATATCTATCAACCGAAGAGTGTTATGTTCTTATCCACCATCAAGCAGCGATCAAGAGAAACACTCAGATCCTTCCTCGAAAGATACAATGCGGCTGTAGCGTCAATCGGTCGGCCTGAGCCATCGACGGTACTTATGGCCTCCATTACGGGAGTTCAGAATCGATTAGAATTCTCAATCTTCTTAACTAGATGTAACACCCCGAATTTCAGTTAATATTAACATTCACAAATTAAAGAATAACTAATCCTAGATGTAGGAATTAGGAGAAACGGGTTGCACCATTGCGTTCGTCTCGGAAAAATACGCGAAATAGAGTCTGAGTTTTCGAAAATCGCAGTCCGTATGAAGAAGATATGGACGAACGAAGTTAGGCAGAAAAACCGAAAACAAGCCAGAATGCACTGGCGCACTTGTGAAGTGCGCCAACACAAAAATACACTGGCGCACTTGGGAAGTGCGCCCGTGTCGAGCCAGAAACCTGCACAGCTTTCTGGTTTGACCCTGGCTGGCCTGGTGCACCATTTTAGGGTTTGGCTGTGTTTTGGGCTATTCTCTAGAAGCTTCCGAGATCTGATGGTCCTAATCTAATTTAGGGTTATTCTAATGGCCTAAAACACTTGCCTAATCTATAACTACACCCTAACACTACCCTAATTCATACTAAAAATAGATTCAAGGGCCTCATGCCGTCAAATCAAAACTAGAAGGAGCCTCCACCAAATTTGAGAGGAAGTTGGCATCTCAAATCAACTCTAATCAAGTCCTAATCCACTCTAGCCACTTAATCTTCCTCATTGGAGTGCTAATTAGTTATTTGTGAGTTCCTATGCCTTTAGCAAGCAATTGCTAAACTAATTAGGATAGGATATTAGGAGGCTATGGATGTAAATGTGGATCTATGCAAGTTGTGGTTGTCATATGTTATAAGTTCATATGCAAGTTTGTCTCTTTTTATGATATGCATAACATATGCAAGTTTGCCTCTATGTATGACATGATATGCAAGTTCATATGCAAGTTTATATGCAAGTTCATATGCAAGTTTGTCTCTTTTTATGATATGCATAACATATGCAAGTTTGCCTTTATGATATGACACGATATGCAAGTTTATATGCAAGTTCATATGCAAGTTTGTCTCTTTTTATGATATGCATAACATATGCAAGTTTGCCTCTATGTATGACATGATATGCAAGTTCATATGCAAGTTTATATGCAAGTTCATATGCAAGTTTGTCTCTTTTTATGATATGCATAACATATGCAAGTTTGCCTCTATGTATGACATGATATGCAAGTTCATATGCAAGTTTACATGCAAGTTCATATGCAAGTTTGGGTTAATGATTTGTGCTAGTTGGGTTAAATGTTATGATGCAAGTTGACACCTTTTAAACCCATGTAAATGCCAATGTTGTGCTAAGTTGAACCCATTACATTTATGGTGAATCTTCCCATTTATATGTCATGTCATGAGAGCGAATTACGTGGGAAACGATGGGGTTAATATGCATTTTAATAGAAATGTGTAAAGTTGGTATGCTTAAGCATAACATAAAATGAATGGAAATAATTGGGAATTTACCTATTTAGTTAGGTCTACCCATATTATGGAGTTGGGAATTTACCTATTAAGTTAGGTCTACCCATACTATGGAATTTGGAATTTACCTATTGAGTTAGGTCTACCCATATTCTTAAAAATGTGTAATTAATTAGGGATAATTAATACAAATTATGGGGGGTGATTAATTAGGTGTAATTAATCAACTAAGACACGAGGTTGGACCCTTTTGTAGCGGAAGTCTGCCCGGAACCGACCGGCAAATCCAGCAGCTACAAATGATTGGCCCAATGTGAGGGGTCTTAGTCATAAATTAAATACGTGATTAAAGTAAAGACACGAGGTTAGACCCTTTTATGATGGAAGTCTGCCCGGACCCAACCGGCATATCCAGCAGTCGTAAAAGGTGGTCTAATGTGAGAGATCTTTATGAGGTCATGATCTTAATTAATTAATTAAGAAACACTTAAACATATTAGCATGTAGAGGGACATGAGGGGTTAAGTGGGTGCCTTGGGTGGCATGTGGAAATCTAGTGGTTGCCTTGGGTGGCAATAGAAAATACGATTAGAATACTTAACCAAAGTGGAACATGTAATTAAAACATGATTAAAGGGTTAAGTGGTATACACTAGAAATGACAAGCTTAGGTGGGTAGCTTGTGGGGGCCCATTTCAACCAATATCCCAAACGTATCTTTGTGGGCTCGACCCAAGTCGAGGACGGGACACGCATATTGGGCTTGACTATAAGAGGCCAAAACGGGGTAGCGGTGGCAACGCGAGTCCAACGGGTTTCATATGCGTGTGTGGACCCGGGCTGGTAGGTAAGACGTTGTTGCATCGTGTAGATATAAGCCGTGCACCATTTGTTGCATCGTGTAGATATAAGTCGTGCACCATTTACTAAGTCCTTGGGAGGGATCAACCTTTAAGTAGGAATGACTGGTGTGGTGCAGTGTAGTAATTATCCTTGGGTGGGTAAATGCGTCTTTATCGTTATCTTAGTTCATTCTAAGTCTGATTGGCTACTGAGTGTAGTCATTTATCCCCAGTCACACCATACCAAGTTATATCATACCCTAATTACTTTAATGATTGCATTGTTAAAGTTATAGGACTCGCTCAGACTTATGTATGACCCCATTGTTTTTATCTTTTTCCCAACCCTCAGGTTCTCAGAGTGGGCCCAGCACGAGTGGGCTTTGATCAGGCTGCTTTTATTACTCTCTTGGAGCTTGGACCCTAGATGTAGAGCTCAGCTTACCCTTTTCTTTTATGGCTATCAGTTCATGTATTGGGATTATGTATTTTTATTTATCAGGATGGATATTTTATACTTGACTCTTATTATGGTTTTGTGATGTAACCAAACATGTTTTACTTTCCGCTGCCATGAAATGATGTTTTAAATTTTCAAGTATTACTTATATCTGTCTTGATGTAATTTCTCTGTTCTATATTCACTTAAAAATACTTCACCGATGTTATGGCATTCCCTTAGCGAGTGACCATAGCAGGAGTGGGGTGTTACACGTGGTATCAGAGCCAGGTTACCGGAACAGATAAATTTTTTTTTAGAAAACTATTTTTTTCTAAAAACATTTTTGGAAGATATATTTTCAAAAACATGTCTTTAAAGAGAAAAGTTTTTGAAAGAAAAGCTTAATCCCCAATAGCCATATCTTTATCTTTCGAATTCTCCGTTTTGAATCTTTCCTTTTTCGTTTCAACATGGCTGAGGATCTTAACTTTCCGGAGGGTGTGACGATACCAGTATGGTATAGGAGATTGATGGAGGCTAGGGCCACAACTGCGGGTCCAGCAAATGTTCCTCCACCAACCGTAGCACCCGATCTTCCTCCTCCCCCTCCTCCTCGCACGGATACTTTTGCTAAGACTTGTAAGGAATTTAAAGCTATGGGAGGGAAACCTTTTCAAGGATCTGAAACTTTTGTGGAGGCTAGAGATTGGCTTAAGGAGGTGGAAGAGTTGATAGATATCTTTGAGATGGAAGAAGGAAAGAAAGTCAAGTTAGCTGCTTGGTTAATGAAGGGAGAGGCCTCATTCTGGTGGGAGGTCACTAATGGAGAACGCCCCGTTGACTCCTGGGCGGATTTTAGGCAAAGATTTGTGGCAAAGTTTCTCTCAAGGGCGGAGGAAAACTTGTATATGGAAAGATTCTTGACTCTAAAGCAAGGAAATCTCTCAGTGAAGGAATATGTCAACTAGTTTAATCAATTGGCAAGGTTTGGCCTAGACATGGTGAATACACCGGAGAAGAAGGCTTTGAGGTTCGTGAAAGGCTTGAATGAACCGATGCATGGAGTGGCTATGACTCATATCCCTATGGAGGCCACCTTTGAGAAGCTAGTTGACATGGCACTCATGCATGAAGAAGAGAAGGGTCCCAATGCTAATAAGGCACCCGAGAAGAAGGGAGATCAAAAGAGACCTCAGCAACAATAGCAAAACAAAGGTGGGAAAGGCAATGGTGGCAAGGGGAAGAAGAAGTGCTTCAATTGCGGGATACCAGGCCACATAAGCAAAGATTGTCGAAAGAAGAAGAAGACTGGCTGCTATAACTGTGGCGAAGCAGGGCATCTAGTGAAGGATTACCCTAAGAAGGGGCAAAGGACGGGATCTACCTCAGGAGGACAGGTGCAAGCTCTTATGGCACCGGGTCAAGCTAGGGGGCAAGTACAGGCTCTCGCGGTTCCACCGGTTCAGGAAAGAGGTAGAACTATTTCCGTTGAAAGTCTGGTTTTTCTATTTGATCATCCTGTCCGTACATTGTTTGATTTTGGCGCATCGCATTCGTTTATCTCATCCTCATTAGTTGAGTCACTGCACTTAGACACCAGTCTAGTAGATGATCCCTTGGTTGTTTCAAACCCAATTGGGGGCTCCACTTATTTGTCCATGATATGTTTGGGTTTGAAGATTTCTATACTTGGCATTGAGTTTAGATGTGATGCTTTTGTTTTGGGCTTCACGGGCTATGGGTTGATTTTAGGCATGGACTGGTTATCCAGTAATGGTGCCGTTCTAGATTGCGAAAGGAGAGTTGTTAGGCTCTTGACCCGCTTGGGTAACACTCTCGAGATTTCTTGTAATCCCAGGGATTCTGTTATGCTGAGTTATCTCGAATCGCTTGACGCTTCGGCCGAGAGTTTGCAATCTGTTAGAGTGATCCGGGAATACTCGGATGTGTTTGAGGAGGTGAAGGGCTTACCTCCGAAGTGGGAGATTGACTTCCGAATATATCTGGTGGATAATGCTAAACCTGTATCTTTACCAGTGCGCCACATGGCTCCTCGTGAGAGGAGGGAACTCCATAAGCAAGTAGGGGAGTTGCTTGAGAAGGGGTTTATAAGACGAAGTATATCGGAGTGGGGTGCTCCAGTAGTTTTCGCTACGAAGGCGGATGGGTCCCTCAGACTTTGTGTAGAATATAGAGAACTCAACAAGCTCACAAAGAAGAATAGACACCCATTGCCGAGGATTGATGATCTTTTCGATCAGTTGGTTGGCGCTTCAGTATTTTCTCAGTTGGACTTAGCCATGGGGTTTCATCAGTTGAGGGTGGCTGAGGATAGCATAGACAAGACTGCCTTTAGGACTCCGGATGGCTTCTATGAGTGGCTGGTGATGCCATTTGGGTTGACGAACGCCCCTGCATACTTTGTTGATTTGATGAGTAGGGTGTTCAGGGGGTTCCTTAATAAGTTCGTGGTGGTCTTTGTGGATGACATCTTGGTCTATTCTAAGAGTGAAGAAGAGCATGCCCTACATCTTAGGGAAGTGCTGGAGACTCTTCGAGCGCATAGCCTTAAGGCTAAATTCTCTAAATGTCACTTTTGGAGGAAGGAAGTGCGGTTCTTAGGGCACGTGGTCTCCAAAGAAGGGATAGCTGTGGATCCCGCGAAGGTAGTGTCCATCCAAGATTGGAAGGTTCCGAAGATTGCTACCGAGGTGAGGAGTTTCTTGGGGTTGGCTGGCTACTATAGGAAGTTTATCAAGGACTTCGCGAAGATATCAGCCCCATTAACTCGCTTGACAAAGAAGAATCTAGTCTTCACATGGGACGTAGATTGTGATGATGCATTCTGACGGTTAAAGAGAGCTTTAACCACTGCTCCAGTTTTAGTGTTGCCAGATGGGAGTAAGCCATTTGTTGTCTATACCGATGCTTGTGGGACAGGACTGGGCGCAGTCTTAATGCAAGAGGGAAGGGTAATAGCCTATGGTGGAAGGCAGTTGAGGGCACATGAGAAAAATTACCCTACCCATGATTTAGAGTTGGCCGCTATTGTTTTTGCGCTTAAGACTTGGCGCCATTATCTTCTTGGTGAGAGGTTCGAATTATTCACCGACCATAAATCTTTGAAGTACTTGTTTTCTCAGAAGGATTTGAACTTAAGACAGCAAAGGTGGATGGAGTTCTTAGCATCCTATGATTTCGAGATAGCGTATACCCCTGGCAAGGGTAACGTGGTGGCATACGCCTTGAGCAGAAAGAGGTTGTCCTTGAGTCCATTGTTCGTGGAACGACGAAGCTTGGAATTTATCTCGATGTTTGATTTCAGACCTTCCGTTGACTTTATACCCGGTTTGCTAGCATCCTTGGAGGTCAGACCTACTCTTTTGGGGCGGATTGGAGAAGCATAGAGGGACGACCCACAGTTGGTTGAGTTGGTAGAGAAGCTCATAAGGGGGACTCGTCCAGCCATTTGAGTAGGTACACCCTAGACGATAGGGGGTGCTTGCGTAGAGACGGTAGACTCTGTGTACCACAAGACGAGGGTTTGAGGAAGGCTATTCTTGATGATGCACACCGTTCTAGGATGACCATTCATCCCGGTGGGGACAAGATGTACCAAGACATGAAGCGAGTTTTCTTTTGGGCCGGTATGAAGAAAGATGTGGCCGAGTATGTCGCTAGATGTTTGGTGTGACAACAAGTGAAGGCGGAGCAAAAGAAACCTGGTGGGTTGCTTCACCCATTGGAAGTTCCGCAATGGAAGTGGGATAGCGTCTCGATGGATTTTATCGATGGATTACCGAGATCGAGGAAGGGTAACACGGGAATTTGGGTTGTGGTAGACAGACTTACTAAGAGCGCCCATTTCATACCCGTGAAGAGTAAGAGGACTGCTCCATGGCTAGCTTCAGTTTACCTTCGAGAGATAGTTCAGTTGCATGGTGTACCTTCTAGCATAGTGAGCGATCGAGATCCTATCTTCACTAGCGAGTTTTGGAAGAGTTTGCAAGAGGCAGTAGGGACTCAGTTGTGTTTGAGCACCGCATATCATCCTCAGACGGACGACCAGACTGAGAGGGTGAATCGTGTCCTAGAAGACCTTTTGAGGCTTTGTATCTTAGATTTTGGAGGTACATGGGAAGAGCATCTTCCATTGGTGGAGTTCGCATATAATAACAGCTTCCAGTCCAGTATTGGTATGGCTCCTTTCGAAGCTCTTTATGGAAGGCCTTGTCGATCACCTACATGTTGGTGGGAATCTACGGATAAGATCTTGCTTGGGCCTGATATGGTTAGGGAGACTTCTGAGAAGATTGACTTGATTCGAAGAAGGATGAAAGCAGCGCAGGATAGGCAAAAATCTTATGCGGACAAGAGGAGGACGGATCTTGAGTTTGAAGTTGGGGACATGGTCTTTGTCAAAGTGTCTCCGTTACGAAATGTGGTTCGCTTTGGATCTGTTGGGAAGTTAGCACCAAGGTTCGTAGGGCCGTTTCCTATTAAGGAAAGGATAGGACGGATGGCATATAGAGTGGAGTTGCCCGACAGACTTAGTGGTGTACATGATGTATTCCATGTGTCACATTTGAGGAAGTGCCTACATGAGACCGCAGAGGTGGTAGAGCCGAGCTTGCTTAGAGAAGTGGAAGTAGAGCGTGATGCGACTATTCGACGAGCTCCTACTCGCATCCTTGGGTCAGAGACTAGGAAATTGAGGAATCGAGAGGTTCAACTAGTCAAAGTACAATGGGGAGAAGATGAGGGCAACGCTACTTGGGAGACGGAAGCGAAGATGCGTTCATTGTACCCATTCCTTTTTGAGGGTATGTCTTTTAACTTCTCCTTTATTGTTTGTCTAGTACTTATCTTATCTTTAGTATGTCCTCTCGTTAGTACTTTTGACCTTTAGATAGGATAAACCTATGGTTGAAACATGTGTTTGAGACATGTTATGGTTGATGGATGCATGTGGATGCAAGTGTTTGCTAGTGGTTGCTCGTGGATGCATATACACACACTCTAGACACTAGATCGGCTCAGTCACTTCATATTGCATATTGCATATAATTGTGTGTAGGTAGCTATATTTATGGACGTATAATGATTGTGTTATCATATGGATGATGCATTTTGGTGAATGATTGTGCACTCATGTAGATGTTGTATATGTCGATAGGATTCTCTCGCATACATAATGGATGCATGGCACTATCATGGTTTGCATTAAGGAGGTCAACTGAATCAGTAGACCGCCTGATTTTGCATTAGACAGGGAACATATACACACACTTTTTGCATATGTTCATACAGTATTAGAAACTTTAAGGACAATGGATGCCAGTGTTTGATGGTTTAGTAGATGGTTGTTTGGTTGGTAGGATGCATTCTCCTTATCTTGGAGATTTCGGGGACGAAATCCTTTAAGTAGGGGAGAATGTAACACCCCGAATTTCAGTTAATATTAACATTCACAAATTAAAGAATAACTAATCCCAGATGTGGGAATTAGGGGAAACGGGTTGCACCATTGCATTCGTCTCGGAAAAATACACGAAATAGAGTCTGAGTTTTCGAAAATCGCAGTCCGTATGAAGAAGATATGGACGAACGAAGTTAGGTAGAAAAACCGAAAACAAGCCAGAATGCACTGGAGCACTTGTGAAGTGCGCCAACACAAAAATACACTGGCGCACTTGGGAAGTGCGCCCGTGTCAAGCCAGAAACCTGCACAGCTTTCTGGTTTGACCCTGGCTGGCCTGGTGCACCATTTTAGGGTTTGGCTGTGTTTTGGGCTATTCTCTAGAAGTTTCCGAGATCTGATGGTCCTAATCTAATTTAGGGTTAATCTAATGGCCTAAAATACTTGCCTAATCTATAAACACACCCTAACACTACCCTAATTCATACTAAAAATAGATTCAAGGGCCTCATGCCGTCAAATCAAAACTAGAAGGAGCCTCCACCAAATTTGAGAGGAAGTTGGTATCTCAAATCAACTCTAATCAAGTCCTAATCCACTCTAGCAACTTAATCTTCCTCATTGGAGTGCTAATTAGTTATTCGTGAGTTCCTATGCCTTTAGCAAGCAATTGCTAAACTAATTAGGATAGGATATTAGGAGGCTATGGATGTAAATGTGGATCTATGCAAGTTGTGGTTGTCATATGTTATAAGTTCATATGCAAGTTTGTCTCTTTTTATTATATGCATAACATATGCAAGTTTGCCTCTATGTATGACATGATATGCAAGTTCATATGCAAGTTTATATGCAAGTTCATATGCAAGTTTGTCTCTTTTTATGATATGCATAACATATGCAAGTTTGCCTTTATGATATGACACGATATGCAAGTTTTTATGCAAGTTCATATGCAAGTTTGTCTCTTTTTATGATATGCATAACATATGCAAATTTGCCTCTATGTATGACATGATATGCAAGTTCATATGCAAGTTTATATGCAAGTTCATATGCAAGTTTGTCTCTTTTTATGATACGCATAACATATGCAAGTTTGCCTCTATGTATGACATGATATGCAAGTTCATATGCAAGTTTACATGCAAGTTCATATGCAAGTTTGGGTTAATGATTTGTGCTAGTTGGGTTAAATGTTATGATGCAAGTTGACACCTTTTAAACCCATGTAAATGCCAATGTTGTGCTAAGTTGAACCCATTACATTTATGGTGAATCTTCCCATTTATATGTCATGTCATGAGAGCGAATTATGTGGGAAACGATGGGGTTAATATGCATTTTAATAGAAATGTGTAAAGTTGGTATGCTTAAGCATAACATAAAATGAATGGACATAATTGGGAATTTACCTATTTAGTTAGGTCTACCCATATTATGGAGTTGGGAATTTACCTATTAAGTTAGGTCTACCCATACTATGGAATTGGGAATTTACCTATTGAGTTAGGTCTACCCATATTCTTAAAAATGTGTAATTAATTAGGGATAATTAATACAAATTATGGGGGGTGATTAATTAGGTGTAATTAATCAACTAAAACACGAGGTTGGACCCTTTTGTAGCGGAAGTCTGCCCGGAACCGACCGGCAAATCCAGCAGCTACAAATGATTGGCCCAATGTGAGGGGTCTTAGTCATAAATTAAATACGTGATTAAAGTAAAGACACGAGGTTAGACCCTTTTATGACGGAAGTCTGCCCGGACCCAACCGGCATATCCAGCAGTCGTAAAAGGTGGTCTAATGTGAGAGGTCTTTATGAGGTCATGATCTTAATTAATTAATTAAGAAACACTTAACCATATTAGCATGTAGAGGGACATGAGGGGTTAAGTGGGTGCCTTGGGTGGCATGTGGAAATCTAGTGGTTGCCTTGGGTGGCAATAGAAAATACGATTAGAATACTTAACCAAAGTGGAACATGTAATTAAAACATGATTAAAGGGTTAAGTGGTATACACTAGAAATGACAAGCTTAGGTGGGTAGCTTGTGGGGGCCCATTTCAACCAATATCCCAAACGTATCTTTGTGGGCTCGACCCAAGTCGAGGACGGGACACGCATATTGGGCTTGACTATAAGAGGCCAAAACGGGGTACCGGTGGCAACGCGAGTCCAACGGGTTTCATATGCGTGTGTGGACCCGGGCTGGTAGGTAAGACGTTGTTGCATCGTGTAGATATAAGCCGTGCACCATTTGTTGTATCGGGTTGCCACTATGGGGAGTGATACACCCCATTGTGGGGCCAGCACGGGTATCTACGGTAGGGAGCCGATCGCTTGGGAGTAGTGGGTACACCTAGTGGAGATAGGGGCAGGCGGCACCTATGTAGTCAGCTAGGGGTACACGAAACTACTGGGTAAATTTACTAAGTCCTTGGGAGGGATCAACCTTTAAGTAGGAATGACTGGTGTGGTGCAGTGTAGTAATTATCCGTGGGTGGGTAAATGCGTCTTTATCGTTATCTTAGTTCATTCTAAGTCTGATTGGCTACTGAGTGTAGTCATTTATCCCCAGTCACACCGTACCAAGTTATATCATACCCTAATTACTTTAATGATTGCATTGTTAAAGTTATAGGACTCGCTCAGACTTATGTCTGACCCCGTTGTTTTTATCTTTTTCCCAACTCTCAGGTTCTCAGAGTGGGCCCAGCACGAGTGGGCTTTCATCAGGCTGCTTTTATTACTCTCTTGGAGCTTGGACCCTAGATGTAGAGCTCAGCTTACCCTTTTCTTTTATGGCTATCAGTTCATGTATTGGGATTATGTATTTTTATTTATCAGGATGGATATTTTGTACTTGACTCTTATTATGGTTTTGTGATGTAACCAAACATGTTTTACTTTCCGCTGCAATGAAATGATGTTTTAAATTTTCAAGTATTACTTATATCTGTCTTGCTGTAATTTCTCTGTTCTATATTCACTTAAAAATACTCCACCGATGTTATGGCATTCCCTTAGCGAGTGACCATAGCAGGAGTGGGGTGTTACACTAGAGATCCCCGCAAGGATATAGATAACTTATATTCCGAGGCCGAGCGATTCCTTCAACAAGAACACCCTAGCATTGAGATGGAGAGCCTAGAGGTGTTAGCCGCCAAACAACAAGGTCCATCCCATAGCAACGAAAAGAATAAAGGAAGAGGAAAGGCCCTGGAAAAGAGCGAGCGTCATGTGCGACCTCGGATCGGAAGTAAGTATGACCAGTACACCGAATTCAATTCCTCTCTGCTCAATATTTACCTTGACAAACGAGCGTCCCTGCCCATTCCCAGACCACCTCGATGAGAACCAACCCAGATGGAGCTCAATTCTAGCAAACATTGCATGTTCCACAACGTAGCTGGACATAACACCGATGAATGTCGCCATCTACGCAATCTTGTTGTGGATCGAGTCAGAAAAGGGGAGCTTCCCGAATATGTCAAAAATTGTGCCCCGACCTTGGCGCCACGATCTTCTGCCCAAGCTCCTCAGGTCAATCCACGAGCTCCTAGAAACGGAAGGGCCCCTGAGACTAGCACTCACGACATTATCATTAATTAGATTTTTCATATGTATTTCTTTCAATAAAAAGGACACCTTGATGTACACATGTATGGGGTTAGGATTTAGCTCCTAGGCATGCTCTGAAATCAATCAACGTCCTCTTAGAATTTCTTTTTTCTGTAATAATACTTTAGTTGCTATGAATGCTCATTTACAAATATGGATAACGTTCGGGAAACTTTAAAGTTGAGCATGAATAATGCTCGCCCCCTTGTTTTAATGTGGTCAGCGCGAAAGCCTACCGCTATATCTTAATACCGACTCCCCCAGCCGAGTGTGGTATACTTCTTTAAGACGAGTATGGATGATAATCACCCCTTCTTTCTCTACACCACAAGCTTCTACCGCTTGCTGGATACATTAATCTAACATGAGTCGAGCACCCTAAGCCGAGTAGGGTTAATACTCGCCCCCTCTAAGAAGAGTATGGTTAATACTCGCCCTCTCTAAGCAGAGTGTGGTTAATACTCGGCTCCTCTAAGCTGATTATGGTTAATACTCATCCTCTCTAAGCCGAGTATGGTTAATACTTGCCACTAAGCCGAGTATGGCTAATACTCGCCACCTCTCAAAGCCAAGTGAAATAAAATGCCCGACCCATTAGCCTTCTCCATGCCGAGAGCGGTTTATTTTTCTCTTTGTAGGAACTAACTCTCATGAAGGGCGATCATCATCTCGGCCTTAATACGGTTTCCGATAGTTATCGGTTTTCCGACCTTAATACGACCCAGTTCGGTCGTCGGTTTTCTGGCCTTAATACAACATCGAAACAGCCGGATTTCTGGCCATAATATGGTCTGGGGCGACCATAGCTGCTCGAGCAACTGTGCTTCGATTCATATTTCAGAACACACATTCCTCTATCGAAAAAGACGTATTCTGAGGGGCAATGTGTCAACCCTCTTTTTTGTAAAAGACGCAGCGGGCCAAATCGAAGCCCAAACGCGCAACCAATCGAGTTAGACAAATCGCATTCTAGTCATCCCCGTAGAAGTTCGACCCCAAGTAGCCACATATCGGGCCAATCAAGTCGATATCTCACCTCGGAAGACTCTCTCTCCCAGTCATCCGAGAGAATCGCTCTTTCACAGGGCGTATCGACCGAGTATTTCGGATCTACATGAAATATCCCGTTGAGCTATTCAAATACTTGTCCCGATTCGCAAGGAAGAAAAAGCGTTCAACCATATCCAGACAAAGCCCTACTTTTGATATGCCTCACCATGGATGCCACGACCACAACTTCCGAGGATACTATTTAAGAATAGTGGAATCAGTCTTCAGCCGCTATTCTAACCAAGTGATGGACTCCACATGTTCGAGCTTTCCCGAAAAGGCCGGGCCACATCACAATAGCCCAAGCTTCTATCCCCGCCTATAAATACCTCAAAGCTTAAAGGGGAAAAGAGGACTTGGAGAGACTTCTCTGACCTTTCTTTTTTTCTGCTCATACTTCTTCTTCCTAGAAAAACATTATCTGGAAGAGAAAATAGCGGCCTTCTCTCTTTTCTCCAGATAGAAAAAGCATTGTACTTGTAATCAAAAGCAAGAGTAATATATATAAAGTGGACTAGGCACCGTCTTTGCCGGACCACTATAAAATTTTTGCGTGTTTTCCCCGTTTCCTTTACTTTTTCTGCATTTTATAATCATTGTTCATGTGTTCTACACACGATTGGGCATTGATCATCACCAGTGACCAAATTTTGACATCAACAATGAGTGTTGTTTTATGTGCTCGATTTCAAGACAATCCAAAAGAATCACATTTATGAGTAGTAAAATGTATATTGTGTTATCTTAGCAACACTAAAGATTTTGGACTTTTCTATCTGAAAGAATGTTCCTCTGAATTAGTATCATATAGTGACGCTGATTTCGGAGGATCACTGACGGATCGTAAAAGTACAATAGTTTCCAATCTATTTCAAATTCACTATTTCAAGTTTTTAAGAGTTTCTAATTCCATTATATTTTTTTCCCTTTATGTTCATTTACTTTTTACACAATTCTGGAGTTTCTAAAATTTCGAGCTTACTTCATTTCATTTGTTTGAAAATCATTCATTATTTGAGAATTTAAGAATTAAATTTCGGGTTCATTTCCAAACCACTTTTAAAATATTATATTATATCTTTTATAAACTATAAAAGATTTAAATGAAATTCAATTTCTCGAAATAAAATAGAATTCTAAGTGGTTTCCCCAACTCAGACTCTTGAAAATAAACGTCAATGGTGCGTGCACTTATCACCGAAGTCACTCTTAGAGGCAAGAAGAGAATACACGCTTTTCCTTTAAATCATTTGCAAATAATTTCTATATGAAACTACTTCTAACATGTACTTATACTATTTCAAAACCGTTTTAAATCAATACTTCAAAAGCACCTGAATTTAAATCCTTAGTTTTAAATTTGAATTCATCTTATTTCGTTGTAAATTAATTTACCATATTTCATTTTCTTAATCATTCTATAATCAACAGTTTTATTTACTATCTAATCAGACAATAAACGGTGATAATCTAATGTTATCATCACCTAACAACCAAAATCAAGATTAAAATATCAAGTTAAATGTAATAACCTGGATATCTGAGCCAATTTAAAAAATTTATTTTGGCAATTTTAATGAATTTCGAATATTTAAAATGAATTAGTTTAAATAATAACGACGATAAATTTATTTTGAATAGAATTAGAAGTACATATTTATATAGATCATCGTTAGAATATAAATATTTTATTTTAATTATAAAAGGAATTGGAAATGGCATGGTAGTTTGAAAATTCGATTTCAAAGTTCAAATGAATGTACATAATTCAAAATAAATCGGATTTTAGTGAAACCAAAAATATTAGAATCTATTTGAAAATATCTTTCCAACGTATCCGAAAAATCAAAATTTCATAGCGGGAATAAAAAGTTATGTCCAGTTGAAAATTCAGAATAGTCGCTATGTAATTCTGGCCCTTAAATAACAATTTTGCAAACGACCTCGGTTTTCAACGAAACCACTTTTGTCGGATTCGGGATGTCAAATTATTACTAAGTTCCAATTTGCATAATTTTCTGAATCAATGTGTGAGCGTGGCGAAGTTAAACGTATTTTAACATCTTTAGTCAAAAAATGGCCATTTTTCAAATGGTCTCAGAATTTGACGAAATTAGTTATGTTAGGAGCCTATCATCAATACGAAGTTGGAAAATATTTTTTGGGAATTTTTAGAGTCCGTATGTGGCCCCGGTAAATAGAAATGCGCATTCAAATTCAATATATAGATTTATATTTTGATTTTAACGGAAACTGATCTTAAAAAGCGAATTGGCTTGCGAAACATATCTCATCGTGTTCAGAATAGGGGTAATTTGCTAGGGGCGACAGTCGTTGGGTCTCGATTGACCTTTTTGAAAACAAAATAATTAAATTATATATATATATTTAAACTCTCCCCCCTCTCACTTTCTCTCTCTCCAACTATCGTTCTGAGAAAAAAACCTAACCCTAGTCCATCGCTGCTATTCGCCGTCACCCCTCCCTTTCCCGTGCGCCGCCGGCGATCCCCATCATTGCCCTCCTCCCTTCTCTCTCCCTCCTCCCCACGATCGAACCAAAACACACGAGCCGCCTAAAACCGCCACATCAATCCCTTAGCTGCCTCCACCGACCTACCGCCACCCCCTTCCACCACCTGCACCCCTTCCCGTGCCACGTCAGCCCAACCCCAATCCCATGGACCCCCCAACAGCGACAAAGGTTCAGTCTTTGCAATGAAATGTAAGTTTTTACTTATAAAAATTAGATTTTTATAGTTTATAAATATTAGATCATTATATTCAATAAAAATTAGATTTTTACGCTAAGAAAGTTTACATTTTTATTGTAAGAAAAGAATTGATTTTTATTTGATTAAAGTTATGATTTTTATATATGAAGCGGAATAATAACTCGATCTTTATTATGTAGAAGGCATAAAAATATGATTTTTATTATGTAGAAGAAGTAAAAATACGATTTTTATATATATAATAGCAAAGTAAAAATTTAATTTTTATATACATGAAAGGTAGGATTTTTGTAAATGAAAAAGAATGATTTTTATTTATAAAAAGATTTGATTTTTGATTAAGCCAATGTAAGATTTTTAAACCATATAAAGATGTGATTTTTATTTATATGAATACGATATAAAAAATGTGATTTTTATATATGTAGTGAATACAGACAACGAAAGTGACAAAAGGAATCTTGGTGAAGATTTCCTACATATGAAGAGTCATGGCGTTTGGTTTAGCTCTTGGTGAGAACTTCTCCCTTTTAATTTATTTTCTAGTTGAAATATATACTAGGATGCAGACAGTGCTTAGCAGCACCCGACACCCGTCATCCACAGACCATGGATGACTTGTTTGCTTGTTTCCTGGGTATTAATCTGATGTTGGTTTCGGCCTTCGGGGTTAATACTTAGGAAATTGTTCTCTTACTAATTTACCATTAGAGTCTGATTAAGAATCACAATTTTATCAAATATATAAAATAACAAAAATAGTCATGTGTTGACAATACTCATGTGTTGAAAATATTCATGTGTTGAATAAAGTATTTATACAATAAAATTCACATTTTTATTGTAAGTAAGAATTAATAAATATGCATGTGTTGAATAAAATATATATTCATGTGTTGAAGAAAATATTCATTTGTTGAATAGAATAATGAAGTTATTGAAATATATAAAGCCTGTTGATTAGATATTCGCCATTTTGACACAAACGATATTTACATCGATTATATTCGTTTTTATAATGAATATAAAAAAGGAAGTGATTTCAGAATCTAATATTTTTAAAATATTATCATTTATATATTAATGATATGGAATATTCAATTTTGATTTAAATTGAATATAAAGTTGAAATCGTTTTTAAAACGAATTTAAACGATTTATAAAATATGTTTAGAATTGAAATCGACGAAGTATATATAATATATATTAAATATATTAAATGGCTTGAATAGAACGCGCTGCGCCGTGGCAATTCTTGAATTTCTATCATTGACTTCGAATTGACGTTGCGGGAGATGCGACCGTCGGATTCTCCTGAAACCGGAACCGTTGGGTTCGTATAGAAAAGAGCTTTCCAATGAATATTAGAAATTTGAAATCTAATGGTTGGATTTGGAATTATGTCCAAATCTAATTCTGAGAAGGTCGTTGTAAGTTCAGTTCGACGACCGCTATTGGAAATCGACTATACGAGCCTTGATAAAATTATTAAAAATATCAATAATTTGTGTAAAATCATAATAAATGATTTAGAAAGAATTGGGGTGAAAAATTCCATATTTAAAAAGGATAAAAATGTATTTTTATCGAAATGAACTAGTTATGAACTAGAATTATAATCCAATATTTTTGAATAAATAGATTGGATTTGAATTGGTTTTAAAATAATCAGAATTTCCAATATACGAATTGGAATGGATTTGAATCCTAATTATCTTCGGAATATTTCAATGTTTGATTTCGTGATTATACACATATGGTTGTGGACATTTGAAAGATATATTTATATCGTTATTTCCAATACGATATTTGTTGGTTTTAGAATTTGATATTGAATATAAGCCAATATATTTTCTATTTAGAGCTTTGTATTTAATATCAAATGGGATTGTGGGTTCGTCGTGAATGGTATCTTAAATAACACTGTTCTTGAACCCAGTTTAGAAAAGAATAAATTTTTAATTAAGATTTAGTGAAATTGTCCAATTAATTGGTATTTAATTGGAATTGAATATAAATTGGTTTTTGGGTTTATCGTGAGCGGTGTTTTGAATAACACCTGTTCTTTAACCCGATTAACAATGGAATGTGATTTTGGGTTTATCGTGAACCGTGTTTTAGATGACATTGGTTCTTTAACCCAGTTAAAGACATGATATTGATTTTTGGGAAGATTAAAACTAAGTGGAGTTTAAATGAATCTTTAATTAGATTGAAATAATCAAGAATGGAGTATCACCAGTTTTGCTCCAAAGCGATTGTTAAATCTTTAATTAGATTTGAACGTGTAATGGTAATTAATATTTACCAATAACACCGTGGTGTTAGATATTGAGTATTACCAGTTTTGCTCCATGGGATGAATAGGTTGGGATTGGGAAATAAAATAAATGATTACTTCGGTGTGGTCCGCTAATCCCGACTAGTTTGGAAAACATTAACATGGTTTGAAATGATATCCAAAGGAAGATTAAAGAATAAATTTAGAAGAATTTATCTTTGATAAAATTAATGGGAACTTTTCCCTAAGAATGTGAATATTTGAATAAAAGAATATTCTGAATTGGAATGAGGCGTATGTTGCGTTTGTGTAACACTTGTTTATTATATATGCGGGTTATTTGGAAAGACTGGGTTTATACCCATTCTGAATAACCGATTCGACGATAAGTCGAAGATGAAGACGGTGGTTGAAGACTGGAGGTCTTCACATCATTTGGATGATTATTGATGATCTTGATTGGGCTGTACACCCAAGAGGAGGGAATCAGTTGGTGATCGTCCAGACGTACTTGGAGATCGATGGATATGCGAGGAATAAGGTTCCACCGGTTTCGTTCAGACCCAGAACGAACTTGTAAATGGACTGTGTGCTTGACATTGGATTTTATTCTATGTGATTGATTTCTATTAAATATATATCTGTTTGGCGGTGGAGAATTTATTCTCTTGCTTAACGCCCTTCTCTAAGACGTACGAGCTCAGAGGTTATATATTGACGGATATCAATCGCATGGCATGAATTGCCCGTGTGGCATGCCTAAGTGGCAAATGATCAAGGCTTCGGTTAAAAAGCAAAGTCTCATGGTGGATGATCAAAGCACGGCCTATGTGGCATAGCTTTGTGTATAGCGTTAATTCGCGAGCCTCACATCTCGGTATGAGTCAAAAACGGGATAAGGACCCAAGGAGTGCATGACGTTTCTTTCTAGCTATGGGTGATGTCAGTGACCTACCAGCCCTGACATTTATATACTTTTTACCTGTGTGGTTGTTGGATGCAAGGCGCCTCGGATATAGGTCCTATAGGATTGGGAAACGTGTGCTCAGGAATAATAATTCTCAAAATTAGGAGGGGACCGGCCTTGGAGGTTCCAAGGATCGCTGTGTGTGGTCCTGAGACATTTGCTAGAGTGTCTCGAACGGAGAGGATCTTGCCCCTTGCCTCGACTCATGACGGAAATCCAATTTCCAATACATGACATTCGGTTTTATTTGTAGAGTCTAGTATGGCGACATAGTAGCATGGGATATTATGCCATCTATGGTTGATACATTTATATTTGAAGATGTTTTGACACTATACACTTATAATAGTATCTAATGATTTGTTTAAACTTACCAAGCATGTTTGGCTATTATAAGATAAAACCCTATCCTCCGGCTTGCGTTGCATTGTGTGATGGGACCTGGATCTTATAATAGCTTCATTTTTTCAAAAAGCATTGCTTTGTTTATAACTATTTATGCACTGATATTCTCGGGTGGAAACCCGTTCCGTGTTATACGACGTGGTCCCTTGAATTACTCCCCTTTAAAGTAATGTTTCAAATAACTGTTTTAGTTTTCACACTAGTCACATGACTGACCTGGAGTTTATTGTTTTAACCTAAACTCTGGGTGCCCCTATTTTCCGCACGGGCAGCTAGTACTTTCTATTTTGCATATTTATATTCCCAGGAACCTAGTTTACAGCTGGAATGATATTCAGAAAGCTATGTATCCGTATATCTCTTTCAGTTGTGTATTGTATTATTTTTCCACTACTATGTATTTAAATGTAATTTAAATCTCTGATATTTTTTTGATGTATTATATTCATTCATACTCTATATATTCTTGTATTATGATGGAATTGTTGTAATTAACAATTAAATGTTCTTCTGTTTGTGTTCCAATTTGTCGTGTTCTCAAAACAATTAGGGGTTTCGAACGGTCTTGGTCGGTTTAGCGATCAGTTCGGATCGAGCGAAATTAAAAGTTGTCACATTTGGTATCAGAACTTTTGTTTACAGAGCTCGAGAACAAGACACATTAGAACCAAACGAAAGAATTCACCAGAGATTGGACTAGTAATGTCCAATAAGAATAACTCGTTAGAGATGGGATCAGTAGTATACTAGAGTGAGTCGAAAGAGTGTTATTTTTTTTTAAAATAAAAACGAAAACAAGTTTTGTTTTGAAAATTTAAACCATTTTGTATGTATTTGAATATTTATTTGTATTGAAATTGGACAATCGAGCATATAAAGATTTTGCAAATACGCGTCATGAACGTATATTCAAGGTTTTAATATATTGGATTGATATAGAATCATACTCTAGTCGCCCGGAGATGGTACTGATAATTGTCATGACATCATCAGTATTTATGTTCGAGTTTCGATGGTGTGATATTTATATATTTCCATTAGACTGTGTGAGAACCAAAACTTGATAGGTTTATTGTTGTGATTTGGCATCAAAAACAAGATTTTCTATATATATACCAAAGTTATGAATTTGAAACGATAATCCACTAATTGATTGCTGATTGTGTTGTTTGATTATTGGTTTCATTTATTAAAATTTTGAACCATTTAGCCTAATGGAACCAAATTTAGAACTGGATTGAAAATTGATTACAATTGCATGCATATACATGTATATCTATCGAACATGTCATAGCAAGGAGGCTAGAGAAGAAGAATGAAATTGTTTTCCCGATAAATAGGTACTTGTTTACAAATTTATTGGGTTTGGATGATTTTATGAGCCGATTGGTTAGCCGCTTGGCTGTTTCTTTTTCTTTTTGGATTGGAGAGGCCTGTAACGCAATTTCGAGATTTCCCCGGTGCTCCCGTGTAGGGGAGGTTATGGCGAAATTTTTCGAAAATTTAGGGCATTAGCCAAATTTTTGAAGAATTTGAAAAGTTCTTAGAAACTAAAAAGTTGAAGAACTTAAGCCACAATGAAAATAATGAAAGTTGAGTTGATTAGTTAAACAACTTTCAGCTTCCTTCCTTTTCGGGGACAAAAAGTTTTAAGCGGGGGAGATGGTAATAACCCGGAAATCTGAGCCAATTTAAAATTTTTATTTTGGCGATTTTAATTAGTTTCGAATATTTAAAATGAATTATTTTAAATAATAACGACGAGAAATTTATTTTGAATAGAATTAGAAGTACATATTTATATAGATCGTCGTTAGAATATAAATATTTTATTTTAATTATAAAAGGAATTGAAAATGGCACGGTAGTTTGAAAATTCGATTTCAAAGTTCAAATTAATGCACAAGATTCAAAATAAACCGGATTTTAGTGAAACCAAAAATATTAGAATCTATTTGAAAATATCTTTCCAACGAATCCGAAAAATCAAAATTTCATAGCGGGAATAAAAAGTTATGTCCAGTTGAAAATTCAGAATAGTCGCTATGGAATTCTGGCCCTTAAAATAGCAATTTTGCAAACGACCTCGGTTTTTGACGAAACCACTTTTGTTGGATCCAGGATGTCAAATTATTGCTACGTTACAATTTGCATAATTTTCCTAATCAATGTGTGAGCATGACGAAGTTAAATGTGTTTTAACAGTTTCAGTCATTTTCGACCGACCAGAAAATGGCCATTTTTCATTCGGTCTCAGAATTTGACGAAATTAGTTTTATTAGGACCGTATCTTCAATACGAAGCTAGAAAATATTTTTCGGGAATTTTTAGAGTCGGTATGTGGCCCCAGTAAATTGAAATTCGCGTTCAAATTCAATATATAGATTTATATTTTGATTTTAACAGAAACTGATCATAACAAGCGAATTGCCTTGCGAAACATATATCATCATGTTCGGAATAGGGGTAATTATCTAGGGGCGACAGTCGTTGGGTCTCGATTGGGATTCGAATGGAAAGTCAACCTTTTTGAAAATAAAATAATTAAATTATATATATATTTAAACTCTCCCCCTCTCACTTTCTCTCTCCCCGACTATCGTTCTGAAAAAAAAACCTAACCCTAGTCCGCTGTTCGCCGTCACACACCCCCCCCTCGCGCGCGCCGCTGGCGATCCCCACCACCTCCCTTTTCTGTACCTCCTCCTCACGACCGAACCCAAAACGCTCGAGTCGCCTAAAACCGCCATGTCAGCCCCCTAGCCGCCTCCACCGACCTACCGCCGCCCCCTTCCACCACCTGCACCCCTTCCCGTGCCACATCATCCTAACCCCAACCCCGTGGATCCCCCAACAGCGACAAAGAGTCAATCTTTACAATGAAATGTAAGTTTTTACTTCAAAAAATTAGATTTTTATAGTATATAAATATTAGATCATTATAGTCAATAAAAATTAGATTTTTATGATAAGAAAGTTTACATTTTTATTTTAAGAAAATATTTGATTTTTATTTGATTAAAGTTATGATTTTTATATATGAAGCAGAATAAAAATTCGATCTTTATTATGTAGAAGGTATACTAATATGATTTTTATTATGTAGAAGAATTAAAAATACGATTTATATATATATATATATATATAATAGCAAAGTAAAAATTTGATTTTTATATACATGAAAGGTAGGATTTTTGTAAATGAAAAGGAATGATTTTTATTTATAAAAAATTTGATTTTTAATTAAGCAAAGGTAAGATTTTTAAACCATATAAAGATGTGATTTTTATTTATATAAATACCATATAAAAATGTGATTTTTACATATGCAGTGAATACGGACAACGAAAGTGACAAAAGGAAACACGGCGAAGAATTCCTACATATGAAGAGTCATGGTGTTTGGTTTAGCTCTTGGTGAGAACTTCTCGCTTTTAATTTATTTTCTAGTTGAAATATATACTAGGATGCAGACGGTGCTTAGCAGCACCAGACACCCGTCGTCCACAGACCATGGATGACTTGTTTGCTTGTTTGGTTATGTTGTGAAAATTGATTGTGTGATGTGGGATGAAATAAAATATTTTATCATTGAAAATATTTTGTAGTTAAAAATATAATTTTTAACGTGTATATAAAATAATATTCATTTACAAAACGAACGATTTGTTTATGTACACCCATTTGAAGGATATTGATTGGGACGATAAATTTTACATGTTGCCCAACTACACAAACAATATTCAGTGTTTGTGGATTGAAACCCCACACGAGTGTTGGGATGATATTTGGCGTACACTAATCCCAATTACTTAGTTGTATGTCGATCGATTGGTTGACAGACTGTGTAAGCGTTAATTATTTATATTTAATGCTTATGAAGTTGTGTGGTGCACTTTGGATGATGGTTGATTATTTATCATTGCTATTATATACATGTGTTGTATGGAATCCATATAATTAACATTATATGGTAATTGATTAGGCCTCATTCCAATTTGGAAAATAAAGAATATAATAAAATATTTATTCATGTGTTGAATAAAAGAATATTCATGTGTTGAATAAAATAAATATTCATGTGTTGAATAAAAGAAAATTCATGTGTTGAATAAAATAAAAATTCATGCGTTGAATAAAAGAAAACTCATATACAAAATTAGAAACTAACTGGAAATCAGTAAAGATGAATGGTTTCCTGGTTATTGATCTGATGTTGGTTTCGGCCATCGGGGTTAATATTTAGGGAATTGTTCTCTTACTAATGTAACAACCCGGAAAATCAGAACCAATTTAAAATTTTTAAATTGGCTATTTTAGTGGATTTTAAATATTTAAAATAATAATGACGAAGAGTAAGTTTGAATCGACGTTTGAAAATGAATATAATTAATTCTAATTATAAACAAGGCCTGAAATGGCGCAGTAGTTTCAAATTTTGAATTCAAACTTTGACTGACTATACCGGGTGCAAAATAAAACGGATTTTAGTGAAACCAAAAATATTTAAATCTGTTAATGAATATCTTTCTAACGACTATGAAAAATCGAAGTTTCAGAGCGGGAAGCAAAAGTTAGGGCCAAACGAATTTTCAAAAAGGTCGCTATAGAGTTTATATAGCCTGTGAAAATGGCTAGTTTGCAAACGACCTCGGAATTCGACGAAACCACTTTTGTTGGATCTGGGATGTCAAATTATTGCTAGGTTTCAAATTTCATAATTTTTGAAGCTAGTATGTGAGTGTGGCAAAGGAAAATGTGTTTGGTCGATTTCTATTAAATTGGATCGACCAGAAAATGGCCATTTTTCAAACGGTCTCAGAATTCGACGAAACTAGTTTTATTGGGACCGTATCGTCAAAACATAGCTAGATTTATTTTTCTGGAATTTTTAGAATCAGTATGTGGCCCCGACAAATTGAAATGTACGTTCAAATTAAATATTGAATGTTTTATATTTTAATTTGAAGGAAAACTGACTGAAACAGTCGAATGGGCCTACAAAATATATCCCATTGTGTTCGGAATGGGGGTATTTAGCTAGGGACGACAATCGTTGTGTTTGGATTGGTGTTAGTATGTGAAGAGGGGTATTTTTGGATTTTTAAAATTTATAAATATAAAAAAATATCCTATTGGTCGGTCAAACTTCTCTCTCCCCGTAATCAACGTGACGAAGGCGGAAATACCTTCTTTCCTTCTCTCCTCGATTCTTCTCAATCCGCTCACAATTTGACCTCCATCCTGTTGGGGATTTTGTGGAGCTCGTCAAGATCTTCAAATCCATATATAGTTTGTATTTTTTCGTCGAGGATACAGGGAGAAATCGAGCTCGAAGGTCTCGAACTTCCAACCGCCGCCGACGACTGGAGCCACTGAGTGGGACCCACCTGGCATCAATCTGGGCACCTCTCCTAGCTGTCAAGGTGGCGCAGGCCGATCATCGTATTGAGCAACTGTGACGATCCCAAAATCCGAGGGGCGGTAATAAGGATAATCATTAGGAAATAACACATTAATCATCATAGCAGAGTACAGATAATAGCAGAAACAATAAATAAAACAATTTTACATGGATATGACAGCGGAATCACAACATGTAGGAATATCAGAATAGCATAACGTGGGATATACTTAGTAAATAAAAGGAAAGTGATCAGTCATCATCGCCTGAGGCGGAATACATACATGCAGTGAGACAAAATAAGGGTATCAGTCTACATCGCCGAAGGCGGAATACATATACATATAGTGAGAAATACGGAAAGTAAATCAGTCTGCATCGCCAGTGGCGGAATCATAATATGTATACAGTAATAGCGGAAAATATCAAAGTCATCTCTATGAAGTTAGCCTCGCCATGAGCCAAAAGTGCACTCTATGCAGCAGTGCGGAACCAAAAACCACCTGACACCTGTGTACTAGGCTGCCCGTGTGAAAATAAGGGCACCCGCGTTTGCAAAGTGAAACAAACAACGAGTCAGTCATGGGGACTGGTATAAGGAATCTATTTAACAGTTAAACAACAGTAAATAGCAAATCATAGGACCATGCCACTTTCGCGGAACGGGTTTACTCCAGTGATTGCTAGTACATTTAAAACAAAGTAAATTCTTTTAAAACAACGCAATGCTTTTAGAAAGAATGAAGCCATTATAAGACTCAGGTCCCATCACACAATGCAACGCAAGCCGGAGGATAGAGTTTTACCTTATAATAGCCAAATATGCTTGATACGTATAAAGCAAAATCATTTGATATTATTACTAGTGCATATATGTTTCAAAAACGAATAGCATCATAAATATCAATCATAGGCGGCATAGCTACCATCTACTATGTCTCCATACTAGTTCTACAATCAAATCTGTTATCTCGTATTGGGAATTGGATTTCCGTCATGAGTCGAGGCAAGGGGCAAGCTCCTCTCGGCTTCGAGACACTCTAGCAAATGCCTCGAGACTACACACTCTGGGTAACCCCTGGATCTTCAGGGCCGGTCCTCACTTACGTTAGAGGATTAGTTATTCCTGAACACACGTTTCCCGGTCCTTACAGACTTATAATCTAGGCGCCTCGCATTCCAACAACCACAAAGGTGAAAAATAGATATATATGTCAGGGCTGGTAAGTCACTGACACCCCCATAGCTAGAAAGAAACGTCGTGCTCTCCCTGCAGTCCGTATCCCTTTTTAACTCATACCGGGGTGTGAGGTTCGCGAATCTACGAAATACACAAAGCTAGGCCACGTAGACCTTGCTTTGATCATCATCCACAAGACTTTGCTTTGCAACAGAAGCCTTGATCACAGCATCTTGGCATGCCACATAGGCAGTCCACTCCATACGATTGATTTCTATCGATATATAACCCCTGAGCTCGTACGTCTCAGAGAATGGCGTTAAGCAAAAGAATAAATTCTCCGCTGCCAAACAGATATATATTTAACAGAGATCAATCAGTACAGAACAAAATCCAATGTCAGACACACGGTCCATTTACAAGTCCGTCCTGGGTCTGAACGAAACCGGAGGCATCAAATTCCTCGTATATCCGTCCAATCAACACATACGTTCAGACGGCTACTACTTCCGTTCCTTTCCGGTAGCTACTCCAGTTAGGAACCTCAGTAGCGCCCATCCAACCGATACGAAGATCGTCGGTCTTGAATTGTCTTTGCATTTTCCAATTCGAATCGCTCGATAAATTATTTGAAATGAGGGTTAGCTCGGCCTTTTCAAATAATTAACGTCATTAGAATTTAAATCGATTCATTTTAGGGTTGTATTACTCGACATCCATCTTTCGGTTCTTTAGTGTTATTTTCATGTCATACACATACAACCATCAAATATCAAACAATTCAAGCACAATTGGTTTATTTGCAACCTATGTTGCTTATAACATTTTATAGCGATTTTTCGCCATTTTTATTTATTTAAAAATGGCTATATTTAATTAAACGACGTTTCAGGTCGTGCCGTGGCACTGGCGCTGTTTTTCTCCTAATTTGTTTTACTCATATCGGAAAATCTAACCGTTGAATTTTTACAAAGTCTATATCAGTGGGAAGATATTTCCAAAGCGAACCCAACGGTTCCAGTTTCGTGAGAATCCGACGGTCGGATCTTCCATACTAGTCGTTTGAAGTTACGGTTTCAAAATTCGAACTGCAGCGTCGTTATTCGATTTAATTTAATTATATTTATATTTATATTTATATATAAATATAAACGATTCTGGCGCTGTTTTTCTTCAGATTTGAATTAAACATTCCGGATAATCCAACCGTTGGATTTTTACAAGGTTGGTGCCGTTGGAAAGATATTTCCAAGGAGAACCCAGCGGTTGCGGTTTCGGGAAAATCCGATGGTCGGATTTCTCGTACTAATCGTTTCAAATTACGATTCCGAAACGCGAACTGCACGGCCTCTATTCCTTTTAATTATATTTATATATATATATATATAAAAATATAGTTCATTCCACTATTTCAACTATAGTTCATTTTATAATTTCAACTTCGTTTTCACTTCAAATATTTCACTAACGCCTTAATATTTCGAAAAATTTCGCCATAACCTCCTTTGTACGGGGAGGGGTTTGGAAATTTATCGGGCCGTATTAGGTACCCAATAAATCCTAAAAAGCATTCACATATTTTTAGTGATATATTTTGGTGTTTACGGGGGAGCATGTACTGATAATCACTCCAGAGAATAAATTCCCATCACCCCGTTTCCGTGTGGAAATAAATAGTCCATGTGCCGTATCTGATAACTAGAGCGACGTGATTATTGTCAACTCCAGACCCGTGTGGGGTTTTTATTAATCTAGCAATTTATCGTTATAATTTATATAGTCCATATCAGTCATCAGTTCAACCTGTAGTACATAGTCATCGCCATACAAGCCTCTTGCTTGTATGGTAAATCTTCCACCTCGTCACACAAGCTCCAATTGCTTATGTGGAATATGATGAAGTATGCCTATCATCAAGAAGTATGCCATGTAGTGTAGTTCAAAATTAATTGTTACTATCCTATGGCGTTGTTTATTATTTCACACAGAAAAACCAGCACTCCGCATCCAATGGCATTCACAGGAGTTGATATATAAATAAAATTGCGCAGCCAACTCATCAAGGTTTACCTATTTGTCGGGCACGCAAATAATTTCTTTACTCTACAGCTAATCC
The DNA here is from genome assembly GCA_030737875.1 of Allium sativum. NCBI lineage: Eukaryota > Viridiplantae > Streptophyta > Magnoliopsida > Asparagales > Amaryllidaceae > Allium > Allium sativum. The sequence continues at coordinate 473,681,604 of CM060925.1, forward strand.
ATTTTTTCCTGTTCAACACATGTATATATATGCAGAACAAAGCTAATAATAATATTTCTAGCAAACTATTATTTATTTCAACACGTGTGTATTTTTAACTAAGCGTATACATGATAAAAGGAATATTTTTATCATCAAAAAAATATTTATTCGACACATGTGTATTTTTAACACTTCTTATTCACTATAAAAATATAGTTTTCATTGTCGATTCATTTTATTTTTAGAAGACGATAACATTCAACACATGAATTTCAACTCGACGAACAAATTGCAATTCAACACATGAATATTCTATATCGTTTGTATATATATAAAAATGTGATTTTTATTGCTAAAGCCATTTGTTTAAATTCAAATAATATTCAACACATGAATTTCAACTCAACGAATGAATTGCAACTCAACACATGAATATTCTATATCGTTTGTATATATATAAAAATGTGATTTTTATTGCTAAAGCCATTTGTTTAAATTCAAATAATATTCAACACATGAATTTCAACTCAACGAATGAATTGCAACTCAACACATGAATATTCGATATAGTTTGTATAAATATAAAAATGTGATTTTTATTGCTAAAGCCATTTGTTTAAATTCAAATAATATTCAACACATGAATTTCAACTCAACGAATGAATTGCAACTCAACACATGAATATTCGATATAGTTTGTATAAATAATTTCAATGAATGAGAATTAATCTAACACATAAATATTTCAGAAAATTTCGGCAGCATAACGGCAGGGTAGTTAAAACCGGGACCGTCCCTAGTACGGCTCCTCGCTCTACCTTAAAACCTCGCGGTTTTTGACAATGGGGATCATGCATCTAGTTCGCACGCAGGCGGCATGTTTTATTTTCAATTCCACAATCCTATTCTATTTTGTTTCAACCACAAGAGGGTATTTTTCAACCACAAAGGTATTTTTCAACCATAATATCAACCACAAACAATTATTTCCAACCATTCGTCAAACCATATGATATCACGTCAATCACAAGCAATAAATATCGTCCATGGTCTGTGGACGAGGGGAGTATATATATATATATATATATATATATATATATATATATATATATAATATAATAATTTACTTGCATTTCATCACAATTCAAAGCATATATGTTTCAAACAACGCTTGTATAATTTATACATCGCTAATATAACTTATACAACACATGTACATGAGGTATACAATGCGTATATAATTTACACTTCGCTTATATAATTTATACAACGCGATTCCATTCACACAAATAGTTTAAATTCCTCACCGTGGTTATTGCGGTGCTAGAAATCGTAGGAAGGTCAGAAAAATCCGCGGCTTCTTCTAGAATGTAGAGAGCCTCCTTGCGGTCACGGTGTCTCCTGTTTCATCGAATTTCGTTAAAGAACGAAAAAGATATTATTTTTCAAAGCTTGACAACGCTTTATAGTGTTAAAACAGTTTAAAATTATTTAAGCCGTTAGTTTTCAAACCTGCTCAATTCTAGGTTTGGATTTTTCTCCTGATTCGTAGCTCTATAGGATGATCGGACTGTTGGACGTCGTCGAGGGAGGGAAGAGCTTTCCGGCGCTGGTAGTCTGAGGTGGTGCGATGGCGAATTGAGGCGGCGGCGGCTCCACGAAGGCGACGACTTTCTCGACGTCATTCAGGCGAAGGAGCTGACGAGAGGGGGCGGCGTTGGGTCGGATGTGGAGAGGAGGCGTAGGGCTGTCGACTAGTGGTGGTGGCGCGGCCTAGCGTCGCCTGTGGCGATCGGAAAAGGGAGGGGAAGCGTGGAGCAACGGGGATCGTCCGTTTCGTCCTGGCAGCTAGGGTTTTTAGGGTTTTTTATATATTTTTTTTAAAGAAAATTTCCTATTGGCCAGAATTTATAGAAAATTTTTAAATAGTGTTTTTGCAAACGGACTCCTTTTTAAACCCAACGACTGTCGCCCCTAGCTAAGTACCCCCATTCCGGACACAATGGGATATGTTTTGTTGGCCGTTTCGACTGTTACAGTCAGTTATTTTTCAAATTAAAATATAAAACATTCGATATTTAATTTAAACGTACATTTCAATTTGTCAAGGCCACAAACTAAATCGAAAAATTCCAGAAAAATATATCTAGCTTTGTTTTGACGATACGGTCCTAACAAAATCAGTTTCGTCGAATTCTGAGCTTGTTTGAAAAACGGCCATTTTTAGGTCGACCCATTTTAACAGAATTTGACCAAACACGTTATCTTTTGCCCCGTTCACATACTAGCTTCAAAAATTACGAAATTTGAAACATAGCAATAATTTGACATTCCGGACCCAACAAAAGTGGTTTCGTCGAATTCCAAGGTCGTATGCAAAATCTCAATTTTCAAGGGCTATATATACTATATAGCGACCTTTCTGAAAATTCATTTGGCCATAACTTTTGATTTCCGTTATGAAATTTCGATTTTTCAGATTCGTTAGAAAGGTATTGATAAACAGATTTAAATATTTTCAGTTTCGTTAAAATCCGTTATATTTTCCACCCGGTACAGTCAGACAAAGTTTATATTCAAAATTTCTAACTGCCATATTATACACAATTCTATATTTTATTGAAATAAAGAATTTCAACTATTCAAATTCCTTGGTAATAACCTAATTTAAAAATTTTAAACTGGTTCACATTTTCCGGGTTATTACAGCAACGGATTTCACGAAAAATCAAAACCTAGTTTTGAACAGATTTCGAAAGGTACGGCTGAAATTATTTTAAACTATTCTATAGCACTTTAAAGCGCTACGGTTTTTGATTTCACTGTAAAAATCATATCTTTTTCGTTTGTTGACGAAATTCAGTGAAACAAGAGACAGTGGACTCGTGTGGACATCTTCAACCTTCTAGAAGAGATCGCATATTTTTCTGAGCCTTCTGCTATTTTTGGTGGAGTGGAATCAAATGTGAGATTTCTGAATTATAAACGATATGGAAAACGACGATGTATAAATTATATAGTCGATGTATGAGTTATATAAGCGTTGTACACCTCATTTATAAGCGTTGTGTAAGTTGTACGTTCGATGTATAAGTTATATATGCGTTGTAAAAATTATATATGTGTTGAATAGAAGTGAAATATACTCTTATATATATATATATATATATATATACGCCCCTCGTCCACAGACCATGGACGATATTTTTTGGTTGTGATTGGTGTGAAAATTGGTTGATAACGAATGGTTGATTAGAATTGTTTGTGGTTGAAAAATACTCGTTTGTGGTTGAGAATTATTTGGTTGAAACCACATAGGATTAGTTTGTGGAAATGAAAAATATATACATGCCGCCCGCGTGCGGATTAGATGCATGAAATCCCCATTGTCAAAAGCTGTGAGGCTTTAAGGTAGAGCGAGGAGCCGTACTAGGGATGGCCCCTGTTTTAACTACCCTGTCGTTATGCTGCTGAAATTTTGAATAATATTCATGTGTTAGAATTATTTCCATGTGTTGAAACTATATTCGTGTGTTGAATATTTTATATATATGAACTATAGAAAACCTTCATGTGTTGAATAGAAATTCATTCGTTGAATAGAAATTCATGTATTGAATGGTATTCGTGTTTTAAATAAATCGTTTTAACAATAAAAATCACATTTTTACTTTATATATACGAACTATAGAAAACATTCATGAGTTGAATAGAAATTCATTCGTTGAATAGAAATTCATGTGTTGAATGGTATTCGTGTTTTAAATAAATTGTTTTAACAATAAAAATCACATTTTTATTTTATATATATACGAACTATAGAAAACCTTCATGTGTTGAATAGAAATTCATTCGTTGAATAGAAATTCATGTGTTGAATGGTATTCGTGTTTTAAATAAATTGTTTTAACAATAAAAATCACATTTTTATTTTATATATATACGAACTATAGAAAACCTTCATGTGTTGAATAGAAATTCATGTGTTGAATGGTATTCATGTTCGAAATAAATTGTTTAATAATAAAAATCATATTTTTATCATCTATATGAACTATATAAAATAGTTGTGTTTTGAAATAAATTGTTTTATAATAAAAATCATATTTTTATCATCTATATGAACTATATAAAATAGTCGTGTTTTAAAATAAATTGTTTTATAATAAAAATCATATTTTTTCATCTATATAAGATATATAAAATAGTCGTGTTTTGAAATAAATTGTTTTACATTAAAAATCAAATTTTTATTATATACATGAATTGTTAAAAATAGTGAATTGTTGAAATAAAAGTCTGTTGGATAAAAATATCATTTTTATCAAATGTATGAAAAGAACATAGTTTTGAAATCGAAGAATCGGTTATATATATATATATATATATATATATATGTATATGTATAATTGAAATATATCGAATAACGAAGCTGCAGTTCGTGTTTTGAAACCGTGATTTCAAATGATTAGTGCAGGAGATCCGACCATCGGATTTTCCCGAAACCGAAACCGTTGGGTTCGCCTTGGAAATATCTTTCCAATGACACCAACTTTGTAAAAATCTAACGGTTGGATTGTCTGGAATGTTTAATTCAAATCCAAAAAAACAGCGCTAGAATCGATTATATTTATATATAAATATAAATATAATCAAAATAATCGAATAACGACGCTGTAGTTCGTATTTTGAAATCAAAACTTCAAACGAGAGTACCGGGAGATCCGACCGTCGGATTTTCCCAAAACTGAAACCGTTGGATTCGTTTTGAAAAGATCTTTCTAATGATATAATATTTGTGAAGATCCAATGGTTAGATTTTCAGATATATGTAAATAAAATCTGAAGAAAAATAGTGCCACGGTCGCGTTATGGCCTGAAGCGTCATTTGAATAAATTGGCTATTTTTAAATAAATAAAAATAGTGATAAATCGTTATAAAATATTATAAACGATATGGAATGTGAAATTTAGAAACTAAATGAAGGTTAGCTAAGTCGAATAGCTTCCTGGGTTTTGATCTGATGTTGGTTTCGGCCTTCGGGGTTAATATTTGGGAAATCGTTCTCTTACTGATTTACGGTTAGTGAATAATGAATTGGAATGAAGTGTATGTTGTGTTTGTGTAGCACTTGTTAATTATATTCGCGAGTTGCTCAGAAAGACTGGGTTTATCCCATTCTGAACAACAGAATCGACGATAAGAAGTCAATGATGAAGACGGTGGTTGAAGATCGGAGATCTTCACCTCGGTTGGATGGTAACTGATGTCCTGATTGGGAGGCATCCCGAAATATGGATAATGAGTGGTGATCGTCCAGACGTACGTGGAGACCGATGGGTATGCGAGGTATATAGTGCCTCCGGTTTCGTTCAGACCCAGAACGGACTTGTAAATGGACTGTGTGTCTGACATTGGAATTCATTCTGTGTGATTGATAGCCATCAGTTGCATGGTGTGAATTGCTTGTGTGGCATGCTAAGATGTAGTGATCAAGGCTTCTGTTGAAAAGCAAAGTCTTGTGGTGATGATCAAAGCACCGCCTGTGTGGCGTAGCTTTGTGTATAACGTGAATTCGCGAGCCTCACACCCCGGTATGAACCAGAAACGGGAGAGGACCTCAGGGAGGGCATATGTTTCCTTCTAGCTAGAGGTGGTGTCAGTGCTTGAACTGGCTGACATTTATATTACTTTCACCTATGTGGTTGTTGCTGTTGCGAGGCGCCTCAGATATATCAGTCGATCCGGGACCGATGGAGTCATTCGTTGGCTCATTTATGCCCCAAAGGGCAGGGAAACGCAGTGTTCAGGCATTTTAATCCACATCGGTGGACCGGCCTGACGATCCAAAGGATTAACCGAGTACTTGCCTGAGACATGGGCTAGATTGTCTCGAAGTCGGTAAGGACTGTCTTTTGCCTTGGTTCATGACGGAAATCCAATTTCCAAAAACGTGATCGTGCGGTTTTGATTGTATACCTATATATATGGCGACATGATATATGGTACCCATGCCGTCTATGATTGATATTTATGATTGTTTTATAAAATTAGAAACTAACTGGAAACGAGCTAAGACGGATGGTTTCCTGGGTATTGGTCTGATGTTGGTTTCGGCCTTCGGGGTTAATACCTAGGGAATCGTTCTCTTACTATTTTACAGTTGGAGTCTGATTAAAAATTCTTTTGTTTTATTCGTATCAAGCATATTTTGGCCATTATAAGGTAAAACTCTATCCTTCGGTTTGCTTTCCATTGTGTGATGGGAACTGAGTCTTATAATGGCTTCATTTTTATTAAAAACATTGCGATGTTTAAAAGATTTACTTGTTGTAAAGCATTGGCAATCCAATGGAGTAAACCCGTTCCGTGAAAGTGGCGTGGTCCTGTGATTAGCCATATTATGAAATGTTTTAAGTAGATTTCTCATACCAGTCCCATGACTGACTCGTAGTTTGTTTAACTTGCAAACTCGGGTGCCCCTCTTTCTACACGGGTAGCCTTGTATTCAGGTTTTAGCGGGCTCTTTCTGGATAGTTGGATCTGAAGATGGATTCTATCATTTATCTCTTTTTATGCTGTTCATCTCCTATTGTATATATTATGTTTGTTTTCCGCTGTAGATATTTATGTATAGCTGAACTGTATTTGTACTAAGTATGATCCTGTATACTGTGTGACTCTGATGATTACGTTTATCCAGTGTATTATTTGTACATTATCTGGTGTATTTATTTATTTTTGTTTTGCTGTTATCTGTTTATGTGTTATATTCCAAAGATTGCCCTTGCCACCGTCAGTACGGGGTTTGGGGTCGTCACAACGTGGTATCAGAGCTTTGGTTAAGCTTAGTGCTGGAATATAACATATTAACGAACTAGTCAGAAATAGAACCAGTAGTGTTCTAGGACGAATAACTCATTACAGATAGCATCAGTAATATCCTAGTATGAGTAGCAGAATGAAATAACACCTTGATAGATGCATTTACATTCAAGTTTATGTTTCTATGCTTTGAAATATTTTTTCTGTGACCTGACACTTGATCTGTTATTTGCAGAAGTACTAGAAAATGAGTGACAGAAACAAGAGGAACGCAGAACTAGATATTGAGGCCCTATTAATTAAGTGTAACACCCCACGCCCGCTATGGTCACTCTCTAAGGGAATGCCATAACATCGGTGGAGTATTTTGAGTGAATATAGAACAGAGTAATTACAGCAAGACAGATATAAGTAATACTTGAAAATTTAAAACATCATTTTAATTGCAGCGGAAAGCAAAACATGTTTGGTTACACCAAAACCATAAATAAGGGTCAAGTACATAATATCCATCCTGATAAAAACAAAAGTACATAATCCCACTACATAACCTAATAGCCATAGTGGAAAAGATAAACTTGATTCGAAGAAGGATGAAAGCAGCGCAGGATAGGCAAAAATCTTATGCGGACAAGAGGAGGACGGATTTTGAATTTGAAGTTGGGGACATGGTCTTTGTCAAAGTGTCTCCGTTACGGAATGTGGTTCGCTTTGGATCTGTTGGGAAGTTAGCACCAAGATTCGTAGGGCCATTTCCTATTAAGGAAAGGATTGGACGGATGGCATATAGAGTGGAGTTGCCCGACAGACTTAGTGGTGTACATGATGTATTCCATTTGAGGAAGTACCTACATGAGACCGCAGAGGCGGTAGAGCCGAGCTTGCTTAAAGGAGTAAAGGTAGAGCGTGATGTGATTATTCGACGAACTCCTACCCACATCCTTGGGTCAGAGATTAGGAAGTTGAGAAACAGAGAGGTTCGACTAGTCAAAGTGAAAAGGGAAGAAGGAGAGAGCAATGCTACTTGGGAGACAGAAGCGAAGATGCGTTCGTTATACCCATTCCTTTTTGAGGGTATGTCCTTTAAATGTCTCCTTTATCGTTTGTCTAGTGCTTATCTTATCTTTAGTATGTCCTCTCATTAGTATCTTTGACCTTTAGATAGGGTAAACCTATGGTTGAAACATGTGGTTGAGACATGTTATGATTGATGGATGCATGTGGATGCAAGTGTTTGCTAGTGGTTGCTCGTGGATGCATATACACACACTCTAGACACTAGATCGGCTCAATCACTTCATACTGCATATTGCATAAGATTGTGTGTAGGTGACTATATTAATGGATGTTTAATGGTTGTGTTATCACATGGATGATGCATTTTGGTGAATGATTGTGCACTCATGTAGATATTGTATGTGTCGATAGGGTTCTCTCGCATACATAATGGATGCATGACACTATCATGGTTTGCATATGTTTATACATTAGATAGGGAACATATACACACACTTTTTGCATATGCTCATACATCATTAGAAATCGTTTTAAGGACAATGGATGCTCGTGTTTGATGGATTAAGTAGATGGTTGTTTGGATGGTAGGATATGCATTCTCCTTAGCTTAGAGATTTCGGGGACGAAATCCTTTAAGGAGGGGAGAATGTAACACCCCGAATTTCGGTTAATGCTAAAATTCACTAATTACAGAATAAATAATCTCAGATGTGAGAATTGGGGGAAACGGGCTGCGTTATTGCGTTCGTCTCGGAAAAATACGCGAAATTGAGTCCGAGTTTTCGAGAATCGGAGTCCGTATGGCCCAGTTATGGCCCAATGAAGTTTGCAGAAAATTCAAAGTTCAAAACAGATTTAAAAATTCATGTTCAAATTTCGAAACATGCAGAAATGGGGCAGGCGGGAAAACTCCCGCCCAGCCTGGTCGACATGGCTGTCGACAGGGCTGTCGACTTGCCTGTCGACATGCCTGTCGACTTGGCTGTCGACAGGGCTGTCGACTTGCCCTGTCGGCTGATGCTGGCCTGGTGCACCTAGTTGAGTTTGGGTTAGGCTTTGGGGCTGGTTTCTGGAAACTTCCTAAATCTAACGGACCTAATCTAACCTAGGGTTAATCCTATGGTCTAAAACACACCCTAATCCTATAAATACACCCTAATGCAAGCCTAATCCCTACTAAAAATAGAAATGATGCCATCATGCCGCCAAAATCAAACTTGAGAGGAGCCTCCACTAGTTTATGAAGAAAGTTGCAAGCTAATCAACCTCTAATCATCATTTTCTTCTTGTATAGCAACTAGTTCTACTTCATAAGTTTGCTAATCTTGGTTTTGGTGAGTTTCTATCACTTTAATAACCAATTGCTAAATTAAGTAGATGAGATATGATGAGATCATGCGGTTTTGTATGCGGATTTGTGGGTTTTAAGTCATATGATATGATGTTGGCTTGCTAATCTATGTTTAATGTTAACCCTATGTTCATGCAAGTTAAGTATGTGGGTTCATGCAAGTTAAGTATATGGGTTTATGCAAGTTAAGTGGTGGATTTTATGCATGCTAAGTATTTGATTTTATGCATGCTAAGTATTTAATTTTATGCATGCTAAGTATTTGATTTTATGCATGCTAAGTATTTGATTTTATGCATGCTAAGTGTTTGGTCTTATGCATGCTAAGTAATTAATTTTATGCATGTTAAGTGTTTGGTTTTATGCATACATTATGACATGCAAGTTTACCCTTTTTAAATAAGATGCATACATATGCAAGATGACACCTTTGTATGCTATGCATACATATGCATGTTTACCCTATTATGATGCAAGTCCATATGCAAGTTTGTCTCTTTTTATGATATGCATAACATATGCGAGTTTGCCACTATGTATGACATGTTATGCAAGTTCACATGCAAGTTTATGTGCAAGTTCACATGCAAGTTTATGTGCAAGTTCATATGCAAGTTTATGTGCAAGTTCATATGCAAGTTTGTCTCTTTTATGATATGCATAAGGCAAGTTTGGGTTAAATGCTAGTTGGGTTTAATGTATGTTCATATATGCAAGTTGACACCTTTTGAACCCATGATAAAGCTATATGCTATGTTGGTTAAACCCATGACATTTGTGATGAATCTTCCCTTTTTATGTCATGTTATGAGAACGAATTATGTGGGGAACGATGGGGTTAAAATGCATGTTAATAAAATGATGCGAAATGGGTATGATTAAGCATACCACAAATTAAATGGACATAATTGGGAATTTACCTATTGAGTTAGGTCTACCCATATTATGAAGTTGGGAATTTACCTATTAAGTTAGGTCTACCCATACTATGGAATTGGGAATTTACCTATTGAGTTAGGTCTACCCATATTCTTAAAAATGTGTAATTAATTAGGGATAATTAATACAAATTATGGGGGTGATTAATTAGGTGTAATTAATCAACTAAGACACGAGGTTGGACCCTTTTGTAGCGGAAGTCTGCCCAGAACCGACCGGCCATCCAGCAGCTACAAATGATTGGCCCAATGTGAGAGGTCTTAGTCATAAATTAAATACGTGATTAAAGTAAAGACACGAGGTTAGACCTTTTTATGACAGAAGTCTGCCCGGAACCAACCGGCATATCCAGCAGCCATAAAAGATGGTCTAATGTGAGAGGACTTTATGAGGTCATGATCTTAATTAATTAAGAAACACTTAACCATATTAGCATGTAGAGGGACATGAGGGGTTAAGTGGGTGCCTTGGGTGGCATGTAGAGATCTAGTGGGTTGCCTTGGGTGGCAATAGGAAATACGATTAGAATACTTAACCAAAGTGGAACATGTAATTAAACATGGGTAAAGGGTTAAGTAAGTGCTTTGGGTGGCATGTGGAAATCTAGTGGGTGCCTTAAGTGGCAATTGAAATATGATTAGATGACTTAACCAAACCTTAACATGTAGGTGGGCATGATTATAAAAAAAGGGGTTAAGTGGGATACACTAGATAAAACAACAAGCTTAGGTGGTAGTTTGTGGGGGCCCATGTCAACCAATATCCCAACGTATCTTAGTAGGCTCGACTCTAGTCGAGTGACGGGACACGCATATTGGGCTTGACTATAAGAGGCCAAACCGGGGTAGCGGTGACAACGCGAGTCCAACGGGTTTCATCTGCGTGTGTGGACCCGGGATGGTAGGTAAGACGTTGTTGCATCGTGTAGATATAACCCGTGCACCATTTGTTGTATCGGGCTTGCCACTTTGGGGAGTGATACACCTCATTGTGGGGCCAGCACGGATATCTACGGTAGGGAGCCGATCGCTTGGGAGTAGTGGGTACACCTAGTAAAGATAGGGGCAGACGGCACCTATGTAGGGGTACACGAAACAACTGGGTAAAATTACTAAGTACACTTAGTGGGATCAACCTTTAAGTAGGAATTACCCTTGGGTGGGTAGAACTGGTGTGGTGCAGTGTAGGAATTACCCTTGGGAGGGTAGATCTGGGGTGGTGAAATCTAGGAATTATCCTTGGGTGGAAAAATGCGTCTTTACGGTTATCATAGTTTATCCTGAGTCTACCAAGTTGCTTAGTGTAGCCATTCATCCCCAGACGTTACCGTATATCAAGCTTATGTCTTCTCTGGTTACTTTAATGATTGTATTGTTAAAGTTATAGGACTCGCTCAGACTTATGTCTGACCCCGTTGTTTTTATCTTTTTCCCAACCCTCAGGTTCTCAGAGTGGGCCCAGCACGAGTGGGCTTTGATCAGGCTGCTTTTATTACTCTCTTGGAGCTTGGACCCTAGATGTAGAGCTCAGCTTATTCTTTTCTTTTATGGCTATCAGTTCATGTATTGGGATTATGTATTTTTATTTAGTAGGATGGATATTTGTACTGGACTTCTATTATGGTTTTGTGATGTAACCAGACATGTTTTACTTTCCGCTGCAATTAAAATGATGTTTTAAATTTTCAAGTATTACTTATATCTGTCTTGCTGTAATTACTCTATTCTATATTCACTCAAAATACTCCACCGATGTTATGGCATTCCCTTAGAGAGTGACCATAGCGGGCGTGGTGTGTTACATTAAGTATCGAAATATGGGTGGAATACCGTTCTCGGACGAAGAATCTATTATGAAAACACAAGCATGGATTCGTTCTGCTGAGAAAATCTTTGATGGTTTAAAGCTGAGAGATGACCAGAAAAGATTACTAGCATCTTCGGCACTCAAAGACGAAGCTTTGTTCTGGTGGGATTCGATTATTGAGAATAATCCAAAAGTGATATCACCTGGGATAGATTCAAAGTGATTTTCCTAGAAAGATTTACTCCTCCGGAAGCAACTGAGCGGTTATGTGATGAATTCTCTTATCTGATACAAGGAGATATGACCATTCCCGAATATCATAAGAAATTCAATGAACTTTCTCATTTTGCCCCGCATCTGATTAAAGACCCAGAGAGGAAGAATCTGAGGTTTATTCATGGCCTGCAAAGAAAATATCAGAATAGTGTAATGAGGAATGTGAAGCTTCCTTTTTCTGAAATGATATACATGGCTTACCAGTATGAGGATCTCGACAAGAAAGGTATGTTGCGTTACAAAGAGGAAGTCGGTTCTAGTAATAAAGGTGAGTTTGAAACTGATCGTCCGGAGGCCAGTACGATGTCTGATGTCAGTAAGAAGCCTAAAGTCAATCAGAAAAGGGCCAGATCTGAGAAAGAAACAGTAACGACTGCATGCAATAACTGCCATAAGCAAGGGCATTTGCAGGGGAATTGCAAATCCTTGGAGAAACGAATAAAGAATAGATCCAAACCTACTAAAAGCAAAAGAACTCGCATGGTGAAAGGAAATGCCATAAGTGTCACCAAGCAGGTCATATTGCACGGTGGTGCCAACTCTCAAAGAAATCTGAAGCAGTACATATAAATGAAGTAGCAGAAGCTTCTGAGCCCTCAGCTAGTCAGGGAAGGCCAGATGTTTTAGAAGGCACGCTTACTGTCAAAGATATTCCAGTTAAAATACTGTTAGACACCGGCGCGTCGCGAAGCTTTGTTGCAAAGAATGCAGTTAAGAAACTGGATTTGAATTTGAAGAGGCTCAAAGAACCAATGACTGTCCATAATCCGGTTGGGGGTTCCCTCGATCTCAGTTGGGTTTGTGGGGTGCCGGTTTCTTTTTCTCGTTATCGGTTCCCTACCATCGTGATCGTCATGAATTTTACAAAGTTTGATCTTATCTTGGGGTTAGATTGGTTGACCAAATATGAAGCTGAGGTTAAATGCGCCGACAGAGTCGTTAAGGCGAAGATTAAATCAGGTGATTATATCACTATTCCCTGTGAAGGTCAGAACTCTAATAGAAAAGACTTCTGGGAAGCTTTGGATGTTTCTCCTGCTCAAATAGAAAATATCCCTGTAGTCACAGAGAATATTCCCGACCTCATAAAAGATATTCTTGTCGTCAAGAATTATGCGGATGTGTTCGAAGAAGTTGTTCGCTTACCTCCATAGAGAGAAATAGATTTCAAGATCGCTTTAATTCCGAATGCAAGGCCAGTAGTGCACGTTATTCGGAGAATGATTCTATAGGAGAAAGAAGAACTAGACAATCAAACCCGACAGCTTGTATGGTAGGGTCTTATCAGGTCTAGTTTCTCTTATTGGGGAGCAGTATTGGTGTTTGTCCCAAAGTCAGACAGTACTCTTCGACTATGTGTGGATTATCATGACTTGAATAAGCAGACAATAAAGAATAAATATCCATTGCCGCGAATCGATGATTTATTGGATCGTCTGAATGGAGCACAAGTATTTTCAAGGATGGACCTAGCTACAGGCTTCCATCAGCTTCGTATTGCCGAAGAGTGTGTTCCTATGACAGCATTCAGCGGCCCAGAACTATTCTATGAGTGCTTAGTAATGTCGTTCGGCTTATGTAATGCTCCAGCTTACTTCGTCGATTTGATGAATCGAGTGTTTAGAGGAGTTTTGAATAAGTTCGTTCTGGTCTTTATTGATGATATTCTAATATTCTCTAAGTCAAAGGCCGAACATGAAAAACATTTGGAGCAGGTTCTAGAAATTCTGAGAAGAAATGTATTGAAAGCCAAACTGTCCAAATGTATATTTTGGCAAGATGAAGTAAAGTTTCTTGGCCACGTCGTATCAAAAGAGGGAATTGCTGTGGATCCAAGTAAAATCACCACTATTTAAAATTGGAAACAGTCTAGTACTCCCACAGAAGTCCGAAGTTTTCATGGATTGGCTAGTTATTACCGGAAGTTCGTTAAAATTTTTTCGAAGATATCTAGTCACTTAATGAAGCTTACAAAGTAGCACTCAAAATTCAAGTGGACTCTAGAATGTGAGGAGGCTTTTGAGGAGCTAAGTTAAGATTAACAACGGCTGCAGTGTTAACAATAATCGATGGCAATCAGGACTTGAAAGTCTAGACAGATGCCTCTAGAGAAGGCCTTGGTGCAGCATTAATGCAAAGAGGCCAAGTTATTTCTTATGCTAGCCGTCAGCTGAAGCCACATGGAAATAATTACGTTACTCATGATCTTGAGTTATTGGCCATCGTATTCGCTTTGAAAATCTGGAGACACTATCTTCTGGGTGAGAAATTCGAACTATTTACAAATCATTAGTCGCTAAAGTATCTGTTCACCCAGAAAGACTTGAATCATAGCAGAAAAGTTGGCTAGAGTTCCTTGCAGCATAGGATTTTGAGATTCTATACACTCCAGGGAAAGCCAATGTCGTGGCCGATGCGCTAAGCCAAAAGAATGTAACGATCTCCAGTTTTTTTATTACGACTTCATTGATTGATAAAATATCTGCTCTTCAAAAGGATGATCACTTCATTCAAAGGATCATAGAAAGAATACAGAAGGGCGAACACTTGAGTTTCCAGATCGATGACCAAGGGATTCTAAGGCTAAAGGGTCGAATCTGTGTTCCTAACATTTCTGAGCTCCGAAAGAAAGTGCTGGATGAATGCCACAAGTCAAAACTTAGTATCCATCCAGGGGTGATAAAAATGTATAATGACATCAAACGCACTTTCTGGTGGAGGTCAATGAAGAGAGACGTTTCTTTATATGTCAGTCGATGCTCTACTTGCCAACTAGTCAAAAGCGACCAACATAAACTTGCTGGATTGTTGCAACCGCTGGACGTTCCAGGTTGGAAGTGGGAACATATTTCCATGGACTTCATAGATGGTCTGCCCAGAACCAGGAAAGGAAATGACAGTATTTGGGTGATCGTAGATAAGACCGCCCATTTCATACCTGTCAGATCGAACAGAACTGCTCAGAGTCTGTCTCAGATACATTTCAAGGAAATTGTTAGGCTACATGGAGTGCCGCTCAGTATAGTTAGTGATAGAGATCCAATATTTACTAGCAAATTCTGGGAGGCATTTCAGGTATAACTGGGAACGAAGCTAAACTTGAGCACCGCCTATCATCCTCAAACAGATGGTCAGACTGAGAGGGTGAATCGTATTTCAGAAGATCTATTGCGGGCTTGTGTTTTTGACTTTGGTGGATTATGGGAAGACCATTTACGTTTGGCTGAGTTCTTATACAACAACAGCTACCAAGCAAGCCTGACAATGTCACCATTCGAAGCATTGTATGGTAGACCGTGCCGATCTCCTTCTTGTTGAGTCGAACCTGGTAATAGGCTTGTATTGGGACCTGATATGATTCACGAAGCTGCCGACAAAGTTGATTTCGTTAAGAAACGATTACTCGCCTCTCAAAGCCGACAGAAGAGCTATGCTGATTCGAGAAGAAGAGATTTGGCCTTTTCTGTTGGTGATTATGTGTATCTAAGGGTTTCTCCGTTGAGAGGAGTGATTTAATTTGGCAAAACTGGGAAGTTGGCGCCCAGATTTATTGGTCCATTTCCTATACTTGAAAGGATTGGGACCCTCGCTTATAGAATTCAATTACCTGATTGGTTGCCTGAAGTGCATGATGTATTTCACATATCTCAACTTCGAAAGCATTTTCATGATCCAGACTTGATCGTGGAAGAAGCAGCGCAACAGGATATTGAAATTACTCTAGAATTAGCTGTGGGAAGAGAGTCGCTAAAGATTATCGGCAAAGAAACCAAAGAACCGAGGAACAAGTAGGTTCACATAGTCAAAGTGCAGTGGAGTGGAGATCCGCGAGATTGTACTTGGGAAATAGAGGAAAGAATTAAGAAATCCTATCCTAAGTGCAAGGTGGATATCTCTGATTGACTCTGGTGCAAGGTATATTTACCATATTTTGAAATTTCCATTATGTTCTTTACTTTGTTGTTATTTTCTTTTCATGGATGTGAACTTTTAATTCTATAGTCTGAATGATTTTAAAAGAGTATAGAAATTGATTAGTACATTTTTGAAAAGTTAAAAATAAAATTGATTGTTGTTTGTGTTGTGTGATAGTGAATTTGATTAATTTAATTATTAGAACGATAGTTAATTTAATCAATAAGAGAATGAATGGTAGAATTTATTCGATTACAAATTGAACTGAGTTAAAAATATATAGAAATATATACATGTGCATTATATATGTTTCAACAGGTAAATGGATTAGCTGTTGAGTAAAGAATTTATTTGCGTGCCCGACAAATAGGTAAACCTTAATGAGTTGGATGCGAAATATTATTATATCAACTCCTGTGAATGCCATTGGATGCAGAGTGCTGGTTATTCTGTGTGTAATAATAAACGTCACCTTAGGCTAGTAACAATTAATTTTGAACTATACTACATGGCATACTTCTTGAAGATAGGCATACTTCATCATATACCACATAAGCATTTGGAGCTTGTGTGACGAGGTTGAAGATTTACCATACGAGCGAGAGGCTTATATGGCAATGACTATATATTATAGGTTGAACTGATGACTGATATGGATCATATAAAATGTAACGGTAAATTTCCAGATTAATAAAAACCCCACACGGGTCTGGAGATGACAATAAACACGTCTCTCTGGTCATTAAGGCACAAAAACCATTTATATGGTGACGAGAATTTATTCTCTGGAGTTATGATCTATACACTCCCCTGTGGACACCGTAAAAGATCACTATAAATATGTGCATGCTTATTAGGATTTATTGGGTACCTAATACGACCCAATAAATTTCCAAACCCCTCCCTGTACAAAGGAGGTTATGGCGAAATTTTTCGAAAATTTAGGGTGTTAGCCAAATTTTTGAAGAATTAGAAAATTCTTAGAAACTGAAAAGTTGGAGAATGGAAGCCAGATTGAAAGTAGAGTTGATTAATCAAACCACTTTTGACTTTGTTACTTTTCGGGGACGAAAAGTTTTAAGTGAGGGAGATTGTAACAATCGGGAAAATCGGAACAAATTTAAAATTTTTAAATTGGCTATTTTAGTGGATTTTAAATATTTAAAATAAATATTTTAAATAATAATGATGAAGAGTAAGTTTGAATCGACGTTTTAAAATGAATATAATTAATTCTAATTATAAACAAGGCCTAAAACGGCGCGGTAGTTTCAAAATATGAATTCAAACTTTGACTGACTACACCGAGTGCAAAATAAAACGGATTTTAGTGAAACCAAAAATATTTAAATCTGTTAGTGAATATCTGTCTAACGAATATGAAAAATCGAAGTTTCATAGCGGGAAGAAAAAGTTATGGCCAAACGAATTTTCAGAAAGGTCGCTATAGAGTTTATATATCCCGTGAAAATGGCCATTTTGCAAACGACCTCGGAATTTGACGAAACCTCTTTTGTTGGATCCGAAATGTCAAATTATTACTATGTTTCAAATTTCATAATATTTGAAGCTAGTATGTGAGCGTGGCAAAGGAAAATGTGTTTGGTCGATTTCTATTAAATTGGATCGACCGGAAAAGGGCCATTTTTCAAACGGTCTCAAAATTCAATGAAACTAGTTTTGTTTGGATCGTATCATCAAAACATAGTTAGATTTATTTTTCTAGAATTTTTAGAATTAGTATGTGGCCCCGGCAAATTGAAATGTACGTTCAAATTAAATATTGAATGTTTTATATTTTAATTTGAAGGAAAACTGACTGAAACCGTCGAATGGGCCTACGAAACATGTCCAATTGTGTTCGGAATGGGGGTGTTTAGCTAGGGACGACAATCGTTAGGTTTGGATTGGTGTTAATACGTGAAGAGGGGTATTTTTTTGATTTTTAAAATTTATAAATATAAAAAAATATCCTATTGGTCGGTCAAACTTCTCTCTCCCCATAATCAAAGTCGACGAAGGCGAAAATACCTTATTTCATTCTCTCCTCGATTCCTCTCAATCCGCTCACAATTAGACCTCCATCCTGTTGGGGATTTTGTAGAGCTCGTCAAGATCTTCAAATCCATATATAGTTTGTATTTTTGTCGAGGATACAGGGAGAAATCGAGCTCGAAAGTCTCTAACTTCCAACCGCCGCCGACGACGATTGGAGCCACCGAGTGGGACCCACCTGGCATCGATCTGGGCGCCTCTCCTAGCCCGACAAGGTGGCGCAGGCCGATCGTCATATCGAGGAACAGATTTCATGAAAAATCAAAACCTAGTTTTGAATAGATTTTGAAAGGTTTGGCTGAAATTATTTTAAACTATTCTATAGCACTTTAAAGCGCTAAGTTTTTTGATTTCACTGTAAAAATCATATCTTTTTCGTTTGTTGACGAAATTCAGTGAAATAAGAGACAGTGGACTCGTGTGGACATATTCTACCTTCTAGAAGAGACCGCATATTTTTATGAGCCTTCTGCTATTTTTGGTGGAGTGGAACCCAATGTGAGATTTCTGAATTATAAACGATATGGAAAACGACGATGTATAAATTATATAGTCGATATATGAGTTATATAAGCATTGTACACCTCATGTATAAGCATTGTATAAGTTGTACGTTCGATGTATAAGTTATATATGCGTTGTAAAAATTATATATGTGTTGAATAAAAGTGAAATATACTTATATAAATATATATATATATGCCCCTCGTCCACAAACCATGGACGATATTTATTGGTTGTGATTGGTGTGAAAATTGGTTGATAGTGAATGGTTGTTTAGAATTGTTTGTGGTTGAAATTGATTGATTGTGGTTGAAAAATACCCGTTTGTGGTTGAGAATTATTTGGTTGAAACCACATAGGATTAGTTTGTGGAAATGAAAAATATATAAATGCTGCCAGCGTGCGAATTAGATGCATGAAACCCCCATTGTCAAAAGCTATGAGGCTTTAAGGTAGAGCGAGGAGCCGTACTTGGGACGACCCCGGTTTTAACTACCCTGCCGTTATGCTGCCGAAATTTTGAATAATATTCACGTGTTAGAATTATTTTCATGTGTTGAAATTATATTCGTGTGTTGAATATTTTATATATACGAACTATAGAAAACGTTCATGTGTTGAATAGAAATTCATTCGTTGAATAGAAATTCATGTGTTGAATGGTATTCATGTTTTAAATAAATTGTTTTAACAATAAAAATCACATTTTTACTTTATATATACGAACTATAGAAAACATTCATGTGTTGAATAGAAATTCATTCGTTGAATAGAAATTTATGTGTTGAATGGTATTCGTGTTTTAAATAAATTGTTTTAACAATAAAAATCACATTTTTATTTTATATATATACGAACTATCGAAAACCATCATGTGTTGAATAGAAATTCGTTCGTTGAATAGAAATTCATGTGTTGAATGGTATTCGTGTTTTAAATAAATTGTTTTAACAATAAAAATCACATTTTTAACTTTATATATACGAACTATAGAAAACATTCATGTGTTGAATAGAAATTCATTCGTTGAATAGAAATTCATGTGTTGAATGGTATTTGTGTTCAAAATAAATTGTTTTATAATAAAATCAAATTTTTATCACCTATATGAACTATATAAAATAGTCGTGTTTTGAAATAAATTGTTTTATAATAAAAATCATATTTTTATCATCTATATGAACTATATAAAATAGTCATGTTTTATAATAAATTGTTTTATAATAAAAATAATAATTTTATCATCTATATAAGATATATAAAATAGTCGTGTTTTGAAATAAATTGTTTTACATTAAAAATCACATTTTTATTATATACATGAATTGTTAAAAATAGTGAATTGTTGAAATAAAAGTCTGTTGGATAAAAATATCATTTTTATCAAATGTATGAAAAGAATATAGTTTTGAAATCGAAGAATTAATTATATATATATAATTGAAATATATCGAATAACGAAGATGCAGTTCGTGTTTTGAAACCGTGATTTCAAACGATTAGTGCAGGAGATCCGACCATCGGATTTTCCCGAAACCGAAACCGTTGGGTTCGCCTTGGAAATATCTTTCCAACGACACCAACGTTGTAAAAATCCAACGGTTGGATTGTCTGGAATATTTAATTCAAATCTGAAGAAAAACAGCGCCCGAATCGATTAAATATATATATATATATATATATATATATATATATATATATATCAAAATAAATCGAATAACGACGCTGCAGTTCGTATTTTGGAATTGAAACTTCAAATGAGTGTACCGGGAGATCCGACCATCGGATTTTCCCAAAACCGGAACCGTTGGATTCATTTTGAAAAGATCTTTCTAATGATATAAAATATGTGAAGATCCAACGGTTAGATTTTCAGATATGTGCAAATAAAATCTGAAGAAAAACAGCGCCACGGCCGTGTTATGGCACGAAGCGTCATTTGAATAAATTGGCAATTTTTAAATAAATAAAAATAGCTATAAATCATTATTAAATATTATAAATGATATGGAATGTGAAATTTAAAAACTAACTGAAGGTTAGCTAAGTCGAATGGTTTCCTGGGTTTTGATCTGATGTTGGTTTCGGCCTTCGGGGTTAATATTTGGGAAATCGTTCTCTTACTGATTTACGTTTAGTGAATAATGAATTGGAATGAAGTGTATGTTGTGATTGTGTAGTACTTGTTAATTATCTACTCGAGTTGCTTAGAAAGACCAGGTTTATCCCATTCTGAATAACTGAATCGACGATAAGAAGTCGACGATGAAGACGGCGGTTGACGACCGGAGATCTTCACCTCGGTTGGATGGTAACTGATGTCCTGATTGGGAGGCATCCCGAAATATGGGTAATAAGTGGTGATCGTCCAGACGTACGTGCCGAGAATCAAGGTAGGCTAGAAAAGCTGCGGGAACAATTCCCAGACATTTTCTTCGAAAGGATGACATTTGTTCCAGCCTTGGAGCCAGTCCCTAGGAACTGGGATAGTGAAGTTGTCGGGCACATCCGCCACGTAGCCAGGTAGTATGAGATGATGAAGAAACATGCAGTTAACCTTTCAGAAGTCATTCGAACGCTTGAAATAGAAGCACACAGATCTAAAGCGAAACTTGATAACAACGAAAGGGCCAGGGAAAAGATGGAGAAGGACCTAGAAGATGCTCAATCCTAACTCGCCTTAGCGCGGAGAGATGCTGAAAATTATAAGACCGAATTGGAGAATGCTAAGAAGCGCTTTCATTCGAAACTTGACTCCAATAGCCAAGAGAAGATGGCCTTAAAGAAGGAGGTTGAAGATCTCAAAATGGCGAACATTGAGTTGAAAACAGCACAAGGCCATTTTGAAGCTGAGAGAGCTGCTTGGGAGGCAGAAAAAGCAAGTTTGAAAGAAAGTTTAGCTTTGGCCAAAGCGGAAAAGCTGACTTTGAATGATCAAGTCGCAGATGCGGAGAGACGGGCAGCTCTTGCCGAACAGAATGTTGATAGTGCCATTGAAATGGCTACTGCTTCTAACAACAAGCTCCTCGAGAGAGAAAAAGATATCGAGGGGTTTGAAGAGATGATTTTTGACTTCCTTGGCCAAGTCCTCAAAACCCGGAACATTTCGTGGATCCCGGATTACCACGTTACTTTAGCCAATTTATGGGATGCCATTGCTGAGGGTGAGAGGCAGAGATTGGGAGTTGATGAAATTGATGAAGATGAGTTGATGAAGAGCATCTTGAGGGATAACGAGCCCGAGGACCTGGTAGAGGGTCGTCGTCTGATTCAAGCGGAGATGGAAAAGGAGAGGGCCCTGGCT
This sequence comes from Allium sativum, assembly GCA_030737875.1. Taxonomy (NCBI): domain Eukaryota; kingdom Viridiplantae; phylum Streptophyta; class Magnoliopsida; order Asparagales; family Amaryllidaceae; genus Allium; species Allium sativum. The sequence goes on from CM060925.1 coordinate 473,703,579, forward strand.
AAGGGTAAAGGCAAAGCTGACGAAGGCTCGAGTTCAGCCGTGGAGCCCAAGACCTCCGGATTTGAGGAATACCATCCTGATGATCCACTAATCCCTTTGGGCCTAACTCCTGTGGTTGTAGGAGCTCCTGCAGCTACCCAAGAAGGAGGATCCGCGGAAGGTATCTCCCTTTTTTCACCACAATTTGTTAAAGCAATTGTGAATTGTCGTCGTCTGGTAGAACAACCAATTGAATTAGTAACGTGTGTTTCCCATAATACAGGTGATGAGCCCGTCGTCAAGGGCATTGAAAAAGGAAAAGAGGCAGAGAAGGAGGTCGTCTCGCCAGGTGCCGATGTTGATATGCCGAAGCAGACTAAGGATACAACGGCAAAGAAAAGCGTCTTGGCGCCTAGTGCTGATGTTCCCAAAGATGCTGAAACTATCGAGGCCCTGAAAGACATGGATGGGCGCCATGTAGAGGACGAGGAAGATATCATTGGCGCCAAAGAGATCGAAGACGACAACGACGAAACTTTGGCCAGCAGAAAAGCTAGGCAGGAAAAAGAGATGGCTTCGAAGAAGCTGGGACAAGAGCCTTTGGACGTAGTCCCTATCGCAGAATTTGATCCTAAAACTGGGATGATTTTGAAAGTCCAGCCTAAATCCATCAGCATACAACTTCATTTTGCGAATCCTGATGATTTCCTGGCTTCCCTTTCTGGTAAAAGGAAGAGAAAGGAGGCGGAAGAGGAATCTTCCGAAGAGTCGGATGTTCCCCTCATAGACAAAAGGAAGAGGAAGAAGGGAGATCAATCTGACGCTGACAAGACTAAGCTGGAGAGACAGAAGCAGGAGGAGAGGTCGAAGCGTAAATAGGATACTATTGCTGGTTTTATATTTTGTCTTTAGGTTTTCCACTGGCCAGGAAGTGTAATTGTGAGACTGGCCCTCACTTTTGTTTTCTAGGTTATTTTTCACTTTGTAGACTTGTAGTATATAAAGGAAAGTTTATCTCTTTTTGCATCATTGTGTACCTGTATTCAAATAAACTTTCCATGTTTAGTCATAGACCATCTAATTATAACTACAAATCAGTCAAACAACAGAAAGAAAATTTTCGTGCTGCATTGCTGTATTAAAGTTCAGTATATGTATATAAGTATATGTACCCCCAATCAATCGTTACCATAGTGCCTGACTGGGGCTTATTAAGGATTGGTTAGCATTGTCGGCAGGTTGCCCCCTATTTCTGAATATGGGGGACTTAGAAGATTTCATAGGATAACTGTTCTTGCGGTACCGAATTTCTGGCACCTTTCTCAGTGCTTAATCATAGACTTCTTTATACTCTCCTGACGGTCGCCGAGGTTAGAGTTTGAATTCAGTAATTCAGTCGGTCCCTGTTCCTCCAGCAGGGAAGAAGTTCTTTCTCAGCGCTCAATCGGAGACGCTTTTATACTCTCTCTCTCTCTCTCTCTGGAGAGTTAGAGTTCGAGCTCAGCAATTCATTCGCTCCCCGATCCTTCAGCGGGGAATGAGCTCTTTCTCAGCGCTCAATCGGAGACGCTTTTATACTCTCTCTCTAGAGAGTTAGAGTTCGAGCTCAGCAATTCATTCGCTCCCCGATCCTTCAGCGGGGAATGAGCTCTTTTTCAGCGCTCAATCGGAGACGCTTTTATACTCTCTCTCTCTGGAGAGTTAGAGTTCGAGCTCAGCAATTCATTCGCTCCCCGATCCTTCAGTGGGGAATGAGCTCTTTTTCAGCGCTCAATCGGAGACGCTTTTATACTCTCTCTCTCTCTCTGGAGAGTTAGAGCGCTATCAAGGATACAACTTACTTTATTGCATTCTCAGAATTTTGACTTGTGATTACATTCCATTCTGATGGAAGGCATTTATGATTATATGTTTCTGGGATCGTTGCATTATTCGTAGCGATTTCCATAAAAATAAACAGGCAGATAAATAAAGATGCAATAAAGGTAAATGACACACAATATTTTTATAGTGGTTCGGTCGAATCATGACCTACGTCCACTTTATAATTTTTTGCTTCAAGGAATCAAACTATTCTAGGCAAGTCGTGCCTTAAACATGGTTTTTAACAAAGCAAAAGAATAGATTTGAAACTTTCATGTTAAGTATGGCCGTAAATGTTGGGCATTCCACACTCTGGGGATTTCCTTTCCATCTACGGTTACCAGCTTGAAGGTTCCATTATCAAGCTTGCTCAGAATGGAGTACGGTCCTTCCCACTTCGCTCCCATATGAGTTGGGGGTGGAAAGACACGTTTCAGAACCAAGTCTCCGGGTTCCCAGGTTCGGGCTCGAACCTTTTTGTTGAAATATCGAGCGACCTGTTGTTTGCATCTCAAGGCACGCAGGTCTGCTTCATCCCTCTTTTCTTCGATCATATCCAGGGACTCAAGGAGCAATTCATTATTGGTCATCGGATCATAATAAGTCACCCGATGAGAAGGTACCTTTATCTCAACCGGGATGACCGCTTCCGTTCCAAAAGCAAGGGAGAAGGGGGTATGTCCTGTTGCCGATTTATATGTTGTCCTGTAGGCCCATAGTGCCAAGGGCAATTCATCAGCCCACATGGCTCTGGCCCGCTTCAGTCTTCTTTTCAGAATGGACTTAATCACTTTATTCGCCGCTTCGACTTGTCCGTTCGATTGCGGGTGCGCCACAGAGGTGTACCGATTCTCAATGTGGTATTTTTGGCAGAAATTTCTGAATTCAGCGCTATCGAACTGAGTTCCGTTATCCGTTATCACAATCTTTGGGATTCCAAATCGACAGATGATGTTTCTAACGATAAAGTTGATCACTCGTTTGGTTGTGATTATAGTTAGTGGTTCAGCCTCGACCCACTTAGTGAAATAATCCACGGCCACAATAGCGAACTTTGCTCCGCCCCTTGCTATGGGGAGACTTCCAATGATATCAATTCCCCACATAGCGAAAGGCCATGGGCTCATCATCGTTTTTAACTGATTAGGAGGTGCTCTAGGTATTTTTGAAAATCTCTGGCACGCATCACACCGTCGTGCGTATCTTGCCGCATCCTTATTTATGGTAGGCCAGAAATAACCCATGCCGCAACACCTTTTTTGCCAAAGTTTGCCCTCCAGTGTGATCGCCGCATTCGCCTTCGTGTACCTCCTGCAGCACACGCTTGATGTCATCGTGAGCTATACACCGGAGGAGGGGCATCGAAAATCCTTGTCTGTAAAGAACTCCGCCTTGCAGAACGTATCGGGCAGCTTTACGAATTACTTTACGCCTCTCGCTCTTCTTGGTCGGAAGCGCTCCATTCAACAAGAAATTCTTTAGAGGGGTCATCCATGACTCCCTTTCTGGTTCCGTCTCTAGTATTAGATCGATTTCCATTTGATCTATACTAGGAGACCGGAGTACTTCAACGGGGGCTAGCCTGGTCTCTTCAGGATCGTCGGAACTAGCCATCTTTGCCAACTTATCCGCCTGTTGATTCTCTGACTGCGGAATGTGAGATATGCTATAGTGATCAAAATCGTTCAGCAACTCCTTCACTTTCTTCAAGTATAAAATCGGTCTTGCACTTTTAGCTTGGAATTTCCTAGTAACCTGGTTCACAACTAACTTGGAGTCGCAAAAGATGTTCAGCTTTGTGACCTCTAACTCCTTTGTGATCCTTAATCCGGCTATCAGGGCTTCATATTCGGAGTCGTTGTTAGTGGCGTGAAACTCCATCCGGATAGCATAGGATATCAATTGTTTCTCGGGAGTTTCAAGCACTGTTCCAGCGCCGGATCTTTCGTCATTCCTAGCGCCATCAATATACAATCTCCAGGCATTGGGGTCGAGAAGTAACTCTGAGGGACCAACTTCTTCGTTTACTATATCCTCCTCCGGGACGGTAAATTCTGCTATGAAGTCGACTATCACTTGCCCCCGAATTGACCGTCTGGGCTGAAAGTTCAGATCAAATTGACTTAACTCAATGTTCCATTTGAGTAATCTTCCAGACGCCTCTGGTCTCTGTAGGACTTGCTTGAGTGGATGATCAGTGTATATGGTAATGGGATGCGCCTGCAAATAATGTTGAAGCTTTCTAGAGGCGATCAGTAAACTATACGCCAACTTTTCTATCCTTGGATAATTACGCTCTGCTGCCGTCAATTTTTTGCTCACGTAATACACAGGTCTTTGGACCTTATCTTCTTCTCTTACCAACGCTGAGCTGATCGCGTGGGATGACACTGCCAAGTACACGAATAAGTCCTCATGATCCATCGGCTTAGATAATATCAGAGGTTTCTCCAGGTGCCTCAGTAAGTTCTGGAATGCTTCTACGCAGTCGGCGTCCATTTGAAGTGGCGTTTTCCCCGCTTTATTAATTCGAAGAATGGGATGCATTTATCCGTAGCCCTGGAGATAAATCTGCTTAGCGCGGCAACTTTTCCTGCAAGACTTTGCACATCCTTAATTTGCCTAGGTTCCTGAATGTCTCTGATTGCCGCGATCTGGTCTGGATTAATCTCAATCCCACGGGAACTGACAATGAACCCCAAGAATTTTCCGGTTTCGTTCAGACCCAGAATGGACTTGTAAATGGACTGTGTGTCTGACATTGGAATTCATTCTGTGTGATTGATAGCCATCAGTTGCATGGTGTGAATTGCCTGTGTGGCATGCTAAGATGCAGTGATCAAGGCTTCTATTGAAAAGCAAAGTCTTATGGTGATGATCAAAGCACCGCCTGTGTGGCGTAGCTTTTTGTATAACGTGAATTCGCGAGCCTCACATCCAGGTATGAACCAGAAACGGGAGAGGACCTCAAGGAGGGCATGTGTTTCCTTCTAGCTAGAGGTGGTGTCAGTGCTTGAACTAGCTGACATTTATATTACTTTCACCTATGTGGTTGTTGCTGTTGCGAGGCGCCTCGAATATATCGGTCGATCAGGGACCGATGGAATCATTCGTTGGCTCATTTACGCCCCCAAAGGGCGGGGAAACGCAGTGTTCAGGCATTTTAATCCACATCGGTGGACCGGCCCTGACGATCTAAAAGCTTGACTGAGTACTTACCTGTGACATGGGCTAGATTGTCTCGAAGTCGGTAAGGACCATCTTTTGCCTTGGTTCATGACGGAAATTCAATTTCCAAATACGTGATCGTGCGGTTTTGATTGTATACCTATATATGGCGACATGATATATGGTACCCATGCCGTCTATGATTGATATTTATGATTGTTTTATAAAATTAGAAACTAACTGGAAACGAGCTAAGAAGGATGGTTTCCTGGGTATTGGTCTGATGTTGGTTTCGGCCTTCGGGGTTAATACCTAGGGAATCGTTCTCTTACTATTTTAAAGTTGGAGTCTGATTAAGAATTCTTTTGTTTTATTCGTATCAAGCATATTTTGGCCATTATAAGGTAAAACTCTATCCTCCTGTTTGCGTTGCATTGTGTGATGGGAACTGAGTCTTATAATGGCTTCATTTTTATAAAAAAAACATTGCAATGTTTAAAAGATTTACTTGTTGTAAAGCACTGGCAATCCAATGGAGTAAACCCGTTCCGCGAAAGTGGCATGGTCCTGTGATTAGCCATATTATGAAATGTTTTAAGTATATTTCTCATACCAGTCCCATGACTGACTCGTAGTTTGTTTCACTTGTAAACTCGGGTGCCCCTTTTTCTACATGGGCAGCCTTGTATTCAGGTTTTAGCGGGCTCTTTCTGGATAGCTTGAGATGAAGATGGATTCTATCATTTATCTCTTTTTATGCTGTTCAGCTCCTATTGTACATATTATGTTTGTTTTCCGCTGTAGACATTTATGTATAGCTGGACTGTATTTGTACTAAGTATGATCCTGTATACTGTGTAACTTTGATGATTACGTTTATCCAGTGTATTATTTGTACATTATCTCGTGTATTTATTTATTTCTGTTCTGCTGTTATCTGTTTATGTATTATATTCCAAAGATTACCCTTTCCACCGTCAGTACGGGGTTTGGGGTCGTCACAACTAATTTACGATTAGAGTTTGATTAAGAATCACAATTTTATCAAATATATAAAATAACAAAAATAGTCATGTGTTGACAATACTCATGTTCTGAGAATATTCATGTGTTGAAAATATTCATGTGTTGAATAAAATATTTATACAATAAAATTCACATTTTTATTGTAAGTAAGAATTAATAAATATTCATGTGTTGAATAAAATATATATTCATGTGTTGAAGAAAATATTCATTCGTTGAATAGAATAACGAAGTTATTGAAATATATAAAGCCGTGTTGATTAGATATTCGCCATTTTGGCGCGAACGATATTTACATCGATTATATTCGTTTTTATAATGAATATAGAAAAGGTAGTGATTTCAGAATCTAATATTTTGAAAATATTATCATTTATATATTAATGATATGGAATATTCAATTTTGATTTAAAATTGAATATGAAGTTGAAATCATTTTTAAAATGAATTTAAACGATTTATAAAATATTTTTAGAATTGAATCGATGAAGTATATAATATATATATATATATACTATATGTATATATTAAATGGCCTGAATAGAACGTGTCGCGCCGTGGCAGTTCGCGAATTTTGGCCATTGACTTCGAATTGACGTTGCGGGAGATCCGACCATCGGATTCTTCTGAAACGGAACCGTTGGGTTCGTATCGAAAAGAGAGCTTTCCAATGAATATTAGAAATTTGAAATCTAACGGTTGGATTTGGAATTATGTCCAAATCAAATTTGGAAAAAGGTCGTTGTAAGTGCAGTTCGACGACCGTTATTGTAAATCAACTGTACGAGCCTTGATAAAATTATTAAAAATATCAATAATTTGTGTAAAATCATAATAAATGATTTAGAAAGAATTAGGGTGAAAAATCCCATATTTAAAAAGGATAAAAATATATTTTTATCGAAATGAACTAGTTATGAACTAGAATTATAATCCAATATTTTTGAATAAATAAATTGGATTTGAATTGGTTTTAAAATAATCAGAATTTCCAATATACGAATTGGAATGGAATTGAATCGAAATTATCTTCAGAATATTTCAATGTTGGATTTCGTGATTATACAGGTATGGTTGTGAAAATTTGAAAGATATATTTATATCGTTATTTCCAATACGATATCTGTTGGTTTCAGAATTTGATATTGAGTATAAACCGATATATTTTCTATTCAGAGCCTTGTATTTAATATCAATTGGGATTGCGGGTTCGTCGTGAATGGTGTCTTAAATAACACTGTTCTTGAACCCAGTTTAGAAAAGAATAAATCATTTAATTAAGATTTAGTGAAATTTTCCAGTTAATTGGTATTTAATTGGAATTGAATTTAAATTGGTTTTTGGGTTTATCGTGAGCGGTGTTTTGAATAACACCTGTTCTTTAACCCGATTAACAATGGAATGTGATTTTGGGTTTATCGTGAATCGTGTTTTAGATGACATTGGTTTTTTAACCTAGTTAAAGACAAGATATTGATTTTTGGGAAGATTAAAACTAAGTGGAGTTTTAATGAATCTTTAATTAGATTGAAATAATCGAGAATGGAGTATCACCAGTTTTTCTCTAAAGCGATAGTTAAATCTTTAATTAGATTTGAGCGTGTAATGGTCATTAATATTTACTGATAACACCGTGGTGTTAGATATGGGGTATTACTAGTTTTTCTCCATGGGATGAATAAGTTGGGATTGGGAAATAAAATAAATGATTACTTCGGTGTGGTTCGCTAATCCCGACTAGTTTGGAAAACCTTAACATGGTTTGAAATGATATCCAATGGAAGATTAAAGAATAAATTTAGAAGAATTTATCTTTGATAAAATTAATGGGAACCTTTCCCTAGAATGTGAATGTTTGAATAAAATAATATATATAATTGGAATGAGGCGTATGTTGCGTTTTTGTAACACTTGTTTATTATATACGCGGGTTATTTGGAAAGGCCGGGTTTATACCCACTCTGAATAACCGATTCGATGATAAGTCAAAGATGAAGACGGTGCTTGAAGACCGGAGGTCTTCACATCGTTTGGATGATTATTGATGATCTTGATTGGGTTGTACACCCAAGAAGAGGGAATCAGTTGGTGATCATCCAGACGTACATGGAGATCGATGGATATGCGAGGAATAAGGTTCCTCCGGTTTCGTTCAGACCCAGAACGAACTTGTAAATGGACTGTGTGTCTGACATTGGATTTTATTCTGTGTGATTGATTTCTATTAAATATATATGTAACACCCCACCTCCGTTAAGGTCACTCACAAAGGGAATGCCTTAACCTTGGTAGAGCATTTTAGTAAACAGAACAGAAACTTACAAGACAGATAAAACAGTACTTGAAATTTTTTAACTTTATTACGGCGGAAACAGAAATCAATATGGTTACATCCTTTCAAATCTCAGAATTCAAGTACAAAATATCAGTCTTGTACAAAAGCCTTCAAAATGCATGGTTTAAAATCATAATCCCCATAGAACGAAAGCTATGCAGAGCCAAGCCATACTTTAAGCACTTCAAGCAAAGAGAAATCCAGATCAAGCTAAAGTATTCCCTCCTTGGATAACCTGGGGGGAACGGAAGAAAGGAGGCGAAACAACAAGGGTCAGACAAAAAGTCTGGCAAGTCCAGTGACTTTCAGCATATGAACAGATAATAATAATATGACATGAACATAAAACTGGATGAGAGATAACTGTAACAGCTGTAGCAGATATAACAGAAGAACAGAATGACATAAACTAATGCTTTACACTTCTCTGCACTAATACTAGTATAACAGAATTAGGTGTCACCTTAATGTCTAAACTGAAGCAGGAACGGGTACAGAATAATTTAACAGAAACAGAATGCTAATAATGGGCCTTTACTACCCGATCAGAAATAGACAGAAGCAGAAACAGATTAATCCCTACGGAAACAGAATGTAGAATTAGGTGTACACTAGTAATGGGCCTTTACCACCCGAACAGACGGTACCACGCAGAAACAGACAGGTGTTACCACCCAACAGAAACAGACGGTACCAACAGAAACAGACAGAACTAAGTGTACCCTAAAACCCTACCCCAAGCGATCGGTTCCCTAATACATAAATATCCTGTGTCGGCCCCACAGTAGGGTGTATCACTCCCTAAAGTGACAACCAATTGGCACAGACCTATTTACAGATGTCACGGCGTCTTACATTCTCAGAGGCTGACCGGGATCCATGCACGCACATGACCCGGTTGGAACGCACCATCAACACCCCTCGCCATTATCAGAATGAACCACTTATAATTAGTTCAGTAAGCATGCCCGGACCCTACCTACTGTTGGGTCAAAGTTTTGATACCAGAAAGGGTTACTGACTAATATGGGTCCCAAACAACAGATGACACAACTAATTCCCCTCCTAGCCTTGTGTCCCCAGACTAACAGATTTCAGATTAACTTGTTTGCAAGTTCAGACATACAGAATTCAGATTTACTAGTTCACAGATTAAGTTAACAAGTTTTCAGACTAACAGATCAGATGTACAGATTTTTCAGATTTGTCTAACTTTGTATTGGGCCTACAGATTCATGGACGAGTTTACTACACCTATTAATCCAGTTGGTTTAACCCTATTTCCCCCAATACGTTTTAGACGTCATTCTTATCTTAGATTTGCATTAATTAATTATTAATGCCCAGACCTCTCACATTAAGTCGCTAGTTTGTGGCCGCTTGATGTGCCGGGCGGTTCCGGGCAGACTTCTGCCACAAGCCAGACCTAACCTCGTGTCTTAAGCAGGTTATGACTAACTTCTCACATTAGAACCTATTGTTTGCGGCCACTGGATGTGCCGGGCGGTTCCGGGCAGATTTACGTCGCAAACTCATTCTAACCTCGAGTTAGCCATATTCATCTTTGCGGCCAATTAATTAATTATTTACCGTTAATGCGCATGCCCAATATATATGCCAATTCAGATTATATCAATAACAGAATGATCACATCGACTCAACTGATATAGCAGATAACAAATTTTAGCAGGTTGGGTGACTTAACAGATTTAACTGATTTAACTGATTTAGCACTTAGCAGATTTTGGCATATAACAGATTAGGCATCTCAACAGACAAATTTAACAGACTAGACATTTCCATTTAATTAGCAGTTTAGGCCATATAACAGAACTAGCAGATTAGGCAACTTAAGAAATCAGCAGGATCGACATTTCAATAGATTAAGCGGATTAGCAGAGCAGATAACAGATTTAGCAGATTTGGCATCTTCAATAGACTTAGCAGATGACAGATAACAAATTAGGCATATCTACAGATTTAGTTTAGCAGATTTAGGCGATTCAACAAATTTAGCCTACAATTATATGCCAAATCATGGTCATAATTCATAATTCAACATAGGCTACAGATTTTTAGTTAAACATTGCATAGTACAGAAGAATCTCTAAAAACTCCAAATCATATGCCTAGATTCATATAAAACAAAGGTTGAGTAGATGATCATGGGTAGACCTAACTCAATAGGTAAATTCCCAAATCATGGTATGAATTATGCCAAGTTATAGCCTTTATTGCTAATTATCCAAAAATCCATATTTAGGCGTGTTCACATTTATAGTTATCCTATTATAATATAGGTCCTTTATGCCTAAACAACATGTTCGTTTCAGCCCAAGTCATAATATGTCCAAGGATCTAGATCTAAGAAATGTCCTTTAGTTCAGATATTAATATTCCAGATATTACAAGTCATATATTACCATATGATATTCCCAAACTGTCATATATGCACAGATCTAGATCTAGTTTACAACCTATGTCCTTTATTCAATTCAGTCACAGATCAGTCCAATTTATGCCTTAGATTTATGTTCTAGGTTCCAAGTTCAACCTATGTTCTTTCCTTAAATTAGTCACATATCGGTCATGCCCAATTTATGCACATTCATTTGATTGTCCCAAACATTTTAGCGTATGTTGATCTCTTATGAGATTGGCTCAGGCTCGTGGTAGCCAGGCTATAGAACATAAAGAGGAAAGAGGTACAGAATAAGATAAATCAAATCAGAATAGAACAGATATAACCTCAGATTCAGTTTTAGAATTCATGTCACAATCAAAATTAACGTTTATAGCGGAGAATAACTGTACTTGCCTTGATTGGATTAAAGAAAGAACTTTAATTGTTGCAGAATTGTTGCAGAAGCTTTTATCTCAAATTTGAATTGAATTGCTTAGGTTGATGTTGATTAGCTTCTAGTTTTGATTCTAGCAGAGTAGCGACGCCATTTTTATTTTTGTTAGAACAGAGGCAGAGAAGAAGCAGAATAGAATTGTGTGTAGAGGAGGCTAGGTCTTAGGATCTATTTATAGGTGTAGTTAGTTGTTTTAGGCCTTTAGATAAACCCTATAACAGACCAGAACCGTCAGAATTCGTCACAGACAGCCCAAAAACCCATCCAGATGCACCCAGGCCGACCTGGCTCGACCAGGGAGGTCGACCCCCAGGTCGACACCCAGGTCGACTCCCCAGAAGACCTGGGGGGGGGGGGGGGGGAGGTCGACCCCTAGGTCGACACCCAGGTCGACTCCCCAGTCGACCTGGTCTGGGCGGGAATTTTCCCGCCTGGCTCGTTTTCTGTATTTTTGAAATCTGTTTCGTTTTTCTGATTTTTCGTGAAACTTCTGAAGGCCATATCTCGGTCATACTAACTCCGATTTACGAAATTTCGGACTCTATTTCGCGTATTTTTCCGAGACGAACGCAACCTCGAAACCCGTTTCCCTTAATTCTGATATTATATTTTAACTATACTCAGATTTGTAATTCTTAAGTTCACAGAAAATACGGGGTGTTACATTCTCCCCTCCTTAAAGGATTTCGTCCCCGAAATCTTCAAGTCAAGAAGAATGTATATCCTAATCATCCAAACAACCATCTACTCAACCATCAAACACAGGCATTCATTGTCCTTAGAAATTTCTAGTGCTGTATGAACATTTGCAAAAGTGTGTGTATATGTGGCGGCCTGCCCCGCACCAACCGACATTTACTCCAAAAGTGCGCTGTACACATGTCTAGTTAGCACGGAACGGGTCGTCAGAAGGAAAAGGAAAAAGGAAACGAACATACAAAGAACCTGTAGAATGTCTCACGGCGCATCGAACAAAATATAATAATAACATACTTGACATAAAACAGGAGAGACAGTGCATAAGCTGAAAATCAGAACTAAACATCAAAGCAGCGGAAATCCAAAATACAGCTTATTACAACTTTTCGACTGTCTCAAAGCAAAGTAAGATAAATGAGGTACACTACTAATGCCCAAGTAGCGACCACCAACGACACAGGGAGAATGTGTGTATATATATATCATACGTGGAAGCCTCCTGCCCACCTCCGAATCAGGTACTCGCACATCACCAGCTAACCTGTCTCTAGTCTGCTCGTGTGAGCACCCAGAGTAATAAGAGGATACATAAAACTCTGGGTCAGACATAAAGCCTGGTATGAGCGATAAGCATCTAAAGTGAACAATAACAGGTAGACTAAAACATACCTGAACCTGGACCTGCAACCAAAGAGTTAGCACTACATACTGTACAACACTCTAAGGTATCATATCAAACGGTATAAAGATACGGAGGTGGGGGAGGTGTGCATGTCATAATGATGGCAAACAATCAAGCATAGCATCCATCCTCACATCTCTCACTTGGTGCGTAAAGCATACGATATTCACCACTTCGATCACCCAACATTCCTTGCTACGATCACTTTTCCCCATGAAGTCATAAATGGCTTCACTGCACTGATAACGTAGCCACTAATTCCTCGCTATGTCCACTTGCCCCATGGAGTTATTCACTCCATCTGCGCTGGCTCATAGCCTTACCAATCCTTACTATGTCCACTTTCCCCATGGAGTTATTCACCCCATCTGCGCTGGCTCATAGTCTTACTACGCATCACCTTGCCCCTCAGGTCATAATGACCCTACTGCACTGATAACGTAGTCTTGCTACCATCACTTGCCCCTCAGGTCGTAATGACCCTACTGCACTGATAAGTAGCCATCATCCATTCTTAGTGGTGAATCGAAGTTATGAACGTCGACAACTCCTTAGCACACGTTCCGCAGCAACGTCCAACCATGAAGTGAACTTGTTGGTTCCCAACTGGTTCTAGGATTCTGAGCTCTAACTTCCCCTATTGGACTACCTTTGCATCTCGGGTTATTGGTCAATACTGGGTCGGGTCGGGTTCTTCCTCAGGTCATCGGTTCGGGTCGGTGTTCTTTATCCGTTTGGGTCGGGTCCCCCTTCTGATGCGGTTCGGGTCGGCATTCCTCTGGGTTCGAGTCAGCTGCTTCTTCTTCTTCGGGTCGGGTCGGTGCTTCCTTTCGGGTCAGGTCGGGTCCTTCTTGGTTCGTGCTTTCGATCCGTCTTCATGCACCCCTTCATATGCTCCTATCCGATCCGCTTTTGTGCTCCTGCTCTGATTCGCCTTTGTGTTTCCGATCCGATCCGTCCTTCTTCGATCCGATCCGTTTTCCTATATCCGATCCGATCCCAGTTCAGCTAGCATGGCCTTCCTTTTTGCCACTTTTCCCAAGTGTTGGGTTCCGATCCGATCAGATTCTTTGCTCAGTTCCACATATCCGATCCGAGCCCCCTTATCCGATCCGATCCGAACCCTGCACTGTTTTTTGAAACTGTTCCAGCAAGTGTTTACGCCATTAGACGACGTTTTTGACCATTCTAACTATTAAAATCAATCACAAAGCACTTCATACAGTCATAGCAACATGCATAATCAACCACAAACATCATTCACATCAATATCATAGGTTAAAATGGATCAAACATACCCAAAATCCCATATTTCCCCTTAAGCATGCTTAGGTGAAACTAATGATAGGATTAGCAAAACTTAACCAAATTAACCCAAATTCATATCAGAGGTCTAAAACATCATTAAGAATTTATGAACATTTTTCCCGAATTTTTTCGTGCTTAAATTCGCTAATTAGCACTAATCACCCCTAATTAGCCATAATTAGTGTAAAACTATGCAAATCACTCACCTTAGCCACAAAATAAACTAAGATCTGAAATGATTCTCTGATTTGATGTGAATCTCAATGCCAACAGCAGCTCCTATGTTGATTTGGTGAAGATCCTCCTTGATTAGGGGTTGTTAAGCCAAATCCTTAACCAAAAGATGATTTGGAGGTGATTTAGAGGTTAGAGGCCATTTTTAGGGATCCTTGGTGATAAGTGGAGGCTAGAAAACTGAAATGGAATGACTCTCCATCTCATTTCAGCCCTCCCATAACTCTAATCCCGAAATGGGTTATGGGCCTACTTACTAATCACCCGATTTGGCCCGGTTAAGCAGTTTTTCACCCTCCAAATCTTGTTTCAGCCATATCTCCCAAACGGTAAGTCCGTTTGGCTAATGTGACCACTCTACGGAAAGAGAAACCATCAAACGAATCAAATGGAAGGGGTTTCAGGTCAAAATTCCTTTCCAATCAAAAGTTATGGCCAAAACAGTACCAACTAGGGGCAAAATGGTCATTTAAAAATCGACAAAAATCATGAACATGGGAAATGACTCTAGTAGATGTTTCCCAAAGTTACATGACCATACAACTTCATACGGGAAAGAATTAAATATTCTACAATCCTTTGATGTGTAGAATACGGGTCATTACAGTATATGTTCCTTAACTAATGCAAAGATCAGGCGGTCTACTGATTCAGTTGACCTCCTTAATGCGAAGTATGTTAGTGCCATGAGACCAATATGTATGCAATTTTCCTATTTGATACATATCATTTCTATATGAGTGCACAACCATCCACTCATATGCAATATCCATGTGCTGATTCAACCATTTAGCATCCATAAAAATTTAAAATGCTCACACATCCATATGCAGTATGAGAGTGTTTTCGAGCCGATCTAGTGCCTAGTGTGTGTATATGCATCCACGGGCAAACACTTGCATCCACTTGCAACCATCAAACATAACATGTCTCAAACACATGTTTACACCCATTAGTTTCTACCTAAAGTTCGAAGATTCGATCGATAGGATACAGTTGAGTGATGGAGCGAGTACAGAAAAAACTTGATTCCTATCAGACATTGGTTGAGAAAATAATTCCCCTAAGTGTCAACCCCGAAGACCGAAATCAACATTAGATTGACACCCAGAGGGTTACCCTCTTTAGACAATGTCAAAACTGGAAATTTTATCAGAAGTATTCAGATATTTACAGACTACTGGTACAGATCAGGTTCCCTAATGATTCTTCGAAAGCTAAGCATGATAAAATCATATCCCACAAAACCTCAGAATGTATGCGTCATACTTGGCGCCTAACACAGATATCTCTCAAAACCCAATCTCAAACAGATGAGCCATAACCCTTATGGGTCTGAGTCTACAGCGGAATTCAGAAATAATACTAGTATTAAAGTGCAAAGTATCGATTACAAAATCAAAATACCAGAATCGGAAAAAGTCTTAACTCCATAATCAGATAAAGAAATTAAACCTACTATAGAAATTTTCCTACTCCTATCCTAGCCACTAGCCTCAAGAGTGTTCGCCTGCCCTCCTTGTCCTCGTCTCTTCGGGCAGTCCCTAGTGAAGTGTCCCATCTCCCCACAGTTGAAGCAAGCGCCCTTCCTTTTTCTGCAATCCTTGTTCAGATGAGTCGAGCTTCCACAAGTAAAGCACTTTTTCCCCTTCTTATCTTCAGACTTCTCATCCTTCTTTTGTGTTTCCTTTTTGGGCCCCGCTTTCTTATTCTGTGGTTCTTCCTTCTTTGTCTCTTTCGGGCCCTTGTCTTCCTCATGCAGTAGTGCCATGTCCACCAATCTCTCGTAAGTCGCTCCCATGGGTACATGGGTCATGGCTAGGCTGTGCAGTGGCTCGTTTAATCCTTTAACAAAGCGGAGAGCCTTTTTATGCTGGGTGTTGACTAAATCCAATCCGAACCTAGCTAGTTGGTTGAACTGGTTGACGTATTCCTTGACCGTCATACTTCCTTGCTTAAGAGATAAGAACTTTTCCAGTTGTAAACTCCGTTCAGCTTGCGAGAGAAATTTTGTTTCAAACCTTGTTCTGAAATCCATCCATGTCTCAACCGGCCTCTCGGCGTTAGTGACTTCCCACCAGTAGGAAGCTTCGCCTTTGAGCAGCCATACCGCCAACTGCACCTTCTGCCTGTCGTCCACCTCGAAGATAACGAATAGATCCTCGGTTTCTTTGAGCCAGTTCCTCGCTTCGACGAATGATTCAGTTCCCTTGAAATCCTTCCCACCCATGGCCCTAAAATCTCTACAAATCTTTGAGAAAGCAATTGCACGAGGAGGGGGCGGAGGAGGAGGGGGATCATTTGCTGGACCTGCGGCGGCGGTCCTAGCCTCAAGATATTGACGAAACCAGCCGGGTACATGTACACCCTCTGGTATCTCAGAAGCTTCAGACATGCTGAAACGAAAAAGGAAAGGTTCAATACAAAAAGGACTGAAAGAAAGATATAGGGCTCTTGGGGATCATGTTTTTCAAAATAAGCTTTAATTTTGAAAATACTTCCTTTTCAAAACCTTTTTGAAAATAGTTTTCAAAAATTCTTTATCAAATCCGGTAACCTTCAGCTCTGATACCAAGTGTAACACCCCACCTCCGTTAAGGTCACTCACAAAGGGAATGCCTTAACCTTGGTAGAGCATTTTAGTAAACAGAACAGAAACTTACAAGACAGATAAAACAGTACTTGAAATTTTTTAACTTTATTACGGCGGAAACAGAAATCAATATGGTTACATCCTTTCAAATCTCAGAATTCAAGTACAAAATATCAGTCTTGTACAAAAGCCTTCAAAATTCATGGTTTAAAATCATAATCCCCATAGAATGGAAGCTATGCAGAGCCAAGCCATACTTTAAGCACTTCAAGCAAAGAGAAATCCGGATCAAGCTAAAGTATTCCCTCCTTGGATAACCTGGGGGGAACGGAAGAAAGGAGGCGAAACAACAAGGGTCAGACAAAAAGTCTGGCAAGTCCAGTGACTTTCAGCATATGAACAAATAATAATAATATGACATGAACATAAAACTGGATGAGAGATAACTGTAACAGGTGTAGCAGATATAACAGAAGAACAGAATGACATAAACTACTGCTTTACACTTCTCTGCACTAATACTAGTATAACAGAATTAGGTGTCACCTTAATGTCTAAACTGAAGCAGGAACGGGTACGGAATAATTTAACAGAAACAGAATGCTAATAATGGGCCTTTACTACCCGATCAGAAACAGACAGAAGCAGAAACAGATTAATCCATACGGAAACAGAATGTAGAATTAGGTGTACACTAGTAATGGGCCTTTACCACCCGAACAGATGGTACCACGCAGAAACAGACAGGTGTTACCAGCCAACAAAAATAGACGGTACCAACAGAAACATACAGAACTAAGTGTACCCTAAAACCCTACCCCAAGCGATCGGCTCCCTAATACATAAATATCCTGTGTCGGCCCCACAGTAGGGTGTATCACTCCCTAAAGTGACAACCAATTGGCACAGACCTATTTACAGATGTCACGGGGTCTTACATCCTCAGAGGCTGACCGGGATCCATGCACGCACATGACCCGGTTGGAACGCACCATCAACACCCCTCGCCATTATCAGAATGAACCACTTATAATTAGTTCAGTAAGCGTGCCCGGACCCTACCTACTGTTGGGTCAAAGTTTTGATACCAGAAAGGGTTACTGACTAATATGGGTCCCAAACAACAGATGACACAAGTAATTCCCCTCCTAGCCTTGTGTCCCCAGACTAACAGATTTCAGATTAACTTGTTTGCAAGTTCAGAGATACAGAATTCAGATTTACTAGTTCACAGATTAAGTTAACAAGTTTTCAGACTAACAGATCAGATGTACAGATTTTTCAGATTTGTCTAACTTTGTATTGGGCCTACAGATTCATGGATGGGTTTACTACACCTATTAATCCAGTTGGTTTAACCCTATTTCCCCCAATACATTTTAGACGTCATTCTTATCTTAGATTTGCATTAATTAATTATTAATGCCCAGACCTCTCACATTAAGTCGCTAGCTTGTGGCCGCTGGATGTGTCGGGCGGTTCCGTGCAGACTTCTGCCACAAGCCAGACCTAACCTCGTGTCTTAAGCAGGTTATGACTAACTTCTCACATTAGAACCTATTGTTTGCGGCCACTGGATGTGCCGGGCGGTTCCGGGCAGATTTACGTCGCAAACTCATTCTAACCTCGAGTTAGCCATATTCATCTTTGCGGCCAATTAATTAATTATTTACCGTTAATGCGCATGCCCAATATATATGCCAATTCAGATTATATCAATAACAGAATGATCTCATCGACTCAACTAATATAGCAGATAACAGATTTTAGCACATTGGGTGACTTAACAGATTTAACCGATTTAGCACTTAGCAGATTTTGGCATATAACAGATTAGGCATCTCAACAGACAAATTTAACAGACTAGACATTTCCATTTAATTAGCAGTTTAGGCCATATAACAGAACTAGCAGATTAGGCAACTTAACAAATCAGCAGGATCGGCATTTCAACAGATTAAGCGGATTAGCAGAGCAGATAACAGATTTAGCAGATTTGGCATCTTCAATAGACTTAGCAGATGACAGATAACAAATTAGGCATATCTACAGATTTAGTTTAGCAGATTTAGGCGATTCAACAAATTTAGCCTACAATTATATGCCAAATCATGGTCATAATTCATAATTCAACATAGGCTACAGATTTTTAGTTAAACATTGCATAGTACAGAAGAATCTCTAAAAACTCCAAATCATATGCCTAGATTCATATAAAACAAAGGTTGAGTAGATGATCATGGGTAGACCTAACTCAATCGGTAAATTCCCAAATCATGGTATGAATTATGCCAAGTTATAGCCTTTATTGCTAATTATTCAAAAATCCATATTTAGGCGTGTTCACATTTATAGTTATCCTATTTTAATATAGGTCCTTTATGCCTAAACAACATGTTCGTTTCAGCCCAAGTCATAATATGTCCAAGGATCTAGATCTAAGAAATGTCCTTTAGTTCAGATCTTAATATTCCAGATATTACAAGTCATATATTACCATATGATATTCCCAAACTGTCATATATGCATAGATCTAGATCTAGTTTACAACCTATGTCCTTTATTCAATTCAGTCACAGATCAGTTCAATTTATGCCTTAGATTTATGTTCTAGGTTCCAAGTTCAACCTATGTTCTTTACTTAAATTAGTCACATATCGGTCATGCCCAATTTATGCACATTCATTTGATTGTCCCAAACATTTTAGCGTATGTTGATCTCTTATGAGATTGGCTCAGGCTCGTGGTAGCCTGGCTACAGAACAGAAAGAGGAAAGAGGTACAGAATAAGATAAATCAAATCAGAACAGAACAGATATAACCTCAGATTCAGCTTTAGAATTCATGTCACAATCAAAATTAACGTTTATAGCGGAGAATAACTGTACTTGCCTTGATTGGATTAAAGAAATAACTTTAGTTATTGCAGAATTGTTGCAGAAGCTTTTATCTCAAATTTGAATTGAATTGCTTAGGTTGATGTTGATTAGCTTCTAGTTTTGATTCTAGCAGAGTAGCGACGCCATTTTTATTTTTATTAGAACAGAGGCAGAGAAGAAGCAGAATAGAATTGTGTGTAGAGGAGGCTAGGTCTTAGGATCTATTTATAGGTGTAGTTAGTTGTTTTAGGCCTGTAGATAAACCCTAAAACAGATCAGAACCGTCGGAATTCGTGACAGATAGCCCAAAAACCCATCCAGATGCACCTAGGCCGACCTGGCTCGACCAGGGAGGTCGACCCCCAGGTCGACACCCAGGTCGACTCCCCAGTCGACCAGGGGGGGAAGGTCGACCCCTAGGTCGACACCCAGGTCGACTCCCCAGTCGACCTGGTCTGGGCGGGAATTTTCCCGCCTGGCTCGTTTTCTGTATTTTTGAAATCTGTTTCGTTTTTCTGATTTTTCGTGAAACTTCTGAAGGCCATATCTCGGTCATACTAACTCCGATTTACGAAATTTCGGACTCTATTTCGCGTATTTTTCCGTGACGAACGCAACCGAGGAACCCGTTTCCCTTAATTATGATTTTATATTTTAACTATACTCAGATTTGTAATTCTTAAGTTCACAGAAAATACGGGGTGTTTCAATATATCTTTTTGGCGGCGGAGAATTCATTATCTTGCTTAACGCCCTTCTCTGAGACATACGAGCTCAGAGGTTATATATTGATGGATATCAATCGCATGGCATGAATTGCCTATGTGGCATGCCTAAGTGGCAAATGATCAAGGCTTCTGTTGAAAATCAAAGTCTTGTGGTGGATGATCAAAGCACGGCTTATGTGGCATAGCTTTGTGTATAACATTAATTCGCGAGCCTCACATCTCGATATGAGTCAAAAACTGGATAAGGACCCACGGAGTGCACGACATTTCTTTCTAGTTGTGGGTGATGCCAGTGACCTACCAGCCCTGACATTTATATACTTTTTACCTGTGTGGTTGTTGGATGCGAGGCGCCTCTGATATAGGTCCTATAGGACCGGGAAACGTGTGTTCAGGAATACTGATCCTCAAAAGTAAGAGAGGACCGGCCTTGGAGGTTCCAAGGATCGCTGTGTGTGGTCCTGAGACTTTTTCTACAGTGTCTCTAGCGAAGAGGGCTTGCCCCTTGCCTCGACTCATGACGGAAATCCAATTTCCAATACATGACATTTGATTTTATTTGTAGAGCGTAGTATGGCGACATAGTAGCATGGGATACTATGTCGTCTATGATTGATACATTTATATTCGAAGATGTTTTGACACTATACACTTATAATAGTATCAAATGATTTGTTTAAACGTATCATGCATGTTTGGCCATTATAAGGTAAAACCCTATCCTCCGGCTTGCGTTGCATTGTATGATGGGACGTGGGTCTTATACTAGCTTCATTTTTCCAAAAAGCATTGCATTGTTTATAACTGTTTATGCACTGGTATTCTTGGGAGGAAACCCATTACATGTAATACGGCGTGGTCCCTTGAATTACTCTCCTTTAAAGTAAAGTTTCAAATAACTGTTTTAGTTCTCACACTAGTCACATGATTGACATGGAGTTTATTGTTTTAACCTAAACTCTGGGTGCCCCTATTTTCCGCACGGGCAGCTAGTAGTTTTGTCTTTGCAGATTTATATTCATAGGAACCTGGTTTACAGCTGGAATGATATCCGGAAAGCTCTGTATCCGTATATCTCTTTCAGTTGTGCATTGTATTATTTTTCCATTGCTATGTATTTAAATGTAATTTAAATCTCTGATATTTTTCTATTCTATTATATTCATTCATACTCTGTATATTCTTGTATTCTGATGGAATTGTTGTAATTAACAATGAAATGTTCTTCTGTTTGTCTTCCAATTTATCGTGTTTTCAAAACAATCAGGGGTTTCGAACGGTCTTGGTCGATTTAGCGATCGATTCGGATCGTGCGAAATTCCCAGTTGTTGCATTAAATATTTATATAAATTATAATCCAAAACAATATTGTGTCGATCAGTCCTATTCAAGATTTTGAAATTTCCATCGATGCATTGGCGTCCAAAGTATCGACCAGAATTTATAAATAATCAACAGAATAAATTAACATAGTACAAAACCATTTTTATATCAAAAGTACAGGTACGCTTTCTCATTAACACTCAAACCCATTCTACGGTACTACTACCCTAACTATAATGAGTTAATCCTGAATAGAGCCAAGGTTATTGCTAAACCAAAGCTCTGATACCAACTGTAATGACCCATATTTTTGACTGTTTAAGCTGATAACAATCCTCATATTTCAATATAACAAATCTAAAATACATATAGTTATTGAGATTAATATAAGAAAAAGAAGAAATAAGAAACCAATCACCGAATCTCACAACGAAAGGACAAAACATAATAAACAAATAAATAGTTCATAAAGTTGTTAAGTTATACATTTGATTATACTTTACAATAATACATCAGAGTTACCTATGATACAACATACCAAATTATGCAGCGGAATAATACTAGTAATTACGTCTATCAAGCTCCATCTTTATAATATAGTCTTCGCAAACTGACAGGTTGACCTGAGCATTATAATAAAATAATACACGGAACAGAACTAAAATAGTCTCATATCAGTTAAATCAAAACCATGTCAATATGAGTGTCACGGCGTCAGAGATGCTTACGTTAATTCATATCTCATATCCAACATATTCGTGAGTGCAATAAATTAAGAGATATTATGGGAATTTCCATCTCTTTAGGATATATCAAACTAGATACTATATAATACAACACGCTATTATAATAGTGTCTATCAGTAAAGCAAGGTATAAAATAGCGTAAGCGAGATTATCATTGTTACCCTTGCATTGTTTATAAACATTGTAGTTTATACAACTAAAATAATGAAGTTCAGTAACGCCAAAGTGTTTCAACAGAAAAAACCATGTCTTCGGATATGTACTGACCTTGGCATCGTTATCGATCCCGAGGTATGAAATTTTGTGTATGTGCTTCCCATCCTATACTCCTACCTACTCTCACCTGCTCCTTCCCCATTATAAATACCTCATTCTGCAACGTAAAATAGGTAGAAAGATTGCTTATTTGATACTTGTAGAAGAATATCTTGCCTCCTTGACTTCCAAACTTGCTCCATCACACCGATAAGAAGAAACTTACCTCTTTTCGGACACTTAGACATTTTGGATAGCATAGGCATTCCGAGAAGAAGTACTTGAGCTATTTTGGACCTTACAGAATTTTCTTTCCACCATTGGTCATGAATTCATATGGAACTATGGTTCCCACCATTATACATTGACTAAAATCGAATAAAAAGAGCAAAAACTTTAAAGTGGGCGTAGGTTTTCATGGACTGAACCACTATAAATACCGTGTTAACTTACTTCATCCATAATTTTCACACCAAACATATAGTTTTGTTATCTTGGAATTCTTTGGTGTTGTGCCAACTTTTGCGCATTAGCACTTGTAAATTCCATAAATAAGTATATATTTTAATTCAAAAATCTTACATATGTCAAAAATGAAAATAAATCAAGGGAATATATATGATTTAATAAAATGTTAACATTATATAGAATAATGCTATTAAAAATAATTATAATTAACTCGAAATTAAAATAGTGCATTATTCACACGTAGATGCATGGGGGCGAGTCAACTTATAGCCTAACCATATTGGGTCGGATCGACTAGGATGCATTACAAAATGCATATTCCTGGTGCATTGACGATGGATCTTGATCCATTTTAATCAACAAACAACACCAATTTGAGTGCTTATAAATAAACGATCAGTGCTAACACCCAAATTCATTTTATTTTGAATAGACGCGAAAGCCTTGTCACTTTTCTTCTTCCTTCAATTGTTCAAAAAAAAAAAAAATTTTAGATTTAAGACTCCTTAATTGTAAATTAGAGGAAAAAATAATACATACCTAGGAAAAATATCATTCAAGAAGGATCGTTCACATGAGTAGGATTTCAGATTTGGTTCTTATGTTTAGTTAAAAAATATATTTTGATCCATATTTATAGATTCATATAAATTCTAGTTTGTGGTTTTAAATAGGGATAACAAAAGGGATGATTATGGATAATAACATAAGATTTGGATCAGATATTAGATTTAAAGTGCTTTGTGCAGGTGAGTGGATTTAAATCATATATGTTCTATGATAATGATATCGTTAGATTCCCGTTATAACTACTGAAATTAACATTGTTATGCATAGGCTAATTAGAGAAACTAGTTCATTTAAATTATTGATGTTAAGTTATAAATCTTAAAGATGTTGTACTTATATGTATATTTTATTATAATGGGAACAGAATGTGAACCTATAAATAAGTTTGGGCTTAAGAATGAAGAAATATGCAGAAGCCTAAATATGAGAATATTTACAACGACAATGTTAGACATGTAAAATGAATAAGCAGGAAATTTAATATAACATGATTTGGAAGTTACTAATATTTTAGTTTGTCGGTTGGAAAAGAATAGATTTCCATATTTTAAATTTTAAAAAGAAGTAGTTAACATAAATAGTAGAATAAAAAAAAAGTGGATTTGGTGCAAAATAGAGATGCTACTTTATTTTGTACTAGCTAAAAAAAAGGAAAAAAATAGAAAAGATATCTTGTAATTATAAATCACTATGTAAGGAATTATTTTACACTACATGGAAATAGATGTAGTAAGGAAAGTAAAAATATTATATTTAAACGAAGATAAAAAGAAAAGGGGCAGTAATCAGATTGAATGCTTGATGAGCCAAAGAAAAGAGGAAAAAGACAAATAAAGAAAGAGTTAGGATTTGCCTTTAAGGCGCAGATAATGAAAGAGAGGAAGGTATTATTATAATAGATAGCATAAGATAAGCAGGTATATTTTTTGGATTGAAACCATTATATAACATTAAAGAACCTAAAAAGGATTAAATACCATAATAAAAGGATAAAATAAATAAAAGGAAAAGAAAGATAAAATAAATGCATAAGAAAAGATTAGATATAGGGTCTAATTAACAAGTGAGGCCATGGTGATAACCTTACAAGACATAATTTGAGTACTCTAAGTAGGATCTAGATGTAAACCTTATGAACCGGGCCGTCGTGGATCCTTTAGAGTAGAGGAAGTTCATATCGACAACGAACCAAAAGTTCTTCGGCATGGGTAGACAAGCGACTTATAAAGGCATTGAGGGTATCCTAGGATAACCCTTCAGTGCAGGACTTATGAAGCAGACGATCGAAGGAAGAGTATTCAAAATTCATTAAGAGGATATGCTTTGAGTGCATTTGTATGATAGACTTAATGAAGCGGACCATTACAGATAGCTTAAAGGTGGATGGATGATTTGGGTATTCGAATGCACCTTGGCTTTTGGAGCAGGTTTAAGGCGAAATCAAGAAGGATAGTAGTTGCATGAGTAACAATCATTATCAATCAGTAGTGAGCATAGAGAAAGGCTTAGGTTATACCTTTATAGGCCACTGATCTTTCGTTATTGATACATTGAAATGAGGTGGAAATGCTATACAGTTGCTTTAATTTGTCTGTTTTATGGCAAGGCCATTGACCTATAAAAATCCTTCCAACTGCTAAGGTGGTCTAAGCAGATAGCCGGGCTGATAAAGAGGTAAACTATATATGACATCTTTATTATTGGTCTAACGATGTGGATCTTATCAAGTGTAGTAAATTCCCGACTGAGTTTTGCACAATGTCGGCACTAGTATCACTTGTAAGCCAGAATTAAAATTGTAGATAGCATGATTACATGCAAATCCACAATGTAGGCTTTGGAGTGGTACATTATGGATATCCGCTATGTAGGCATTGGAGTTGTCCACTATGGATGTAGCTCTCATGTTTTCTTATCCGATGATAGAACATCTGCATTATAAGCCTTACGAAGTGAACCTTTACAGATGTATTTCAGGACTCTCTTAGAGAGAAGGGGGAATCCTAAAGAGGACGATATGAAAGGTACTATGCGTAAAACCTAGTACCAAGGTGGTTTAAGGGCACATAGCTATATATATATTGTTTAACAGGTTGGATCTACTAGAAAGTAGACTTGTGCGCTTTACGCATAGAGATGAGAGTATTGTAACTTTAATAAGCCTAACATAATAAAGATGTAAATAGAATGGTATGCGTTGTATTATGCTTAAAAATATATAATTTTCCATTTACCAGAACATTAGTTCGGACTCTCTCCTTACAACAAATCACAGGTTAGGTAGAAGGCAAAAGTTATCCAGCCTTGAGACACCTGGTATAGAAAGTGCCATTCCTATAGTGAGTATATATCTACTATTATACTTTAATCATTTCTGTTGTGAGTTATCAACTTGAAATATGATATATTCATCTTCGCCTAGTTGCAGGATATCAAAACACCAAACCAGATTACAGTGGACTTGGATTATAACATTTTATGGAAAATTCATACCAGCTTGAGTACGGCTGGCTACATTTGGGATCAAAGCATAGGTTTAGTTGTCCTAAATATATAGTGGATATGTGTGTGTGTATCATGTGGAAATCCACTTTTAAAGAAATAACATATGAAGAGTTTTTAAGTATAGTCTTGTACATCAAAATTAGGACTAAGGAAATCCCAGAGTAATAAGTCCTAGATTGACCATAAGATAGGAAGTGCAATAAGATTTGTATGAAGTTGAGTATCCATATGTTAAGCATAAGAAATTCATAAGTTGTTTCAATGTTATAGGAAAAGAAATAATGTTCTTATACAAAAAGTAATAGGCATATATATATATATATATATATATATATATATATATATATATATAGTGTACAAGCAGCTCTAGATACATTCTAAAATACAAAAAAATAGATAACCTTTGAGGAATTTGCATAAAGGGAAATTGGATTTGGAAAACCTGCTTTTAGTATGGAAAAAGTGGTTAAGTGAGAGAAAGTAGCTAAGAACCCACTTTGATTCTGTCCCCATAAATGAACTTTAAAAATGAAAGATTTCTAATTTATGAGATTTATATTAAAATTCCCATTTACAAAGCATTATAAAATATGGAGTTTTTGTGAAACAAGTTTTTAAATGACATAACAACTTTGCTTTGAATTATTTTTTAATGTTTTATGGGGTTAGACAAAATAAGTGGGAGGGATGCTAGGATTTTTGGGAGTAAATCTAGAAAACTCTGTTTTATTGAAATGGTACAATGTTAGCATATAGTAGGTACATTAGACAGGACGGTTTGTAATTATATACTTAAAGCCTTTATTAACAACACAAATTTTATTAGAAATAAAAATGAAAATTTTCATTTGTAGAATGGGTTATAACACATTTCAGTTCATTGAAATAACTAAAATTATAAAATGAGTTTTTATGAATCAGTAAGTTTATAAGAAAATGTAGTTTGTTAAAGTGATTAGAAATTAGCGAAAAAGTTAAACAAAATATAGGCAAAGCACTATATTTTGTGCTATTTATTTCAATAAGAAATGAAAAAGAAAGTTTTTTTTATCTTTACACAAAATACAAAATCCTCCTTTGAAATTTTTTGTAGAAACTTGCTGTTAATAGTTCCTCCTAAAAAATATGACAATAAGTTGCTCTATTGTATCAAAATGCATAATTCGTGGAATATAATAAAGAAATAAAGTAATGGATAGATGATGATGAATGAAATAAAGGAAACCTTCGAAGAATAGGCTAAGCAAAAGAAAAATACATTTTACTTTGTTATGTGTATTTAATTGTGTGTCTTTCTAAGAAGCTTCCTCTTTGGAAGATAAGTCAAGATTTTGCCAATAATTTATGACCAACAGAATGGAAAGAGCAAGAAAATGAATAGGAGATATTTGATACTGTCTATTCTAGATTTTAAATTTTATAAAGCGTGAAAAGGTAAATTTGAGAATGATGGTTTAGTGAAATGATTAAAGTTCTGAAAAAAGACAAAAGAATAAACACCAAAATATACTTTTTGAAGTGTGAGTAGATGGGAATTGGTGCCTTAGTAAGATAAAGGAATAAGTAGAAATGACTATGAAGAAAATGGTTACAAGATATATTTGTGTGCATATGACCCTCGGTAGAGCATAAGAGGGTTATCCTAGTATATGTGTAGACCATAAATAAGGTATTAAGATAGATTTTTAAATTTTTGGGTTGTAATTATAGAAAGATTAAGAAAGGACAATGGGAAATGGTCAACACTCATACGCACCTATACAGTTAAATACCCGCTAAAGCCTAGCAAAATCCCCGCTATTGGTTGTAGCTCCCTTCAACCACTGTGCTATTTCTATTTAGCGCGGATGAATAGTAGATCCACTTTAATCCCCGCTGTTTTCCGTTGCACCTGCTAAATTAACAATTTTTTGCACCCGTTTTAGCAATGTTAATTTACAAAGCTTGATTTGACTAGTTATCTTTTAAAACAAATCAATAAAGTTAGTGTAAAGAGATAATTTTAACACATAAGTGTCTAATATATGGTAGAAATCTACTATAGTCATAAATTCTAATTTGTATAACCATGAAATTCTTTGATTTTATTATATAAGATTAACAGATATCAGTTTCTTCTATATAAACGATGTGAGAATGATAACTAATTAATTTTAAGATACTTATTCTAACAATTAATGTACTTTCTTTGCATCTCTGCTGTATCCCCGCTTTATTCCCACTGCACCTTTTTGCATCTCCACCACTACAGAACCGCTAAGCACTTTAACTACACAGATACACACAAAACAGTATTCAAGAATAAAGGGAGAGAAAATCAAGGGAATATGCCTTCTAAGTACTTACCGTTCAATTATGAGAATAACTAAAGACAATTTCAGATTCATATACATGAAAGTAGTTGGAAGAGAGAAATTTCACATAAATACATATTTAATAAAAGATGCAAACTAATTGGAAAAGATTGAGTAAATACATATGGGAACTGATTTCACATATATCCAATATAAGTTAGAGGGTAGAAAAGTGACTATTATGAAATGTTATAATGAGGGTTATTATGACACGTAAAAGATATAGTAGACACACTCATGATAGTGTAGACGATGACAACCTTCATTATAGTTAAGGTCATACTAATAAGTAAGCCAATTGGTAATTATTCTTAGCATGGAAATTGAGATCAGATCCCAACCAAATTCTTTCCGTTTGAGGGGCCTAATAGCAGATAGTGGTTGTACTTATTTATTTTTCAAAACATGATTTTATCTTTCTAAATCTTATATGGAAAATCTCAGTACGAAAACTTATTACACATAGAGTTACAAACCAATATCATTTCGTAATATATATAGTTGTTTTATGAAACTTTCATAAATACTAATTTTATACCAAAACTTACTAGCTTTTAAAGAAAATTTTATTTCTACAATCATATACATAGATATATGGGGTTAGACTCAAAGTGGATGTACATACTTTGTTTTTCCAGAATAATTTAATATTTTTAAAAAATATTTTCTTGGAATATAATTTTTCACCATATCATTAATCCAGTTGAAATCTATGTGTCCTTTCTGTTTAAACCATACAAACATTCACACATTTATTTCCTAGTCAAACTTTATTGCTTACTCCAACTCGATAGTCATATATGGATTTATTCTATTAATCCGGCTTTTTCATAATTTGGTATAACTTATCTCTATAAGTTATTGTTCTTCAAACGGAATTTCTAAGATCCTCCTCTCATGCCAAATGACGTAACCTTGACGAACACAAAACCCTCCATCGCTGAACATGACCATTGGTGAAATTCATACTTATATTCTATCAAAATTTCAAGATACTTCCTGTTAATGTTCTAATTGTTACACTTAGATTTGGTCTTGGAAATTCCTTATTTTTAGATATCTTACCACAACACACTACAAGATATTTCCGTAGAAGTTACTTATATTTCCAATGTTCTATTGCATGAATTCTTATACCAAAATCCAAGAATTTAACATCAACTACAACTTCAATTTCGTACAAAGTACAAGAAAAACCAAAAAACGTTGGACACTCAAGCTCAATTATTCCTTATTACTTTAAGTTCCAGTTTCTAGTATAGGGCAAACAAACTCACAATTTATAATCAACTAAATTTCATATCTTTATCTTAATTGGTAACGCATCCATGACATAACAATAAAACTGATGGTAGTTATTCCTAAGTGACTACTCTTGTGGATCCACTTACTAATGCTATTAATCAGAACTGATACTAAGATATTAGTCATAACTCTATATAAATAGTTTCTCAATTTATATCCATAAATTCTAAACTTATCTTGGTGAGGAAGGTCAAGTAAATCTGTATCTCGTAATAATCCACTAATCCAAGAAAATTCCTCACCTTTCAAAAGTGATCCTTAGAGACCTTAGCCTTAGGTCGATGTGTGTATAAGATACTAAATTCCTTTGCTAAATGTCAAATTTATCCCCTATTATTATTTGATTAGACCAACATCTTATATACACAGTTCCCTACTAATTTACTCCAAAACTTCACAAAACACCCCACCACACAAGTCAATAATTAGGCTTAGACACAAGCTAGACAAAAGGTATGGTGACTACTTTTAAAATCCACTAGGCATTCTGCAAGCGGCTTCACCACTAATCCTTTTCACTACTAACAAATGGTAGAAATCACTATTGAAAAAAAAAATCTAACTTATGGGAAAATCTTGGCTCCTAATAATAACCAAAAAGGCCATCTACATGAGGTACAGAATAACATTTCTTCTTAAATAACTTACTTACAGTTACGGCAGAGCCAAAGGAGCTATCTGCTCTTGTAGCAAAGACGAGTGGTGCCTATCATCAAAAAATGCTTATTCATACCAATCTTTTACAAAAGTTTCTTAATTAATTTTTTCTAAATCTTTTTTCTACAGTTGAAGTCCATTGAGTTCCTCATAATACATCAGGAAAGCTCTTGTCATAGGTATGTAACTCAATCTACCAAAAGATAAGTCTAAGAAATAAAACAATCCACCTCATATGATCCGTAATAGGCCAATCCTAAGGTGTAACTACTATGCACAACCCCAACTAACTATCCTCCTCTCAAAATCAAAGATGGCTCATCATATAGCTATCCATTTGAAATTCAGATAAAACCATACCTAGTAATGCTATAAGTATCACTTTATACCTAAAAAACTTTTAGCTATAGGTATGAAATCCAACTCTCCTCTTTCCATTGGAATTATGTGCCTTGCTGGTAATATTACAGGTTTAAAGTTGTCATAAATATGAACCAGAAAATCAGTCTCTCTTTTAGGAGGTAGACTTTCAACCTCTTCCAATATTTGGAAAATTTAGCACAAAGGGTACTGAATCCATATCACCTAGATATGCACTAAGGCAAATAGAAAACTTAACATCAACGACCCCTCGAGTCACATGAATTTTAAGAGTTCATCCGCTGCAAGTTCTAGCGTGAGAACTCGCCTCTTGCGACCAAAATATCCCCACAAGTGCCTAACTAATATATCCTCAAAAAATTTCTATCTTGAAAATACCAAAACACAAGCATCCTAATCAAACTCAACTATTAATTTCAAAATCTGAGATAACCAATTATATGGCTAAAGTATCTAGAACCAAATCAATCCATACCCGAAAATGCCAAAAACATTCTCAAATATCTAGAATATCTATTATCAAATCCCAACCTATTATAAATAATGATGTCGATCC
This sequence comes from Allium sativum, assembly GCA_030737875.1. NCBI lineage: Eukaryota > Viridiplantae > Streptophyta > Magnoliopsida > Asparagales > Amaryllidaceae > Allium > Allium sativum. The sequence goes on from CM060925.1 coordinate 473,735,051, forward strand.
TACTACGGGGTTAAGAAACTACTACTGGATCAAGAAAAGTGTCTAAGTGCAAACAATCAACTAGTGTCACTTATGCACACTCTATATGGAAAGGGGTTTTACTATACCTATAATGGATGGATTAGTTAAGCCTAAAATACAGATGCCTAACATGGTATGTCTCATTTCAACATTGCTATGTCCCCATGCAGCCACCCACAACTAGTGAATCAAAGATAAAGGAAAAGAATGTTTCTAAACTAGATAGGAAAACTAGAAAGAGCTAGGGACAGATAACGCCACTTTCACCAATCTTACCCATTTCCATTACTCAAACCTTTTGATCAACACCTTCCCTATAACACTCTCGGCGTAGTACCCACATCAATTATTTCTTTTTTAAAGCTAATAATATCTTTCTAAATCCTTGCAATAGTACTTTTTAGGTCATCTCATAATCCTTAGCCTCTAGGGTTTCGCTATCCATACCAGGACCTACTTAAAATTTGTCAACTAGCAAGTTTATTACCAAACTCCAGTTCTACAAAGATCTTGCAAATAATAAACTAAACAGATTTATCTATAAATCAAAACTTTAATGTATAAAGATTTAAGTTCTTAATATATGTAGGTAACCTTCGATAGGTTGTTCTGTAGATAACTCAATGAAGAACACAGAGAATAAGACAAGCAAAGGAGATGGGCTTGAGGGAATTCTTGTAACCTTCTATATCCAAAAATACATTTTTTTTTGAAAAACTATTTTGTTAGGGATTGCATAAATGATCGTTAAGGCAAAACAAATACTAGAGGGGGGAGGTGAATAGTGTTTTTGATGATTTAACGAAAATCTAAAAATTATGTTATAAACTATATGAATCAAACACTACAGAAACAATCACATAATTAGACATAGGTGCAAAATAAATAGAAATAAACATGTAGAAAAGGAAAGAACACAACGGATTTTATACTAGTTTGTATTGGTCCTACGTCCAGTCCCACGCAACGCTGAATCGCGCAGAGTACTACTACTGTATCAATATCCAATTGCAACCCACCTTGATTTCAGGTTACAAGAGATACCACCATTTCCACACACACTTAATCAAGTTTTACCCATCCTTGACTTGACGTCCACAAGGGATACCACCGATTATCCGTCGTTGATTTTGTGGCTACATGGGATACCACCGATTATTTTACTCAGCCCAAACAATTACAAACAGCTCTATAACTCTTCAAAAGCACTTGATTCAGAGTAGAGAGTAGACAGTAGAGAGTGTAGAGAGAAGAAGTTTGATCAAAACAAAATTGAATTCGACTGAGTATAAGTGTAGAAATCATAAGAATAATGGTGTAATGGAAGAGAGTAAAGTTAGAGAAGAAGGGATGATTAAAAATTCGAATTCAAGCCTTTTTTGTAGTGTATGCAAAATGCCACGCTTCAGAACTGTCACAATCAGTGAAAAGACACTTCCTTTCAAACTTAAATATCTAACAGTTATATGTCGACATATAGTTTTCTTTATGTCGACATATCCATAGTAGAAATTTGATTTTTGAATATTATTAAAGTGTTTTCATATAAATATAATTCTGCAAATTCTTGAATTAAAATATAGTGTTATAAGCTAATACTATAAAGTAGGAAATCATAATGAAAACACAAATATGAACTATATAAACATATTTATAAAATTATAAAATTTAAAACTATATAAATATAAGCTTTAAAAATATAAACATATGAAACTTATAAAACATTGAGATTGAAAACAAAAATTAAAGTAAGAAAGAAAAATAGAAAGGATAGAAAATAAAATAGAATTTGAAAACAAAATCTGAAATGAACCTGGAGTGCTATTTAGAGTCTTACATAATCTAAATTCTTTAACTATATTAGTCTTGAACTCTTGAAATCTTGGATACTCATGAGTCTTGAAATTTCTTTGAACTCTGATTCTCTAATATCTTTAAACCGTACAGTCTTCAGTAATATTTCTTGTATATAAATCATGCATATGTATGTATATATATTTTATGCATAAGTGTTAGTATATATTTTATAATCAATTAATATTGAAATAAGGTCGTTATCATTAAAACTTCATTCACCAATAATCTCCCCCTTTTTTACGATGACAACCATACTTGTATATACCTATTGATAATAACACTTCAAATACTCCCCCTTTCTATATGAATTCTATATTTTATAATTTCTCCCTCTTTGGCATTATCAATAAGAAATTCTAAAATTACTCTCCCTAAACTAGATAACTATCTAAGTATAACTTAAGTCATGAACCTAATTATGATATTCCCCTTAATTTATAACTAATTCAAAGTAAAAATACTCCCTCTTAATCTATTCAAACCTATAATGATAATTCCCAGTAATATACAAACCAATCCAAGTATTATAATATCACATGTTTGTTTGTTATATATATACACAAATCAAATCAAATCACACCACACCACATGTCTTAATATATATATATATATATATATATATATATATATACACACACAAGTTTCAAATCATAGAATCCAAATAAAATTCAAACAAATCAATCAAATCGTACCGAATAATTAAACGTTTCTTGGTACATCAACCCATTCATCTTAACCAGTAAGTGGGTTCTTTTTGACATCCTTCCACTCTTCTTCAGTGTTATGTGATGTTTGGTTGTTTTCATTTCTAAAATGAGAAGAGATGATTTCCCAACGAATCACATCAAAATGTTTTTCTTGATATTCAACCATCCTCATTTGAATTAACTCTAGTTTGCGCTGATTACATGGTACTATGGATAGAGATTTCTTGAAAGAATTCAAAGAATCGTCATGATTTTCACTTTTGTTATGAATAGGATTTTCCATGGATTTGATAAGAGTTGAATAATATAGAAGGAGAAATAGAATCATGAATTTTTCTGGAAGAAACATACTTAAATAGGGTCTGGAATTCGTTGGATTTTGAATGGACATGAGTAGTTATTTTAGTTCTAAAATTTGAAACAATTTGAAAATCTGGCAGTTATATGTCGACATATACTTATTTTTTTGTTGACCTACTTAGGTGAAATTTTTTTCAACTTTTCAAATTATGAATTCTTTTGAACTCTACTATATTATAGTTATTTCTAAAGTTTTTACATAGACGCAAAGATGATTTTATCATCAATAAAACTCCATTCATTACTTAATAGAAATAAAATACATCCAACTAATCAAGACACGCTTAAATACGAGATTCGAAAGCAAATATAAGGAAATTTAAACAAATACATAAAGATAGATTATACTAGATGGCCTAGTTTTCAGATGATGATGAAGGAGGTGAGACTCCAAGCTTTCTTCCTATCTTGACCATGAATTTGGTCACTTTGAAAAGTTTCTTGCTAAGCATCTTTTGATTTTTGATGATTTTCACTTGATTGTGAGGAATCGTCGCTTTGTAAATGCGTTTAGTGTCGGTTGGATACTTAACACTTTCTATAGAAGCCTCTTCTTCTTTGACTTCTATTAGCTCTTGTTCTTGTTGCATTCGAGCTTGTTTGGCTTCTAATGTTTCATAAGGTTTGAAAGTGAGAGGAATTTGCATGAGATTAATGTTTGATGAGTCAAACATTTTTCTAGGCACAAATTCTTCTCTATGAAGATCAACATTAAAGTATTTGAAAATACGAGTGAGATAAACACCATAGTAGAGAGTGTTTTCTCTTAATGATAATTCTATGGGCTTAATTTAATTTAAAATCATTTTGGCCCAATTGATAATATAGCAACCTATAGTAGCAAAGTGAGCCTTTTGAACTTTGAGAGTTGAACTGTTGAAATTTTCGGAACGGGATGTGGTGGTATATTGAAGTAGAAGGTTGAAAATTCTTGTTTTTGGACAAAAGGAACAATTTTTGAACTCCATTGGAACACCATCTTCAAGCACATCGTAAAAGATTTCCAAGTCGGTTTCGTCGATAACAAAATCTGAAAAATCCGAGCCTATGCTTCTATAATTTAGAATAGTTCCTAAGATTTCGGCATCGAAAACAATTTGAGTGCCTTGGACACTATTCCATGTTTGATTTCCATTGCCTTCATAAAATCTGTGATTGATATTCGCATAGAACATCTTGATGAGTTTGGGGTAACACACTTCTTCATTGTCACGGAAGTCAAACAGACCCAAGACTTCGTTTTTTTGAAAGAGAGATGTTAGATCATAAGAGGGAAAATTCCTAAAGATGGCGAAAGCACCCGTGTTAACTTTAGCACTTGCTAAATAGTTACCATAAGTTTTGATAACTTCTTTTTCATTATGAAGATAGCCTTTGATGGGTTTGGTTATCTTCAATTTTTGAGATGAACTAGAGGAAGCCATTGAACTGACAGTTTTGAAGAGAATAGATATGTAGAGTATTGTTTTGAGTTGTGAATGAAAGGTAGAAATAATAGATGTATATATAGAATTTGAATGGATATGAATTGATAGGCACAACTTTTTCGACTGAAATGACATCTTTGCAGACCTTGGGAGTTGGTGAAAAGTTAAACGGAAGTTTGAAAGTTTAAACTTTTGAAATTCAAAATTCAAATTTCAAGTTTCTGACTGATATGTCGACATATAGTAGAATGTATGTCGACATATAGGCTAATTTTCAAAGAGAATTTGGTTTTGGTGATTTTTATTTTAAATTGGCGATATGTATTTCAGGTTTAACGATTTCTTGAAATAGTTCTAATCCTATCAAACATACAAATACTTTATTTTATTATTTTTATTTGTTATTTATTATTATATTATTATTTTGAATTTAAAAATTAAAAATTCAAATTCAAATTTTAAATTTCATGTTTAAACTCTAAAGTTTTTTAAATTCAAATTAAAGCAATCAAACAAAGCAACCATTCAACCAAATAAAATTAAAAATTAATTAGGGCGTAACCATTTTTTAGATCCTTTTCTTCAAAATTTTCTGAACTCTGTATTACCGTAAAGAATATATTTGTATTTCCAATTAACTCATAAGACACTAGATTTCCAATTAACTCTTCAATCTTCATTTCATTCACATCATTGGCTTCTTCAATTGCTAAAGTTTCCTTATCCCATTCTGGAGTTAATGAACTTAATATTTTTCTGACTTGATCAGTTTCATAATAAGTTTTTCCATGTGTTGTTAATGAATCCATTACCTCTTGAAATCTGCAATACATATCTGAAATAGACTCATTCTCATTCATTTTGAGTAATTCAAACTGATTTTCTAACGTTGCTATTTTAGTTTGTTTAACTCTACTAGTTCCTTCATGAGTAACTTGTAAAGTTCTCCAAATTTCATAAGCAATTTTACATACTAACACTCTATTAGTGTTGGTTGCCATTATCACTATTTTCAAAAATCAAATTATGAACTTTTTGAAAGATCTTGCTCTGATACCAATTGATAGGGATTGCGGAAAGGATCGTTAAGGAAAAAACAAACACTGGAGGGGGGTGACTAGTGTTTTTGATAATTTAACGAAAATATAAAACTTAACTTATAAACTATAGGAATTAAACACTACAAAAACAATCATAGACACAGAATCAAACACAGATGCAAAATAAATAGAAATAAAAAATGCAAAAAGGAAAGAACACACCAGATTTTGTACTAGTTCGGATTGCTCCTACGTCCAGTCCCATGCAACGCTTGATTGCGCAGAGTTTTATTACTATATCAATATCTAGTTACAACCCTCCTGATTTCATAGATACAAGGGATACCACCGTTTCCACACAGACGTGATCAAGTTTTTCCCGTCCTTGATTTCATGGCTACAAGGGATACCACCGATTACCTGTCCTTGATTTTACGGCTATAAGGGATACCACCGATTACTTTGCTCAACCCAAACAATTACAAATAACCCTATACCTCTTTAATAGCACTTGATTCAGAGAGTAGAGAGTGTAGAGAGAAGAAGTTTGATCAAAACAGAATTGAAATCAGTAGGGTATAAGTGTAGAAATCATAAGAATAATGGTGTAATGGAAGAGAGTGAAGGTAGAGATGATTAAAAATTCGAATTCAAGCCCTTTTTATAGTGTATGAAAAAATTCCAGGCTTCAGAACCGTCACAATTAGTGAAAAGACACTTCCTTTAAAATTTAAATTTCTGATAGTTATATGTCGATATATAGTTTTCTTTATGCCTACATTTCCATAGCAGAAAATTGATTTTTGAATATTTTTAAAGTGTTTTGATATAAATATAATTCTGGAAATTCTTGAATTAAAATATAGTGTTGTTAGATCAAAATTTGGCTCTAACACCCAAATTGTTCTGATTCGTAGGGAATTATAACTGAAAAATGAGGAAAAAGCAGAAAACAAACATGGTTTATAGTGATTCGGCGTTAACGAGCCTACGTCCACTTTATATGCTATTGATTATACTTTGGATGCTAGTACAACCAATGATTTCTCTCAAACTCACTCTTACAACTACGATTTCTTTCAGTAATCTCAAGGTAAAACTGGTAAGAAATAGTGGTATGACAGTAATGGTAGAATCAATAATTAAGACTGCCAAAAGATCCTAAAAAATGCCAAGTTCTGGGCTATTTATAGCTGATTTCTTCAGGCGAGTCACGGTTATACATGGCCCACATCCCGAGGATCGCAGACTGGTTCGTAGCTTAATGAGGAATTGGTCAATATGACAGCTGTGGACAGGTGTCGCGAGATCCTGCCTTCTCGGATCGTGAATGACTCGGTCTTGACCTTCAACTTGGTATCTGGAATCGGATCGCCTCGTGGTGAAGAGGAGATGATGGGTCGTGGCTACAGGTACAGATCGGATCGAGGCTATGAGGGGCGATCGGGTCGCATACTGGCGCAGCGATCCGGGGGAGTGTCGCGATTCGGGGATGACGATATGACCACAATCGAATGCTCGAGGGGTCGGACACTTAAAGACTCATATTTCCTTTGCTTTTTTGGACTTTGGTGGCTAGGTCAAAAAGCTAGCCAACATTTTGCCCCCTCGAAGTATGTTTTATCGAGGATGGAACATGCTTCGAAATTTTTGAACTGTCTTTTCCTTAAGTGGTGCGAATCAAAGGTCGTACCCGTTCATTCGTATCGTCGTGTCATTTTAAAGAGTTGCATTCCCTGATTAGTATATATATATATATCCAGATATACCATCGATTATTTCTTCATTCGTCAGATAACCTTCTTTTCTGCGATCTTTTGGAGATTTCATCGCAAGATTGTCAGGTGATTGTCAGGTAAAACTTTTTTAATCCTTTAAACTTCGTTCATATTCTTCTATTAATGATCGTTATTGGGTTAAGATCGTCATTATGTGGTGCGGATCGTGGAAAGGAGGCTCGTCGTGATCCATCATTCAGATGGGTCTTCAGTGAAGTAGGCCGCGCCCCCTTTCTCCGATGGGCCTGGACTCGTGGCTCACCAGGCCCCCATGGTTCGATCGAGACAAAAAAGGGAAGATTAACGGTCACGAACCCATCTATATAAACCCGACCTCTATTCCTTTTTCTCTTCTTCTTCTCTCTTCATGAAGGCACGCCTAGTCTTCATCCAAATCCTGAGTGTGCTCGTAGCAGCAGTCGAGGGGGAGACAACCATTGGTCCCGGGATTCTCACAAGCTTCATTCTTCACGGTCCAGATCTCCGTCTAAACAAACCTCTGGAAAGCCTCATAGTCATCCAGTGCCACCTACAGGGGGAAAACGACTTCCCAAAGACTTAACCCCTCCGAAGAGCACGCCGTCTCACAGCAGATCATCCAAAAAAACACCACGAGCCTAAGGATAAAAACAAAGATCCAAACAAGGATTCTGAGAAGGAGAAAACTGACATCGTCCCCTCCAATCAACAAAGTTTAAGTGCCCCCGGGGCGCGAGACTATGTCCATGGTCCTAAGGCTCAAGCTAAGCTGGGGAAATTACGAGAATAATTCCCCAATATCTTCTTCGAGAGGATGATGTTCGTTCCAGCTCTGGAACCAGTTCCTGGGAATTGGGATACTGAAGTCATCGGACATGTTCGCCATGTAGCCAAGCAATATGAGGCGATGAAGAAACACGCTGCCAACCTTTCAGACGTTATCCGAATGCTAGAGATGGAAGTGCACAGGTCCAAAGTGAGGATAGATAACAATGACAGGGCCAGGGTGAAAATGGAAAAGGACCTGGAAGATGCACAATCTTTGCTTGCCTTGGATCAACGAGATGCTAAAAATTATAGGACAGAGCTGGAGGAGGCCAAGCAACGTTTTCATAATGAGCTCGATTCTAACAGCAAAGAGCGTGTGTCATTGAAGAAGGAGGTGGAAGATCTCAAGATGGCCAACACCGAACTGAAAACATCACAGGATCATTTCGAAGCTGAAAAAGCTGCTTGGGAGAAAGAAAAGGCAAGCTTGAAAGACAGTTTAGCTCTGGCCGAAAAAGAGAGGGCGATTCTGAATGATCAACTCGCGCAAGCAGAGAAGCGCGCGGTTCTTGCTGAAAATAATGTGGAAAGTGCCATTGAATGGCTACTGCTTTTAATGAAAAGCTCCTCGAGAGAGAGAAAGATATTGAAGGATTTGAAGAAATGTTGTTTGACTTCCTTAGCCAGGTCATCAAGACCCGTAACATCTCCTGGATCCCAGACTACCATGTTACTTTAGCCAACATATGGGATGCTATCGTCCAGGGCGAGAAACGGCGATTAGGAGTCGATGAGATTGATGAGAATGAGTTGATGCGGACCATTCTTAAGGATAACGAACCCAAGGATTTGGAGGAGGGGAGACGCCTAATCCGAGAAGAGGTGGAAAGGGAGAAGACTGAGGCTAAAGGTAAGAGAAAACTTGATGAGGGTTCAAGCTCAGCGGCGGAACTCAAGGCCCCCGAAGTCGAGGAATATAATCCTGATGATCCGTTAATTCCCTTACGCCCAACTCCTCCGGCTGTCGGAGTTTCTGCTGCATGCTTAGATGAAATATCAGCTGAAGGTATATCCATATTTTCCCCGCAATTTGCCAAAGTAGTTATGACTTTTCGCCGTTCTGCGGAGCAACCCATTGAGTTACTAACATGTGCCTTTCGTAATACAGGTGATACATTGACCGAGAAAAGGGGAGAAAAGAAAGCAGATACAGAGACAGTTGATATCCTCCTAGGCACTGATGCTGAAATTTCTGAGACTTCAGAGCGAACTGAGGGTGATGAAAAAGTAACAATGGTATCTGTGGTACCCAGCACTGATGTTCCTGCAGATGCCGAGGTCATTGCTGCTTTGAAGGACACGGAAGGTGGTCACGAGGACGAAGAAGATGATGTTGTTATTACAGACGAAATCAAGGGTGGTGGTGAAACCTTGGCTGATCAACAGGCTGAAGAGGAGAGGTAGTTGCTCCTTATGAAAGGGGAACAGGATCCAGTATATGTGCCCCCTATTTCCGAGATCGATCCCAAAACTGGGTTGGTCATAAGATTTTCCTCCCGATCAATAACTTCACAACTAGCCTCTCAATCCTCTAGTTCTTCGCCAGAGCCTCTTGTTGACAAGAGGAAGAGGAAAAAAGGTGATCGTTCGGATGTTGATATGGAGGAGTCGGGGAAGCAGAAGAAGAGCAAGAAGCCAACATAGCCCCCCCAGCATGAGTAGGATGGAGATATTAGTTCATATTTTGTCCTTAGGATTTTTAGGCTTTCCACTGGCCATGAAATGTAATTGTGAGAATGGCCCTCACTTTTGTTTAGGTTCCTTTTTATCTTGTAAGCTTGCAGTTTATGAATGAAAGTTTATTTCTTTTGCATCATCGTGTACCTGCATTCAATAAACTCTTCACACTTAGTCACAAGTCATTTGACTATAATCAAGTTGAAATTATATTACAAATCCTTCAAGTGACAGAAAAAAATTTAAAAATTCCTATGCACGTTGCCCCCTATCTCTGAATACGGGGGACTTGGAATTTTTAGTAGGATTATAGTCCTTGAGGCGCCAAATCTCCGGTACCACTATACTTTCCCGATCCATCAGCGGGTTAAAGTTCGAACTCGTACCACGATCCGCTCACCGATCCTTCAGCGGGGCATAAATTCTGGGGGTGCTGAGTCCCCAGCATCCTTCTCAGCGCTTAATCATAGACGTCTTTATACTCTCCTGGCGGTCGCCAAGGTTAGAGTTCGAGCTCAGCTGTTCAGTCGCCCCCCGATCCTTCAGCGGGGTAAGAGCTCTTTCTCAGCGCTTAATCATAGACGCATTTATATTCTCCCGGCAGTCGCCAAGGTTAGAGTTCGAGCTCAGCTGTTCAGTCGCCCCCCGATCCTTCAACGGGGTAAGAGCTCTTTCTCAGCGCTTAATCATAGACGCCTTTATACTCTCCTGGCAGTCACCAAGGTTAGAGTTCTGTCAAGGCGGTTCTTATCATGGTGCGTCGCCTTGCCATGTGGACGTTATTTTCGCGTCCTTTACATTCTCTCTCGGCTCTGGAGAGTTAGAGTGCAATCAATAGTGTGATTCACTTTATTGCACCTTCAGCGTTCTGGCTGCGGATTACTCTCCATTCTGATGGAAGGCACTTAGAATTACACGTTTCTGTGATTGCTATATGGTTTTACAGCAAACTTTATAAAGATAGAAGAGCAGATAAATAATAGTGCCAATAAGGTAAACGACACACAATATTTTTATAGTGGTTCGGTCGAATCGTGACCTACGTCCACTTTATAATCCTTTGCTCAAAACATTGGACTATTCTAGGCAAGTCATGCCTTTTACATGGTCCTATGAAACAAAAGGATAATTCTGACAACTTTACGTCAGATAGGGCCACAAATGTTGGGCATTCCACACTCTGGGGATTTCTTCTCCATCTACGGTTGCTAGCTTGAAGGTTCCATTATCAAGCCTTCGTAGAACGGAGTATGGTCCTTCCCACTTCGCACCCATATGAGTTGGGGGTGGAAAGACATGCTTCAGAACCAAGTCTCCGGGTTCAAAGGTTCGGGCTCGAACTCTTTTGTTGTAGTATCTAGCGACCTGTTGCTTGTGTCTCAAGGCACGCAGGTCTGCTTCATCCCTCTTCTCCTCTATTGTATCTAGGGATTCAAGGAGCAACTCGTTATTAGTCATCGGATCGTAGTAAGTGACTCGGTGAGATGGTACTTTTAGCTCAACCGGGATGACTGCCTCTGCTCCAAAAGCAAGAGAGAAGGTAGTATGGCCTGTCGCCGATTTATACGTTGTCCTGTAGGCCCATAATGCCAAGGGTAATTCATCGACCCACACGGCTTTGGCCCGCTTCAATCTTCTTTTGATAATGGACTTAATAACTTTATTTGCTGCTTCGACCTATCCGTTCGACTGCGGATGTGCCACAGAGGTGTACCGTTTCTCGATGTGGTACTTCTGGCAGAAGTCCCTGAACTCGTTGTTATCAAACTGGGTTCCATTGTCAGTTATGACGATCTTCGGGATCCCAAACCGGCAAATAATGTTCCTAACAACAAAATTAATCACTCGCTTGGTTGTGATTGTAGTTAATGGCTCAGCCTCGACCCATTTGGTGAAGTAGTCTATAACTACAATAACGAAGTTTGCTCCACCCTTCGCTATAGGGAGGCTTCCAATGATATCAATTCCCCACATAGTGAAAGGCCATGGACTCGCCATTGTCTTTAACTGGCCAGGAGGTGCCCTGGGAATTTTTGAAAATCTTTGGCATGCATCACAACGTCGTGCGTATTTTGCCGCATCTTTGTTTATGGTAGGCCAGAAGTAACCATACCGCAACACCTTTTTTGCTAATGTTTGTCCTCCAGTATGGTCACCACATTCACCCTCATGTACTTCCTGCAGTACACGCTTGATGTCGTCATGGGCTATACACCAGAGAAGAGGCATCGAAAATCCCTGTCTGTACAGGACTCCACCTTGCAGAACGTATCGGGAAGCTTTACGGATTATTTTACACCTCTAGCTCTTCTTGGTCGGAAGCGTTCCATTCATCAAGAAATTCTTTAGAGGGGTCATCCATGACTCCCTTTATGGCTCAGTCTCTAGTATTGGATCAATTTCCATCTGACCTATGCTAGGGAACTTAAGTACTTCAACTGGGGCTAGCCCGGCTTCTTCAGGATCATCGGAACTAGCCATCTTCGCTAACTTATCCGCCTGTTGGTTCTCTGACCGCGAAATATGAGATATACTGTAGTGATCAAAGCCAGTCAGCAACTCCTTCACTTTCTCCAAATACGAAATCAATTTTGGGCTCTTAGCTCGGAATTTTCCAGTGACCTGATTTACAACCAGCTTGGAATCACAAAATATGTCCAGCTTCGCGATCTCTAATTCCTTTGCAATCCTCAGCCCGGCTATCAGGGCTTCATATTCGGAGTCGTTGTTAGTGGCGTGAAATTCCAACCGGATAACATAGGATATCAGTCGTTTCTCAGGAGTTTCAAGCACCACTCCGGCACCGGATCGTTTATCATTCCTAACACCATCAGTATACAATTTCCATGCACTAGGATCGAGAAGTAGTTTTGGTGGGTCAGTCTCTTCGTTTACTATGTCATCCTCCGGGACAGTAAATTTTGCTATGAAATCTGCCAGCACTTGCCCCCGTATCGATCGTCGAGGCTGAAAATTCAGATCAAATTGACTCAATTCAATATTCCATTTGAGCAGTCTCCCAGAAGCTTCGGGTATCTGTAGAGCTTGCTTGAGCGGATGATCAGTGTACATGGTGATAGGATGAGCTTGGAAGTAATGTCGAAGCTTCCTAGATGCAATCAATAAACTGTACGCTAGCTTTTCTATCCTCGGATAATTGCTCTCAGCTGCCGCCAATTTTTTACTCACATAGTACACTGGCCTTTGAACCTTGTCTTCTTCTCTCACTAATGCTGAGCTGATCGTGTGAGACGACACTGCTAAGTACACGAATAAATCCTCGTGGTCCACTGGTTTAGACAGTATCGGAGTCCTCTCCAGATGATTCAACAGGTTCTGAAATGCTTCTATGCAATCAGGAGTCCATTTAAAATTGCGTTTTCCTCGCTTTATCAATTCAAAGAATGGAATGCATTTGTATGTCGCTCTAGAGATGAATCTGCTTAATGCTGCTACTTTCCCTGCAAGGCTTTGCACATCTTTGATTTGTCTAGGCTCCTGAATGCCTCTGATTGCTGCGATCTGGTCTGGATTAATCTCAATCCCACGCGAGCTGACAATGAATCCCAAGAATTTCCCGGAGGCAACTCCAAATGAGCATTTCGTTGGGTTGAGTTTCATCCCATACTTTCGAAGGATACCAAACATCTCTGTCAAGTATGTAGTGTGATTGGATGATTGTCTGGACTTAACCAACATGTCGTCAACGTATACCTCCATCGTTTTCCCAATCTGGTAATAGAACATTCTGTTCACTAACCGTTGATATGTAGCGCATGCGTTCTTCAAACCAAAAGGCATTACCACGTAGCAATATAATCCCAGATCCGTAATGAAGCTAGTGTGTTCTTGATCTGGAACATGTATAGTGATCTGGTTATATCCTAAATAAGCATCCATGAAAGAGAGAAGCTCATGACCCGCCGTTGAATCTACCAACTGATCGATTCTGGGTAACAGAAAGCTATCTTTTGCGCAGGCTTTATTCAAATCCGAAAAATCAATACACGTACGCCACTTCCCATTGGCCTTCTTTACCAAAACTGGATTTGAAATCCAATCTGGGTAGGTTGAGTCTCTGATGAATCCGTTACTTCTTAACTTTTCAACTTCTTCTTTCAAGGCTGCGGACCTCTTTGGGCCCAGCATTCGCCTTTTTTGATTTACAGGGGGATGCTTTGTGTTAATGCTCAATGAGTGGCTCATGATTGATGGAGATATCCCAAACATGTCCGCGTGGGTTCAAGCAAATACATCCAAGTTATCTTTCAGAAAATCCGTCAGTTCTTTAGCTCTAACTGGATCCAACTGGGATCCAATCTTTAGGACCTTCTCTGGGTCACTATCATCGATCGGTACATCCACAGTCATTTCGTTGGGGTCCGCCATTCTGCCCCCAGTCTCTTCATCCTCTCTGGGATCTATATCCTCGGGCAGTTCTCTGGGCGACTCACCCATAGTCATTCTCTTTAATTGCTATGACGTCTCCTCCCTTGTGGGGGGAGAAGCGTCTTTAGTTTCTATATCTCTTCCTTTACGGAGTAGCTTTAGCTCTGCAATGTAACATGCTCGTGCGGCAACCTGATCTCCTCTGACTATGCCAACACCAGCTTCCGTAGGAAACTTCAATAACAAGCACCAGGGGGCTATACAAGCTCTAAACTTTGCTAGGGTCGGTCTGAAACACCCCACCTCCGTTAGGGTCACTCTCAAAGGGAATGCCCTAATTTTGGTGGAGGTTTATAAGTATAAGTCACAGATATACAAGACAGATATAAAAACACATATTTGTAAACAGTAGAAAAGTGGTAACTTTTATTTCATAAAAGCAAATACGTGTTACAACAACATCACCATGATTGTCTTACATCCTTTCCAAAATCATAACATAACACTTTCATAATCTGTCTTGATTACATTATTTAAAGAAGCTTAAAGAAAACATAAATAAACTGCAAATGCCCCATAGTTGCTGTCCAAAGCCATAGTTCAAAACGAAAAAGTCCAAGCAATACATTTCTCCTCTTCAAGCTGGATATTAAGGCTGGTCAAGCTGCAGTGTTCCCTCCCTGTGGACCTGGGGGGGGGGGGGGGAACGGAAGAAAAGAAGACGAAAGAAAAGTAGAGTCAGACATAAAGCCTGAGTAAGTCTAGGACTATTATGTCTATGAATAAAGAACTGGGTATGATAAGTATAAACAAGAAGTGGGAAAGCACTATAAACTTAGTTAAGTTGTCTAGGGTCGAATATACTATCGTACCCCATGTTAATCTCTGAACCCATATAAACTAGTTCCCAACAGGCACCCCATAATCAGGGTGAAGTGATCCATTCTATGATGATCGGCTCCTACTCGCATAGTTACATGTGTCTTACGGCCCCCGATGTTGTAGTTACCTATGCTGGTCCCACCATGGGGTGTATCAAGTCCCATGGCAGCGGCCCGACACAACCTTAGAATGCACAGGTATGCTACTGGTGCCCAGTGCTTTATTTTTCTGCGCCGGAGTGTGTGCACGCCCGCACCCCGTTAGAACCTACACTGCTACACCACCGCCGTCGATTTGACCTCTTACAATCAGCCCAGTAATCGTGCCCCACCCTGCCTAGTTTCAGGGTATCATGATACACCTTATAGGGTTACTGCTGAAAAGGGTCCCCCGCTACTAGGTTTTCTATTTCTAGCCAACATGCTATGTTGGTTAAGTGTTTTATAACCTAACCCCCCAATCAGTCTGTTTAGTTTAGCATGTTCCATTTTGATTAAGTCTTTAGTTCACTTAATCCTAACAATCCTGACTCAGCCTTAATTGTCTTACTAAAGCCTTGACCTCTCACATTAGACAGGTATTGTTGTGGCTGCCTGTTGCCGGTTGGTTCCGGGCAGTCTTACGCCACAACTCAGTCTAACCTCGGGTCCTTATTGGGCTCCATGTTTAACCACCCACATTGGATAGGTATTGTTGTGACTACTGGACAGCCGGGCGGTTCCGGGCAGGTTTACATCACAACTCAATCCAACCTCGGGTTAAACACATCGTATGTTCTACATTTACATATTTTGTCTTTCTTCTTTATTTTCTTATATGTAAATATTTGCGGCCCATTATTAAAAATCAATGGTGTGAAGGTTACACCAATCATGGGCCCAACCCATACTTGAATTTGGGCCCCCTTTACTTTATATTTTCATTTATTAATTAATTTGGCCCAACGCTATTTACCCCCGTTTAATTCGCTCGTTTATTATATATATGTTGGGCTTAGCCTTTTTAAGCCCAACTTAGCCACGTGAAAAAGGGGAGGCTTAAAGCATGATTACATACACAAGAAGGGGAATGTGAACGCATGAACTTGCAACATAACGTTGGAACTACAAAATAGAAACTGGTGTACTTGCATAGTAGTAATGTATATTTTGGTCATAAAGCATAAGTGACATGAATCAAAGCATGTAAACTTGTAGTTGAGATAAGAATCTAAATTGGATATCATTATTGACACATAGTCTTAACTACAACATAAACCTATGTTTTTATTTAGGCATAATGTCAAACATAAGCAAATCATGTTCATAAGATTCCTACATGTTTACAAAGGGGTTTACTTTTGTTACTAATACAAAAGCATAGTTCAACTTGAATTATTCCAACTTAATCATGATTTTAAATCTATTCACCTAACCATGGCGCACATATACTTATGGCATAAATATTTCTAAACATGAAATCATGATTTTTACTTTAGTCATGCAAACTTGCAAATGGGATTTTGAATCTAACCTAGCTATGTACCACATATGTCATCATATAATTCTTGTTAACAATATAGACCTAACATGGTTTTCAATTATGCAAAATATCAATCATAGCCTAGTCATATTCATAAGTTCGCAAAGAGGTTTTCTAGTACAAAAGTATGGCTTAATACATAGACCATGATGCCAAATTTTCAACATAATTTCATATGAATTATAATAACCCAAATTTGTTCCAATTACTCACAAAAATGATTTTTGTACAAAAATACACATTATGATGACATAGTAGCAAAACCCCAAACTTGCATGAATTTCAATTAAACAACTACATACATGTAGCTTCAACATGAATTACATAATTTGCGAATATTCCAAACGTATACTTGCATAAAACTACCGCAAACATGTAGTTTTTATAATGAATAACATGCTTTGCGAATATCCAAACGTATACAGTATTCCAAATCGATAAGAATCATAGTAACGCACAAATATGAATTACTTTATCACCACAAATCAAGTATACAAACCAACACAATTATTTGTTCATACCAAAATAATACTCTACTTACAATTGTGCGGCGAATTCTCCAATTTAGGGATTTGGAGATGCGATTCCTTGTTGATTTGATTTGTTTAAGTTGCTTTATGCTTTAGAATTTTCCTCCTAGTCTTCTCCCAAATTGGTGGCTACTCCTAGTCGTTCCTCAGCAGCATGATGGCTTTGTTCTTATTTTTGAATGAATAGGTTAGGTTGAGTCTAGGGTCATTTTTATAGAGTTTATGAACTGATTAGGACCATCGATGTTGCTTGGATTGATCGTAGCCATTCATTCGAAAGAGAGACCAATTAGAGCCTGCCACCTAGCCCTAATGACAAAGCATGCTTCTGAAAATCGACCAACATAGACTAGGCCAGCCAGGGTGGACTGGGTTCGACCTGGGTCTGGACCAGGTCGACAGCCCTGTCGACAGCCCTGTCGACCTGGCTAGACCAGGCCGACAGCCCAGTCGACCTGGGTGCCTTAGGCGGGAATTTTCCCGCCCTGGCCAATTGGGCCCGATTTTTAATTTTAAACTTGTTTTTCTGAGCTGTTCGAATTTTAAACTTAATTCAGAAACTTCCAGAGGCTAAATCTTCTTCATACGGACTCCGTTTTTCGAAAACTCGGACTCTATTTCGCGTATTTTTTCGAGACGAACGCAATGGCGTATCCCGTTTGCCTTAGTTCTTTGATTTCAAATTAATTATACTTTAATTTGTTAATTTCACAGTTATAGAATACACGGGGTGTTACACGGTCGGCCCAAGAAGGCATTATAAGGCGATTCAATACCCAAAACCACGAAGGGAATAATTCTCACTCTCTGGCGTTCTCCTCCCCCAAGTATTACCGACAGTTCTACATATCCCATTGGAGCAGTTGAAGCTCCGTTAAATCCACAGATCCATCCTTCACACGGCTTTAAATCTTTCAATTCAAGGTTCATTTGATCGAACGTCTTTTTGAATAGAATGTTGACTGAACTCTCGTTATCCACTAAAACTTTATGGACAGTGGCCGGGATAATAGGAACTGTGATTACAAATGGATCTTCGGTCGGAGCGTGGACTCCAATACTCTCTCGGTTGCGGAAAATGACATCATCTGACATCATCTTTTGTTGTTTTACTAGGACATTGTCCTCAGGGTTGCTACACTCTCCTGCCTCAAGATGCTGCTTTGCTGCGTGTACGTATTGATCCATCGCTTTGAAACTATGACCGGCTAGGTGAAGCCCTACGATTATGGTATTGATAACAAGATCCTTTCCTTTTTGCTGGACAGTTGACCTGGCAGTAGGTTGATTCTAGTTTTGGTTCGGGGTCTGAATAGCTTGCCCCCTGTCTCTAGGAGTCACCCTGTACTCATCCAACTTCCCTTCCCGGAGCAGCCTCTCAACTACGTCTCTCAGATGACGGCATTCATTTGGAGAGTGGCCGTGAGTCTGATGGAAGAGACAAAACTTCCCCGTCTCACGTTCTTTCTCCGTCGAATCTCTTGGAGGAGGCCTTTTATGTTGGAGAACGTTTTAGGAGTCTACGAATATATTCGCTAAAGTATCATTTATTGGCGTATAATTTTCGAAAGACCTGGGACAGGTCCTTCTCTGGGAGTTGTTCCCCCGATTTCTCTTCCAATTATTGCCATTACTGTTGTTACCATTGTTTCCTGACTGGTAGCCGCCGCCCTGGTTTCGGTTTCCAACATTGACTTCAACCTTCCCCGAGCTGTCTCCGGTTTGCTTGATGGCCACATTACTTTTGGATTTCCTCCTTATTTACCATTTTCATCTTCCGGTTAGCATATACCGCCTCCTGACGTAAGCGTACGTTTGCTTTCTCATAGAACAATTCTCTAGTATGAGGTGGCTTGCCGGCCAGGTATCTCCCAAATTCAGTATCTTTATCTACCCCATCAATCATTGCTGCCACAACAGTTGGCTCATGGGGATCTTTGACTTCAGTGGCGGCTAGGTTGAAATGATCCAGATACACCCTCAAGCTCTCGCCTGGTCGTTGTTTGACAAGGAACAGATCAATCACACTCTTTGTCCTCTATGCATAAATGCGTAACTATTCCACGAACCTTTCACTCAACTCCCTGAAACTGGAAATTGATCTTGCTGGTAAGTGAGTAAACCATAATAATGCTACATCCTCCAAGAATATAGGGAATGCTTTGCAATTTACAGCGTCAGAGGCTGCGGCAGCGGTCATTGACCAAGAATATCTCATTAGATGTTAGATTGGATCAGATCTACCGGCGTAACGGTTCATCTAAGGCATGTTGAAGCGCCTCGGGAATGTTACGTCTAGAATGACATCAGTAAAAGGGGTGTGACTGCGGTCAATTCCCCAATCTTTATTCCTTTGTCCACGCTATCCGCCAGGATTTGATGAACCATAGCTGCAACATTTGCACTGGTCATCGGAGGCTCGGGATCAGCGCTTCTCGCTTGGTGGAATTCTCCGATCTCTCTTCTAGGAACAGCCACGAAGTCCGGAGCTCGGATTGGGCTTCATTGCCCCCTGTTACCATGAGTATTTATACGGCGAAGGGGCTGAGGTGGTCTATTCTCAACAGGATTGTCCACAACTCGAGCTCTAGGAGTTGTGGCACGATTATTCAAGTTGCGGTTTGAGGGTCCTACACCAAGTGTCTCTTCCTCTCGTGATGGCAAGGTTCCAAATCGGAGCTGCTCTATGTTTTCAGCCCTCTCATACGGTCGCCACGGAGGTCTTGGCGATTCCTCTGTCGAAGAATAGTACTTTGGGGTGAGTGGGCGAACTGGTAGTGTTCTTTGTCTTGCGTGATCATCGAGCCTTCTATCCATAGCAGTTAAGTTCTGTTGCAGCACAGAGCTTTGCTGCCTTTGAGCAGCTAATTCATCAAACAGCCTATCCCACATTTCAGAGAAGCAAGAGAGATCTCCTTCAGTGACCGGAGAAGAGGGGTCATATTGGTCATCAACATTTTCTCTTATGCGCAGGGAACTTGAGCCAGGTCGAACAGAGGTACCGGGACGGGAAGAGAGAGCCATAACCTCCTTTCCAGGTCGAGTTGTAGTCTGGTCATCACTTCGGATCGCAGTGGACCTGTGTCTGTGGCTCGTAGCGCCACCCTGGGGTCAGATCGTGGTAATATTAGGGGGAGGGTTCGCGGCGTTGTCGTGGGATCGAGTGACGACCCCTTCAGTTCGGATCGTGGCGCCCCCTTCAGACTGGTTTGTGACGCCACGTTCGGATTGGTCCGCCCCTATGTCACCGCGATCCACGAGGCCATCCTCAACCTGCTTATGTACACTTTCTTCAACTGCTTCATTCGCGACTTCAATCGCCTGCGAAGCTCGTACTTCCTTAGACTTCTTTCCGGCCATGATATCAGATGCCGTTGGAATCTTCAAAAATTTGAACAGTGAAATTTCGGGACTGTTTCCTTCGGACTTGAATATCCAAACAACGGAGCAACAATCCAATATGCCGAGAAATCAATTCTCAGTGAAAGCACCAAAATGTTAGATCAAAATTTGGCTCTAACACCCAAATTGTTCTGATTCGTAGGGAATTATAAATGAAAAATGAGGAAAAAGCAGAAAACACACACGGTTTATAGTGGTTCGGCGTTAACGAGCCTACGTCCACTTTATATGCTATTGATTATACTTTGGATGCTAGTACAACCAATGATTTCTCTCAAACTCACTCTTGCAACTACGATTTCTTTCAGTAATCTCGAGGTAAAACTGGTAAGAAATAGTGGTATGACAGTAATGGTAGAATCAATCCTTAAGACTGCCAAAAGATCCCAAAAAATGCCAAGTTCTGGGCTATTTATAGCTGATTTCTTCAGGCAGATCGCGGTCATACATGGCCCACATCCCAAGGATCTCGGACTGGTTCATAGCTTAAGGAAGATTTGGTCAATATGACAGCTGTGGACAGGTGTCGCGAGATACTGCCTTCTCGGATCGTGAATGACTCGGTCTTGACCTTCAACATGGTATCTGGAATCAGATCGCCTCGTGGTGAAGAGGAGAGGACGGGTCGTGGCTATAGGTACAGATCGGATCGAGGCTACGAGGGGCGATCGGGTCGCATACTGGCGCAGCGATCCGGGGGAGTGTCACGATTTGGGGATGACGATATGACCATGATCGAATGCTCGAGGGGTCGGACCCTTAAAGACTCATATTTCCTTTGCTTTTGGACTTTGGTGGCTAGGTCAAAAATCTAGCCAACAAGTGTTATAAACCAATATTATAAACTTGGAAATCATATGAAAACACAAATATGAACTATATAAACATATTTATAAATTTAAAACTATATAAATATAAAATGTAAAAATATATATATATGAACTTATAAAACTTTGAGATTGAAAACAAAAATTAAAATAAGAAAGAAAAATTGGAAGGATAAAAAATAAAATAGAGAGGACTGAAGATAGAATTTGAAATGAACCTGGTGTGCTATTTAGAGTCTTACATAATCTGGACTCTATAACTGTGACGGCCTGCCCCGCACCAGCAGACATTTGCCTGAAATGCGTTGTGCTGACGTCCAACTAGTACGAGAAGGTTGTCAGAAGAAAGTAATTTGAACTAACAATGAACCTATAGAATGTCTCACAGCTCATGGAATAAAATATAATAATAACATACTTGACATAAGCAGGCGAGACAGTGCACAAGCTGAAAACTAAACCATAACCATCATAGCAGCGGAAATTCAAAATACAGCTTATTATAACTCCAACATACTGTCTTTAAAGCAAACAAAAAGGTGCACTACTAATGCCCAAAGTAGTGACCAGCAGCAACACATGGAGAATATCTATATATATCATACGTGCAAGCCTCCTGCTCATCTCCGGTACAGCAACTCGTGCATACCACCTAACCTATCTCTAGTCTGCCCGTTTAATAGCACCCAGAGTAATAAGAAGAGACATATAACTCTAGGTCAGACAAAAGTCTGGTATGAGCGATGGGCAGCAAAATAGAACAATAACAGGTATACATAACGTTACCTAAACCTGGACCTGCAACCAAAGAGTTAGCACAACAAGATGTACGATACTCTATGGTAACACTAGCATAAGGTGTAAAGATAACGGGGAAGGGGTGTGCATGTCATAATGATGGCAAACAATCAAGCAAAGCAACCATCCTCACATCTCTCACTTAGTGCGTAATGCATACGATATCCACTGCTTTGACCCCCCCCCCCCCCTAAAAAAATCCTTTGCTATGATCGCTCCGCCCCATGGAGTCATGGTGGCTCCACTGCACTGATCCATAGCCACAAATCCGTTGCTATGTTCACTCTGCCCCATGAAGTCATGACGACTCCACTGCACTGGCTCATAGCCATGCTACGATCACTCTGCCCCATGGAGTAATAACTACCCCACTGCACTGATCCATAGGAGAAGATACATCTTGGTGGTGAATCAAAGTTATGGACATCGATAACCCCTTAGCACACGTCCCGCAGCAAAGCCGAACTCATGAAGTTAACTAGTTGATCCCTATTTGGATCTTGAATAATAACCTCCCATTTGGACTTCCTTTTCATCTCGGGTTTTGGTCGGATTGGAGTTGGTCTTCAGAAGAGTCGTCGCGTAGTAGTAGTGAAAGTCTAAATCCGGTTCGGTTCAGTATATGGTGTTCAAGTCCCTTCCTATAGTCCGGTTTGGTCCTCCAAGTCACCTCGGTTCGGCTCGATCACATCAAACCTCCAGATTCTGGTTCGGTTCGGTTCGGTTACACCGATCCGACCCATTAGTTGCTCTAGCTCCCAATGCCGATCCGGTCCCATATCCTAGTCCTAGCCCGGCCCAATGCTTCATTTCGATCCACTTCTCTTTGCTCCAGTTTTGATCTGATTTCGTCTTCATGCTAAGCTCCAATCCGATCTCCGACCCAACTCCAACTTTATGCAAGTGACCTTCCTTCTTGCCAAGTATCTTATGCCAAGTTCTGATCTGAATCGAACTCCCTTGCCCGGTTCTCCTATCCGATCCGAGCCCTATATCTGATCTAATCTGAAACCCTGCACATTTCCTACAACATTTCCAACGACTGTTTTATGCCATACGACGGCGTTTTCGACCACTCTAACTATTCTATGAAATCACAAATCATACCAAACAGTAATACAAACATGTATAATCATCCACAAATAGCAAAACAATAATTTAATATGTTTATGCGGATCAAGCATACCCAAAAAGCCATGTTTTTCCCTTAATCCCCCTTAATCATGTTTAAGCATACAATTAGCAAAACTTATCCAAATTAGCCCAAATTTTTATCAGATCCATAAAATAATATTTTAGAATTTTACAAATTTTCCTAGATTTTTCTGAGCCATAATTTCGCTAATTATCACTAATCACCACTTATTAGTCGTAATTAGTGAAAAACAATGCAAATCACTCACCTTAACCACAAATAAAACTTAGATCCGAAATTATATCTGATTTGGGTCGTTTTCCTATGCAATATAGCAGCTTCAACTCTGATTTGGTGTTGATTTGCCTCAACTTGATGTAGTTTAGCCTAATCCTAAATTAAACGGTGATTAAAGATGATTCTAGAAGGTGGAGGCCATTGCTAGGGTTGAGAAAATGCTAGTGGCGGCTTAAAATGACAAAGAAAAGGCTTCTCTAACCCTAATCAACCCTCATATAGCTTTAATCCCGAAATCCCCCAATGGGCCTGGCTGCTAATCACCAGGTTAAGCCCATTTAAGCTGTTTTTCACCTTCTAAACCTTAATTCAGCCATATCTCCCAAACGGTAAGTCCGTTTGACAAGTATGACTACTCTACGGAAAGGTAAACTATCATCCAAATCTAATGGAAGTGGTTTCAGGTCAAAACTCCTTACCAATCAAAAGTTATAGGCAAACAAGATTCGTTAGGGGCAAAAAGCGTCATTTAAAAATTGGCAAAAATCGTGAACATGGAAAACGACCCCAATAGTCACTTCCCAAAGTTACATGACCATACGACCTCATATGAAAAAGAAATAAATATTCTACGATCCTTCGATACGTAGAATGCGGGTCGTTACAATAATTATATTAGTCTTGAACTCTTAAAATCTTGAATACTCATGAGTTTTGAAATTTCTCTGAACTCTGATTCTCTAATATCTTTAACTGTACAGTCTTAGTAATATTTCCTGTATACAAATCTTGCATATGTGTGTGTGTGTGTGTGTATATATATATATATTATATACAAAAGTGTTAGTATATATTTTATAATCAATTAATATTGAGATAAGATTGTTGCCATCAAAACTCATTCTCTAACATATTTATCTTTGGAAAAATATATTAATTCAAAATAATTCTTAGGAATCCTGTAACCTTAGGCTCTGATAGCAAATGAAACACCCTGCACCCCGTTGTACCCCTAAAATAGGAGCACTAAAGAATACATAGCGTTTTTAATTATAATTGAATAACATCACAAAGACTAATATTTACAAGAGGTAAAAGAAAATAGAAGAAACCATTATAAAATATAAATTTTTATTCTAGAACAGTACTTTGTATAAGGACATTGCTTAGAACAAATTAATGTCTTACATAAACTCTGCCCAAATCAGAGTATATAGTAGAATATTTTCCTTCATAAGTAGAAATCCAAACAATGGAAAACATGATATAAAATATAACCAAGTACATCAATTAGAAATAAACCAAGATCTCTACAATAGAATTCTCTAGGCTACAAGTATAAGTTCGCGTTTGTCCTATGCACCTATTACGGAAGATAAAGGGAGAAAGAGGAATGGGTCAGACATAGAGCTTGGTGAATAAAGTAACAATTAGTATTGTTAGTAACTAAAAGGTTAGAATTGATAAAAGTTCTTTGTATATGTACCAATAAGATAATTTTTAATAATATATTTTATTATCTTGTTCCTTTTTTAATTGTTTGCACCTTTTTACTATTCTGATTTCTTTTGGTTTGAATTAGCCCCTCTATTCGCTCCTTTCCCTTTTGTTTCCATCCTTTTGGAATTTAACATGCCACTAATTGTCCTTGCCTACTAGCAAAAACACATGTAAAGTAGTGTTGTCATAGTAGTCTCCGATTGAAATCTACACACTGATAAAATACTAGATGCCATACAAATCAAACTATATTAGTATCTTATATGGCCGTTGCACGGTCACATTCAAAAAACAAACTAAGGTTTTACTCCCTAATCCAATTTTATTTTTTTTGACCTATTACAGAAACATTCCACGTAATTGTGCCCTGTCTTCTTGAGATCATCAAATCCTATTTGAAATGGAAGGTAGTCGGAATGGATCCTTGCTTAATTATTTGTATTCTCATTTATTCTCAGCTCAAACTCAGAATTTAGCCTAACTCATTGATCCAATTCTTGATTGAGTAATAGTATAAAAAGTTTTGTTCCTTCTCTTGTTCTTCTTATTTTTCTGCTTTTTTACTATCATAATAATCTAATTACTTTTTCTGTGTCTTATGAATTATAATACTAGTTGCAATCCATTGTAGGTTTTTGTGAATCTGCGTAATTTAGCCTAATTCCATTTTATTGTAAATCTGCAATTTTTGCAAGTAATGCTGTAAATTCAATTACTTATTATTTTAACCATATTCATTAGTTCTTTGTAATTATTTTAATCCAAGCAGAAAATGAGCATTGAAAACTATGTCTGTTAACTAGCATTTACAATTCTCTAAAAATATGTAAAAGATTGTAGATAAACAGAAATAACTGATAGAAAGAACAATTAAGGAAAATACTGAAAAGAAAGAGATTTATAGAAGAAAACAGAAAAAGAAGAACTTATAGAACTTAAATAAAAAAAAGAAACTATGAGAAAAATAATAAACTGCTTATGTGAAAAGACTACTAAAAACTATTGGAAAAACTATAAGTAAAACTATAAATAAAACTATTAGAAATCCTACGCCTATAAGCTACTTATAATCAAGATAATTACTGTCCTCATCTGTAGTCCTAAGCGCTTTTTATGTGGTTGCTACAAATCCTGCCTTTAATAGGATTATATAAATATCTTATTTTATAAACGCTTTCCCTAGAAAAATTTTGGTCAGATCCAACTAGAAAAGAGAGAACCCAACGGGGAAAAGGTTGAGTTGTGAAGAATTAGCTAGGTGTAGGTGTTTGTTTATAGTGTAACCAAGGGATCTCAGACCATTGGATATTTAAAATAAATCTGGGCTAGCCACATCACTCACCCAACTAGAATGAGCCATGCCAGCTCAAAGTAAAAAACAGCCAACCAAAATGAGTCAGCTCAGCCAGAAATAATAACTCTTATTATTGTTATTCACCTAGACGTAATATGTACCCAAACTACTTTATGGGTTAACCCAAACCCTGGCTGGGTCGACTCATGTGTCAACCCCCACACTTTTTATATTTCTAATTTATTTGCTTAATTTTCTCTCTCTAATCCTCTCCAAACGAACTTGCATTCTGACAAGTTATTAAAAAGACAATGAGAGTAGGATCGAGTAATATCACTACAAGAAAACACTGATTTAGCGTCAAATATTTAGAAGCGGAAATTTCCGTCGCTAATTTCCGACGGATTTCCATGTGATCTGCAAGGGATAGTGTTTTGTTTTTTCAATCTTTTTTCCTTTTATTTATTACCGTCGTTTTCTTTCATCCCTCACTAAGCCGTTCCAAATTGCGTCAAATTACCGACGGACAAATTCTGCCGCTATTTTCCACTGCAAATCCAGGCAGAATACCGACGAATATTTATCGAAGCTATTTTGTAGTAGAATTCCAACAGATTTGCAAGAGATGTTTAATATTTATTATTCAATTATAATTGGTAATTATATTTAATATTAATATGTAAAAAATGATAAATAATAATTACTAAATAATTAATAATATTGGTTATTTAATAATAATAATAATAATTAATATTAAATAATTAAGAAATAATAATTAATAAAAATAAATTATATTTTATAATATTATTAAATAGTCAAATTTATTAGTTAACATTAAGAGGTAATATTTAATATTTAATAATTATAGTTGATTATTATATTCAATATTTAAAAAGTAATAATTAGCAAATAATAAATTATATTGGTTATTTAATAATTACTATCAATTAATTTAAATTTATAATTTTATTTAATATTCAATATTTTGTTAAAAAATTTAAAATTTCTAAAATAAATTGGTTATAATTAGTACATTTCAATTCATTTAAAAATAAATTATATTGTTTGAGGTCATTTATTTGACCGTGCCAATTCATGTTTCAATTCATTTGAGAATTACGCGTTTGATTGAACACCAGAAGGAAATGATAAATGTTTGCCCTCCAGATTTTCCCTCCTCTTGAAATTTTGGCTCCAACGCCGAATCTTTTCCCTCCATACAGCCTAATTATTTACATTGAAACTTTTTCCGCTTTACTAGCCTAACCTAACCAGGTTAAAAAGCGAAGCTCGTAGACACAGCTCCTCTAAATCCCTAAATCCCTAAATCCGCTTTCCTCCTCCCAGTGCTCATCCTTTGCCTCAGCTAGTCTCTGCATTCTCGAAATCAGGATGAGTTCGCTTTGTCGTATTTCTCACAAATCTCCAAATCTCCTTTTCGTTATTTTTGGGTTGTTTTTCGCGACTCCTCCTTGTGCTCTTCTTCATCGCGCCTCATGGTTGCCCTTCTATCTGCTACTTTTAGGCAAGCTTTTCCATCCTCAAAGAAAGATAGATCTCCTCCATCTTCCGATATCCACCTTATCAGACTTCTATTTGAGGTAGATCTTATCTCAGGTATGAGAGTTTTCTCGACGTTGCTTTGTGGTTTTGTTGTGTCTATCTATTTTGGTTGTAGAAGGTGTTATTTTGTGGTTTTGACACTTTCGAGCGTCGGCGGATTGTTTAGTGCTGGTGTGTTCATGTTTTTGTAATGGCGTGGGTTTGCATAAGTGCAATTATGCCATGATTTTCATGCTTTTCTTATTTCCCTGTCTGCCTACTACCATCACTAAGCATAATCTGATAGGGGTTGGTAATCGTTATCAAGTCTTCTACTGAATGTAGTTTAATATAATGTCGACAAAAGGATGGTAAGTTGCGGGATTAGTAGTGAGAAACAAAGAGTGTTGATATGATCAAATATAAAAAAAGGAAAGCTTGCTATAAAAGCAATAAAGTTAGTTATCCCCAAATTCACTTCTTGCAAATTGAATAATTCCAGTAGAATATTACCACAACTTGTAGGTATGATATTGAAAACTGGTAAATATCCAGAAACTATAGTGAAATGGTCTATTTATAGGATCTTATTCAATGAAAGTGGTAGCTTTAAATTTTTATAGTGAAATAGCCATATACATTTCTTTTGTGTTTTTCATCATCTTCCAATTAAAGTGGTAGCTTTAAATTTTGAGTTTGCATATGCAATGGCTAGTAGCTAGACATAGATGAGAATCATAATAACGAGATAGCGAAAACATCAGTAACTATCAAGGTAACAAAAATCATATTGAAGCCTTATGGCTTATGTTATTAGTTATGTTAGGAAACATGCCTTGCTACATATTCTTATATTTTTCTTCTTACAGGGCTTAATACCATCTGGATATTTATTGGCTGCTTATGACGATGGAAAGAGTTTTGAGCTTCATCCTGTGGCATTAGGTAACTGAAGTTTTATTCCCCAGTTTAATATGTTCAGGTTATGCATGTGTTCTGAGTTTTGTTATTATTCAGAGGAGTTTGTGGAAAGCCATTTGCACCACTATTACATGTTTGTTTAAAATGCAATAAGCAAAATCAATATTTTCCTTTTAAAAGGCAGTGTCCAGAAAGTAGACATAGAGGAGAATCATAATGATAAGATAGCGAAAACACCAGTAACTATTAAGGTAACAAAAATCATATTGAAGCCTTATGTTATTAGTTATGTTAGGAAACTTGCCTTGCTACATATTCTTATATTTTGCTTCTTACAGGGCTTAATGCCATTTGGATATTTATTGGCTACTGATGACGATGGGAAGAGTTTTGAGCTTCATCTTGATGGCAACAGGTAACTGAAGTTTTATTCCCCGATTTAATTTGTTTAGGTTATGCATGTGTTCTGAGTTTTGTTATTATTGAAAGGAGTTTGTGGAAAGCCATTTGCACCACTATTACATGTTTGTTTAAAAGGAAATAAGTGTTGTATATAACAGTGTTGTATACACAATTATATGATTTTTGTTTGATGATAACAACCAAATATATTTTATTATTGAATGTGTTTTTTAATGCACTGATATACTACACAACAGACAGGAATATAATATTTCTATAAAATATAACTGTGCAGAAATATAAACAATCACACGGTATTTTTTAGATAAAAAAATATTTTACTTCAATATCAAAAAGTACATCTTTTACAACTTCACTATTTGACATACTATATTTCATTCATACAAACCTGTCACTCTATACAACTATATTTGCAGACATTGTTATATATTGACACCGGTATTTTTTCCACTGACTTTTGTCTTCTATCTTCAGTCTTTACAACCTTCAGTCCAGTCACCATCTGCTCACCTGTCATGTAACACAGAAACACACACAGTACACTGCAAAGAAATAAAACTGAAGTGCATACAAATTTGAATTTATTTAAAATTTATTTGCCTCAGAATTACGGTGTGTTTCTCATCATTTTTCTAGACTTGGTATGATATGCAGGGACAGAAAAACTCGTCTGGATGGCTGCATATACACACGTGTATATACACGTGTGCACTGCCTCTCCAAACTAGAGAGCAACTGAGGAGTAGCCATAAAGACCGTCTCGACTCAGTGCACATATGAGAACAATTCAATAAAAACTCAAAGTGGTCGAGACAGCTCAACACAAATGACCGAGCAAAGTTCAAATCAAAATGGTCAGTACAAGAACAAAGTTAGCATGGAACAAAGCTATGATGATGATCAACAAGAATCAAAACAAGCAGCATAGTCAAGCAACAGTGAACAAACTTATCAGTATGTTCAGCATGGTGAGACAGGGAAGCAGGTACAACAAAGTGCACAAACAAATAACATCAAGTTCAAGTGATGGCAATATATACAATCAAAGATTCTACATAAATGGAGCAGCATGTTCAAGAAGTGCATGGTGATCATGGTGGACAAGAAGAATGGTGTAGCCAAGAGTTCAAGTGCAGCATGTATAGAAGCAAACAAAAGATGATACAACATCAATGTAAAATCATGCAAATGCAAGATGCTGCAAATGTGTGTAAGCACAAATGGTTCAAAATGATGGTACAGCAGTATTAAAGAATCAAATCATTTCATGTAATGCAAAGAAGTCAACACAAGTATGGAATAGTTACATGGTACATCATCACAGTCAAACACGGGTCAGGGATATTTAAAATGGTGCATGGAACAAGTCAGTTTACATGCAAGTGCATGAATTCATGGATCAAGTATACACATGCTTTAAAGTACCAGTGTATAGATTAGCATGTAAAATTGCAAGGCTCAAGAAAGGTTTAACATGAGTTCAGCTACGAGGGAAAGCTATCAATGTACTTCTAGTATTTATTCAATGTTGTGGAAATCGATTCAAATGATGTAAGTCAAGGTAGCATCGATTCTTATCCAAGTGGAGTGTAAAGTCAAAACAAGGAAAATCAGTTCTTATAAGTTCAAGTATCAGAAAAATTCAAGTATGCCACGCAAAGAATAATATGGCAAAAGAAAGTATAATATATGTCAAATTTTGCAAGAAAAGATTCCATTCGATTTTTGGTAAAATATCCAGAAGCTATGAAGATTTCAAGCTCCAAAATTCAAGGCAGAATATCTCAAAATACCAAACTCGCAGAAAGAAAAGTACAGAACTATCACAAGTACAAGATTTCATAAAGACCAATTCAAATTCAAAATCACTCACGAATAAAGGTTGAAGATTTCAAATCTATTCTCAGGGAGGACCAACTCAAAAATCAGTTAGTCAAATATGGCAAGCAAATATACTCGTTTTAAAAACCGACGAAAATTACCACAAATCCATCCACGAAGACTCTAGAATCAGAAGATTTCAAAGTCCCAAAATTCAAGTGAAAATTCTCGTATATATCATGACAAAATCAAAGCAAAATATCATCTAGAATCGAGCCCAAAATCCACGAGAATATTGAAGACCAAATCAACAAAAGAAATCAAAGAATCGGGATTCTAGAGAGTTCGTAATACTCTATAAATAACACACATCTTCCTCATTGGCAAACAACAATCAGTTAACAAGAAAATCGCAACAAACATCGAGCATAAATAAACGAAATCAAGGGCAAAATCACATACAATTCTCCAGAGCGAACGAAGTTGAATTGAAGAATCCTGAAGCATCAATTTGAGTACGCTATCCATTGGAGGAAGATCGATTCTTGAAGAACCCTAGGAGGAAGCCGCCGCCATTATTTAACAAAAAGGGAAAAGCTTCAGTACTGAGTAAAAAGAATGGCCGGCACAAGTCAAAAAGGGGGCTAACCCACTTTATTTATTTCTAGGGTTTTGTTTTTGGTTGTTTTAAGTTTTTCTTTTCAATCAAAAGGAGTATATAAACTACTAGTGTCTGTAGTTGGAAAAATCACAACTTAACGGATCAAGTTGTGTCAGGGTCTTGAGCGTAGGGTTTAAACAGTCGGGAGCGAAGGTCGCAAGTTTACAAGAGTCTGTAAGCGAAGAGATTGTTTAAAATTCCTAGTAGGAACCTTGAATGCAGCAGTAGGCATAATTTAGCCGAAGCTGGGTATTTTCTGTGTGTGATTTTTCTTTCTGCAATTTTTCTGTAACATTTTATTTTAAATTTACCTAATTTGCAATAAACCCTATTCACCCCCCCCCCTCTAGGGTTAATTTAGATCCTACAATAAGCAAAAGTAATATTTTCCTTTTAATACATGTTTGTTTAGAAGGAAACATGTGCCATTAAATGCACGCAATTATAATTCGAAGTGTTGATGTGTTTTTTTAATTTTGTAGCTCTTTTTAAGCCCAAGTATCTATTTTTGGCACAGATGAAGATTTAACATGATGTAAAAGGTGTTTTGGCACAACTTTCTTTCATGTACAATAGGTACGTATGTCTGCTCTTATAGTTGCTTCCATCTGCATCAATCAGGGAGGATGGTTGTGATGTAAGAGGATACTTTGCAAGGTTGCTTTTGGATAATTGGGGATGGTAAGCTGACTATACATCGATATTTGTTATATTACACAGATTACAAGGACAAACTGAAGCGATACCCAAAAGATTCAGTACAGTGGTTCAAGAAGTTGTTGAGCTCTCAAGGAAAAATAGTTTGTGTCATTAGTGAAATTTGAATGACTTTGGCAAAAATATGTTTAGTAGGAGTGTAAAGTGATTAAATCTTGACTGAACTTCTGATATATTCTGCTGTTTATTAGATTGCTTTTAAGAGATGCACATGCTGTGTCATACATATTTATTGGTTCATGCGATGTGTGTAGCTTTGGTATGTTTGATTTGACTTGAGCTGGACGGAAATTATTAGTGTAGAAAAAAAATATTAGTGTGAATTGCATTGTTGCATGTGTTGCTACATTTACGTATGTGAATTGCATATTAGTGTGTATCCATGTCAAATTATTTATGCATACGTCCAACGGACATGCCTAACGTACTGGGGGGGGGGTGTGTGTGTGTGTGTATTAGAAGGGGAATAGCGACAAATTGCTGGCAAAAGTTTTTTAAATAAAAATTATTTGTCACAAATCCATTGCTATCTTGCAAGGGTTTACCGACGGATAATTATAAATAATAATTTCAAAAAAATACATTTCCGTCGCTAAAATGTCAGTAAATAAATTAAAATTAAATTAATAAATAAAATTATATTTTTATTATATAAATAGTAAAATAACGGAAAACTGTCGGAAAACTCATGCTATATTCCGTCGCTAAATCTGACACAATTACCGTCGTGGTTTTTACCGACCACCGTGTTATGCAGGAAATCCGTCGCTAAATCCGATATAGCGACGGATTAGTAGCGGATTCTGTCGCTGCTAAATGCTGTTTTTCTTGTAGTGTATGGAACTGAGTGTATACACGAAAAAATTGATAATGTTATATAATATATTTAGATATAGTTATGCCAGTAAAAATTTATAGAAATAAATACTAAATTATCACAGATAAGTACTATGTAAATGGAGAAAATAAAAATAAATGACATCAGGAATTTTTATACAAGTTCAGAGCACCGTCCTACATTCATTCCTAGACTCCTTTCGGAATTTCACTAATAAAATCCTCAATTCACTCAAATAAATTGGTTTACACACACCCAAGCAGTTGAACGGGATTTTGCCTCAGCAGCCGAAGAGGACTTCTTACTTGAGTAGCGGAACAGGACTTCACAAATACAATAGTAGCTTTGACTATATATATGTTATAAGTAATACGGATCAACCACACTTTGAGTACACCCTTCCTAAAAATCCTATCCTCAAATATATGAAGTGTATGTGAATATTTTAAGGTAGCGACTTACTTTTGAATCAAGAAGTATGAATATGAAATCAAAGATTCAAGCGATGAAAGATAGTTTCTAGAGCTTTTTAATGCACTAATATAGAGTGAATAAAATCTGAAATTAGAGCAATAATTGGTGATTTGGAAAGTGATATTGAAGTGTTTAAATAGTGCATGAAAAGTAGTAATCATTTGTGTGACACCCCTCGTCCGTTAATTTCATTCACAAAGGGAATGCATTAAGTTTCGTGAAGCGTTATAGGTAAACAGACACAGAATTTTACAAGACAAACATAAATAAGATAGCAGCAAAAATTTGAATTTTTATTTCAAACACAAATCATATAGCGTGGTTCAAAATACCATGAGTCTCAAAAACCATTACAACCACATAACTTCTGTCTACATAAATACTTAAAAGAAAACATAATTCCCTAAATAAAAGAGACAAAGCCATAGTAGAGATAAAACTTGAGCCATACTTCGAAAGCAACTCTAGCATGATGATATCTGAGTCCTAACTAAGCCTGAGTGTTTCCTCCCTGAGAACCTGGGGGGAACAGAAGAAAGAAGAGGAAGTAAGAGGGTCAGACATAAAGTCTAGTGAGTCTAGTAACTTTTAGCAAGTAAATAAATAAAAGTAACATGACAGGCATATAAAGTGGATAAGAGAGATCACTACGTAAATGGCTGGTGTGACAAGGTAGACAGGATAAGGTGTACATGCTTCTGTAATGATTACCCTGCACTATTACTAGTACAACCAGAATGGGATAATCCCTTCTACTATAAGGTGGTAGACTTAGGGCATGCGTCCAAATGTACCCTAACCACTACCCTAATTGATCGGCTCCCTACTCCATAGATACTTTATGCCAGTCCCATAGTTAGATGTATCATGTCCTAAAGTGGCAACACCTCACTGATATGCACAACCCCATATCTACCGGTGTCACGGTCGCCTTATCCCCCTCTACCTGGCTCATATAGGCACATGGCCCGGTCGGTTTGCGCTGCCCTCACCGTCCCCTACGTTTGGATCTCTTACTATCAATCAGTAAGCATGCCCCCTCTCCGCCTAGTATAGAGTACTTTGTTTGATACCTACTCTGGGTTATTGACTGAAATGGGTCCCACACAATATGATACAAGCTCTCCTCTTTTTCTTGTATCCCCCCACTAGGTTTTACTGACTATGTATACCACTAGGTGTCTTTAATTACATAGCCCTATACCAGTTATGCTTACCTTAAAAGGTGTCTTCAATTACATAACTTTATTATTTCCTTCGGTTATGTATACCACTAGGTTTCCTTAATTACATAACCTTATCAAGTTGAGTTTGTGGGCCTTTATGTAAATACTACCCATCCCCTCCAGATTTTCTTAACCTATCCACTATCCAATCAATTTACTTAACCATAACTTCAGTTCACAATCATATAGTCCCTATGGATTAGTTTACAATCCCTATGGATTATTTTTGGTTAAGTAGTTCAATTTATTACCATGTCCATTTATGGTTCATAATGGGCTAGACCTCCCATATTAGGCCTACAATGTGTGGATGTTGGATATGCTGGTTGGGCCCGAGCAGTCTTATTCCACAGTTGGGCCTAACCTCATGTCTTAGCCTGGTTCGTATTTGCGCACTTAGACCTCCCACATTAGGTTCAACACTAGTGGCTGCTGGATATGCCGGTCGGGTCTAGGCAGACCTCGTGTCATAAGTGCCATTACAATTCCTAATTGTAATTACTAGACATTCCATTATTAATTAGTCAATCAATTAATTAAACCTTTTCCTTTATAGGTGTTAATGCCCACTCTACCCAATAATTCAAATTATATCTCCAAAATTGTTCATATTCAAATTATGCCAATATTAACCCTTTTCCCCCTGTTCCCTAACTAAAGCACTCATAAAATTGACGGAAGGCCTAGGCTAGACAATAACCTAGTCATAAACGATAATAGGGAAAATAATGGGAATATAACGAAAGTGATCATTTTAACAAAACTTGGCATAAACATAAACTAGTATGGTGATAAGGTGGACATATAAGCCTGAAACCGATGAATTTGTGGCAATTACTGGTTCTATGTAACTATGATATCATAGTGAGCATAAAGAGATCTAGATTAACCATTTAGGTGTCCAACTATTTAGTTCCAACTAAATTATAATGTGGTCATAAAAATAGATTTAACATCATTAGGATGACATAGTAGCATGTTTAGATCTAAATATGGATTCGCATGTCCAATTTACAACATATCTAAATTGATAACAATATGACAGGTGAAAGGTGATTTACATAAAGAACTAGATCTAACCAATGTTATAACTGTCCAAATTAACAGATTTACATTAACCACAATATAGTTACAATTCAAAATCCACAAAATCGACATAATAGAATAACCACAATTGCATTAGATCTAGAGAAGTAGATCTATCATGACATGGTATAAGAATAATCACTAGCATAGATCATAGTTTACAACATATCTGAATCACAATCTTTCACAATTTACTTTTAAATATTCAAATCTAAAAGTAAATAAAAACTCACTACGTTAGGACTAGAAAATATAAGAAGAAAGGATCTTGAATCTCTAGATTTGATTTGCAAAACTGGTAGTTGTTTGAATAAATGGATTTGTCTTAGTTCGCACACCGGCAGCATTTGGCTTTCATGATTTCCAATGAAGAAACTAGGAGAATTGGACACATATATAGCTTCCAGGTCCCCTAAAACTGGGTGCCACATCAGCCCTAGGGGTGTTGACACCCCTGTGGGTGGGTCGACCCATAGGTCGACACCCCTTAAGTGGGATCGACCCCTGTGTCGACGCCCCTCTGGGGGGTCGACCCCCTAGAGCGGGAAATTTTCTGCCCTAACGAATTTTTGATTTTCGAACTGTTATGGATAGGGTCTGACTCATATCTGACTCATATGCATATATATGTTCTTTCTAGGCGTATACAGACTTAAAACCCTCATAACTTCTTCGTACAATGTTCGTTTTACATAAACCAAATGTCTATCTTGACCAGAATTTTGAGACAGACACAATGGCGCAGTCCGTTTCCCTTAATTATGAATATTAAATTAATTACTATTTAATTTATCCTCTTTAATGTTAATAAAATTACGAGATGTTACAATTTGTGAAGATATTCAATCAAAAGAGGCATTCATTTCTCTTTGATTTGAATCGAACCTCTTCATGAAAGGAAGTGTCTCTTCGCTGGAATATGATAGTTGGTTCGAAGCAGTCAATTGGTAAACAATGACCAGTCAACTGGTAAAAATTTGATTGTGTGTGTATATATATATGCACAAGTGCACAAAACTATGCATATTCATGCATACCAGTCGACTAGTAGAAAATAGACCAGTCGATTGGTCTGTGCAGATATGCACAGTTTTGGCATTTGTGCCAATATGTGTATGCGATCTTGTTTTGTTAATGTGTAGTAATATTTGAGGATACATTTTAACTCAATATAACACATCAATGATTTAATTTAATAAATAATAATACACTGTGAGCTTGCATATCACTTCTTCTTGATCTTATCTTCTTTCTTGTCATGAATCAAAAAGCTCGTGAACTAACATTTTCCCCCTTTTTTGATCTATGACAACCTTTTGTAAATAATATCAAAGTGTATATTTCTCCCACTGAATATGTGATATATAGATTTCTCCCCCTGAATATGTGGTTATGATTTTTCCTGCATAAAACTTGTTAGCATATCAAACTCTCTCCCCCCTCTTTGTCATCTGTAAAAAAGAAATAGCATCTTGAAAGAAATGCCATACATACCACTGATAACATAAGTACATGATAAAATATGTTTTTAAACCAAAATAAAAGGGAATTCAAAAGCATAAGAGACTATTTAATAAAAGTCTTGTAAAATTCACAGGAATAATGATAAACTTATTACCATTCCATTATTTCAACTAGTATTTGAGCTTGTTCTTTCTTCGAAGGTAGACCAAGTGAAAGTTGGCGCTGGCCTCTTGCCGGATCTTGAATTGAGGTTGATGTGGAGGTAGAACAGGAGATTGTCTCCCATATAGTCCCAAAGAATGATTTATTCTTATCAAAATGTTGTTGAACTTTACGTCCATTCTTTTGAGACGTGCTTCCAGAAGTAGTTGATTTCGAGAAACTTGGTAAATGGCCTCTCGTGTTGTTTGGGATGGTGTGACGGTTCTAGCATTTTCAGGAATTGGTTGGATATGAGAAGCAGAGGATTGTCCTTGAGGATCTTGTTTTGAAATTTATCCCTTTGCTTCCATTCCTCAAAAGTCAT
This sequence comes from Allium sativum, assembly GCA_030737875.1. Taxonomy (NCBI): domain Eukaryota; kingdom Viridiplantae; phylum Streptophyta; class Magnoliopsida; order Asparagales; family Amaryllidaceae; genus Allium; species Allium sativum. The sequence goes on from CM060925.1 coordinate 473,772,939, forward strand.
AATGCGAAGTGTTGGAGGCGGTAGCCTCATCATTTTAATATTTTTACTATTTAAAATTTTGACATCCACAGTCTTCGAATCGGGTTGAGGAATGACGATATTGGCAAGGGATCTTATAATGTATTCTCCATAAAAGATTTGTCTCATGCTTCCTTGATTAAAACTCAAAAGCTTGTCCAAAATTAATCTTGTCCAATTTATTTGAATATCATTATATATTGCATATAGTGTTCGAAAAGTTTCCGTGTAAACAAGATCAAAAGTGTCGGTTCTTGTTAAAGCATGATGAAGTAGTCTAGCATTTGGACGTAAACCCATTATTTTTGTACACCCGAGCCATCATCCATAAAATAGTGACTTACCTCATCCCTTGCATGAATCAAACAATTTACTTCTTGAAGATCTATTCCATCGGTTGGCGATTCCAATATATTCATCGATCTTCAAGAAAAAAGAAAACTTCTTTACAACATACCAAGCTTCATACAAAATTTTCCGGAGTTTCAGGTGCTTGCTGACCTAAGTTGAGTTTAGCTAGGAATAACTTCACAACAACATGATTGATTTTCATCTTGTTCTTCTCGTAGTAAATTAGAGACTCAATTCTACCTCTTTGTGTAAAGCCTTAAAGACCATAGGAATTAAAATCGGGAAATTGTACAAGCGAACCTTCTATAAATCTTGTTCCTTCCATTTTACGCCATATTCTATGCCAATGTCATCATAAATCCACTTTGCAATGTAGAAATCAATTTGTTTTTGAGAAGAGGATGATGCTCTTTTTGATTTCTTGGAAGATGGAGCCATTTTGATAATTTTAGAAGGTAAAAATTGAGTTTTTAATTTTCTGGACAAATTAGATTTTGATATAATAAAGGAGGAGTTTTAGAAGTGAGGTTGAAAAGTTGACTGGGGAGGTTTTAAAACGCTTGGCTAAACAATATTTTTGGGCCTGAACCCGTACCAGTCGACTGGTATATATTGCACCGGTCAATTAGTGCCTGTTTTTTCCAGAAAAATTCTGGAACTCTATATATATATATATATATATGAGATTTTTCAATATATATATGTGCATTCATTTTGAAAGTTTTATATATGTTCTTTGTATAATATTTTGTTTTAATTCATGGAGTGCATTTATTCCTTTCAATAATCTATTTAAAACAATAATTTATCATGAAACTATCAAAGGAAATATATTCTCAATTCTTTGGTACACAAAGTAACATCATTACGCATGATATCCTTTTTGGTTGAGTAGATTTATACTAATCACTATCTTTATTATAAGATTAGAATTGTAATCAAACACAAATTTTTATTCATAAACGTACAAAATTTCCAAAGAAAAACAACTCACAATTCTTTGTTACAAAAAGTATTAATATTATGGAAAACAGAAAAAAAAACATAAGCATGGCAGCATTCATTCGAAATCAAAAGATGTTGACTGCTTCAGAATTTGTTTCTTTGATTCTTTATTAGCCACATAATTTTTATCCCATGAATTCGAACTATAAGAAGGTAGTCTTGGAGTACGATTCCAAGGACTCCATGAAGTTGATGGACATTCCAGAGTAGTATGCAAGGGATAGAGTTTAAGTTCATGGACATTTTGTATTCCACAAATGCGTAAAGCAATTTTCTCTAAGAAATTCCAACATCTCGCCATTCCTTTTTTTTCAAAAAATAATTCGCATGGAGATCCAATTGTTGTTTTTTATAGTGGTGAATATCATTTATCTTTTCTTTTGTAGAGGGTGAAACAGATAGAGTACGTTTTGATTTCTTTTATTCCAGTGTATAGCCTATGTGACAGTCAAACCACTTGCATTTAGGCTGTTTTTCTTGATTAGGTGATATTATTTGAACTGAGGAAGATGATAGTTTTGGTGAGGTGGAGTTCGTAGGAGAATTTGAGTTTGAATTCGACATGAGAACTTGTTTTTGAGTTTGAGAGAGTATTTGAGTTATGTTAAAATTATGCTTGTAAAACAATTTTTAAGCTCGACCTAATTGCTAGGAAAAAAAGAATGGTTATTAAGGTAGTTTTAATATATGGTGTGTTTTTTTATAGGTCCCTGTTAAGTTTCAAAATATAAAAAAAAACAGTGATAAAAAAATAGAGAATACATCCCTATTTTTGAAATTCCGCACAAAAGATTCCAAATCTACCCTTACGCAATTAAAAAACTATCCAACAATGATTCGTCCTCATTCACTCAGTCAATCGCTCCTTTTATCTCGCTCAAAGCCCTAATCCCACAATTCAGCAAAACCTTCGATCACTCAAACAGCGATTCCTCATCATTTACTCATTCCGATCGCTTATTTCATCTCGTTCAAAACCCCAATCCCACAATTCTGCAAAACCCTCGATCAATAAATTGCATTTTAGAGTCAAAAGCCAGTAGTTTTCATTTTAATCAACATCGTTCTGTTTTGCTTCGCTGCCGTCGTCATCAATTTACAAGAAATAGTAAAAAAAAAAGGTATAAATCCGATTTCTTTTTTCGTATCCGACTATAGATACTGTCTTCTTGTAATCTGATTTTTATTCAGTAAATCTGTATGATAGTAAGCAAGTATGCATAAAAATTAAATGTTTAAATGCATTTATTCGTAGTAGATGCACGCTGGAATTTTAGAATTATCCAATTCAGCAAAATAACAATAATATCTGCATATATATATATATATATATATATATGTAAATATTCTAGATATATGCATACAAATATACATATATTCTATATTCTGTTTTTCTGCATGTTTGATAAAAAGTTGCATGCAAATATGCATATATCAAGAATAAATGCATATTTGTAGGCAATTTTTTAACATAAATGCTGAATACGGATATTTAAAATATACACATATTTGTCTGCATATATCTAGAATATAGGCATAATTATACTCAACTTTTCTGAGTACATGAAAACCCAGGCGTTTTAACAATAGTTGCATACATTTATGTTCATATTGAAAATATATGCATATTTTAACAATAGTTGCATGATTTTATTGATGAAGTAATAATTATTGCAGTTATCTTCATTCATTTGTGAATTCTGATATGTATTTTTTAATAATTATTCCATGCTTTTATGCAAATATTTTAAACAGTTTCTTAACGACGCCTATTATGCAACTAACAATTGGAGATGCTGTATAAAAATTTCAGTGTCGAATATGCAGTGTTTGTAATGAACATGATGAATTAAAGAAGTGAGGGCAAGGAACTGGATAAGAAAGATGAACTTTACAATGCTTCGGCTATTGATTTACAAAGAGCGGTGGTTGCATACAAAATTCTAAACTACAAACCACATAACTGGACTCAAAGTCAAGATCTAACACAGAACTGGTTGCTATAGAATGCAAACAATGTGAAATAAAACTGGAAAATTTGATGTTTAGAGTTTTTTTGTGAATATTTATACTGGAATTTTGTTTTCAAACTACGTTCTGTTGATTATTGTTTTCAATAATGAATTACTAGGGAATATTATGTAGTGTTTCAAGTTATTTTGATTCTATATGATAACCTGAAATTTTTACTTACTGGTGAGCAGTAATTCAAAATATTAGCATCATTGTATGCAAATATTATGAAAATTTGCAAATTTGAATTGCATAAGTTAAATACTAGCATACTTATATGAAATTATTATTATTATTATTAATTGCGTGCATATAATTTCCGTAGTTGCATACATTTATGCATTTATGTGGAATAATTGCATACATTACTACATAAATTTGCACAAGCGGTCAAGAAGAAACTGCTGCCAATATTATTATTAATACGAACTACAGGAGCAAAAAGTTCAAAACATTTGCAGAGAAAATTGCAGATTATAAATGATGCATAGTAAGATGTAACAAAAAAATACAATATATACAAAGGAAAATTTAATTGAAATTTAGAAGAGAGTATAGTAATTTCAAGAACTTTTGAACATTTGCATGAAAATATTCAAAATAATTGCACACTTATATGCAACAATGATCAACAGTAGTAAGCTAATAAGTAGATTTACAGTTTAATTGTTTGCAGGTACTGCTACTTGTTTCTTATAGTATAGACATGCCAAATTTTTTTGTACAAATGACGTAAAGGAATGTTCAAAAATACTGGATACATTTATTCAAATATAACCAATATTTGCATACATTTCAGCTTGGAACAAAAAATGGCAATCAAAAAAAAATTACAACAAAATACTGAACTGATTTTATTACGTCACGTAAATGTTCACAACAAATGGTAAAAGTAAACACTAAAACGAAGTGCCTTAAAAATAAAATAAAATAACAAAGCAGATCTAATGGTATTTTGAAGAACAAGTTCTTTTGTTAAGACCCAACTTATTGCACAGACCACATCTAGTAGTCGCTGTAGAATCAACTGCAAATTTCAATCTTTTGGAAGAAGATGGACGACCAGGCATTCTTCTACCTTTTGGAGGAGATACAAAAGCAAAAGCAACAGAACTATCAAAATAAACACGAATAAATTAGCTATCATTCCCAAGCTTCAACAACATCACTACAACAATATCCGCAGGAACATTGTTATACGAAAAGGAAAATCAACATTAATAAGCCTAATGTGCAATAATCAAATTACATGAACAACTTCATATTAATGTAAATACATGCGTACAATTCAGCAAAATAACAATAATTTTTGCATATTTATATGCAAGTATTCTAGAAATATGCATACAAATATGAATATATTTTTTAAAATGTCTGTTTTTCTGCATGTATGATAAAAACTTGCATACAGGTATGCATATATTAAGAATAGATGCATATTTATAGGCAACTTTTTAACAGAAATGCTGAAAACAGATATTTAAAACATATGCACATTTGTATGCATATATCTAGAATATATGCATACTTATACTTAGTTTTTCTGAGTACATGCAAATCCAAGTGTTCTAACAATAATTTCATACGTTTACGCTCATATTGACAGTATATGCATATTTTAATATACCTATTCAGAATAAGTGAGAAAATATAATGAAAAATTAAATTATACGTCTATAAAGTTAACAATAACCATATAACTTTATAAAAAGTTACATTATGCATCAATAAAATTAAAGAATTTCAGAATAATAAATCAGTAAAAGACGACTTCAAAATGAAATCCATATACAAAAAAATTATTAACAAGTATAAGTCACCTGGAAGAAAAAACATCCTCTATTTAAACGAAGGCTCGATCAGATTAACTCTCTATAGAATTTGCCGCTATTAACAAGGAAGAAAAAAGTAAATCAGTAAACGAAAAATGAGAATGAAAGAATCCAAAGACAAAAAATTATATCGAAGAAGCCGTCGCCGCCATGGATACGAAAATTATGTTTCTAGAAAAAATAAAACCCTAATACGTAACCTATAAACGTTAATTACATCGTAAATTTGAATGAGTGCATTTCCGTAAATATAAAAGCTGCGTTTTAAAAATAGGGATGCGATTTATATGTTTCAAAAGGGGAGGATGTGAGCCTAATTAACTTTAGTTTTAAGGATGTGAGCCTAATTTTCACTTTAATATAAGCCATAAATATTTATAGAAAGTTTGTTTGGAAGTTTTTTTAAAATAGAGTTTCCAGAAACGAAGTTTACATTGTTATCGATTTAAAGTAAGGCAAGAAACATCAAGTATCCCAATGTAAGGCTATGCAACTACCATAGAGTTTGAGTCCCGGCTGACGCATAAAAAAATTATTTACTAGACATTTTATTTTTGCACAAAAAAGGCAATTTTTTTATATATTTTTAAAAGAAACAAAACCTAGTTCTCTTCGTAGTTTAATAAACGTTTTTTTTCAAGTAATGGTTTAGTGAAAATATCGGCTATTTGATTTTCAGACGTTACAAATTCTAAATTTATTATTTTTATTTCTATATTATCACGTAAGAAATGATGTCTAATATCTATATGTTTAGTTCGTGAGTGATTTACTGGATTTTTGGATAAATTTATCGTGCTAGTGTTATCGTAATAAATAGTTGAATTAGATAAATTTACATTAAAATCTCTAAGTGTTTGTTGCATGTATATGACTTGAGCACAAACTAAAGCTGTTGATATATACTCAACTTCACAAGTAGATAGTGTTGTTTCCTGCTAAACCAAAATACTAGTGATTTGCAAATAAAATGACAAGTACTACTTGTACTTGTTCGATCCGTCCGTGATCCTACAAAATCAACATCGTTATACGGTACTAATTCAAAGGAACAATCTTTTGGTTAAAAATCCAAAATCTTTGGTGTTGCTTAGATAACGTTATATACGTTTAACTGCACGTAGATGTGATTCTTTAGGATTGGCTTGAAACCGAGCACATAAACAAATGCTTATCGTTATATCAGGTTAACTAGCTGTAAAATATAATAAAGATCCAACTTTTGACCAACACATTTACCATTTTCATCTTTATCAAGATGTGTTGTTGTACTCATAGGAGTTGGTTTGGTATAAGTACTTTGCATTTCAAATCATTTTATTAAATTATTACAATATTTTTTTTTATTTATAAAAATACTGTTCGATAATTGTTTAATTTATAAACCAAGAATATGATAATTCTCCCATGTGAGACATTACAAATTCACTAGTCATAATTTCAGAAAATTCTCGACATAGCTTTTTGTTGGAAGAACCAAATATAATTCGTCTACATAAATTTGAATTATTAAAATATCCTTATTAGAAATTTTACAAATAGCTTTTGATCAACTTTTCCAATTTGAATACCTAAATTTATTAAATAGTTTTTAAGATGTTCATACCAAACACGAGGTGCTTGTTTTAAACCATATAAAGCCGTTTTTTAATTTATATATGTGATCAGGATATTTTCATGTGTAAATAAAGGCGGTTGTTCAACTAAACATTTTCTTATATATATCCATTTACAAATGCGCTTTTTACATCCATTTGATGTAATTCAAAGCTGTGGTAACAAGCATAGGATAATAAGATATGAACTTCTTCTAATCTAGCGACTGGAGCAAATGTTTTTTCATAGTCTATTCCTTCTTCCTAATTATATCCTTGAGCGACAAGTCTAGCTTTATTACTAGCTATATTTCCTAACTCGTCAGGTTTATTTTTATGAACCCATTTAGTACCTATAACAGCTTGATCACTCGGTCTCAGAATCAATTCCCAAACTTCATTGAGTTAAAACTGATTTAGTTGTTCTTACATAGCAATAATTCAATTTTCATCAGAAGATATTTCTTCTGGATATTTGTATTCTATATTAGATAAAAAATGCTATGTGACTAACTATATTTAATTGACTTCTAGTTCTAATGTTTAAATTTATTTCAACAATAATATTTAAGCTAGATGATCTCTAGTATTTTTGGTGGAGATCTTACTTCATTATTATTATGAAAAATAGTTTCATCTTCTTTAGAATTATGAACAATGTTTTCATTTTCTCTAGAATTATTATTTTCTGTTGAAATATTTTCACTTTGATTGTTATTTTCAATAATATTTTGATTTTGTGATATTTTCATTTATATATTATGAATAAAATTTTCATCTTCTCTAAAAATATAATTAATGTTATCATCATCTTGAGAATTTCTATTTTTTAAAACCTCTTATTTATAAGAATTTTGAATAAAATATACGTCAAAAGAAAAATGAAGTGATTCTTCTATTTTATTTGCTCTTTTATTAAAAGTACGATAAGCTTTTCTTTGTTTTGAATATCCTAGAAACATACCTTCGTCAGATTTTGAATCAATTTTTCCAAGATGATCTTTAATATTTAGAATAAAACATTTTGATAAAAATACTTTAAAATTAGAAATATTTGGTTTTCTACCCTTAAAAACTTCATATGGAGTATTTTTCGTAAGTAACCGAATAGAAACCGCTTTTGCCCAGAAATGTTTTGGTAATGTGCTTCCCTTCAATAGCATTCGAACACACTCTTGTAATGTTCGATTTTCCATTCTACAACTCTATATTGTTGTGTAGTTCTAGAAAACGAGAATTTATGAAAAATTCCTTTCTTTTTACAATATTGATCAAAATTTTCATTTTTGGATTCTCTTCCATGATCACTTCTTATATATTTAATTTTCTAATTTTCAAATTCTGAATTTGTTTAACAAAAATTTTAAATTAATCATAAGTACACTTTTATTTTTCAAAAATATTGTCCAAGAATATCTAGAAAATCATCAACTATTACAAATACATATCTACTGTAATTTATGGACTGAATTTGAGTTGGCCCAAATAAATCCATATGTAGTAATTCTGATGGTATGCTGAAATGATCTTTTTAGATTTAAATGAAGATTTTGTTAGTTTTCCTAGTTGACTAGCAACACATAAAATTCAAGCTTTAAATTTCATTTTAGGTAATCCTTTTACAATTTCATTTTCCAAAATCTTATTAATAGTTTCAAAACTTATGTGACAAAATCTGTAATGACCCGGATATTTCGTCGGTTAAATTTGAATATTTAATACGGTTTTAAATATTAATTTGATAAATTAAATGAATATTTATATTTAGTTATCAGTTTAATAATCAATTTCGATTTAGTATCGAATATATTAAATCATCGTAATGCGAAAATATAATTCAGTTCGAGATTTAAAACTGAATTAAATACAGTTCAGACTTATGTTTGAATTTGAATAATAATATTAATTTATTATCATAGAATTTATTTTTAAAGTTAACTTATATCAATTTAATTTAATATCTTCTCCAGATGAAAGAATTGAGCTTCGGAACCTGTCCCAGTGTGTCCGGAATAGTGGTATTACCCTATGATTGACAGTTGTTGTGTTCAGAGAGGAGTTCGGGATCAAGGATTATTTAAATTTTAGGGTACAGTTTTAATTAAATTAAATTAAAATATTTTGTGGACCAAAATAAAAGGAATGGTGCCTTCTTTTCTCACCACTAAAAACGATAGGAGAAAAATGATGGCACGTTTCCATTCTCAGCTATATAAACACCCGCAACCCCCTTACCTCTTTTATTTTCTCTCATTTTCTTTCTTCTGTTCGGAATCAAATCAAAACCGCTACTCACAAATCCATCCCCTTCTTTTAATAATAAAAATCGAAATCCCTTAAATCAAAATCGAAAGATACATCACGACTTGAAGTCGTGAAAGAACCAGGAGCTCAACGTCGAACCGAGCCATCGCGAATTGGGAAAGGAGGGTGCGTTCAAAGATGGATTCAATCATGGTTACTGGGTAGTGCGCGATGGAGTTTGGTGCGAAGGTCACTACCTGTAGCGCAGTGCGTTGGAGGCGATGCTGGCAGTCGGATGGGAAATAAAGGTCGCAACTTTTTATGGAAACACTGACCTAAGATCGAAGTGGGGTGGGATGGGCTGTCATAGTGAAAGAGAAGGCAACATAGGAGATGGACTCGAAGGCAGTTTAGGGGAAGAACTGAGGGTGCGATTGGACTTATCTGAAGAGTAATGACGGTTTTGGGTGCTTGGGAAAACCGCGATATGGAAGATGACCAGAGCAGGGTTCTGGGAAGTGACGTCAAGGTTGAAGGTGTTCGGTGTCCGATCTTGGGGTACTGGAGTTGTTCGAAGGCTGAGATGATGAACTCATTGGCATGAATAAGGCTGAGTTTGTTCTATCTGAAGTTAAGATTTTCAGGAAGAAGGGGTTCAAATTTTAGTACAGTAAAGAAGGGTTCGAATTTTATCATGGTAGAGAAGCAAGGGTAAATGAGATTAAGGTACAAGACAGATTCAACTCGAGTTTCGTAGCGGCAACGGTACAAAATTAAAACAGGATATTCAACAAATGGAAAAATTGGTGAGTAAATCTCACCTGTTTGTTTAGAATTATTTTTATATCGTTAAAAATAATTGTTATTGCTTGTTTAATGCTTTCTGATTGTTTGAAATATATTAGTTATCTTGAATTGGTTGACTATTATATATATATTGGGTTGATGATTGGTTGGATTCCCGCAGTCTCATTAGCGGATGCCCGCGGTACCATAGCGGATGATTTCCCTATGCGCCCCACAAATATATATTAGTGGATGATCCTCATACCGCGATATCCTGCCTCGAAGCAGGATAGGTATTACTATTTTGACTAATGTCTGTGGATGCAGGAAAACAGGTTAGAGGAATCCAACTGGATTCCTCAAAAATATATTATCTGTTTGTTTATTTGTTTGCACATATATACTGTCATATATGATGTGTTATAAAACCTGAAATAAATAATTAGTAGTTTGGTGTATAAATATCACTTGGCCTAAGTGATAATTTATAAAAATATCCTGAAAGGGATATTTGTGATTTAAAAGGGAAATTCCATTTTTCTAAAATAGAATTTGAATTTTTAAATAGATTTGAAATATTAACTTGTTTTAAAAGAAATGAAACAAGTAGTTCCTTTATAAAACGAAGTTTATAAATAGTTCTTTTATAAACGAAGTTTATAAATTAAGTGAAAAGAATTATCATTGGATAATTCAGAAATAAAAATACAAGTGTTAAATTGAAAGGGAAATCTATTTTCCAAAAGTAGAAATATCGATTTCAAAAAGGAATCATAATCGAGACTTGTGAAATAGAATTTGAATAAAGAAAATTCAAATAGAAATTGAATATAGAAATTTAAATGGAGTTAGAATATTTGGAATTCAAATAGAATAAAATGGAGTTAGGATATTTGGAATTCAAAGATAGAATTTGAATATAGAAAATATAAAGGAAATTCAAATATATGATTTGAATATCGAAAGTGAAATGAAATTGAATATAGATTTAAATGGAGTTTGAATCAATAGAATTCAAATAGATTTAAATGCAGTTTGAATCAATAGAATTCAAATAGAATTAATGGAGTTTGAATCAATAGAATTCAAATAGAATTAAATGGAGTTTGAATCAATAGAATTCAAATAGAATTTAAATGGAGTTAGAATATTTGGAATTCAAATAGAATTAAATGGAGTTTGAAAATTTGGAATTTAAATAGAAATTTAAATGGAGTTAGAATACTTGGAATTCAAATAGAATTAAATGGAGTTTGAATATTTGGAATTTAAATAGAAATAAAAATGGAATTTGAATATAGAATTCAAATAGAGTTGAAATGGAAATTGAATATAGAAAGTAAAATAGACTAAAGAGCCAATTAATGAATTAACTAACGGATTGAATTAAAACGATCGGGTATAGTTGAAATAAATTGGACAGGTATAAATATACAGGAGACAGGTTTGGAATAAAGTGTTAGAAAAGATAGAAATAGAATGCTCGACAAAAAGGTATGTATTTAATTCATATATGAGATTTTATGCGCCGTATCGGCTAGCCGCTTGGCTTTCCTTTTTCTTTTTGGATTGGTAAGGGCCATGAGAGGCTATCTGAAATATCCCGATGCTCCCTGTACAAAGGAGGTTATGGCGAATTTTTCCAGGAATTTAAGGAGTTAGAATATTTTTAAGATAATTTGATAGTTAGAAATCAATGTATCGATATATATAGAAGTCGATAAGGAAACAAACTTAAAAATAGAATAGCAAAATCAAAAAGGAAGTCTAAGAATAAAACCCAGTAAGCATAGAAAGAGAAAGTGTATACGTGTTTAAAAGTGAATAAGTAGTTGTATGGTATTGATTATTTGAATAAGTAGTCATATCTGATTTGACGTTATAAATGTTATTCAGTCAAGGTCTGAGAGGTAGTTATACCCCAACTTGATTGATTTCATTATTAACAAATAAATAGTAAGACTTCAGGCTTGAAGATCAGTGTTAAATAAGGGTTTGTTGAATATAATATTTGGGTTGTCGTAACGATGTTTTACATAACATCTGTTTTAACCCAAATAAGTGTAAACTCGGAAATAGAATAAAGAATATTTTCTAAGTACAGAAATAAACAAGATCGGAAAAGAGATAGGTAATTGGAATATTTTCCAATTATAAATAGCGTATATTTTCTAAAAGTTTAGAAAATAAAGGAAGGCGATATTCAGAAATGTTTACCAAATAGCGTAAAAGGGCAATATGGTTGTTGAAAATATTTGTTAAAAAAATATTGATAAGGAAATGGAGAAGTGATTTAATTAGTGGAATATTAATTAAGGGCTCAGTGATTGTTTGATATGTTGAATGAACACTTGTTTTCTTCGATAGTTAAATCATCGACTATCGAAACACTTGTTTTTATTTGATAGTTAAATCACAGACTATCGAAGTTTTTGACCATCGTTGTCAATATGGAGAGACCGGTTGGATTATTATCCGAAGAACCACTCTGTATTGGCAGTAGCGTTGCGAATCAGATTATATGAAGATAATCGAAGACGGATTAGAGTGCAAGGACTTTTTCTATTAACAGAAATTGTGCCTTCGGTTCATCCTATTTCTGGGTGACTCGTAAGGATGAATGTCTGACAGAGTATTTTCAGAAAGGTCACGTACATTGATTTCTTCAACCGTACCTAGAGTGGAAGCGAAGAAGGAAACTTCTTTAGCTAACACGTAATGTACTGTTGTAGACGTCAATTAGTGATTTTTGGTGGATCTGACAATGTGGCATTCGAAGTGAATCTGGTGTGATGATAAAGCGTAACCTCAAACCTCATCAACTGGTTAATGACAGAAATCGGGCAGGCAGCATGGCTATGTAGGTCGCACCTATTAGGGTGTATAATCACCTGATCTAGAGTTTCATTTACTTCGAAAAATCTATTGTCGATGCTGTCCCATTCGGGAAACGGTTGCTGATCCCAAACGTTGGTGATATACATTCGATACACTCAAGCGAAATGAGTGGTCGGTCATGTGTGGCTGAGTTGCAAGATGTTCGTGTTGAACTCGGTGTATTCTCCTCTAGAGATACACCAGCGGAAGGTGGTTCCATACCTTGTCATAGTTAGAAATCATTACCCAATACGTGCTTGCGGTTTTGATTGTATATTATTATGTGGAACGTGAGATGCAAACGTTCCACTAGATTGTTATTTACTTGATTTAGACATTATTATAATATCAAAAGAGTTTTGATATAAAGATTATTATTCCTTTCAAATGGATTGTGAAAGATAAGTCAAGTGTTTGGATTCTCATAAGGGAAAAACCCGTTCCGTGTTATACGGCGTGGTCTTATGAGATATCATTTAGTTTTCTGTAACTGTTTTAACTGTTTACTCATACCAGTCCCATGACTGACCCGGAGTTTATTTGTTTTGTTTTACCTAAACTCTTGGGTGCCTAAATTTGTACGGGTAGTCAAGTAGTTTAGGATTTTACAGATCTATCTAAAGGAGCTTGGAGCAGGAGGCTTCAACGTTAGTTACATAGAGTTTTGTTCCGCTGTGTTGTAAGTGTTGTACTCTGATAAGTGTATGTTATACAGTTAAGAGTTTGTATTTCAAAAGTTATGATATATTATATTTTGTTCCGCTGCGATGTGAGATTATGTGTTGTTATTTCTGTTCTTCTTCTACCCTTTTCCTCTAAAAAAAATGTTTCGTATTTTCGTGATATTTGGGTTGGACGTATGATGTATATAGTCAACTTTGATGTTATGGATTTGCGGGCCATTACAAAATCTTTTGTGCCATAAGCAAGAATCATTTTCTTTGGATATTAAGAAAAGATTTGGACAATTATTTATTTTATTTTTTGAAATAAAAGGTGGTGAATTGACTGATTGAATATATATAAAATAGTACAAAATTGTCTACAGCAAGTACACTACCAAAATAAAACTACAGCCATTAACCCAACCAAAAGAAACAAACACGGCCCCAAACAAAATGCAACCCCAAAATACAAAATTCCGCTAACCCTACAGTACATATACATCAACTACATATCATATTATGTGTACATCTAATACTAAGAAACAACAACAGTCGTCTTCAATGCTCACGACCCCTTGCACGTTCATGGACTCTTGCTCCAATGTTATCCACATACTTCCAGTTCGCAATTCCAATCTTAAACTTGCCAATATTGCCGATCACTTTTTCCAAAACACTAAACAATTTGAATAATCTCTATTCCAGTCGATCTTCCATAAGTGCTGACAATCTACTCTTTCCAAAACGAACTTCTATCACTAATCATATCCAAAATCCATTTGCAAAGCAAAGATTAATTCATTGTAACACCCCGTAATTCTAAGAACACTAAAATTGATAAACTAAGGAATAGTTAATTAAATATTAAGAATTAAGTAAAACGGACTACGCCATTGCATTCATCTCGGGATTCTGCTTAAGATAGACTCCGAGTTTGTGTAAAATGGACATCATATGAAGAAGATATTAGGGTTTGAAGTTTATAAACATATAAGCCATTTATATATAAATAAAACTATTCTAGAAAAACAAAATTTGAGTCGGGGAAAATTGGGGAGAAATTGGCCCATTAGGGGTCGACCCCAGCCCTAAGGGCGTCGACCCATGGGTCGACCCTAACACAGGGGTGTCGACTATCATGTCGACCTCTGCGAGATCTTGGCAGAATTCGGTTTCTGAATGTGGACTCGTTTCTTGACTAGATTTGTTGACCCTAGTCTATAAATAGGACCTCATTCTCATTGTTTTTATTCACCAAAAACAATGGAGACAACGAGGTTCTGCACCAACTCAGTTTGAACTAGCCTATTCTTCCTCAACAGCAAGTTATACGTATCGAAGGATTTATGCTACAACATTTACAATCAATCTTCTGTTCGTTGGATCCAATCACAGTGAGTTTATGTTTCTTTGAGATATAAACACCTAAAATGTAATCTTGACATATTTATAAGTTTGGATATAAGTCTGTGCCTATTAGTAACCTGAATCATAATAGATCTGCCATTACTTATATACCTAATTTACTGCTTATATCTCGTATGCCTATTCATGATATCCCTATTCTGTTAGTTTGCTTAATCATGTCACTATATGCCTATTCTGTTAGTATGACAAATTCTATCATCATATGCCATTTTTATTTACTATGCCTATTCTTGTTCTCTTCTCTCCCTCTTTCCCATTTTGCTTTTATAGCCAGGCTAACATCGAGCCTAGGCCTATCGCTGAAATACGCAAACACACAAAATTGGGAAAAATTGGGAATGATTAATTTAGGGTATAATTCATATTGTAAAACATGATTGGGAATTTTAGGCACAATTTATATCTTAATCTAAACCTTAATCTAGAGAATAACTTGTATTGTGGATTAGACGGGGATTTGGAGCATAATAAACATGAAAATTGGTTAGTACTGAAAATGCCTAGATTTACAGTAATTAGAAACTGTAACCGTGCTTAGAAACGAGGTCAGATTACATTATGGTAAAAGTCTGCCTGGAACCTCCCTACATATCCAGCGTCCACAAGTGGTAAATCTAATGTGAGAGGTCTAAGTGCATAAACATGTAACGGTGCTAAGACATGATGTTAAATCCAACTTAATGAAGAAGTCTGCCTGGACCCAACTGGCATATCCAACATCCATAAGTGGTAGACTTAATGTGGGAGGTCTAGCACATTAATAACCATAAATGAATGAATGGTGATAAGCTTGTAATACTTAACCTATTTTAATCCATAAGGATTGCATGAACCTATTAACTTAAGTAGGCGGTTAAGTAAACTTGCTTGAATCATTAGGAGGGTTAAGTTATTCTTGTTAAATATGTGGGGATGGGTTATATATGTTAACCCAACAAACTTAACCTGTTTTTCATATGGGGTTATACAACCTTGTTAAACTGTTAGGCATAACCTATTAAAATCCTAGTAATGGGGATACAAGCCTAGGAGGGAAGCTTGTATCATCTATTGTGCGAGACCCATTTCAGTCAGTAACCCATCTTGGTATCAATCGTGCACTCCGAACTAGGTCAGGGTCGGGGAACGCTTACTGAGCTAATTATAAGAGGTCACTTGTGTGCGGGTGTTGATGGTGCGTTCCAACTGACTAATGCATGTGCATGGATCCGCTTGCTAGGAAAACAATATGCTATAGCATCAATAGATATAGTTGTGCATCTTGAAAATAGTGAGGTCGCCACTTTAGGAAGTGATACATCCTACTATAGGGCCAGCACAGGGTATCTACGATTTAGGGAGCCGATCGACTAGGGGTAGTAATTAGGTGCATCTAGTCTTGCTTGTTTAGGAGCCCGTTATTGTCGTTGTGGGTTAACACCTGTCAGTTCTATTTTTGCTACCTATTATTGTATGGAGTAAAACCTCTCACTAGAAGTACACGTAAGTCTACCATTTTATACTTGTTGGGATCATCTTGTTCTTGTTATACTAGCATTGGTACAAAGAAAAGTATTAGAGAAGCGAAACGCATGTTATGTTCTGTTTATCCTGTTTACCTTGTTATACCTTCCTTATGACACTGTTATCTCACTCTAACCCATATGCCTGTCATGATACTTTTACTTGTTTATATGCTATAAGTAACTGGACTCGCCAGACTTTATGTCTGACCCATTTTGTTTCCTCTTCTTTCTCTTCCATCCCTCCTAGGTTCTGAGGGTGGGAATACTCAAGCTTGAACAAGATTCTTCTTTCCTTTTTCTTGGAGCTGCTTAGATGTATTACTCGATTTTGTATTTGTTCGACTATGGCTATATTTTGGGGATTATGCACTTTTTATGTATTATTGTACCTTTGATGATGATTTTTGTACAAGGCAGAAGTTTTATGTTTTCAGTATTCTAGACTTATTATGTAATTGGGTTTGAACCACGAAGCTTTTCTATTTAATATAGTTATAATTCTGCTATTATTTTATATCTGTCTTGTAATGTTTCTATTTCTGTTTACCTATAACGCTTCACGAAACTCAATGCACTCTGATAAAGAGTGACATTAACGGACATGGGGTGTCACATTTGGTATCAGAGCTGAAGGTTACCAGATCGGATAAAAGATTCTGAAAATTGTTTTCAAAAATGTTTTAAAGGAAAGCATTTTAAAAATAAAAGTCTGTTTTGAAAAACATATTCCTCAAAACCATATGAAATATCTTTCGATTCTCTATTTGAATCCCATTTTCCTCTTCTTTTCAGCATGTCTGGGGAACCTAATATTCCCGAGGGCATTCAAATACTGGCTTGGTTTCATAGGTACCTGAAGGCTACGACACCTGTTGAGGGCCAAGGAGACGCACCTCCCCCAGTTATAGCCATTATTCCTCCACCTCCTCCTCCACATGTTGATAATTTCTCTAAGATATGCAAAGATTTTTGTGCTATGGGCGGGAAGCCATTTCGAGGAACTGAGACTTTCGTAAAGGCAAGGAATTGGCTTAAAGAGATGGAGGATTTGTTTGAAATTTTCGAAGTCGACGATCGTAGAAAGATTTATTTAGCTGTTTATTACCTGAAAGATAAGGCTTCTTTTTGGTGGAAAGTGACGCAAGCAGGGCGTTCGGTGGAGACTTGGGATGATTTCCGATAGAGATTCGGAATGATGTTTCTTTCTCAAGTCGAGAAAAGCATGGAAATGGAAAGGTTCTTAACGCTTAAGCAAGGAGGCATGTCTGTTAGAGAGTATGTTAATAAGTTTAATCAATTGGTGAGGCTTGGAACTAGTAGATACCCTGCACAAGAAAGCTTTTAAGGTTTGCTAGAGGACTGAGTGAACCCCTCTGTGGGTTAGCTATGTCTCATATTCCGATGGGAGCAAATTTTTCGAAACTCGTTGATATGGCATTATTGCACGAGGATGATAAAGGAGAAAAGGAAGAGGCTAAGGTTGAGGAAACACAAAATAAGAAAGTGAGTCCCAAGAAAGAATAACAGCAACAAAAAGGGCGGTAAGAATGGCAAAGCTCGAGATAAGAGGAAATGTCATCATTATGGATGCGAGGGTCATGTGATCAAGGTTTGAAAGAATAGAAAGAACGCTTGTTTTCATTGTGGAGTAGTCGGATATCTTGTTAAGGATTGCCCAAAGAAGCAGAACAGTGTCAAAGGGAAGGTTCTAGAGGGCAGGTGCATGATCTTGTGGCTAGTGCGCTAGTTGGAGGTAGGAAAGTTTCTATTGAAGGTTTGATTTCTCTTTCAAATCATCATATTAGAGCTCGTTTTGATTCTGGTGCTTTGCATTCTTTTCTATCTAATTCTGTGGTTGAGTCTCTACACCTTAATACTAGTGTCGTTTTGGATCCCAGTGTTGTCTCAAACCCCGTTGGTGGTATGGCTCATTTGTCTATGATTTGCCGGGGATTGAGAATATCTGTGTTAGGCATCGAGTTTGAATGCAACGCATAGTTGCTTGGTTTCACGGGCTATCGTTTTATTCTAAGGATGGATTGGCTAGCCATGTATATTGTCATTCTAAACTGTGAGAGGAGGGCCATTATACTTTTGACTTGCCATGAGAGGACCCTTGAGATTTTTCGTGACCCTAAGGAGTCCGCCATGCTTAGTTTCCTAGAGTCGCTTGATGTATCTATTGAGATTTAGGATCTGTACTAGTAGACTGTGAGTATCCTGATGTTTTTGAGGAGGTTCGGCGATTACCTCCGAGGCGCGAGATTGATTTCTGTATATATTTGGTGGACGAGGCAAAGCCAGTTACATTGTATGTGCGCTATATGGCTCCAAGAGAAAGGAGGGAGCTCAGCAAGCAAGTAGGGAGCTACTTGAGAAAGGGTTTATTAGGCGAAGCATATTTGAATGGGGTGCTCCAGTGGTATTTGCCACTAAAGCGGATGGTTCGTTTCGCTTATGTGTGGATTATAAAGAGTTGATTAAACTCACTAAGAAGAATAGGAACCCACTTCCAAGGATAGATGATCTGTTTGACCAGCTTGTTGGTGCATCTGTTTTCTCTCAGTTAGACTTGGCTACGGGGTTTCATCGGTTGAGGGTGGCCGAGGACAGTATAGACAAGGCTGCTTTTAGAACTCCAGATGGTCTGTTCGAGTGGCTCGTCATACCTTTTTGGTTGACGAATGCACCCGTCTATTTTATTGATCTGATGAGTAGGGTGTTTCGGGAGTTCCTAAATAAGTTCATTGTGGACTTTGTTGATGACATCTTGATTTTCTCGAAGAACGAGGAAAAACATGCCCTACATTTGAGGGAGGTTATGAAAACTCTCTGTACGCACCAGCTTAAGGAGAAATTCTCCAAATGTCATTTTTGGAGAAAAGAAGTGAGATTTCTAGGGCATCTGGTCTCTAAAGATGGGATCGCTATAGATACCATGTAGGTAGTTACAATTTAAGACTGGAAGATCTCACAGAATGCAACGGAGGTGAGGAGTTTTCTTGGATTAGCAGGCTATTATAGGAAGTTCATTAAGGACTTCGCAAAAATATAAGCCCCACTCACCAGATTGACGAAGAAGAATCTGACATTTTCTTGGGATATAGATTATGACAATGTTTTTCAGTGATTTGACAGCAGCCCCAGTTTTGACCTTGCCAGATGGGAACAAAATGTTCACAGTATACATTGATGCATGTGGTATAGGGCTTGGTGTTGTTCTGATGCAAGAGGGAAGGGTAGTATGTTATGGAGGTAGAAAGCTAAGAGTTCATGAGAAGAACTACCCTACCCATGACTTAGAGTTAGCTGCCATAGTATTCGCTCTTAAGACTTGGCGCCATTATCTACTAGGAGAGAAGTTCAAGTTGTACACCGATCATAAACCACTCAAGTACTTGTTCTCGCAGAAGGATATTAAATTAAGACAACAAATATGGATGGAATTCCTAGCATCCTATGACTTTGAGAGTGCTTAATACCCTTGACAAGGGTAATGGGGCGGTAGACGCATTGAGTAGGCAGAAGATGACATTGAGTCCTCTGTTTGTGGAGAGTAAAAGCTTGGAGTTTAAATCAAATTTTGATTTTAGACCCTCCACCGAGTTTACACCTGGTTTATAAGCATCATTAGAGGTGCAACCTACTCTATTGGACCATATTGGGACTTCGCAGTGAAAGGACCCACAACTAGCAGATATACTGGATAGGCCCGGTAGAGGGGAGACCTCTAGTTACCTCAGTAGATATTCCACAGACGATAGAGGGTGATTGCGACGAGATGAAAGGCTTTGTGTTCCATGAGTCAGGATTTTGTTGAAGACAGTCCTTGAGGAAGCCCATCATTCTAAGATGATTATTCATCCTGGTGGTGATAAGATGTATAAGGATATGAAGATGGTTTCCTTTTAGGCTGGAATGAAGAAAGATGTAGCAGAATTTATTTCTCGATGTTTGATTTGTCAGCAAGTCAAGGATGAGCAGAGGAAGCTTGGTGGTTTACTTCATCCTTTGGAAGTCCCACAGTGGAAGTGGGAGACGCTCTCTATGAATTTCATTGATGGTTTTCCTAGATCAAGGAAAGGCAACACCAGTATTTGGGTGGTAGTTGATAGACTTACTAAGAGCGCTCATTTCATCCCTGTTAAGAGTAAGAGGACAGCAGCATGGTTGGCAGCAGTTTATCTTCGTGAGATAGTCCATCTATATGGAGTACGTTCCAGTATTATGAGTGATCGTGCCCCCATATTCACTACTGAATTTTGGAGGAGCTTGCAGGAAGCATCAGGTACACAACTGTGTTTGAGCACCACTTATCACCCTCAGACCAATGGGCAGACGGAGAGGGTGAATAAAGTCCTTGAGTACCTTTTAATACTTCGTATCCTAGACTTCGGAGGGACTTTGCAAGAGCATCTTCCTTTAGTAGAGTTCGCCTACAACAACAGTTACCAAGCTAGTATTGGCATAGCACCCTTCGAAGCATTGTACGGACGACCCTATAGACCACCAATTTTTTGGTGGGAATCTATAGAAAAGCTTCAACTTGGACCTGAGATGGTAATAGTATCTTCAGAAAAGATTGATCTTATCCGCAGCTGCATGAAGACAACTTAGGATAGGCAAAAGTCCTACGCAGATAGGAGAAGGACTAACATTGAATTTGAACTAGGATACATGGTTTTCATCAAGGTATCACCTTTAAGGAATATAGTTCGTTTTAAATCTGTACGGAAATTAGACCAAGGTTTGTAGGGCCATTTCCCATAACAGAAATGATTGGCCAAATGGCCTATAGAGTAAAGCTACCAGAGAGACTTTTCGATGTTTATGATGTTTTCCACATTTCTCATTTATGGAAGTGTTTGCATGACACCGCAGAAGTAGTTGAGCCAAGTATGCTTGAGGAGGTAGTGGTGGAATGGCAAGCGATAGTTAGACGAGTTCCCACCCATATCCTTGGATCAGAGGTTAAGAAGCTACGCAATCGAGAAGTCGAGTTGATGAAAGTACAAACTAAGAGGATGCAACTTGGGAGACTGAAGACAAGATTCACGCTTCATACCTTTTTCTTTTCAAGGGTACGTTCTTAACTTCCTTTTCCAAAGCTTTTATTCATGCTAGTTTCTATCGTTTAAGTATATCCTATCGATCGAATCTTCGACCTTTAGGTTGGAATCCCATGGATGTAAACATGTGACTGAGACATTTTATGTTTGATGGATAAAAGTGGATGCGAGTGTTTGCAAGTGGTTGCTCGTGGATGTATACACACACACTAGGCACTAGATCGGCTCAATCACTCTCATATTGCATATGAATGTCTGTGCATTTTTCTTTTAATGGATGAAAGTGGGTGTTCCATCATATATGGATGTTGCATTTGGATGAATGATTGTGCTCACATATAGAACTTACATGTTATAATAGGATTATTTGCATACATGTTGGATTCATGGCACTAACATACATTGCATTAAGGAGGTTGACTGGATCAATAAACTGCCTGATCTTTCGCATTAGTGTAGGGGATACACACACACCCATGCATATGTTCATATAAGCATTAGAAATATTTTAAGGACAATGGATTCCTGTGATTGATGAATGAGTAGATGGATGTGGATGTTAGGATATAAATTCTTCTTAACTTAGAGATTTAGGGGACGAAATCCTTTAAGTAGGGGATAATGTAACATCCCGTAATTCTAAGAACAACAAAAATGATAAACTAAGGAATACTTAATTAAATATTGAGAATTAAGTAAAACAGACTGCACCATTGTGTTTGTCTCGGAATTCTGCTTAAGATAGACTCTGAGTTTGCGTAAAACGGACATCGTATGAAGAATATATTAAGGTCTAAAGTGTATATACATATAAGCAATTTATATGTAAATAAAACAACTCCATAACAACAAAATTTGAGGTAGGGAAAATTGGGGGGAAATCGTCCTGTTAGGGGTCGACCCCTGTAATGACCCGCATTGTCAGGGGTGTTATAATTTATTTATTTAATTATATACATAGTGATTTAGGGAATTAAATCATCGTTAATTAAATTATAGTGAATATTTAATTAAATTAAATAATTAAATAATATATTTAATTCAGAAATAATCAAAAATATTGGAAATCACAATATTCTGTGAATAGGGTCGTCCCTTAGATTTAATTCAGCTTAGAGTTGAATTATATTGACGAATATATTCAATCGACGACAGTTTGAACGTAGAATTTTAATATAATTAAAATAGAGCTTGAAATGGCGTGGAAGTTCGCTATTTGGCGATTTGAACTTCAACTGAATATACAGGGTTCGTTTTAAATCGGATTTCTGTGAAACAAGAAACGTGTGGAGCTGGTGGAGTATATCTTTCTAGTGGAAGAGAAAAATAGGGATTTCGTCGTGTAGATTTTGATGTACGTCCAAATCAAATTTCAGAAAAGTCGCTGTGGAATTTCCTTTATAATTTGCAACGCTTTATTTACGTTATAAAAGGATTTTCGATATAAATTGAATATCGATAAATCTAAAATCCGAAATATCAAACTGTAAATTCTGATATGATATTCAGGAGCTGTATGATATCATATGTGGATATATACGATAATATTAATTTATTAATATTTAATTTAATTATATTTAAATATATTTATATATTTAAATGGGTCATCCATAGCTTTAAAAATAGCCACTTTTGCAAACGAAGTCGGAATTCGTCGAAACTAATTTTGTTGGATCCGCAATGTCAAATAGTTGTTAGATTTATAGTTTTGTGATTTTTAGAGGCACTGTGTGGCCGTACGGATTTTTAGAGTGAAAAACAGTCAGTATTTTGATGGTTAAAAATACGCTGTGTGAGCATACGGAGTCGGAATTCAACGAAACCAGCTTCGTTGGGACCGTAATGTCGAACTAGCTACAGGTCCAGTTTAGTCATTTTTAGGTATCGTGTGTGAGCACACGAATTTTTAGAGGTTAAAAACAAATATTAAAATAAAATATGTAACAAAAATCTAGATATTTGTTCACCTTATAAATACCACTACTTTAACTCTCCTAAGACCTAATTCCTTTATCCTTTGGTCAAAAATAAATCTGCCGTTACTTTCTTATTCTCGACAGCAAAACCGATTGTTCAAAATTCAAGAACAAATCAATAAAAATTCTATAAATCAAATTATACACATATTCGATTTCCTGGGAATCTCCTCCTCATTCTAATAGCGATTTTTGATAGCTCGAACACCCTTTTTGGTCACTGCGTTTTATACAGTGGGTGTATATAGCGGCTAGGGTTCGAAAAAGCTTGAAACTTAAGCTGCGATTTGGAAATTGGAGTTTAGATTTGGGTTAGTGATGTTAAGGAGATTAGGTTGTGGTGTTATTGAGTGATTCGGTGGTAAAGAGGGTCGCACCCCTCTGCTGAGCGACTGTAAGAAGGCTGATGTCGCATCTTTGGAGGGAAGCAGGTGCGGGAGGTAAGGGTGTTGAGAGGGATGAGCTCGAGGAGAGAAGGAAGATGGTGTAATTGGTTTGGAAGTCGATGAAGGATAGGAGGAGCAGTTCGGGGGAGGAGCTTCGAAAATGGCCAGGAGGTGTTACGGGTATGTCTTCAACGAAGGAGGAAATATCTTGTGCGGGTATGGGCTGTTACAAGTGAAGTGGGCCAGGAGTTTTGGAAGTTAAGGCCCATAATTTTATATAATTCCATGTTTTTAATTCATTTAAAAAGTGTACTAACTTCGTAAACTCATAACCTGACCATACGACATCGAAACTCAGCGAAACAAGATCCGTTGGGATCATATGGATGAGAGCTTCACAACGAAGCTGACTGGGAGTGGATTGGGGTTCGTTACAATTTATAGTGAAATAAATTGTCCGTCTGAATCAAGCGACAATTATCGTTATCTAACGATGATAGTCCAATGTGAGTAAAACTCACCAACTCTGAACAGTTATATTTTTATAATGTATTTTTAGAACTGTTAATCATCTGTTGATTGCTGTGTGTTGGTTGATTGATTGAACTGCTAGTCAGTTAGTAGAAATTATATATATATATATATATATATATATATATATATAAAAACCGTTAAATATTTATATGTTGATTCTGCTATCAGAATATTTCATATCGAACTGGAAGTGATGTTGATTTTACTGTGTAACATCTGTGGATGCAGGGAAACAGGTCGGAGGAATCCAACTGGATTCCTCAACATTTATTTTACTGAGATTTATATATTGTGATATATAATCTGACGTTGATTATGTGTGGTGGACGATATTTATCGTTGTTATATGGTGTGTTAAATACCATAAGAAATACCAGAATGGGGAAAAGGGATTTTCAAAGTATACTTTGAAAATAATTTATTTATATAAAATCAATGGATTTTATATTATAAAAGAAAAAGGATTTTGAATAAAAGAAATATATTTGTAAATCAAATATAAGGGAATTATATTTGTTAATCAAATATAAAGGAATTTATTTGTTAATCAAATATAAAGGAATTTATTTGTTAATCAAATATAGAAGGAATTTATTTGTTAATCAAATATAGAAGGAATTTATTTGTTAATCAAATATAGAAGGAATTTATTTGTTAAACAAATATAGAAGGAATTTATTTGTTAATCAAATATTGAAGGAATTATATTTGTTAATCAAATATAAAGGAATTATTTGTTAATCAAATATAGAAGGAATTATATTTGTTAATCAAATATAGAGGAATTATATTTGTTAAACAAATGTAAAGGGATTTATTTATAAAACAAATATTGAGGAGATATATTTGTGAAATCATATATAAAGGAAAATATTTGTAAAAACAAATATAAGGGAAATTATTTGTCAAACAAATAGGGAGAGGAATATTTGTAGAACATTTACAAATAGATAAGAAAGGATTTTATTTATTTAGGAAGTAAATAGAAGTAAAAGGATTTATTTATTTAGGAAATAAATAAAGAGTTAAAAAGAATTATTTATTTAGGAAATAAATAAAAGATAAAAGGATTTATTTATTTAGGAAATAAATAAAAGATAAAGGAGATATTTATTTGTTAAAATAAATAGAATAAAGGAGATATTTATTTGCTAAATAAATAGAATTAAAAGAAATATTTATTTGTTAAATAAATAGGATTTAAATCAAAGGAATATTTATTTAGGAAATAAATAGAATTAATTCAAAAAAATATTTAGAAGATGAATAGAAAATGGATATATGTTTTTAACAGATAAATAGAAAAGATTTAATTTATAAATGACAGTTATAAATTAAATGAAATATTTATCATTCGATAAATGGAATATATAAGTCTGAACTTATATAGATAAGAGGTATAGGCTTTATCACAGATAGTATAAATAAAATGGATACACAACACTTGTATAAGTGAAGTAACGTTATTAAAGAGAAACATTTATAAAGTGAAGAACCGTTACCAAAAGTAAATCTTTATAAATGAATAAACGTTGTCAAATTGGAGTTAAACAGTTAGAGTTAATCCATTAGGGTTAAAAAGTTAGAGTTAACCGGTTGGACTTAAACAGTTAGAGTTAATCCATTAGAGTTAACCAGATAGAGTTAGAGTTATTCAAATGGAGATAATCAAGTAGAATTGATCGAATAGTGGTTATTCGAAGTGAGTTAATCGAATATTTGTCACTCGAAGTGAGTTATCGAATCTAGTTATTCGAAAGGAATTATCGAATCTAGTTATTCGAAAGGAGTTATCGAATCTAGTTATTCGAAAGGAGTTATCAAATCTAGTTATTTAAAAGTAGTTATCGAATACAATTTATTCGACAGGAGTTAAGTGAATAGATTAAATCAAATAGAGTTAATCAAATAGAACGAATCAAAAAGTAGTTATCGAATACAGTTTATTCGACAGGAGTTAAGTGAATAGATTAAATCAAATAGAGTTAAACAAATAGAGCGAATCAAAAAGTAGTTATCGAATACAGTTTATTTGACAGGAGTTAAGTGGAAAGAGTTAATCAAATAGAGATATTCGAAAGAGAATTACGTAAGGAAGTGTTAAAGATTTAGGAAGGGGAAACTTATCTTATTTTGAGGTTGAAGATGTCGTTCAGTTAAGGTCTGAGAGGTAATTATACCCCAACTTAATTGTCTTCGTTTTTAATTTAGAAATGGTTAAGGTTCGAAAGTGAAAGGAGTTAAGTGGAATTAGTAATGAGTATAGTGGTTTGAGTTGGCATCGCGATGGGTTGTTTAAACATCCGCCTAAGCCCAATGTACGAGTATTGGAAATGTTTTCCAATAAGAACCAGAAATGTTTTCTAATATAGAAAACAAGAAATGGAAATGTTTCCAGTGGTAATAAATATATTTTCTAAATTTAGAAAATAAGAAATATTGAATATAGGGAAACAGGAGATGAAAATGAACTAAGGAGATAGATGTTAAATGATGTTTGATCGATATTATTTCCATCTGGAAATAATATCGTTGTTTGCACACTTGTTTTTCTTTGATAGTTAACTCACAGACTATCGAAGTTTTGACCATTTTAACGTTGTTAATATGGAGAGACCGGTTGGATTATTATCCAAAGAACCACTCTGTATTGGCTTAAGCGTTGCGAATCATATATACCAAAGATAATTGAAGACGGAGTAAAGTGCAAGGGCTATTGTATAAGTCTTAGATAACAGTGCCTAAGATGGATATACTGAATAGTGCCTTCGGTTTGTCCAGTCCCAGGACAACTTGTATCGACGAAGGTCTGACAGAGTATATCCAATGGATCGCGTAAGTTGATCTTTTCAAACGTATTCACGTTTGGTGGCAGAGGAATTCGTTTCTCTAAGCTGTATACCCGTGTTATTTTTGGATAAATCGATTTGTGATTTGGCGGGTATGACGATGTGACATTCTAAGTGAATGAGGATGACTTGTGTGGATGATTGTCTGACAGAGTATTTCCAGAAAGGTCACGTACTTTGATTTCTTCAACCGTACCAAGAGTGGAAGCGGAGAAGGAAACTTCTTTAGCTAACACGTAATGTACTATTGTAGATGTCAATTAGTGATTTTCGATGAATCTGACAATGTGGCATTCGAAGTGAATCTGATGTGATGATAAAGCGTAGCTTCTAGCCTCATCAACCGGTAAATGACAGAAATCGGGCAGGCAGCATGGCTAAGTCGGTCGCACCGAAGTAGGGTGTATAATCACCTATCTAGAGAATATTCATTTTCTTCTTTAATCTATCAATGTTGTCCCATATATATATATATATGGGAACGGTTGTTGATCCCAACCGTTGGTGTTATACATTCGATACACTCAAGCAAAATGAGTGGTCGGTCATGTGTGGCTGAGTTACAAGTTGTTCTTGTTGAACTCTAGTGTATCGTTCCTAGAGTACACTGATCGGAAGGTGGTTTCGTACCTTGTCATAGTTGGAAATCCATTACCCAATAAGTGCTTGCGGTTTTGATGGTATACTATATATGTAGAACGTGAGATGAAAGCGTTTCTGCTAGATGATTATTATATTGTGATTAATAGACATTATTGTAATATCAAAAGGTTTTGATATAAAGATATTTTGGATTCTCATAAGGGAAAAACCCGTTCCGTTCTGCGGCGTGGTCTTATGAGATATCGTTTACTTGTTCATATACCTGTTTAAACTGTTTTACTCACACCAGTCCCATGACTGACCCGGAGTTTATTTTGTTGTGTTCCCTCTAAACTCTTGGGTGCCTAAATTTGTACGGGCAGTCAAGTAGTCGGGTTTTACAGGTATACTTGGAGAGCTTTGAGCAGGAGGCTTCAAGATAATATAGCTATAGTTATTTCCGCTGTGTTGTAAGTGTTGTACTCTGATAAGTGCTATTGTATACATAACTGTTATATTTCAAAGTTATGTTATCTATTATATGTTATTCGTTCCGCTGTGAGGTCTGTGTTACTCTGATGTTGTGTTCTTCTTCTTCTATTCTAAGTTTCTATCTTATCTATTCTCACCCTCTAATTTCTTTCATTAATTACCGGGATTTTTCGATGTTTGGTTATCGACATCGTGCTTATGTCGATAACCAAAGTCGCTCGAAATCCGGGTCGTTACAGTTGGTATCAGAGTTTAAGGTTAAGTGAATTACCTTGGCTCTGTGGCGTGACTCGGTAGAGATAGGGTTAGTAATACCCTAGATTGTGTTGAGTGTATATATATGAGTGCGTATTTGTATTTGATACAAAAATGGTTTTTATATTGTGTAGATTCATTGGCTGAGTTGTTTATGAGTTCTGGTCGATCAGTTTGATCCACTGTATCGGTAGGAGTAAATAAACACTTGAATACGATGGACCGACACGTTATGGATATATGGTATATTATCATATATAGGATGTGTTGGTAGTAATTATAATCAGATAAGATTATAAAAAGTGAAATGGTTATATATAACCAATCAAATTTTACACAAGTGAATTATATGAAATTGAAATGAATTAAATCTGAATTTAGATCAGAATTGGAATTTAAAATCCCAGAAATGGGAAAGGTGTTTGTAAATGAATCAGGATATAATATATGTGAATTTGAAGATCCTGGGAGATTTTAAATTATTTACAACATGGTAAAAGGATATTTGGAAATGATTTCAAAATGGAAATATTCAGAAATGGTTTTGAAAGTGCTATAGTATTGAACTCACTTCGGTAGCTGGAAAATAGATTCCGATGATGATCATGACATCATCGGTGTTCATTTTCGAGTTGTAAGTGACAAATTACTACCAAGGATTTTGTTTTGAATTTGTTTTGGGAAAACAAGTTGTGTTGAATTTCAAAAAGGCAAAATTTGACTTTTGAAAGAGGTAAACTGTTTAAAAAACTTCCAGGAAGAAAAGGTTGTTTGAATTTAAACAAATTAAAGTAAAATTGTAAAATCCAATAGAATTGAGATTGAATTAAAAGCCAGTAAGTGAAAATCATTTGAAATAGATTAGTGTCAATTAGAATTAGACTTGATTAGAGATAATCTGGAATTAAATTGGACTGGTGAGTTATGGATTTAAATCAAGAATAGTGCTTGAGTTTGAAATGAAATTCGACTTAGGTATAAGAGAATGGTTGTGTTAAAGATAAATTGATTTGAGATCAAGTTGGAATTGCATTGGTATATGTTGAATTGATGACAGGCGAAGTGATAAAAGTTGATATACCTGACAAAAAGGTACAAGTTTATATTTGATATAAGCATGAGATTTATGAGCCAAATTGGCAAGCCGTTTGGCTGTTTGATTTTCTTTTGGGTTAGAGAAGGCCTAGAGAGGCGAGTTGTGGTTTTACCGATAGGGTTGTACAAAGGAGGTTATGGCGGAATTTTCCGAAAATCTAAAGTGTTAGAAAATTTTCAGAATTTTTGAAAATTTTAGTTAGTCGGAATGAATAAATATTTTACTCGATATTAATTGGTTCATTTGAAATCAGAAAAAAGGGGTAAACAAATCTTAGGAATTCCAATAGATAGGGTCGTCCTCTAACTTGGCAATTTCGAGGACGAAATTATTTTAAGTGGGGAAGAATGTAATGACTCGCATTGTCAGGGGTGTTATAATTAATTTATTTAATTATATAAATAGTGATTTAGGGAATTAAATCGTTGTTAATTAAATTATAGTGAATATTTAATTAAATTAAATAATTAAATAATATATATAATTCAGAAATAATCAAAAATATTGAAATCACAATATTCTGTGAACAGGGTCGTCCCTTTGATTTAATTCAGCTTAGAGTTGAATTATATTGACGAATTTATTCAATCGACGACAGTTTGAACGTAGAATTTTAATATAATTAAAATAGAGCTTGAAATGGTGCGGCAGTTCGCTATTTGGCGATTTGAACTTCAACGGAATATATAGGGTTCGTTTTAAATCGGATTTCTGTGAAACAAGAAACGTGTGGAGCTGGTGGAGTATATCTTTCTAGTGGAAGAGAAAAATCGGGATTTCGTCGTGTAGATTTTGATGTACGTCCAAATCAAATTTCAGAAAAGTCGCTGTGGAATTTCCTTTATAATTTGCAACGCTTTATTTACGTTATAAAAGGATTTTCAATATAAACTGAATATCGATAAATCTAAAATCTGAAATATCCAACTGTGAATTCTGATATGATATTCTGGAGCTGTACGATATCATATGTGGATATATACGATAATATTAATTTATTAATATTTAATTTAATTGTATTTAAATATATTTATATATTTAAATGGGTCATCCATAGCTTTAAAAATAGCCACTTTTGCAAACGAAGTCGGAATTCGACGAAACTAATTTTGTTGGATCCGAAATGTCAAATAGTTGTTAGATTTCCTGTTTCGTGATTTTTAGAGGCACTGTGTGGCCATACGGATTTTTAGAGTGAAAAACAGTCAGTATTTTGATGGTTAAAAATATGTTGTGTGAGCATACAGAGTCGGAATTCGACGAAACCAGTTTCATTAGGACCGTAATGTCGAACTCTAGCTAAAGGTCCAGTTTGGTGATTTTTAGGTATCGTGTGTGAGCACACGGATTTTTAGAGGTTAAAAACAAATATTAAAATAAGATATCTAACAAATATCTAGATATTTGTTCACCTTCTAAATACCACTACTTTAACTCTCCTAAGACCTAATTCCTTCATCCTCTGGTCAACAAATAAATCTGCCGTTACTTTCTTATTCTCGACAGCAAAACCGATAGTTCAAAATTCAAGAACAAATCAATAAAAATTCTATAAATCAAATTATACACATATTCGATTTCCTAGGAAGCTCCTCCTCTATCTAACAGCGATTTTTGATAGCTCGAACAACCTTTTTGGTCACTGCGTATTATACAGTGGGTGTATATAGCGGCTAGGGTTCGAAAAAGCTTGAAACTTAAGTTGCGATTTGGAAATTGGAGTTTAGATTTGGGTTAGTGACGTTGAGGAGATTCGGTTGTGGTGTTATTGAGTGATTCGGTGGTAAAGAGGGTCACACCCCTCTGTTGAGCGACTGTAAGAAGGCTGATGTCACATCTTTGGAGGGAAGCAGGTGCGGGAGGTAAGGGTGTTGAGAGGGATGAGCTCAAGGAGAGAAGGAAGATGGTGTAATCGGATTGGAAGTCGATGAAGGATAGGAGCAGCAATTCGGTGGAGGAGCTTCGAAAATGGCCAGGAGGTGTTACGGGTATGTCTTCAACGAAGGAGGAAATATCTTGTGCGGGTGTGGGCTGTTGCAAGTGAAGTGGGCCAGGAGTTTGAAAGTTAAGGCCCATAATTTTATATAATTCCATGTTTTTAATTCATTTAAAAAGTGTACTAACTTCATAAACTCATAACCTGACCATACGAAATCGAAACTCAGTGAAACAAGATCCATTAGGATCATATGGATGAGAGCTTCACAATGAAGCTGACTGGGAGTGGATTGGGGTTCGTTACAATTTCTAGTCAAATAAATTGTCCGTCTGAATCAAGCGACAATTATCGTTATCTAACGATGATAGTCCAATGTGAGTAAAACTCACCAACTCTGAACAGTTATATTTTATAATGTATTTTTAGAACTGTTAATCATCTGTTGATTGCTGTGTGTTGGTTGATTGATTGAACTGCTAGTCAGTTAGTAGAAATTATATATATATATATATGTATATATATAAACCGTTAAATATTTATATGTTGATTCTGCTATCAGAATATTTCATATCGAACTGGAAGTGATGTTGATTTTACTGTGTAACATCTGTGGATGCAGGGAAACAGGTCGGAGGAATCCAACTGGATTCCTCAACATTTATTTTACTGTGATTTATGTATTGTGATATATATTGTGATATATAATCTGACGTTGATTATTTGTGCTGGACGATATTTATCGTTGTTATATGGTGTGTTAAATACCATAAGAAATACCAGAATGGGGAAAAGGGATTTTCAAAGTATACTTTGAAAATAATTTATTTATATAAAATCAATGGATTTTATATTATAAAAGAAAAAGGATTTTGAATAAAAGAAATATATTTGTAAATCAAATATAAGGGAATTATATTTGTTAATCAAATATAAAGGAATTTATTTGTTAATTAAATATAGAAGGAATTTATTTGTTAATCAAATATAGAAGGAATTTATTTGTTAATCAAATATAGAAGGAATTTATTTGTTAATCAAATATAGAAGGAATTATATTTGCTAATCAAATATAAAGGAATTTATTTGTTAATCAAATATAGAAGGAATTATATTTGTTAATCAAATATAGAGGAATTATATTTGTTAAACAAATGTAAATGGATTTATTTATAAAACAAATATAGAGGAGATATATTTGTGAAATCATATAGAAAGGAAAATATTTGTAAAAACAAATATAAGGGAAATTATTTTTCAAACAAATAGGGAGAGGAATATTTGTAGAACATTTACAAATAGATAAGAAAGGATTTTATTTATTTAGAAAATAAATAAAAGTAAAAGGATTTATTTATTTAGGAAATAAATAAAGAGTTAAAAAGAATTATTTATTTAGGAAATAAATAAAAGATAAAAGGATTTATTTATTTAGGAAATAAATAAAAGATAAAGGAGATATTTATTTGTTAAAATAAATAGAATAAAGGAGATATTTATTTGCCAAATAAATAGAATTAAAAGAAATATTTATTTGTTAAATAAATAGGATTTAAATCAAAGGAATATTTATTTAGGAAATAAATAGAATTAATTCAAAAGAATATTTAGAAGATGAATAGAAAATGGATATCTGTTTTTAACAGATAAATAGAAAAGATTTAATTTATAGATGACAGTTATAAATTAAATGAAATATTTAGCATTCGATAAACGGAATATATAAGTCTGAAGTTATATAGATAAGAGGTATAGGCTTTAACACCGATAGTATAAATAAAATGGATACACAACACTTGTATAAGTGAAGTAACGTTATTAAAGAGAAACATTTATAAAGTGAAGAACCGTTACCAAAAGTAAATCTTTATAAATGAATAAACGTTATCAAATTGGAGTTAAACAGTTAGAGTTAATCCATTAGGGTTAAAAAGTTAGAGTTAACCCGTTGGACTTAAACAATTAGAGTTAATCCATTAGAGTTAACCAGTTAGAGTTAGAGTTATTCAAATGGAGATAATCAAGTAGAATTGATCGAATAGTGGTTATTCGAAGTGAGTTAATCGAATATTTGTCACTCGAAGTGAGTTATCGAATCTAGTTATTCGAAAGGAGTTATCGAATCTAGTTATTTGAAAGGAGTTATCGAATCTAGTTATTCGAAAGGAGTTATCGAATCTAGTTATTCGAAAGAAGTTATCAAATCTAGTTATTTAAAAGTAGTTATCGAATACAATTTATTCGACAGGAGTTAAGTGAATAGATTAAATCAAATAGAGTTAATCAAATAGAGCGAATCAAAAAGTAGTTATCGAATACAGTTTATTCGACAGGAGTTAAGTGAATAGATTAAATCAAATAGAGTTAATCAAATAGAGCGAATCAAAAAGTAGTTTTCGAATACAGTTTATTCGACAGGAGTTAAGTGGAAAGAGTTAATCTTATAGAGATATTCAAAAGAGAATTACGTAAGGAAGTGTTAAAAATTTAGGAAGGGGAAACTTATCTTATTTCGAAGTTAAAGATGTCGTTCAGTTAAGGTCTGAGAGGTAATTATACCCCAACTTAATTGACTTCATTTTTAATTTAGAAATGGTTAAGGTTCGAAAGTGAAAGGAGTTAAGTGGAATTAGTAATGAGTATAGTGGTTTGAGTTGGCATCGCGATGGGTTGTTTAAACATCCGCCTAAGCCCAATGTACGAGTATTGGAAATGTTTTCCAATAAGAACCAGAAATGTTTTCTAATATAGAAAACAAGAAATGGAAATGTTTCCAGTGGTAATAAATATATTTTCTAAATTTAGAAAATAAGAAATATTGAATATAGGGAAACAGGAGATGAAAATGAACTAAGGAGATAGATGTTAAATGATGTTTGATCGATATTATTTCCATCTGGAAATAATATTGTTGTTTGCACACTTGTTTTTCTTTGATAGTTAACTCACAGACTATCGAAGTTTTGACCATTTTAACGTTGTTAATATGGAGAGACCGGTTGGATTATTATCCAAAGAACCACTCTGTGTTGGCTTAAGCGTTGCGAATCATATATGCCAAAGATAATTGAAGACGGAGTAAAGTGCAAGGGCTATTGTATAAGTCTTAGATAACAGTGCCTAAGATGGATATACTGAATAGTGCCTTCGGTTTGTCCAGTCCCAGGACAACTTGTATGGACCAAGGTCTGACAGAGTATATCCAATGGATCGCGTAAGTTGATCTGTTCAAACGTATTCACGTTTGGTGGCAGAGGAATTCGTTTCTCTAAGCTGTATACCCGTGTTATTTTTGGATAAATCAATTTGTGATTTGGCAGGTATGACGATGTGACATTCTAAGTGAATGAGGATGACTTGTGTGGATGATTGTCTGACAGAATATTTCCAGAAAGGTCACATACTTTGATTTCTTCAACCGTACCAAGAGTGGAAGCGGAGAAGGAAACTTCTTTAGCTAACACGTAATGTACTGTTGTAGATGTCAGTTAGTGATTTTCGATGGATCTGACAATGTGGCATTCGAAGTGAATCTGATGTGATGATAAAGCGTAGCTTCTAGCCTCATCAACCGGTAAATGACAGAAATCGGGCAGGCAGCATGGCTAAGTCGGTCGCACCGAAGTAGGGTGTATAATCACCTATCTAGAGAATATTCATTTGCTTCTTTAATCTATCAATGTTGTCCCATACATATATGGGAACGGTTGCTGATCCCAACCGTTGGTGATATACATTCGATACACTCAAGCAAAATGAGTGGTCGGTCATGTGTGGCTGTGTTACAAGATGTTCTTGTTGAACTCTATTGTATCGTTCCTAGAGTACACTGATCGGAAGGTGGTTCCGTACCTTGTCATAGTTGGAAATCCATTACCCAATACGTGCTTGCGGTTTTGATTGTATACTATATATGTAGAACGTGAGATGAAAGCGTTTCTACTAGATGATTATTATATTATGTTTAATAGACATTATTGTAATATCGAAAGGTTTTGATATAAAGATATTTTGGATTCTCATAAGGGAAAAACCCGTTCCGTTCTACGGCGTGGTCTTATGAGATATCCTTTACTTGTTTATATACCTGTTTAAACTGTTTTACTCACACCAGTCCCATGATTGACCCGGAGTTTATTTTGTTGTGTTCCCCCTAAACTCTTGGGTGCCTGAATTTGTACGGGCAGTCAAGTAGTCGGGTTTTACAGGTATACTTGGAGAGCTTGGAGCATGAGGCTTCAAGATCATATAGATATAGTTATTTCCGCTGTGTTGTAAGTGTTGTACTCTGATAAGTGCTATTGTATACATAACTGTTATATTTCAAAGTTATGTTATCTATTATATGTTATTCGTTCCGCTGTGAGGTTCATGCTACTCTGATGTTGTGTTCTTCTTCTTCTTCTATTCTAAGTTTCTATCTTATCTATTCTCACCCTCTAATTTCTTTCATTAATTACCGGGATTTTTCGATGTTTGGTTATCGACATCGTGCTTATGTCGATAACCAAAGTCGCTCGAAATCCGGGTCGTTATAGTTGGTATCAGAGCTTAAGGTTAAGTGAATTACCTTGGCTCTGTGGCGTGACTCGGTAGAGATAGGGTTAGTAATACCCTAGATTGAGTTGAGTGTATATATACGAGTGCGTATTTGTATTTGATACAAAAATGGTTTTATATTGTGTAGATTCATTGGCTGAGTTGTTTATGAGTTCTGGTCGATCAGTTTGATCCACTGTATCGGTAGGAATAAATAAACACTTGAAAACGATGGACCGACACATTATGGATATATGGTATATTATCATATATAGGATGTGTTGGTAGTAATTATAATCAGATAAGATTATAAAAAGTGAAATGGTTATATATAACCAATCAAAATTTATACAAGTGAATTATATAAATTTAAATGAATTAAATCTGAATTTAGATCAGAATTGGAATTTAAAATCCCAGAAATGGGAAAGGTGTTTGTAAATGAATCTGGATATAATATATGTGAATTTTAAGATCCTGGGAGATTTTAAATTGTTTACAACATGGTAAAAGGATATTTGGAAATGATTTCAAAATGGAAATATTCAGAAATGGTTTTGAAAGTGCTATAGTATTGAACTCACTTCGGTAGCTGGAAAATAGATTTTGATGTTAATCATGACATCATCGGTGTTCATTTTCGAGTTGTAAGTGACAAATTACTACCAAGGATTTTGTTTTGAATTTGTTTTGGGAAAACAAGTTGTGTTGAATTTCAAAAAGGCAAAATTTGATTTTTGAAAGAGGTAAACTGTTTAAAAAACTTCCAGGAAGAAAAGGTTGTTTGAATTTAAACAAATTAAAGTAAAATTGTAAAAATCCAATAGAATTGAGATTGAATTAAAAGCCAGTAAGTGAAAATCATTTGAAATAGATTAGTGTCAATTAGAATTAGACTTGATTAGAGATAATCTGGAATTAAATTGGACTGGTGAGTTATGGATTTAAATCAAGAATAGTGCTTGAGTTTGAAATGAAATTCGACTTAGGTATAAGAGAATGGTTGTGTTAAAGATAAACTGATTTGATATCAAGTTGGAATTGCATTGGTATATGTTGAATTGATGACAGGCGAAGTGATAAAAGTTGATATACCCGACAAAAAGGTACAAGTTTATATTTGATATAAGCATGAGATTTATGAGCCAAATTGGCAAGCCGTTTGGCTGTTTGATTTTCTTTTGGGTTGGAGAACGCCTAGAGAGGCGAGTTGTGGTTTTACCGATAGGGCTGTACAAAGGAGGTTATGGTGGAATTTTCCGAAAATTTAAAGTGTTAGAAAATTTTTAGAATTTTTGAAAATTTTATTTAGTCGGAATGAATAAATATTTTAGTCGATATTAATTGGTTCATTTGAAATCAGAAAAAAGGGGTAAACAAATCTAAGGAATTCCAATAGATAGGGTCGTCCTCTAACTTACCAATTTCGAGGACGAAATTATTTTAAGTGGGGAAGAATGTAATGACCCGCATTGTCAGGGGTGTTATAATTAGTTTATTTAATTATATAAATAGTGATTTAGGGAATTAAATCGTTGTTAATTAAATTATAGTGAATATTTAATTAAATTAAATAATTAAATAATATATTTAATTCAGAAATAATAAAAAATATTGGAAATCACAATATTCTATGAACAGGGTCGTCCCTTAGATTTAATTCAGCTTAGAGTTGAATTATATTGACGAATTTATTCAATCGACAACAGTTTGAACGTAGAATTTTAATATAATTAAAATAGAGCTTGAAATGGCGTGGCAGTTCGCTATTTGGCGATTTGAACTTCAACTGAATATACAGGGTTCGTTTTAAATCGGATTTCTGTGAAACAAGAAACGTGTGGAGCTGGTGGAGTATATCTTTCTAGTGGAAGAGAAAAATCGGGATTTCGTCATGTAGATTTTGATGTACGTCCAAATCAAATTTCAGAAAAGTCGCTGTGGAATTTCCTTTATAATTTGCAATGCTTTATTTACGTTATAAAAGGATTTTCGATATAAACTGAATATCGATAAATCTAAAATCTGAAATATCAAACTGTAAATTCTGATATGATATTCTGGAGCTGTACGATATCATATGTGGATATATACGATAATATTAATTTATTACTATTTAATTTAATTATATTTAAATATATTTATATTTTTAAATGGGTCATCGAGAGCTTTAAAAATAGCCACTATTGCAAACGAAGTCGGAATTCGACGAAACTAAGTTTGTTGGATCCGCAATGTTAAATAGTTGTTAGATTTCCAGTTTCGTGATTTTTAGAGGCACTGTGTGGCCGTACAGATTTTTAGAGTGAAAAACAGTCAGTATTTTGAAGGTTAGAAATACGCCGTGTGAGCGTACGGAGTCGGAATTCGACGAAACCAGTTTCATTGGGACCGTAATGTCAAACTCTAGCTAGAGGCTAGAAACAAATATTAAATAAGATATCTAACAAATATCTAGATATTTGTTCACCTTATAAATACCACTACTTTAAATCTCCTAAGACCTAATTCCTTCATCCTCTGGTCAACAAATAAATCTGCCGTTACTTTCTTATTCTCGACAGCAAAACCGATTGTTCAAAATTCAAGAACAAATCAATAAAAATTCTATAAATCAAATTATACACATATTCGATTTCCTGGGAAGCTCCTCCTCTATCTAACAGCGATTTTTGATAGCTCGAACAACCTTTTTGGTCACTGCGTTTTATACAGTGGGTGTAAATAGCGGCTAGGGTTCGAAAAAGCTTGAAACTTAAGTTGCGATTTGGAAATTGGAGTTTAGATTTGGGTTAGTGATGTTGAGGAGATTCGGTTGTGGTGTTATTGAGTGATTCGGTGGTAAAGAGGGTCACACACCTCTGCTGAGCGACTGTAAGAAGGTTGATGTCGCATCTTTGGAGGGAAGCAGGTGCGGGAGGTAAGGGTGTTGAGAGGGATGAACTCGAGGAGAGAAGGAAGATGGTGTAATCGGATTGGAAGTCAAAGAAGGATAGGAGGAGCAGTTCGGTGGAGGAGCTTCGAAAATGGCCAGGAGGTGTTACGGGTATGTCTCCAACGAAGGAGGAAATATCTTGTGCGGGTATGGGCTGTTACAAGTGAAGTGGGCCGGGAGTTTTGAAAGTTAAGCCCATAATTTTATATAATTCCATGTTTTTAATTCATTTAAAAAGTGTACTAACTTCGTAAACTCATAACCTGACCATACGACATCGAAACTCAGCGAAGCAAGATCCGTTGGGATCATATGGATGAGAGCTTCACAATGAAG
The DNA here is from genome assembly GCA_030737875.1 of Allium sativum. Lineage (NCBI taxonomy): Eukaryota > Viridiplantae > Streptophyta > Magnoliopsida > Asparagales > Amaryllidaceae > Allium > Allium sativum. The sequence continues at coordinate 473,812,243 of CM060925.1, forward strand.
CTGACTGGGAGTGGATTGGGGTTCGTTACAATTTATAGTGAAATAAATTGTCCGTCTGAATCAAGTGACAATTATCGTTATCTAACGATGATAGTCCAATGTGAGTAAAACTCACCAACTCTGAACAGTTATATTTTTATAATGTATTTTTAGAACTGTTAATCATCTGTTGATTGCTGTGTGTTGGTTGATTGATTGAATTGCTAGTCAGTTAGTAGAAATTATATATATACGTATATATATATAAACCGTTAAATATTTATATGTTGATTCTGCTATTAGAATATTTCATATCGAACTGGAAGTGATGTTGATTTTATTGTGTAACATCTGTGGATGTAGGGAAACAGGTCGGAGGAATCCAACTGGATTCCTCAACATTTATTTTACTGTGATTTATATTTTGTGATATATAATGTGATATATAATCTGACGTTGATTATGTGTGTTGGACGATATTTATCGTTGTTATATGGTGTGTTAAATACCATAAGAAATACCAGAATGGGGAAAAGGGATTTTCAAAGTATACTTTGAAAATAATTTATTTATATAAAATCCATGGATTTTATATTATAAAAGAAAAAGGATTTTGAATAAAAGAAATATATTTGTAAATCAAATATAAGGGAATTATATTTGTTAATCAAATATAAAGGAATTTATTTGTTAATCAAATATAAAGGAATTTATTTGTTAATCAAATATAGAAGGAATTTATTTTTAATCAAATATAGAAGGAATTTATTTGTTAATCAAATATAGAAGGAATTATATTTGTAAATCAAATATAAAGGAATTTATTTGTTAATCAAATATAGAAGGAATTATATTTGTTAATCAAATATAGAGGAAATATATTTGTTAAACAAATGTAAAGGGATTTATTTATAAAACAAATATAGAGGAGATATATTTGTGAAATCATATATAAAGGAAAATATTTGTAAAAGCAAATATAAGGGAAATTATTTGTCAAACAAATAGGGAGAGGAATATTTGTTGAACATTTACAAATAGATAAGAAAGGATTTTATTTATTTAGGAAATAAATAAAAGTAAAAGGATTTATTTATTTAGGAAATAAATAAAGAGTTAAAAAGAATTATTTATTTAGGAAATAAATAAAAGATAAAAGGATTTATTTATTTAGGAAATAAATAAAAGATAAAGGAGATATTTATTTGTTAAAATAAATAGAATAAAGGAGATATTTATTTGCTAAATAAATTGAATTAAAAGAAATATTTATTTGTTAAATAAATAGGATTTAAATCAAAGGAATATTTATTTGGGAAATAAATAGAATTAATTCAAAAGAATATTTAGAAGATGGATAGAAAATGGATATCTGTTTTTAACAGATAAATAGGAAAGATTTAATTTATAAATGACAGTTATAAATTAAATGAAATATTTATCATTCGATAAACGAAATATATAAGTCTGAACTTATATAGATAAGAGGTATAGGCTTTAATACCGATAGTATAAATAAAGTGGATACACAACACTTGTATAAGTCAAGTAACATTATTAAAGAGAAACATTTATAAAGTGAAGAACTGTTACCAAAAGTAAATCTTTATAAATGAATAAACGTTATCAAATTGGAGTTAAACAGTTAGAGTTAATCCATTAGGGTTAAACAGTTAGAGTTAACCAGTTGGACTTAAACATTTAGAGTTAATCCATTAGAGTTAACCAGTTAGAGTTAGAGTTATTCAAATGGAGTTAATCAAGTAGAATTAATCGAATAGTGGTTATTCGAAGTGAGTTAATCGAATATTTGTCATTCGAAGTGAGTTATCGAATCTAGTTATTCGAAAGGAGTTATCGAATCTAGTTATTCGAAAGGAGTTATCGAATCTAGCTATTCGAAAGGAGTTATCAAATCTAGTTATTCGAAAGGAGTTATCAAATCTAGTTATTTAAAAGTAGTTATCGGATACAGTTTATTCGACAGGAGTTAAGTGAATAGATTAAATCAAATAGAGTTAATCAAATAGAGCGAATCAAAAAGTAGTTATCGAAAACAGTTTATTCGACAGGAGTTAAGTGAATAGATTAAATCAAATAGAGTTAATCAAATAGAGCGAATCAAAAAGTAGTTATCAAATACAGTTTATTCGACAGGAGTTAAGTGGAAAGAGTTAATCAAATAGAGATATTCGAAAGAGAAATACATAAGGAAGTGTTAAAGATTTAGGAAGGGGAAACTTATCTTATTTCGAGGTTAAAGATGTCGTTCAGTTAAGGTTTGAGAGGTAATTATACCCGAACTTGATTGACTTCGTTTTTAATTTAGAAATGGTTAAGGTTCGAAAGTGAAAGGAGTTAAGTGGAATTAGTAATGAGTATAGTGGTTTGAGTTGGCATCGCGATGGGTTGTTTAAACATCCGCCTAAGTCCAATGTACGAGTACTGGAAATGTTTTCCAATAAGAACCAGAAATGTTTTCTAATATAGAAAACAAGAAATGGAAATGTTTCCAGTGGTAATAAATATATTTTCTAAATTTAGAAAATAAGAAATATTGAATATAGGGAAACAGGAGATGAATATGAACTAAGGAGATAGATGTTAAATGATGTTTGATCGATATAATTTCCATCTGGAAATAATATCGTTGTTTGCACACTTGTTTTTCTTTGATAGTCAACTCACAGACTATCGAAGTTTTGACCATTTTAACGTTGTTAATATGGAGAGACCGATTGGATTATTATCCAAAGAACCACTCTGTATTGGCATAAGCGTTGCGAATCATATATGCCAAAGATAATTGAAGACGTAGTAAAGTGCAAGGGCTATTGTATAAGTCTTAGATAATAGTGCCTAAGATGGATATACTGAATAGTGCCTTCGGTTTGTCTAGTCCCAGGACAACTTGTATGGACGAAGGTCTGACAGAGTATATCCAATGGATCTCGTAAGTTGATCTGTTCAAACGTATTCACGTTTGGTGGCGGAGGAATTCGTTTCTCTAAGTTGTATACCCGTGTTATTTTTGGATAAATCGATTTGTGATTTGGCGGGTATGACGATGTGACATTATAAGTGAATGAGGACGACTTGTGTGGATGATTGTCTGACAGAGTATTTCCAGAAAGGTCACGTACTTTGATTTCTTCAACCGTACCAAGAGAGGAAGTGGAGAAGGAAACTTCTTTAGCTAACACGTAATGTACTGTTGTAGATGTCAATTAGTGATTTTCGATGGATCTGACATGTGGCATTCGAAGTGAATCTGATGTGATGATAAAGCGTAGCTTCTAGCCTAATCAACCGGTAAATGACAGAAATCGGGCAGGCAGCATGGCTAAGTCGGTCGCACCGAAGTAGGGTGTATAATCTCCTATCTAGAGAATATTCATTTGCTTCTTTAATCTATCAATGCTGCCCCATATATATACGGGAACGGTTGCTGATCCCAACCGTTGGTGATATACATTCGATACACTCAAGCAAAATGAATGGTCGGTCATGAGTGGCTGGGTTACAAGATGTTCTTGTTGAACTCCAGTGTATCATTCCTAGAGTACACTGATCGGAAGGTGGTTCCATACCTTTTCATAGTTGGAAATCCATTACCCAATACGTGCTTGCGGTTTTTGATTGTATACTATATATGTAGAACGTGAGATGAAAGCGTTTCTGCTAGATGATTATTATATTGTGGTTAATAGACATTATTGTAATATCAAAAGGTTTTGATATAAAGATATTTTGGATTATCATAAGGGAAAAACCCGTTCCGTTCTGCGGCGTGGTCTTATGAGATATCGTTTACTTGTTCATATACCTGTTTAAACTGTTTTACTCACACCAATCCCATGACTGACCCGGAGTTTGTTTTGTTGTGTTCCCCCTAAACTCTTGGGTGCCTAAATTTGTACGGGCAGACAAGTAGTCGGGTTTTACAGATATACTTGGAGAGCTTGGAGCAGGAGGCTTCAAGATCATATAGCTATAGATATTTCCGCTGTGTTGTAAGTGTTGTACTCTGATAAGTGCTATTGTATACATAACTGTTATATTTCAAAGTTATGTTATCTATTATATGTTATTCTTTCCGCTGTGAGGTTCGTGTTACTCTGATGTTGTGTTCTTCTTCTTCTTCTATTCTAAGTTTCTGTCTTATCTATTCTCACCCTCTAATTTCTTTCATTAATTACCAGGATTTTTCGATGTTTGGTTATCGACATCGTGCTTATGTCGATAACCAAAGTCGCTAGAAATCCGGGTCGTTACAACCCCATCCCTAAGGGTCTCGACCTATGGGTCGACCCCAACATAAGGGTGTCGACACCCATGTCGACCCCTCCAAGCTCTGGGCAGAATTCAGTTTCTGAACGTGGTCTAGTTTCTTAACTATATTCGTTGACCCTATTCTACAAGTAGGACCCCATTCTCATTGTTTTTATTCATAAAAAACAATGGATACAACGAGGTGCTGCCCTATCTTAGTTTGAACTAGCCCATTCTTCTTCAGCAGCAAGTTATACGTATTCAAGGATCCGTGCTACAACATTTACAATTAATCCTCCGTTCTATAGATCCAATCACAGTGAGTTTATGTTGCTTTTAGATATAAACACCTAAAATGTAATCTTGATATGTTTATAAGTTTGGATCTAAGTCTATGCCTGTTAGTAACCCGAATCATAACAGATCTGCCATTGCTTGTATACCTAATTTACTGCTTAGATCTCATATACGTGTTCATGATATCCCTATTCTATTAGTTTGCCTAATCATGTCACTATATGCCTATTTTGTTAGTATGACAAATTCTATCATCATATGCCAGTTTTATTTACTATGCATATTCTTGTTCTCTTCTCTCCCTCTTTCCCATTTTGTTTTTATAGCCAGGCTACATTTGAGCCTGGGCCTACCGATGAAATAGGCGAACACACGAAATTGGGAACAAGTAGGAATGATTAATTTAGGGCATAATTCATATTGTAAAACATGATTTGGAATTTTTGGCATAATCTGTATCTTGAGCCAAAACCAGGGGTTTGGGGGCATAATTTATATCTTGATCTAAACCTTAATCTCGAGCATAACTTGTATCGTGGACCAGACGGGGATTTTGGGCATAATAAACATGAAAATGCCTAGATTTACAGTAATCAGAAACTATAACCATTCTTAGACACGAGGTTAGATTACACTTGTGGTAGAAGCCTACCCGGAACTGCCTACAGCGTCCACATGTGGTAAATCTAATGTAAGGGGTCTAAGTGCATAAACACGTAACTGTGCTAAGACACGAGGTTAAGTCCGACTTGTGGAAGAAGTCTGCCTGGACCCAACAGGCATATCCAACATCCACAAGTGGTATACTTAATATAGGAGGTCTAGCGCATTAATAACCATTAAAATGAATGGTGATAAATTGTAATACTTAACCTGTTTGAATCCATAAGGATTACATGAACCTGTTAACTTGAGTAGGGGTTACGTAAACTTGCTTGAATCGGTGGGAGGTTGAGTTAATATTGTTAAATATGCGGAGATGGGTTATATATGTAAACCCAACAAACTTAACCTATTTTACATATGGGGGTTATGCAACCTTGTTAAATTGTTAGGCATAACCTGTTAAAATTCTAGTAGTGGGGATGCAAGCCTAGGAGGGAAGCTTGTATCATCTGTTGTGCGGGACTCGTTTCAGTCAGTAACTCATCTTGGTATCAAACGAGCACTCCGAACTAGGTCGGGGTCGGGTCACGCTTACTGAGCTGATTATAAGAGGTCACTTGTGTGAGGGTATTGATGGAGCGTTCCAGAGGACTTATGTGTGTGCATGGATCCGCTTGCTAGTGAAAATAAGATGTTATAGCATAAGTAGATATGGTTGTGCATCTTGAAAATAGCGGGGTTGCTACTTTATGAAGTGATACATCCTACTGTAAGGACAACACAAAGTATCTACGAGTTAGGGAGCCAATCGATTAGGGGTAGTAATTAGCATACATCTGACCTTGCTTGTTTGGGAGCCCATTATTGCCATTGTGGGTTAACACCTGTCTGTTCGATTTTTGCTAACTATTATTGTATGGGGTAAAACCTCTCACTGGAAGTACACCTAAGTCTACCATTTTGTACTTGTTGGGATCATCTTGTTCTTGTTATGCTAGTATTGGTGAAGAGAAAAGTAATAGAGAAGCAAAACTTATATTCTGTTCTATTTATCATGTTTACCCTGTTATACCTGCCTTATGACACTGTCATCTCTCTCCAACTCATATGCCTGTCATTATGCTTTTACTTATTTATATGCTAAAAGTAACTGGACTCGCCAGACTTTATGTCCGACCCATTTTATTTCCTCTTCTTTCTTTTCCATTTCCCCCCTCAGTTTCTTAAGGTGGAAATACTCAAGCTTGTTCAAGATTCTTCTTTCCTTCTGCTTGGAGCTTCTTAGATGTATTACTCGATTTCGTATCTGTTCGACTATGGCTATATTTTGGGGATTATGCACTTTTTATGTATTATTGTACTTCTGATGATGATTTTTGTACAAGGCAGAAGTTTTATGTTTTCAGTATTCCAGACTTATTATGTAATTGGGTTTGAACCACGAAGCTTTTCTGTTTGATATATTTCTAATTTTGTTGTTATTTTATATCTGTCTTGTAATGTTACTGTTTCTGTTTATCTATAATGCTTCACGAAACTTAATGCATTTTGATAAAGACAGTCATTAACGGACGTGGGGTGTCATGTTCAATTCATCAAATTAAGCACACCTAAACCACCTTCTTCCTTAGATTTACAGATTTGCAGCCATGAAATGAGATAATTTAAACTGCAACCTTATTTCTTACCCGTCCAGAAACAATTCCTTCTCAAAGCATCTATCTTATCCACGACCCAGCTTAGACACCGCACAAATGAAAGCCAGTAAAGAGGCACTGCAGATAGAACTAAATTCACCAGCACTAACCTTCCCTCTTTCGAAAGAGAGTTACCCATCCAGCGAGCTAATCTTTGATCAACTTTGTCTACTAACAAATGCCAGTCTTGCCTTAAAAGATTCTTCAGTCATATGCACATGCCCAAGTAATAGAGAGAGAAATCACCAACTTTAAAATTCAAAAGCTTACCACAACAACCCTTAAGCTCCTCCGAACAGCAAATTGCATATACACAACTCTTATGAAAATTTATCTTCAAACCTGACATACTCTCAAAAGCAAAAAGTAAAAATTTCAATGCAGTAATATATTTACATACAGGCCAACTAAAAATGATAGCATCGTCTTCGTACTGCAATGAATTAATCCCACCAATTATATGCTTACTACCAAAGCTTTGAACAATGTCTTTCTCACTGCTAACTCTCAAAATTTGGGAGAAAACATCCGCAGCCAAATCAAACAGCAATGGCGATAGTGGATCTCCCTATCTACGACCTCTTTTCGACTTGATTTTTTTCCAGCAATGCCATTAACAAAAATATTTGATCTGCTAGACGACTGAATGAAAAAAGATCCACTCAACCCATATGGCAGGAAAACCTCTAGCTTTACAAACATCAGCAAAAAATCTCCAGATTACTGTGTCAAAAGCTTTCGCAAATTCCAACTTCAGTATTGCACACGGTTCATTATAATTATTACAATGAGAAATTACCTCTTGGACCAAAGTCGCACCATCCATTATCGATCACCCCTTAATGAAAGCAGATTGAAACTTATCAATTAACACTTCCATTTTTGTCTTCAATCTATTAGCGAGAACATCTATAATCAACTTGAAATGCTATAACAAGCTAATGGGTCTAAATTTAGCAATAGAAACATTGATCTCTTTCTTCGGAATTAAAACTACATTAGCATAACAGTAACACCCCGCTTTTTTTTAACAATTAAATAATTAAATAATGCATATGTGTGTGTGTGTATATGCATAGACATAAACATTTAAAAGAAAAATATAATAATGATAATATATGATTGCATGTAATAAATACATGCACTGAAAAAGAAGAAAAAGGTTAATGTAAATAAAAACGTAATGCACGCACTGAAAGAAAGAAAGGACTGGTTGCATGTAGTGTAAACATGTTGCATGCACTGATTTACAAATATTATGCATTAATAATAAAAGAGAAATAAAATAAAAAGATGCATGCAAAATGATAAAGTTACATGCAATGGTTTAAATAAAAGATTACAACAAATATGAAAAATAGGAATGAGAAAAGAACAATGACCACAAATGTTTAACACCTTGTTAACAATAGCTTAAGCAGTCGAATTGGTTAGAGCATGTAGCTTTCATACAATAGGTACAGAGTTCGATCATAGCCTACGTCATAATTTTGTTTTAAGGGAACGCCTAAATAACACATGTTCATAAGAGAAAAATATGTATAAGTGCACATGTAAGGAAAAATATACATATAAGGAAGTAAATAAAATATATGTACATGTATATAAGAATATATATGTATATATATGTGCAAAATTATATATATATATATATATATAATGGAAAAATTCAAAATAAGGCTGCAATCAAAGAAATATGGTAAGAATCAAATAACGGTACAACAACGTTTGAATTTTGAAATCGAAATAAAAGTCATGCATATATATATGCGTAAAATGGTCATTAAAAGATCTGTATACATATAAGGTGATTATATGTAAATATAATAGTTAAATAAATTCCATGAATTCAAACATTCGAAAATGAAACTTCTATGCAAAAACAGCTCGCGGGACCCATGGGGGGTTGACCCACCCATAGGTGGTCGACCCAGGGGTCGATCCAGCCAGATTCATTAATGAATATAGACTATTTTCTTAACCAAGTTCGAAAGGTGACTTAGTGCTGCGTGTACAATAAGATCATGAACACCTATAAATAGGCTAATAGAGCTTAGCCTAAATCTAACATTCTCTGAGATGCCGCCTAAGCTCTGTCGTTCTTCATCCTCCTCGAATCTCTTTAGAAAGAAAAAATAGAATAATTAGTTTAGGAAAATTCTGATTCAAAATCTGGAGGAAAAGAATGAATATTAATAAAGAAGGTAAAGTAAGGTAATTTCTTGGATGTGGTCAATTTAATTTCTCCTCTTTCTTCCCTTTTTCTTTTAGTAAGAATTGTGAATCCATGGTTGTTAGTTCTAAATCCAGTTAAGGGAAACCATGGAATGCTAAATCTGGACCAGGTTCAGGAATTAGAAAGCAATTTAGGTAAGTGGATTTAAGTTATATCATTTTTGATAATGGTATATTATCGTTTGACATTCCCCGTTAATATACACTGAAAATTTTCCATAATGTTAATATAATATGTTGAATTGTTAATTTGATGCATTGAAATATTAATATGTTGAAAAGGGTAAACCTGTTAAAATATGTGGAAATTATTACTATTGTATACGTGCATGTTTTAATAACTTGTTAATTTGATACTGTAAGTTAAGTTACAGTGAAATTGGAATATTACATGTTAATTTGTGTCATATTATGTACTTGAACCCTTAACTGTAAGAATTAGTACAATTACATGTCAAATTGTTAGACAAGAATAATTACATGATTGATAGTTACATGTTATTATTTTAAGATGAAATTAACATGTTAAGAAGAGCATGCGACCTGAAAATAAGATAATGGACTTAGTATGATGTTAACCATGATAAGAAAAATATAGATTACAGTAAAAATTTGAAAGGATGGGCTTGCCTAAATTAAATAGAAAATTTACAGTAAATAGAAAACTGTAACTGCACTTAGACATGAGGTTAAATTCAACTTGTCGTAGAAATCTGCCCGGAACCGCCGGCAAATCCAGCATCCACAAGTTTTTAATTTAATGTGAGAGGTCTAGTGCATAAATATACATGTAATGGTGCTATGACACAAGGTTAAGTGAACTTGTCGTAGAAGTCTGCCCGGAACCGCTCGGCAAATCCAGCATCCACAAGTGTAGGCTTAATGTGAGAGGTCTAGTGCATAAATATATATATATATATATATATATATATATATAAATATGTGTAAAAAGCAGGATTGATAAACTAGCATTAATTGTGATTAACGGAAATGAATAAGGAAATGAATGGAAGTTACAACAGTAAAAGAAATGAAACGAACGGGAAATGATTATAACCTATTATAAATAAATTACATTAATGAGAATGTTATATGATAGGTAGGCTTGTCCTAGGGATAAGTGGAAATTACAACTTAGGTTACAACAAATAATGAAGAAAATGGAATCTATTTATAATTCCCACCAATCTTTAATGATTACTAATTGGTCCAACCGTAAAATACCCAAATTGCCTATATTTATCAAGATCATTTAATTATTCTAACCTTTGGTCCAACCTTGAATTATTCCCACTAATCTTTAATTATTCCAACTTTGTTATGCTATAAAATTGATTAAAAATATTATTTTATTGTAGTTTTTCAAATTATTTGAAACTACATATGAATGACAATATATTAAATAATTACATGAATTTTTACAAATTAGGAATAATTATTCTAACTAATCAAGCACATGCAAATATTAAATACATAAATAAATATTCAACAAAAAATTCTAAAAGGTTTGATATAATGATTTAAATTATTCAACCATTAATCTATTTATTTAATTCAATCATATTAGTTTCAAATTTTATCTTATATACGTTACTTACGTTATCCTAAACAAACTAAAATAACATAACATATATCGATATAATTATTAATTAATCTAGATTCATTTAGAACTTTTCTAAGTTTCGTTTAAATAAAGCAATAATTTATTTAGTTTCACAAACAAATTTTTATTATAGTTTAATTGACAATTTTTATTATAGTTTCACAAATAAATTTTTATTATAGTTTAATGTGTATATAAATTTAAGGAACGAAAATTATCGTTTTCTTCACTTAACTTATTTCAAACTGACAAGGATGGAAAATGATATTATAATCGGAGATAGAAAACTTTACATTTCCTTCCCTTTAATTAAATTGACTAATTGATTAACGAACGATTTATATGAGACATGAAATGTCCGTTAATCTATTTATTTAATTAAATCATATTAGTTTAAAATTTTATCTTATATACGTTACTTAAGCTATCCTTTCTACTTTTCTAAATTGTTAATTAGCCTTTCCTAATTCTCTCTCTATTAAATTGTTAATTAACATTTCTAAATTGTCAATTAACTTTTTAGGTATGATAATTTAGTGATAAATTGTCAATTTAGTGATAATTTAGTTATAATTTTATGTATGATAATTTAGTGGTAATTTATGTATGATAATTTAGTGATGATTTTATGTATGATAGTTGTCAATTAAATTGTCAATTAAATTTTATGTATGATAAATTGTCAATTAAGCTTTCTACGTTTCTAAATTCTCTCTCTATTAAATGTATTATTCATGTTATATTAGTGGACCAACATATAGATGTTCATATTAGTGGACCAACATGTGATGTTCAAAATGTGTACTATCATTGTATTACACACACGCAAACACATATAAATATATATATATATATATATATACATAAATATATCATCGTATTATACACACACGCATATATATATATATACACATAATATTATGTATGATAAATGTATTGTCTGATTTTATTGAACTATTGCCTAAAATGTAATGATAAATATCCTAACATGCATAATTTTTATGTTCTTTGAAAAGGCTAATTGTAAGAGATTTTAAGGCAAATAGTTTTCGTGGGTACCTTCTATTTCTTTACTTAAATGTAATTTGGATATCTTCTATTTCTTTCCTTAAAAGAAATTTGGAAATTTAATTGACGATTTTTACATTCTTACTCCATTTTTTCCTGTACTTCAACTTTTGAAACTCAAATTTAAATGTGGTTGTTTTATATATGTAAATGTTTTATTTCATTCACTGATGTTGTAAATTGCAATTAACTATTATTCATGTTGCATACTTTTAACATTTTAATGACTTAATTATACGGATCTCTTATTAATTTTGTGATTGTTTTCCTTTTTAATTCTTTGTGAATATTCATCACGTCTGATAAGATTATCTAGGCACATTAAGTCCTTTTTATGATTCAAAACTCTAATCGCCATCAGCCAGTGCATTAATAATACAAACATAATCAAGGATTTTATCCTTGAACAGCATGGTGAGGTAATCTAGCCCTTTTACTTATTTTGTTAATTATTAAATACCCAATTTGATGCTTTCTTAGATAATAAATTCAAATTAGTTTTCTCTTCTCACTATTTCTTTCTTCAATGACTGGATTAGATTTACTATAGAAAATAAATGTCCTGGTCTTCTTTTATGGGTCATTTTTAAGGTTGAAAGACAATGCAAATTTTGTTTCTATCTTCATTGTTGAATATCTGATATTTTTGGATCTATTAAGACTTACAACATGATCGTTGCTCTTACATAATTTTTTTTTGCCTGCAGCATCTGATAACACTGCTACTCTAAGTTTCTTGGCCTAAAATCACTTGGAAGATTTAGATGAAGGCAACAAACAAATCGCAAAGTTTGGATTTGTGGTAGTTTGTTTACGGTAAGTTAAAGAATATTAGATGCAAATCGATCTTAGACTATTGGCTAATATTGCTAAGTTGTTCTGTTCCTACTAACTATTTACTTGCATTCTAACGTGAAGATATTCCACTCAACTACTTCATTTCTGTCCAATTTTGCAATCCTAATAATGGACATCTCAAGATTTTCTGTTTCTAAATTCAAATATCTTTTTTTACTTTGTTTCAGTCATGCTTTAATTATAAAATTAAATGCCAAACGTGTGAATTTTTTGCAAGAGAACTTTTATTTTTTCTATTTTATACTGGGATAATGCTTTAACTATTTGTGTGTTTTGATGATTGATGGAAGGCGCTTTTTTCTAATTCCGTATTTATTGAATATTTTTTGTTTTCAAACTGACGTGTGAACATCTACCTAATTTTATTATGTTGGATACAAAAACAAAGGTCACTACTCCCCACTACAAGATTTATAGCTTCAGATTCCCAAGTGTTTAATGTTGTGTCATTGATATTCTTTTGAAATATTACATTGGCTTTTATATGGTTATTAATTATATTGCCTAAAATGTAATGATAAAATACCCTAACATATGCATAATTTTTTTGTACTTTGAAAAAGCTAATTGTAAGAGATTTTAAGGCAAATAGTTTTAGTGGGTACCTTCTATTTTTTTACTTAAATTTAATTTGGGTATCTTCTGTTTCTCTCCTTAAAAGAAATTTGAAAGTTTTCTATTAAAATTATTGCATTCTTACTCCATTTTTCCCTGCACTTCAATTTTTGAAACTTAAATTTAAATGTGGTTGTTCTATACATTGATTATGTTACATAATCCTTTTTGGGAATAATAATAAACTATATCTTTTCTTCAATGATTTTACCAACTTTCATGCTACTAATCTTGATGTGTCCTATTATCTGCCTTTTAGAAGAAAATAAATATAAATGCATTGATAGATACAAATAGTTATGTAATTAATTATTTTTCCTTATTATGCCTCATCAGCTTATTGATTTAATTTATGGATTAAATCACTAATCTTGAATTTAATTTATGGATTTTGAGTAGATAGGATGCATTTGTAGTTTTTTCTTTCCAGCTCCCCCGAGATACCAACCTAATACCAGCTTGACTTTAAGGGTGTTTGAATATAATAGGTGGACATTTGTACCAAGTATGATAGAAACTACACTGAACTATGGTGATCTATTGCTTGCTTATTTTTTGCTTACTTTGGCTATTATTGTAGTTAAATGATTTATAGTTATAAGGTAATATTAATAATCAAACGATATTTATTTTTCAGATGGTAATGCACCAAAGATGAATAATCAAAGGATACAAAATAGAAGTTCTAACATTTTAAATGATGAACAAAGAGAAATGTGCCGCATGAGGGATAGAGAAAGAAAAAGAGGTACGAGTCAAGAACAACGAGAAAGTTACCTGGCTCGGCGTCGTGAAACATATCAATAAAGAAGGGAAAGATCTCAAAATGCATCTTTAGAAGCACAACCAAATACTACAGCCCATGAATCTCATACTTATCAACAAGAAAGAAACCTAAGAATAGAGATTGAACAAATTGAAAACGTTCCTGCTGCTATTATGAAAGTATATTCAACGAACTTGCAATCATCTATGGTTAAAAAATAATATACTGCTGAATTTGAAGAAAATACTTATTATACAGGTTTGTTTTCTTATTTCCGTCGTCAAATTTATTATAAGTATTAAAAAATACGTTTAAATATGTATGTGTACTGAATAAATTTGTATTGTTATTTGTTTCATAGTATAGCATAAAATTTTGAACTTCAAAAGTGGTTTTAAAGTTATATTCTGGTTGCTAGATTACTTATACAAAATTTTATTTGTTGCTTTAAAGGTGAAAGTTCTGGCCTGTTTCGAAGTGGAAAACGTGGAGGGCCACCAAAATTAAAAGCAAATTCAGTATCTGGTACTTGGTCCATATATTACGACATCATATTGCATAGAATTTTGGTTCTTTATATTCACTTAAAGTTGTTAATTTACATACTCATGTATCAGTTTGTAAGGAATGAAGTGGAAGAGCTCTTGGACAGAACATTATTCCTAATGTTGTTCAAGACATAATTAATAGAGAAAATATACAAATGTCACCTGAGGTCCAGCGCAGCGTGGGAGATGGCCATTATAGGATCAATTTGCTACCTTTCACGTAGTAAAATAAGAAATGAAAGTGTCACCAACTTTGATCATCATGTCACAAAACTTAGATCTCAATTTGCTAGCTTTCATGTAGTAAAATAAGAAATGAAAGTGTCACCAACTTTGATCATCATGTTATAAAACTTAGATCTCAATTTGCTACCTTTCACGTAGTAAAATAAGAAACGAAAGTGTCACCAACTTTGATCATCATATTACAAAACTTAGATCTTAATTATCTTTAATATATCAAGTAGCTATTGAGTACATATATTGCTTAATATAACATCATAGATAACAGACATGCCCATTACAGGAAGTTCTTCCACAGATCACCCCAGGAGATTTAATATATCAAAATGGCGTAGTGGTTGTGTTGAAAAGAATGATACAAATGCAAAATCAAAACAAACTCTTGGTGATATTACTAACTCTCCAGGTATACTACATTTAAGATGTTTCAAAATATGATGGGTGTTATTTTTAAAATATATACTCAATTTACTTATCTTACGGGCAATGTATTAAGAATCATTGGTGACATCAATTCCCAATCTCAGTATACTCCAGGTATTATGAGTGTATTATTTTTACCATAATTTTTTTATTTTGTGTTTTTATTTTGTTATTTTAAAAAAATTCTCATGGGATAGGTCTTTGTAGGAACTTATTCTTTGGATCGAGCCAGGAGATCTAGCATCCCAGAATGGAGTAGTGGTTGTGTTTATAAAAATAATGTAAGTACAAAAACAAAACAACCTCTTGCTGATATTAGTACCGGTCATGGTACATTAAGAACACGAGTTTCCAATCTCAATTCCCGACATGTGTTATGAGTATGTATTATATTTACTGTAATTTCTTTATCCACATGCTTTTGTTAATTAATTTAACAAAGTTGTCATATTACATGTTTCCTCTGTATTTTAGTTAATTATATTTACTATAATTTCTTTATCCATATGCGAAATAAGTTAAAATTCTCTGTATTTTAATTTTTATAACATGGTCTAATTTAGATATGTTATATTTAGTGCATATAACACATTAAAATGGGTTTATTATCTAATATTTTAGTATATTATTATTTGATTTTTGGTATCATATTGTATGACTTTCATATTTTACAGGTAGCATATTAAGAATGTGAAGTTGTTAAGAAATGTGAAGCCAGTGAAATTACAAGCTCAATTTGATGGAGGTATTTGGTTTATCTCAAGAAAATAGGTTTTATTTTTATAATTTTTGGAGTGATTTGTAATTCTTCTCCAGCTTTTCTCCAGAAAGTAGTTCTAATGCTTACACTTACAATGGATACTTATCAAATAAGTCTCACCAGTTAGAGGAGTTTGAGAATAATGGTACTGTATTAAAAATATTTTTGTTCAAGTAATGTCGTTTCATTCTATCTTTCTTCATTTTAAAATATTAACAATATTTAATACATTCTACAGAGAGTGTGAGAACTTATATCTCGAGCTCAGAAGATGACATTTCAGATTATTATCCAAATGAAAACATGATCTTTGACGATGTGGTTTATGACATGCAAAATATTTCTTCTACACAAGTTGAGCATGCAGGTAAGAAGAATATACCACTTTGTCCTGAGTACAGATCTCTTGGGTTTCCATAAAAAACATGTAAATATTATGGAGCAAATATGTGGAATGAAGAAAGAGTAAATAAGAATAATATGAAAGAGGAGCCAGTATTTTCAATTTGTTGTGCCAAAGGATAAGTCAATCTTGAAAAGAATCCACCTACTCCTGATTATCTACATTGTTTGTATTTTGACAAAGAGAAATGACCTACATTCCGCAAATCACAATGATCATATAATTGTGCCTTATCCATGACATCTATTGGTGGAAAGATTGATCATTCTATCAATAAGTCAAGGGGTCCATCTATTTATAGGTTAGGTAGACTTAATCATCATGAGATTGGAAGTCTATTTTCGCCCGAGGGAGAAATACCAAAAAAATTTCAGCTACACATATATGACACAGAAGATGATATTTATAACCGTATGAAAGTTATTAATGCACAAATTTCTAATCAGATTAATCCGGTGATTTTAGATGGTCTGGTGAAAATGTTGGATGAAATTAATCCCTTGGTTAAATATTTTCGCAAGGCATGTGATCGTTTTTAAGAATGTTAATATTGTTGTCATGAAGATCATGTTCAAAGAGTCAAGAGATCAAAATGGTCGTGAGAATCATGTCACAAATTCAGATGATCAAGTTTCTGCACTAATTTTGGGAGATGAGGGATATACATGTGGACAACGTGACTTCCTCATTACAAGCAAGAGTGGAGATCTACAGAGGATTACATTCATGCATCCAAAACTGATGGCATTGGAATACCCTATTTGAAACACCCCACCTCCGTTAAGGTCACTCACAGAGGGAATGCATTAACTTCGGTGGAGCATTATAGGTAAAAGATGTAGATAAATTACAAGACAGACAAATAAAGCAGCAGAAAATAAAGTCATTTTATAAACAACTTAATCCAATCAAGCTTTTATAACCATTTCCTCAATCATACTTAAATGTAATACATAGAACTTCTGTCTTGATTTAAAAACTTCCAAGAATAAAAGAAGCATAAAAACAATGATATTCCCCGATAAAGCATGAACCAGCCATAGCAGTGGAAGAGAGAGTCCAAAGCGATACACCAACTAACCTTCAAGCTTGGAAAGAGAAGAGGTCCAACTTAGGCTGAGTTATTCCCTCCCTGACTACCTGGGGGGTGACAGAAGAAAAGAGGCGAAAAATAAACTAGGTCAGACATAAGTCTGGTAAGTCCAGTGATCTTTCAGCATGCAAACAAGATAAAGGATCATGACATGAATAAACCGAAAATAGGACAATACCATAAAAACAAGGTAACTAAAGACAAGACAAGTACAAGGTGAACTGAATGCACTTCTACTTTTTCTCTGCTTCGCTACTACTCTGTTAATCTGATTTCTATATTTATCTCTGCACCACCTAACTAGTGTCCCAACTTGTAATCTGTATAAAATGATAATTGTGATCCCAACCCCCCGTAATTGTGGTATACTTCAGGTGTAAATCTATCGTGAGGGTTCCACCTCAGTCAGCCTAATTGCCATGAACATGTTAAATGTACCCTTACTACCCTATCGATCGGCTCCCTACTTGTATTCATGTTCCATGTGTTTGTGTCAATCGACCCTCTCTTGCGTGTAGATACCCTGTGCTGGTCCCACCATAAGGTGTATCAACCTTATGATAGCAACCCGACACGATTCAAGATGCACAGTGTATAACAACTGGTACCCAGTGCCCGCTTTTTTCTAATCCGGAGTACGTGCATGCCTGTAAACTGTCGGAACCTACACTGACGTACCCCCTGCCGCTGCTTTGACCGCTTATAATCAGCCCAATAATCATGCCCCACCCTGCCTAGTTCAGGGTACCGTGATAAATCTATATGGGTTACTACTGAAATGGGTCCCCGTTACTAGGGTTTCCTTATTGGTTAAGTTTGTGGGCTTGTATATACAAATATTACCCGCCTACACGAAATGTACTTAACCCTCCCACCGGTTCTAGCATGTTTACTTAACGGTTAAGTTTGTGGGCCTATATGTACTAATATTACCCACCTACATGAGATGTACTTAACCCTCCCATCGATTCTAGCTAACTTAGTCCATCTATGTGTCATATTACTTTGGTTATGTGTTGCCTTCTTGTGTTACTTATCTCTACCACAAATCAAGTTATATTGGTTAAGTGTTGCCCTCTTGTTTTTACTTAACCTTACCACAAATCAAGTTATATTGGTTAAGTGTTGTCCTCTTGTTTTACTTAACCTTACCACAAATCAAGTAATATTGGTTAAGTGTTTCTTATTACTTAAACCTACCCATTCATCATGCTATACTGGTTAAGTTTTTCCTATTAACTTAACCCTAGTCATTCATCTTGTTATAACGGCTAAGTGTTCTAAGTTTACTTAACCCCACCTTCTAGTCTAGTTAACATGTTAAATTGGTTAAGTGTTCTAAATTTACTTAACCTCACCGCTTGTCTAATTAACATGTTATAACGGTTAAGTGTTCTAAATTTACTTAACCTCACCACTTGTCTAATTAACATGTTATAATGATTAAGTTTTCTAAATTTACTTAACCTCACCCATCAGTTTAGTTAACATGTTGAATTGGTTAAGTATTTCCTTAATTGACTTAATCCTACTAATCTTGACTTAGCTTTATTAAAGCACCAACCGTTCACATTAGATAGGTATTGTTGTGTTCACTGGATGTGTCGGTCGGTTCCGGGCAGTTTTACACCACAACTCAGTCTAACCTCGGGTCCTTTTTGGGCTCAGTGCACTAACCACCCACATTAGACAGGTATTGTTGTGGTCACTGGATGTGCCGATCGGCTCCGGGCAGTTTTACACCACAACTCAGTCTAACCTCGGGTTAGGCATATTCGTCTTTTGCTAAATTGACATGTTTGTCATTTATGTCAAGTATACATGTAAATTTTCTTCAACTGTTTACATGTCACATTATTTTAATTATGTTCATAACCAATGGTATATAAATTATACCATTTCATGGCCTTAACCATTTACATGGTTATGGGCCCACCTACATCATTAAAATGTTATAATTTAATGTCCATCCCAACATTACCCCCGTTTATACGTTCACATCAATCACATAAAGTAATTAGGCCCGCAAATTAGCCTAATATATAAACAAGAGGTAAAAGAAGGTAACGTTCCTAATATAAATCTAACCAAACATATGTCATGTAATGTTGACATAGAACATCATTCATTTCAACTAACATGTCTCATGAACTTGCATATGAATTGGACTAAATAATCACAAGCGTAAACATGTTAATATGTAGATCTAGGCATATGTAAATATAACTTGGTTTATAAACTAGCATATGTCATAATCATGACATGTACATTACCAAAGCATGTATAAGTTTAACTTTAACATGTAGATGTGAACTAGTTCTAAAAATAATGATCATATGAACTTGCATGAAGCTACTTTATAAACATGCATATATATATATATATAGTTTTGGATCTAACACAAAACATGTAACTTGCATATGAACATATATGTATACACACATAGATCTTGACTTGGTTCTAACATAAAACATGTAACTTGCATTAAATCATATGAACATATGTATAGAACTTGACTTGGATCTAATTAGCACGGATCTAAACACATAAAGTTGTAGATCTAAACATGTAGGCATATGGATCTAACATAAAACATGTAACTTGCATTAAATCATTTGAACATATGTATAGATCTTCACTTGGATCTAATTAGCATGGATCTAAACACATAAAGTTGTAGATCTAAACATGTAGGCATATGGATCTAACATTATGTAGCCTAAAAACTTGCATTTAACATATCATGAAAAGATTATCAAACTTATATGCGATATGATAGTTTCATTCCCCAAATCATAATAGGTTCATCATCAATTCCTATACGATAAGTCCAATAAACCACAATCATTCCAAGACATACGTGACAAAATTATCACAGGAAATGGACATGAATCAGCATCATCATTATCATACAGCTTGGTACAATTCTATTTTTCATTTTATTACAAATCACGTCTTAAATATGTTCACATCTAAAAGATAACTAAACTTACTAACAAAAGATGACCTTGATTTCCAGAATCTGTATTTTGAAGTTGAAATGCTCGCCTTTGATGTAGACTAATCGTTGTTTTAATTTAGATTTGATATGATTCGTCACTTTTAATTAGCTTCTATCTTGCCTTTGAATTGAAAGAGATGACGACAATTCTAGGTTCACCATTGATGGCATGACGGCTCTAGGAATATTTTTGTGTGGCTTAGGGTTTAGATTTAGGTTCCTTATATAGAAGTTTGATTTAAAAGGAACCGTCAGATTAACCTAGAACAAATCAAAGCCATTCAAACAAGATGGAATAGCCACATCAGCCTTATTGACTCAGCAAGGAGTCCATCAGAACCAATCAGTTTCCATATCTGCCTTAGAGCGAATCAGCCCACGGGTTGGCAGCCAAACACCCTGAATCAACCCCTAGTCGACCCAGCAAGGCTCGGGTTGACCTCAAAAATGGGCCGGTTCGGTTATTCCCCCTCCCGATTCATTGTTTTGAACTTTTTGGCATATTTATTTATTTAATTTATATATATATCTATATATATATTTTTCTCATATGCATACAAACTTCAAGGCTTAATAACTTCTTTATAAGGTATCCCTTTTATGCAAACCAAATGTCTATCTTAACCAAAATTTTGAGACGAACATAATAGCGCAACCCATTTCACTTAATTCTTCTTCTAAAAATTAAGTGTTCTTGAATTTTTTAATTTTAATATTCTCAGAAAATTCGGGGAGTTACACTATTTTATTCCCAAAAGGTGAAGTTGGCTTTCGTGATGAAATGTACTTTGTCAATTCAGATAATGGGAATACAAATAAAAGGGATCTGAATCAAGCTGGGACAGACCAAGGTTAAGTAATAGTATTCTTTTCCATTGTTTTTAAGTATTTAAATGTTCATTATATATACATATACTATATATTCTTTACAACTACTTTATCATAATTAATTGCTTGAATTTTAATTACAATATCTTTTTTAATTCTTAAGTTGTTGAACAGTGTGATCTGGATTTCATGAAAAGTTATATTTTGTCAATTTAGATAATGAGATAAAAAAGGAAAAGAGATAAGATTTCAATAAAGGAATTTTATTCATATCAGAATCGAGTTAGAACTAATCAAGGTTGGAGCATATTATTTTTTTCCTTTTATATTTTTATTTAGAAGTTTATTACATACACCTACACGCATACTCTACATTCCTTGAAAATACTCTAGTATACTTTTTTTTTTGATAATTTCTATGTAAAAGATGATACAAAGAGGCTTGGAGGAAAATTATATCAGCAATACACTGTGGACGCATTCTCTGCCATTGAACAATCGAGATTGCGGTGGTTTCATCGTCACCAACAACTTCTTCGAAATGAACTGTATCATAATTTACGTGACATGCTTTTAAGTCCTGACTCTGTAGATCCTTCAAACGTCAGGAAAGGATATATTCTTCCAGCTTCTTTTATTGGATCTGCAAGATATATGCAACAAAAAATTTTGGATTCACTGGCTTTGTGTCAAAATATTAGTTATCCATATATATTTTTAACCATGACTTTTAACCCTATGTGTGATGAAGTCTTACAAATGATGTCACTTTTGTCAGCAACAACTCCAGCGGATTGCCCAGATGTAATTGCCAAAGTTTTTAAGTTGAAACTTGATCAATTATATGATGATATCAAAAATAAATAAAAAATTAGACCATGTGCAGCAAGTTTGTTTTCTCCCCTAAATATATTATCACATATTTCATAATTTAAAATTATTTATCATGCTGGCCATTATTTCCTTTCAATTAATATTAATAATGTTTTGGCAAAATTTTAATTTTCAATTATGTATGTTGTTGAATATCAAAAAAGAGGACTCCCACATGCGCATATGTTAATTTGGTTGGAAGAAAGTGGTAAGAAGGATTTGAAGAGTAATATTGATAGGTATGTATATGAAGAGATCCCTGATGAACAGAAAGATCCATATGGATATGCGGTTGTTAAACAATTTATGATACTTGGTCCTTGCGGACCTGGATTTCAATCACCTTGCATGAAGGGTTCTAAATGTACAAGGAAATTCCCAAAAAGTATGATCAAAAACTTTATTCAACTATAAACTATAAATTAATTTTTCTTTTTCTTTTTTAGGTATTGTTCAAGTACAATGTTTGATGATTACGGATTTCCAATTTACAGGAGAAGAAAAACCAAACATATTGTCAGAGTTAGAAATACAGATTTAGATAACCAATGGGTGGTTCCTTATAACAGGGATCTTTTGGTTCGATACTGGTGTTACATTAATGTTGAGATTTGCAATCGCGGGCGTTGCATGAAATATCTTTTCAAATATTGTCTGAAGGGTCATGACCGTGCCACTGTGTTAGTACAGTCCGAAAAAAGAAAAGATCAACAATCTGAGGGGGAAGAAAACAGTAAATGAGATTAAAAAACATACTTAGATGGGAGGCAATTTATACTAAAAGAATTGTATTTTAATTTTTTATTTTGCATATTTGTTATAGATAAAATGCGATTAAATGACATGTTAACCTACATGTAGGTATGTATGCGGACCAGAGGCTGCTCATTGAATCTTTGGACTTGATGTGCACCATCGTAGTATGTCTCTTGAGAGAATACCTTTCCATTTGGAAATGAGAAATATGTTACTTTTAAATCAACAGACAACTTAGATCATGTTATTAAACAAGCAGTTGAAAAAAGTTCCAAGTTGGAAGCATTCTTTAAACTTTGTCAGGAAAATGTTGATGCAAGAAGATACACTTACTAAGAAATACTAGAACATTTTATTTGGGATTCTGACATTTATAAATAGAGACCTAGAAAAAGAGGACGGATGTTAGGTAGATCAAATTATCACATTATGTTGCCGGAGAAGTATGGTACTTACGTATGCTACTCACAAGGATAACTAGACCTACATGTTTTGAAGATTTAAGTCGGGTTGGAGATACCATCTACAATACCTATCATGAAACTTGTGATGCACTAGGCTTATTGAATGATGATAATGAGTGGCATGAGGCTTTTGCGGAAAATAAGTCAACTGCATTCTCATGGAAATTGCGATCACTGTTTGTCCATATTATCACAAACTGTCAGGTGACCGATGTTTATAAGTTGTGGATTTCTCATTGGGAATGCATGGCAGATGATATCTTACATGAACAGAAGGTGCTTACAGGAAACCCTAATTTAAAGCTGAGTGATGAACAATTACAAAATTATGCTCTGCCTGGTATGTTATGTTTTATCCAATATATTATGTATATTTCATTATTAAATTTTAATATTGTTTATCGAGTTACCATTAAATTCTTACATAATTTAATATATTCAAAATAGTGTATCCTGATGTTACAATCTTAACTAAAACATAATATTTTTTTCTGTACAAAAATTGAGATAATATTGAACATAATTGGTAAATCATTGAAGGATTTTCCCTTTATTCCAATGCCATCTGTCCTCTATTTGGATAAGTTTAACAACAGATTGATTATAGAAGAAAGGAGTTGTGACACAAATCAAATGTATAATGAACACAAGGATTTGTTTTCAAAGTTAAATGTTAAACAAAAGTGTGTTTACGATGCAGTCATGAATTCTATTTATAACAATAATGGAGGTATCTTCTTTGTGTATGGAAGTGGAGGTTGTGGAAAGACTTTTCTTTGAAGGACTATAATTTCCCGCCTATGTTTAGAGTCTCTAATTATTCTACTTGTGGCTTCATCTGTAATTACTTTTACTTTGTTGCGGTAGGTAGAACCACGCACTCAAGATTCAAAATCCCACTAAAGCTAGATGATTCTTCTACATGTTCAATCTCTATGAATTCTGATATTGCAGAAATCCTTAGGAAAACAAAGCTTATTATTTGGGATGAAGCTATAGACCATTCATTACGCAATATTATGAAGTCAGTTAGTAGTGAAATTTTTGATAAACCATTTAGTGGGATAACCGTGGTGCTGGGGGGTGACTTCAGACAGATTTTGCCTGTAATTTATAAAGGTAATAGAAGTGACATTGTTAGCGCATGTATTTTTAGATCTCAACTTTGGTCCATATGTTGGGTTTTTAAATTAACACGCAACATGAGGCTAAATGAAGGAAATAATGATGGTGAAAGACGTCATATAGTAGCATTTAGTAAATGGATACTAGATATTGGTGAGGGTAAAGTTCATGTGGTCCAAAATGATTGTTCAATTGATATTCCACCAGAATTTTATATTCAATCAGAGTCAAATAACATTGATGAATTTATAAATACTATTTTTCCAAATTGGAGACATCATACACCAATGATGAGTATTTACGTGAAAGGTCAATATTGACTCCCAGAAAAAAGGTTGTTGATCATGTTAACAACCTGATTCTTAATAAGATACCCGGTGAGGAATTCACATATTTTAGTTCTGATTCAGTTAAATGTCATGCTGGTGATGATGATCAACTCAGTGCCTCTTTTCCTGTTGAATATCTAAATTCCATTAAAGTTTCTGGTATTCCTCCCCATAAGTTGGTTTTGAATGAGGGTGTTGTTGTAATATTCTTACGCAATTTGAGCTAGGCTATTGGATTGTGTAATGGTACTCGCTTGGTTGTTAGGAGGTGTTTAAAACACACAGTGGTATGTGAAAAAATTAGTGGCAGTGATGCACACATAACACACTTGATACCCAGAATTGAAATGCCTCCAAGTGATTCAAATTTACCATTTTACTTGGTCCGAGTTCAGTTCCCGTTGCAGCTTTGTTTTGCTATGACAATCAACAAAGCACAAGGTTAATCTCTAGAGCATGTAGGTTTGTATTTGCCAGAGCCTATATTTTGTCATGGCCAATTGTATGTTGCTATCAGTCGAGTAACATCTCCTGCTGGATAAGTTATTTTCATTGAGAAAGAAGAAGGAGGAACTACAACAATTACCGATAATGTGGTGTATGAAGAAGTTTTTTATAGTTTGTAAGATATGTGTTAATTTTGTTGTACTTTGTTGCCTATAAAGACATCTAAATAATGTGATATCTCAATATTACGTTCTTCCGGTTCTAGGTATTTTATGTGGATAATCGTTTTGATATTGGCAGGAGATTTTAGATACTTCTACTCATGATCTTATATTTATTTTGCTCTGATTTTCATATTTGTTTTGTTTGGAATGAAAACTAATCATGATCTTATATTTATTTTGCTCTGAAAACTACTATTGATTAATGTATTTTTTCTGATATGGATGTTTATTTTTATGTTGTAATTTTATTTATTTTTTTAAGTTAGAATGCCTCTTATACATAAATAAATCTATTTAAAACTTAATAACAAATCATACATTGAGCAACAACTGCTCATACATTGTTTAGAATGCCATATATATATATAACTGTTTAATATTAATTACAATACTTTATTTTTCTTTTATTTCTGATATTCAATCATTACAATATCTTCTTTTAATAACATAAATTTTAATGCACTGCAAAGCGGGCAAAAAAATACTAGTAACTTATGTAATGAGATAAGTTGTACTTAATTGTAAATTAAGTTATTTGTAAGAACGAGAATCTGAAATCTACAGATGAGGACAGCATAAGTTATATTTATGGAAAGGAAACTTGTTAGTAAACCTTACTTAGGAAAACTAAGTTAATAAGTAAACAGCGATAAGTGGTATGACAGTATAAGATGGAATTATGATTAAATAAGAAAGAATGAGGTAAACTTATGAAATGAAATAAGTTATATTTAATAATAAATAATGAGTGACATGTTAAACAGAAAACATGTGAATTGAGATATACTTAATTACATATTAAGTAGAACATGTTATTGTAACTATGAAGTCATGCAATAATATAAAGGCATTGTGGATTACAGACCTTGGATCACAATCTAGAAAATAACATGTTGTGGGCTTATTTATAAACTTAAATGGGTTAAGTTATATGACTGAAATTAATAAGCAAGAGGATCTTGGTAACTTGAATAAGAAGTCAATGTGAATGGGAATAACCAAGTTAGATGGAAACTCAATGAGGTAGAGCAAGCGCATAATTGAATGTTTAGACATAGGGTCTAATAAAACATTAAATTAAGGCGCTTGGACCAATCCGTACATTTGAGGGTGAATAACCCAACGGGGTAGATCATCTGGTGTCAAGAGGCACGAGAGGAGTGCACGTTCATCAGATTATTCTGTCGACTCCAAAGGACTGGAAGGGGAAGCACGCTTCTTTTTGGGATGTGGAAGGTGCCCCTGCTAGTCCTCTGTGGTGGTGCAGTGTTCAGGCTATGCTCAAAGAGGTTGAGTCTGCGCGTAACTACCCGGTGGGTAGCCTTGACTGCAAAGTAGACTTGCAGTCAGAAAGCTGAAACGAGGTGACACTAGGATGATTTGGCAATCGCCTCAACAGGGAGGCGGGGTCAGCACAAACAAGGATAGTAGATCATCAGGTACCCGTCATTGGTAGCCAGTGGGATGCGAACAGACTAGAGTTAAACACAAGACGACATCCACCTTTCATTATAGAGGCACGGTGTTTAAGGGGAGATGCCAACTTGATGTTTAGATTGTTTGTTAGGGGCAAGTCGCTTATCTCTTTTAGTCTTTACTATTTGAGGGAGGGGTCGAGGTGGGGCCATAACCACCATGAAAAACAGATCCAAAGGATATCTGTATTTTGAGGCCCCTAAAGGCGGGCCTGTACAGATATGGAAAAGCTCCCGACCGAGTTCCATGTTTCTTGTATAGCCCTGCCACGGAACTCAGTGCACATTAGAGTTTATGTGCGGTTAAGGCATCGAGTATAATTGACAATACGTACGTGGGAAAAGTCTAGTTACATGCATTTCTGCTCTAGGTAATGCATCGTGGGATCTGGGGCATTACTCTGCGATCTAATTCGATCAAAGGTGCCAATCCATACGCTTATGTGGCATGGCAATGGCGGTTCTACGCGAAATGTAGCATTGTTATACAGAGGTCTGTACGTCACTCCGGCGTAGGATGAAGGACTGCATATATTACTGTGGCGTTACAACGGAGACCGTGCGAGTTGGGTACCATAGAGTGTACCATAATTAGAGGAGCTACATACATGCTTTATCAGGATAATCCACTAGGGAGTAAATGGGTACGACGTGTGTGTAAGCCTTGAGTACTATTAACCCAAGTAACCTAATAAAAAAGAAAATGTGATTGAACGTTATATGCAGGGTTAACCGAAATGTGTAGTTTAAATCCAATCACTAGAACATGTGTTCTGACCCCGTCCTTATCACATACTCACAAGTTAGACTTGTGGCAGAGATACGATAGCTTTGGATACTGGTTAGCCAGTATTATAATTTGGGTAAGGCTATATTTTGATTATATTATATTTCATCCATTATGTTGTGAGATATTTTCTAAGCTATGATATATTTTATATCTTTGTCTTTTCTGCAGGATACCAGAGCAACCAATACTAGTTTTGATGGATTAGAATTTAAAAAAAAAAAAAATCGGTCTGTCGGAATTCGGGTTGTTACAATAACTCAATTTGTCTTACCTCAAAACCCCTTCATGAAATTCATCAAACAACTTCAGCACATCAAATTTCACCCCATTCCAATATTTCTTAAAGATTATTATTTATTTTCATATTTAAAATATAAATATTTTTATCTCTATTTCCTTCGAAAATAAGATTTTTATTTTTATTTGAAATACTACATTTATTTTCAGAAAATGATATTTTGAAACTTATATCGCATAACTGACTAAAACATAGCAGATTACAATTTGAATTTTTAACAAGCAAAACATCTGTGATTAGAGGTAAATTAGATGTACAGTAATTGCTCACATCGCCTTTGCCAATGATATATCCTTTGGAGTTATTTCCAAATGTGACAGTTCCTTATTTTGCATAGATAATATTTTTTAGCATTTATTTGTCTCCTATCATATGTTTTGAGCAACCACTGTGGAGTATCCATTTACCTCTTTTCTTGAGTGGGACCTGCAAAAAATATGTAATGACGTTGGTATCCACTTCCTCCACTAGGGTCCTAAGAGTTAGGTCTTAGGAAATCCAACTCAAGAGGTTTTAGCGTCCCTTTT
Source organism: Allium sativum (assembly GCA_030737875.1). NCBI lineage: Eukaryota > Viridiplantae > Streptophyta > Magnoliopsida > Asparagales > Amaryllidaceae > Allium > Allium sativum. The sequence continues at coordinate 473,840,846 of CM060925.1, forward strand.
AAAAATATAATCCTCATTATTATGGACAGTTTCTAAGAAATTTTTTATATACTTATTCCTAATAAAATAATTATTCATTTTAGGAACCCGTATATAATAGTTTTAGAAACCTTTTTCTTTGTCGAAGGTGTTACTAACTTGCTAGGCTTAGATTTCTTTTATTATATTTCTTTAAATATTAGTTTTCTGTATATGTCCGAGTCCTTTCTTGTTATATGCAGGTTGAGAGTTTTTATAATCTTAGATAAGTTCTCCCTACCTTTATTAAAATTAGTGACATTTTTATTAATATCATCCAATTTAATTTTTAGGCTAGAATTATCTAATTCTATTATTTTAATCCTAGCATTTAACTCGTGATTCCCATTAGGAAGCAGATTATTCTTTTCTTTTTGAGTTTCAATTTCTTGATTCAGTAAGCAAAGTTGAGAATTTTCATTAGAAAGAGATTCTTGAAGTTTTCTAGTTTCATCTTCTAATATCTCTTTTTCATCTTTCAGCATATCTCTTTCAAATTCTGCCTTTTCTAATCTTCCTTAGCCTGTTTATACTTTCTTTTGAAATTATTTCTAGATTCTAATAATTCTGTGTTTATTTCTGTCATATCTTTAAAAGTAAAATCACTAACCTCGTTTTCTTTATCCATGAAGCACAAGTTATCTTTTTCGTTATTGCTTTCACTTTCAGAAGATGAAGAATCAGACTCATCCCAAGTCACAGAGAAAGCTCATTTCTTGGATTTATCCATCTTATTTTTTTATGATGCTCTTTTTTTGTTCCGTATAATTTTTTTGAAAGTGTCCTTTCTTGTGATAATAGATGCATTCAACTGCTAATGAAGGGGCTTTGTTGTTATTTTTGAAATTTCATTCCATTGCCCTTGATCCTTTTCTTATATATAAAAAAAATCTAACTTTTTTAGCAATGATAGCTAGATCTTCTTCATCTGAGTCTGATTCATCCTTTTTAGCATGGAAAGCTAAATTTGTTTTGTACTGTGCATGAACTCTTTTTGCCTACAAATTAACTTCATATGACAGTAATTTCCTATTAACTCTTCAAGTTTCGTGGCTGAAAGATCATTAGCTTCTCCAATAGCCAAGACCTTTTTTCCCAATCTTCCATTAAACAACTTAGGATTTCGATACTATATCAAAATCAGAGTATTTTTCTCCTAAGCCCAATAATGAATGATACATTTTTTGAAATCTAGAGTAGATATCATTTGCAGATTCATTTTCATTCATCTTAAAATTCTAGAATTGATTTTTAAGCATGGATATCTTGCTTTGTTTATCCTTGCTAGTTCCTTCAGGAGTTACTTTGAGTGTTCACCATGTTTCATATGCAGTATTGCACATGAAGATACGGTTGAACTCATTTCTATCTAAGGCACAATGCCACATGTTCATTGCTTTAACATTAGCAATATCATTTTTTGTGAATTTGACCACTCGGAATAATTGGTTGTAGGAATAGTATATTCGTTTTGAGTGATATTCTAAGTTTCAAATCCATTGGCTTGCATATATATTCTCATTCTTGTAGCCCAATAATTATAGTTTATGCCATTAAAAAGAGGAGGTCGTGTAGTAGATTGACCTTCTATGAATCTTGTATTCGTGCTAGTGTTATTGCTAGTGTTATTTTCCATGTTGTCGAGTTATCAAATAACTGTTTAATGATTATAAGATGTCCCGCTCTTATATGAAATGAAAAGACTGTGAGAGTAGGATCTAGTAATATGGAACTGAGTGTATATGCGGAAGTATTGATAATGTGATATACTATATTTATATATGGTTATGCAGGTAAAAATTTAATGAAATAAATACTAAGATATCAGAGACAAGCAATATGTAAATGTAGTAAAAAAATAAACGACACCAGGAATTTTTAACCTAGTTTGAAGCGTCGTCCTACGCCCAGTCCCAGACTCCTTCTGGAATTTCATTAAGAAATATCTTCACTTAACCCAGAGGAATAGGATTACACACACCCGAGCAGCAAAATAGGATTTTGCCTCAGCAACTAAAGAGGAATTCTTGCTTGAGCAGCAGAACATGACTTTACAAACACAACATTAGCTTTGACTATTTATATATTCTAAGTAACATGGACCAGTCACACTTCGAGTACACCCTTCCTATAATCTTATCCTCAAATATATGAAGTGTATGTGAATATTTTAAGAAAGTAAATCTCTTTTGAATCAAGAAGTATGAATATGAAATCAAAGATTCAAGCGATGAAAGATAGTTTTTAGAGCTTTTGAATGCACAGAATATAGAGTGAATAAAATCAGAAATTAGAGAAAGAACTGGTGATATGGAAAGTGATATTGAAGTGTTTAAATAGTGTGTGAAAAGTACTAATCATTTATGAAGATATTCAATCAAAAGAGGTTTCCATTTCTCTTGGATTTCGATCGAACCTCTCCATGAAAGGAAGTGTCTTTCCACTGAAATATGGCGGTTGGTTTGAATCAGTCAACTGGTAAAAAAATGACCAGTCAACTGGTAAAAATTGGATCGTGTCACTCTCTCACTCTGCATATATATATATATATATATATATATATACACACACACACACACACACACATACATGCACAAATGCACAAAACTGTGCATACTCATGCACACCAGTCGACTGTTTTGTGAAAACATGCACAGTTTTGGCACTTGAGCCAATATGTGTATGTGATCTTGTTGTGTTAGTGTGTAGTAATATTTAAGGATAGATTTTAACACAATTTAACACATCTAAGACTTAATTTAATAGATAATCATACACTGTGAGCTTGCATATCACTTCTTCTTGAACTTTTCTTCTTTCTTGTCATGAATCGAAAAACACGTGAACTAACAGTTATATATGAAAATTGACCTGAAAATTTTGTACGGACTTAATGGAAAAGGTCATGTAGCCAACTTCAGTCATCTGTAAAAAATCTCATTTTAACTTCTTTCGGTATTTACATTTCACCTCTTTTTGTTAAACTCATAACTCGTTCTGCTTCATTAATATTGTTTATCTTCAAATAAATTGCATAAATACTGGACTAATTTATGCGTTATTACGTGTGTTACTTTTTCGAATTCAAATGCACATGTTAGCATTTGAGAATTAAATGTTTTATTAGCTTTTAATGTTATGGTTATAACGTTAGTCTTTAATTTCTTTATTTATTCTTTTGTAACGTTATTGTGAACGTTTTCATTAATTTTATTTGTCACCTTATAACATTATATATTCACAACATTCACTTTTAAATATTCAAATTTCTTAATTAATTATTGTAGAATTCAGATTGTTACAAGGGGAAGAATAGGGGAAACCTTCAGGATCCACTTCACAATGGGAAGTCGTGGAATGGGAGAACATGCAAAGAAAGGAACCTGAGTCCAAACCAAGAGCAAGTTTCTCGAAGATGGTCAAATAAGTGATAGGAAGCGCAAATATCTGTTTTCTGTACATAACTAACTCGCACCTTAATGGTAAAGTCAGTATCAATTCTAACTTTTATAGATTCAGGAAGATGTTTGTTGAAATCTACTTAAATTAAGGCTTTAGCATAAACAAATGTTCTCTTGCTACAGTGCTAGCATCAAAACACTTAAGTTTCCTAGTCGAGTTAGAAATCTACTTCAAACCAATTAGGGATTGCAGGGTAGAAGGAATAAGAGAGAAATAGGTTCAAATTGGAATAGATAAAACTTGTTCTTAGCTTCGTCAACTAACCGTCCCCATGTAGTAATAATAAATGGTCTCCCTTAGTCATGGTTGACTCTAAACTTAACACTCTTAGTCTTTCTCCAAGAAGAGAAAACTAAAGGAAAAACATTAATCCGTCCAAAAGAACCTTGAGGCTACAATTGATTTTCCACACCTTCCCATGCTTCTCCTTAATAGTTGAATAAGGAGCACAGGAACCCTAGAAAAACACACCATGCTATCAGTCCAAAAATCTACACCATCCTTAACAACTATAGTCGGGAGATCATTAATCCTATCGTTCAAAACATCTCAAACTCACGTGGCATACAAAATCACAAATTTTTCGAACTATTTTCAAAGAGAGAGAGAGAGATCTATTTGGGATAATTAGTAGCATTAGGTACAACCAAAGAATGCTTAATCAAACCAGCAGTAAGAACCGCTGGCCCAGATCCTAATAAATATCCACTAGCATTAACAATCACCGAGGCACTAGATTTACAGTTCACCACATACTCCAAAACATTAACGGGGGAAGAGGCACAAGGTTTCACAACATAATCCAAGTTAGTGACATCTGGAGTTCAACACCCCATAAAATACATAAACATTAATAATAAATAAATAAATAAAACAAGCAATCAAACAGTATGGTTGGAAAATGGTATTTTGCAACTTAAGGAATTTGGCTACAAAATTCTTTTATTTGGATTCATGGCAAAATTCTGAATCGTTTTCACATATAATATGCTAAAAAGGGTAAATGTATGAAGAATTTATGAACAAATGAATTTGGATAGTATACATAGAATATATATATATATATATATATATATATAATTAATTAATTTGATAATATATGTATCCAAGATAAATTCAAAATAAAGAGGGAGAATTTGAGATTTGAATTAAATATAAGATAATGGGGACAAAAGATATTGTATATAGGGAATAAGACTAAGAGATTAAGGAACGTATTAATTAAAATTTAACACCTCAGCAACGCACCTATATTGGGCGTTCCAACCCCCAAGGATCGACCGCCCCCTAGAGGGGTGTCGACCGCTCAGTTCGACCGCTTGGCAGCTGGACAACGCAATAAATCTATGTGGTTAGGTTTTTTTAGAGAGGATATATATAAATCAAAGGCCTGGGTTAAATTAAACTAATCCAATGGTTTATGCTCACACGGGAAACTATATATAACCCCTCATATTGCACTATGAAACCCTAACCATTTTCTATCCCTGCCTCCATGCAACCTCTCTACCATTACTAAATTTCAGAGGAAAAAATAAAGAAAATAGTCAAGTATTTCTTTAATTTCTCCAACCTTATTCTTAACCTCTCTCTCTTCTAATTCATATAGGTTTAGTATTCTGTAATTTGGAATAAATATATGTATATAAGATTCTAATACACATTTCTTATATATGTATGCAGGATTGTTGGAGCACGTTTGACATAGAGATTTAAAGCGCAGATCTAGATATATTACAGACTTGAAACACCCCCACCTCCATTAAGGTCACTCATAAAGGGAATGCATCAACTTCTGCGGAGCGTTATAGGTAAAAGATGTAGATAAATTACAAGACAGACAAATAGAGCAACAGAAAATAAACAAAACTTTACTTCATTGATAAAACAATAGCTTTTCAAATAACAAACCACCAATACCCAATACAACAAAGTATCTTTCTTGTTTAGAATAATAAAGAAGCATAAAATGACAATGATATTCCCTAATAAAGCACGAGCCAGCCATAGCAGTGGAAAAGAGAGTCCAAAGCAATACATCGACTATCTTCTAGCTTGGAAAGAGAAACGGTCCAAACTAAGCTGAGCTATTCCCTCCCTGACTAGTTGGGGGAAAACGGAAGAAAAGAGGAAAAACAAACTAGGTCAGACATAAGTCTGGTAAGTCCAGTGACTTTCGATATATAAACAGGTAAAAGTAACATGACATGAATAAACTGAATATAAGACAATACCGTGATAACAGGGATAATAAGCTAACATAAGATTAGCATAAGATATGATAAGGCAAGATAAACCGAATGCGCTTCTACTCTTTCTCTGCTTTACTACTACCCTGTTATTCTGATTTTTATATCTCTGCACCACTAAGTTGTATCCAAACTAGTGCCTTTTATAGAATGGTTCATATTCCCTACTAGTACCCCCACTAGTATCCTGTGTTATATAACAAGGTGATCCCAACCCCGCAATTGTGGTAGCCATCAGGTGTACATCTAGAATGAAGATCTTACCTCAATCAGCCTAATTTCCATGGAGATGTCAGATGTATCCTTAATACCTTTACCGATCAACTCCTACTCGTATCAATCTAGTTCTAGCTTATGTCGCTCAGCCCTCCACTTGTAGATATCTGTGTCGGTCCCACCGGAGGGTGTATCAAGCCCTAAGGTGGCAACCCGAAATGATCAAGATGCACAGCTTTATATCTACTGAAGCCCAGTGGCTAATTCTTCCACTTCGGAATACGTGCACGCCCGTGATCCCGTCAGAACTTGCACTGCTGCACCACCTTACGCTACTTTGACCGCTTATAATCATCCCAGTAATCGTGCCCCGCCCTGCCTAGTTCAGGGTACCATGATACATCTATGTGGGTTACTACTGAAATGGGTCCCCATTACTAGGGTTTCCTACTGGTTAAGTTTGTGGGCCTATATATACAAATATTACCGACCTACACGAGATGTACTTAACCCTCCAACTGATTCAAACATGATTATTTAACGGTTAATTTTGTGGGCCTATTAGTACAAATATACAAATATTACCCACCTACCCAAGGGTTACTTAACCTCCCACTTATCAAATCAATATGTATTATTGGTTAAGCTTGCCTTAACCCTATCCACTTTGTTCATGTAATATTAGTTTAGTGCTGTCCATTCATGTTAAATTAACCCACTCACACATCATGTTGTATTGGTTAAGTGTTTCATATTAACTTAACCATGTTCGCTCATCATGTTATATTTGTTAAGTGTTTCTTATTAACTTAACCCCACTCGTTCATCGTGCTATATTGGTTAAGCGTTTCTTATTAACTTAACCCTTCTCATTCATCATGTTGTACTAGTTAAGTGTTTCCTATTAACTTAACCCTGTTCATTCATCATGTTATATTGGTTAACTTAACCCTTCTCACTTGTCTAATTAACATGTTAATACGGTTAAGTGTTCTAAATTTACTTAACCCCACCCACTTGTCTAATTAGCATGTTACAATGGTTAAGTGTTCTAAATTTACTTAACCCCACCCACTTGTCTAATTAACATGTTGTTTTGGTTAAGTGTCGCCTATTCATATGTTACTTTACCTTACCATTCTTAGCATGTCTGTTTATTGGCATTTATTAATTTATTAATGCCCCAACCTCTCACATTGGAACTGTTGTTTTCGGTTGCTGGATTTGTCGGGCGGTTCCGGGCAGACTTCTACTGCAAACTCATGCTAACCTCGGGTTTTGGGCTAAATGCGCTAATATCTCACATTAGATCTGTGTTGTTGTGGTTACTGGATGTGTCTAATGGTTCCGAGCAGTTTTACACCACAACTCAATCTAACCTCGGGTTAGGCATGTTCATCTTTTAGCCAAATTACATATTTACCGTACATGTCCAAGTCTAGATTTTACATGCTAAATATCCCAATTTCACAAAACTAGTCATGTTTCAATTCTCAAGTTATACCCACAAATTCAATTACAAGTTATTGATCAAAATAGGCTACACCCAATCTTCCCAAATTTACAATAATAGTCATGCTCCAAAATCACAATATACATTATGCTTGGTGTCCTAACCAATAGTTATGCCCAATCTAGTTTTAATATTTCAGTTTGCAGTTTACGCCCAAAACTTGGTTTATATGCCAATTAACCCAAACTTGTAGTATAATGATAATAATGCCTGAATAGCAATTACAAGTTATGCCCAACAATTTCACCGAATATGTTATGCCAAATTATTTCACCAAATACATTATTCCCAATATTTAACCAAATAGGTTATACCCAAATTTTCCCCGTATTCCAATTGTTCGTATTTCGCGATTTCAGCCTAGGTTCGAAGGTAACCCAGGTTCATAAAAGAAAAAGGAAATAGGGGAAGAGATAGAAGGATCATGAAAATAAGAATAAGCATAAAAATAGGCATGTAACAACAGACCTAATACAGGAAATTTAGATCCAATAAAGATAGATGCTTGAATAAACTGATACAATCATTATCGCAGGCCTAAGAATAACATCATGAACCAAAAAGGATTATAGGCCTGATGTACGACAAAGATGGGCATGATTGTATCGATATAATAACTTCTTATGCATGTAAAATCATGGATTCGATAGAAAGATTGGAATAAATCCGAAAAGATTGTCTTATCATCAAGCATGGACTTAGATTCATTTTATTACATGCCAGGATTACAATTAGGTATTTAAATTTGAAAATAACATGAACTTACGTTACTAGGATTAGAAAAGAGAATTGAATCGTTGTTGTCGCAGAAACTCTAATTTGATGTTGATTAAGCTTCAAAGTTGATTGTTGATGAAGAACTTCTAATATGATTTAGGTTTTTGAGGCGGGGCTAAGAGAATTGAGAGTTCAGCAGCATAGAGTCTCCATAAGGAATTGTTACGAATTAGGTTTAGGTTTAGAGATGTATATATATGTCTAGGATTAATTCTAGCCTTTAGATTAATCTAGGATCAATCTAAACCATCCAAGTTACAAAGATACCTCAATAGGCCAATCAGAACAAGACACATATGCCCTAATACACCAAAAATCGTCACTGCCCAGATCTGGCTGATGGGATCGACCCCTACAAGGGGGGTCGACACCTATGTCTACCCCGGTGTTGACCCCAAGAAGCCTGAGTCGACATAGGTGTCGACCCAGCAGGTCTCGGGTCGACACCCCAAACGTGGTCGGTTCCGCGTTTCCTCCTCCCGCCTTCGTTGTTTTGAATGTTTTATTTTAATTTTGGTTTAAACTAAAATCTTATAACCTCCATAACTTCTTCATACTGTATTCGTTTTATGTAAACTTGGACTCTATCTCAAGTAGAATTCCAAGAAAAATGCAATGGCACAACCCGTTTCCCTTAATTCTTCTTTTAAATTTTAATTATTCTTTAATTTTCTCTTATGTCCTGTTCTGTTTTAAAATTACGGGGTGTTTCATTCTCCCCTCCTTAAAGGATTTCGTCCCCAAAATCTCCAAGTCAAGAAGAGTGTTTATCCTACCATCCAACATCCATCTACTCAACCATTCAATCACAGGCATCCATTGTCCTTAAAAGGTCTCTAATGCTTTTCATGAACATATGCATAGTGTGCGTACATGTCCTTACCCAAATGCAAAATCAGGTGGTCTAATAATTCAGTTGACCTCCTTAATGCTAATTATGTCAGTGCCATGAGTCCATCATGTATGCAATTATTCCTAATCGTACTTTATAACTTCTACATGAGTGCACAATCATTCATACAAATGCAACATCCATGTGATAACACATCAAGTTTCAATCCATATATATAAAAATTCACTCATGCATATGCAATATGGAAGTGACAGAGCCGATCTAGTGCCTAATGTGTGTATATGCATCCACGAGCAACCACTGGCAAACACTTACATCCTCTTGCATCCACCAAACATAACATGTCTCAAACACATGTTTACATCCATTGGCTTCTACCTAAGGATGAGAGGATATTCTTAAAAGATAAAGACTAGCATGCAAATAAACTTTACAGAAAAAGAGAGATCAAGGATATACCTTAAAAAGGGTATGATGCACGTATCTAGTCTTCAATATTCTAAGTCGCATCTTCTTGAGCTTCACTCCATAGCGCTCTGACTTTCTTAACTTCACAATTGCGTAGCTTCTTAATTTCTGTTTCTAGAATATGAGTTAGAACTTATTTCACTGTCACCTCTCTTTTCACCTCTTCTTCTTCTAGTATACTCGGCACTACAACTCCTGCTGTGTCATGCTAACATTTCCTCAAAAGGTCATCCAAAATCCTATCCACCCTTTCTTTCAGAGGATGATAAGCGGTGCTCAAACATAACTTCGTACTCATGGCTTCTTCCAAAATTCACTAGATGGTATTCCATGTAGAAGAACTATCTCTTGAAAATAAACAGATACTAACCATGTTATCAAGTGTATTTATTAAGGTGATTTGAGGTCTCTTCTCTACTTAACTTATCCATCGCGTCAGCTATCTGAGAGTCTTTTCTTTGTGAAGTCCCTATTTAATTCAAGAGCGTAGGTCTTACTCCTAGCGATGCCAACTACTAACTTAACCGAAGGTTTTAAAATCGAAGTTTGATATGTATTCTGGACTTTTCCTTTTCAGAAAAAAGAGGACTTGAAGTCAACCTTTTCTTCTTAAGGCATCCACTACGACCTTACCCTTCCTTCTTATATCAAAATGGCGCCTAGCCCCGTGCCATATGCATCCATGTATACCGTAAACCTTTTACTACCGTAAGGTAAAAGTCAAAATTGGGACCGTTGTAAGAGCCCTCTTTGATTATTGGAAAGCGACATCACAACCAATATTCCGAGCAAAGGTTAGATTCTTCTTCATCAATTTTGTAAGTTAGGCTAATACCTTCGCAAAGTCCTTAATGAACTTCCTATATTAGCCCGCTAGTCTTAGATAACTTCTTACTTCCGTTGCGTTTTTAGGAATCTTCCAATCTTGGATTGTCACCACCTTTTCAAGATCCACTGCTATCCCTTTCTTAGAGACCACATGTCTTAAGAACCTCACCTCTTTCCTCCAAAAATGACATTTGGAGAACTTAGCTTTGAGTTGATGTGCTCGGAGGGTATCCGAGACTTCCCTTAGATGCAAATCATGTTCTTCCTCACTCTTACAGAAAACCAAAATATCATCTATGCACAAGCGAAGTGAACCATCCGCCTTTGTAGCGAAAACAACTGGAGCACCCCTATTCAGAAATACTTCGCCTTATGAACCCTTTCCCAAGTAACTCTTTAACTTATTTATTGAGCCCTTCCTTTCCCTTGGATCCATGTGTCCTACAGGTAATGCAACTGGCTTTGCATTGTCAACTAGATATATGTGGAAGTCTATCTCACGTTTTTGGGGACAAACCCCTAATTTGATTAAAAACATCTGCGTACTCTAATGGATCGCAAATCATCGATAGATGAATCAAGTGATTCTAGGTAGCTAAGCCAAACTGATCCCTTAGGATTGCACGAAATCTCGAGGGTATTCCCGAGGCAAGTCAAAAGTCTAACTACCCTCCTTTCTCAATTACTAGCTAACCAATCCATACCTAGAATCAACCCATAGCCTATGAAACCAAAAAAACATAAGCATTACACTTAAACTCAATACTTAATATAGCTATTCTCAAATCCTCACAAACCAAAGATAAATGAGCCGAACCACCAATTGGATTTGAGACAATATTGGGATCTTCTACTATACAAGCACTAAGGTGCAGAGACTCAACTATGGAAGAAAATATAAACGAATGTGAAGCGCTAAAATCAAAAAGAGTACTGACAAGATGATCAAAAAGAAAGACTAGACTTTTTCAACAGAAACTTTACTACCTCTCTCAGGTACACTGGCGGCGAGAGCATGCACTTGTCCTCCGGAAAATACTGTCCTTTGTTCTTGCCCATGTCCTTTATTATATGACCCGTTATACCATAATAATGACACTTCCTCTTGTCTTAGATTTTTCTATTCTTTCCTCCACGAGTTTCTCATCCTTGGGTTGTGCTCCTTTGCCAAACTCCCTCATTCTCATCTTTTCCATCCTTGTGTGGCTTGTTGAAAAGTCTCTTGAAAGCTGTCTCCATCCCACGGAAAACCCTACAAAGTTTTAAAGAAAATTAGCTGCAGGTGAAACTACTGCGGCTATATGGAAGTTGGGCACTTCTTCGCCCTTTGACAGGTGTAGTAGTCTCATCAAGCCTACGGAACCATGTCGTGATGAGGTTACCTACCAGAAAGCTAGGAGCCCCGGAGACTCAGCAAAGAAGGAAAACAAGGATTCAAACAGAGGATCGAAAGATAGTGCATATGGCTTTGGGAAATATGCCTTTAAAACAAAAAATTTCTTCACAAAATGCTTCTTTTAAAACCATCTTAAAAATAATTTTTCAAATCTTTTATCTATTCCGGTAACCTTTATCTCTGATACCAAGTGAAACACCCCACCTCCATTAAGGTCACTCACAAAGGGAATACATTAACTTCTGTGGAGCGTTATAGGTAAAAGATGCAGATAAATTAAAAGACAGACAAATAAAGCAGCGGAAAATAAATAAAACTTTACTTCACTGATAAAACAACAGCTTTTCCAATAACAAAACACCAATACCCAATACAACAAAGTATCTATCTTGTTTAACAAAATAAAGAAGCATAAAATGACAATGATATTCTCCAACTTAGCATGAGCCAGCCATAGCAGTGGAAAAGAGAGTCCAAAGCAATACATCGACTATCTTCGAGCTTGGAAATAGAAACGGTCCAAACTAAGCTGAGCTATTCCCTCCCTGACTACCTGGGGGGAAACGGAAGAAAAGAGGAGAAACAAACTAGGTAAGACATAAGTCTGGTAAGTCCAGTGACTTCCGGTATGTAAACAGGTAAAAGTGACGTGACATGAATAAACTTAGAATAAGACAATATCGTGATAACAGGGATAACAAGATAACATAAGATTAGCATAGGATATGATAAGGCAAGACAAAACCGAATGCGCTTCGACTCTTTCACTGCTTCGCCACTACCCTGTTATTCTGATTTTTATATCTCGACACCGCTAACTAGTATCCTAACTAGTGTCTTTTATAGAATGGTTCGTATTCCGTACTAGTGTCCCAACTAATATCCTATGTTATATAATAAGGTGATCCCAACCCCGCAATTGTGGTAGCCTTCAGGTGTACATCTAGTATGAGGATGTTACCTCAATCAGCCTAATTTCCATTGAGATGTTAGACGTATCCTTACTACCTTAACCAATCGGCACCTACTCGTATCGATCTAGTTCAAGTTTGTGTCGCTTAGCCCTCTACTTGTAGATACCTGTGTTAGTCCCACCGGAGGGTGTATCAAGCCTAAGGTGGCAACCCGACACGATCAAGATGCATAGCTTTATATCTACTGATGCCCAGTGGTTAATTCTTCCACTCCGGAATACGTGCACGCCCGTGATCCCGTCGGAACCTGCACTGCTGCACCACCAGCCGCTACTTTGATTGCTTATAATCAGCCCAGTAATCGTGCCCCACCCTTCCTAGTTCAGGGTACCATGATACATCTATGTGGGTTACTGCTGAAATGGGTCCCTGTTACTAGGGTTTCCTACTGGTTAAGTTTGTGGGCCTATATATACAAATATTACCCACCTGTACGACTGATTCAAATATGTTTATTTAACGGTTAAGTTTGTGGGCCTGTACATACAAATATATAAATATTACCCACCTACCCAAGGTTTACTTAACCCTCCCACTTATCAAGTCAATATGCATTATTGGTTAAGCTTGCCTTAACCCTATCCACTTATTTCATGTAATATTGGTTAAGTGTTGTCCATTCATGTTAACTTAACCCTCCCACACATCATGTTGTATTGGTTAAGTGTTTCCTATTAACTTAACCCTGTTCACTCATCTTGTTATATTGGTTAAGTGTTTCTTATTAACTTAACCCCACTCGTTCATCATGCTATATTGGTTCAACGTTTCTTATTAACTTAACCCTTCTCATTCATCATGTTGTACTGGTTAAGTTTTTCCTATCAACTGAACCCTGTTCATTCGTCATGTTATATTGGTTAACTTAACCCTTCTCACTTGTCTAATTAACATGTTATAATGGTTAAGTGTTCTAAATTTACTTAACCCTACCCACTTGTCTAATTAACATGTTATAATGGTTAAGTGTTCTAAATTTACTTAACCCACCCACTTGTCTAATTAAATGTTGTATTGGTTAAGTGTCGCCTATTCATATGTTACGTAACCTTACCATTCTTAGCATGTCTGTTTATTGGCGTTAATTGATTTATTAATGCCCCAAACTCTCACATTAGAACTGTTGTTTGCGGTTGCTCGATGTGCCGGGCAGTTTCGGGCAGACTTCTACCGCAAACTCATTCTATCGTCGGGTTTTGGGCTAAATGCGCTAACCTCTCACATTAGATATGTGTTGTTGCGGTTACTGGATATGCTGGGCGGTTCCGGGCAGTTTTACACTGCAACTCAATCTAACCTCGGTTTAGGCATGTTCACCTTTTAGCCAAATTACATATTTACCGTACATGTCCAAGTCTAGATTTTACATGCTAATTATCCCAATTTCACAAAACAAGTCATGTTTCAATTCTCAAGTTATACCCACAAATTCAATTACATGTTATTGATCAAAATAGGCTACACCTAATCTTCCCAAATTTACAATAATAGTCATGCTCCAAAATCACAATATACATTATGCTTGGCGTCCCAACCAACAGTTATGCCCAATCTAGTTTTAATATTTCAGCTTGCAGTTTACGCCCAAAACTTTGTTTACATGCCAATTGACCCAAACTTGCAGTTATAATGGTAATAATGCTGCAATAGCAATTACAAGTTATGCTCAACAATTTCACCGAATATGTTATGCCCAATTATTTCAGTAAATACATTATGCCCAATATTTAACCAAAATAGGTTATACCCAAATATTCCCCGTATTTCGATCATTCGTATTTCGCATTTTCAGCCTAGGTTCAAAGGTAACCCTGGTTCGTAAAAGAAAAAGGAAATAGGGAAAGGGAGAGAAGGAGCATAAAAATAGGAACAGGCATAAAAATAGGCATGTAACAACATACCTAATACAGGAAATTTAGATCCAACAAAGATAGATTCTTGAATAAACTGATACAATCATTATTGCTGGCATAAGAATAACATTATGAACCAAAACGGATTATATGACTGATCTACAACAAAGATAGGCATGACTGTATTGATATAATAACTTCTTAGGCATGTAAAATCATGGATTTGATAAAAAGATAGGGATAAATCTAAAAAGATTGTCTTATCATCAAGCATGGACTTAGATTCATTTTATTACATGCCAAGATTACAATTAGGTATTTAAATCTGAAAATAACGTGAACTTACATTGCTAGGATTAGGAAAGAGAATTGAATCGTTATTGTTGTAGAAACTCTAATTTGATGTTGATTAAGCTTCAAAGTTGATTGTTGATGAAGAACTTCTAATATGATTTAGGTTTTTGAGGCAGTGGCTAAGAGAATTGAGAGTTCAGCAGCATAGAGTCGTCGTAAGGAATAGCTATGAATTAGGGTTTAGGTTTAGAGATGTATATATAGATATCTAGGATTAATTCTAGCCTTTAGATTAATCTAGGATCAATCTAAACCATCCAAGTCACAAAGACACCTCACTAGGCCAATCAGAACAAACCACATATGCCCTAAGACACCAAAAATCGTCACTGCCTAGATCTGGCTGATGGGGTCGACCCCTACAAGGGGATTCGACACCTATGTCGACACCGGTGTCGACCCCAAAGAGCCTGAGTCGACATAGGTGTCGACCCAGCGGGACTCGGGTCGACACCTCAAACGTGGTCGGTTCCACGTTTCCTCCTCCCGCCTTCGCTATTTTGGATATTTTATTTTAATTCTTGTTTAAACTGAAATCTTCTGACCTCCATAACTTCTTCATACTGTATCTGTTTTACACAAACTCGGACTCTATATCATGTAGAATTCCGAGACGAACGCAATGGCGCAACCTATTTCCCTTAATTCTTCTTTTAAAGATTAATTATTCTTTAATTATCTCTTATGTCCCGTTTTGTTTAAAAATTACGGGGTGGTACAAGACTTCTCTTTGTTCTGCCCAGTTCTTTGAGTGTTATATCATTTACTTATGCATATTCATATTTTTATTAGATTATCATGTTGAAAGATATGCCTAGGAGGATCTGGAAATCGATAAAATAAGCACTAAAACCTCCAAATCATCTATCTTGTATTTGCGTATGAATTGTCATAACTGATTGGGTTTGGTGGATTGTCGATTTTAATATTGGGTTAATGATGAAAAAGGGTGTTGCTACTATTATTTCTATTTTATGTAATTCACCTTTATTAACGTTTGATTGTAACCTAAAAGGGTTTAAATTTTGGTATTTCAAGATTTGATTTGGGCTTGGATCCTATTTGAATCCGAATGCATTCATACTTTAAATATAATAAATGTAAACGTTTTTCTGTGCATACCACTGAAAAGAGGTGAATTAGATAAAGTGGAAATTATAAAAATGCACGTCTAAGTGTATGTAAATCTCTATTTTTAATCCAGTATTTAAATCATTCCAACAAGCCTAGGATGCAAGTTGAATGTTTGCATGAGTGTATATTTTCCATCCACTACTATACGTTATCTTGTTATTATGCCATCATACCTAAGTTGTAGCGGTAAAAGTATGGAAAAGCTAACTTATATAACTTGATTTGGGTAAATTGACAATTTCCACCTCGTTAGAACATTTCCTTATTTATATGATTATTTACGTTATATATATGATATAATTATTATACTTATATAAACGTAATTAACGTTACATTAGCGTAGTAAGTGTGGTTAGGTATGAATTCGAATTTGAAATTTATCCATAATAAATATATAATTGAATGCTTGTATGTGTGTATATAGAATGGCTTTATATATATTAATAGTGACACGTAGACATAAGGCTAGTTGTCGTTTGTGGTAGAAGTCTGCCCGGAACCGACCGGCAAATCCAACAACCACAAATGAGCCCAACTAATGTGAGATGTATAGGTGCCATGGGCCATGCAAAAACTTAGTACACTAGACACGAGGTCAAACCAACTCGTAGTAGAATCCTGTCCAGAACCGACCGCCATATCCATCATAGATAGGTGTACGGTTTTATGTGAACGGTCTAGTGTTTATATATATAAGTCTATTGTGTGTGAAAATAGGCAAGATTACTACACCTTGAGAAGGTCTTAATTGGATGACTCTCTTTTTACCTAGTTTGGTTCTTAAGTGGTTAGGACTAGGATCCCTCTGAAGGTTTATTCCTTGGAGTGGAACCAAAGTCATGGACCCACCCTTATTAGATTGGAAGTAAGTCTTTGGGTCCTCCATCTCTAAAAATGGTTAGGCATAAACGGTAATGAAGTAGGTTAGTTCACGGGGATGTCCACTTCCTCTAGAAGCTTGTAAGGGCTCAACTAGGAACATATTGGTATTTAAAATATATGTGGCCATTGCATGCTCGAAAAAGCGTTGCATTCACCTGTTTTTTCAAATAGGCAACACCAGAGGGGCGTGACATCTACAGTCGTTGCCTTAGCCCTCTAAGGCAACACTTTTTCCCATCTACTGCCACGGAAAGGAAGTGTTGCATTATAGCCGTAATGCAACACTGTTTGCACGTAATGCAACACTGTTTGCACGTAATGCAACAAAACACAGTGTTGCCTTAAGCAATAGCTGCTAGGTCACGATAGTGAGGCCACGTCGGTTTTCCACGTAAGTCGCTCACGTGTCACACGCCACATCAGCTTTCCACATCAACTACATATGTGTCAAACGCCATGTCAGTTGTCTATGTGTCACACGCCATGTCACTTGTGGAACCCACTTATCATACCATAATGGAATTAATAATATTTTTTCAAATGCAACACCACTACATAATGTAATGCAACACCATTATCTTGAAATGCAACACCATTTTTTTTTTAAATGCAACAGTAAAGAAGGCAAATGCTACTTAAGAAGAAAGAAAATACGACGCTTTAATTATAAATTATGTAGTACCACTTTTGTATATAACAGTGTCTTATTAACAAATAATATCATATAAGATACAACTAATACATCGATAACACAATTTTGGCTGAATACAACAAGAACATAAGAGCTACATGCTTCTATCATAAACTTAAACTGTAATAACAAGCTTCATCTGACAAACAATACCAGAACCTTAACTCATCTCATCGCCTCAGCAAATCCGCATACATCTCCTTGCACTAAAAGTATCATCTACACCAGATTATTACAACCAAACAAGTTGGATATAATGATTCCACCAGCGCATGCACACACACACACAATTCAAATATTTGTCCCTACAGATGGGAAGAGATTGAAGAAGTACAAGCACGTGAGGTTATTTGATCATACTTGTAAAAGATACATTGGTTTTCTTCAGTTCTTTGCTTTGCTTAAAATTAGCCCAACTTAAAAGAGCTTCAACAATCCCTGACTTATCAACTAAATTAAAAGGGAAAAAGAACAAATATTAATAATCATACGTTGGTTCATGATCTAAGTATAGCCTAACTAGGTGGTAAAAAGGAAAAAAATAAACCTTTTTTGAGAAAGTCGGCAGAAAGCTCGCATTTAGAGCCAAAGCTTCCTGATCGAGTAGTCAAAGTTTCTTTTTTATGCGAATAAAATGCAGGATTGTCTACAAGTGCATTTACAAATATCCATAGATGATTTTTCACATTGTGAGCTCTGACATTTACTTTTTTGTTCTTATTTGTCACGATAGAAACCACATGCTTGGTAATTTGATTGGTAACGTAATCAACATGAGTTCCACCTTTTATTATGTTGATTCCTATGAGAAAGCTAACCTGAATAAATGAAGTAACGACAATTATTTTAAAGGGAGTAAAAGTAGGTTTGAGGTTCAGAAGAAGACCGGTTTGAAGAGAAGGAAAAGATACCTACTGTAACAACCCTTCACTTAAAGTCAGACAAACTTTCCACTTGTCGTCCATCTTTTTCGTTATCCTGATTAACATCACAAAAAAGGTTATAGCTTACCTGGAGAGCATGATTTCATTATTTGTTCTTATTGATAATTTATAATGTGTTGAAAGAATTTACTTAATACATGTAATAAGACAATATTGCTCAATTCAGTTTTCAGAAATATGGGTAACAATGAAAACAAATATAATACAGAAGAGAGGATGAAACATACTTTGGAAGTGGCTCTTCCCATGATGCATTAGCAGTTTTCAGGTACAAATCAATATAATCCGCAAACGTTTTGACAGGAACTCTTGTGCCATTCAGTTCAACTTTAGCACCTTTTCCCAAAGTTCTAGCTAAATCCATAACTCTTTTTTTTTTCATAAGTGCAACCACATCGTCTTCGAGATGAGTCATGTTGAACTTGGGCAAATCTGGTTTAAATGTAACTTTAGTCCAGTTTTCACTAGATTTACATTTGGTGATAGCTGGCTCGCCCTTCTTTCCCATATTGTTGTTGAAAACCTACATTCCATACCAGGACAATCAAATATCTATTAAACATCAATTATAGCTAAAACACAAACTAAAACATTTGATATCATTTATTTATCATAAGGAGCTTAAAGTTTAATTGATTGCTTTGCTTTTAAAGATTAAAATTATTATTTTCATATTGGAATTACTAACTTAAATTAAATGGATACAGATTAATTTAAATTTCAAACAATAGACAGCCTCACTTGTGTGAAGTAATTGATAAAAATCTACTAAACTAGGAATAAACTGCAAAGGAGGAAACATGATTTAAAATAAAATGGAGACAAAGTTACCTAAACTATCGTAATTTTGGAAGATGAACTGAAAACTCCAATGTAAATTTATTGATTTTCTTGAAATGATAATTATTGATAAAATTGAATAATTTAGTCCAAGAACAATAATGATAAACATTGGGACTTAAGTCTAAGAACAATGACCTAAAAATGTCCAAGAAAAATAATTGCCAAGCTATCGTACTTATGTCCCAGATCTTCAAACACTTAATCACCAATGTTCATGAGGTACAGATCCACATGATTCTTGTTTATGAAAGATAGGAAAAACCCTAATAAAGTTAAAAACCCTCAACCGAAAACCAAATTCAGCCTACTCAAACCAAAACCTACACAAGGATTCACCAAGATTCTTAATTACCAAGAAACACACACCCTAATCAATAATAATTACAGACTACTAAGTGAAACCAAAACGAAAAAAGACAAGAACAAGAACCCCAAATTAGAAAACCTTACTACTTAATCGAATAAGCTAATCAATCCTATTAGTTTTCCACCCATCAATATGTAACTTCCTCAAAATCTTACATCTCTCTGCAATTAAACTCAATCCCATATTGGTGCATTCGGGTGTCTTAACAAGATATAGAACTTCAAATTTTGAGCAACTCAATAAAGAAATCAACCCTCAATCCATAGCTAGATTTCATTCAAGTCATTCTTCTATAGCGTGAAGCTGTTGAATGCTAGGTTGAATTTCATCTTTCTTTTCCTTTAAAAATGAAAAAACATTAACCATTCATGATTCATATATACCCATCATAGGACTCACTAATATTCTTGTTTAATACATTTATGACCTTTACTTTAATGGATGCTACAAGCCTACAGCCTACCTAGACATATTATTTATTCAGAAATGGACTGAATGACCCAACAATATTTCCCAAGCTTGGCCAGCATGCATGCTTATATATTTAGAGCTTGTTCTGTTTTTTCGTTTCCGCAAAACAAAATGGATGAAAAAGAACGGTTTGCATGATAGAAGCCTCTGGTTTCATAGCTCCATGTGTTTATGGCTAATCAAACACATTTTGTTAATAGTTTTCTAATTGTAAGTTATATACCATAAGCATCTCCAAATAAAAAAAATAACATTTTTCGCACTAGCAAAACAATTCTAATGGATAAATATAGCCTTCACTAGACATGTCAAACTTGAGAACAGGTGTCTATTAATGAAACAAGAATGATAACTTAGAACATGCATACTTCAAACATGCAACACAAATGTTTATAGATTTTTAATCTACTAACGAAATCAAGAAAAATGACCTTTATAGTTGACACAATAGGCTTTCAAAAAAAGAAAGAATTATTCGGTGTTCTAGCATAAGTGTTTCACAGTATCGATTATGAGGAGAAACATCTTGTGAATAAATTAAAGTTGAAAAATAAACAAGGAAACAAGGAATTACTCATCTTTAAATTGCTCGAAACAAGCAGCAATTCCAAATCGGGTGCGGTCGCGTCTGGAGTTGAGTCTGTATATCTCCGACTTCAGCGAGTAGAAAGGGATAAAGAAGAGAGATACTTCATTATGGAAAACATCATTAAATCTGATATGAATATATTACGAAGAAAAGTAGACCCATTTTAGGGTTTTAGGGAAGCAGGAGCAGATTATGTGAAATAGAGGCAACGACCGCAGCATGACAGCGGTAATCTAGATTTTTTGAAGTGGCGAGAGGGAGAGGGCGACGAGGTGGAGGAAAATGATTGGCCCTTGTGCTTCTTCATGATTGTAACCCTAGAGTGTGGCAAGATCAAAACTCAGAAAAAGGACCAGCATCGACACAAGAAAAGAAATCGATAAAAATCAGGGGGAATTAGAAATTGATTTTGGTGAAAAGGAAAAAGAATACAACCCAAATCAGGGGAAATAGAGGTCAGATTTTGGTGGAGCAAAGGTTGATTAGTTGCAAAATGAAAAAGCGTGTTAGGGATCTGGTGGAGAAATGAAAAGAAGTAGCGGGAAAGAAAATCTTAGTGGGAAATAGAGAAAGGGTAACGTGGACTGATGAATGTGGATTGACGGTTCTGATTTTTTTGTTTATGAGGACGCGGATTGATGAGGTGTACTTTTAACTGGTGTAACACAATGCTTTTAACTGGTGTTGTACGTCACAACACTAGAATTCCCACTGCAACATTGCATTCACATCTAATGCAACAATATTTGAGTATTGTTGCAGAAGGTCAAAAAAAACATAGCTTATGCAACGCTTTGCTTGCAATACATGCACATTTGTGTCGAATATGTCCAGTTTTATAGTAGTGGGTGTCCTACTGTAATATCAGTTAAGTAGTAACGTTCGCAATACTACTTCTCATATTACAAGTGAGAGTATATACTTAAGAACGTTAACGTATTAGGATGAGATCTTAAGGGGCTAGGAGTCCACCTCAGGGTTATAAGAGATCATAAGAATCCACCTTTAACAGGGCCAAAAGTGACTGAGAATAACCACCTCATTGGGTCTTTACCCTAAAAACAATAATGGGCGATTGACTTGGATATCCACCCTATTTGTCAGATACTTGGTGTTTATTGCGTGCTACGTAGACATACCTTGAAATATATAACCTGCTAAAAATATAGGGAATGGATATTAAGTAACACATCAGTCACGCAACACTTTATGTTCTGACCCCTCTCCTTAACATATCCAATAGGTCAGTAGATGGGGTAAAAGCCATGGACGAAGTCATGATTGAAGTTGATGAAGAAGACGAAGTTGTTTTGTCTATTATTAGTACTTGTTGCTTTACTTTTTTTTGGAAACTTGTGAGAATGAACTATTTGATGTACCCATTGAACATATGTAACTGTGATTATTGTATTTCTGTGATTTTTAAACAAATAGTACATCTTATTTCAATATTATATTTTCTCTTTTCGATGTGTCAAATTTCCATTCGAAGAAACTGTGAATATATATTTTGTGCAAATGTAATCCTTACAGGAACCAATGACCCATTTAGAATGGCTCTAAGTTTCGATGGGCCTTTTCCGGGTTGAAATTTAGGCCCATTTCGGCTGGGTTGTAAAATGGAGCAGCACTACTGTGCAACCCGGTAAAACAAAACCAATTTAAATTTTTATTCTGGCAATTTTAATGAATTTTGAATATTTAAAATGATTTATTTTAAATAATGACGACAAGAAATCTATTTTGAATGGAATTAGAACGTATATATTTATTTGAATCAAAGAGAGAATATAAATATTTATTTTAATTATAAAAGGATTTGAAAATGGCGCGGTAGTTTGAAAATTCGGTTTAAAATTTCAAATGAATGTACAATATTTAAAATAAACCGGATTTTAGCAAAACCAAAAATATTAGAATCTATTTAAAAATATCTTTCAGACGAATCTGAAAAATTGAAATTTCATAGCGGGAATAAAAAGTTATGCCCAATTGAAAATTCATAATAGTCTCTATGGAAATATGGCCCTTAAAAATAGCCATTTTGAAAACGACCTCCGTTTTCGACGAAACTACTTTTGTTGGATCCGGGATATCAAGTTATTGCTAGATTCCAATTTTCATAATTTTTGGAATCAATATGTGAGCGTGGCAAAAGAAAACATGTTTGACCAGTTTTAATTGAATTTAATCGATTGAAAAATGGCCATTTTTCAAACGGTCTCAAAATTTGACGAAATTTGTTTTTTTAGGACCGTATCGTCAATACGAAGCTAGAAATAATTTTTTTGGAATTTTTGGAGTCCGTATGTGACCCCAGTAAATTAAAATGTACGTTTAAAACTCAATTTAATGATTTAAATGTTAATTTAAAAGAAAACAGATCGAAACAGTCAAATTGGTTTGCGAAACATATCCCATTGTGTTCGGAATAGGGGTAATTAGCTATGGGTGATGGTCGCTAGGTCTCGTTTGGAGTTTAGAAGAAAAATCAACTCTTTAGAGAATTAAATTAAATTAATATAATTCCTTTTCCCTTAAACCCCTTCCCTCTCTTTAGTTTCAAATCAGAAAATCAAATTGAAAAACAAATGAAGCCGCTCTTCGTCGTCGCTCCGCAGCAAACCCCCATGAACCCCCTGGCGTCGCCTGAGCGCCTCTCCCTCTTTTTGCCTTGAAACAGCCTCTTCCCTCCTTCCCCATTCGAACACCCGAACCCTAGCTCCCCTAATTCAACCACCGTTGACCTACTGCTCCGCAAGCGCAACGGTGCCACCCCCACCAGTGAGCCACCGGCGACCTCCTCCCCAACGTGCCGCGACTCCAACCCCCCTAAAAGCGAAAGACAGCGAGTGTTTGTTTTTGTTTATTTTATTACTTTACTTTATTTTTAGTTTATGCTAGTATATAAAAAAACAGTTTTTATATACAAAATCATTGTTTTAGAAATGATTCTATATAAAATACTTTGAAATAAAAATAGAGGTTTTCACATATGTAGTAACACTATAAAGATATGATTTTTATTGAAATAAAGATATGATTTTTATTTATAGGGATAGCGTATAAAAATTTGATTTTTATATAAATGATAGCGCTATAAAGATTAGATTTCTAACATGGTAAAGTTACAATTTTTAGAAATGAAAAGTTATAATTTTTAGATATGAAAATATAGGTGTTTTAATAATACAAAGATTTGATATTGAATGATAGAAAGATTTGCTTTTTAATGATAGAAAGATTTGATTTTTATAAATACAAAAATATGATTTTTACATAAAGTAGCGAATATAAATAAAATTAGATTTATATATATATATATATATATATATATATATATAGTAGCGGTTTAAAATTATGATTTTTATTTAAATAACTTCGTTTTAAAGATGTGATTTTTATCCATATAGCGTTGAAATAAAAATGTTATTTTTATTATGAACAGCGTGAAAAGATTAGGTTGGAATCAAAACAGCGAATCTGAGCGACAATAAAGAATGGCGGAGTGGAACCCCAAGGTGAGAACTTCTCACTTTAATTTTATTTTCTAGTTAAAATATATACTAGGATGCTGACGGTGCTTAGCAGCACCCGACACCCGTCGTCTACAGACCATGGACGACTTGTTTGTTTGTTTGATTGTGTTGTGAAAATTGATTGTGTGATGTGGAATGTAATAAATAAAATATTCATATGTTGAAATAAATATTTTGTAGTTAAAAATATATTTTTTAATGTGCATATGAATAAAATAAATATTCATTTACGAATCGTACGATTTATATATGTGGACACATTTGATGGATATTAATTGGGATGATAACTTTTAACATCGCCCAACTGCACTAATAAAACCTGTGTTTGATTGTTTGAAACCCCACACAGGTATTGGGATGATTGTAACGACACGACTTTTTGACCGGTTTTCGCCAGTAATTAAACCAACTTAAACCGTTCATAAAGACAGATAGTAATGGGTACTTACATATTTGCACAAAAAATAGCAGAACTTTTCATTTCGCTATCATAATATAACATCAGAGTTACAAGGAATACATCAGAGTACATTGATATCACAGCGGAGGAGATACTAACTCAGCGGAAGAATGTGAATGCTCCAAAACATATAGCTCCAGCTAACACCGGAATCCATCTCCAATCAACTCTAAGGCTAAATCTACGAACCAAACTACTAGGCTGCCCGTGTAGAAATTAACAGGCACCTAGAGTTTAGGTGAGGGAATAATAAACTCTAGGTCAGTCATGGGACTGGTGTGAGAACTCAAAACAGTTGTTTTTAGGGTTTATTTTAAAGTTAGGTAATTCACCGGACCACGCCACTAATGCGAAACGGGTTTACTCCATGTGGATACTGGTGCACAGAAATCCGCAATGACTTTTTGAAAAATGAAGCTATCATAAGCTCGTCTCGCATCACACAACGCAAGCGCACACCAGACGGGCGAGTTTTGCCTTATGATAACCAAAAATGAATTCATACGTGAAAATCCTCTTTTACTATTATATATAGTGTGAAAAACCTTTTCGAAAATAAATGCATTAATCCTAGCCAGGATAATGTCCCATCCCATTATACTGACAATCCTATTGGTAACCAGCAGGCTATACAATCGAAACCGTAGGGGCTCGTAGTGGAGATTGGGTTTCGAACATTATGGTTCCTGGTATGAAAGATCATTTGTGGGATCACAAACTTTCTTGCGCGCATCATCCCAGTACTCGCGAACAACGTCCAGACTCGGACTCCATTATACTAACCAACCAAACATGAATCATAGCACCCAACAAATAGCTTCCCAGACTAGGGACTTCGCAGTACCCTTTCATCATCACATCCTGGTGCACCGAAAAACAAACATAAAAATCTAACCATCAGTTTACCATCAATCCGGGGTGTGAGGTTCGTTGAGGTCATGATATACACAAAGCTATGCTTAAATAAGCCATGCTTTGATCATCCATAGCTCATCTCATAACTTAAGTATGCCACATTGTTCAATCACTACGCATAACTGATTTCTATCAGTATATAACCTCTGTGCTCATACATCTTAGGGAAGGGTGTTAAGAAAGAGAATAAATTCTCCGCCACCAAGCAGATATATATTTAACAAAGATCAGTGCTACGTAGTCAATTACAATGTCAGATACACAATCCATACAAGTCCGTTCTAGGTCTGAATGAAACCACAGTCCGGAATTCCTTCACATACATTCGAGCTTCTTGCCACTTAACTGATATAAAATCCATCTACAAATGGGAGCGACCCATTCAAGACATTCAGCAAGTCGTCCTTACGACATGAAGGGCCTCGGTCTTCAATGTCGTCTTCACTTGCTCCACAACGTCATATTATTACTTGGAATGGTTTTCAGACATAATCCCGATCCCAGTCTTTCTAAATAATATGCGCAATTTAAAAAAAACAATTATAGAACGCACAGGCTTTCTACCAATCTCCTTCTGTCTTGGATTTTGTCAAAATTAAACTTCTTTAAACCCATTCTCAAATTATTACAAAATCCATATTTAACCTTTCTCTTTTAAAACACATCCTTTAAATCAAAGATGATTTAGCCTTAAAGCCTTAATTAATTTTCTTATTGATAACTCGTTATCAAAATCCAGTTTCCTTTGAAAATTCTTAATCCACATTTCAACCATTGTTTCTAATTAAATTGATTTTCCAACGTTCCTTTCTTTAATCTTAACTAAAAGATTATATACTTTCTCTCCAATTCCTCACTTTTAATTTCCTCAAATCAAAGATCTGATCAAATCCTCAAATTACGATATTAATTTCCATAACTCAATCTCATGGGGTTTCAAGAATTATATTATTGAAGATATGATTCACGATAAAACCCAAATATTTTGATATTGAACATAAGTTACACAGAAATTGTATCTACTTATATTCGATATCAATTCTCATAATCAATGAATACTATAAGTGGAATAATGATATAATAATATCTTCCAAATTCCTCAAATAGTATACATTTACACCACAGAATTTCATATCAAATGTCTGAAGATTATTTCTATCCAACTTATCCCAGTCAACTTAGGAAACTCGTATCTTAATTAAAAGATTTATCCAACTCTTTGACATTAGATCTAGATAGAAATACCATCAACTTATACTTAATATTAATCTCGAATCCAACTCACACTATAAGCGGAATAATAGCGAACTACCTTTTAAATTCCTCAAATAGTAAGAATCATCATCTACCGGATTAATATCAAACATCCGAAGATTTATCTCCAACTATATCCAATTATTTAAAATTGAAACACATTTTAATTATTAAATAAATCAATTTAAATTCCAAACAAATTATTTTCAATACTTTTAAACCTTTGAAAACATTCAACAAATCATTTATGAATGATTACTTATAGTTCGGAAAATATTTCGCGGTTTAAATACTTCAAAATAGGTTGTTTTCAAAGAAAGCGTTACAATAGTGCTTCAAAAGTGTTACAAAAGCGTTACAAACCAGTTATCTTAACTACTTTGATAAAAACATCATTTATCTTATCCAAAACTTAAAATTTACAATTCAAAACACTTTTACATAATTTATTATGCTTTTACAAAAAATTCCATATTTTTAAAAAATTTAAAAATACTTGTTTATAGTTATGGTCAACAGTTGTTGTTACATCGATTTTTTCCAAAACGGTTTCAAACA
This sequence comes from Allium sativum, assembly GCA_030737875.1. Taxonomy (NCBI): domain Eukaryota; kingdom Viridiplantae; phylum Streptophyta; class Magnoliopsida; order Asparagales; family Amaryllidaceae; genus Allium; species Allium sativum. Next base: position 473,868,454 of record CM060925.1, read on the forward strand.
TAACTTGAAAATTATAACTCGAATTTAAAATTTGCTTTCACTCATTTGGAATTTCTTGTTAATGAAAATCAAACGTTTTTCATTTTATGGAAATCCGATTTAGATTGCAAAAGTTATAAGCGTTTGAAGTTTGCATCTAAAATACGCAAATTTCCGTTGTGCGACAAGTTCTATTTTGACCATAATAACCTTTATTCTACGATACTTCAAAATATCTTAGAAATCCATTGTATCCTTATATAAACCTTTTAAAATCATTTAAATTTACTTTCCAAATTATTTTGGATCTAAAATTCAACTTTCCTAAATTCCAATTCATTTCTAAATTCAAATAACTTCAAATTAACCTTCCCATTCGTCGGATCAGTTAGGGAAAGCCAGGGAAAGCAGGAAACTTCATTTCTAAACCCAAGCCTAGACACTATCCTCTCTGTCATCCTAGAATGTTCCGTTATTTATTTATTCATTTAAAGGACTTTAACAATATATATGAATTCATATATATAGTCTTTTCCAATTATTAACTTTCAATTTCAATAATGATATTGCTTTTATTTATGAAGGAGATTTTTCGATCACCGATGTGATACAATAATTGTTGTGTAATAGTGTGTGCAAAACAACATCAACAACCATTTAAACATCCATAGCAACCATCATCAACATGATTCAATAAATCATAATTGTGTACAAGCGTTATAACATTAACGCTTAATAGTGTGTGTTCTAAACTTCGCATCCATCATCCATCACAACAAATATCAGTTATCATTAACCAATAATAATTCATCACTATATTTAAATTAGTCTAGCTACTAATTAAATATATAAACCGTGGTTAAAGAGTTCTCACATAACAGCTTTCCAAATCTTCACGGTAGGCGAACCTAGCTAAACGAACCCTCAGACAGTATTTCCGCGCACCATCTTCTTTGTCAATATATATAAATATATTAATCTTATCTCATTATAAGAGGAGGAGGACGAACTTGGACAAAGTGGTGATGGTGATGGAGGCTGAGTTTTTAAGGAGGGAGGAGGAAAAAGGCTAAGCCAAAATGGTGAAAGGAAGAGGAGAGGTGAATGGCTTAGGAAGCCATGGATAAGAAGGGGAGAAGAATGTAAGAAAATGGAAGAAATGAGAAATGGAGAAGGATGGTGAAAAGAGAGGTTTAAGATGGGTTTATAAAGGAAACTTAAAGGTATAAGGAGCTTACACCTCATAGGATACTTGTCCTTTCCTTATGTTTTTGATTCATGCATGTTAACACATATTCCTTAAGTGAGTAAGGTGGTGACACCTCTTTAAGACACATGTTACATTCATATTAAATCATTTTGCAACATTATTTCTAACACTTATTTTGTGTTACTAACTTGAAACACTTATTTAAGTCACAAATATTAAACACTTATTTGTGTTGCAAATTTATTATATTTGTGTTAACAAAATTTGATTCAACAAAATATAATGACAAAAGTCCTGTTTTGACAAAATATATTGTCAAATATTACTTATCATATCTTTTCAATTATATTTAAATTTATATCTATCATCAAAATTACCATATTTATTTATGTCGAATTCAAATTCAAATTAAGTAATGAGTATTCAATTTTAAATTGGTTAAAAATTCTGGATCATTACATTCCCCCCTCCCCCTTAAAACTTTTCGTCCTCGAAAAGGAAAGGGAATCGTAACTACTCATTCAACAAATTCAAGATTAAGATTCTTTATACCAAAGCTCCCTGTTCTTATAATGGATATACCAGGTAAAATATTTTAACACACATATTTACAGACAACAATATCTACATGTCCTACAACGATAACATCCAGTTAGCTATTATATTTGATTCATCGTTTATTGGGACAATTGCTTATACTCAACCATTTACTTCTTTCAAAAAAATCCAGAGTTATAGATTTATTCTCTTAGATCTTATCTTGCAAATACAAAGGTTATTAAACTTATTCCTTTTTAGTTCCCCAAAATTACTATTATTCTTTACATGGAAAACTCGATCATCTCAGAACTCATCTTATCTAAACATTTTACTTTAGGTAATATCTTCTTAATATTTCCACTTTCCAGATATCCTTTAATCAAATAGTGAAACTTAATTCACAAGGTATTCGTGCTCACCTAAACAGTTCCTTTTGTTGTCACAATATACTTTAAAACTTATTGACTGTCCAAATTCGCCGATAATTCCAGATTTTAATTCCTTATATTGTTTAAGTTTGGCTATCCTCATTAATTATTCTAAATTCAAGATTACAAAACTTATTTCCTTCAAACTTTAGAGAAATAGCTTTAACCAATGTAGTCCTTAACCAAAATATCATCAAATATCATATCGTCATATTGAATTCTCAAGATATTTGCATTTTAAATTTAATTAGTTGGGGAGGACTAATAATAAAATGTCCTGATTAATTAATTCCAACATAGCCTTTAAATCGTTTCCCAAACTACTCGGATTGCTTATGTAAATTGTAACTTTAGGTAGACGTCTTTTAATCAACTGAGAAATTCCAATCACAAGATGCACGTGCTCAAGTTTTTAATTTTCGAAGATCTTTTTCCATTATATTCACAAATATTCTTCCAAAATTAATTCCAAAGTAATTGCCAATTCTTACTCAAAATTTTGATTTGAGTTTTCAAATTATATATCTTTTCAAAACCTATATATATATCACAAATGCACTTTCTCATATACTCTTTATTGTCTTATCCTTATTACAGGTTTACCTGATATAACTCTTACAACTTATCAAATTTTCAAGATCTCACTTACTTATTCTAATTCATATCAATTTATCCAATATTTTCAAACACTTACCTAAATTGGTTTAGGTATATATAGATATTTTAATTGGAATCATATAGTCATCCAACTTTTGAAACTCGAAAGTACATATTGATGATGCTGCAGTTATCCGGAATCATCTTCAAGCGACTAGTGGGTGATTCTATATCTATCTAGTATACTTAAGATTTCGTATATACGTTGATCAAACGTATATGCAAAATCTTCTTATACTCCATAGTCCAACCTTAACATCAAATAAAATACTCAAATTCTAATTTTTAATTTCTAACCATATTGATTAGTTACCTTAACAAATTTGACCCATGTTTATCGATATTTCGAGATGTTACCTAATAGTGAAATTAAATCCAAAAGGCATTTGCACTTGCATCATTTTCCTGATCAGTGGAAGGGGCTTAATTACCATGCCATAAGAATTATTTTATGTGCAATTATAATAACAAAATGTAAACTTAACCTTAATCATTTGATTAACTATCCAGGTTACAATTAACCATATATTTCCAAAATATGTTTCTTTCTTAAAATATAACTTTTCAAAACTCATTTCATATTTTCAAATACTCCAAAATTTCATTCTAGGGCATTACTAGCCCTATCTCTAATGAGATATATAACTCTGATGGGTCTTTCCTTCTGTTCAAATGTGTCGTACCTATTGCTTTGTATAAACCAAAGCTCTGATACCAAAAATGTAACGATCCGACTTTTTGACCGGTTTTCGCCAGTAATTAAACTAACTTAAACCGTTCAAAAAGACGGATAGTTATGGGCACTTACATATTTGCACAAAAAATAATAGAACTTTTCATTTCACTACCATAATATAACATCAGAGTTACAAGGAATCAGAGTACATTGATTTCACAGCGGAGGTGATACTAACTCAGCGGAAGAATGTGAATGCTCCAAAACATATAGCTCCAGCTAACACCAGAATCTTGCTCCAATCAACTCTAAGGCTAAATCTACGAACCAAACTACTAGGCTGCTCATGTAAAAATTATGGGCACCCAGAGTTTAGGTGAGGGAACAATAAACTTCAGGTCAGTCGTGGGACTGGTGTGAGAACTCAAAACAGTTGTTTTTAGGATTTATTTTAAAGTTAGGTAATTCACTGGACCATGCCGCTAATGCTTAACGGGTTTACTCCATGTGGATACCAGTGCATAGAAATCTGCAATGACTTTTTGAAAAATGAAGCTGTCATAAGCTCGTCCCACATCACACAATGCAAGCGCACACCAGATGGGCGAGTTTTGCCTTATGATAACCAAAAATGCATTCATACGTGAAAATCCTCTTTTACTGTTATACATAGTGCGAAAAACCATTTCACAAATAAATGCATTAATCCTAGCCAGCATAATGCCCCATCCCATTATATTGATAATCCTACTGGTAAACAGCAGGCTATACAATCGAAACCGTATGTGCTCGTAGTGGAGATTGGGCTTCGAACATGATGGTTCTTGGTACGAAAGATTATTCATGGGCTCACAAACTTTCTTACGTGCATCATCCCAGTACTCGCGGATAACGTCCAGACTCGAACTCCGTTATACTAACCCACCATATATGAATTAGATTACCCAACAAATAGCATCCCAGACTGGGGACTTCGCAGTACCCATTCATCATCACATCCCCGTGCACCGAACATACGAAATGAACATAAAAATCTGACCACCAGTTTACCATCAATCTGGGGTGTGAGGTTCGTCGAGGTCATAATATACACAAAGCTATGCTTAAATAAGCCATGCTTTGATCATCCACTGCTCATCTCATAACTTAAGTATGCCACATTGTCCATTCACTATGCATCACTGATTTCTATAAATATATAACCTCTAAGCTCATACGTCTTAGAGAAGGGTGTTAAGCAAGAGAATAAATTTTCCACCACCAAGCAGATATATATTTAACAAAGATCAGTTCTATGCAGTCAATTACAATGTCAGACACACAATCCATACAAGTCCATTCTAGGTCTAAACGAAACCACAATCTAGAATTTCTTCGCATACGTTCGGGCTTCTTGCCACTTAACTAATTTAAAATCCATCTGCAAATGGGAGCGACCCATTCGAGGCATTCAGCAAGTCGTCCTTATGACATGAAGGGTCCTGGCCTTCAATGTCGTCTCCAATGTCTTCAATTGCTCCACAACGTCGTATTATTACTTGGAATGGTTTTCAGACATAATCCTGATCCTGATCTTTCCAAACAATAGGTGCAATTTAAAAAAAACACAATTATAGAACACACAGGCTTTCTACCAATCTCCTTCAGTCTTGGATTTTATCAGAATTAAACTTATTTAAACCCATTCTCAAATTATTACAAAATCCATATTTAACCTTTCTTTTTTAAAACACATCCTTTAAATCAATGATGATTTATCCTCAAAGCGTTAATTAATCTTCAGTTTGATAACTCGTTATCAAAATCCAGTTTCCTTTGAAAATCCTTAATCCACATTTCAACCATAGTTTCCAATTAAATTGATTTTCCAACATTCCATTCTTTAATCTTAACTAAAAGCGTATACTTTCTCTCCAATTCCTCACTTTTAGTTTCCTCAAACCAAAGATCTGATCAAATCCTCAAATTATGATATGAATTTCCATAACTCAATCTCATGGGGTTTCAAGAATGATATTATTGAAGATATGATTCACGACAAAACCCAAATCAATTGATATTGAACATAAATTACACAGAAATTGTATCTACTTATATTCATATCAATTTTCATAATCAATGAATATTATAAGTGGAATAATAATATAATAATATCTTCCAAATTGCTCAAATAGTATACATTTACACCACAGAATTTTATATCAAATATCTGATGATTATTTCTATCCAACTTATCCCAGTCAACTTTGGAAACTCATATCTTAATTAAAAGATTTATCCAACTCTTTGACATTAGATCTGGATAGAAATACCATCAACTTATACTTAATATTAATCTCAATATCCAACTCACACTATACGCAGAATAATGGTGAACTACCTTTTAAATTCCTCAAATAGTAACAACCATCATCTACCGGATTAATATCAAACATCTGAAGTTTTATCTCCAACCATATCCAATTATTTAAAATTGAAAAACACATTTTAATTATCAAATAAATAAATTTAAATTCCAAAAAAAATATTTTCAACATTTTCAAACCTTTGAAAACATTCAACAAATCATTTACAAATGATTACTTATAGTTCGGAAAATATTTCACGGTTTAAATACTTCAAAATAAGTTGTTTTCAAAGAAAGCGTTACAATAGTGCTTCAAAAGTGTTACAAAACAGTTATCTTAACTACTTTGATAAAAACATCGTTTATCTTAGCCAAAACTTAAAATTTACAATTCAAAACACTTTTACATAATTTATTATGATTTTACAAAAAAAAATCCATATTTTTAAAACATTTAAAAATAGCTGTTTATAGTTATGGTCAACAATTGTTCTTACATCGATCTTTTGCAAAACAGTTTCAAATATAACTTGAAAATTATAACTCAAATTTAAAATCTGCTTTCACTCATTAGAAATTTCTTGTTAATGGAAATCAAACGTTTTTCATTTCATGGAAATCCGATTTAGACTGCAAAAGTTATAAGCGTTTAAAGTTTGCATCTAAAATACGTAAATTGCCGTTATGTGACAAGTTCTATTTTGACCATAATAACCATTACTCTACGATACTTCAAAATATCTTAGAAAATCATTATATCCTTATATAACCCTTTTAAAATCATTTATATTTACTTTCCAAATTATTTGGATCTAAAATTCAACTTTTCGAAATTCCAATTCATTTCTAAATTCAAATAAGTTCAAATTAACCTTCCCATTCGTCGGATTAGTTAGGGATAGCCAGGGAGAGCAGGAAACTTCATTTCCAAACCCAGGCCAAGATACTATCCTCTCTGTCATCCTAGAATGTTCCGGTATTTATTTATTCATTTAAAGGACTTTAACAATATATATGAATTCATACATATGGTCTTTTCCAATTATTAACCTTCAATTTCAATAATGATATTGCTTTTAATTATGAAGGAGATTTTTCGATCAACAATGTGATACCATAATTGTTGTGTCATAGTGTGTGCAAAACAACATCAACAACCATTTAAACATCCATAGCAACCATCATCAACATGATTCAATAAATCATAATTGTGCGCAAGCGTTATAACACTAACGCTTAATAGTGTGTGTTCTAAACTTCGCATCCATCATCCATCACAACAAATATCAGTTATCATTAACCAATAATAATTCATCACTATATTTAAATTAGTCTAGCTACTAATTAAATATATAAACCATGGTTAAAGAGTTCTCACCTAACAGCTTTCCAAATCTTCACGGCAGGCGAGCCTAGCTAAACGAACCCTCAGACGGTATTTCCGTGCACCATCTTCTTTGCCAATATATATATATATATATATATATATATATATATATTAATCTTATCTCTTTACAAGAGGAGGAGGACGAACTTTGGCAAGGTGGTGGTGGTGGTGATGGAGGCCTAGTTTTTAAGGAGGGAGGAGGAAAAAGGCTAAGCCAAAATGGTGAAAGGAAGAGGAGAGGTGAATGGCTTAGGAAGCCATGGATCAGAAGGGGAGAAGGATCAAAGAAAATTGAAGAAATGAGAAATAGAGAATAATGGTGAAAAGGGTTAAGGTGGGTTTATATAGGAAACTTAAAGGTATAAGGAGCTTACACCTCATAGGACACTTGTTCTTTCCTTATGTTTTTGATTCATGCATGTTAACACATACTCCTTAAGTGAATAAGGTGGTGACACCTCTTTAGGACACATGTTACATTCATATTAAATCATTTTGCGACATTATTTCTAACATTTATTTTGTGTTACTAACTTGAAACACTTATTTAAGTAATAAATTTTAAACACTTATTTGTGTTGCTATGTTATTGTATTTGTATTAACAAAATTTGATTCAACAAAATATAATGACAACTCGTAATGACAAAAGTCCTCTTTTGGCAAAATATATTATCAAATATTACTTATCATATCTTTGCAATTATATTTAAATTTATATCTATCATCAAAATTACCATATATATTTATGTCAAATTCAAATTTAAATTCAAATTAAGTAATGAATATTCATATTTTAAATTGGTTAAAAATTTTGGATCATTACAATGATATTGGACAATATTTAGTTGTATGTCAATCGATTGGTTGACAAGCTGTGTAAGCGTTGAATATTTGTTTTTAATGCTTATGCAGTGTAGAATGCACTCTGGATGATGGTTGACTGTGTTTGATTGTTGTTGTGTACATGTGTTATATGAAATCCATATAAATCAAATTATATGGTAACTGACTGTGCCTGATTCCAATTCATAAAGAATGAATATTTATAAATAATGAATATTTTAAAATAATATTTAGTAAAAGATCAAAATCTGATTTTGATGTCCGATTTGGGATGGACACGAATATATTTATATATATGAAGCCGTGTTGATTAGATTAACTCCATTTTGACGTGAATGATATTTATATCGATTTCATTCATTTCTATAATGAATATCAAAAAGGAATTGATTTCAAAATCTAATGTTTTGAAAATATTATCATTTATATATTAATGACATGGAATATTCAATTTTGATTTGAAATTGAATATAAGTTGAAATCGTTTTGAAAACTAATTTAAAACGATTTATATAATATGTTTTGAATGAAAATCGACGAAATATATATATAATATATATATTATATATATAATGGTATGAATAGAATGCGCCACGTCGCGGCAGTTCGCGAATTTCGACCATTTACTTCGAACGGACATTACGTAAGATCTGACTGTCGGATTCTCCTAAAACTGGAAACATTAGGTTCGTATCGAAAAGAGCTTTCCAAAATACAAGAGATTTCAAATCTAACAGTTGGATTTATAATCATGTCCAAATCAAATTTGGAATAGGTCGCTGTAAGTACAGTTCGATGACCGTTTATGGAAATCGATTGTACGGGCCTTGATAAAATTATTAAAAATATCCATAATTTGTATAAAATCATAATAAATGATTTGGAAAGAATTAGGCTGAAAAATTCCATATTTGAAAAGATAAAAATATTTTTTTTAGAAATGAACTAGTTATGAACTAGAATTATAAATCCAATGTTTTTTAAATAAGTAAATTGGATTTGAAATGTTTTTAAAATTGATCGGAATTTTCAATATATGAATTGGAATGGATTTGAATCGAAATTATCTTTGGAATATTTCGATATTGGATTCCGTGATTATACGGATATTGTGGAGGATTTGGAAGATATATATATCGTTATTCCAATACGATATTTGTTGATTTCAGAATATGATATTGAATATAAGCTAATATATTTTCTATTCAAAGCTTTATATTTAATATCAAATGGGATTTGGGTTTGTCGTGAATGGTATCTTCATTAACACTATTCTTAAACTCAGTTGCGAAAAGATTAAATCTTTTTATTTCGGGTTAATGAAGTATACCAATTAATTAACATTTAATTGGAATTGAATTGGAATTGAATTTTGGGTTTATCGTGAACGGTTTTTAAAATAACACTTGTTCTTTAACCCGATTAACAATGGAATATGATTTGGGGTTTGTCGTGAATGGTGTCTTAAATAACACTGTTCTTTAACCCTATTTGAATAGAATAAATATTTTAATCAAGATTTGAAGAAGAGTTACCAATTAATTAACATTTAATTGGAACTGAAAGTGGAATGTGAATTGGGTTTATTGTGAGCTGTGTTTTTAGCGACATTTGTTCTTTAACCCGAGTTATAGTGAAATGGGATTTGGAATTTATAAACCTTTTTATTAAGATTTAACAGGGAATTTTCCAAAGTAAAGTTTTCCAATTTAATATATTAAATTGGAATGAATGGAATTCAATTTGATAATAATCGAAGTGAGCTTCTGTGGAGGAAGACTGTTAATGCATATGGAATTTAAAAGGCGTTGCCGCTATTCCATTTATATTATTAGTCAGATACGGAAATTGATATCGATTATATATATTGATTTGGTTTTCCGTGAAGATTCCATAATTAATGGAATGTGATTTGGGTTTATCGTGAACTGTGTTTTAAAATGACATTAGTTCTTTCACCCAGTTAAAGACAGGATTACATGTCTGTCATTGTATTTCGAACTGTATGGTTGATCTCTGCTAAATATATATCTGTTTGGTGGCGGAGAATTTATTCTCTTTCTTAACACCATTCTCTTAGACGTACGTGCTTAGAGGTTATATGTTGGCAGAAATCAATAGTACGGTGTAGATTGTTGATGCGACATGTTTGTGTTTCCAAAGTTAAATAATCGTTAATATTGATTTTTGGGAAGATTAAAACTAAGTGGAGTTTTAATGAATCTTTAATTAGATTTAAAAGTGTAGTTGATAATATAAATTATAAAATTTGGGAAATGATCAAGACTGGAGCATCACAGTTTTGCTCCTAGCGATAGTTAAATCTATAATTAGATTTGAACTTGAAATGGTAATTAAATTTACCGATAACACTGTGGTGTCAGATATGAAGTATGACCAGTTTCTGTAACACCCCACATCCATTAATGTCACTCACAAGGGAATGCATTAAGTTCCATGGAGCGTATTATTGTATAGAACAGAATATAACAAGACAGATATAAATAATGGTACTTGAAAATTTTAAAACAACTTTTATTGTAGTGGAGAAATAGTTTGATTACAACAACTTCATAAACCAAGTACACTTAATATCCATCTTGATAAATTGTTTCAGAGTACATAAAATAAAAAGCATAAACCCCAACACAAGTAGCCGTAAAAGAGATGAGCTGAACTTTACTTTCAGCAATCCAAGCACTTCCAATAGAGAGAGAAAGAGATCCGAGATCAAGCTCCACTAGTACTATTCCCGCCCTGAGAACCTGGAAGGAGAAGGAAGAAAAGAGGCGAAAACAAAGGGGTCAGACATAAAGTCTGGCGAGTATAATAACTTTTACAATATAATTATTAAAGTAACTAGGATAAGGCATAAACTGGTAAGATAAGATATGACCATGAAACAAGTGGGCATGACAAGGCAAATAAGAGGAATATTCTGGCGTTAATCTCGTTCCTAATCAATATAGGATAATTACTATACTGCACCACCACTAGTCACCCTAAAAGTTGATCCCGCCTACAGAACTTAATAATGATAATGGTAGTTTCATGTAACCCAAGCTGCCTTCATAGGTGCCATCTGCCCCTATCTCCACTAGTTGTACCCACTACCCCCATTCGATCGGCTCCCCAACTCGTAGATACCTGCTAGTCCCGCAGTGGGGTGTATTACTCCCCAAAGTGGCAACCCGATACTACCAAAGATGCACAACTTATATCTACACGATGCAACAATGTCTTACCTACCATCCTGGGCCCACGCACGCACATGACCCCGTTGGACTTGCGTTGCCACCGCTAACCCGTTTTGACCTCTTACAATCAAATCCAATAAGCGTGTCCTGTCCTGGACTTGGGCCGAGCTCACAAAGATACTTAATGGGTTACTGGTTTGAAAAGGGCCCCCATGCTTTACACAAGCCTTCCACCTATGCTTGGTCCCTACTAAGGTTTCCCCACTTAACCCCATTCTTATTCATGTCTTCTTACATGTTTCAATCTTGATTAAGTGCATCTAATCGTATTTCACATGCCACCCAAGGCACCCATTTAATTTCACATGCCACCCAAGGCACCAACTTAACCCCCCATGTCCCACCACATGTTTATCTGGTTAAGTGTTACTTAATTCATTAGAACCGTAATCTTCCCACATTAGGCTGACATTTGCGGTTGCTGGATTTGCCTGGTGGGTCCGGGTAGTCTTATACCGCAAACGAGCCTAACCTCATGTCTTTACAATTGTTACGCATTTAATTCGTGCCTTTGACCTCTCATATTAGACTGGCATTTGTGGTTGCTGGATTTGCCAGGCAGGTCCGGGCAGTCTTACACCACAAAAGAGTCTAACCTCGTGTCTTAAGCGGTTAATTATTACACATCTTTATTTAAACCCAAATAGGATTAATATCCCTATTCAAATTTGTCAATAAATTCCAAATTTATTTATGTCCATAATTGTCTCTTAAAATTATGTCCATAATTAACAATTATGCCAATTAATGTCTCAAATTAATTATATGCGTTTTAAGGCCATTTTATGCCAATTCACAATTTATGTATATTTAATATTATCCGATCATCCTGACGCTATTCGTACGTTTTCATATTACATATGTTAGACTCGCAAATAGTCTAACTTATAAAAAGAAAAACAACATCACATAACACGTAAAATAGATCTAAGGATCATGACATAAGATTACATAGCCAATAACTTGCATATGAATTTCATTCAAACTAGCATATGATACAAAACTAGCATAGGTAATGGGCATAAACTTGCATAACTTATGTATTGCTATAGATCCAAACATAAAGGTGTGAACATGCATATGGATCTAAACATAAAGATGTAAACTTGCATATAGATCTAAACATAAAGATGTAAACTTGCATATAGATCTAAATATAAATATGTAAACTTGCATATGGGTCTAAACATAAAGATGTAAACTTGCATATGGATCTAGACATAAAAGTTAATGTCACATAAACTAGCATATGCATATACATGTCTCACATATATTTTAACAACCCAAACTTGCATAACATGCATACATGAATATATGATCCAATCATCACAAACTTGCATAAGATATATGATTCAACTTGCATAAGATTCACATAAGAACTAACATATGATCTAATTTGCATAAGACTAATATATGATTCAACACCACAAACATACATATAATTTACATCACATGATTCAAAATCATATTCTCATAATCCCAATTATATCTTATCATAATTAAATTAATTAATTAATTTGTGAAAGCTATCATACTCACAATTAATAAGAATAGTCTTGTCTTTCTGGGATTTGTATTCTGAAACTGAATTGCTCTCCTTTGATGTAGACTAATCATTATTTAGATTTGATTTGATTTTGATTCAAGCTTCTATCTTGCTTTAGGGTTGAAAGTGTATGGCGGCTACTCTAGGTTCTCCATTGACGGTATGGCGACTCTTGTTATGAATTAATGTGATTAGGGTTAAGGGTTTAGGAGTGTTTTTATAGAAGTTTAATTTAATGAGAGCCGTTGGATTAACCTAGGGATAACCAGAACCATCAGGACCACTCAGATGCCATATCGGCCCTTAGGGCGAATCGGGCCACGGGTTGACAGCCAAACACCCTGGATCGACCCCTAGTCGACCCAGCGAGGCTCGGGTCGACTCCAAAAATGGTGTGGTTCGGCTATTCCCCCTCCCGATTTGTTGTTTTGAACTTTTTTTGAATATTATATATATATATATTTCTCTCATATGCATACAAACTTTAAGGCTTAATAACTTCTTCATAAGTTATCCGTTTTATGGAATCCAAATGTCTATCTTGACCCAAAATTTTGAGATGAACATAATAGCGCAACTCATTTCACTTAATTCTTCTTCTAAAAATTAAGTATACTTTAATTTGTGAATTTTAATGTTATAAAATTACGTGGTGTTACATTCTCCCCTCCTTGAAGGATTTCGTCCCAGAAATCTCTAAGTTAAGAAGAATGTATCCTACCAACCAATCATCCATCTACTCAACCATCATCCACAAGCATCCATTGTTCTTAAAGAAATTTCTAATGCTATATGAACTTATGCAAAAATGTGTGTATATGTTCCTTATCTAATGCAAAGATTAGGTGGTCCACTGATTCAGTTGACCTCCTTAATGCAAATCATGAGAGTGCCATGCGTCCATTATGTATGCGAAAGAATCCTATCGATACATATTATTTCTACATGTGTGCATAACTATTCATCAAAATGCAGCATCCATATGATAACACAACCATTATACATCCATTAATTTAGATATGCACACGCATTTATATGCAACATGAAGGTGATTAAGCCGATCTAGTGCCTAATGTGTGCGTACATGCATCCATGAGCAACCACTTGCATCCATTTGCATCCACCAAACATAACATGTCTTAAACACATGTTTGCAACCATAGGGTTCTTCCTAACTAAAGATCGAAGATGTCATCGCAAAGATAATACTAAAAGATAGGACAAGTGTCAACAAAGCGGTAGAAAAAGGAGAAATTAAAACATACCCTCAAAAAGGAAAGGTTACAACGTACGCATTTTGACTTCCATCTCCCAAGTCGCGTCTCTTTGATCATCTCCCATTGCACTTTAACCAACTTTACCTCTTTGTTGCGAAGCTTTTTGACCTCCGATCCGAGAATGCGTGTAGGAGCTCGTCTGATCGTGGCATTGCGGTCTACTTCCACTTCTTTGAGCGTGTTCGGCTCTACCACTTCTGTCGTATCGTGTAAACACTTAAGCAAATGCGAAACGTGAAACACGTCATGAACTCCGCTGAGCTTCTCTGGTAACTTTACTCTATATGCCATTAGTCCAATCCTCTCCGTAATTGGAAATGGTCCTACGAACCTCAGGGCCAACTTCCCTACTGATCCAAAATGGACTACGTTTCTTAACAGTGACGCCTTAACAAAAACCATGTCCTCAATATTGAATTCAAGATCAGTTCGTCTCCTATCAGCATATGACTTCTGTCGGTCCTGCGCCGTCTTCATTCGCCATCGAATCAGGTCTATCGTCTCCGAAGTCTCCCTAATCATGTCGGGTCAAAGCAAAACCTTATCAGTGGATTCCCACCAACATGTAGGTGATCGGCATAGTTGTCCATAAAGAGCCTCAAAAGGTGCCATGCCAATGTTAGCCTGAAAACTATTATTATAGGCGAACTCTACTAGTGGAAGGTGTTCTTCCCATGTTCCTCCAAATTCTAGGATGCATAGTCTCAGAAGGTCTTCTAGAACCCGATTTACTCTCTCGGTCTGGCTGTCCGTCTGAGGGTGATAAGCGGTACTTAAGCATAATTGTGTTCCAACCGCCTCTTGTAAGCTTTTCCGAAATTCGCTTGTGAAAATGGGATCTCTATCGCTCACAAAGCTAGAGGGTATGCCGTGCAAACGAACTATCTATCGAAGGTAAACAGATGCTAACCACGCGGTGGTCCTTCTACTTTTAACGGGAATAAAATAAGCACTTTTGGTAAGTCTGTCTACAATTACCCATATCCCCGTATTACCCTTCCTTGATCTTGGTAACCCATCTACAAAATCCATGGAAACGCTTTCCCATTTCCAAAGTGGAATCTCTAAGGGATGGAGCAAACCTCCAGGCATCTTTTGCTCCGCCTTGACTTGTTGGCACACTAAGCATCTAGCAACGAACTCGGCCACGTACTTCTTCATTCCGGCCCAAAAGAAAACTCGCTTCATATCCCTATACATCTTATCACCACTGGGATGCATGGTCATCTTAGAGCGATGTGAGTCTTCTAGAATTTCCTTCTTCAAACTCTCGTCTTGTGGTACGCAAAGCCTTCCATCTCTACGTAGCCAACCTCTCTTATCTATAGCATATCTATCAAGATGTCTCGAGGACTCCCCTCCTATAAGCTTGCCTACTATCTCAACCAACTGTGGGTCATTTCGCTGTGCCTCTCCAACTTGACCCAAAAGTGTAGGTTGCACCTCTAACGATGTCAATAATCCGGGTACATAATCGATAGAGGGTCTGAAGTAAAAGGAAGATATATACTCCAAACTCTGCCGCTCTATGAACAAAGGACTTAAAGTTAACTTCTTTCTACTTAAGGCATTGGCTACAACGTTACCCTTTCCAAGGGTATATGCAATCTCAAAATCGTAGGATGCCAAAAACTCCATCCATCTCTATTGCCTCAAGTTTAGGTCCTTCTGAGAGAACAAGTACTTTAGCGACTTATGGTCCGTATACAACTCAAACCTCTCGCCAAGAAAATAATGACGCCATGAATTAAGCGCAAAAACTATGGCCGCCAACTCTAAGTCATGGGTAGGGTAATTTTTCTCGTGGGCTTTCAACTGTCTTCCACCATAGCATATCATCCTTCCCTCTTGCATTAAAACTGCGCCAATCCCTGTCCCGCAAGTATCGGTATATACAGTGAATGTCTTACTCCCGTCTGGCAAAACTAAAACTGGAGCTGTCGTCAAAGCCCTCTTCAGATGTTGGAAAGCATCGTCACAGTCAATGTCCGAAGTAAAAGTCAAATTCTTCTTCGTTAATCGAGTGAGAGTGGCTGATATTTTCGCGAAGTCCTTAATGAACTTCCTATAATAGCCAGCTAGCCCTAAAAAGCTTCTTACTTCTGTTGCGTTCTTAGGAGTTTTCCAATCTTGGATTGCCACCACCTTGGCGGGATCCACAGTTATCCCTTCCTTAGAGACCACGCGTCCTAAGAACCTCACTTCTTTTCTCCAAAAATGGCACTTGGAGAACTTAGCTTTTAGTTGATGCGCTCGTAGGGTCTCTAAGACTTCCCTAAGATGTAGGGCATGCTCTTCTTCATTTTTAGAGAAAACCAGAATATCGTCTACAAAGACTACCATAAACTTGTTTAGAAACTCCCTAAAGACCCTACTCATTAAGTCAACAAAGTATGCGGGTGCATTCGTCAAACCAAAAGGCATGACGAGCCACTCAAAGAATCCGTCAGGAGTTCTAAAGGCAGTCTTATCGAGGCTATCTTCAGCCATCCTTAGCTGATGAAACCCTATAGCTAAATCCAGTTGCGAGAAAACTGGAGCACCTACCAACTGATCGAATAAATCGTCTATCCTCCGCAATGGGTGCCTATTCTTCTTTGTTAGCTTATTCAGCTCTCTATAGTCCACTCACAATCTAAGTGAACCATCAGCTTTTGTAGCAAAAATGACTGGAGCACCCCACTTCGAAATACTTCTTCTTATGAACCCCTTCTCAAAAAATTCTTTCACTTGCTTACTGAGTTCTCTTCTCTCTCTCGGAGCCATGTGGCGCACTGGTAATGCAACTGGCTTTGCATTATCTACTAGACATATTCAAAAGTCTATCTCGCGCCTCGGGGGCAAACCTCGAACTTCATCGAAGACGTCACTATATTCACGGACCACACGTACAGATTTCAAATCATCATTGGATGCGTCTAGGGATTCTAGGTAGCTAAGCATTACCGGACCTCTAGGGTCACAAGAAATATCAATGGTCTTTCCACAACGAGTCGATAATCTAACTACCCTTCTTTCACAATCTAGGATGCCACCGTGTCTAGTTAGCCAATCCATACCTAGAATCAAGCCGTAGCCCATGAAGCCAAGAACAAAGGCGTTGCATTCAAACCCAGCGCCCAAGACAGACACTCTCAAATCCCGACAAATCATAGAAAGATGAGCCGAACCACCAATATGATTTGAAACTACTATGGGATCTGTAACTAGACTAGTATTTAGGTGCAGTGTTTCAACTAACGAAGCAGATACAAACGAGTGTGAAGCGCCAGAGCCAAACAAAGTACGAACAGGATGATCAAACAGAAAAACTAAACTTTCAATGGAAATGTTTCTACCACTCTCCTATCCTGGTGCCATGAGAGCCTGAATCTACCTCTCGCCTGCCCTGGTGCCATGAGATCCTGAAGCTGCCCCCCATAAGTTCTTTGCCCTTTCCCCTGCTTGCTTGGGCAGTCCTTAACTAGATGACCTGCCTCTCCACAGCAGAAACAGCCACCCTTCTTCTTTTTCCTACAGTCTTTGCTCAGATGGCCTAGTGTCCCACAATTAAAGCACTTCTTCTTTCCTTTTCCATTATTGTTCTTTCCGCCTTTTTTGTTTTGCTGTTGTGGCTTCTTCTGGTATCCTTTCTTCTGAGGTGCCTTATTAGCATTTGCACCTTTCTCTTCCTCAAGCATAAGCGTCATGTCAACCAGTTTCTCAAAGGTAGCCCCTATCGGAATGTGGGTCATCGCCAACCCATGTAGCTGCTCATTCAAATCTTTAACGAACCTCAGGGCCTTCTTCTCAGGTGTGTTTACCAATTCCAAGCCAAATCTCACTAATTGAATGAACTTGTTGACGTACTCCTTTACAGATAAATCCCCTTGCTTCAAAGCCAAGAATCTTTCCATATATAAATTCTCTTCTGCTCGTGAGAGAAACTTCATTTCGAACCTACGCTTGAAATCCATCCATGTCTCCACCGGACGCTCTCCGTTCGTGACCTCCCACCAAAACAAGGCTTCGTCTTTCATTAACCTAGCAGCCAATTGGACCTTCCTTTCATCTTCTACTTCGAAAATACCAAATAGATCTTCCACCTCCTTAAGCCAATTTCGAGCTTCAACAAACGTCTCTGATCCATGAAAAGGTTACCCGCCCATTGCCCTAAAATCTTTGCAAAAGTATCAACATGGGGAGGAGGAGGAGGAGGGGGAGGAGAAGAGGAGCATTTGCTGGGCCTGCGACATTGGCCCTAGCTTCCAGATACCTTCTAAACCATCCTGGTATCGGTATCCCCTCGGTTATCTCGGGAATTCCAGACATGCTGAAAAGAAAATAAAGAGATTCAAAATGGAGAATTCGAAAGAAAGATATATGGCTCTTGGGGGTTATGTTTTTAAAACAAACTTTTCTCTTGAAAATACTTTCCCTAAAACATATTTTTGAATCTTTATAAAATGCCTTTTGAAAAATAGTTTTTCAAAATTCATATCTAGTCTGATAACCTTCAGCTTTGATACCACATGTAACGCCCCACGTCCATTAATGTCACTCACAAAGGGAATGCATTAACTTCCATGGAGCGTATTTAATGTATAGAATAGAATATAACAATACAAATATAAATAATGGTACTTGAAAAATTTAAAACAACTTTTATTGCAGTGGAGAAATAGTTTGATTACAACAACTTCATAAACCAAGTACACTTAATATCCATCTTGATAAATTGTTTCAGAGTACATAAAATAAAAAGCATAAACCCCAACACAAGTAGTCATAAAAGAGATGAGCCGAACTTTACTTTCAGCAATCCAAGCACTTCCAAAAGAGAGAGAAAGAGATCCGAGATCAAGCTCCACTAGTACTAGTCCCACCCTGAGAACCTTGGGGGGAGGAAGAAAAGAGGCGAAAACAAGGGGGTTAGACATAAAGTCTGGCGAGTATAATAACTTTAACAATATAATTATTAAAGTAACTAGGATAAGGCATAAACTGGTTAGATAAGATATGACCATGAAGCAAGTGGTCATAACGAAGCAAATAAGAGGAATATTCCGACGTTAATCTTGTTCCTAATCACTATAGGATAATTACTATACTGCACCACCACCACTAGTCACCCTAAAAGTTGATCACGCATACATAACTTAATAATGATAATGGTAGTTTCGTGTACCCCTAGCTGCCATCATAGGTTTCGTCGGCCCCTATCTCCAATAGTTGTACCCAGTACCCCCATTCGATCGGCTCCCCAACTCGTAGATACTCGTGCTGGTCCCACAGTGGGGTGTATCACTCCCCAAAGTGGCAACCCGATACCACCAAAGATGCACGGCTTATAACTATACAATGCAACAACTTCTTACCTACTAGCCCGGGCCCACGCATGCACATGACACCATTGGACTTGCGTTACCACCGCTAACCCGTTTTGACCTCTTACAATCAAATCAAGTAAGCGTGTCCCGTCCTCGACTTGGTTCGAGCTCACAAAGATACTTAATGGGTTACTAGTTTGAAAAGGCACCCCATCCGTGACGCAAGCCTTCCACCTATGCTTGGTCCCCACTAAGATTTCCCCAATTAACCCCATTCTTATTCATGTCTTCTTACATGTTTCAATCTTGGTTAAGTGCATCTAATCGTATTTCACATGCCACCCAAGGCACCCACTTAATATCACATGCCACCCAAGGCGCCCACTTAACCCCCTATGTCCCACCACATATTTATCTGGTTAAGTGTTACTTAATTCATTAGGAACGTAAACTTCCCACATTAGGCTGACATTTGCGGTTTCTGGATTTACCGGGTGGGTTCGGGCAGTCTTATACCGCAAACGATCCTAACCTCGTGTCTTTACAATTGTTACGCATTTAATTCGTGCCTTTGACATCTCACATTAGACTGGCATTTGTGGCTGCTGGATTTGCCGGGCAGGTCCGGGCAGTCTTACACCACAAAAGAGTCTAACCTTATGTCTTAGGCGGTTAATTATTACACATCTTTATTTAACCCCAAATTGGATTAATATCCCTATTCAAATTTGTCAATAAATTCCAAATTTATTTATATCCGTAATTGTCTCTTAAAATTATGTCCATAATTACCAATTATGCCAATTAATATCTCAAATTAATTATATGCCTTTTAAGGCCATTTTATGCCAATTCACAATTTATTTATATTCAATATTATGCCATCATCCCCACGCTATTCGTACATTTTCATATGACATATGTTAGACTCGCAAATAGTCTAACTTATAAAAAGAAAAACAACATCACATAACATATAAAATAGATCTAAGGATCATGACATAAGATTACATAGCCAATAACTTGCATATGAATTTCTTTCAAACTAGCATATGATACAAAACTAGCATAGGTAATGAGCATAAATTTGCATAACTTATGTACTGTTATAGATCCAAACATAAAGGTGTGAAGTTGCATATGGATCTAAATATAAAGATGTAAACTTGCATATAGATCTAAACATAAAGATGTAAACTTGCATATAGATCTAAACATAAAGATGTAAACTTGCATATGGATCCAGACATAAAGGTTAATGTCACATAAACTAGCCTATGCATATACATGTCTCACATATATTTTAACAACCAAAACTTGCATAAGATTCATACATGAATATATGATCCAATCATCACAAACTTGCATAACATATATGATTCAACTTGCATAAGATTCACATAAGAACTAACATATGATCCAACTTGCATAAGACTAGCATATGATTCAACACCACAAACATACATATAATTTACATCACATGATTCAAAATCATATTATCCTAATCTCAATTATATCTTATCATAATTAAATTAATTAATTAATTTGTGAAAGCTATCATACTCACAATTAAAAAGAATAGTCTTGTCTTTCTGGGATCTGTATTCTAAAATTGAATTGCTCACCTTTGATGTAGACTAATCGTTATTTAGATTTGATTTGATTTTGATTCAAGCTTCTATCTTGCTTTAGGGTTGAAAGTGTATGGCGGCTACTCTAGATTCTCCATTGACGACATGGCAGCTATTGTTATGAATTAATGTGATTAGGGTTAGGGGTTTAGGAGTGTTTTTATAGAAGTTTAATTTAATAAGAGCCATCGGATTAACCTAGGGATAATCAGGACCATCAGGACCACTCAAATGCCACATCAGCCCTTAGGGCGAATCGGGCTACAGGTTGACAGCCAAACACCTTGGATCGACCCCTAGTCGACCCAGCGGAGCTCGGGTCGACTCCAAAAATGGTGCGGTTCGGCAATTCCCCCTCCTGATTTGCTGGTTTGAACTTTTTTTGAATATTATATATATATATATATATATATATATTTCTCTCATATGCATACAAACTTCAAGGCTTAATAACTTCTTCATAAGTTATCCGTTTTATGCAAACCAAATGTCTATCTTGACCCAAAATTCTGAGACGAACATAATAGCGCAACCCATTTCATTTAATTCTTCTTCTAAAAATTAAGTAAACTTTAATTTGTGAATTTTAATGTTATAAAATTACGGGGTGTTACAGTTTTGCTCCATGGGATGAATAGGTTGGGATTGGGAAATTAAACAAATGATTACTTCGGTAAGGTGCGCTAATCCCGACTAGTTTGAAAAACCTTAATATGGTTTGAATGATATCCAAAGGAAGATTAAAGAATAAATTTTAAAGAATTTATCTTTGATAAAATTAATGGGAACAAATCGTTAAAGATGTGAATATTTAAATAAAAGAATATTCAGAATTGGAATGAGGCGTATGTTTTTTTATAGCACTTGTTTATTATATACGCGAGTTGTTCGGAAAGGCCATGTTTATACCCATTTTGAATAACTGATTCGATGATGAAGACGGTGGTTGAAGACCGGAGGTCATCACATCGTTTGGATGATTACTGATGTCTTGATTGGGCTGTACGCTCAAGACGATATAATAAGTGGTGATTGTTCGGACGTACTTGGAGATCGACGGATATGCGAGGGCCTCTCCCCTGTATTGGACATATAGGACGAGGAATGAGGTGCCTCCGGTTTCGTTCATACCCAGAACGAACTTGTAAATGGATGTGTGTCTGACATTGGATTTTATTCTGTATTGATTGATTCTATTAAATATATATCTGTTTGGCAGTGGATAATTTATTCTCTTGCTTAATGCCCTTCCCTGAGACGTACGAGCCCAGAGGTTATATAACGATAGATATCAGTCGCATGGTATGAATTTCCTATGTGGCATGCGGAGAAGCAGTGATCAAGGCTTTTGTTGAAAAGCAGAGTCTTGTGGTTGATGATCAAAGCATGGCTTTAATACATCAAAGCTTTGTGTATAGCGTTAATTAGCGGGCCTCACACCTCGGTATGAGTCAAAAACAGGATAAGGGGACCCAAGGAGAACATGACGTTTCTTTCTAACTATGGGTGGTGTCAGCATTTTACTAGCCCTGACATCGTTGTTATATTTTTACCTATGCGGTTGTTGGATTGCGAGGCCCTCAGATATATCGGCTACTGCAGGAGCTGATGGATATAGGTCCTATAGGACCGGGAAACGTGTGTTCATGAATTGCCAATCCACTAACGTAATTGTGGACCGGTCTTGGAGGATCAAAGGGTCTTCTGCGGAAGATCCTGAGGCATTTGCTAGAGTGTCTCAAAGCCAGCGAGAAGTACATCCCTTGCCTCGACTCATGACGAAAATCCAATTTCCAATACGTGACATTTCGATTTTGATGGGAGAGCCTAGTATTAGCGACATGATAGATGGTACCCATGCCGCCTATGATTGATACATTTATATTTGAAGTTGTTTTATACACTTTACAATATAATAGTATCAAAATGATTTGTTTTAAACGTTCCAAGCATGTTTGGCTATTATAAGGTAAAACCCTATCCTCCGGCTTGCGTTGCATTATGTGATGGGACCTGGGTCTTATAATAGCTTCATTTTTCCAAAAAGAATTGTGTTGTTTGTTCAATGCACTGGTATTCTTGGGCGGAAACCCATTCCGTGTTATATGGCGTGGTCCCTTGAATTACTCTCTTTTAATGTAAAGTTTTATATAACTGTTTTAGTTCTCACACCAGTCACATGACTGACTTGGAGTTTATTGTTTTAACCTAAACTCTGGGTGCCCCTGTTTTCCATACGGGTAGCTAGTAGTTTTGATTTTGCAAATTTATATTCACATGATCCTGGTTTACAGCTGGAACGATATTCGGAAAGCTCTATATCCGTTTATCTCTTTCATTCGTGTTTTGTACTATTTTCCGCTTCATTGTAATTTTTAATCTCTGATATTTTTCTGATGTGTAATATTTTTTCGTACTCTGTATATTCTTGTACTCTGATGTAAATTACTGTAATAAGCAATGAAATGTTCTTCTGTTTGTGTTCTGATTTGTTGTGTTCTCAGACAATTCGTTCTTTCTCTTCTCTTCGGAGACCGGGGAAGTTCGTGTCGTTACAAGTGGTATCAGAGCTTTGATTTACAGAGCTCAAGAAGAAGACATATTAGAACCAAACAAAAGAATTCATCAGAGATTGGATTAGCAATATCCAATGAGAATGACTCGTTAGAGATGGGATCAGTAGTATCCTAGAACGAGTGTGAAGAGTATTATTTTTAAAATAAAAATAAAAACAAATTTTGTTTTGGAAATTTAAACCATTTTATACGTATTTGAATATTTATTTGTACTGAATTTGGGCAATCTAATATATAAAAAAATTTCATATACGCCTTGCAAACGCATATTCAAAGTTTTAATATACTGGGTAGATATAGAATCACACTCTAGTCGCCCGGGAATGGTTTTGATGATAGGGCCCCATCATCGGTGTCATTTTCGAGTTTCGAAAGTGGGATATCTATATATTTCCATTGACTGGTGCGAGAACCAAAACTAGATAGGATTTATTTGTTGTGATTTGACATCAAAATATGATCTTTGATTATATATCAAAATTATGTGTTTGAAATGATAATCAACTAATTGATTGATGGTTGTGTTGTATGAATATTGGTTATCTAATATTGAACTAACTTGAAAATTGTTTGAAATTGCATACATGTACATGCATATATATTGAACAGGTCATAGCAAGGAGGCTAAAGAAGAAGGATAAAATTGTATGCCCGACAAATAGGTACTAATTTATTGGGTTCGGATGATTTTATGAGCTGATTGGCTAGCCGCTTCGCTTTTTATTTTTATTTTTGAGATGAGAGGGCTTGTATGGTGGTTTGGGGATTTTCCCGGTGCTCCCCGTACAAAGGAGGTTATGGCGAAATTTTTCGAAAATTTAGGGTGTTAGCCAAATTTTTGAAGAATTGGAAAATTCTTAGAAACTGAAAAGTTGAAGAATGACCGCCAGAATGAAAGTTGAGTTGTTTAGTTAAACAACTTTTAGCTTCGTTCCTTTCCGAGGACGAAAAGATTTTAAGAGGGGGAGATTGTAACAACCCTGAAAATCAGAACCAATTTAAAATTTTTATTTTGGAAATTTTAATGAATTTTTAATATTTAAAATGATTTATTTTAAATAATAATGACGAGAAATCTATTTTGAACAGAATTAGAACGTGTATATTTATCTGAATCGAAGAGAGAAAGTAAATATTTATTTTAATTATAAAAGGAATTGAAAATGACGTGGTAGTTTGAAATTTCGATTTCAAATTTCAAATGAATGTACAAGATTCAAAATAAACCGGATTTTAGCAAAACCAAAAATATTATAATTTATTTGAAAAAATCTTCCCAAGAATCCGAAAAATTGAAATTTCATAGCGGGAATAAAAAGTTATGCCCAATTGAAAATTCAAAATAGTCGCAATGGAAATATAGCCCTTAAAAATAGCCATTTTGCAAACGACCTCTGTTTTCAACGAAACCACTTTTGTTGGATCTGGGATGTCAAGTTATTTCTAGATTCCAATTTTTATAATTTTTGAAATCAATATGTGAGCATGGCGAAAGAAAACGTGTTTGACCAATTTCAGTTGAATTTAATCGACTGGAAAATGGCCATTTTTCAACCGGTCTCAAAATTTGATGAATTAGTTTTGTTAAGACCGTATCGTCAATACGAAGCTAGAAATATTTTTTTCTGGAATTTTTGGGGTTCGTTTGTGTCCCTAATAAATTGAAATGTACGTTTAAAATTTAATTTAATGATTTAAATGTTAATTTAAAAGAAAACTGATCGAAACAGCCAAATTGGTTTGCGAAACATACCCTATTATGTTCGGAATGGGGGTAACTAGCTATGGGCGACAGTCGCTGGGTCTCGTTTGGAGTTCAAAAGAAAAGTCAACTCTTTAGAGAATTAAATAAAATAAATATAATTCCTTTTCCCTTAAACCCCCTCCCTCTCTTCAGTTTCAAATCAGAAAACGAAATCGAAAAAAAATGAAGTCGCTCTTCGTCGTCACTCCACGGGGGACCACCACGCGCCCCCTGGCGTCGCCTGAGCACCCCCTCCCCCCTTTTTGCCTCGACAACATCGTCTCCCCTCCCTCTCCATTCGAACACCCGAACCCTAGCTCCCCTAATTCGACCGCTATTGACCCACTGCTCCGCAAGCGCGACGGCGCCACCCCACCAGCTATCCACCGGCGACCTCTTCCCCGACTTGCCACGACTCCAACACCCCTAGAAGCGAAAAACAATGAGTGTTTGTTTTTGTTTATTTTATTACTTTACTTTATTTTTACTTTATGCTAGTATATAAAAAACAATTTTTATATATAAAATCATCGTTTTAGAAATGATTCTATATAAACTACTTTGAAATAAAAATAGAGGTTTTCATGTATGTAGTAACACTATAAAGATATGATTTTTATTGAAATAAAGATATGATTTTTGTTTATAGGGATATCGTATAAAAATTTGATTTTATACATATGATAGCGCTATAAAGATTAGATTTCTAATATGATAAAGTTACAATTTTTAGAAATGAAAAGTTATAATTTTTAGATATGAAAAGATAGGAGTTTTAATAATAGAAAGATTTGATTTTTAATGATAGAAAGATTTGATTTTTATATAAAGTAGTGAATATAAAAAAATTAGATTTTTATATATATAGTAGCGGTTTAAAAATACGATTTTTATTTAAATAACTTCATTTTAAAGATGTGATTTTTATCCATATAGCGTTGAAATAAAAATGTGATTTTTATTATGAACAGCGTGAAAAGATTAGGCTGGAATCAAAACAGCGAATCTGAGTGAAAATAAGGAATGGTGGAGTGGAACCCTAAGGTGAGAACTTCTCACTTTAATTTTATTTTCTAGTTAAAATATATACTAGGATGCTGACGGTGCTTAGCACCCGACACCCGTCGTCTACAGACCATGGACGACTTGTTTGTTTGTTTGATTGTGTTGTGAAAATTGATTGTGTGATGTGGAATGGAATAAATAAAATATTCACATGTTGAAATAAATATTTTGTAGTTAAAATATAATTTTTAACGTGTGTATAAATAAAATAAATATTCATTTACAAATCGTCCGATTTGTATATGTACACACATTTGACGGATATTGATTGGGACAATAAATTTTACACATCGCACAACTGCACAAATAAAACCTGTGTTTGATTATTTGAAACCCCACACGGGTATTGGGATGATATTGGACATACACTAATCCCAATATTTAGTCCTATGTCAATCGATTGGTTGCAAGCTGTGTAAGCGTTGAATAATTGTATTTAATGCTTATGCAATGTAGATTGCACTCTAGGTGATGGTTGACTGTGTTTGATTGTTGTTGTGTACATGTGTTGTAAGAAATCCATATAAATCAAATTATATGGTAATTGAATGTGTCTGATTTCTGTTCAGAAAGAATGAATATTTTAAAATAACGAATATTTTAAAATAATATTTAGTAAAAGATCAAAATCTGATTTTGATGTCTGATTTGGGATGGACACGAATATATTTAAATATATGAAGCCGTGTTGATTAGATTAACGCCATTTTGACGTGAACGATATTCATATCGATTTTATTCATTTCTATAATGAATATCGAAAAGGAATTGATTTCAAAATCTAATGTTTTGAAAATATTATCATTCATATATCGATGATATGGAATATTCAATTTTGATTTGAAATTGAATATGAAGTTGAAATCATTTTGAAAACGAATTTAAAACGGTTTATAAAATACGTTTTGAATGGAAATCGACAAAATATATATATTATATATAATGGCCTGAATAGAACGCGCTACGCCGCGGTAGTTCACGAATTTCGACCATTGACTTCGAACGGACATTACGAGAGATCTGACCGTCGGATTCTCCTAAAAGCGGAACCGTTGGGTTCGTATCAGAAAGAGCTTTCCAAGGAATATAAGATTTGAAATCTAACAGTTAGATTTGGAATCATGTCCAAATCAAATTTGGAAATGGTCGCTGTAAGTACAGTTCGATGACTGTTTATGGAAATCGATTGTACGGGCCTTGATAAAATTGTTAAAAATATCAATAATTTTTTTAAAATCATAATAAATGATTTGGAAAGAATTGGGTTGAAAATTTCCATATTTGAAAAAATAAAAATATATTTTTATCGAAATGAACTAGTTATGAACTAGAATTATAAATCCAATATTTTTTAAATAAATAAATTGGATTAGAAATGGTTTTAAAAATAACAGGAATTTTCAATCTATGAATTGGAATGGATTTGAATCGAAATTATCTTTGGAATATTTCAATATTGAATTCTGTTATTATACGGATAATGTGGAGGAATCTGGAAAATATATATATCGTTATTCCAATACGATATTTGTTGATTTCAGAATTTGATATTGAATATAAGCTGATATATTTTCTATTCAGAGCCTTGTATTTAATATCAAATGGGATTTGGGTTTGTCGTGAAGGGTGTCTTCATTAACACTGTTCTTAAACCCAGTTGAGAAAGCATTAAATCTTTTTATTTAGATTTAATGAAGTATACCAATTAATTAATATTTAATTGGAATTGAATTGGAATTGATTTTTGGGTTTATCGTGAACGGCGTTTTAAATAACACTTGTTCTTTAACCTGATTAACAATGAAATGTGATTTTGGGTTTGTCGTGAATGGTGTCTTAAATAACACTATTTTTGAACCCCCTTATCTTTTAATCAATATTTGAAGAAGAACTACCAATTAATTAACATTTAATTGGAACTGAAAGTGGAATGTGAATTGGGTTTATCATGAGTTGTGTTTTTAATGACCTTCGTTCTTTAACCCGATTTACAGTAAAATGAGATTTGGAATTTATAAATCTTTTTATTAAGATTTAACAGGGAATTTTCCAAAAAAAAGTTTTCCAATTTAATATATCAAATTGGAATTGAATGGAATTCGATTTGATAATAATCGAAGTGAGCTTCTATGGAGGAAGACTGTTAATACATATGGAATTTAAAAGGCATTGCCGCTATTCCATTTATATTATTATTCGGGTACAGAAATTGATATCGATTATATATATATATTGATTTTTTTTCCGTGAAGATTCTATAATTTATGGAATGTGATTTAGGTTTATAGTGAACTGTGTTTTAAATGACATTAGTTTTTTAACCCAGTTAAAGACAGGATTACATGTCTGCCATTGTATTTCAAACTGTGTGGTTGATCTCTGCTAAATATATATCTGTTTGGTGGCGGAGAATTTATTCTCTTGCTTAACACCCTTCTTTCAGACATACAAGATTAGAGGTTATATATCGGCAGAAATCAATAGTACGGTGTAGATTGTCGATGCGACATTTTTGTGTTTCCAAAATTAAATAATCATTAATATTGATTTTTAGGAAGATTAAAACTAAGTGGAGTTTTAATGTATCTTTAATTAGACTGAAATGTGAATTGATAATTTAAATTATCAAATTTGGGAAATGATCGAGAGTGGAGCATCACAGTTTTGCTCCTAGCAATAGTTAAATCTTTAATTAGATTTGAACGTGAAATGGTAATTAAATTTACCGATAACACCGTGGTGTTAGATATGGAGTATGACCAGTTTTGCTCCATGGGATGAATAGGTTAGGATTGGGAAATTAAACAAATGATTACTTCGGTAAGATGCCTAATCCCGACTAGTTTGGAGAACCTTAATATGGTTTGAATGATATCCAAAGGAAGATTAAAGAATAAATTTTAAAGAATTTCTTTGATAAAATTAATAGGAACAAATCCTAAAGATGTGAATATTTAAATAAAAGAATATTCAGAATTGGAATGAGGCATATGTTGTGTTTTATAGCACTTGTTTATTATATACGTGAGTTATTCGGAAAGGCCGGGTTTATACCCATTCTGAATAACTAATTCAATGATAAATCGACGATG
Organism: Allium sativum; assembly: GCA_030737875.1. Lineage (NCBI taxonomy): Eukaryota > Viridiplantae > Streptophyta > Magnoliopsida > Asparagales > Amaryllidaceae > Allium > Allium sativum. The sequence goes on from CM060925.1 coordinate 473,898,020, forward strand.
AAGACAGTGGTTGAAGACCGGAGGTCTTCACATCGTTTGGATGATTACTGATGTCTTGATTGAGCTGTACACCCAAGACAAGGTAATAAGTGGTGATCGTCCAGACATACTTGGAGATCGATGGATAGGCGAGGGCCTCTCTCCTATGTTGGACATATGGGACGAGGAATAAGGTGCCTCCGGTTTCGTTCAGACCTAAAAATTGTAAATGGATGTGTGTCTGACATTGGATTTTATTCTGTGTTGATTGATTTCTACCAAATATATATCTGTTTAGCGGCGGAGAATTTATTCTCTTGCTTAACGCTCTTTTCTGAGACGTACGAGCTCAGAGGTTATATATCGATAGATATCAGTAGCATGGCATGAATTGCCTGTGTGGCATGCGGAGATGCAGTGATCAAGGCTTTTGTTGAAAAGCAGAGTCTTGTGGTTGATGATCAAAGCACGGCTTCAATACAGCATAGCATTGTGTATAGCGTTAATTTGCGGGCCTCACATCTCGGTATGAGTCAAAAACGGGATAAGGAAACCTAAGGAGAACATGACGTTTCTTTCTAGCTATGGATGGTGTCAGCGTTTTACTAGCCCTGACATCGTTGTTATATTTTTACCTATGTGGTTGTTGGATTGCGAGGCGCCTAGGATATATCGGCTACTGCGGGATCTGATGGATATAGGTCCTATAGGACCGAGAAACGTGTCTTCAGGAATTGCCAATCCACTAACGTAAGTGTGGACCGGCCTTGGAGCATCCAAGGGTCTTCTGCGGGAGATCCTGAGGAATTTTCTAGAGTGTCTCGAAGCTAGCGAGGAGTACATTCCTTGCCTCGACTCATGACGGAAATCCAATTTCCAATAAGTGACATTTTGATTGTAGAGCCTAGTATTGGCGACATGATAGATGGTACCCATGCCGCCTATGATTCGTACATTTATATTTGAAGTTATTTTATACACTTTACACTATAATAGTATCAAAATGATTTGTTTTAAACGTACCAAGCATGTTTGGCTATTATAAGGTAAAACCTTATCCTCCGGCTTGCGTTGCATTGTGTGATGGGACCTGGGTCTTATAATAGCTTCATTTTTCCAAAAAGCATTGCGTTGTTTATTCTATGCACTGATATTCTTGGGAGGTAACCCGTTCCGTGTTATACGGCATAGTCCCTTGAATTACTCTCTTTTAAAGTAAAGTTTTAAATAACTGTTTTAGTTCTCACACAAGTCACATGACTGACCTGGAGTTTATTGTTTTAACCTAAACTTTGGGTGCCCCTATTTTCCATATGGGCAGCTAGTAGTTTTGGTTTTGCAAATTTATATTCATAGGATCCTAATTTACAGCTAGAACGATATTCGAAAAGCTCTGTATCCATGTACCTCTTTCAGTTGTGTTTTATATTATTTTCCGCTGCATTGTAATTTGTAATCTCTGATATTTTTCTGATGTGTAATATTTATTTGTACTCTGTATGTTCTTGTACTTTGACATAAACTCTTCTAATAAGTAATGAAATTTTCTTCTGTTTGTGTTCTGATTTGTTGTGTTCTCAGACAATCCATTATTTCTCTTCTCTTTGGAGACCGGGGAAGCTCGGGTCGTTACAACTACAGTAACGACTTATATTCTACTATCACAGGATCCTACTACATTTATATTATGGATGAATGAGGTCGTATGACTTTATAACTTTAGGAAATGACTAATGGTCCGTTCCCTATCTTCACAAATTTTTCGAATTTCAATGTGACCATTTTACCCTTAGCAAATCTTGTTTTTACAAAAAATTTGATTGGTAAAGAATTTAGACCTGAAACCACTTCCATTGGATTTGGGTGATGCTTTCCCATTCCGTAAAGTGGTCACACTAAGCAAACAGACTTGTCGATTGGGAGGAATGACGAAAATAAGCTTGGGATGACTTAATTGAGATGGTTAGTCATTAGCAGTTGGGGCCCACCGCCCATTTTGGGTTTGGTGACTTGTGGGGGCAGAAGTGATAAGAGAATATTCTCCTATTGTCTTTACAACTCCCAAGAATAGATTTAAACCGTATTAATGGCCTCCACCCTCTTAAACTATCATTAATCCTTACTTTAATTAGCTACACAACCCATTTAAGTGAAGATCAAGTTAAATAAAAATCATAACAAGACAAGAGATACTACACTACATTAGAATCCGATCCAAATCCTCTCAAACATTGGATCTAAGACATTTTGGGTGATTAAGGTGAGTAAATAGTGCTCTTACTCTCGAATTAGGGTAGAATAGCATGTAAACACCTTATAAATATGGGAAAATGCTTATAATGCATTATTAATCATATAATGACACATATATAAGTTCAGGTTGATTTGGACATGATTTGTGAAACCTAAAATTTAAGGAGTTAGGGGTAATATATGCTTTTTTGGGGTGTTTAATCTTATTTGATTGATCTAAATGTGGCTTGTGTGTGTATGGTATGTTAAGACATTGCCTAGGAATGCTAGGAAGGATGAAAACGATGTCAAATGACCATGTTAGAAATCACTAAGAAGACGTTGTAGATCTCAATTTGGTCATGTTCGATTCGACCATGTCGGGCCGAGTCAACAGAGTCGGATCGGTATAAAAGTTTGTGGGGATGACAAGGAAGGTCCAAGGAGGACCTAGGCCAAGTTTCAAATTGTATGGATTTATAAAGACGAAGTTATGGCACTTAAAAATTCATTCAACTAAAGAAGGTGGCCATGGTTCGGCTATGATCAAATTGGGAATTGACAAAGGGATGAGAAAGGGAAGAGCTTCCAGTCCGATGATCGAGCCAGGCCTTGACTCGACAAATTACTTCATCCCAGATCGGCATAGTCGATTCGGCTCCATATTGCTAAGTCTAGATTGACTAGGTCGATCTGGATCTGGCAATCCAAGTACGGGTCTAAGTCGATCCAGATGTGGTAACCCAAGTGTGTTTCGACTAGATCGAACCAGAGCTAGGCCAATCCAAAAGGAAGCAAGGAAAATGGGTTATATATGGTGGTGCATGAAATGGTATTTCTTCATGACGACGATCGTTCCTAGGAATATGAACTCTAATATGACTAGCCTAAGCCCGAGACACGAGGAAAGTCTAAATGGGGAGTTATCACCAAGGATTCAGATGGGAACCACAGGAGTGACTTCCAAGTTGGACTTTGTTGCGGGCACATATGAAAAGAAATAGACGATTCTTAGGAGTGTGATACACCTTCTTAGGGGATGCACAACAACAAATTAGAGTTCATCGATGTAGAACCTGATCTTCCCCAATCCAGAGCCTATCGTGTTTCGAATAGGAAGGTTTGTACACTATAGTCCATCAATCTAGGGCGTAATGGGAGTTTATTAGAGCTCGTCGATGTAGAGTCTATGTGTGCCTCGACAGGGTATGTTGCCTTAGTACTAAGAATTGACTATTTGGCGCACAGAACGAGCTAATGTATTGATTGATGCTATGTTTGGATGTTTAATACCATTATGTCATGCACACTTCCAGCGACACTCACTGTTATGATTACCATAAAGTAAAGTACATGACTATATGTGTTAACTCTTTGGATGCAGGGACAAATCGGGTATGATTATTCATACCTATGTTATTACCTTATTTAATGATCGAGATTACTATCTCTCACTAGACTTTGTCTGACTTGGAGTTTTATGCATTGCTTCTTATTACTTTGGGTGCTCTTAAAAGAGCAGACTAAAGACAAGTTGGTGTGCTCGAGTAGCTGACCGGAGACGAGCAAGAATCTTCCACGTATTATATATATACTTGTATCCCTACTAATTTCTTTTGATCATTACTTTGGGCATAGTGTTGAATTTTGAACAGAGACAATATTATGGAGATGTATCTATATTTGACTATTTGACACTATTGTATGATATAGACTTTAATGTTTATGGTTCATTTCATCTTATATCATCTTGCCTACTTTATATCAGTCTTATGTTAATATTATATTTTGTTCCATGCACTCTGAGTTATATGACAGGTTTTTGGGTAACTCTTCTTACTTCAACCATGATGATTTAATTACATTAGCCAAACATCACTGCAGCGCACTACTTGGGTGTTGGTAGTGCAGGGCGGTCATTAAATTTGGTATCAGAGCGTAGGCTGCGTAGTTAACCTACCAGGGGAACAGTATTTATACGAAATCCCGTACTTATGATAATTTGTTTTCAAAACTTTACCTGTATACATATACTATTAGTATATCTAAGAATGAATTCGCACTGACATGCATTGTTTGGTAGTATTCCTTAAGACGGTGATTAATTGTCTTCTTTACAGATTGAATGATGAGTCATCATATAATAAACATTTTTAGGAACTCCACTTCTAGAGTTGAGGAAGGAGAAGATTCAGGAGCCAGTAATGCTTATACTCCTGATATGCAGACTATGTTTACATCCTTCATGAGAAAGATGTTTAGAAATGCCCAAGAAGATGCTTCCAATGTTGTTGAAGGTGGTGGTGGTGCACTAGTGCAGGAGCTCAGGGACAACTTTACTAAGCACAATAAAGACTTCAACACCCAAAGTAGTAAACCATTCCAGGGAATGAAGTCGGCTACAGAGGTTCAAGATTGGCTTGATATTTGTGAATGCATCTTCAGGGATCTTGGACTCGATGATGCCATGAAGAGGAGGTTGGCTTCATGTCAGCTTCAAGGCAGGGCAATGGACTGGTGGAATTCCATTAAAGATGCTAGGATCAATTCAAAGCTCGTTTCTATGAGAAATTTATTTCAGCTACTCATAAGTCAAAAAAAATTAGGAGGGTCGTTGAGCTAAGGCAAGGATGTAGGTTCGTCTCTGAATATATCGTTGAGTTCGATACTCAATCGAAGTATGGGATGTCTTTCATTGACACTCCCAAGAAGAAGAAGGGGAAGTTTATCACTTATTTGGGTGATTACTTGGGGGAGAAGCATACCAACCATATCGATGAGACTTTTGAGTCTATCATTGGAAAATCTCTGAAGTCTTTACCTGAAGTCAAGGACTGAAGTTTGTTTTTGTTTCAAGCGAAGAGCCAAAGCGGCAGGTACGCGGTGGAGGAAAGAAAAAGTTTCCGAATAAGAGAGCCCATCTAAGGCAAGGATGGGCAGAAAATGAAACCTAAATCTGAGGTTACTTGCTATTGTTGTGGGAGGAAAGTCCACTTTTATAACAATTGTAGCGTAGAGGGAAAGACATGCTTTAACTGTAATAAAGAAGGGCACATTCGGAAGGACTGGCTAAAGCCCCCAAGCGACATGCGGTTTATGAAAGCATATGCTATTAACAATGTTCCTTCTTTGTCGAATGCCCCAACAAAGGTGTGTAAGGGAAAGGATGTCATCATCCAAGGTACGCTTTCCTTTTATGATTTTTCAATTTAAGTATTATTTGACTCTGGGGCTTCCCATTCCTTCATATCTAGTGACTTTGTAGATAAGTTGGGATTGGAACCTGAAATTATTGACCGACCTTTAGTTGAGACAAACCCAATTGGCGGCTCTACTGGTCTTTACATTATTTGTTGTAAGTTGGTCTTATCAAGTCCTGTATGCATTTTTATGTCTGATTACTTTATTTTGGTCTTTACTGGGTTTGGTATTATCCTCAGAGTTGATTGGCTCTAGAGATACAAGGTGGTGGAAGTGGACTGTGAGAGGTCATCGATGACCATTGGGGCGGATGATGGAAAAAGAGTGGTGTTGCGCTGTCTACATGGTAACGAGGTGATGACTAGTTTTCTGTATTCGCTAGATATTCTGCATGATGGGTTATTGGGTGTGCTTATTGCTGGCGAGTATTCAAACATCTTCGAGGAGATGACCGAACATCCACCACGCATAGAAATTGAGTTTCGTATTAATTTAGTGAAAATTTACGAACCTATAGTAATACCTCTTTGATGGATGGCACCAAAGGAGAAATGAGGGCTCGAGTTGCAAGTGAGTGATCTCTTGAGGAAGGGATTTATTCGGAGAAGTATATTAGAGCAGGGAACATCTATTGTATTCGACATGTAGGAAAATGGTTCCCTTTGATTGTGTGTACCATGAGATGAATGAAGTAATGAGAAAGAACAAGTATCATCTTTTGCGTATAGATGATTTGTTTGACCAATTGAACAATGCAAGGATATTTTCTCAATTGGATCTCTCAAAGGGATTTCATCAGCTACGAGTAGCACAGGAAAGTGTTCCCAACTGGCATTTCGGGCGCCGTATGTTTTCTATGAGTGGTTGGTTATGCCATTTGTTTGACCAACGCATCAACGTATTTCATGGAGCTCATGAATCATTTCTTTAGGGATCAATTAAACTAGTTCGTACTTTTGTTCATCGATGATATTTTGGTCTACTCATAGACCAAAAAACAACACAAGGAACACTTGAGGATTGTATTGGAGGTATCGAGAAAACATCGGCTTAAAGCTAAATTGTCTAAGTGACACTTTTATAGGAGAGAGGTGAGATTCTTATGACATGTTGTTTAGAGAATGGTATTGCAGTGAACCCCACAAAGGTAGTGACTGTACATGATTCGACTACACCTAAGAATGCAACCGATGTGAGGAGTTTCTTGGGATTAGCTGGGTACTACCTAAAGTTTATCTAGGATTTCTCCAAGATAGAAGCACCGTTGACTCTATTGACTAAGATAAATCAGGCTTTTGTCTGAGATGCAAGATGCAAGCATGCATTATTGAGTCTAAAAGAATTAGTGATGTGTGCCCTTGTGCTGGTTATACCGAAGAGAAATGAAGAAATGATGGTATACACGGATGATTGTGGTATCAGTTTGGATGCAGTGTTAATGCAAGCGGGTAAAGTTGTCGCTTAGGCTAGTCAATGACTAAAACCTCACGACAAGAGGTACCCCACTCATGATTTGGAGTTGGCAGTGATTGTGTTCGCATTGAAGATATGGAGGCACGACCTTATTGGGGAAAGATCCTAGTTCTTCGTCGACCATAAATCATTGAAGTATCTTTTCCTCTCAGAAAGTTTTAAACCACTAGCTCTTATGATTTTAACGTCGCATGCACCCTGGGAAAGAGTAATATGGTTGTTGATGAATTAAGTAAGAGACATGCCAGTTTGGGGGCTATGTACCTAGAATGGAAGCAACTAGAGTATATTATTGGTTATAACTTCTAACCTAGATGTGAGCTAAAGCCAGAATTGTTAGCAAGCTTAACGATTAGGACAACTTTGATTGAATGGATTTGTTCTAGACAGAAGAGAGATCTTGAATTGTTGGATATCATTAACAAGGTTGAGATCGACATAAATATTGAGAATATAAGATTATATGGGCTTGATCGAAATGGTGGCTTTGGAAGAATGGACGATTGGTTGTACCCGATGTCGATGGGTTAAGGGATGAAGTACTTCAATAGTGTCATCACTTGTAGTTGACCATAAATCCCAGTGACAATAAGATGTATTGAGACATGAGACAAACGTAATATAGGGAAGGCATGAAAAAGGATGCTGGGGAATCATCTCCAAATGCATGAAACTAGTTTAAGCCAAGCAGAAGAAGCCTAATGGCTTGTTGCAACCATTAGAAGTTCCCGAATGGAAACATGAGCAAGTTTCGATGTATTTCATTGATGTCTTGCCAAGGACTCGGGCAGAATATGATAGTATTTGGGTCATTGTGGATCGGTTATCCAAGAGTGCCAGGTTTATACTCGTTAAGTCAAACAGGACGGCAACCAAGTTAGCCAAGTTGTATGTGAAATGGGTTATGCGATTCCATGGAATACCAAGAGGCATTATAAGTGACTGAGATCCATTATTTACTAATGGATTTTGGAAGAGCTTAATAGAAGCATTGGGATCTGCGTACATCTTAGAACCACTCACTATTAGCAATAAAAACCGTCAGCATCTAATTTAGAGTTTAACAATGCATATGTGATGAAATTTAGAGGGTAATCGATCTAAAGGACGCTGGATGATAATTTAGTCTCAACAAGATCAACTTGTTCTTCCATTTCCTAGATATCAAAACCATCCCAAGAGTAGTTACTCTTCCTTTGAGAGGTGAGTATCACACTTGCAGGGCTTAAAAGTCAACAGTTATCCCGGGATAAGGCATTATAGGCTTACAGAAGGTTGACAACCTAATTACCACATTTATCCTTAGATTCATGATAAAATAATATACATTGTGTTGAAAATAAATAGGCTAATGTGTCACAACAGTAGTTTTAATAACGTAGCATAACCCTTATCGACTAGGGTGATACTGCTACATCGAACCAGCCTACAAGAAGGCCTTAGTTGTGTTAGTTATCACATCATAAGTTTACAATAGGCCTTTCATTAGTGCGTTGTGCTACATTAGACTTAATGGGAAAGGTTTGGAATATGTATAAAAATTGTTAGGAGCAATTCATTGGTTTTATCCAATAAATTTCCTCTTTTTGTATACTTTCGTGCCCAACTCTTCCACGAAAAGAGGTTAACAATAACTTCCCGTTTGATCAATATGACACAACATGATTATCAACTCAAGAAAAGTTAAGTCTCGATTTTCCTTTTTTATTCATTATGATGGTATTACAATGGTTGTGGAAATCCCCAATACGATTTCAAAAATTAGAGTTTTCTTTCTAAGAAAAGAATACAAGATTGTAGAATGAGAAAAAGATCTCCATAATGTGACCCTTAGGGTCTTATTTATGGGCAATTTGGGCCCCCTTTTGGTAATGGTCAGTGACAGCCTGCTTTTGGATTCGGCAATGGCATATTATGTCGGTGTCGGCCGCATCAATGGCTTTATGTGCTGATTTTCCGTCTTTTTGGCCTCCTGTCTTTTTAGCTTCCGGTATCGTTTTATTTTAGAATTTCTTAGCTTTGCTGCTTCAGCTTTAGTGGTGACTATCCGTTGTTGGCTTTCGGTATCGTTTTCTTTTAGAATTTCTTTGCTTTTCTCCTTTTGCTTTAGTGATGAATATCGGTTGACTACTTTCGGTATCGCTACGAATAATGTTGGTAGCGATAGCACCTTTGCTGGAGCTTTAAGTTTTTTGACAATCCCTTGTCTTTGCTTATTGATGTATCGTATTCTGATAGTAGAATTTATCCTTTCGATGATGCCGATAGTGAATCAACCGATATCGATAGTCCTTCGTTTGCTCTTAAATTGACTATCGGCCTTAATTTTCTTTCGATGGCTCTGCATTCTGGTGGCAAATCAATTGCTTTTGGCTTTTTCTCTCCGTCTGCTTTCGGTATCTGTTAGACCAAAAAATTAGTCCTAACACCAATTGATCATGTTTTGCAGAGAATTATGTGGAATCATAAACTAAAAGCAGGAAAAAACAATCAACACACGAGATTTGTAGTGGTTCGGCGTTAATGAGCCTACGTTAACTTCATATTTTCTCATTTCATTCATAGATTACAATTACAATGAATATTGACACTCAATCACTCAAATACAATGAATAATTCTCTCTGAATTCATTATTTTCATTGGAGAAGAAGGTGGTTATCTATGGAGGAATTCGACCAAGGCTGCCATGAATAAAAGAAGTGCCAAAAGTCCCTTAATTTTTTGCATTTTCCTGTATTTATAACTGTGGGAAAGTTACTTGGCAGGCTGGGTCGGTTATGCCACGTATCGGCTGTTGAGTGAAACTTGAAAGTAGTGGAGAACGTGGGATAACAATCTTCAATTGTCGAGAATTCATCATCCCAGGCGGGTCGGATAGGAGGATACTCCGATCTGATCCGAGAGGGGGGATCCGATCCAATCTGAGAAGGGAATCCGATCCGATCCAAAAGGGGGATCCGATCCGATCCGAAAGGGATAATCCGATCCAAAAAGGGGATCTGATCCGAAAGGGAGATCCGACCCTGTGAAATTTGCATGTATAATTCAAGTTTTCAAACCTTTTATAACTCCATCCAAGTGATCGCCAATCAATGTAAGTTCATACTCAAGTCCCTGGCTTTGGGTAGCCTGGTAAAGCAGGCTAACATTTTCCCCTAAAGTACATCTTATCGCAGATAAGATGTGCTTTGAATAAGTCAAGCTGAATATTTTTTGGAACGTCATCCACCCTTGAGGAGGCAGTATCAGATTGTTATGTCCTATTGAGTAGTTCCATCATATGGATTTTTTCCTATATAAATGGCTTATCATATATCGCACTACTTCCGTTGATGCTTATCGGGACAAATTCCATGGCTAGAGTGGTCAAGATGATCAAGTAATTGTTTAGACCTAGCCAAATCAAGGGATTGAATTCCTTCATCATAAGTCGTGTAGGATTGTTGGCTCCCGTGTGAGATCATACATGCATAAGTTAATGCCAAACAACGATGTCTTCCAATGTAAGTCAAGTATATTACTGAGTCTGGCTTTATTTTATATATAAGTCAATGTATGAAATGGTCATCCAAGTCATAGGTTAGTATCAGAATCTTCTGGCTTTGAGCTAGTATCTGGACCACTGGGATAGAGTGCATTAGAATTGACATATGAATCTGTCATTTGTGCTTGGATTTGGACTATCTCGGTATCAGGATATTAATCTAAGACTCCACGATCGCATCGAATCGTAACAATAAGGCATCCGAAAGCTATGATCACTCCGGATCGTTTTATAATCCCGTGATCACACACGAGTCAGTACGAGATGTTGTTGAAAACATGCAAGCCAATAGTTGGTAGGATCATCACAATCGTAAGACATTAGAGGAGTTTATCACACTCTCCATTTAATGCAGTTACAGATCAAGTTTTTGGATTCATGCTTGATCTGTTAGTTGGCTTTCTTGAATAGTCAAGACGAATCATATCATATTCCGGAGATACAGTTTATATGTTTTGAATCAAGCATCGAGTCAGGTTCATGTTCAAAGTTAGTATGTTAGTTGAAGCTCATGCTCCCAGCATCAGTGAAGGACGAGCAAAGTTAATGATTATGTCCCCAGCATCGTTGGGGGTTAGAATAGATCAATTGTACATCCTGTTTTCTAGCTTTTAAACTTTCTTTCGTCACATCGGGTTAGAGTTGCAAGTTCAGCAATCTTATCCAACCCGTGTCGTTCTATGCTCTTTCTCAAGTCATTAAGGGTTGGAGTTATATGCACGAATGGTCGAATCACATTCGCGTCGGTGTTATCCCGTTTGTTTAATCAGAAAGCGGGGATCGCTTTACCGAGTGTCAACGAACTTAGATACTCTCCTTGCATCATCATCCACTGAATTGAGTAAGCTCTTCAGTCATGCAAGTGAAAGAACTTCTTTAGGGACTTATTAAAGCTCCTTCGTTCATGCTTTGGCATAATCCGAAATAGCCATCATAGTATTGTTGAGTATATCTCTCATGCTTGGTTCCCATGAGCTTGACAATCAAGATGGCGGGCTCGATCAATGAAATTGTTCCTTTCTGGAATTATACATTCCCGTTAGTCTTTTTGGGGCTTTTCTTTTGTCTTTATCGTTTCAGAAGTCAGACGGTGTTCCATTCTTTGTCATGAAAACATTGAAATCATCCATCTCAATATATGTATCCTCTTGTTGCAGGAATCTGTCTGTCTCAAGATAGAATTCACCAACCTTTCTAGCAAAATCTCATTGTATAAAGATAGTGAGGTTTGTTCCAGAGGTGAATCCGCCAAGGCCTTTTGGTGGGTCTCATTGCGGAGAGACTTTGAAGTCCGAGTTATCCAGAATACCAGATACGCTGCTATCAGCACTATAGATGGTCTAGATCGATCTATAGATGCCGCTACGGTGCTGAATCTTTTGAGGAACGGATGCAAGGTCTCGCCGGGCCTTTGGTTGATTGAAGTAAGTAACATGATATTCTTGGATATACATATGTGGACCTTTGATTGCTTAATGAAGTAGTGACTAACGCATTCCAGCGCTTGATCAATTCAGATGCATGCCACCAAAAAATTTATATCAACAATGTAAGTCAGGATCCAGAAATGGTAGCCTAAAGTGCTGGGAATCGCCGAAATCCCTAATGTCTCATGTGAAAGAGTTTTGATTAATGTTTCCCACGTCGCCCTTGAGGTGTGCCACCTCTGTTGAAGCATTAACTAACATTTGCAATATGGCCTTTGTCTTTGAGAAGTTGTCGCCAATTGTCCAATTTAGTGTTGGTGCCCCCAGCATGAAGTCTTTAAGTGGGTGGAAGCAGGTCTCTGGATTCTTGGTTCCACATATGTAATAGTCGTCAATCAGGATTCCATCCTTTAATTCTGGATGGTGTGATCTGCTGCTCGTATGTATGCGCGTTAGTCTTGACGAGTCATTCTTTTGGTTACAGTCTGGGATCTTGCGGGACTTCAATGATAGTAAATGTGCATAAAGTCGGTGGATAGTCGAATTACGTTGCTCAAAGCTCATACCCCATGCTCCCCATCCACTTGGGTTTTGTTAAGCGGTAAGCATTAAATCCATGTCTTCTCTTAGTTCATACTCCCTCATCAAGTCATGAGTTAAAATTTAATACAAAATGATTTGTTCGTATCTAGCCCATGTTAGCCTTTGGTTTCCTATACAAGCTCTGAGAATCGGAGTCGGGTGGCGATAAGGTCAAATTATAGTCACCTCGAATGTTTCCAGTTGCCCCCATACATTAAGGAATGGAGAACTTCATGTTGAAGTTGAGTTGGTTTTGAAGCATTCATCTGAATTGGAGCATAGGTTGGTCGAACTCCATTTAAGTTTCCAATGGCTCTTGCATTACCGCCGTTTTCGCCCAAAATGTTACCGTCAGAGGTTGCATGTTGCAAATGTCTAGGAGAATGTTGATTTCACCTTGTTTCATTCAAGATGATGTTTCCAACTTGTCCTAGGGTCTCGTGTGATCTGAATCGTGAAACAGGGGATGTTTGAGCTAAGTTCGTTGTCACTTGAATTCCCACGGTGCTCGCTCCAGCGAACAAGCCATTATTAATTGACGTTCCATCTGTCTGAGCAAAGAAGTTATCTACCATTTCTGTCACTTTTGGAGAAGTTCATTTTGCTGAACCATCTGGGTTCTCAATTCAGCAAAGGCAACATCCAATTCATATCTAGTCTGATATGCTGAAGGATCACCGCAAGAGGAAATCTTCTGACTTCCTTCATTCGTAGCACCTCCTACGCCAACATCCTCAACATGGAAGAAGGTTCTGTCTTCCTTTTTCTTAACCCTTGAGTCAGAGTATCAAGCAATCCATTTCCTTCCAAGCTAGAAGTTGAAACAATGGCGTTGCCCTTTGTCCAAAGCCTTTCAATCGGGAAGTCGGTATGGAGTTAGCAAATGGACGTTCACTCTGCATCCGCTTTGTGGTTCTCAAACGACCTGTCATCCCCAGTCTAGGGGTAATGGAGAAAGATCGGTAGTCGTATCACATCCCTTTCAAATTTAGACATGGATGCATGGAAAAGGGACATTGCTTTCAATGCTTAAGTGATTGAGTTAACCAAGTTCTCGAATCACTGAATTTTCCATTCAGTGTACTTGCATGTTGGTACTAGTCGTTGCACTTGAGATATCACTCCCAAGGCCTCCTTTCGGTCGTTGCCTCGAGTCATATGATATGCTATTGAATGATCTACTCTCAAGGCCTCTTTCCGGTCGTCGCCTTGAGTCGCATAGGAAGTCTTGTATTAGGCATCACCGCCAGCCTTCAAGGCCTCTTCAACTGGCCTGCTATGGTTATTGCGAGTGTGGCCCTCGCGTTCTTATCCTGTTGTCTTGTACAAGCTTGCATTCTGCAATTAAAGGCAAGTTCCTGTATTGTCACAAACTAGCAGGTTTATTACATATTTCAATCAAATGTACTCGTAATCTACCTATTACTAAACTAAGTAATAGATAATAAACCACATCACAATCAAACAAGGGTTTCAATCCATAATCCCTGCAAATAATAATCCTTGCAATAAAAAATTATTACTAAACTACGTAATAAACAACCGGGGGTGTGATGTGTATGCCCCCAATCAATCTTGAATAAAGTGTCAGGTCAGGGCTTGTTCGGGATTGATTAGGATCGAGATTATATTACCCTCAATCCTTCAGTGGGGAGTACGGGCTCAGCTTTCATTCTTGCCCCCAATCCTTCAGTGGGGTAGGAACCCATTTTCATCAGCACTTTTTCTCAATGCCTTTATACGCTCTTGTTGTATTCCCATATTAGAGTGTGGTCAAGGCGGTCTTTAATCGTGGTGCACTGTAACACCTGGGATTTTGGGGCCAATTTAAAATTTTTATTTTAGAAATTTTAATGGGTTTTGATATTTAAAATAATTTATTTAAAATAATAATGATTAAAAATTTATTTAAATCAAAGTTGGAATGAATAATTTAATTTTAATTATAAAAGGAGTTAGAAATAGCGCGGTAGTTGAAAAGTCATACTTGAACTTTGACTGACCGTACATGATGCAAAATTTAACGGATTTTAGTGAAACCAAAAATATTAGAATCTCTTTTAAAATATGTTTCCAAGAATCCGAAAAATCGAAATTTTATAGCGGGAATCAAAAGTTATGCCTAGTTTAAATTTCAGAATAGTCGCTGTAGATTTTATATATTTTTTAATATTAAAAATAGCCATTTTTCAAACGACCTCTGTTTTCGACGAAACCACTTTTGTTGGATTCGGAATGTCAAAATATGGTTAAGTTTAATTTTTCATAATTTTTAGAATTAATTTGTGACCGTGGCAAAAAGATTTCAGTTGGTCAATTTCAGTCAATTTTAATCGACTTGAAAAATGCCATTTTGTAAAGAGGCTCAGAATTGAACGAAATTAATTTTCCTTGGTCCGCAGCATCAAAACATAGCTAAATATATTTTTCAGGATTTTTCGAAGTTAATTTGTGGCCCCGGTGAATTTATTCATATGGTTGAATTAAAAATAAAAGTAAATACTATAAATTAAAGAAAACTGGGTCAAGACAGTCGTTTGGGCCTACGGGACATAGCTAGATGAGTCCGGAATAGGGGTTATTAGGGAAGAACGACAGTCGTTGGGCTGAAATCTGACAAAGTTGATAAACGGGCCTTAATGGGTAATTAGTGAATATAATAATATAAATATTCACTAAATGACAAACCCCAAACCCTAATCCAAATGACCAGCCGCCGCCTATCTCTATTCATGGCCAAAAAGCTCCGAAATTGATCCCCTAATCTCTCTCAATCCTTTCAATGAAATCGAATGATTCTTTAGACTTATTTGTAGAGATTCCCGACTTCATACGATTATGATCATATATAGTTGCACGAATCCCGAGGTAAACCAGCCTAAACCCGCGCCATAAACAGCCCCGCCGCACCCCCACGGCCCCACTGCACCTCCCCTCACCTAGGGCGTCATGCTCCCCTTCCCTCCCTCTTCGATGTGCCACCTCACGATCACCTCCAAGCCTCCTTGATTTCGAGTTAAATTCAACCCTAGATTTGAAGACTGTGGGTTTAAATAACGGCAAGTCAATTTGGAGAGAGGAAGAAGAAGGTGGGGTTGACTTTTTAACCTTATTTATCTAAATTAATAAATTCAATTTTTACCAATCTTAATTTAACCATATCTCACTCGTACGAACTCAAAACTGAACGATTTCAGGTGCGCCACGATCGTGAGACCAAGATCTTCGCGATGGCACTGACTAGACCTGATTCTGAGCAAGTTGAAATTTGGCCAATTTTTGGATCTGAACAGCTCAGAAATTCAAAACGATGTGAGAAATCTTATCTACTTTTATAAATAATTATATTTAAATTATTGTTCTCGCCTCTGGATCGCTATATGTATATTATTCTGCGCTATGGTAATGTAGGATTTATTTGTTTATGTATTTTTGTTGTGTTTGATATATTCACTTGGGTTGATACGATTAAAATCTCATATTTATTGAGATTCAAATTTATGTTCTAAATTCACGATGAAATTTATTATTAATTCCAGATCCATTATTTCAGATCTGATGTTGCGCTGTTATTTACTTCTTTATTTCAGTTCTATTATTTCAGTTTTCTCAATGCGATCAAAATCTCATTTTTATTGAGATTTATATACATATATATACGAATAGTTCCTTAGAATTTTTGTGTTTAAAATTTGCATTTGTGTATGTTGGAAATAGTTAAACCAAATTCATCGTATTTGTTTATTGAATTATTGGGAAGATTTTTAATGTCTCCCTTTTTGTTCATACTAAAAAGATTATCTTTTAAATATCGCTTTGTTCATATTAAAGAATATTGTTTTGTTAAAAAGAAAAGATAATTTTCACCGTCATGTTTTGTTAAAAAGAAAAGATAATTTTCACCGTCATGTTTTGTTAAAAAGAAAAGACAATTTTCACCATCATGTTTTGTTAAAAAAGAAAAGATAATTTTCACCGTCATGTTCTGTTAAAAAGAAAATAATGATATTAACATTGATTTTAGTTGAAATGATAAAAATTACATTTTTTATTGATTTTAGTTGAAAAATGTACAAAGACATCATTTTGTCATTATTTTGCAAATGTACGAAGGTATCATTTTGTCTTTGTTTTGTTAAATGTAAAAAGATAGTTTGTTTGTTTATAAAAAAAGAAATTTACATTTGTTTGAAAATGAGTATTTGGACCGTTATGTATTAAATTGGAAATGACATTATTTACACCGTTATGTGTTAAATTGAAAATGACATTATTATTTACACCGTAATGTGTTAAATTAGAAATGTACATGATTGACACCGCAATAAAAATTTCATTTTTATGTAATTAAAAAGATAAGATTTTGTCATTGAAAATAAAATTGCATTGTTATATGAAATTAAAGATTAAAGATTTACATTGTAAATAAAATTACATTTTTATGTGTAATTAAAGTATTAAAATTTACATTGCAAATTAAAAAGTAAGAAAAATACATTTATATGTAATTAGATTTATAGAAAGATAAAATTACATTTTTATGTAATTAAAAGTGAAAACTTAGATTTTCATTAAAAGAATAAAGGAGTGATATTTACATTTTTGTGTAAATAGATTTTTAATAAAAGAATTTAGATATGATATTTACCATTTTAATGTAAATAGTTTTTCAATAAAGGAAATTAGAAAAGAAATTTTCATGTTTATGTAGATAAACAATGAGAGAGGAAAATTTAACTTTTTAGGTAAATAAGCAATGAAAAGGAAAATACATTCGAAATGTAAATTAGGATATAAAGGACATTTTGTTATGAAATTAGAATAGAGAGGACATTTTGTTAGGAAATGTAAATTAGAATAAAAAGGACATTTTTGTTAGAAATTGTAAATCAGAATAAAAAGTGTAGAAATAAAGATTACATCTTTATTGACCTTTTATATGCAATAAAAAGAAGTAGGGAATTAGAAAAGTTACATTTTTCTTTATGTAAGTAAGAATTAGAATAAAATTACATTTTTGTGTAATTAAATTAAAGTTTATATTTTCATGTAATTAAGATTTAAAGTAAGAAAATTACATTTTTATGTAATGAAAAGATTAGATTTTGACATTGCAAAATTATTTAATGCAATGTAGATTATATTAAAAAGAAAAGTCACATTTTAATTTAGATTATATTAAAAAGAAAAGTTTACATTTTTAATGTGAATAAAAATAATGGAATTAAAATGTATATTTTTTATCGTCACTTTAGATGCGATAAAAAGAGTAGAAATGAAATGTATATTATTATCATCACTTTAGATGCAATAAAAGAATAGTATAATTATTATATATTTTTATCGTCATTTTAGAGGCGGTAAAAAGAAGTTACATTTTTCAATGCAAATAAAAGAGAAATAGGAAGTTACATTTTTATATATAATTAGAGAAATATAGAAACTTACATTTTTCAATGTAAATAAGGATGAAATAGGAATTATATTAAGGGTGCGTTTTTTACAGGTCCCTGTTATAGTTTTAAAATAGAAAAAAAAAAAACCCGGTCATAAACTTATTGTAAATTAGGTCCCTATTTTCTGAAAATTCATCAAAAAAATATATAAAAAATATAAAAAAATCATGTAAATTCGTATTTAAATAAAACATGCAAACGCTAAAAAATTCAAAACAAAAAATCATCAAACAAGGCGCCAAAAATAAAAAAAAACAGAAAAACGAAATTTCCAGTTAAATGCATAATAGTATGCACATATATCATTTTCCTGCATACATCCGTGCTTATTTTTCACTACATTCATCTTTGTTGATTTTTCTTCATGCAAATACGTGCATACATGTGTGCAAATATTTCAAATACTTGCACACATTTGTGTAGGTTTATTTTCAGATTTTAATCCGAACACAGCTTACGGAAAAGTTGCATTCATATATGCAATTAACAGTAATAATTGCATGAATGTATGCAACTATTTTTTTTATTTCCGTACAATCCTGATATTATTTCCAGATTTTAGAAGAAAAAAAATTATCAACGAAAGAACATTTTTTTTTAAAAAATAAAAAAAGGCAGAAGTAATAAAATAGGGGGCGGGTTTAAAATTTTCAAAACTTTTTTTTCTATAAATTAGGTCCCTACTTTTAGCCAGTGTGTTATCCTATAAAATTGTTGCACAAATGTGTGCATGTTTTCTGAGAAATTTGCACATTTGGATGCAAATAAAAATGAACTGAAATATTAACTTAAATCTATGCGCTGGAAGAACTGCAATAATTGCACATATGCATGCAATAAAATCAAAAACATGCATAATATTATGCATTTAACTGCAGTTTTTTCTGTTTTTTTTGTTGTTTTCTTCTTTCTAACATTATTTTTGTTGTTTTTTTAACTGAATGTTTTGTATAATGCATAATATATTTTATTACTAATTTACGAGTTTTTTTTATTTTTTTAAATTATTATTTTATAAGTTTTGAAAACAGGGACCTAATTTATATTAAGTTTATGACCGGATGTGAGCCTAATTAAGTTTCAAAATAGGGATGTGAGCCTAATATTCACTTATATTAATAAAAGAATTTACATTTTTCAATGTAAACAAAATAAATAAAAGAATGATTATTAATGTACATTTTCCAATGTAAATAGAAAATGAAATAAAAGTAACATTTTCAATATAATAATATATTGAAATTTAAGTTTACATTTCTCAATGTAAATAAAATAGGAATAGAAATTTACATTTTTTTATATAAATAAAAGGATTAGAAATTTACATTTTAAGGAATGGATTTTCATTAAGAAGAATAATGAAATCAAATATACATTTGGTGTAAATTGAAAGGAAAGAAGAAAAAAATACACTGTTGGATATAGAATGCGTATGTGAATTATAATAAAAATAAACATGATTGTGCGCCATGTTATACCGCGATTTATATGCACAAATAGGGATATTCGTTGTTATCAAAATATAGTGAAATGAAATGGATGACGAAATTATATATTAGTATATATAGAGAAATTAAAATCAAACGAATCGAGCGTGGTAGTTTGTGCCTTGGAATTGTACTTTTAATTGATTATACCGAAATATCTCACCGTCGGATTTTCCCAAAACTGAAACCGTTAGGTTCGCCTTGGGAAGATCTTTCCAACGATATGAATTGTGTTAAATCCAACGATTAGATTTAGAGAAATGTGTAAAAAAAAATTTGGGTGATAAGAGCGCCAAGGTCGCCTATTGACATGAAGTATTGTTAAATAAAATTCAATTATTTTTATATAAATAAAAATAGAGATTAATTGTTATAAGTTAATATTAACGATAAGAAATGATTTTAAATTATATATATACGAGGATCATTTGAAAAGTCCGAGTTCAATCTCATTCCAAATGATTATTCGTCGATCTAAGCCGAAGAATTGAAGACGGTGATCGAAGACCGACGATCTTCACGTCGAATGGATGAGTTACCATTGACGCCCATGATTGGGGTAGCTACCTTGAAGGGGCTACAATGGTGGCCATCCAGACTACTTGTTGATTGTTCGGATATGCGAGGAATAAGGTGCCTCCGGTTTCGTTCAGACCTAGAACGGACTTGAAAATGGATTGTATGTCTGACGTTGTATTCCTTTATACGGTATTCGTTGATCTCTGCTAAATATATATGTGTTTGTTGTTTAACACCCTTCTCTACGACGTACGATCTTAGAGGTTATATATTGGTAGAAATCAATGGTACGGAATGGATTGACAATGTGGCATGCTAAGATGCAGATGATCAAGGCTTTTGTTGAAAAGCAGGCCTTGTGGTTGATGATCAAAGCACGACCTGTTAAGGCATAGCTTTGTGTATAACATAGCTTCACGAGCCTCACCCCCCGGTATGAGTCAAAAACGGAGCAAGGGAATGCAGGGAGAGCAGCACGTTTCTTTGTAGCTAGAAGTGGCGTTTTGGTTTTACACGGCCCGAGATTTTACTTATGTGGATGATGGAATGAGGCGCCTCGGATGTTAGGTCCTATAGGACCGGGAAACGTGTGTTCAGGAATAACTAATCCACAAACCGCAAGTGTGGACCGGCACTGCAGCTATCCAAGGGTCACTCGAGCTCTGATCCTGAGACATTAGCTAGAGTGTCTAGAATCGGTAAGGAGATCGTTCCTAGGCTTGACTCATGATGGAAACCCAACTTCCAATACGACACCATGCGGTTTTGATTGTAGAACTAGTATGGCGTCATAGTAGGATGGAGTACTATGCCGTCTATGATTGATACATTATGATTGAACTGTTATTGAAACTTATATACACTAGTAATAATATAAACCCGTTTTTATCATATCAAGAATTTTTGACCATTATAAGGTAAAACTTTATCCTCCGGTTTGCGTTGCATTGTGTGATAGGACTTGAGTCTTATAATGGTTTCATTTTTCTAAAAGGCATTGCGTTGTTTAACGATTTACTTTGTTTTATGCACTGGCAATCCAATTGAGTAAACCCGTTCTGCGTTAGGGGCGTGGTCCTATGATTAACCTTATTATTAGATTAGTTAAGTTAAAATTCTCACACCAGTCCCATGACTGACTCGTAGTTTGTTTCACTTTTCAAACTCAGGTGCCCTCTTTTCCACATGGGCAGTCGAGTAGCTTTTTGCAGATATTTATCTCTTGAGCAGGATTCTGGATCAAAGCCTGAAGCTGTGTCCAGAGCATAGAAGTCTTCCGCTGTTTATTGTATTTAATTTATTGTAACTTATCTTCCGCTGTAATTTTATTAAATGTACTCTGATATATTCTGTACTCTGATGTAACGTTATTGTAATGTTTATAAAAGTCTGTTGTTGTTGTTCTGATGTTGTTGTATTCCCAGAGTTAACATACTCGGGTTTTGAATGGTCTTGGTCGATCTAACGGTCGATCGGGACAGACGAAACCCGGGCCATTACATGCACCATCACTCCCTGTGGACATCATCTTCTCGTCCTTTATACTCTCTCTCGGATAATGAGAGTTAGAGTGGTGGACGTCATCTTCCCGTCTTTTTACTGTCTCGAATCAAGAGAGTTAGAGTTGTGGACGTCATCTTCCCGTCCTTTATTATCTCTCTCAATTCATGAGAATTAAAGTCATAGATCAAGTGGTCTTTAATCTTGGCGCGCCCATCACACTTATCCTAGGTTTATACTTCTATCCAAGCTCTGAGGACTAGAGTTAGTAGGGAAAACAATCGGATCACATTTGCCAAGGCTTTATGTTCCTCCGATCAATGTATGAGAGGAGTGATTGGCACCTGAACTTCGGGTACCTGCATCATTCATATCGCATAAGTTAGTCATGTCAATAACTCAGGATGCATGTAAAAATAAATTGCATGATTGAAAATAAGCATATCAAAGGGCAGTTTTTCCTCCTTTCTTTGGATTCATGTAATATGGTGGCATTAAGTATAGGATCGAGACATGTAGATGGTTCAATTGCGTCCGTTTGGAATCAGATTCCGACTTTGAAATGCAAAATTCAGTGCTCAACTATCTTGAGGTCTTCCACGTGTGAGTCAAGGAGTGGATGGACATCTCGGATCCACCTTGAGCTATAGAACCTCCCTCAGACAGAGGGCGTGGCTTTGTAAATGAGCAGTTAAGCCAGGCTCGTAATGGTATTGCTCTATAACTCTATATGCGGGTGTTAGAAGTCTCATCGGTATCAAATCCTACGTTCCTACACCATCCGCATATTAATTCATGTGGTTTAATTACATCAATAGCTCATAAAGTATGAAAATATAAGACTCATGGTTAAAGAATAATCATGTTAAAGGAACGAATATCATTCTGAGCGATAATGGCGTTGCATGCTCTTTATAGGTCCATTTTTCATTGCCATATCTATGCCAAGGGAAACTGCAAATGTCTTTAGCTAACGAAGGATATCTTTTCAAATCATCTTGAGGCAGGAGTCCCAAGAGTAAGTAGACCTTGATCGAGGTCTCGGAATGACAAAGGCGGTTAATCGTATTTCGGTAAGTGAACGACGAGATCGCACCTCCTTTGAATTGCCTTCTTGCCCCAATGTCAAAGGAAATGAACGAGGGTCAGGTGATCAGATCAAAACCGCTAATGGTAGCATCTCATCTTGTCGATGATATAATGGAAATTGGTAGGGGAGGAAGATCCCCATGCTCATAGAAACTTCGCACTTTCCACGCTAGGAAGTAGGAATGGCTGAAAATGAATCCATGCTTGTAGAAGCTTAGCCCTTTCCATCTCAGGAAGTGGATGCGGGCACTATGAAGATAGATATGCTTCATCAATCTGCATGTATCTTCGATCCCATGCTGGAAATAAGAGCTGATGTGTGGACAAACAATGAACGTCCAAGCCTAAGTGTTCCAAATATTTAACTCGCCAATCTTTGGGCAAGACTGAGGCAGTTGGTCATGTAAGGTAATGTTACATCAGCTTTGGACTAGATAGTGGAATCATGAGCAATTCATGTAAAGATGTCCAAGTTACCCCTGCGTTTGGGGCACAAATCAACAGATGAATGGTCAATTAAGGTAGTTAATTTGTGAATCTTCACCTTCTATTGTCATAAGATTAACCACTAGAAGTCCCATTTGTGTACATCTTCCATCAAGCGAGAAGTCGACAAGTGCTTTTGCCGAACCTTTCAGGGCGGTGAATTTAGCAATGAAATTCGTTTACGTTTATATCGGGATGACCTTCTAAGGGAAATAAGTGATGCCGCCTTGCAAGTCATATGTAACGACCCAACTTTCGAACACCTCGGAAGTAGTATCATTATATAAGAAAAGAAATAGATAGAAGAAATAGAACTAAGAAAAGACATCAGAATCTCACAGCAGAACTTGGGACAATATATAATAACCAAAAATATTACATATCATAAGTCAAGTACATTAGAGTACTTCATACATAGGGATACAATTCATCACAAATTACATACTTAACATTGTGATACTAACTTGCAGACGATTATACATAACATCATAGATGAAACAACTTGCAGATAATTATACATAGATAAGCCAACATTCGGATCCTTCCCATCCAGCTACTCCAAGTTAACTCAAGACCTGGATCACTTGTCTATTCATAACAAGTGTTATGAATACCCAAGAGTTTAAGGAAAACACAGAAAAATAAACTCTGGGTCAGTCATGGACTGGTATGAGTAAACGATTTATAAACAAGTTTAAATAAATCACAATGATTCATAAGACCACATCGTGAATACGGAACGGGTTTTTACCTTATGAGATCAAAACAGTTTGCATATTTAAACCAGATATTTTGATAAATGTCTAGGGTTTCCACAAATAATTTATAATCTAGTAGAATGTTTGCATCTCACATTCTACTTAATAATATACAAACAAAACCGCTTGGCTCTAAGGGATAATGTATTTCCCACTATGACAAGGTATGGAACCACCTTTCGATCAGTGTACTCTAGAAACGATACACTGGAGTTTAACAAGAACATCTTGCAACTCGGACACACATGACCGACCACTCATTTCTCTTGAGTGTATCGAATATATTATCACCGACGGTTGGGCCCACATAACCATTATCCGAAGATACAAAAATGAAAGAAGTAACAATAATGAATATTCTCTAGATAGTGACAATATACCCTAATGGCTGCGACCCACATAGCCATGCTGCCTGCCCGATTTTTGTCATTTCCTGTTGTGAAGCTTGAGGCTAAACCTGTCTTGACACTCTTTTGATTTGCTTTGAATGCCACATTATCAAGACCCACCAATCACTAATTGACTTTCCCAAAAATATATTATGAGTATAAAGTAAGAGATGAATTTCTCTACCACTACATAACTACGATTGAAAAGATCAATGTACATGATTAGTTAGGAATATTCTGTCAGACATTCATCCATACAAGTTATCCTGGGACTGGACAAACTGAAGGCACTATTTAGTACATCCATCCTAGGCAGTCTTTACCTAGGATTTATACAACAACCCTTGCACTTTACTCCGTCTTCAATTTACTTCAGCATATATGATTCACAACGCTTATGCCAAAACAGAGTGGTTCTTCGGATAATAATCCAACCGGTCTCTCCATATTAACAACGTTAAAATCGTCAAAAACTTTGATAGTCTGTGATTTAACTATCAAATGAAAACACATGTGCAAACAATAATCATATTTCCAATTGGAATTTTTATTGATCAATCATTTCCATATATATATTCATATTTCCATATTTTCTATGTTTAGAAAATATATGTTATTGACACTGGAAAACATTTCCTAGCTTAATTACGTATCACTATTCTTTTACATCAATCAGTCTCTGACTGTAACTGTTAAGAGAACAACTTCCTAAGTATAAACCCCGAAGGCCGAAACCAACATTAGATCGATACTCGGAAAATCACTCAACTTAATAATTCTAGTCAATTTCTAATTTTAGTAATTCCATTTCAATTCCTATTTCAAAAATCCAAATTCCTTTAATATTTCGAAAAATATTAGCTTAACTCCTTTTATTCAATATCATGCCACACTGTATGCAAAGCACGGGCCTAAACCTTTCTACTGTAAAATTTTCTTTTTATAAAACCCGGAGTCAACGTTTGAGTCTAATATCGACAGTTAATCATTTCTCTTGATTTAACTTATTTTATTTATTGTTGCTTTGATTTAAATAAAATAAACATCTCCGTACCTCAGGTTTAATAGTCTACATATCGATTTCAAAATGTCTGATGATACGATATATAAATCCTCCCTAATTTATATAATTAATAAATGTTTCATTTATTTAATTATTTAATTTATTATTAAATAAACTAATTAAACAAATCCTCGAAATAAATTTTCCTCAATTTTTATTTTCCAAAAAAAAAATCTTGTCTTTTTGGATTGGCTCAAAATTTGTGATCCGCGTGGATGGATCACCTATTTTCAAGTGATCTGGCAAATGCCAGATCATATGAATTTTAGTGATCCGTTCATACAGATCACTTTTTTTCCTTTAAAATTCGGGCTGCTATATTTACACACAGCAGCTCCATGGGAGAAAGCCACCACCGCTCACAGCTCAGGCCACTAGGACCTTGGCGCCTACGACCATGCCTTGCCACCGTCCAGATGCTTCGTTCACCGCTTGTGCGGTGGTCCCTCTCGCCGTAGGCGAGGTGCAGCTCCGGCTCAAAGCCGAGACAGTCAACACACACAAAAACCCGTCCTCACTCAGTTTTTCTTCGATCAATGAAACTCCACCTACCCAACGCCTCAGGCCACCGGAGCCTTGGAGACTTCCACTGCCCCTGACCCCCTCGTCTAGTGCACCAGGAGCGGTGGTCCCACTTGCCTCAGGCGAGGTGCAGTTTAACTGCAAAGTCGAGACAGCCCATTTGAACCCATCATCCAAAAACTCACCCCCACATCAAGTCTATGCGTTACAACTTTGTATTTATATTTTTCCTATGATCCAAACCTTGTTGCGCACATACATACTCGATCATTCGATCTATATTGGTAAAGATCGTCAACACTTAACCCATTTTCATATTTCGACTAAATTACTTTTTCTCTTGATCTAAAATCTTAGAAATCATACCGTTTGTTTCTAAAATCATGTTAACGCAAGGTGCAACAACCTATCACCCTGAGATGTTGATTCGTGGAGTTTGATTTTTCATGTTTGCGATTTTATTTAACAGTACATGGATGTTTAAGGGTTTCCAATGCAATAAACCTATATTTCAGCTAATCAATATAATGTGCATATGTATATAAGCTTGTGTATGTGCATGGAATCCATCTCGATCTATATATGCATTCATACTTTAGGTCTTTAACAGTAAATAGTCA
Source organism: Allium sativum (assembly GCA_030737875.1). Taxonomy (NCBI): domain Eukaryota; kingdom Viridiplantae; phylum Streptophyta; class Magnoliopsida; order Asparagales; family Amaryllidaceae; genus Allium; species Allium sativum. The sequence goes on from CM060925.1 coordinate 473,924,348, forward strand.
ACAACAGTAAGCAATTAGCATGTATATCTCAGCAGTAATAAACCCAAACAAAACATAGCATTCCCAAATACTTGCATGAATAAATATAGGTGAATTCAGTGAGTGTTTACTCACGTTTAGCAGCTAGTTGATGGTGTATAATTTGTTTCCAGTTTCCTTTCTCTTTTGCTCTATTTTCAGGTGCCAGGAAAGTGGAGATCTAACAGCCTTTTTATAGGCAAACTTAATGCATATTTTATTGCTTTCTTTTATCCATTAATTAATAAAATCCTTAATATCTCTGATCTAATATTATGCGCAGGTTCTACAACAGAAGATATATTAGAGGATGTTGGTGAAAGCTCAGTTTGGTTTGGCATTTCTTGCGCAAGGTCTTGGTGGAGGAATCCCATCCACACATGTGTTTTAAGGCATGACAAAAGCATTAGATGCCTTGGTACTTTGCATACAAGAAATACATCATATTTCCTTTAATACTCATAGATGAAAACAAAGCAGGAAACTTCTCTTGGCTGCAAATATTACACACAACTAAATGTTTTAAACTTTTAAATACAAGCTTTGTTGTAATCTCTTCTTGCCTTACATTTTCCCTACGCACATGTCTTTTTGAATGAAGGCAATTCTTCCATCAAATCTTAAAAAAAAATACTTGTGCTTTTAATTCTAATCACTTGTCAAATCTCCTTTGTCCTTCTATACTTCTTCATGAAGTATTTTGCTAAACTACGGGCTTTGTTTTCAGCTGGAAGTGGTTTGCTTTCTTATGCAAGCATGGGCTGAAAGTAGGCCTTGCAAGTTGCATGAATTTAACTAAGTTTTTGCTAGCTAGTTGAAGGTGTTTATGTGCATTTATATATCCATTTATCTTATCAGTTCTTGCTGTTGGGTCCTTACGCAAAAGAAGTGGCTCGAGTTGATGTCTAAAATGGTCAAATGAGCCAAGTCTAACTGGCTTAGGATATGTGCAAGCTTATGTCTAAGTTATCCTATTTATTTGTTATTCAATTTGTTTCTTAAAACAAATTATTCACTAGTTAAGGTTTTGCTATGCTTTACCTATGGTGCCTTAGTTACGCTTTGCTGCAGTGCTTTAGTGATGCTTCGCTATAGTGCTTTAGTAGAGTTGTTGCTACTAAGGTTAGCTACACTCTTGTTATTAAGTTTTAGCTAAGCCTTTGTTACTGTGGGTTGCTACGCCTTTGTTACTGTGGGTTGCTACGCCTTTGTTACTATTATCTTTTATCAATAAGTTTAGTTATCGATTTGTTGTTTATTTCAAATTTTTACACATTTTAGTTTTCATCATGAATTCCCGTGTCATTACAATCTTCCCTCCTTATAAAAATTTCGTCCTCGAAATTTGTAATTAACATGTAGATTCAAGTTATAATTTGAGTTATAAATTTATATCCATAAATTACCAACACACATCAGCCATTTGTTATTTATCACAGTTATTTCCATAAACAAAATATCTGTTACTACCGTTAGAAAACATTTCCGTTAGTGCATTACTATTTATCAACATTCATTAGTTCCTGGCCTTAAATCGATAAGTGAATAACCCTCTAAGTATCAACCCCAAAGACCAAAATCAACATCAGATGATACTTAGAAAATTATTCGACTAAACCAATCTCCCGTTAGGTTCTAATTTCTTAACTTCATCTTATCTCAAAAATATCATGATTACATTTGGAAAATAAATTCCAAATCATATATACTTCCTTAATTTGAATCGATTCATTCAAATATATTATCTCCCCCAAATTTTCTTTTTACTCAAATCCATATCCAACGATCTCTAGTTCTAGTTTTACTTAACTCCGTTAAATTTTATACTAATTAATTCTTAAATTAGTTATCTTCGTTTTCGGGACTCCTTAAATCTGATTTTATTTCAGATCTTAAAATCCTAACTTTATTATAAAAAGAATAAGGTACCTTCCGTAACTCCTTCCATCTCCACATCCTCAGAGGTAGATGGCTTATCCATTAAGGCATAAACTTTTTGTTGTATTCCCTCTTTCTTAAGTGGGCAATACTTGATTAAATGTCCAGGCTGATGACACTTATAGCATAAATATTGTCGGACAGAAGCGTTATCCTATTCCTGTGGTTCCTACTAAGGTTGTTGTGGCTTTTCTGCTGCTGGCTTCTTACAGAACCTAGCAATGTGACCCTTCTCTTTATAGTTGTGGCATATGGTGTTCTTGAAATGCTCCTTAGCTTTCTCTCCCATCTCTCCCTTGCCCTTCCAGTTCGGATTAAGTTTCCTCTTCAAAGGATTCTCCCCACCGGCTTCTCCGGTTTGTGCCTTTGCTACTGGCTTCTTCGTGCTTAGTGCCTCATAACGGATTGCCATGTCGACTATGTCGATGAATGTACTCTTCAGATGTCCCATCACCTTATCTTGTAAATTTTCTTTCAAACCAGCTATGAACATTTCGTTCTTCTTGAGAGAGGTATTGATCAGTTCTGGGCCAAAATAGGAGAGTGCGTTGAACTTATTCCCATACTCAACTATGGACATGTTTCCCTGCTTCAGATCGATGAAGTCTCGATGCATTCGGATCTTCCCAGCTGTAGGTAAAAATTGTGCCTCAAAATCATCTTTGAACCTTCCCCAGGAAAAATCATTCTCGGAAACGTTCGTCGTCTGTGCGTCCCACCAGATTGCAGCAGCTCCTTGTAGTTGCCACGAAGCCAAAAGTCGTTTCTGTTCATCATTCAAATTCTTCCCTTTGAAAATTCTTTCACAAGATCTTAGCCACGCTTGGACTTTGATGAAATATTCTGTTCCTTTAAAAACTTTCCCTCCCAGTGTTTGATATTCCTTACAGATAGTTGCAAAAAATTTCCTTGGTTGAACCGGTGCAATTGGTATAACTGGTGCAGCTTCTTCTACAGTTTCTACCGTAATCTGAGTAGTGTTATGTCCATTGGTAGTGGTGGTTCCACTAGCTCGACCTCTGCTTGCACGGGTAGTCATACTTACTAACCTGAATGTAACAGGTTGACGTCAAAACTCGATCAGATATTAGAATACTTGATCTATATAAAACTTAAGTCGATCAATTCTAAGTATGTATATTATATATAATAACATTCAACTTTAAAATACGTTCTCTCAATACTCAGCCAAAGCCTAGGTAAACGGTAACCTAAGCTCTGATACCAACTGTAACGACCCAACTTTCAAACAACTTGGAAGTTGTATCATTATATAAGAAAAGAAATGGATAGAAGAAATAGAACTAAGAAATAACATCAGAATCTCACAGTGGAACTTGGGACAATATATAATAACCCAAAATATTACATATCATAAGTCAAGTACGTTAGAGTACTTCATACATAGGGATACAATTCATCATAAATTACATACTTAACATTGTGATACTAACTTGCAGACGATTATACATAACATCATAGATGAAACAACTTGCAGATAATTATACATAGATAAGCCAACATTTGGATCCTTCCCATCCAGCTACTCTAAGTTAATTCAAGACCTGGATCACTTTTCAATTCATAACAAGTGTTATGAATGCCCAAGAGTTTAAGGAAAACACAGAAAAATAAACTCTAGGTCAGTCATGGACTGGTATGAGTAAACGATTTATAAACAAGTTTAAATAAATCACAATGATTCATAAGACCAAGCCGTGAATACGAAACGGGTTTTTACCTTATGAGATCAAAACAGTTGGCATATTTAAACTAGATATTTAGATAAATGTCTAGGGTTTCCACAAATAATTTATAATCTAGTGGAATGTTTGCATCTCACATTCTACTTAATAATATACAAACAAAACCGCTTGGCTCTAAGGGATAATGGATTTCCCACTATGACAAGGTATGGAACCACCTTTCGATCAGTGTACTCTAGAAACGATACACTGGAGTTCAACAAGAACATCTTGCAACTCGGCCACACATGACCGACCACTTATTTCTCTTAAGTGTATCAAATATATTATCACCGACGGTTGGGCCCACATAACTGTTATCCAAAGATAAATAAATGAAAGAAGTAACAATAATGAATATTCCTTATATGGTGACAATATACCCTAATGGGCGCGACCCACATAGCCATGCTGCCTGCCCGATTTTTGTCATTTCCTGTTGTGAAGCTTGATGCTAAACCTATCTTGACACTCTTTTGATTTTCTTTGAATGCCACATTATCAAGACATGCCAATCACTAATTGACTTTCCCAAAAATATATTATGAGTATAAAGTAAGAGAAACGAATTTTTCTACCACTACATAACTACGTTAGAAAAGATCAATGTACATGAATAGTTAGGAATATTCTATCAGACATTCGTCCATACAAGTTGTCCTGGGACTGGACAAACCGAAGGCACTATTCAGTACATCCATCCTAGGCAGTCTTTACCTAGGATTTATACAACAACCCTTGCACTTTACTCCGTCTTCAATCAACTTCATCATATATGATTCACAACGGTTATGCCAATGCAGAGTGGTTCTTTGGATAATAATCCAACCGGACTCTCCATATTAACAACGATAAAATGGTCAAAAACTTTGATTGTCGATGATTTAACTATCAAATGAAAACACGTGTGCAAACAACAATCTTATTTCCAATTGGAATTTTTATTGATCAATCATTTCCATATATATATATATATATATATTCACATTTCCATATTTTCTATGTTTAGAAAATATATGTTGTTGACACCGGAAAACATTTCCATAGCTTAATTACGTATCACTATTCTTTTACATCAATCAGTCTCTGACTGTAACTGTTAAGAGAACAACTTCCTAAGTATAAACCCCGAAGGTCGAAACCCACATCAGATCGATACTCGGAAAATCACTCAACTTACTAATTCTAGTCAGTTTCTAATTTTAGTAATTCCATTTAAATTCCTATTTCAAAAATCCAAATTCCTTTAATATTTTGAAAAATATTAGCTTAACTCCTTTTATTCAATATCACGCCACACCGTATGCAAAGCACGGGCCTAAACCTTTCTACTGTAAAATCTTCTTTTTATAAAACCCGGAGTCAAACGTTTGAGTCTAATATCGACAGTTAATCCTTTCTCTTGATTTAACTTATTTTATTTATTGTTGCTTTGATTTAAATAAAATAAACATCTCCTTTCCTCAGGTTTAATAGTCTACACATCGATTTCAAAATGTCCGATGATACGATATATAAATCCTCCCTAATTTATATAATTAATAATGTTTCATTTATTTAATTATTTAATTTATTATTACATAAACTAGTTAAATAAATTCCTAGAAATAAATTTTCCTCAATTTATATTTTTCAAAAGAAAAATCTTGTCTTTTTGGATCAGCTCAAAATTTATGATCCGCGTGGACGGATCTCTTATTTTCAAGTGATTTGGCAAATGCCAGATTATATGAATTTTAGTGATCTATTCATACGGATCACTTTTTTCCCTTTAAAAGTCGGGCTGCCTTATTTACACACAGCAGCTCCATCGGAGAAAGACACCACCATTCACGCCTCAGGCCATTAGGACCTTGGCGCCTCCGACCAAGCCTTGCCACCGTCTAGATGCTTCGTTCACCACAGGTGCAGTGGTCCCTCTCGCCATAGGCAAGGTGCAGCTCCGGCTCAAAGCCGAGACAGTCAACACACACAAAAACCCTTCCTCACTCAGTTTTTCTTCGATCAATGAAACTCCACCTACCCAACGCCTCAGGCCACCAGAGCCTCGGCGACTTCCACTGCCCCTTGCCCCTGACCCCCTCGTCTAGTGCACCAGGTGCCATGGTCCCTCTTTCCTCAGGGGAGGTGTAGTTCAACTGCAAAGCCGAGACAGCCCATTTGAACCCATCACCCAAAAACTCACCCCCACATCAAATCTATGTGTTATAACTTTGTATTTATATTTTTCCTATGATCTAGACCTTTTTGCGCACATACATACTCGATCATTCGATCTATAATGGTATAGATCGTCAACACTTAACCCATTTTCATATTTCAACTAAATAACCTTTTCTCTTGTTCTAAAATCTTAGAAATCATACCGTTTGTTTCTAAAATCATGTTAATGCAAGGCGCACCAGCCTATCACTCTATGATGTTGATTTGTGGAGTTTGATTTTTCATTTTTGCAATTTTATTTAACAGTACATGGATGTTTAAGAGTTTCCAATGCAATAAACCTATATTGGAATCCATCTCGATCTATATATGCATTCATACTATAGGTCTTTAACAGTAAATAGTACACAACAGTAAGCAATTAGCATGTATATCTTAGCAGTAATAAACCCAAACAAAACATATCATTCTCAAATACTTGCATGAATAAATATAGGTGAATTCAGTGAGTGTTTACTCACGTTTAGCAGCTGGTTGATGGTGCATAATTTTTTTCCAGTTTCCTTTCTCTTTTGCTCGATTTTCAGGTGCCAGGAAAGTGGAGATCTAACAACCTTTTTATAGGCAAACTTAATGCATATTTTAATGCTTTCTTTTATCCATTAATTAATAAAATCCTTAATATCTCCGATCTAATATTATGCGCACGTTTTACAACAGAAGATATATGAGAGGATGTTGGTGAAAGCTCAGTTTGGTTTGGCATTTCTTGCGTGGGGTCTTGGTGGAGGAATCCCATCCACACATGTGTTTTAAGGCATGACAAAAGCATTAGATGCCTTGGTACTTTGAATACAAGAAATACATCATATTTCCTTTAATACTCATAAATGAAAACAAAGTAGGAAACTTCTCTTGGCTGCAAATATTACACACAAATAAATGTTTTAAACTTTTAAATACAAGCTTTGTTGTTATCTCTTCTTGCCTTACATTTTTCCTGCGCACATGTCTTTTTGAATGATGGAAATTCTTCCATCAAATCTTAAAAAAAATACTTAAGTGCTTTTAATTCTAATCACTTGTCAAATCTCCTTTGTCCTTCTATACTTCTTCATGAAGTATTTTGCTAAACTATGGGCTTTGTTTTCAGCTGGAAGTGGTTTGCTTTCTTGCGCAAGCATGGGCTGAAAGTAGGCCTTGCAAGTTGCATGAATTTAACTAAGTTTTTGCTAGCTAGTTGAAGGTGTTTATGTGCATTTATATATCCATTTATCTGACCAGTTCTTGCTGTTGGGTCCTTGCGCAAAAGAAGTGGCTCGAGTTGATGTCTAAAATGGTCAAACGAGCCAAGTCTAACTAGCTTAAGATATGTGCAAGCTTATGTCTAAGTTATCCTATTTATTTGATATTCAATTTGTTTCTTAAAACAAATTATTCTCTAGTTAAGATTTTGCTACGCTTTAGCTATGGTGCCTTAGTTAAGCTTTGCTGCAGTGCTTTAGTGATGCTTCGCGATAGTGCTTTAGTAGCGTTGTTGCTACTAAGTTTAGCTACACTCTTGTTACTATGGGTTTCTACGCCTTTGTTACTATTATCCTTTATCAATAAGTTTGTTATCGATTTGTTGTTTATTTTAAATATTTACACATTTTAGTTTTCGCCATGAATTCCTGGGTCATTACATCATATCTAGGAGCTTTACGAACAATGGTACGCCTTTCACCTTTTCTCGTCGGGAACATTCCATGTTATAGGGAGTTCTTTATGGGAGTCATCCATGACTTCTTCTCGGGCTCGGTCTCCAACACTGGATCAACTTCCAACCGATCCATGCTCGGAGTTTCTAGTGTTTCGATTGGTACCATTTCCATCTCCTTTGGAGTATCAGAACTTGCTAATATGGCCAGCTTGTCCACCTTCCGATTTTCTATGCGTGGAATATGAGATATGTTGTAATGCTAAGTCGTTCAATAGCTCTTTGATACTATCTAGGCAAATATCAAGTCGTAGTCCCTTTGCTTGAAGCTCCTTTCGAACTCAGAATCGTTGTTGATAGCGGAAAAGTCCAGTCGTAAGGCATAGTAAATTGATCGTCCTCCAAGAGTTATCATCACGACTTCGGCGTTGGACTGCAGATTATTTCGAGCACCATCTGTGTATAGCTTCCAGGTGCTTGATTTAATTTCTTATTCTAAAGAGCATCTTCTTCATCTAATACATCCTCTTCAGGAATGGTGAATTTATAAACTCTTCTAGGGCTTCCCCCCATTGCGATCTCGTTGGAAGGAAATTGAGATCAGATTGCCTAAGCTCAATGTTCCATTTGAGCTATCTTCCAAACGTCTCTGGTCGTTACAAGACCCATCGTAGCGGCTGGTCAGCGTATATCACAATCGGATGAGCTTGAATAGTGGCGGAGTTTTCTCGAACCAATCAATAAGCTGTAAGCGAGCTTTTTAGTCTTTGGACAGTTGCGCTTCGCCACTGCTGATTTTTTCCAACATAATACACCGGTCTCTGAACTTTATTTTATTCACGAACAAGTGCTGGGCTGATCGCATGCGACGATATTGCCAAGTACACGAATAGATGATCTACCGGCTTAGATAATATTGGGGGCCTCTTTAAATGACTCAGCAATTTTAAAAAGCTTCAATTCAATCTAGGGTCTAATTGAAGTTGTGCTTCCCTTGCTTTATCATATCGAAGAAAGAGATGCATTTATCAGTAGCTCTGGAAGTATATCCACTCAATGCTACCATCCTACCATTTTCTTTCTTGACAAGGATGGGGTTGAATATCCAGTCTGAATATACAACATCTTTGATAAATCCATTATCACTTAATTTCTCTACTTCTTTTTTCAAGGCAGCCAAACTCTCTGGGCCCAGCATATGCCTCTTTTGCTTAGCAGGGGGAAATTTTCGGTTTATGTTTCATGCATGACTCATAATTGACAACAAGATCTTAAACGTGTTAGCATGGGTCCATGCAAATGCGTCCAGATTGGATCATATAAAATATGTTTGTTCCCTCGTCCGAAGGTGGTCCAAATGAGATATTATTTTCAAGACCTTTGCCAGGTCGTCATTATCATTCGAAATATCTACAGCTGCTTCATTAGGTGTCGCCTTCCTACATCCCGGTTCTTCGTCCTTATAGGATCCATGTCTTCGACCAGATAATCTAGCGACTCCTTTTTCGATGCTCCCATTATTTGCTATGCTGACACCTCCTTTGGAGGAGGGGAAGTACTTTTGGGTTCCACGCCATCTCCATTGTGTAGCATCTCCGATTCAGCAAAATAGCAGGCTCATCCAGTAACTTGATCGCCACGGACCATTCCCGCTCCATCTTTGGTTGGGAACTTTAGCAGTAGACACCAAGGTGCAATGTAAGCTCGGAATGCCACTAGAGCTAGTCAGTCTAGACCATGGTCAAATAAATTTTACTACAATAGTATGGATTGTAAGGCTTTAAGTAACATTCATGTTTTCTATCATAATTGATGTATGAAGTGGAGAGCTAATGGCTGATTCATATTTGCTTTAATCTGAAGCTCTCATCTCTTGACCAAGGTCATATGGTGACTGATGAGCAGTCAAGTTGCTATCATCCGGACAAAGATCCATATGTCTGGTCATGGCCTACGGTGGTTCAACTGGTACCTAACTCTAGGAACTAAAGTATGTTGGTTTAACCCTTATCCGAGGGAAAACAGTCTTCTTCGACATAGATGATAGCAGATAGGCATTGTAAAAGTTAACTATTCTCTACAAGGAGTGAACCACAAGACATATGTCATCCATTATGTCATACAAGTAAAGGGTAGCTTTGTAGTACTAGGTTCCTTAGTCGCTTTCTAGTATCCCATCATTGAGATTCATCGTCGCTAAGATCATTCGTGTCATCTTCGGAGTGTCTGGGGTACTCAATATCAATGACATTCGAGCCTCCGCCGGTTAAGCAGTTTTAAGTCATGTAAACCAGATGGTCACTGCTCGTTCAAGAACATCAGTTGCATTAATGAGTTTGTACATCATTGGAACCTTAAAAAGGAGACTGTCTAGAAGTAGCCTTTTTCATACATGCCATGGTTAACATGCCGAATCTTGTTCGCAAACTCCCTTCATTGAACATTAGCGAATAAGGGTCATGTCTTTAGGGAGAATTCCAATCGTTGCCATTTAGCCGTTGATATTCTCGTACTAAGCGCTGAGTCTTGGTTGTTAAGCCTTAACAATTAATGTTGGCCATTGCGCTGCGGCATGGGTTTGAGGGCGATTGTAGGAGTCCATAAATGGAAAGTGATACAGGTTGGCATATCCAAAAGAGTTGGTTTGGAACGCCCCTTTCGGTTTGGATCGGGATTGAGCCCTCGGATCAGATTCTGTCTCTGAATCAGGTCAGGTTTTGACTTCAAATCGGGGTCGGATCGAGCAAGTCGCTTCGGGTCGGGTCTGTTCTAATTCATTCTAGCAGATCGGGTCAACTCTCAAGCACGAGCGGGTCGTCTGCATCTAATCCATAACTTATCCTTTCTTGATTTGAACCGACAACCCTCTTTCCTATCCAACCCAAGGCTCTCCATTTGTATTGGAAGTATATCTGAACCAATCCAGTAGCATTCTTGGAATTTGTTTCTGAATGTTGGCAAATGTTGCTGGACGGAGTGGAGATCTGGTGATCTCCACAATTGCAAATATAGTATTCAGGATTTGCTCATCGAACTTGGCGATCCGATTGGAAACTGGAGAAATCTTCATTTCTCAGTGAAAGCACCAAAATGTTAGACCACTTCATATTTTCTCATTTCATTGATATATTACAATGAATATTGACACTCAATCGCTCAAATACAATGAATAATTCTCTCCGAATTCATTGATTTACATTGGAGAAGAAGGTGGTTATCTATAGAGGAACTCGGCCATGGCTTCCCTTAATTTTTTGCATTTTCCTGTATTTATAGCTCCGGGCAAGTTACTTGGCAGGCTCGGTCGGTCATGCCATGTGTCGGCTGTTGAGTGAAACTCGGAAGTAGTGGAGAACGTAGGATAACAGTCTTCAGTTGTCCAGAATTCATCATTTCAGGCGGGTCGGATAGGGGGATACTCCAATCCAATCTGATCCGAGGGGGGGATCCGATCCGAAGGGGGGATCCAATCCAATCCGAAAGGAAGGATCTAATTCGAAAGGGGGATCCAACCTGGTGATATTTTCATGTACAATTCAAGTTTTCCAACCATTTATCACTCCATCCAAGTGATCGCCAATCAATGTAAGTTCATACTCAAGTCCCTGGCTTTAGGTAGCCTAGTCACAAAGCCAACTAATAGTATCGTACCAACATATTTTGTTTTCATCCCTTTGTGTTAGCTCTGAGCATTTTATTCCTCTTCCTTGGTACCAGAACCAGATCAACTGTCTTTTCCTTGAGTATCGACACCAAGCTAACTGTCCCAAACACATTGGCGCCGGTAGCATGCCTTCTACTTCCATTATTTGATGCCAACACCGAGTACTTGGCCTTTTGCTGATGCCGATAGCGTTTCGGCTTTCGGTATCAGCTCCTGTGCGATACCCCTTCACTTAAGCTTGTTTTCAGTGTCGAATTTTGGAGGTAACACTTAGCATCCTCAAACCGATGGTCAGACTGAAAGGGTGAATCACATATTGGAGGAACTCTTGAGAACTGTTATCCTAAATTGTAGAGGTTCGTAGGATGACCATTTGAATTCGGTTGAGTTTGCATACAATAATAGATATCAATCAAGCATTGGCATGGCTCCGTATGAAGCTTTATATGAGAGGTTGTGCAACTTTCCTTCATATTGGTTGGAGGCAGGTGATAAACTGTTACTTGGACTATATATGGTTGGAGAGACTTCGGAGAAAATCGAAATTATTCAGCAATAGATGAAGGCAGCTCAGGATAGGCACAAAAGCTACGCTGATAAAAGATCGAGAGACTTGGAATTCTACGTTGATGATTTGGTGTTTATAAAGGTTTCTCCATTGGTAAATGTGATTCGGTTTAGTAGTAAGGGAAAGTTGGCACCAAGGTTTACTGGCCCATTTTCATTCCTTGAGTGTGTTGGAAATATGGGATATACAGTTGAGCTAAGTCAGAAAATGACTGAGGTACACAATGTGTCCTATGTCTCCTTGTCTCCTATTTGAGAAAGTTTGTGCACGATCCCGATGCAACTGTCACACTGGATCAGTTGGATGATATCAAAGTGGAATCAGAAGCTACTATAGCCCATAAACTTGTTCGTATTGTTGGGAACGTTATTAAAAAAATTAGAAGGAAAGCAATGAAGCTTGTTAAGGTTCACTGGGGTGAGAATTATAATGATTATACTTGGGAAATTGATGAGAGCACGAGGACATCATATCCAGAGCTCTTTACTTGGTAAGATTTTAATACATCACTCTTAAATTTCCATTCATGATATCGTCGGTATTCTCGTTTAGAATCCCACACGATAGGCGAAGCTTAAATTGTTTTGCTATCATGTTTCTTTTGTATGTATGATTGCTTAAGCATGTGGTACAACTTTATTATTGTTAAGGAATTTCGAGGATGAAATCTCTTAAGGGGGAAGAATGTAACAACCCGTATTCTACGTATCGGAGGATCATAGAATTTCTATATTATTTACGTATGAGGTCATGTGACTGTATAACTTTACAAAATGACTAATATAGCAATTTCCAATTTTCACTTTTTTCTCGAATTTTAATGTGACCGTTTTACCCTTGGAAAAACTTGTTTTCCCCATAACTTTTGATTGGTAAAGAATTTAGATTAGAAATCCACTTTCATCTAATTCGGATTACGGTTTCTCATTCCGTAGAGTGGTCATATTAAACTAACAGACTTGCTATTTGGGAGGAATGGGTGAAATAAGGTTGCGATGTCTTACTTTGGCTAGTTAGGTCATTAGTTGGTGGGGCTCACAACCCATTTTAGGTTTGGTGACTTGTATGGGTTGAAGTGATAGGACAATCTTCTCCTATTCACAACTCCTAAGAATAGATTTAATCCCTATTAATGGCCTCCACCCTCTTAATCTATCATTAATCCTTACATTAATTAGCCAAACAACCCTTTTAAGTAAAGATTAAGTCAAATAAACATCAAAAGAAGAGAATAACTACTGCAATACACTGGAATCCGAGCCAAATCTTCTTAAACATGGGATCTAGGACATTTTGGGTGATTAAGATGAGTAGATAGTGTTCTTATTCACTAACTAGGGTAGATTAGCATGCTAAAATCTTATAAAATATGGAATGTGCTTATAATTCGTTATTAATCATATGATGACATATAATTTAGGAAGAATTGACATGATTTGTCAAACCCGAAATTTAAGGGGTTAGGGAATATATGCTTTTTTGGAGTTTTTAATCTTGTTTAACTGATCTAAATGTTGTTGAGTACGTATGATATGTTAAGACATTGCCAATGAATGCTAGGATGGAAGCATACGCTGTTACATGGCAAAACAGGATGCTACAAATCACTTAGACGATGCTATAGATTCTGGTTCAGCCAGGTTCGGTTCGACCATGTCCAGTCGGGTCAACAGACTTGGATCAATATGAAAGTTTATGGGGATTACAAGGAAGGTCCCACGAGGATCTAGGCCAATTTTTAAGTCGTATGGAGTTCTAGAGATCAAGTTATGACGCTTACAAATCCGGTTTGATTAAAGAAGGTGGCTCCAGTTTGACTAGGATCAAATTGGGAATTGGCATAGGGATGAGGAAGGGAAGTGCTTCTGATTCATTGGTTGAGCCAAGCCTCGACCCCAGAAATTGCTTGAGCTCGATCAATTAGCCAATCCGGATCCCGGTCGACCAAGTGAGGATCGATTAAGTCGATCTGCATATGGTGATCCAACTCAGGATCAACTAAGTCGATTTGGATGTGGTAACCCAAATCCGGTTCGACTAGGTCGAACAAAAGCTGGGCCAATCCGGAAGGAAGCATGGAAAAAGGGGTTATGTATAGTAGTGCATGGCATGGCGTTTATTCGTGATGACGATCACGTTCTTTGGAAAATGAACTCCAATACGACCAGCCTAAACCTGAGACGCGAGAAAAGTCTAAATGGGAGAGTTATCACCTAGGATCCAGATGGCAACCACCACGGTGACTTTCAAATTGGACTTCACTACGGGCACATGTGCAAAGGAATAGACGATGCTTAGTAGTAGGATACACCTTCTTAAGGGAGGCACAACGATAAGTTAGAGTTCATTGATGCAGAACCAGATCTTCCCGGACTCTGGATGTTTGGACTAGGTATGGATGTACACTATAATATGTCGATGTAGGGTGTAATCGAAGTTTAATAGAGCTAGTCAATGTAGAGCCTATATATGCCTCCACAGGTTTGGTGTCCTTAGTAATAAGCATCCCCTATTTGATCCACGGAGTAACATAATGTGTGGATGGATGCTATGTTTGGACATTTGATACCATTATTCCATGCACACTTCCATTGATACTCAATATTGTGATCACATTAAAGTAAATTACATGGCTATATGTTCTAACTCTTTGAATTAAGGGACATATCAGGTATGATTCTTTGTACCTATTCTATTACCCTATTTGATGATTGAAATTACTACCGCTCATACCAAACTTTGTATGACTTGGGATTTTATGCATTGTTTCTTATTATTTTGGGTGCCCTCAAATGAATAGAATAGAAACAGGTTGGTACGCTCGAGTAGATGACTGAAGACAAGAAGGAGGTTTCCACGTATTATATATATACACACTATTATCCCTGTTTATTTATGTTGATCACTACTTTATGCATGGTAGTGTATTTCGAGTAGAGATGGTACTATGGAGATGTATTTGTATCTGACTATTTGGTAGTATGTTGTGATATGGGTATATTAATTTGATGTATATGGTTCATTTCATCTTATACTTTATATCAGGCTTATGTTAATATTATATTTTTCCATGTGTTGTGAGATATATGATAGGTTTTCGGGTAACTTTTCTTACTTCAACCTTGATGATTGCCTTGCGTTAGTTGAAAATCACTACAGCACACTACTTGGATGTTGATATTATAGGCAAGTCGTCGTATTTTCCATTTAAAACTTCCATGTCATGCTTACTAAATTCAAATCCAATATTTCAAATTGAAAATTTACAATAGCTGAATTAACCCAAACAAGTTTCAGCGTTAGAGGAAACTAGAAATCAGGCAAGTATTTCACTTGAATCGGGAGCTACTAGAGTACACAAAGGCATGATCTTGGCTGCAAGAAAGAATAGAGCCTGGCGTAGTGGCAATATCATCTAGAAGAGACGACATGGGATTATCAAAAGGATCAAGTTAGCATATGAGTGCTCCAAAACTGTAGCCAGTTAAGTTCTTCAACAAGTTGGAGGTAGCACTTAATACAGGCAAAGACGGAAACGAAGCTACAGACCCATGCATGATTGAGGATGGCGCATCTTTAGAGAAAAGGCAGCCAGACCTAGTAGCTGAACCAAATTCAAGATCTGGGGGAAGGAGCGAAGCCCTGGTTCTGCGCTTGCAAGTCATAGTAGGGATGAGATCGAGGTGGAAGTGATAGATATGGAACAGACAAAAGGGGATAGAAGATGCAAAAGGGACGGATGAGGGTGGAAAGGTCAATCGACTTGCAATAGGGAATCTCCTGTAGATGTTGATTATCAACAGTAGTTTTGATATGTATTTATTTTACAAATGTACATACATGTACATTCCTGAGATAAACATTTGAATTCAAAAATCTAATATATGTCAGGAATAAATAAGAAAAATATGTAGGATTTAATAATGCATTGACTTTATATAAAAATAACGTTATAAACTAATAAATATAATTAACTCAGAATCGAAGAAGTGCGCTATTCATGTGTAGAGACCCAGGTGGGTTAAACGCATGGGATATGGTCGACCTATAGGTCGACCCACATCTGGGTCAGATTGACCAAGATGCATTTCAAAAACATATATTCCTGGCGATTTGACGAATGGATTATGATCCATTTTATTCCAAAGAATGAAGCCATTTTGAATCCCTATAAATAAACATGTAGGGATAGCCTTCAAAATAACTTTATTTTGAATGATTGTAGAAGCCTTATCACTTTTCTTTCTCCTCTAATTCTTCAGAAAAGATATATTCTAGATTTAGGCCTCCTGAACTTAAAATTGGAGGAAGAAATTATAAACCTTAGAAAGAGATTATTCAAAATGGGTCATTCGTATGAGATAAGACGTGATTTTCATGTTGAGTGAATTTTTTTATTTAACTCCAGATTCATTGATCCATGTAAATTCCAGTTTGTGGTTCCAACTAGGGATTACAAAAGGGAAGATTATGGATAATATGTCTAGATTTGGATCAGATCTGATATTTGGAGTGCATTTGCACCAGATTTAAATTATATATCTTTTATGATATCGTTAGATTCCCGGTATAACTATTGAAGTGGACTTTGTTATGCCTTAGGTAATTACAGAATCTAGATTATTCTAGTTATTCAGGTTAAACAGTAAATCTTAAGGATGTTGGGTTTCTGTGTATAAGTTATTCTGATGGAAATAGAATATGAACATACAAATAAGTTTGGGCTTGTGAGCGTAGGAAAAAAGCATAAGCCTGAAAATGGGAAAATTTACTATAATAATGTCAAATATGTAAAATGAAATAAGAAGGGAATTTAATATAACCTGATTTGGGAAGTTACTAATATTTTAATTGGAAAAGATTATAATTCCATATTTTAAAATTTAGAAAGGAGTTGTAAATGTAGTTATTAGAATAAAGACAAAAGAAGGAAGGTTAATACAAAATAGAAACACAACTGTGTTTTGCACTACCTAACAAAAAGGAAAGGAACAAAAAAGATATCTTGTAATTACGAGTTACTGCACAAGGAATTATTTTACAATAATATGGAAATATATTTTTTAGTACAACCTTAGTATTCAACCCACTGGATATGACTAACTCTCTAAGGATAGGAATTACAATGATAGTAAGGAAAGTAAAAAAAATGACAGTAAGAAAAAGGGGCAATAATCAAGTTAAATACTTGATAAGCCAAAGAAAAAAGAAAAGACCTAAGCGGTAAATTAGGTAAAAGACAAATAAATGAAGAGCTAAGATCTGTCTTTAAGACATAGATAAACAAAGAGAGGAAGATAATTAATATGATAGATAATAAATGATAGGTATTACAGTTTTCGGACTAAGACCATCATATAACAGTAAAGAACTTAAAGAGGATTAGATATTATAATAAAATGATAAAGTAAATAAAAGGAAAAAGAAAAATAAACAAAGTGCAAAAGAAAAGTAAACAAAGTGCACAAGAAAAGATCACACATAGGGTCTAATAAAAAGTTGAGGCTATGGTGAAAACCTCACGGGGCTCGTTTAGAGTAGTCTAAAGGGAATTTTGATGTAGGTCTTATAAAGCGGACCACCGCAGATCCTTTACAGTAAAGGAAGTCTGTACCAACGATGAACTAGAAGTTATTTTGCATGGGTAGACAAGATACTTCAAGAGACATAGAGAGTACCCTAGGATGAAACTCTGATACAGGACTTACGAAGCGGACCATCAAATGCAGGTTCTATAGAGTTCATCAAGAGGGTATGCCTTGATTGCATATGTATTGTAGCCTAATCAAGGAGACCTTCATAGGTCATCAAAATTTTGAGTGGTGATTTAGGTATTCTTGCCACACCTGGCTCTTAGAGAAGGTTACCTAGCTCCTGGAGAAGGTTTAAGAGGGGACCTGTGACAACCGCCAATTACTCATGCACTTAAAAAGAGGAATAATGCGCTAAAAGATGTGTCAGGCAACTATGGAAGATCATCTAGGTAAGATAACACAATGCAAAATCTGTCGTACAACTCACAACGCATGGATAAAAAATAATAGAACATATACAACAGGCTATAATAGTGAAGCATTTCTGAGCAGAAACTTAAACTTTCATAACAACTAGAAAGAATATCCATACACCCTTGGATTACAACATAAGTGTCTGTACAAATTTGCCTCACTACAACACTCAGATAAAACACCAATCATAACAGCGGAAATAACAGGTGCTAGGTTGTAGAAAAACTAATACGCAAGCCTCCTGCTCATCATCGCTCTTCATCCTCGCCTCACTCAGCTTTGCTACTTGTAACCTGCTACTCGGTCTTCCCATCCAAAACTGGGTGAACAACCCAAGGTAATAAGAGGGAAACATAAAACCTTGAGTTCGAAAATAGTCCTGGTGAGAGATAAAATGGCTATCTAACATCATCAACAAAGTAACCAATCTACCAAAACTCCGGAGAAGAACCCCAAACTCGTCTTCCCCACATCTGACTGTGATTGCCTTTACAACAAGCATTTGAAAACAACGTTGCATCCATGGAAATAAAAAACAACTAGACAATAACAATCATTTATATCTCACGTAAACCATCCTAATCGAGATCAACATCCCTCAAGCACAATCCTCAAAGGCCTAAACCAACATCAGACAAGCACCCAAGAAACATCTCCCTCGACGTTAGACAACTTACGTGAGATGGTACAAGCAAAACAACCAACATCCAAGACTCTGGCTATCACTGCCTATCCTGCTTTGAAGCCATCGTTAACTGTATGATGGCCAACCCTGCCATATGTTAAGGTCTAATGGTAACCTTGGTTGTAGCAAAAACTCCATATGCCTTTCTACGATACGTATATAGGCCTTTCGACGATACCCAGGGTACTCGACCATCAACCCTCCAGTCTTTTAGGTACACCCCTATTATACCCCTGCTTTGAGTCTGCTAGAACCTACGACAACGATAATTCCTCGGTCTTCAGTATCTCTAGTCGTCGTCACGGGCAACCATCCATAAGCTCAAACATACTTGAGAAACCATTATCCACGAGCTCAAACATACTTGAGTCGTCTTCACATACGTTGCATTACAATAATCAATGAACACTTCACGATGCTTCAGACATTCCTCCTTGAATTCGCGCCGAAGCAATAACCATCATTGACTCAAAAACAAGCTTCGTTTGGTCAACATTCTTTAGGTCTTGAACTCCTTAGGTTTTTCTTCTTAGGTTTTGCTCCTTAGGTCTTGCTCCCTTGGTCTTAAAACGATCTAAGACCTAACGACCTCAGACCTAACGACCTAAGGCCTAACAACCTAAGACCTAACTCCTTACTTCTTAAAAACGACCTAACTCACTAACGACCTAAAACCAACGACCCGACCTTCATCCCTTTCTTGAGCAACAAGCCACATGACCCAAACTCCACGCCACATCATCAACGACCTTAGAAAAACGACCCGACTCCAGATCTGACCAAAATAGCTCCAATCTTGACCAAATCATTTTCAAACGACAACATGGATGCAAACAACTCATTCAAATCATCAAATTATACAATCAACACTTTATGAAATCATCAACATCATCAAAATGACAATATTTCATCAATAATCACATAAGATTCACTAAATCATGGTAAATGAATAAATAAACTAAAAAATGAATCTAACTTGCATAAGCATATGAAGTAACATAAGAACTACATGTTTTAAGTTCCTAGATTGGATTATATGGTGATTCAAATGAAAATAAACTTACCATGATGCAGATCTAGGTGAAAACAACTTAAAATGATGAAAATATGAAAAAACAACCCATATACTTGATCAAATCCATGTGAGAGATGCTTATCATTCACCAATTCTTCGATTTAACTCAAAATCGCTAAATTCTTAATCTGAATAGCAAAGAATATGCTTCAAACCTCTTGATTTGATGCGTTCTCTCTTCACTTGACATAGGTCTAGCTTCAAACGATGTAGATCTTCGATTCTTTTTTGTAGATCTAGAATTTTTATCGTGAAAAGGTGTATTTGATTGAGTAAGGAGGATCATGACCTCAACCAAATAAGAGAATGAAGAAAAGTAACTCTCTCTCTCTCTCTCTCTCTCCATGCCTTTAACCCCCTATTTATAGCCTCCCACTAGCCCACTAATGGGACTCCTCAAATCAGCCCATCAATGACTTAAAAAACCTGAACTGAAATTATGAAATACTAAAACAGTGATTCCTCCCAAACCGCTGAAACGAATCTTTAATGTGACCACTCTACAGAATTGGCAACACCGTTTCCTTTTCAATAAAATCAATCTCAATACCTGATTCGATCCCAGTCAAAAGTTATTTCGTGTACAAAACTGACAAGGAAAAATGGTCACAAAAAAAAATGGTAATAGTTATGGACATGTCTCACATCCTATAACCAACATATCAAAATATGAGAATGATCCAACCCTCAGGAAATTAAATAAAAATATTTTACGATCCTCCGATACGTAAAATATGGGCTGTTATAGGACCCAAAAGAATAGTAGTCGTCTGGGTACCAGTCATCATCAATCATCAGTAAGCATAGGGATGAGCTTAGGTTACACCTCTATAGCTCTGTTATCTTTAACTATCAAGTCGTTGAATTGACTAGGCAACGCTAGAAAGCTGCGTTGGTTTATTTTTAAGGCAAGGCCGTTAACCCATAAGAAAGCCTTTGTAACACCCCACCTCCAATAGGATCACTCACAAAGGGAATGCACTAGTTTTGGAGGAGCGTTATCGAGGTAAACAATCACAGAATTATTACAAGACAGAACATAACTAAAACAGCCGAAGAATCAAAAGGTAAATTTCATTACTTTCAAAATAGTCAAAGCCTTTTTACATCCAAAGTACCAAATAGCCAAGGTCATTATTTTCAATTACAACAAATTTTGTCTTGCATAAATAAAGAAGCATAAACTTAAAACAACAAAAGTAGCTTAATTCCCCAAAGATAGCAGAAATGCAGCCATAGCAAAGCTCAAGATCAAACCGTACATGAGTTGAATTGAAAGCAAGCGAAATCAAAGCTAAGGGCTAGAGTTTCCTCCTTGAGAACTTGGGGGGGAAATGAAAAAAAAGGCGAAAGAAAACGGGTCAGTCATAAAGACTGGTAAGTCCTAGTGACTTTCAGCATAAAAACAAGTAAAGGTAACATGACATGTATAAACTGAAAGTAATCATAAGGATGATGACAAGATGGGCAAGATAGACTAAGATAACATGGTAAATCAGGTATAATTCAGGTATAGCATCGCATGTTCAAGGTTCGCTGCACCGACCGTACTAGTATCCCAACCCATCTATTAACCATGAAATGATCTCTTGGCCCAATATCATGAATGACCCATTACTAGGTCCAACGGAACGATCCTCTAATCGATCGACTCCCTACAAGTTCTAGCTCGTCATGCGTCTATGTCATACGACCCTATCACGAATGTAGTCACCTGTGCTAGGTCCACCATAGGGTGTATCAAGCCCTAGGGTGCCAACCACCGACACGAATCAAGCTTGCACGGATAAACCTACTGATGTCCAATGCCTGCTTTTTCAACTCCAGACCACGTGCACGACCATAGCCCGCCTGAACCTACACTAGCGCACCAACACAGCTGTCATTTTGGTCGCTTACAATCCTCCCAGTAATCGTGCCCTAGCCTGCCTAGTTCTAGGGTACTGTGATACAGCTAGTGGGCTACTGCTGAAATGGACCGCGTAACTAGGGTTTTTGTCCAATAGGTTAAGTGTTGTCATTCAAGTTCATGACTTAGCCCTACGAATCATGTGTTAAGTTGGTTAAGTGTTGTCTTTCATGTTCATGACTTAACTGTAACACCCCACCTCCGTTAAGGTCACTCACAAAGGGAATGCCTTGACTTTGGTGGAGCATTTTAGTAAACAGAACAGAAGCTTACAAGACAGATAAAATAGAACTTGAAAAATTTATAACTTTATTTCAACAGAAACCGAAATAAACTTGGTTACATCCTTTCAAATCACATTACCAGAATTCAAGTACAAAGTATCAGCCTTGTACAAAAGCCTTCAGAATGCATAGTTTAAAATCATAATCCCTATAGAACGGAAGCTATACAGAGCCAAGCCATACTTTAAGCACTTCAAGCAGAAGAAATCTGGATCAAGCTAAAGTATTCCCTCCTTGCATAACCTAGGGGGAAACAGAAGAAAGGAGGCGAAACAACAAGGGTCAGACAAAAAGTCTGGCAAGTCCAGTGATTTTCAGTTATGAACAAATAATAATAACATGACATGAAAATAAAAATGGATGGAGATAACTGTAACAGGTGTAACCGATATAACAGAAGAACAAAATGATATAAGCTATTATTTTACACTTCTCTGCACAAATACTAGTATAACAGAATTAGGTGTCACCCTAATGTCTAAACTGAAACAGAAGCGGGTACAGAATAATTTAACAGAAATAGAATGCTAATAATGGGACTTTACTACCCGATCAGAAACAGACAGAAGCAGAAACAGATTAATCCCTATGGAAACAGAATGTAGAATTAGGTGTACACTAGTAATTGGCCTTTACCACCCGAACAGACGGTACCACGTAGAAACATACAGGTGTTACCACCCCACAGAAACAGACGGTACCAACAGAAATAGATAGAACTAAGTGTACCCTAAAACCCTACCCCAAGCGATCGGCTCCCTAATACATAAATATCCTGTGTCGGCCCCACTGTAGGGTGTATCACTCCCTAAAGTGACAATCAATTGGCACAGACCTATTTACGGATGTCACGGCGTCTTACATCCTCAGAGGCAGACCGGGATCCATGCACGCACATGACCCGGTTGGAACGCACCATCAACACCCCTCGCCATTATAAGAATGAACCGCTTATAATTAGTTCAGTAAGCGTGCCCGGACCCTACCTACTGTTGGGTCAAAGTTTTGATACCAGAAAGGGTTACTAACTAATATGGGTCCCAAACAACAGATGACACAAGTAATTCCCCTCCTAACCTTGTGTCCCCAGACTAACAGATTTCAGCTTAACTTGTCTACAAGTTTCAGACATACAAAATTTAGATTAACTAGTTCACAGATCGGACAATCAAGTTAATAGGTTTTCAGACTAACGGATCAGATGTTCGGATTAACAGGCTTACAGATTAACTGGTTACAGATTAACAGACTTACAGATTAACTGGTTACAGATTATCTAACTTTGTATTGGGCCTACGGATTCACGAAACGGGTTTATCAGATTCATTGGTCCAATTGGTTTAACCTTACCCAACACGTTTTAGACATCATATTTATCTCAGATTTTCATTAATTGAATATTAATGCCCAAACCTCTCACATTAGACTGACAGTTTGCGGCTACTGATTAGGTCGGTTGGTTCCGGGCAGGTTTCCGTCGCAAACTGAGTCTAACCTCGGGTTTCAAGCACGTTATGACTAACTTCTCACATTAGAACCTATTGTTTGCGGCCACTGGAATATGTCGGGCGGTTTCGGGCAGAATTACGCCGCAAACTCATTCTAACCTCGAGTTAGCCATTTTCATCTTTGCGACCAATTAATTAATGATTTACCATTTATGCCCACGCCTAGTATACAGGTCAATTATTCATAACTATAGCCAATTCAGATTATGTCAATAGAGGACTAATTTTATCAACTCAACAGATATAGCAGATAACAGATTTTTTTCCAGATTAGGCAACTTGACGGATTTAGCAGATTAAGAAAACTAGCAGATTTAGCATTTTCAACAGACTTAGCAGATGACAGATTTGGCAGATGAACAAATCTAGCAGACTAGGCAGTAGAGCAGAACTAGCAGATTAAGCAATATAACAGAACTAGCAGATTAGGCAATGTAACAAAACTAACAAATTAGGCAAATATAACAGTTTTAATCATTTCTTAAAGTTTCACAAACATATCTTGCCTAATTATAAATCTTGCCTAAGTTCACATGCATAAATAATAGTCTTGATTTACAATATGATCATATACCCCATGTTTGCATTACATTTACATATCATAGATTATGGTTATAATTTACCATATATCATATGTTTCAATTTTTATTAAACTTGCATAGTACAGAAGATCCATATATAAATTATACCAAATATAGTTATCGACTACTATGCATGTCATATATTCCAAAGATCCCTAACTTAGTTGTTTATTTACATTAATAGATACCCTACTCTCATGTAAATCTTTATACCTAAGCCATATTCTCTTTATCTCAAGTCATATGTTAAATTACCATTTATGTTATAAATATAACATGTCCAGTCATATGTCTCAAATTTATGTTCTAGCTACAGTCCATGTTCTTTCCTCAAATCAGTCACCTATTGGTCATGCCCAAATTATGCATCATTCATTTTATTGTCCCAAACATTTTAGCGTATGTTAATCTCTTATGAGATTGGCTCAGGCTCGTGGTAGCCTGGCTATAAAACAGAAAGAGGAAAGAGATACAAAATAAGATCTAAATAGAACAGAACAGATATAACCTCAGATTCAGATTTATAATTCATGTCACAATCAGAATTAACATTTATATCGGAAAATAACTATACTTGCCTTGATTGGATTAAAGAAAGAACTTTAATTGTTGTAGAATCGTTGCAGATGCTTTAATCTCTAATTTGAATTGAGTTGCTTAGGTTGATGTTGATTAGCTTCTAGTTTTGATTCCAGCAGAGTAGCGACGCCATTTTTATTTTTATTTAGAACAGAGGCGGAGAAGAAGCAGAATAGAATTGTGTATAGAGAAGGCTAGGTCTTAGGTTGTTTTTATAGGTGTAGCAATTCATTTCAGCCATCAGATTAACCCTAGAACCAATCCGGACCATCAAAAATCGTCCCTGGGCTTCAAAAATGTGTTCTGGACCGAAACAGGCCGACCAGGTCGACCTGTAGGGGGGTTGACACTATAGTCAACCCCCATGGCGGAGGTCGAGTCCCAGGTCGACCCCCTGGTCGACCTGGCCCCCAGGTCGACCCCCAGGTCGACCTGCCCAGTTCTGTGCTGACCGAAACCTTCTCAATCTTCCACAGGCCATAACTTCTTCATCCGGACTCCAATTTTCGAAAACTCGGACTCTATTTCATGTAAAATTTCGAGAGGAACGCAATGGTAATGCCCATTTTACCTAATTCCTGATTCTTAAATCAATTATCCTCATTTTACTATCTTTTCCGTTTCACACACCATTGTCGAACTAATTTTTCTTCTCTTTCATGTATTAATTAATTCTCCTTATGCATCACCATTATTTACCTATCATAAGCATATTTTCATATATTTTATTTCATTTTTAATTATACCTAAAAATGCGGGGTGTTACATTCTCCCCTCCTTAAAGGATTTCGTCCCCGAAATCTTCAAGTTAAGAAGAATGTGTCCTACCATCCAATCATCCATCTACTCAATCACCAATCACAGGCATTCATTGTCCTTAAGGGATTTCTAATGCTGTATGAACATATGCAAGTAGTGTGTGTATATGTTTCTTGTCTAATGCAAAGATCAGGCGGTCCGCTGATTCAGTTGACCTCCTTAATGCGAATTATGCCAGTGCCATAAGTCCAACATGTATGCAATTTTCCTACCCGGTACATATCATTTCTATATGAGTGCACAACCATTCAGTCATATGCAACATTCATGTGCTGAGTCAATCATTTTGCATCCACAAAAATTAAAAATGCTCACACATCCATATGCAGTAGAGAGTGTTTTCGAGCCGATCTAGTGCCTAGTGTGTGTATATGCATCCACGGGCAACCACTAGCAACCACTTGCATCCACTTGCAACCATCAAACATAACATGTCTCAAACACATGTTTACATCCATTAGTTTCTACCTAAAGTTCGAAGATTCGATCGATAGGATACAGTCGAATGATGGAAGTGAATACAGATAGAACAAAAACTTGGTTCCCATTAGACATGGGTCCTAAGTATCGGCCCCGAAGACCGAAACCAACATCAAATTGACACTAAGAGGATTACCCTCTTTAGACAATGTCAAAACTGGAAATCTTAACCTTATCAGAAATATTCAGATATTTACAGATTACTGAATGATTCTTAGGAAACTAAGCATGATAAAACCCAGAATGTAGGCGTCCTACTTGACGCCTAACACAGATATCTCTCAAACCCCAACCTATCACCAACAGATGAGTCGTAACCCCTATGGGGTTTGAGACTATAACCAAATCAGAAACAAGACTAGTATTAAAGTGCAGAGACTCGACTACAGAATCAGAATGCCATAATCGGAAAGAGTTCTAATTCAATAATCAGATAAGGAAACTAAACTCTCTATGGAAATTTTCCTACTTCTATCCTATCCACCAACTATGAGAGCATTCGCCTGCCATCCCGAAGTAGGTCATGTCCTCTGTCCTTCCTCTTGAGTCAAGCTTCCATAAGTAAAGCACTTTTCTCTTCCTTTATCTTTAGACTCTTCTTCCTTCTTTTGTGTTTCCTTTTTGCCTCCTTTTTGAACCAAGTTCATATCCATGGGTTTCTTATCTTTGGGTTGTGCTCCTTGGCCAAACTCCCTCATTCTCATCTTTACTATGCTTGTGTAACACGTTGACCAGTCTCTCGAAAGCTGCCTCCATCGCACGGAAAAATCCTACAAAGCTCGAAAGAAAATTAGCCGTAGGTGAAACTACTGCAGCTACAGATGGAAGTCGGGCGCTTATTTGCCCTTTGACAGGTGTCGTAGTCTTATCAAGCCTACGGAACCACGCCGCGATGAGGTTACCTCCCAGAAAGCCAGGAGCCCCGGAGACTCAGAAAAAGAAGGAAACAAGGATTCAGACAGAGAATCAAAAGATAGATATATGGATTTGGGGATTATGTTTTTCAAAATAAACTTTCCTTTTGATAATACTTTCTTTTAAAGCCTTTTTTTTAAAACAGTTTTCAAAAACTTTACCCAATCTGGTATAACCTTTAGCTCTGATACCAAGTTATATTGGTTAAGTATTCCTTATTACTTAACCCTACCCATTCATCATGTATTGGTTAAGTGTTCCTTTTCAACTTAACCTTGCCCGTCTGTTTTAACTAACATGTTATTAATGGTTAAGTATTATCCCTTCATGGTTTAGACTTAACCCTATTCCTTTATCACAATCTGATGGTTAAGTGTTCAAGTTTACTTAACCCTACAGTCTAGCCCAACTAACATATCAAATTGGCTAAGTGTATTAAATTTTACTTAACCCCAACCTCTAGTCTAGTTAACATGTTAATTTTGGCTAAGTGTATTAACTTTACTTAACCCCACCTTCTAGTCTAGTTAACATGTTAATTTGGCTAAGTGTATTAACTTTACTTAACCCCACCTTCTAGTCTAGTTAACATGTTAATTTGGTTAAGTGTCTTAGTTAACTTAACCCTACCATTCTTGTTCTAGCTTTAACTAAGTAAATTAAAGCCGCTACCACTCACATTAGACAGATATTGTTGCGAATACTGGATGTGCCAGTTGGTTCCGGGCAGGTTTTCGTCGCAAAATGAGTCTAACCTCGGGTTTCAAGCACGTTATGACTAACTTCTCACATTAGAACCTATTGTTTGCGGCCACTGGATTATGTTGGGCGGTTTCGGGCAGAATTACGCCGCAAACTCATTCTAACCTCGAGTTAGCCATTTTCATCTTTGCGGCCAATTAATTAATGATTTACCATTTATGCCCACGCCTAATATACAGGTCAATTATTCATAACTATAGCCAATTCATATTATGTCAATAGAGGACTAATTTTATCAACTCAACAGATATAGCAGATAACAGATTTTTTTTCCAGATTAGGTGACTTGACGGATTTAGCAGATTTAGCATTTTCAACAGACTTAACAGATGATAGATTTGGCAGATGAACAAATCTAGCAGACTAGGCAGTAGAGCAGAACTAGCAGATTAAGCAATATAACAGAACTAGCAGATTTGGCAATATAACAAAACTAACAAATTAGGCAAATATAACAGATTTAATCATTTCTTAAAGTTTCACAAACATATCTTGCCTAATTATAAATCTTGACTAAGTTCACATGCATAAATAATAGTCTTGATTCACAATATGATCATATACCCCATGTTTGCATTACATTTACATAGCATAGATTACGGTCATAATTTACCATATATCATATGTTTCAATTTTTATTAAACTTGCATAGTACAGAAGATCCATATATAAATTATACCAAATATAGTTATCGACTACTATGCATGTCATATATTCCAAAGATCCCTAACTTAGTTGTTTATTTACATTAATAGATACCCTACTCTCATGTAAATCTTTATACCTAAGCCATATTCTCTTTATCTCAAGTCGTATGTTCAATTACCATTTATGTTATAAATATAACATGTCCAGTCATATGTCTCAAATTTATGTTCTAGCTACAGTCCATGTTCTTTCCTCAAATCAGTCACCTATTGGTCATGCCCAAATTATGCATCATTCATTTTATTGTCCCAAACATTTTAGCGTATGTTAATCTCTTATGAGATTGGCTCAGGCTCGTGGTAGCCTGGCTATAAAACAGAAAGAGGAAAGAGATACAAGATAAGATCTAAACAGAACAGAACAGATATAACCTCAGATTCAGATTTATAATTCATGTCACAATCAGAATTAACGTTTATATCGTAAAATAACTGTACTTGCCATGATTGGATTAAAGAAAGAACTTTAATTGTTGTAGAATCGTTGCAGAAGCTTTAATCTCTAATTTGAATTGAGTTGCTTAGGTTGATGTTGATTAGCTTCTAGTTTTGATTCCAGCAGAGTAGCGACGCCATTTTTATTTTTATTTAGAACAAAGGCAGAGAAGAAGCAGAATAGAATTGTGTGTAGAGAAGGCTAGGTCTTAGGTTGTTTTTATAGGTGTAGCAATTCATTTCAGCCATCAGATTAACCCTAGAACCAATCCGGACCATCAAAAATCATCCTTGGGCTTCAAAAACGTGTTCTGGACCGAAACAGGCCGACCAGGTCGACCTGTAGGGGGGTTGACACTATAGTCGACCCCCATGGGGGAGGTCGAGTCCCAGGTCGACCCCCTGGTCGACCTGGCCCCCAGGTCGACCTGCCCAGTTCTGTGCTGACAGAAACCTTCTGAATCTTCCACAGGCCATAACTTCTTCATCTGGACTCCGATTTTCGAAAACTCGGACTCTATTTCATGTAAAATTTCGAGAGGAACGCAATGGTGATGTCCATTTTACCTAATTCCCGATTCTTAAATTAATTATCCTCATTTTACTATCTTTTCCGTTTCACACACCGTTATCGAACTAATTTTTCTTCTCTTTCATGTATTAATTAATTCTCCTTATGCATCACCATTATTTACCTATCATAAGCATATTTTCATATATTTTATTTCATTTTTAATTATACCTAAAAATGCAGGGTGTTACATTAACCATATCATGTGGCATTAATTCATTAATGCACCCCAACCTCTCACATCAGACCTGTTGTTGTGATCACTGGATATGTCGGGCGGTTCCGGTAAGATTTACACCATAACTCAGTCTGACCTCGGGTTTTCAAGCGCGGTATGACCAACTACCCACATTGGATCCTATTGTTTGCAGTAACTGGATTTGTCGGGCGGTTCAGGGCAGAATTGCACTGCAAACTCAACCCAACCTCGAGTTGGCCATTTTCAAGTTCATTCAAGTGTCATGTCCATATCCAAATTTTCATGTCAAGTTCGTGTCAAGTTTTCAAGGCAAGTTTCATGCCCACATCCAGATTCAAGTTATAACAATGTTCATGTTTCAAGTTTTGCCTATTATCAAGTTCATAATTCATGTTCGTAACCATTTCATGTTTTGCCTAGTCTACCCAAATCATATTCCCATCGCACGTAAACGTGAATCGATCTATACTACAAATAAATCCAAATCCCGAAATAAAGGGAATAACATCAAAACTATGATTGGCAAAAGGGACGAGCATAAAGCGATAAAAGGGATTACAAGACTAGCATGATATAACTTGAGATAATTGGTTACAACATCACTGGCATATAGAAAATAATAGGATTTCAAATCTAGCAAAATAAGGCGATAGTCATGATAAAAGTTGACATAAAAGAATAGGCATGCAAAAGCAAGCCGAATACAAGGATAATGGATCCAATGGTTTTGGTGTACATAATAGCGAATAAACTAAGCAACTCACACCCTAGGTATGAGATCCAACAAAATGCCAATTCAGTGTACAACATGGTGTTATGGGCATGAACAATCAATCATAATAGTCTTAGGCAATTAACCATAATAGTTTCAAAGTCATGGTCATAGACAATAGTCTTATGTTCATAATCATAGGCAATAATTCATAGTCATGAGTCATAAGTGATTAGCCACAATTGTCCTTGTCATAGTCATAGGCAATAGTCTTATGTTCACAGTCATAGGCATAGGCATAGTCTTATGCTCACAGTCATCGGCATAGGCATAGTCTTATGTTCACAGTCATAGTCCTTGGCCATTAACAATAGTTTCAACGTCATAGGCATGATAATGTTATGAAAGAGTTTGATTTACAACGTGAATAGGCCTAAACTGATTTCAAAGCAATATTCCCAAAATGTCAAGATCCAAGATGAACAAGAATAGATATGAATCAATTATCATACATAGATCCAATTCTAATTTACAACATGTCCATATTAAGTTTATAGTTTTTATCTAAAAGTAACTTGAACTTACAGATCGTGGTCTAAGAAACTTAGATGCAGAAGTCAAGTCTAGAAATTTGTCGTTGAATTGTTGAATCGTTGAATCTTTCTTTGATTGTAGAAGCAAATCCCCAATATGAAATTCCTAGCCGTAGTCTTCAAGAAATAATCTTCGCGTTTTAATTTATCTTAATTTAATATAGAGGAATAAGAAGAAGCCATGTTCATCAAGAATTCGTGCAGCATAAAGGAGGCTGTTTATATAGGACTAGGCAGAAGAATCTGGACAGAAAACGAGATCAGATACATCAGAATGCATCAGGTTCAAAAACTGGGTTCGGGAGCCAGGTCGACACTATGGTCGACCGGGTCCATGGGAGGTCGACACTATGGTCGACCCCCAGGTCGACCTGGTCCTGGGCGGGAAATTTCCCGTCCAGCCTGTTCTTGGTTTTAAATTCGAATTTGAATTCGAATTTTCGAGCTGTTTTTGATTCTGAAAATTCCTGAAACTTTGGAGGGTCATATCTCCCTCATACGGACTCCGATTTTCGAAAACTCGGACTCATTTCCAAGAAGAATTTCGAGACAAACGCAATGGCACAACCCGTTTCCCTTGATTCTTAATTTAAAAATTAATT
The DNA here is from genome assembly GCA_030737875.1 of Allium sativum. Lineage (NCBI taxonomy): Eukaryota > Viridiplantae > Streptophyta > Magnoliopsida > Asparagales > Amaryllidaceae > Allium > Allium sativum. Next base: position 473,955,567 of record CM060925.1, read on the forward strand.
CTTCCTTGATTTATGGTTTTAACATGTTACTAAAATTTGTGTTGTTACATTCTCCCCTCCTTAAAGGATTTCGTCCTCGAAATCTTCAAGTTAGGAAGAATGTATCCTATCAACCATCTACTCAACCATCATCCACAAGCAACCATTGTCCTTAAAATATTTCTAATGCTTTATGAACATATGCAAAAAGTGTGTGTATATATTCCTTATCTAATGCAAATGATCGGGCCTGATTGATCTTCTTAATGCAAAATATGTTTAGTGTCATGAATCCAACATGTATGCAAATAGTCCTAGTCACATAAACACTATATGTGTGCACAAACATCCATCTATATGCATCATTCACATGATAACACATTCAATTTCATCCATAAACAAGTATAAATACTCATGCATATGCAATATGAAAATGTGTCTAAGCCGATCTAGTGCCTAATGTGTGTTATGCAACCATGGGCAACCACTTGCGACCACTTGCAACCATTAGCAAACATCAACCATAACATGTTTCAATCACATGTTTACATCAAAAAGGGTTCTACCAAAGATTCTCAAGATAGGATTGAGAAGATAAGCAAGATAAAACAAAGCATCTAGGAGAAGAAGTTAAAGATGTACCCCCAGAAGGTCCTACTTGCGGGCCTTGCCCTTGCTTCTTAGGGCAATTCTTGCTGATATGTCTAGTATCACCACACTGAAAGCATGCTCCCATCTTCATCTTCTTCTTTCTACAATCCTGGATGATATGCCCCTCAATACCATAGAAGTGGCATTTTCTTTTCTCATGTGTCTTGTTATCATTATTGTTGTTGTTGTTGTTCTTGCCTCCTTTCTCGGAGTCTACCTTCTTGTTTTGAGACTCATTGGCCTTGACCTCCTTCTTGCCATTCTTATCTTCTTCATTTAAGAGCGCCATGTCTACTAAATTTTCGTAAGTAGCCCCATAGGTATGTGGGTCATAGCCAAGCTGTGAAGTGGCTCATTCAATCCCTTGACAAAACGGAGAGCCTTCTTATGAGGGGTATTCACTAAGTCTAGTCCAAATCGGGCCAGCTGATTGAATTGATTGACGTACTCCTTGACTGTCATACTTCCTTGCTTAAGAGATAAGAATTTTTCCAGTTGTAGACTTCGTTTAGCTTGCGAGAGGAATTTCGTCTGAAACCTTATTCTGAAATCCATCCATGTTTCAACCGGTCTCTCGGCGTTAGTGACTTCCCACCAATAGGAAGCTTCGTCTTTGAGCAACCATACCACCAACTATACCTTCTGTCTATCATCCACCTCGAAGATAACGAACAGATCCTCAATTTCTTTGAGCCAGTTCCTCGCTTCTACGAATGATTCAGTTCCCTTGAAATTCTTTCCACCCATGGCCCTAAAATCTTTACAGATCTTTGAGAAAACAATTGCACGAGGAGGGGCGGAGGAGGAGGAATCGCTGCAGCTGGAGGAGGAATATCTGTTGGGCCTGCATCGTTGGCCCTAGCCTCTAAGTACCTCCTGAACCAGCCAGGTATTGGCACGCCCTCTGGAAAGTTAAGATTCCCAGACAAGCTGAAATGGAAAAGAAGAGATTCAAAACGAGGAAACAAAGGATAGTGCTAATGGCTTTTGGGGAATAGCCTTTAAATAAAACAAGACTTTTCTTGAAAAATGCTTCTTGGTAAACGGTTTTGAAAATAATTTCAGAAGGTTTTTTTATAAAAAAAACCTTTTGCACAGTCTGGTAACCTTCTGCTCTGATACCAAATGTAACACCCCACCTCCGCTAGGATCACTCACAAAGGGAATGCACTAGTTTTGGATGAGCATTATCGAGGTAAACAATCACAGAATTATTACAAGACAGAACATAAATAAAAAAGCGGAAGAATCAAAAGGTAAATTTCATTACTTTCAAAATAGTCAAAGCCTTTTTACATCCAAAGTACCAAATAGCCAAGATCATTATTTTCTATTACAGCAAATTCTGTCTTGCATAAATAAAGAAGCATATACTTTAAACAACAAAAGTAGCTTAATTCCCCAAAGGTAGCAGAAATGCAGCCATAGCATAGCTCAAGATCAAACCGTACATGAGCTGAATTGAAAGCAAGCGAAATCCAAGCTAAGTGCTAGAGTTTCCTCCCTGAGAACCTTGGGGGGGGGGGGGACGAAAGAAAAAGAGGTGAAAGAAAACGGGTCAGTCATAAAGACTAGTTGGTAAGTCCTAGTGACTTTTAGCACAAAAACAATTAAAGGTAACATGACATGTATAAACTGAAAGTAAACATAAGGATGATGACAAGATGGGCAAGATAGACTAAGATAACATGGTAAATCAGGTATAATTCAGGTATAGCATCGCATGTTCAAGGTTCGTTACACCGACTGTACTAGTATCCCAACCCATCTATTAGCCATGAAATGATCCCTTGGCCCAATATCATGAATGACCCATTACTAGGTCCAACGGAACGATCCTCTAATCGATCGGCTCCCTACAAGTTCTAGCTCATCATGTGTCTGTGTCATATGGCCCTATCACGAATGTAGTCACATGTGCTAGGTCCAACATAGGGTGTATCAAGCCCTAAGGTGCCAACCACCGACACAAATCAAGCTCGCACAGATAAACCTATTGATGTCCAATGCCTGCTTTTTCAACTCCGGAAAACGTGCACGACCATAGCCCGCCTGAACCTACACTGGTGCACCAACACAGCCGTCGTTCTGGTCGCTTACAATCGGCCCAGTAATCGTGCCCCACCCTGCCTAGTTCCAAGGTACCGTGATATATCTAGTGGGTTACTGCTGAAATGGACCGCGTAACTAGGGTTTTCGTCCAATAGGTTAAATGTTGTCATTCAAGTTCATAACTTAGCCCTACGAATCATGTGTCAAGTTGGTTAAGTGTTGTCTTTCATGTTCATGACTTAACCCTATCATGTGGCATTAATTCATTAATGCACCCCAACCTCTCACATCAGACCTGTTGTTGTGGTCACTGGATATGCCGTGCGGTTCCGGGCATATTTATACCACAACTCAGTCTGACCTCGGGTTTTCAAGTGCGGTATGACCAACTACCCACATTGGATCCTATTGTTTGTACTAACTGGATTTGCCGGGCGGTTCCGGGCAGAATTATACTGCAAACTCAACCCAACCTCGAGTTGACCATTTTCAAGTTCATTCTAGCGGCATGTCCATGTCCAAATTTTCATGTCAAGTTCGTGTCATGTTTTCAAGCCAAGTTTCATTCCCACATACAGATTCAAGTTATAACAATGTTCATGTTTCAAGTTTTGCCTATTATCAAGTTCATAATTCATGTTCGTATAGAAAATAATAGGATTTCAAATCCAAATCCTGAAACAAAGGGAATAACATCAAAACTATGATAGGCAAAAGGGACGAGCATAAAGCGATAAAAGGGATTACAAGACTAGCATGATATAACTTGAGATAATTGGTTACAGCATCACTGGCGTATAGAAAATAATAGGATTTCAAATCTAGCAAAATAAGGCGATAGTCATGATAAAAGTTGACATAAAAGAATAGGCATGCAAAAGCAAGCCAAATACAAGGATAATGGATCCTATGGTTTTGGTGTACATAATAGCGAATAAACTAAGCAACTCACACCCTAGGTATGAGATCCAACAAAATGCCAATTCGGTGTACAACATAGTGTTATGGGCATGAACAATCAACCATAATAGCCTTAGGCAATTAACCACAATAGTTTCAAAGTCATGGTCATAGACAATAGTCTTATGTTCATAATCATAGGCAATAATTCATAATCATGAGTCATAGGTGATTAGCCACAATTGTCCTTGTCATAGTCATAGGCAATAGTCTTATGTTCACAGTCATAGGCATAGGCATAGTCTTATGTTCATAGTCATAGGCATAGGCATAGTCTTATGTTCACAGTCATAGGCATATGCATAGTCTTATGTTCACAGTCATAGTCCTTGGCCATTGTTAGCCTACTTTGTGAACTAGGCAACACAAAGTCGAGAAACCAAACATTGAAGGGTATTTTTAATTATAAGGCTTCGGTTCGGATTGAAGGAAAACACTACAATTCAGATTGAGAGCTGCAGCTGTTCGGATCGGATAGAATCCTGTTCGGATCGGATAGAATTCTCTGATCGGATCGGTGATCTCTTACTGGATAGATTGGTAAGGCATATCCAATCGGATCGGAAGGCAACTAAATCTCGAATGGATCGGAAGGCCATCTGCTTGCCACAACACTGGAGCGGAGCGGAATAGGTTAGAGAAGGAGAGGCGCCCAAACCAGTCCGGTTCGGGTCGGGTATCCCGATCCGAACCCCTTACCCGCATGTCTCCGACCCGCACTCATGATCCATGTTAATCTCCTGTAAAATCGCCTGGAGAACCGGACCGGCTATGACTAATTCCTACCGCTAACGTCCTCCCTTTTGATGTGTTGTCAACCTGATAGTTCATCCGAACCCGAAGAGAATGCGATGGATGACACGTGGCCCGACCCGGATCAAGTCTCAAGCAAATTCACACCTATAAATACCCCATCTGGAGACAAAGAGAAGGATCTTTTTTCAGCACTTAAAAAATTCAATCACCTCCATCATCCGAACTCCATTACTCCCAGAGAATCCAAAGCATCTTTTATTTCTTGTTTAAGTCAATTGAGTGAACAAAAAGTGAGTTGTGAGTGAATCTTTCATTGTATTTGCAACTGAATTATTGAATATAGTGAAAAATAAGTGGACGTAGGCACTTGTTCGCCGAACCACTATAAATCTTGCGTGTTCATTTTTATTTTTATCTCACTTTATCTTGTTTCAAATCAATTTGGGTGTTAGAACCACTTTTGGGTCTAACATTTTGGTGCTTTCACTGAGAATTCTCATCTAAATTCTTTATTCTCCGGGATCTCTTTCTACTTTTTGGACCGTTGAGTTCAAAGAAGTGAATCCTTAAGTTTCTCCGCTTTCTTACATTCGTTGAAGTAATTGTCAAAGACTCATGGCCAAAGGAAAAGGCAAGGAAGTTCAGTCTTTTCGAGGAAATGGAGCTGGCGAAGATCAGCAAAATGCTGTTGTAACAAGGTCTCGGGGGCAGAGTTCAGCAACAGGAAGAATCAATGCAGGAAATCCGAGCCGCCAGCAGGGGGAGAGCTCCGATCCGATCCGGGTAGGAGACTCTGAAGCAGTGCATTCCCCCAATCTGAACCGACCCGAACTGCCTGCTGCGCTCCGATCCGACCAGGCACCCCAGCTCCGATCCGATCCGACTTCCTACCTCCGATCCGACCCGATGCTTGGTGAAGCTGGAACCTCTACTCGAGTCCCTACGAATGCTCCAATTCCAGCTGCCAGGGTTGGTGATCAGGTCAATCCATCTGCGCCCATCACTCAAGGAGATTTCTCGCGCTTGCTTGATATGCTTGAGAGCACGAGGGAAGCTATGAGAGTTCATGAGCGCACTAATCTCATGATGCAGGAAAATATGAGGCTCATGAGTCGGGAGATTAGCGAACTCCGTCGGCAACGGACTCCATCACCAGTTCGTCACACACCAGTAGATCAATCTTCATCTTCTGAGGAAGAGAGGCCCCGTGAACGGAGGCCACTCGAACGACCTCAGAATGTGGAGCAGCTAACATTTGGATCTTTGGGATCTCGCGAGGATATCGCACGAGCATTAGGAAACGATGACCCCACTCGGGGGCAAAGACTCCAGTCCCCTCTTCCCGAGATCGACCGGGAACGCAGGGAACGGAATCGAGCAGAAGCAGCTCGAAGAAGAAGGGCATCTCCTGAGCAAGAGCCCAGAAGGAACTCGGATACTAGGGCCAGGGAACCTGAGCAGCCCCTAACCAGTGCTGATGTACAAGCAATGGTTCGCCGAATTATGTCCGAGAGCCGGAATTATACAAATGAAGACTATGGCATTGAGCGAAGCCATACTCCGTTCACTGACGATATCCTCGACTTCCAGTTTCCCCGACTCTTTAACTTGCCACAGATGGACAAATATAATGGAAGGACTGATCCAGGACAGCATTTGATGCGGTATTCATGGCTCATGAATGCCGCTGCTGCCCCTGATGAAGTGAAGTGCAAAGCATTCCCAATCTACCTAGAAGATGTGGCATTATTCTGGTTTACTCGACTTCCTCCTCGTTCAATTTCTAATTACAAAGAACTAAGCGAGCGTTTCATGAACCAGTTCCGACTACATGCCCGAAAGTCCAAGAGTGTTATTGAATTGTCGAGAATCAAACAGGCACCGGGAGAGTCTTTAAGGGCATATCTAGATCGTTTTAACCAAGCTGTAACTGAGGTCAGTGACCCGCATGAGCCCACTATTCTGATGGCATTGAAGGAAGGAGTTGATCCTGAATCTGAGTTTGGAGACTACCTTTCTGGGAAGACACCCCCCACAAGGGCGATATTCTACGAAAAAGCCGATATTTATTTAAGACGAGAGGAGGCCAGGGCAAACCGAAAAAGAAAGTCTGAGACAGCTTCAAAGGAGAATGTGCAGAGTAATATTGCCGTGAAGCAGTCTGGGGAAAGTTCTGGCAAGGTTGAAGTAAATGTAGGAAACAAGGGTGGAAACAGCAATACTGGAAATGGGGGAAACAACAACAACCGTAATTCGAACGGTAACAGGAGAAACAGAAATAAGGGAAGCGACCCTAACAAAAGGCCCCGATTCCAGAACTACGAGAACTATACACCATTGAATGACACCCTGGAAAATATTTACCTGGATACGTACAATGTGTTGCAGTACAAAAGACCGCCACCTCGTGATTCGACCGAGAAAGAAATGGCGATAGGGAAATTTTGCTTGTTTCACGGAACACATGGACATTCGACCAATGAATGTCGGCATTTGAGGGATGTAATTGAAAAGCTGCTGCGTGAAGGAAAGTTGGATGAGTACAAGGTTGCCCCGAGGGACAGGGGGCAAGGAGAGCAGGCTCCAAAACAGATCCTACCTGCTCCTAAGCCTACCGCGCAGCAAAAAGGTAAAGGGATCGTCATCAACTCCATAGTAGGCGGACCTCACCCGGCGATCCGAAGTTTCAGGTCAATGGACCAATATGTGAATGCTGCCAAGCATCTAGATGTGAATGAAGGTGACGATTTGGAAGATGTCACCCCCATAAAACAACAAAAAACCATGTTCGACGACGTGGTATTTCGCAGCCGAGACAACACAGGGATACAATCTCCCACCAATGATCCGTTGGTTATTACTACCGCCATTGGGCCGGCCTTGGTCCATAAGGTATTAGTAGACAACGGAAGTTCCGTTAATATTTTGTTCAAGAAGTCATTTGATCAGATGAAGCTTGAGCCCGAAGATCTGAAACCTTGTGAAGGATGGATTAGAGACTTCAACGGAGCGACGACATCTCCCATGGGATATATAGAGTTGCCCGTGACCCTAGGGCAAGGAGAACGTAGAAGAGTGCGAATGCTTCAGTTCGTAGTATTGGACGTAGATTCGCCATATAACGCATTTTTAGGGAGACCTGCCCTCGCTGAATTTAGAGTTTGTATCGCCCCTTGGTGCTTGTTACTAAAGTTCCCAACCGAAGCCGGGACTGGAGTAATAAGAGGGGATCAGGTTTCTGGACGGGCCTGCTATGTGGCCGAACTGAAGATGTTGATGAAAGGAGTTAATGCTGAGAGTAAGGATGCCTCGTCTCCCTCAAAGGGGGACTCGGCATAGCAATTAGAGAAATTGACCCCAAAGGAGTTGCCCAAAGGAACACCTGAAGACCTGGATCCTAGAAAAGACGAGGAACCAGAGGCTAGGAATGCAACTCCTAACGAAGCGACAGTGGAAACTCCCATTGATAAAGCTGATCCGACGAAAGTTTTGAAGATTGGTTCTCAATTGGATCCACGTCGCGCTAAAGAACTGACGGACTTCTTGAAGGCAAACTTAGATGTGTTCGCCTGGACCCATGCTGACATGTGTGGGATATCACCTTCCATTATCAGTCACAAATTGAATGTAAATCCGAAGCATCCGCCTGTGAAGCAAAAGAGACGCATGCTGGGCCCAGAGAGGTCGGCTGCTCTCAAAGAGGAAGTAGAGAAATTGAAGCAAAATGGATTTATTCGAGATTCGACTTATCCCGACTGGATATCGAATCCCGTCTTGGTAAAGAAGCCAAACGGGAAGTGGCGGACTTGTATTGACTTTTCAGATTTAAATAAAGCTTGCCCAAAAGATAGTTTCCCACTTCCCAGGATTGACCAGCTTGTAGACTCGACAGCAGGTCATGAACTTCTTTCTTTCATGGATGCAAACTCTGGATACAACCAAATTCCTATGCATGTACCAGACCAAGAGCATACGAGTTTCATTACAAATTTGGGGCTATATTGTTATGTTGTAATGCCATTCGGGTTAAAAAACGCTGGAGCTACTTATCAGTGCTTGGTAAATAGAATGTTTTATAATCAAATAGGAAAAACTATGGAAGTTTATGTGGATGATATGCTTGTTAAATCAAAGCAGTCTTCCAGCCATACGCAAGACTTAGCGGAAATGTTTGGTATCTTGCGAAAATACCGTATGAAATTGAATCCTTTAAAATGTTCATTTGGAGTGGCGTCGGGAAAGTTTCTTGGCTTTATTGTGAGTTCCCGAGGAATTGAAATCAACCTTAGCCAGATAGCGGCGATTAGAAACATCGAAGAACCGAGAAGAATTAAAGACGTCCAAAGTCTGGCAGGGAAGGTAGCGGCGTTGAGTAGATTCATCTCCAAAGCCACAGATAAGTGTGTTCCGTTTTTTGATTTGATAAAAAGGGGAAAGAAGAACTTCCAGTGGACTCCCGATTGGGTCGAGGCCTTTCAAAATCTGTTAGAGCTGTTAGAGAAACCGCCAATTTTATCAAAGCCCGTAGATCACGAAGAATTATTTGTTTATCTAGCAGTCTCGGCTCACGCTGTCAGCACAGCCCTGGTTCGAGAAGAAGACAAAGTACAAAGGCCAGTGTACTATGTGAGTAAGAAATTAGCAGCGGCAGAGCGCAATTATCCAAAAATTGAGAAGCTCGCTTACAGCCTCCTGATTGCGTCCCAAAAACTTCGTCACTATTTCCAAGCCCATCCGATAACCATATACACCGACCAACCCTTAAGACAGGTGTTGCAGAGACCCGAAGCATCGGGAAGGTTGATCAAATGGAACATAGAATTAAGCCAGTTTGATTTGAATTTTCAACCACGAAAGTCAATCAGGGGGCAAGCTCTAGCAGACTTTATTGCGGAGTTCACCATTCCAGAAGAGGAAATAATCAATGACCGAGTGGTTAAATCTGAGGAAGAACTAGAGATGAATCCGTGGAAATTATATACCGATGGAGCTAAAAATGACCGAAGGTCCGGAGCTGGAATTGTCTTAGTTACTCCCGAGGGACGGTCGTTATATTACGCCCTACGATTAGAATTTTCGGCAACTAACAATGACTCTGAGTATGAAGCCCTGATTGCCGGGCTGAAACTTGCTAAAGACCTCGGAGTAAAAATGATGGACATATTTTGTGACTCTAAGATTGTTGTTTGTCAAGTGCGAGAGGAATTCGTGGCCCGAGGACCTCGACTTATCGCCTACCTCAAGAAAGTGAAAGAGCTATTGAATAGCTTAAAACGGTACAACATAACGCATATTCCCAGAGTTGAAAACCAAAAAGCGGATAGACTGGCAAAACTGGCTAGTTCTGACAATCCGGAAGGGACGGAGGTAATTCCAATTGAAACGTTGGAATCGCCAAGCTTTGAGTCAATGGAAATTGAATTCGCTCTTGAAGCGGAACCAGAAAAGGAGTCATGGATGACTCCAATTAAGAATTTTCTTAAGAATGGGACACTCCCATCGAAGAAGAGTGAGAAAAGAGCTGTAGTTCGCAAAGCTACTAGATATGTTATACAAGGCGATACTCTCTATAGACAAGGATTTTCTATGCCCCTGTTACGATGTATCGCACACGACGACATCAAGCGTGTACTAAGAGAAGTGCACGAAGGTGAGTGTGGAGATCATACAGGAGGTCAAACTTTAGCAAAGAAAATATTACGGTACGGATACTTCTGGCCTACGATCAACAAAGATGCAGCTGATTATTCACGACGCTGCGATAAGTGCCAGAGATTCGCCAAAATCCCCAGGGCACCGTCAACCCAGCTTAAATCGATGGTGAGTCCTTGGCCATTTGCCACATGGGGAATTGATATCATTGGAGTTTTACCGATTGCTAAAGGAGGAGCTAAGTATGCAATAGTAGCTGTGGACTATTTCACAAAGTGGGTGGAAGCTGAGCCCTTGACTAAGATCACCACGAGAAAGGTGATAAGTTTTGTGGTCAGAAATATTATATGTCGATTCGGGATCCCAAGGACGATTGTTACTGACAACGGGACCCAATTTGATAGCTCTGAATTCAGAAATTTTTGCCAGAAATATAAGATAGACAAACGATATACTGCAGTTGCCTAAATCGAATGGGCAAGTAGAGGCAGTAAACAAAGTTATAAAATCCATCCTCAAGAAACGGTTGGAGCGTGCAAAGGCAAGATGGGTTGACGAATTGCCCCTAGCTTTGTGGGCATATCGAACAACATTTAAAACGGCTACCGGTCAAACCCCTTTCTCTCTCTCCTTTGGTTCAGAAGCAGTAATTCCAGTTGAACTGGAAGTTCCTTCCCACAGGGTGACGTATTATGACCCGATGACGAATCGGGCACTTTTACTTGAGTCTCTTGATGAAGTCGAAGAGAAAAGGGACGAAGCAGACTTGCGTGCAGCAAGACATCGGCGTCAGATGGCACGCTATTATGACAAAAAAGTTCGCCTCAGAACTTTTGAACCAGGGGATTTGGTGCTAAAGAGAGTTTTTCCATCCCTTCCTCACCTCGGCCCAAAATGGGAAGGACCCTTTGTCATCCAACGGAAACTTGAAAAAGGAACCTTCAAGTTAACGACCGTAGATGGCGAAGAAGTTCCTCGAGCATGGAATGCCCAACACTTAATGCGATATTTGGATTAGAAATGCTATATTTTTTGTTATTTTTACTGTGGATTCTGTAACAAGACATGCCTTGCTTTGGGAAAATCTGATGATATGAATAAAGGACTATAAAGTGGACGTAGGCTACGACTTAGCTGAACCACTATAAAAATATTGTGTGTTATTTACTTTTATGCACTTACATTCATTAGTTGTTCTGTTGTGATTATAAAATACAGGATAACTCAGAGCCTAAAAAAGGTTGAAAACAGTCTAGAAGCACAATGATTATGTGTGCAATAAGACGTAAAAGAATGAGAAAACGACATTCTTAACTCTAACTCTCCAGAGAAAGAGAGAGAGTATAAAAGCGTCTCAGACTGAGCGCTGAAAAAGAAATTCTATTCTTAACTCTAACTCTCCAGAGAAAGAGAGAGAGTATAAAAGCGTCTCCGACTGAGCGCTGAGAAAGAGATTCAACTCCGAACTCTAACTTTCCAGAGAGAAAGAGAGTATAAAGGCGTCTCCGACCGAGCGCCGAGAAAGAAATCTTTTCCCCTTGAGAGACCGGGGAATGGATAGATGACTAAGCTCAAACTCTAACTCTCAAGAGAATGAGAGAGAGTATAAGAGAAATGCCAGAAAAAACAACAGGTATTGATGACACAGGAAATGTTATCCCGTTAAAGAATCGGGAGCATTCAGATTGCATGGTTAAGCATTGAATAACTTATGGAAATTGACTGGGGACACATATACATACACATATCTCCCCTCTCCACAACTTTGTTTAATAACTATAGACATGTATTTTTACATAAGTGCAGAACTGCTGACAAATAAACATTGCAAAAAGTGAATTATTTTTATTTACAAATGAATGAATTTGTACAAGGAAATAGCTAAAAAAGAAAGTGCGGAAGCTGTTGTTGTAGCAGCACTTATTGGTTTACAAAGATGCTAAAAAGACACAGGGAAACCCACTATTTGGGTTTGGGATGAGCCTTCGATTTCTTGGCAGCTTTTTCCGCATCCTTTGCTTCCTTCTCGGCTTCAGTCAAGATTCGTTTTGATTTCTTTTTCCCTGAAGATGTAGTACTGGAGCCAGCAGACTTCTTCCCGGAGGGCGGGGCACTGGAATCAAGAGAAGGTTTTTTAGCAAGTTCTTCGGTAATAGATCTAGTTGAGAGCTTAACAACTAACCTTGAACCTGCATCCACAACTGCGAGGGGCTTGAGGACCTCAGGGTCTAGTTCTTCGGCCTTTAATTGCAAGCGCTTGTCTTGATCGGCCTTCATGGCCGCAAAGGTAACGTCATCGGCGCTTTTCGACTCCCCAGTTATTGCAACCTCCGGTTCCTCATCATGCCCCTCGTCTCCTCCATCGTCTTTTAAAGCTGCGATCATTTCTTCATCATGAGGAGTGGTGACCTTAGTTGGTTCATTTCCTTCTCCCAAGTCTATAGAAGCAGCCTTGTCTTCCCCTTGTTTGGCCCCATCTACGGGCTTTGTCCCAGCGGTAGTTCCTTGAGCTACATCTGTCTTTGCGGATGATTCAACACCTACAGAATGAGAAACATCGGTTATCAACTCGGGCGAAAGCAAAGGGTTTCTCAACGAATGTTCAATCACGTAGCCAAAGGTAGTAGTAGCCTTGGCAAACTGAGGAGAAAAGATAGGAATACCTTCTGAAGACTTTTCAGCGGGGGTGACTACTACCTCTGGAGTTATTTCAGGAATGGGAGATAGCAAAGTTGTCCGGGAAATTCCCGGGTTTTCGGGATCATACCCTTCCACTTCGGGAGTTGTAGAAGCAGAAGACGAGGAGCCAGCTTCGGGAATGGTCTTCTGTTTAGACTTCCGCCTCTCTTCTTCCATGGCCTCAGCAATTAGGCGGCGCCCTTCAGCTAGGCGCTCCGGTTCATCGTCTCTCAAGTATTTCTCCATCAGCTTATCTTCATCAAGGGAATCGACCTTAAGTTCTTCTTTTTCCCACTCAACGATTTGATTCCATACTTGAACCAGAGTGGATGGGTAGTCCTCGATCCAAGAAATGTTTCGACGACGAATAATATGTGCGAAGAATTCAATCATTAATTCGCCGAAACTTTGAATCTCAACCTCCGCCTCAGATAATTGCTTGCGGGCTTCCTCCGCAGATTTAATGGCACATTCCACATTGCCCTCGGCCAGAGCAGCCCTGTTTTCTGCCTCCAACAGCTTCGAAGCCAAGTCAGCATTCTTCTTTTCTAATTCAACATTCCTTTTTGCTAACTCGGCGTTTTTCCGTTCAAGCTCAGCATAAGCAAGGTGTGTTTTAGCGGCTTCTGATTTGGCCTCGTCAGCTTGCTTTTTTAGTTCAGAGCGCTCCTGAGTATGGGACCCAAGTAAGTCATGATAACGCTTTTGCATGTCCTCAAACTGTTGTTTGAAATTAGAAGCGTTCTTTTGAGCGACAGCTAGTTGGGCTTGAGTGTCTTCTAGGTCCTTTCCTAAGGTTTTTAAGGCCTTAGCATCCTCCTCCGCGGTCTTTTGCATTGAGTTAGCATTTGTCATTAGAGTGCGGATGATTCTAGAAAGATTGCGAGAATACTTGAACATCTCGGAATATTGTTTTTCTACCAAATCAATTTTTGCCTTGGCCTCATCTGCCCAATTAGAAGAAATAGGTTCAAGGGTAGGTAGAAAGGTCAGGGTCTCGAAGTAGTGCTCGGGAAATTGCTCCTTTAAATATGCCAGCTTTACTGCGGTTCCCGCATCTGGTGGAGGAGGAGCGAGGATTGTTAGTTCGGTGTCCCTTCCTGAAGAAGATTCTGTAGAACCCTTGTCTGTTCTAGGTCGTTTAGTAGCAGGGACTTTTTGCTTACTTCGAGACCCAGTTTCCTTTGGAGGAGTTTTCTCTCTACTCCGCTTTTCATGGGAGGATGTGGAATCCCTAGATGGTGGTCTATCCTCCTCCCTACGACCTTGATAGCTCTTGTATTTCTCTTGTTCCGGTCGAACTGGTGAGCGGGAGCGTGAGGGCCGAGATCGATAGGGATCATAGGGTCTTCTTTCTTCCCTACCACGGTCATCCCGGCGATCATACTCGACATCCTGAGGAGGATTGGACATGCTGCGATGAAGCTTTCTTATATCATAATAGGATCGAGACATTGTACCTGCACGATAAAATAAACAAAGTTTAGAATCAATGGGTTCATGGAGAAAGAAGTGCAATGAATGCTAATGCTGTGGTGTAAAGTGCATCCTAAGTGGTGTGTGTCCCCCCAACCAACCCGAGTCTGAAGCTAGACTGGTGCGGGCAGGCTCTTTGGCCTTAGCAGGAGTAGTTTCTTCAGAAGAAGTGAAGACTAAAGGGTCCTTCCTGAAATCCTCTGAAGTATATATAGTCTCAGGTAAGGGGAGATCCCCCAAACCCTGAAATATGTGTTCGTCAGTGCTAGGAACATCCCCTTCGGAAGCGTGAAGTGGTGACTCTTGGGAAGATTTTGACTTGTCTGGAGAAGTAGTTTCCTCGGGGGCAATATACCCTTCACGATGTTTTGCGGCCAGATTAGCCAGTTCATCATCTTGTGTGGAAGAGGGAGAAGGAGAAGTTTGAAGAGGAGCTGTAGGAATTCCCGAGCCCTCTCCTATTTCTGGAACTATTTCCACTGGAGGAATGTATGCATAAGGGACCGTCCCATGACCGATGCTACGGAAAACGGATAGCAGCCCGTGAAAATGAAGGTATTCATCTTTAAGGACCTCGTCGATAGTCAGGAATTTTTGATCACCATTAAGAAGTCGGTGCATTCGATCAAAGAACACCTGATCTGATATCTGTTTGGGATTGTCAACTGCAAATAAAAAGGAAAACAGGTCAGGGTGATGATTCAAGTAGAGTCCGGGTTCAGAAAATCAATGCTTTACTTGATTTTGTCCATCTCCTGGCGCATCCAGACTGTTGCTTTATATAGAACCACTCTAGTCTGAAATCTCCAGCTTTACTGCTAAACGGTGTAAAGATTATCTTCCTTTTTGGGACTGATTCAAAGTAACAGAAAGATGGAGTTTCTCTAGTCCGATGTTTGAAATTATAGAAGAAATGAACATCATCGAACGTGAGCTCTAAGCCTAGAATTTCACGATATGCTATGAATAAGGTATGCAAATAGGCATATGAATTGGGATGCAACTGCATGGGGGCAATCCGCATTTGTCTTAAGAAATCAACGATGAAAGGCGAGAATGGAGGAATGGCGCCGACCATGCACATCAGTCGAGTGACCGTCATATATCCTTCTGGAGGGTTGTGGGGACGGTCAGAGCGTGAGGGCACTAGGGTGTCCCTTTTCATTATTCCATACTTCAAGCAAATTCGAACAAGTCGGTCGTTGTCGATTGTCGATTCTACGGAATCTGGAGGTGACTCCAATATAATGGCTGAGTCAAATTCATCGGGTGCTCGATTGTCACCAATCCCTCCTTCCTCCTCAAAGCCCAGGGAAACTTCATTTTCTGAAGACATTTCGTCGCTTTCCCGATGACCAACTCCGTAATCCGGACCCTCACTGTCCCATTCCGGATCGGACGAAGAAGATATATCCTCAAGAGTGATTTTGCTAGAAGTTTCCGGAGCTTCTTTCCTCTCAGCTAGACGGGAAGAGCGTCTGGGCCTCATTGTCATGGAACTATTGAAGAAGCAATAGCACGGATTAGAGTAAATTATCCCGTGTCCCCCTTTTTGTGTATGTGTGTGAACTAAAGTGTGTGCAGCAAATGTGGGAAATGCAAAATAAAAGTACAGCAATGTAAGACGAAGCTTTAAAGAGAAGGTGATAGTCAGAGTTGTTCTTAATTCTCGTTTATGTTCACAGGGCACTATCCTAACTGTCCGCGAAGTTATCGTCTAGAGTAAGTGTTAGTTGAGTTAGTTGGGTAGTCTTTATGTGCCAAGTTTGATACGTTCGGTTCGGTTCGGATATGCATATGATAACTGGCTCAATACAAATACAGATAACAGTCGGTTCGGGTGCTTCATTAAAGCAAGGTCAGTTCAAGACAAGGGAAACAATGGGTTCGGAAGCAGGACTGATCTGATCGGATCGGGTGACCTGATCCGAACCGAACCAGCACCACTTAACCGGTCCATTTATTTCAACCTCTTATCCCATTCTCTTCTCCGACCCGAACCGACATTTTCCTCCCTTCCCGTCTTTCTAAAGTATGCAACCCGAACCGATCCCCTTTCCTTCTCCTTCCTTTTTGCTCCTTCGTCTTCTACCCGAACCAATTTGTCATCACACTCTTTTCTTCATCTTTTTCCTCTTTCCCCCCTACTCACAAACAAATCCGTTCTATCACCAAAACTACCGTTAAGGACAAATATTTGCCCTCTCCAGCCTCGCAATGCCTCGAAGTGATGGCGGATCCACCAGTAACGACGTGGAGCTCGAGCGAAGCCCCGTGGCTAAACCATCCCAATCAACCGCGAATTGAAATCAAGAACAGTTACAACGAAGTTATTCGAGATTAAAAAAGCTACCTATATGTTCGATTTGAGAAATCTACAAGGAATAGTTTTAGAATATTGGAGTTTCTGACGTTATCAATACTAGGGTTGGGAGCGACAGCAGAAAAGAAGAAGGAAAGAAGGAAGACAGTGGCGGATTTATATAAGGGGTGATGTTGACTCCTCGTATTCCTATTCTTTCTCACCCGCTCGGACCGGAGTGAAGGCCCAGTAGCACAACTCTGCCTGAAGGCCCAACGTCCAAGAACCAAATCCACGAAAACGCATCGGATCGGAATCCGAACCGAATAAACTTCACATATTAATTTAGCACCCGACTCGAATTGAGTTCAAACGAGAGATAAAAGAAGGGCATACCCGAGAGAAGCACTATGTGTCGAGAAAAATTCCCAAACTTGTTCAGAAATGAAGAAAATGTGCTCGAGTCAGACACCGAACCGAATAGAAATCTGTGCATTCCTCCTGACCGTTCCGATTCAAGGACTAGCATTTCGAATGACATCAAAGCACGCTTCGTATACAACAGAAGCATCCTTTGAGGGGGCAGAATGTTAGCCTACTTTGTGAACTAGGCAACACAAAGTCGAGAAACCAAACATTGAAGGGTATTTTTAATTATAAGGCTTCGGTTCGGATTGAAGGAAAACACTACAATTCAGATTGAGAGCTGCAGCTGTTCGGATCGGATAGAATCCTGTTCGGATCGGATAGAATTCTCTGATCGGATCGGTGATTTCTTACTGGATAGATTGGTAAGGCATATCCAATCGGATCGGAAGGCAACTAAATCTCGAATGGATCGGAAGGCCATCTGCTTGCCACACCACTGGAGCGGAGCGGAATAGGTTAGAGAAGGAGAGGCGCCCAAACCAGTCCGGTTCGGGTCGGGTATCCCGATCCGAACCCCTTACCTGCATGTCTCCGACCCGCACCCATAATCCATGTTAATCTCCTGTAAAATCGCCTGGAGAACCGGACCGGCTATGACTAATTCCTACCCCTAACGTCCTCCCTTTTGATGTGTTGTCAACCTGATAGTTCATCCGAACCCGAAGAGAATGCGATGGATGACACGTGGCCCGACCCGGATCAAGTCTCAAGCAAATTCACACCTATAAATACCCCATCTGGAGACAAAGTGAAGGATCTTTTTTCAGCATTTAAAAAATTCAATCACCTCCATCATCCGAACTCCATTACTCCCAGAGAATCCAAAGCATCTTTTATTTCTTGTTTTAGTCAATTGAGTGAACAAAAAGTGAGTTGTGAGTGAATCTTTCATTGTATTTGCAACTGAATTATTGAATATAGTGAAAAATAAGTGGACGTAGGCACTTGTTCGCCGAACCACTATAAATCTTGCGTGTTCATTTTTATTTTTATCTCATTTTATCTTGTTTCAAATCAATTTGGGTGTTAGAACCACTTTTGGGTCTAACAGCCATTAACAATAGTTCAATGTCATAGACATGATAATGTTATGAAAGAGTTTGATTTACAACGTGAGTAGGCCCAAACTGATTTCAAAGCAATATTCCCAAAAAGTCAAGATCCAAGATGAACAAGAATAGATATGAATCAATTATCATACATAGATCCAATTCCAATTTACAACATGTCCATATTAAGTTTATAGTTTTTGTAACGACCCGCATTCTACGCATCATAGGATCGTAGAATATTTATTTCTTTCACATACGAAGTCGTATGGTCATGTAACTTTGGGGGACGACTACTGGGGTCATTTCCCATGTTCATGATTTTTCCCGATTTTTAAATGACCATTTTACCCCTAGTTATCACTGTTTTGGCCATAACTTTTGACTGGAAAGGAATTTTGACCTGAAACCACTTCCATTGGCTCCGGATGATGGTTTCTCTTTCCGTAGAGTGGTCACATTAGCCAAACGGACTCACCGTTTGGGAGATATGGCTGAAACAAGTTTCAGATGGTGAAAAACAGCTTAATTGGGCTTAAGCGGGTGATTAGCAGCTAGGCCCAAGGGGAATTTCGGGTTTAGGGGGATATAGGTGCTGATTAGGGTTAGAAAACATTTCTTTAGACATTTTCCAGCCGCCACTTTCATTCCTCTTAACCTAGCCATGGCCTCCACTCTCTAAATCTCTCTAAAACACCCAAAAATCACCTTCTAATTGAAGATTAGGCTTAGCAAACATTAAATTAAGAAGAAAAAGCACCAAAGCAAGGTTGGAGCTGCTGTATAAGATTGGGAACAGCGCCAAATCAGAGAATATTTCAGTTTTGGGATTCTAGTTGTGGCAAAGGTGAGTGATAGCATCATTTTGACACTAATTACAGTTAATTAAGGGTAATTAGTGAAGATTAGCGAATTTATACGTAAATAAATTCTGGAAAAATTCTTAAAATTCTAAAATAATGTTTTAAGGCTCTGTTAGAAATTTGGGTTAATTTTGATGTGTTTTGCTAATCGTATGCTTAAACATGATTAAGAGGGATTATAGGAAAATGTGAGGTTTTGGCCACTTTTGATCCCTTTTGATTCATTTGAATTGTTGATTGCTGTTTGTGGTTGCTATTACATGTTGCTATGACTCTATGGTATGTTTTATGATTGATTAGAATAGTTAAATTGGTTGAAAACGTCGTCGAATGGCGTAGAAAGCTCGCTGGAAAGTTGCAGAAATGTGCAGGTCCCGAACCGGTTCGGATCGGAGCAGGGGTCGGATCGGACTAGTGAACTGGCCAAGGGAATCCGAACTGGATTGGGACTTGTCACTGGAAGGAGTTTGGCAGGAAGGAAGGCCATTGCTTAGAGTTGGAGTTGGACAGAAGATCGGATCGGAGCAATAGAGCGGATCAGATCGGAGAAAGGGAACAGGACGGATCGGAGCAGGCAACAAGTCAAACAGAAGGAATCAGATCGGATGAACTACCTCCGAACCGAACTCAAGCAGAGACTCCCGAACCGAACCGATATCTGAAGGGGGAGAATCACTGAACCGACCCGACCCGGAGGAAGACACCGACCCGACCCGGAGTGAGGTACCCGACCCGAACCTAATGGGAGATGACAAGGATGGAGGACCGACCCGAACCGACGCTACCGAACCGAACCGAATTCTAGGGCTGCTACTGCGCGACAACTCTTTTGAAGACCCACTCCAACTCGATCAAAACCCGAGATGCAAAGGAAGTCCAAATGAGAAGTTAGAGCTCAAGATTTAGATGGGAATCAACGAGTTCGCTTCATGGTTGGGCTTTGCTGCGGGACGCGTGCCAAGGAGTTATCGACGTCTATAGCTTTGGACCACTATGGTAGGAGGTACGAAGGCGGATTCAGGGCCATTATGGCATCGGTAGAACCAAGGGCTACGACCAATGAAGTGGGTCATTGAAATGTTTGGTCATGACTCCAAGTGTTTGGCTTGGTCACAGCAGGGTTTCTACAAGTCGGGATTCGTCGTTACCTCAGTTTGTCTAGTGTTCCAAAGTGGTAGATGTCGTATGCTTTATGCACTGAATGAGAGATGTGAGGATGGTTGCTATGGATGATTTGTTTGCTATCATTGTGACATGCACACCCCACCCCCGCATTCTTACACTATTTATTATGGCACCTTGGAGTATTGTACGGTATGTGGTACTAACTCTTTGGTTGCAGGTCCAGGTTCAGGTATGGTTTAGTATACCTGTTATTACTCTGTTTAGATGCTTATCGCTCATACCAGGCTTTATGTCTGACCCAGAGTTTTATGTCTCTTCTTATTACTCTGGGTGCTCACACGAGCAGACTAGAGACAGGTTAGCTGGTGATGCACGGGTAGATGATCCGGAGACGAGCAGGAGGCTTCCACGTACTATATACATAATATTCTCCCTGTGTTGTTGAAGATCACTGCTTGGGCATTGGTGGTGCATCTTCTACTTTAGTTTTCTTTTGTTAGAGACAGTAAATTTGGAAAATTGTAATAAGCTGTATTTGGATTTCCGCTGCTCTGATGTTGACATTGATTATTAGTTATCAGCTTATGCACTGTCTCGCCTGTTTTATGTCAAGTATGTTATTATTATATTTTATTCCATGCGCTGTGAGACATTCTACAGGTTCCTTGATTAGTTCATTCTCTTCTTTCCTTTCTCTTGACGACCGTCCCGTGCTAGTTGGGCATGTGTACAGCGCACTTCCAGAGGAAATGCAGGCTGGTGCGGGGCGGGCCGTCACACTTGGTATCAGAGCCAGGTTAGAGAACGTGATAGGGGGTTCTCGCTTGGCTGTTTGGTGGCGAACAGGAGACTCTTACCCCTACACGTCCCAATGGGAAGATTGGGTTGGTTGTTGCAGTCAAGAGGCTGGCCATAAAATCAGTTCTGAGGTATCACTGTATGTCACGGTGGGAGGTTAGCCCACTGCCTGATGGTTGCAAATCCTAGGGCCGTCACACTTGGTATCAGAGCTCTGGGTTGCGTAGTTAACCTAGGGAAGTTATCAGGGAGAGATAATACACGTATACGAGAGAG
The DNA here is from genome assembly GCA_030737875.1 of Allium sativum. NCBI lineage: Eukaryota > Viridiplantae > Streptophyta > Magnoliopsida > Asparagales > Amaryllidaceae > Allium > Allium sativum. The sequence goes on from CM060925.1 coordinate 473,976,614, forward strand.
CGTATTTGTGATTACTTTGGTTTTAAAAGCTATATATATACTATTAGTAGTATAAGGATGAAGTCGTACTGCACTAGCACCACTATGGAGTCGTTAATCATTTCCTTTTTCAGATTGACGATGAGCCGATATACTAGAGGTGCTGGTAGGGGAGCCAACAATGGGAATGCTGCTGACATGAGGACGATGTTTACTGACCTCATGAGAGAGATGCTTAGAGATATACAGAGGGCAGCTCCCAATGGTGGGAATGGTGGTGGTCCAATAGTGCAGGCGCCAAGAGTCGACTTCGCCAAGTTGAATAAGGATTATACTAGTCTTGGTGGGAAATCATTCCACGGAACGGAGTCGGCTACGGACGTTCAGGATTGGTTGGATAGTTGCGAACGTATCTTCGAGGATTTGAGTATCGAGGATGCGATGAAGAGAAAGCTAGCGTCCCATCAGCTGCAAGGGCGGGCAATGAATTGGTGGAATGCTATAAAGGCAGCTACTCCCGAAGATCAGATTACTTGGGAGCAGTTTAAGGCTCGCTTCAGCGAGAAGTTCATTCCTGCTGCTCAGAAGTCAGTGCTGTTTAAGAAATTCTTGGAGCTCAAGCAGAATGGCAGAGCTGTCTCGGAGTATATTGCTGAATTTGACACTTTGTCAAAATATGGGTTATCTCTTATTGATACTGCCGAGAAAAAGAATGAGAAATTCATAACTGGTTTGGATCAGTACTTGGGGGAAAAACTTATTAACCACATCGATGAGACGTTTGAATCGATTGTGGGGAAAGCGTTAAGATCAGAAAGTCTCTACCCTAAGTCGAAGACCGAGGTTGCATCTGCAGAAGAGCCAAAACCACAAGCAAGTGGTGGAGGCAAGGGTGGTTCCCAGAATAAAAGAAAGCAGAGTCAGACTAAGGATGGCCAGAAGAAAAAGAATAAACAAGATGTTGAGTGCTTCAGCTGTGGTAAGAAGGGCCATTATGCTAGTAATTGTCGGGCCAAGCCAGCGGATAGGAAGTGCTTCAACTGTGGCCAAATGGGACATCACAAGGACAAGTGTCCGCAACCCCCTAAAGAAAAGCAAATGGTGAAAGCCTACGCTCTTAATGCTATTCCTTCTTCGTCGAATGCCCCAACTGCGGCGGAGAAGGGAAAGAATGTCGTCATTCAAGGTATGCTTTCTGTTTATGATGTTCCTGTTAGAGTTTTGTTTGATACCGGAGCTTCCAGTTCTTTCATATCTAGTGACCTGGTAGATAGGTTGGGATTGGAGCCCGAGATTGTCGATAGACCTTTAGTAGTGACGAACCCGATTGGCGGTTCGACTAGCCTTAACATGATTTGTCGTAATGTGGTCTTATCGAGTCATGGATGCATGTTTGTTTGTGATTGCTTTGTTTTGGGCTTCACTGGGTTTGGCATTATTTTGGGAGTAGATTGGCTCCAAAGATACGGGGTGGTGGTAGACTGTGAGTGCTTGTTGGTGACAGCTAGAGCGGATGATGGGCGGAGGATAGTGTTTGGTGGTCTACCCAGTAAGGGGGTATTGGCTAGTTTTCTAAACTCCCTCGACATTCCGCATAGTGAGTTGTCAGGTTTGCCCGTGGTTGGCCAGTATCCGGATGTTTTCGAAGAAGTGACCGGACTTCCACCACACCGAGAGATTGAGTTCCGTATTGATTTGGTAAAAGATGCCAGACCTATAGTGATGCCGCTTCGTCATATGGCACCAAGGGAGCAGCGAGAGCTCGAGGTGCAAGTCAGCGATCTTTTGAAGAAGGGATTTATCAGAAGGAGTGTTTCTGAGTGGGGAGCACCAGTTGTGTTTGCTACCAAGGCGGATGGTTCCCTTCGTTTGTGTGTAGACTACCGCGAGTTGAATAAAGTGACGAGGAAGAACAAGTATCCCCTACCGCGGATAGATGATTTGTTTGATCAGTTGAGTGGCGCGAGAGTATTTTCTCAGTTGGATCTCGCGACAGGTTTTCATCAGCTTAGAGTGGAAGCTGAGAGTATAGCTAAAACGGCATTTCGGACGCCGTCGGGGTTTTATGAGTGGTTGGTCATGCCATTCGGGCTGACCAATGCCCCAGCATATTTTGTGGATCTTATGAATAGGGTATTCAGAGATCAGTTGAATAAGTTTGTCCTTGTGTTCGTTGATGATATTTTGGTCTATTCGAGGACAGAGAAAGAACACAAGGAACATTTAAGAGTAGTGATGGAGGTGTTGAGAAAACACCAATTGAAAGCCAAGTTTTCTAAGTGTCACTTCTGGAAGAGGGAAGTGAGGTTCTTGGGCCATGTTGTATCAGAGAATGGTATTGCCGTGGACCCGGCAAAGGTGGCTATGGTACAGGATTGGCCTACGCCCAAGAATGCAACAGATGTAAGAAGTTTCTTGGGGTTAGCGGGATATTATCGTAAGTTTATCCAAGGTTTCTCCAAGATAGCAGCACCATTGACCCAGTTGACCAAGAAGAATCAAGTTTTTGTCTGGGATGGAAAGTGCGAGAATGCATTCAAGAGTCTAAAGGACAAGTTGACAAGCGCACCAGTGTTAGTCATTCCTAAGGGGGATGAAGAGATGACGGTATACACGGATGCCTGTGGTACCGGACTGGGTGTTGTATTGATGCAAGGCGGTAGGGTTGTAGCTTACGCAAGTCGGCAATTGAAACCGCACGAGAAAAGATACCCTACCCATGATTTAGAATTGGCAGCGATCGTGTTCGCGTTAAAGATGTGGAGACACTATCTCTTGGGAGAAAGATTTGAGCTGTTTACAGATCATAAGTCGTTGAAGTATCTATTCTCCCAGAAGGATTTAAATCTCCGTCAGCAGAGATGGTTAGAGTTCTTAGCTTCCTATGATTTTGACATCGCATACACACCGGGAAAGGGCAATGCGGTGGCCGATGCATTGAGTAGAAGACATGCAAGCTTAGGGGCTATGTTTCTTGAATGGAAGCAACTGGAGTATATCGCGGGGTTTGATTTCAGACCAAAGTGCGAATTGGATCCAGAAATGTTAGCAAGTTTGACGATCAGACCCACTTTGATTGAGCGGATCGGCTCTAGTCAGAGGGACGATCCTAACCTATTGGAAGTCATCTCCAAGTTAGAGATGGGTATCGATGAGGAGGTGAACAAGTATGGGCTTGATCGAGATGGGTGGCTTAGAAAGAATGGAAAGCTTGTTGTACCCAATGTCAATGGATTGAGAGATGAAGTGCTTAGAGAATGTCATCACTCAAAGCTAACTATACACCCCGGTGGTAACAAGATGTATCGAGATATGAAGCAGACTTACTACTGGGAAGGAATGAAAAGAGACGTTGGGAAGTTTATATCCAAATGCATAAATTGCCAGCTAGTTAAAGCCGAGCAAAAGAAGCCCAGTGGTTTGTTACAGCCCTTAGAAATTCCCGAATGGAAATGGGAGCAAGTCTCGATGGATTTCATCGATGGTTTACCAAGGACTAGAACGGGACATGATAGCATTTGGGTAATTGTAGATCGACTGACTAAAAGTGCAAGGTTTATACCAGTCAAATCAACCAGAACGGCAGTTAAGTTAGCAGAATTGTATATGAAATGGATAGTGAGATTCCATGGAGTACCTAAAAGCATTGTCAGTGACCGAGACCCGTTGTTTACTAGTGGGTTTTGGAAGAGCTTGCAAGAGGCTCTAGGGTCAGAGTTACATCTCAGTACCGCATATCATCCTCAGACCAACGGTCAGACGGAGAGGGTGAACCGTATTTTGGAAGATCTCTTGAGAGCATGTATATTGGATTTTGGTGGATCATGGGATGACCATTTGCATCTAGTAGAGTTTGCATATAATAATAGCTACCAATCCAGTATCGGTATGGCTCCGTTTGAAGCTTTGTACGGAAGACCATGCAACTCACCATCATGTTGGATAGAGACTGGCGAGAAGTTTATGCTTGGACCAGATGTGGTGAGGGAAACTTCAGATAAAATCAAGACCATTCAACAACGAATGAAGGCTGCCCAAGATAGGCAGAAGAGTTATGCCGATAAAAGGAGAAGAGACTTAAAATTCTCCGTTGGCGACTTGGTATTTGTTAAGATTTCTCCATTGAAGAGCGTAATACGATTTGGCAGGAGAGGCAAGTTGGCACCAAGATTCGTTGGCCCATTCCCTGTTCTCGAACTAGTCGGGAATTTGGCATATAGGATTGGCTTACCAGAGAAGATGGCGGGAGTTCACAACGTATTTCATGTTTCCCAACTAAGGAAGTTCGTTCACGACTCAGATATGGCTATTTCACCTGATCAGTTGGAGGACTTCGAAGTAGAACCCGAGGCGGTTGGGAACCGCAAGCCGGTCCGTATTGTCGAGCACGACATGAAGCAACTTCGAAGGAAGGCGGTGAAGCTAGTCAAGGTACAGTGGAGCGAGGACGAGAATGATTGTACTTGGGAGACAGAGGAGAACATTAGGAAGTCACACCCAGAACTCTTTGCCTGGTAAGATTTTGACTTCGATCTAGTTTTCCGCATGCTAGGATAGGCTTGTTTGCTTGTTTTGCATGTTTGGTTGTTGTACGTGGGTGTTAGGCATGCGGGATCCTTTGTATGTTTTGGGTTAAGGAATTTCGGGGACGAAATTTCTTAAGGGGGGGAGAGTGTAACGACCCGCATTCTACGCATCATAGGATCGTAGAATATTTATTTCTTTCACATACGAAGTCGTATGGTCATGTAACTTTGGGGGACGACTATTGGGGTCATTTCCCATGTTCATGATTTTTCCCGATTTTTAAATGACCATTTTACCCCTAGTTATCACTGTTTTGGCCATAACTTTTGACTGGAAAGGAATTTTGACCTGAAACCACTTCCATTGGCACCGGATGATGGTTTCTCTTTCCGTAGAGTGGTCACATTAGCCAAACGGACTCACCGTTTGGGAGATATGGCTGAAACAAGTTTCAGATGGTGAAAAACAGCTTAATTGGGCTTAAGCGGGTGATTAGCAGCTAGGCCCAAGGGGAATTTCGGGTTTAGGGGGATATAGGTGCTGATTAGGGTTAGAAAACATTTCTTTAGACATTTTCCAGCCGCCACTTTCATTCCTCTTAACCAAGCCATGGCCTCCACTCTCTAAATCTCTCTAAAACACCCAAAAATCACCTTCTAATTGAAGATTAGGCTTAGCAAACATTAAATTAAGAAGAAAAAGCACCAAAGCAAGGTTGGAGCTGCTGTATAAGATTGGGAACAACGCCATATCAGAGAATATTTCAGTTTTGGGATTCTAGTTGTGGCAAAGGTGAGTGATAGCATCATTTTGACACTAATTACAGTTAATTAAGGGTAATTAGTGAAGATTAGCGAATTTATACGTAAATAAATTCTGGAAAAATTCTTAAAATTCTAAAATAATGTTTTAAGGCTCTGTTAGAAATTTGGGTTAATTTTGATGTGTTTTGCTAATCGTATGCTTAAACATGATTAAGAGGGATTATAGGAAAATGTGAGGTTTTGGCCACTTTTGATCCCTTTTGATTCATTTGAATTGTTGATTGCTGTTTGTGGTTGCTATTACATGTTGCTATGACTCTATGGTATGTTTTATGATTGATTAGAATAGTTAAATTGGTCGAAAACGTCGTCGAATGGCGTAGAAAGCTCGCTGGAAAGTTGTAGAAATGTGCAGGTCCCGAACCGGTTCGGATCGGAGCAGGGGTCGGATCGGACTAGTGAACTGGCCAAGGGAATCCGAACTGGATTGGGACTTGTCACTGGAAGGAGTTTGGCAGGAAGGAAGGCCATTGCTTAGAGTTGGAGTTGGACAGAAGATCGGATCGGAGCAATAGAGCGGATCGGATCGGAGAAAGGGAACAGGACGGATCGGAGCAGGCAACAAGTCAAACAGAAGGAATCAGATCGGATGAACTACCTCCGAACCGAACTCAAGCAGAGACTCCCGAACCGAACCGATATCTGAAGGGGGAGAATCACTGAACCGACCCGACCCGGAGGAAGACACCGACCCGACCCGGAGTGAGGTACCCGACCCGAACCTAATGGGAGATGACAAGGATGGAGGATCGACCCGAACCGACGCTACCGAACCGAACCGAATTCTAGGGCTGCTACTGCGCGACAACTCTTCTGAAGACCCACTCCAACTCGATCAAAACCCGAGATGCAAAGGAAGTCCAAATGAGAAGTTAGAGCTCAAGATTTAGATGGGAATCAACGAGTTCGCTTCATGGTTGGGCTTTGCTGCGGGACGCGTGCCAAGGAGTTATCGACGTCTATAGCTTTGGACCACTATGGTAGGAGGTACGAAGGCGGATTCAGGGCCATTATGGCATCGGTAGAACCAAGGGCTACGACCAATGAAGTGGGTCATTGAAATGTTTGGTCATGACTCCAAGTGTTTGGCTTGGTCACAGCAGGGTTTCTACAAGTCGGGATTCGTCGTTACCTCAGTTTGTCTAGTGTTCCAAAGTGGTAGATGTCGTATGCTTTACGCACTGAATGCGAGATGTGAGGATGGTTGCTATGGATGATTTGTTTGCTATCATTGTGACATGCACACCCCACCCCCGCATTCTTACACTATTTATTATGGCACCTTGGAGTATTGTACGGTATGTGGTACTAACTCTGTGGTTGCAGGTCCAGGTTCAGGTATGGTTTAGTATACCTGTTATTACTCTGTTTAGATGCTTATCGCTCATACCAGGCTTTATGTCTGACCCAGAGTTTTATGTCTCTTCTTATTACTCTGGGAGCTCACACGAGCAGACTAGAGACAGGTTAGCTGGTGATGCACGGGTAGATGATCCGGAGACGAGCAGGAGGCTTCCACGTACTATATACATAATATTCTCCCTGTGTTGTTGAAGATCACTGCTTGGGCATTGGTGGTGCATCTTCTACTTTAGTTTTCTTTTGTTAGAGACAGTAAATTTGGAAAATTGTAATAAGCTGTATTTGGATTTCCGCTGCTCTGATGTTGACATTGATTATTAGTTATCAGCTTATGCACTGTCTCGCCTGTTTTATGTCAAGTATGTTATTATTATATTTTATTCCATGCGCTGTGAGACATTTTACAGGTTCCTTGATTAGTTCATTCTCTTCTTTCCTTTCTCCTGACGACCGTCCCGTGCTAGTTGGGCATGTGTACAGCGCACTTCCAGAGGAAATGCAGGCTGGTGCGGGGCGGGCCGTCACAGTTTTTATCTAAAAATAACTTGAACTTACAGATCGTGGTCTAAGAAACTTAGATGTAGAAGTCAAGTCAAGAAATTTGTCGTTGAATCGTTGAATCTTGCTTTGATTGTAGAAGCAAGTCCCCAATATGAAATTCCTAGCCGTAGTCTTCAAGAAATAATCTTCGCGTTTTAATTTATCTTCATTTAATTTAGAGGAAGAAGAAGAAGCTATGTTCATCAAGAATTCGTGCAGTATAAGGTTAGAGAAGAATGGTGTAAAGAGAATGAGGCTAGGAGGCTGTTTATATAGGATTAGGCAGACGAATCTGGACAGAAAACGAGAACAGATACATTAGAATGCATCAGGTTGAAAAACTGGGTTCGGGAGGTAGGTCGATCCCCAGGTCGACACTATGGTCGACCTGGTCCTTAAGAGGTCGACACTATGCTCAACCCCTAGGTCGACCTGGTCCTGGGCGGGAAATTTCCCGCCCAGCCTGTTCTAGGTTTTGAATTCGAATTTGAATTCGAATTTTCGAGCTGTTTTTGATTCTGAAATTTCCTGAAACTTCGGAGGGTCATATCTCCCTCATACGGACTCCGATTTTCGAAAACTCGGACTCGTTTCCAAGCAGAATTTCGAGATGAACACAATGGTGCAACCCGTTTCCCTTGATTCTTATTTTAAAAATTAATTCTGCCTTGGTTTATGGTTTTAACATGTTATTAAAATTCGGGTTGTTACAGCATTATAACTATATGAGGGGTGGTTGCACATGGCCATAGCTGATAAAGGGACAGACTATATAGGGAATTTGTAATGCATACCTAATGAAGCAAACCTTTACAGATGTAGTAAGTCCCCGACTGAGTTCCGCATAATGTATGCATTAGTGCCTCTTATGAGCGGGACTCAAAAGTGTAAACAGAATGATTACGTGCATGTCCACAATATAGGCGCAGGAGTGGTATATTACGGATATTCGCAATGTAGGCATTGGAGTGGTGCATTGTGGATGCAATTCTCACCTGTGTAGTTGATGACCCGCTATTACCCTGACATATCCCCGCTATATCATATAGTGGATTTCTGCTACTGCGCTATTTCCAAATAATCTTTGAAATAGCCTTTCCGTTTTAAGCTTCGTTATATATTCTGATATTCGCGATATATCACATTTTCAGCTATATTCCACTATATCTTCTGTAGGACTGAATTTTAAAAATGACACTTATACATTACAAAATTTGTTTTTAATATAATTTTCAACATATATTTTTCAAAATAGAAAAAACTATAACTTTCTATTAAATTTAATCAAGCTAAATAAAAGTTTAATTCATTTACTTATATTTGCAAATGCATTATTGAAAATTAAGTATGTATTAATTATAATTAAGTTGAATGTTAATCTTCGATTTATTTACCATTCATATATAATTATAAAAGGATTAAATGCGAATTTTATATGTTATTTTAGACTTATTCGCTATATCCCACTATTTCCTCATTTTAAAATGGACATGGATGATAATGTACTAAAACTTTCTTACAGTGTGGTAAGATTAGCACTGGTATGATCATTTGCAGGAATAAGGGTGGTCACCAATTCCAGAGAAGCTCACTGTGTGGGACATTGAAGGGTCATCCAACCTCAGACAATCTCCATTGTAGTTGCCATCTCAACTCATCTAGAAATAAAAAAAGGGAGAAATCATAAAACCTTTATAAGTAAAGATAGTACTGTTAAAGACAATGAAAAATCGATTGTTGTCTTACCTGAAACAGGCGAGCTGGACTACCGCGCAACCATTAGTGTTTCTGAGGCTATGGATCCCCTGCATATAGTCAAAATTCTGGAATTTCATATCATCGAATCGGGAATCATCACTATAAAAGCATCCTTGACAAAAGAATATACGACTTATCTGTCTGGTGTCAAGGAAGTAGTAGTTATTCATAAGCAAACAAGGATTCAAAGAGCAGCGAATGCACTAACTTAGTTTGTGGTGCTGACTCTTCAAACACGAAGGATGCTAGAAGCCACTAGAAGATTTCTAACAGCAAAGCCAGAAATTTCTCCAATTCTACAAGGATACACCGAGCTTCGTAATTATAAAGACAACTATTTTTCACCCTAGATCTGTATGCTGAAACAAAGGATAAAGATTATACTCATCTTTCGAAGAAGAATTGGCACCTATTGGAAGCTTCCAGCGATTTGCGAGTTAGGCATCTTCGGATCTCTGACGTTAAATTGAAGACGGAGAGGATCTTTGAGCTAGAGAGAAATGAATATACAATTTGGGAGCCGCCACGAATAACTAAACTAATTCAACTCAACAAAAAAGATCAGATTTTCTAATTAAAAAAAGGAAGCGATTTCTAATGCTGACTGTAGCCATGGATGGTTCACCCTAGTTTTACTTAGGGTGCGTTCGCAGTCGTTTTCTAGCACGCTGGATTTTGTTGTCGCGTCCGACGCGAGAACAAAATTCCACTGCCAAAAGGAACGTCGGACGCCAACGGTCTGATTTCCAACGTTCCTTCCTCCCTCTACATAAACTACCCCTCCACCCCTCTTCATCCACACTACACCAACCCAATTCTCTTCTAAAATTATCCACAACCGAATTCGATTAGCAATCAGGTTTTTTTTAGTTTGTTGTTCATATTTTTTTCGTTGTTTTTTTAATTGATTTCTAAAATATATTATTTTTCATTTTTCAGTATGGCAAATCGAAAATCTGCACATCACTGGTCGTTTACTGCAACTTAGATTATGCTGCAATGTTCTGTTGATGCATACGGTGCTTGTGGCAGCAACAAAAAAGGTGTGCATAAAGTGATTGCAGAAAAGTTCAATGATGCCATAGAAACCATTCCGGATATCGTACGGATCGACGAAAGCAAAATTCAAAACAAATATGATAGTCTTCGACGGGATTGGATGAAATGGGATGCACTGATGAACAAGACTGGCGCGGTTGGGATGCTTACAAAGGAACCGTCTCTGGAAGCGATGAATGGTGCGAAGATCGTGTTAAGGTCTGTAAATTTATTTTGTTACCATTCAGTTATTGTTAGTTTCTTACAATTTTCCCTCTTACATTTAGGAATTTGGATCGGGTGTCTTGAAATATAAGAAACGTCCACTAGAAAACTTGGAGCTGATGCAACAATTATTTCGTGGAACGAATGCAACTGGTCAATCGTCGTACACGCCTGCTGCTACTGTACAACCGTCGCAGACTGGCATCCCGCCATCAACACAAACCACTTTTGACAGAACATGGGAATTTGCCGGGTTTTTTAATCCTTTGGATGAAACGCAAAATAATCATATTCCAAACCTGAATTCGCCATCAAATCCTCCTTTGCTACAAAATCCTATTAATCCACCAAATTATGAAGCTCCAACCCAAAATCCAATGAATCCGCCAACTCAAAATTCAATGAATCCGCCCAGTCAACAAACTTCACGTCAACATTTAAGAAGAAGACGTGGTGAAAGTGACGATAAAATGACTATGCTAATTGACCTAATGACCGAGAGATAGATGAAAAAATCTCGCACGCATTCTGATAGTCCTAATACAGGTACTAGTGTGGAATCAACGGGAAGTACTACAAATTAGGCAAATACGGTAGCTCGCATGCAACGTCTTGGAGCAACGGGTGAGTTTGATGTTGCAGACGCACTATTATTTGTTTTGGACCCCAAAATAAATGATATGTTCGCTGCTCTACCGGATGAGATAGCGAAAAGCTGGTTGATAAGAGGGCTTGCAGACAAACGCCACGAAAAAGAATACCAAACTTATCTGATAAATACCAACAAGTAGGAGGTTCATGTCAACGTGTTATTGTATTTTTGTCGTATTTATGTTTGTTTTTTCTTTTGTGTAATGAAATATGGTCGTTTTATTTTTCGAAATTAGTACTTAATTAAATCAAAACAAATAATTTAACATATAAATACCCCGCTCAAATACCCCGTTCGCCGCTAAAAACACATTCCTCGTTCGCTACAGTACCACGTTCAAATACCCCGCTCAAATACCCCGCTCGCGTTCGTTAAGAACGCAACCTTAGAGAATGCGCCAAGGGATTGTTCTGTCTGTTTTACCTAGAGAATACGGCCTATTGTGGGATGGACTTGGGCCCTAACTATTTTTACGTACATTTTTTCAAAATAATAATAATAAAAATAAAAATAATAAAATAAGGAAAGTCAACAAAATATCCACGGATTTTTTTTTTTTTTTCTCTCTTGAAGCTTATGCCTCTGTGTGTGAATCGCATTCTACTTTCCCATATGTTGATTTTTCCTACGGCCTACTTTCACAGCACTTCATTATTTGAATGGTCTGTAAACCTTTTAATCCAGATAGTTCAAAGCAGCGATAAATTCTAGAATTCCAAGTGTTATCACAGATATCAGTCTATTAAAATTAATCTTTTAAGTTAATAGATGGAATAGAACTAGGATGTTGATACTGTATATATAGTAGACTAGGTCTGGGAGTGAATTCTGGCGTTAACCTCAATGATTAATGTCAAGAAAGGACTGAAAACCATTAGGTTTACCTAACCTAATAGTTAAATCCTTAAAAGCCTCTTGAGATTGTGACAATTCTATCTAATGTGACCATCTGTTTGGGATTATACCTAACTATTTTGACTCTTCTCATAGGCCATACACAATAGCTCACCGTGCACAATGAAATCTCAACATCATCATTACTTTTTATTCAGCTAAAAAGAAGATGAAGAATTTCAATGCTGACATAAACCTCATTATTTATAATTTGTAGCATCCTGTATCATTGCATCAATGATGCTTATATAAGGCTAGACGAGGGTTGCACGTGTAGACATGATCATACGAGGGTGATGTGCCTTGATTACATGTGAATTAGCCTATGAACAAATTATGTGTGTGTGCGTGCACACGCACACGAGTGCCTCCAAATAATTGTAGGAACAAGTTTGAAGTGCACAAAGAACAAATTTCAATAAAATACATAGTTGACTTGGAGTAAAATGGGTGTGTTCGACTTAGATTAGGTTAAGGTCATAGTGTGTGGTCTGTGATATAGTGCTATCCTTTTGAATTTCTAAACATGCAATGAGAGCTCAGTTTATATCATTGTGATTGATTTGTATAGTAATGTCGAGGTAATATTGACTTGTGATTTTTTATCTTCCTCTTTTTTCTTGCCTAGCCCTTTCAAATTTGCTTATATTTATTCTCTTCTTCTTGCCTAGTGTACTGACAAAAAGACAGCTGTCGGTGGTATGAAAGAAAATGATGCATCCTGTAGCTTTGAAAATCATGCGAAGCTTCATTATAGAATGCATTATAAGATCATATCATGCATGTAATATCGTACCATAACCTTTCTACACCTGTGTGATTGTCAGTTGTGATAGCTGCCTAAATGTTGTGTGGTTGCTTGTATACAGCTTTCAAACGAGACAAACAGTGCTCTTGATCAAATTTTTAAGCAAATTATGTGAATACTTTGATTTTCAACGAGTCGCTGTAATTGTAATAACTCAATCAGTCCGACTGCACATGTGTGTCGTTATTTGGATTAACTACAATTTGTACATAATCTGTACCAGATGACAAAAATTAATAAATAGGAAGCATTAATTATTGTGTCAACCATTGACATATACCACACGTATGAAAAATGTAAGCCTTTTGCATCAAATTTTGATCCATGCAGACTGTGTTATAGCCCTTGACATTTTTTTGCTATTTGTATGTGTTTTAAAATTCTTGAAGCTTATAATAGTTTGTTTATTAATGATGAAAACTTCCACAAAATGGTTTTGTGAGAATAATTAGTCCTCTGAAAACTAGAAAAATGACAACAATTATGGTTAATTTGTATCAATGGACTTCTGCTCCAAAACCTGTACATAAACGATCTAAACACTGTTTCATTCCTTGAAGGTTATAGTTTATGATCATTCCTTCATCCCTTTGACGTTCCTTCTATCTTCCTTACGTTCCACGACTCATTTTATTCATAAAAATTATAAAAAGTTGTTTTTGGCTTTGTATGTTAATTTCATTTTGTAAAACGATCGTTTGTCACGATATGTGTGCGTCGTTAATATTATTGTGTATGCGAAAACTCAAAATTAAAAATTATAAAGTCAATGCAAGCTAATTTAAATCAAGCACTACATAAAACTTTGTTTGCTTTCAAATATGTTCTTGACTTTTTGTACTTCAGAAACTATAGAATCCGGGCTCATGTTATGTACCAGGCTGTATATTATTTGATGAAAATTTTATAATTAAATTTTAGAGAGAAAAAAAAATCAGCAAATCCCAGAAATAAAGAATAAAATCTGAGTAGCAAAAGAACCACCAAAAACCACCACCGGCAAAAAAAGAAGGTGGAGCCCACACGTCCCTAACTATTGAAAAAAAACGCGGTAGGGGAAGATGTTTCTGTTATGAACTAGACCCCACGTAAGTCCACGTCATCAAGATCAAGTGGTGAACTAAAACTATCCTTCATGTAAAACGTGACCCTTCCCTTAATCCTTTCCCTTCACTTTTTGCCTTTTCGTTACAACTACAAAAATCTCAATCATCACAATTCCTCTTTTTTACATACATTTCTCATACTCATATATCACATACAAAATTTTTATACATGAAGATAAATCCACCGCTCCATGTACATATGAACAATAATCTTTTGTAATTTAGTTGACTTATTAAGCTAGCTATATTAATATACCACCACCTCATTTCATTCTTTATTCTCTATATATTTATATATTGTCTTCTTCAACACAACATTAAAAATTTCTTTTTTTCTTCATAGATCTGATTGATTCAAGGTCATGAGCAGTAGTAGCATGGGATATTTGAGAATGGTGGAGGCCAAACTGCCTCCTGGCTTTCGATTCCATCCTCGAGACGATGAGTTGATATGCGATTATCTTGCTCCTAACAAGCTACTTTCTGATGATATTCGTAATATCGATCAATCCAATAACAGACCTTTTCCTATTTTGATCGATATCGATCTTAATAAGTGCGAGCCTTGGGATCTTCCCGGTAAATCCATTTATTTCCTTCATTTTGTAGTCATATCTTTGTTCTTGTACTTGTTTTCAATCATGCATGAGTGGTATAGATAACTGTTTTAAATAGACGAAATTTAACTTAGCAATTCATTGTCGGTGGATGAGTTTTTTTGATCCTCAAAAGGTATTCAATTCGTAATTTACAGTTATTGAGCTGTTCCTTTAAGGGAAAAAAGGTTTGATTCTTGATTCATTTGTGTTTTAAGTCATTTAATTCTGAAAATACTGCTTGTAATGTATTTCGTAGAAATGTAGAAGATAGGTTGCAAGATTGGTAAGTTACACCAGAAGAGAACAACAACTTTGATGAAAATGTAAGGAAAAAGAAAGTTACTATTGTAGGGATTAAGAAATTTCCATGTATAATGTACTTCAAAACAAGTATATGATTATAATATAGAAAAACAATTAAACACTATATGCGTGTTTAGTTTTCCATTTGCAATAAACAGCAAATAATCCACTTCCCAAATCAACAAGTTTGTTTCAACATGTAGCTTTCCAGACTTCAGATTATCATTATCAAATTTAGTCCATCCTTATCTAGTCTAATCCGTTCATCATATTCTTTTTTTCTTTTTTCTTTTTTGTTGCTAAGCAAATTTCAGTTTTAATATATTTACTCCTTGACTCCTTGTTAAATAAAATTTTAAATCCCGTAGTTCTCTAGTGTTCATATAATCCATTTAATCAATGGTGTATGTTATATGTACGTCAATATGTACTTGTATTTATATGTATAGGTAAAATTTTGGTTGTCATATAACTATGATTACATAGTCAAATGTGGTGAGATTGTGAACATGCTCTAACTAGTTGTATAGCATATGACATCGTATCTATTGCATAAAGCTTCACATTTACATGTTAAGCGGAAACCAATTACAACACGACACCAAGGCTTCATTTTTTCCCCCCTGGAAGTATTAATGATGCTGATATTGATGATGAAGTTTGTTTTGCTAATATCTATCGTGATGTATTGGTCAGTTTGGGTATTGATAATGACATGCAAATGCATCATGAGTCGACAACGAATTAAAGATATGGCAATCCACATTGGTGATTTAGTTATATGGTGATGTTGACATATTCATGTATATAAGTGATAATATCGACAACCATTTCCCAACAACTAATAGTACCTTCAAGATGATTGCCCATTTTCCCTTTGGTTTGGATAATAGCATATATCAACAAATTAGATGTTTCAAAGATGATTTCCATTTTCCCTTACCCCAAAGATAAACGGATCGCGCGCGTTAAATTTAATTCATTCCAAAAATATTCATAACACATATACGCATAAGTAAATATACACATACACATACACATCCATATGAACATACACATGTATGCATATACGCATAGAAGGTAAATAGGGAATGGTTTTTTTAATGTAACCATACATCAGATATGGCATGTGTGGGAAGCAAGGAGTGGTACTTCTTCAATCTACGGGATAGAAAGTATGCAACGGGGCAAAGAACAAACAGGGCAACGATATCGGGGTACTGGAAAGCTACAGGAAAGGATCGGCAAATACAAAGAAAAGGTATGCTTGTGGGCATGAGAAAAACCCTAGTCTTTTACCAAGGAAGAGCTCCTAAAGGGAAGAAGACAGACTGGGTCATGCATGAGTTTCGATCTGAAACTCATGGAGTAGACAATCTAGAACCAAGATTGGTCTCCTGCAAGGTATTGATTCATTTCCTAGACTCATACAATGTTTAGTGCAATTCACTTATAACTAACCTAGTTGAGTTTGAATGTAAGTAAACGGTAAAAAAAAAAAAAAAAAAAAAAAAAAAGGGTAGCTTATAAGCAGATTAAAATAGGAAAATCAACTATTCCTTTGCTGGCTTTTAAGATAATTACATATTTAATTTTGACCAAGCGAATGATTAGAATAGCCTTGATCAACTCACAAACAAAATGAAGCATTTGAAATTCATTGTATAATTTCATCAAAATTCATTACTTACGGGCCACAGTAACCGACATCAAAACAGATTAATTTAACTTAAATACAATTTGAACACTCTTGATAGTTTCTATTCCGTAATATTTTTTATTTTCCAAATAAGTAGTCGACAAACAGGCTTTCGGTCAGCTACCGTAATTTGCATATGTCTAGTCTAAAATGCAACTACATGAGATTGGACATGCATTTCATTATGCAAGTTCGTTGATGCATGTTTTTTATATGGTACATAAATATTAGACGTGCATGCATCACCTTTGTGCACCATGATAGACGTTCTTACACAGAATTTGTATAAACAGGAGGATTGGGTGCTATGTAGGGTATTCTACAAAAGTAGAGGAATCGGTAACTCACCGAAGGCGGTAACTAAAGATCAAAGCTGCATGGAAGAAGACACAGGCTGTTCTTCATCTCTTCCTTCCTTAATCGATTACAATAATTCATACAACAATGGCGGTAACTATTTTCCACCTCTAATGAACGTTAATGTCGGTAGCACTTCGACTGAGCAAGTGCCCTGCTTCTCCAGTTTCATTCCTCAATTTAATAGCAACACATTGATGCTTGATATGAACAGGAACAACTCTTGTTTTAACTCTTCTATTTGGTACCCCAGTTTTCAGAGTTAGATTTCTAGCGTGTTATTGTACATAAATTTGATATAAATATGTATGGCTACAGCATAGATGTATAAGCCATATGCATGTATAAGTAGGGTGTGTGATGGATAATTATATGTGTTTTTTTTTTTGTGTGTTTGAGATAAGGAGAATTTAGGAGGAAGCTCAAGAAGGGATGAATATTCTCCATAAGTTGTGCTGTATTTGGATTGAGTTTTAGAATTTGATATAGAAATTAAAACAGTTTACTAGCCTATTTGAGGGTTATTTTTTTGTATAATTGATGCGGTTAAATTGTTATTCTTCAAGCATTAATGATTATAGACAAGGGAATGATACCTTTCTGGTGGGCCAAAAGCCCACTGTACCCTTAGTAACCAAAAGCACGCAGAATTTTCTGGTTGCAAGAAAACAAAGGGCTGCCGTATCTTTTTATTATGAAAATGAATTAAGTCATTGGTAGAATGATCAAATATTTTGTTCTCGATTTGGATTTATTTGATTAGGTTTTGCATTTGTGATTTCTAATTAATTGTGATCATTAGTTTTTGAATGAACAAAAATGTGTGGTTGAGTGGAAATTGATTTATGTTGAATTTGTTGCTGTTTAGTGTGGTTGAAATAATGTCAGTTCTAAGATCGTATGCTAAACGTAAGAAATAAAATATAATAATAATAATAATAATAATAATAATAATAATAAACAAGAAATTAACATGTCATTCACCTATTTGTTTCTTTGTTAATGGCAGTCTCTCAAGTAAATCCTTCTTCTTCTTCCACCTCCTTCGCTTTTGACACCGCCTTCCCTCCTCTACCCACCCGTTCATCTCCGCCTATTCCTCCCGATCCACTCCAATTGCAAACTCCTCTTATGATAAATCTTCTCTTTCGAATTTCAGATCTAATCCTTCAGATCCGCAACCTACCCTATTTGATCTGCATATCCTTCATCATCTGACGCCTCCTTTCCGGCGTTCACTAAGAAAGACTACGCATCTCTTTTTAATTCACTCCGTCACAATGCAAGAGTATCTCGGTCCAAGCACTTCGACATTCCTAGGGATGACATTCCCCAGCAGATTCCAGAGTCAGTCAGATCCGAAGGTATGCAATACTGGAGCAATTTTTTGGTGGGCTTCTTCCTAGATGGTAATTCTTCATACTCCATGGTAGTAAATTTCTTAAATCGTTTCTGGAAATTAGATGGGGATGTTAGTATTGGATCGGATGGTATGCACTACTTTTTCAAATTCTCCAATGATTCAATTAGGGAATTTTTTTGGAAATTTAATCCTATCTTCATCAAAGGACGTATGTTCATCATAGCTAGATGGGATCCAACAATAGGAAATTCACAGGCTCAGATAAAAAAAGTTCTGGTATGGGTTCATTTTTATTGTATTCCGACAATTCTTTGGACTTTATTGGGTATAAATTGATTAGCTTGTCATGTCGGGAGATTGATATGCATTGACACTAGCACAAAAAAGCTTCAAAGATTTAGGCATGCAAAAGCATTAATTGAGATTTCCTCAGATTTTGATCTTCCTGATAAGATAGTGGTAGGAGGTTTAGGTAAAGATTGCCCTTTAGTTAAATTATACTATGATTGTAGACCCAAAATATGCACTGTTTGTAGGGTATTTGGTCATACAACTAGCAGTTGTAAGTTTAATATCTATGCAAAATATAAACAGGATAAGCATGTTGAGGATCTTATTGATCATCATCGGAAATTTAATAGGAAAGATACTACTAATGCTAATCAAGGTAACTGGAAATGTGCTAATACAAGAAATGCTAAGTATTGGAGAAAGAAAGGGGTTCAGAATAGTAGTAAGACAATTGAAAAAGATGTGGCAAATGTTAATGATAACCCCTTTAATGTTCTGGAATCAGAAGCAGATGGTAATAATAGTCATGAAACTGCTGACGTGAATAATAGTAATGATGCTGACCATATAGATGTTAACACGGATAATGTCCTTAAAGCTGCATTAGATTCTGATATACTAGAAAAAAAAATTTGATAAAGAGGTTCTTAATAATGTGATCAACAATGTTGCTCAATTGCAGAAGATGCGGCTCTACAGGGTAGCATATTAGAAGGCCATATCAATGAAACTGTGCAAACACCAAAGTCTTTATCTGGTAATAACACTTCAAGTTCTTCAGTTTCCTCACCAGACTTATCTAGGCCAGATACCTCCATTTCTCCTGTCGATAAAGGTTTGAAGCTTACTCCATCAGCTCCCAATCCTTCTCGGTCACCGGTCTCTCCTTATGCTAACTTGAAGCCTCATCAAGATCTTACTTTACCTCCTCCAATGGTCACCGGTTGTGGTTTGACTTTTCCACAAGTTAATACCTCTTTAGCTTCTCTATCTTCTACAATTCCTACGAGTTCTCTTCCTTTTTCATCTAAACTCAAGAAGCTGAAAGGAAAATTCTAGGATGACTCTGATTTAGATGATGGTAATGACTTCTTTCCAGAGGATGTGATGCCGCTCAATAACAAGATGAAACGACATACTAGGAAAAATCCTAGTCTCATGTTTGATCCTGTTTTAAATTGAGTCTCGAGTCACTGGACTCTTTGTTAGTGACAGCTTTACACAGTTATTGATAAACTGTGACGAGAACCTTACTGTGCATGTGGTTTGGAATTAGTTTATAGGGATGATTTAGTGAATTATGTTGCCTGTTTCTTTCTTTGCAATTTGGATATAGGAATTTTCTGTTTGGTGCTGCTACTGTGATTCTCGTGTGACGTAGTATCTTCACCTTGATATGAATAATGTTGCAATAAGTATGCTTTATCTTTATTTTTTAATCAGTTTTTGTAAGTTCAAGGCTATACATTCAAGAGTCTGTATTGCTTTTGCATTTTAAGTCGATGTAACTTTTGTTTTGTGAATAATAAATTTTTCACTTGCCTTAAAAATAAAAAAATAAAATAACGGACAACTCTTTTTAATTCAACAAAGGAAGAGATAAATCTTCTCGTTCTAGCTCTTATCTTTGTCCTTCTCTACTACTTCTCCATTGCTTGATCAGATTTGCCACTCCCTATCGCCTCCAGCCTCCTCTCGTTTGCCTAATTCACCACTTGTTAATGACCCTCCCCCCTCCCCCGAAATTGATGAAGATGGATTCACACAAGTGAAATATAAGAAAAATCAATCTCCTAAGCCTGCGGATGTTTCAAAACAATAGCATAATGTTAATTTCTTCAACAAAGGCGCCAATGCCAATTTTCAAGAATGATTCAAAAATTCTTCAAATATCAAAGTACCTCTACAAAATAAACAGAAGCGTAAACTCGATAGAAATGAGAAGCCTAATCAGAAACTAGATGGCAGCCATTAAATTTTTGAATTGAGATCCAGCAACATCAAGAATTCTAAAGTAGATCACAATTATAATATGTCACAACAACAAAACAATGGGGAAAATAACCAGAAAGCCTCTACTTGGGCTGACATGGTCAAAATAGGGGGACTTCTTCTGATTTTGATTTAAATTATGTGGCTCTATTAGCCTGAATGGAAAAAAATTAATAGTGGTGAAAGAAGCACTAAAGAAGAGGACCGAGAGTAAGTGAAGTCAGTCTTTGATTGCCGGTGTGTTTGGCAATAGGCCGACGTATCATCATTTCAAGGCATATATTGCTAAATTTGAAATCTAATAGGAAACTTTGATATATTCGTGAGAAAAAATGGTTTCTTTATAGTAAGGTTTGGAAAAAATGAAGACTACATTAAAGCTTTGAATAGAGGACTATATTTAATAAATGGAAAACTTATTATTTTGAAAACTGGAACAACAAGCTTAAGATGGACAAGGAAGTTCTATCTACAATGCCAATTTGAATTAGGCTACCTAGTCTAAATTTACCATTGTGGGACAAGGAGGCATTAAGTGTGATCGCAAGCATAGTTGAAATTCCTCTTAAGTTAGAAGAACACACTGCAAAGGAAACTAGACTTAGTCTTGCTAGAATATCGGTAGAAATTAGTGCAGAGGCATATTTGCTTGATGAGGCAGTGATTACAATGTATGACGGGGAAACTGTACAACAAAAAATTGTGTATGAATGGGTGCCACAAAGATGTAAAGATTGCAAGTGTTTTGGCTATAATCAAGAAAAGTGTGCTACCAAGAAAGCGTGAACTGAAGAGAAAAATCAGAAAGCATATGCAAATGAAAATCATCGTAAAGAAAATGTGCAGTCTGAGGAAAAAGCAGAAGTGTAGCGAGAAAAATCCAAAATAGATTAAAAAATAAGAAGTCAAAATGTAAGAAAAGATAGAAATCACATTTACTGAACGTGAAATTCCTATTTTGAAAGGCAAGCATGAAAATTTTTATTACTCAACAAGAATTTACAATATTTACATCAACACACACACACATATATATATATATATACACACACACACACCCTGCTATGAAATACCGAACCACTACATAATACCTAAGCACCACAATTATTACATTAGTAAGAAAATTACACCTATGAAACAAAAAATACTGGACATGAAAAACATTTACAACTTAGACAACAATACTAATTCCAGAATACCCCAATAGCTCCACTTGAAATCACTTGTTCCAACATGCGCTTCTTACAGACATGGACAAAAAACCATACTTAGTATCGAAGCTAATCCGAAACCTAGTTCTCAGATCAACAAAAAACATTATGCTTCAAACCTATGCATCAAAATTGTTCACAAAGAAACTGCAGAGAGGATGCAAGTATATTGTGCAACAATATAACAGCTCATCAATACCGAAATATAATGCAATAGAATTGAGCACCAATACAATGCAACAATACCGCTCATCAAAATGCAGTCACCAAAATAACAGCCAAAACCAAATAACTGAAATACCATCAACCCAGTCATCCAAGTTGCTGTGAAACAAAAAAATAATCTGATCAAAACAAAGCGTCAATGCTGTGGATTTTTCTACTTGAAATTCCTATTCATATTGATGAAAATGAACTCAAGCAATCAATTAAGGAATCCATATCTTTTGAAGAAAACAAATCTTCTTCCAACAAGGACATAATGGAGTTAGAAAGCAACTCCGAAAGCAAGGAAGTATCTGCTCAAAATGTTATAAATAAGCAAGCTACAAATCAAACAGAGGAGCAAATTCTGATGCAGCAGCAAAAAAACTTGCTAGCTCTTCTTCTATTTCTAAATCAGTAAATAAAAGGAAAAAAACAAAAATAAGGCTCTGAAAGAAATTAACTGTGATCCTTCAAAAAAAATTAACTCTGAAGAAATTCAAGAAAATGATGAGGATGCAGATGAATATTATTCAGAGAAAATTAGATATGAAGAAACACAAATGGGATGATCAGCTTGAAACAAAAGATAACATAGCCTGCAAAAAGAAAGCAAAAAGATGGTGGGAAGAGAATCTATAACAAGGCACAATACTTCACTGTAGATGTGTATCCTTTATGTATATTTTACATCATTATATTTTATTTTATAGTGACGATTATTTCATGGAATGTTAGCAGATTAAAATCCCTTGAAAGGAAACTAGACTCCGCTAATTTGTTAATTTCAAAAAAACCTAGTATAATTGGTATTACTGAACATAAATTAGACGACTCATGTATGAAAGATTATCACATCAAATAACTCTCTAATTGGAATATAATTAATAATAACAAACATGGAGGTAATGGTAGAATTATGATGTTATAGGACCCCTAGTATTTGGCAGATTAGCAAATTTTCAATCTTCAGTTTATCCATTGTACTTGTATTAATAAAGATGGTTTTCAAATTGAAATCACCTTTATCTATGCATCTAACTTTAAAAAGGAAAGATTGAATTTATAGAAGCGGATTGAGGCAATGCACCATAATATCAATTTACCTTGGATTGTATTAAGAGACTTTAATAATATAATCCATGCTCATGAAAAAAAAGGTGGTTGCCTATTCCCTTTAGAAAGTTTGAAATAGCGAATAATTTCCTTCTTAGAACTGGGCTTACTAAAGTTATTTTAACTAGTTATAAATTTACTTGGAAATCAGGTAAATTTAGAAATATCCATTGTAAGTTAGATAGAATTTGGTCAATTAGAAATTCATTTATATGATTCCTGAATAAAAATGTAATTCACTTGCTCGGTCTATGAGTGGTCATACTCCCATTCAACTATTCTTTTCTAATAATGTTGATTTTCAGAAGAATTTTGTTTTTCAATTGTTAGATTTGTCAATGGATGGTTTTATGAAGATAATTACATGAATATTGTGAAAGACAGTTTCTAATTAAATGTTAAGGGTATTGTTTAATTCAAATTTCAAAAATTATTGCAAAATACAATGAATTATCTGAAACATTGGAATATAAACAGAAATAAAAATGATATCAATCTTATCAGTGAGGAATGTGAGCAATTGCAAAATGATCTTGACAAAGACTGCTCAAACAATAATATTGTCAACAATTTCTTTTCTGTTCAAAGTAAACTTGTTAAATCTTTGCGTGTGCAATCCTTAAATCTTAGGCAGAAAGCTA
The DNA here is from genome assembly GCA_030737875.1 of Allium sativum. Classification (NCBI taxonomy): domain Eukaryota; kingdom Viridiplantae; phylum Streptophyta; class Magnoliopsida; order Asparagales; family Amaryllidaceae; genus Allium; species Allium sativum. The sequence continues at coordinate 474,000,103 of CM060925.1, forward strand.
AAATTGACTGGTTGACTAATGGTGATGAGGCTAGTAAATGTTTTTGTGTTGAAATGTTTAGCAGGAAAAGTAGAAATAATATTGGAAAGTTGATTGACTCTAAAGGAAACATTACGATTAGTTATTCAACTATTGAACATAAACCTATCGAATATTTCTCAGATTTCTTTAACACTTCTTAGAATAATAATGAGATTAAAAACACTGTTTTTAATGCTAATATTGATAAAAGTCCAGGACCTGATGGCTTTGGTGCCAAATTTTACAAAACTCATTAGGATGAAACTATAAGTAAATTTAATGTTGTCTATGAATTTTTCAGAACTGGTAAAATTTTAAAGAGTTTAAATCATACTATTACACTTGTTCCCAAGGTTAAGAATCCTAATGGTCTAAATGATTACGAATCAATTTCATGGTGCAATTTTATTTATAAAATAATTGTACTATTCTGAGTAATAGATTAAAAATATTTTTAAGGTACTTTATTTTTGAAAATCAAAGTGCTTTCATCTCTAATAGGCTTATAGGTGAAAACACACTACTGACATATGAACTTAGCAGGAACTTCAATGTGATAAATAGAAATCTTATGCGCATCAAAATTGACTTTCATATAGCATTTGATAAATTAAACAGGAAATTCTGCTCTCTTATATATGAATGCAACAACAATATTTGATGCTCTATTATTATTAATGGTCCCTTAAAGTATTCACTAATAGCAATAGAGGCATTAAGCAGGGTGATCCACTATCACCTTATTTGCTTACTATTGTTATCGAATACTTTTGGAAATGGAGCAAATTTATGGTAACATTAAAACTATTAATAGATTTAATCTACCTATTACTCATGTTTTATATGTTGAAGACGTGCTGCTTTCCTTTTAAAAGCTGATGTTCATAGTTCTAACGTCACTGCCAAAATCTTTTAAAAGCTGAATCTTTTCGTTGGGTTAAAAGTTAACGAGGATAAAAGTAAAATTTACTTTGGTAGACACTGTTACTTTAAGGATGAAATTCTTAGTATTTTAAAACTTAAAGAGGGCAGTCTACCTGTTAAATACTTAGGCTTGCCTCTAGGTTCTAATCAAATTATTGACAAAGGTTGCTCATGATTATATGATGTTATTAAAATTGACTTGAAGTGTGGTCTAGCAAAATTCTATTATTAGTTAGTAGAATTGAAATGAATCATGTTGTCATCACTGCAATTATAATGTATTAGATCCAATCTCGCAACATTTCATCTAAAACTGTGCACAAAATTGAAAGATGTGTGATACTTTCATATGCGAAGAAAGCATCATACAATTGCTTGGGATAAAGTGTGAACATCAAAGAAAGCAGATGGACTTGGCCTTAGAAACATTAATGATCTAAATGTTGCATCAAATTACAAGCTATTTTTGAATTATTAGAAGGAAAATCCCTCTGGTCCAAATAGATGAAAGACAAATATTTAAAAATAAAAAATCCTGGACTACAAAAATTGAAAGCTATCACTCTTTCGCAAGGAGGAAAATTCTCAGTTGTAGATTAATTGGGGCAAATTAATTGGATAGAAATTTTAAAAATGGGGGTTCGACCAGTCTATGGTTTGACCCTTGGGTTAAAGGGAAATCATTAATCAATCGGCTTGGTTGGAATAATCTATATATTCTAAGTGGTGTAAACAATACGGTGCAATGTATCATTGATAATTCTGACCGGGTGACTTCAAATCATTGGTTGCATATTTATTCAAGTATGATATAACTAAAATATCTATTGATAACAACATGTCAAATGATAAATGGAGCTGGAGTCTAAGCTCAGAAGGGAAATTCTCATTCAAAAAGATATGGGAAATTATCAAAGGTAAAGAAATTGAATTGGATAAGCATAGAGTTATTTGGAATAAAATGAATTGCCATAAAATATCCCACCGTGCTTTCTTTGCTGTCACTAACAAATTACCAACAAGAGATATAAGTGTTAAAAGGTGAAAAGGTGCTAACACTATATGTGTCTTTTGTAATAATGACAATGAAAGTGTTGAGAATCTTTTCTTTAATTCTTCTTGCTTAAGTCACATTCGGTTTAAAGCCAAAAACCATCTTAAATTCAATCAAGCTATTCCTACCTTGAATATCAGAGAAAGTGTTTAATATATTCAAGATAATTACAAGCCTAAACCAAAAGAATTTTAGTATGCAACCATCATGCTTACTGCTATTATATATCGTGTATGGAAGGAAAGAAACCAAAGAATCAATCAAAACAAAAGAACAATCAGCAATCATCTTTGGTATTCTAATGATAACGAGAGCAAAATCATTGCTAACAAAGCAGTATTCAGGCATCCAAATCAAGGAAAAGCTAATATCAAATTTTATGAAAATCTAGAAGACAAAGTAGAAGCTTTCTTATAGTATGGTAATCTTTTTACCAATAATTCTAGCATGCATACTTTTGAACATAAGTTTCACAATCTGGGTAGTAACCATAGTGGCAGGAGATCGGATATCCATGTTGGAGGTGACCACTCCAATGATTCTAATAGAGAGGCACTCTACAAGGGGAGAAATCAAAATTTAAATTCTAATTATTGCAATGATAATTATAAGAATAACCATTGCTTGTGACTTACCTATTATAGATGATTGAAGCTACCTCCATGCCAACTATAATCCCAACTCCTTAACTACATAATGGAGCATAATTGCAAGTATGAATAACCTAATTCAAAGGATCAATGAATATCATTACAAGAGCAATCTCAAAAACAATATATATATATATATATATATCACTTATTTGAGTCACGCACTGTGCAATCATGCAAAAACGGGGAGGTGATAAGCAGTGAAGACCACATGCAAGCTATATCTAGAAAAGGCGCTAGGGTTTTCCAATACCCTCCAATTAAGAGTCAGTTGGAGGAAAACAACCTCAAAAGTCCTAATAGCTTGGAAGATAAAGAAGAATTGAAGCTCAAATCAGTGGTTTCTTCGTACTAGAAGCCACCGCGATGCAGTTCGAAGATTTGGAGCTCTGACATTATTTGTTTTCGAGTGTAGAATGTTGGTTATGGTTTGATTGGGGTGCTTGTCTATTTGCCCATTGTTTTATTGTCTTGAGCTTTATTATGGTCGCGGGCCTTTTTTACATTCTTCAAAAAATGACGGTAGTTGTGTTATTGTGACGATCTGCCTTCCTACCTGATCCAAATTGATAATTGAACTGACTTAAAACGATCAACATGATGCATCGCTTGGGGTTATAACCAATAAGAAATGAACAAAACAACCTTTTTCATTATCTTTACAATAACTTTTACATCATAGTACAAAAGATATCAGAGTACAAACATATTATCAAAGTACGATTATTAATACATGCACAATGGAAATGACTATATTAGAGTGTATCATGTACACAGCAGAAAACATGAACTCTCAGCGAAAGAAATAAAATGCTCTGAACACAGATCTAGCTTCAGTCCAGCACCTACTCTATAAATTATGTGCAAACAAAAACTACTAGGCTACCCGTGTGGAAAATATAAGCACCTAGAGTTCAAGTGAAAGAACAATAAACTCTGGATTAGTTATGGGACTGTTGTGAGAACTAAAATAGTTATTTACTTTATTTTAAAGTTGGATAAATCATAAGACCACGTCGTATAACACAGAATGGGCTTTCCCTATACCTATTATAATATACTCGTAATGCTTTTTGAAAATGAATCTACCATAAGACTTGCATCCCATCACACAATGTAAATATAAACCATTATGAGGAAGTTTTGCCTTATGATAACGATATGCATGGTACGTGAAAGCCTATTTTCTTATTACTAGTGCATAGCATGAAAATCACTTTTGAAAATAAATGTATAAATCTTAGAAGACGTAGGTACCCCTGTAAGTATTTTTGGTCAATTTAAAATTTAAAATTTAAAATTTTAATGAATTTTAAAATAAAAAATGCTGACTTGGACTCAATAAAAATTGAGAATAATTTTAGAAATTATTTTTACGCTTTATTTGACTTAAAACAGGCTCAATAAAAAATTTAAATCAATTTAAAAGTTAAGATTTTAAAAGTGAACATTTTAAAGCTATTTTAATAGCCTATAAAGGGAACATTTTTAAGACAGTCTCGGAATCCGACGAAACCAATTTCATTGGATTTGGAATATTGAAATATGTGAGGATTTAAAATTTCAATTCAAATGGAGTTCTAATGTAAGAGAACGATATACAAATGCATATTGAAAATTCAGTTAAAAATCGATTTAAGTTAGAAATTAGGCGATTTTTCAAATGGACTCGGAATTCGATGAAACTAGATTCATTAAAAGGGTAATTCAATAACATAGGGAGATTTCAAATTTTGGAATTTTTGAAGTTAGAACGTGGTCACATGACCAGAATGAAGTTTGCAACGTATAATTATTACATGCATTATTACATTACTTCACACTATTCTTACAACCAATAGGATTTTGTCAACTCACCCTCTCCCTTGGCAAGTCTCAATTTCTTCTACATTAGTCATTCCATGAATGATTAAGTCCTTAATTTACTTTAATTTAGTTTTAATTTCATTTACTTCCCTAAACCATTTTCCTAAAGCTTTAAACCCTCTTTAATGGCTCCCTCCCCTTAAAGCTCCCCACTCCGCCACTTCCTCAGCCCGTGGTCGCGATGCCCTGCTGCCACCAACCCCCACCAACGTCCCCAACTCTGACGTCGATGCGTCTGCCTCCACATTTGCCCAAAACCCCTTGCTTCTTTCTATTTTGCAAACCTTAATCTCCTTGAGCATTAAACCAAGTGTTAGCTCCTCCTTTCTCCTCTTTGTGGACCCCACTTTGCGATGCATCACCCCCACTTAGCCACGTCAGCCTGTACTACCTCCAACAGCCCATGGTGCATCTCCCTATGCTTCCTATATGCCCATACGCCACTAAAAATTGAAGCTTTCCTACTTAAAACCCAAATGCAAGTGTGTTAGTGAGTGTTCGTGTGTTCGTAGGCAAGTTCAAGCGAAAAAGGCAAAGTCGTTAACTTGTAGCAAGTCCATTGAGCTCACCACTGAAGATTCTAGGAGTTTGGATAGCAGGGGTGAGAGCTTATCACTCTAAATATTTTATTTGTGTAGGTTAATTATAATTACACAGTTAAGCAGTTAGTTGTTATTTGACTAAGTTAATGTTAGAAATAAAATATAAAATGGAAGTTAGAAATTGGTTAATTATGAAGTTAACACGATGTTGAAACATATCGTAGTTAGTTGGTTAAATAGAAATGAGAACTCTGAATTTTATTTAGTCAAATATCACAAATTATTGTACGGTATATGGTAACTCACTTCACAGATTATTTGAAAACCACATGGATGAATGGGTGGTTGATTTCTTGAATTAGTGATTGATTTGAATTGATAAAATAATTTATTTGTTTGTTGTTTATTGGTTGTGCAATTTATTGATGATTATTTATCAATTATAAATGACTATGATAAAACCCCACACAGGTCTTGAGATGACAATACGCCTACACGTCTCTCATGTGTGTAGATAAGCTACATAGATATTGATGTAATCCTCACACGAATATCAGGATGATATTTTTACAAATCTCTCAAGTGTGTATATAAGCCAATTGTTTGTATAACAAACCCTACGTGGGTCTTGGGACAACAGTAATTTACACTTCTCCCATGTGTGTATGTTAGCTACATGGATATTGATGTAAACCCTACATGGGTATTAGGATGATATGTTTACACATCTCCCAAGTGTGTATATAAGCCAATTGATTGTATAGTAAACCCCACACGGGTCTTGGGAAGACAATTAATTTACACATCTCCCTTGTGTGTAGACTGACAATATGTTGAATTGACAGAACTACATAAGAGTTATTTATTTAATTTAAGGCTTATATGGTATAGTGCACTTTGTGTATGTGAATTGGATGTAGAGTGATAGATGACTGGATGTTAATTAAATGTTTAATAGTTGTTTACAACTATTGTTAGATACTTGTAATGTGTTAGATCCATATACATTTATTTATATGGATATTAGTTGTGATTTCATTCCAATTTGGAATAAAACAGAATATTTCAATAATATAATATTTGATGAAAATTGAAAGTTCGATTTAGACGTCCAATTTTGGATGAACGCAAAGAAAATAAAATATCGTTGAATTTTCATAACTAAACCAACTAGTTTTGAATTAATTTTCATTTTATTTTGGCATGTCGAAGTTTTCAATTTGAAATGAATAGCAACTTCTACAGGTGAAGTTCAGTTAGGCAACTTAGTTAATGCTTTAAAAGAAGTTTTCTTTCGAAAGTTCTTTGTTTATTTTTATTACGAATGTCAGGAGATTTCAAGTTTAAAATAACGTGTTTTGAAAAATAATATTATTTTATTCATTTGAATAATATTAAAGAGGACTAAAAGTTCAAATATGTGATTTTGAGGGAAAACGACAGAAACAGGATTTCCAATGTTAATTATATATATATATATATATATATATATATATATATATTATAATTTGTAAAATATCTTGGAAGGCGTTTCAACCTATTTTAGACTATAAATCGATTCGGGTTTGAATAGGACGAGTGGCACAGCGACAGTTTGTGAATATCAGCCCGAAATTCTGAATTAACATACAGGGAGATCCAACATCATATGCTCCTGAAATTGAGACCGTTAGATCCGTAATGAAATGAGATTTCAAATAAAATAAGAATTTTTAAGATCTAACAGTTCAATTTTCAAATAAGTCAAAATTTGTATTAAAAATGGTCGTTATGGATGTAGTTCGGTGGCTGAAATTGGAAAACAACCGTAGGGGTCTTATTAAAATTATTAAAAATATAAAAAAAATTGTAAAATCATAATAAATGATTTTGAAAGTTTTTGGATGAAATACTCCAAGTCTGAAATAATAAAGTATAATTTTATCTGAATGAACTGGTTAAGAATTAGAATAAAGAACCAAAAGCAAATATGCAATGATTTCTGAAAGTACATTCTAGTATTACCGGTGAGATCTAATTGGAAATTATTCCATTAGGTGATGGGTGGGAAGAACCGAAAGGAAAATCAGATATTCAACTAAGATCAGATGATATTTTTTGAAGATAAAGTAAATAAAAAAATTGGATTTGTAATTGGTATTGGTATAACTGGGAGTTTCCAACACATAAATTGGTATGGATTTGAATGGGACTTATCTTCGGATATTTTTGATATTGGATTCCACAGTTATATAGATATTTTTGAGGAATTTGGTAGACATAGATATTGTTACTGCAAAACGGTTTCTATTGGTTTCAAAATTTGGTATTGAATGTATGTCGACATAATTTCTATTTAAAAGCCTTATATTTAATATCAAATTATATTTGGGATTGTTGTGAATGGTGTCTTCAATAACACTATTCCTAAACCCTGTGGAAATGTAATTTATCGAATAAATCTTTTAACTAAGATTTAATGGAGTTTTTTGATTTAATAAATTAAACTAGAATTAAACGGAAGTTGATTTTGGGTTTATTGTGAACGATGATTTAAATGACATTTGTACTTTAACCCGGTTAAAGACAAGATTTATTTCCTAAAGTTGAATAATCATTAACTAATGATTTATGAGATGATAACCGTGATAGGTTAGGATTTCGTGAAAAGATATTCTAAAATATTTTGAAATGATTTCCCAAGGAAGATCTAAACAAAGGTTTAAATATATGAATCTTTTATAAAATTAGTGGGAACCATTACCCGAGTAATGAATATTTGAATAAAAGAATGTTCTAGATTGGAATGAAATCATTGATATGTTTATATATCACATGATTAAGATGCGTGAGTTATTCGAAAAGACCAGGTTTAACCCATTCTGTATAACTGTTGCTACGATTAAAAGTCGAAGATTGAAGACGGTGGTTGAAGACTGGAGATCTTCACATCGTTTGGGCTATTGTTGGTGTCTCGATTGGGTCGTACACCCAAGACGAGGTAATAACTGGTGGTTGTCCAAACGTACTTGGAAATCGATGGGATATGCGAGGACATTTCTCCTGTATTGGAGATATGGGATGAGGAATAAGGTGCCTTCAGTTTCATTCAGATCCAGAACAAACTTGCAAATGGATTGTCTGTCTGAGGTTATATTTTATGCTATATCAATGGATTGCTATCAAATATGTATCTATTTGGCAGCGGAAAAATTATCCTCTTAGCTTAACACCCTTCTCTGAGACATACCAACTATAGAGGTTATATAATGGTGGACATCAGTTTTATGATTTGAAATGACGATGTGGCATGCTGAGATGCATGGATCAAAGCTTTTGTTGAAAAACAAAGCGTTTTGGATAATGATCAAGCACGGCTTATATAGCATAGCTTTGTGTATGGTATTATTTCGCAAGCTTCGCACCCCGGTATGAATCAAAAAGGGGATGAAGGACAGCAGGGAGGACATGCGTTTCTTTCTAGCTAGAAGTGTTGCTGTGGTATGGAGCTCAGGCAATTTTACTTATGTGGGTGTTGGAATTGAGGGCCTTCGGATATGGGCACACAAGGCCAAGGTGGTCGATATACTGACTTGGAGGTCCAATAAGACTGGGAAACGTATTGTTTAGGCAATGACTAATCCATTAGAAATGGGTGGATCGGCCCTGTTGCTCCAAAGGGATCCGTTTTTCTTAGGACATTTCACTAGAGTTGTTCCAAAGTTTGAACGAGGAAGGATCCCTTGCCTCAGCTTATGATGGAAACCCAATCTCCAATACGCGATTTTACAGTTTTAGTTGTATACCTACGGCGATATAATAGGATGGGGGGTATTATGCCATCTAAGATTCATACATTTATATTTGAAATTGTTTTCTACACTATGCACTTATAATAATAATAATAATAATATTAATAATAAAGAAATTCCACGTATCAAGCATGTTTGGCTATTATAAAGTAAAACTGTATCCTCCGGCTTGCGCTTGCATTATGTGATGGGACCTGAGTCTTATAATAGCTTCATTCTTCAAAAAACATTGCGTTATTTTTGTTTTAAAACCGATATTCATGTGAGGGAAAACTATTCTGTATCATACGGCGTGGTCCCGTGATTTACCCACCTTTAAATAAAATTTAATAACATTTTTTAAGTTCTTACACCAGTCTCATGACTGACTTGAAGTTTATTTTTTTCACCAAAACTCTGGGTGCCCCTATTTTCCATACAGGCAGCCAATAATTTTGGTTTTGTAGATTTTCTATTCACAGGATTCTGGATTATGGAAGCAGCTGTATTCTAGATATCTTTATGGCCCTTGGCTGTGATTAGTTGATGTTTTTTCGTTGTGTGTTGTATCATTGTATTCATGTAATTTTATTTTCGCTTATTGTTGTTATTATTTATTTCTCTAATATTTATTTTTCCACTATGTATTATTTTATTTTTGCACTCTGATATTCTTGTACTCTGATGCAATTTTGTTGTAATAGTAATGAAAAGCTCTCTTGTGTTCCGTTCTGATGTGCTGTGTTCTCATAACAATCTGCCATTTTGAACGGTTTGAGTCGGTTTAGCGATCGATAGGGCCAGGCAAAATTCGGGTCATTACACCTATATATTACATACATATATAGAGTACAACTAAAACCGTAAAGGTTCATATTGGAAGTTATGTTCCATCAATGACCAAGGAAAAGGATCTTCCTTACCGCGATTCGGACCACCTCTAGCGGGATGTCCCAAGATCAACAAATGTTCCTTTCTGTAGCAGTAGAGCTGGCCCACCACTATTTCAGGTGATGTTCGGGTTACTCCTGAACGTAAAGTCCCCTGGTCGTTGTTGACCTTTATCAGAGATGCCTCATTCCACCATCCACTAAGTAAATTGCCTGGGCTCCATACCATGGCATCACATTCTCAAAATAGAAGAAACGTTATTCCTTATCTCTACTATACTTCATCCTGTTTCAACTCATTACCGGTTGTGAGGCCTGAAGCCACGCTTCCACATAAAGCTATGCTTTTTAACAAAAAGCTTTGATCAACAATTGTTCATCACCTAGCATACCATAATGTAAATTCACAACATATAATTGGTGTCTATTAATATATAACCCTATGAGGACATAAGTCTCAAGTAGGGTGTTAAAATAAAAGGATAAATCCTTCGCCACAAACTGATATAACATCAACAGAAACCTGTTACTTTCAAAATTAACACCGAGACAAGGCTGACAGTGAAGGGGCATCAGACCGTCACAAGCATAGGGGAGTAATCCGTAGGCAAAGACTAGGTAAAGGATAAAACCGAAACCATAAGAGAGGCATTTAGAATAATGAGAAACCGACAACATCATCAAAGGAGAAAGCCATAAATCTGATTTAAATAAAGAGTGATGATAGGGTAGTTTCGGCACGAAGGGTAGCTAATGAGAAGTCATCCAAAACAAGAAGCCGAAGAAGAGAAAAACGAAGAATCCTACAATCGAGACCCAGAAGGGTGAAAGGGCTATCGATATTAATTTGCTTAATGCTAACACATTAAAAGACGAGAGCATTGAAGGGACAGAGGTCGAAACATGAGGAAACTATCCGGAAGCCAATTACCGGGTCCCCAGTTTGATGATCACCAAGATGCCACTTTAGCAAACAACCAATAAAACACCGGAAGCACACCTCCGGAAAGCCGAAGCACACTTCTGGGATCTACCGAAATGCAAGTCAAGGTTTCTAAGAGATAAAACTATCCATAGTAATCCGCTTAGTGTTGATACCGAAAGGGGTGATGAATCTCGAAGCAACACCTTTGAAACACAGAGGTAAACATCATGAAGGATTAGCAACAAGACCGAAAATTCATGACCGAAAGTCCATAGTCGGAAGCCTAAAGCCTTTCCTAAAGTTATCCATACCAACAGGCTTGGCGCAAAGGAAATAAAGTAACATCAGAAAAAAGCTCCAAAGACCGAGACCATTCTTCCAAAATCCAAGACCGATACCCTAAAAAACAATAAGCAAAATCGAAAGAGTGATCGAGAGACAAAGCAACATAATCAGAAGGAAAAGCAACCGACAGAGGCTTGTGCTGGGCCAATAACAAAAGGGACCCAAATTTTTCAATAAATAAAACCCTAGGGGTCCCATTACCGGTGTTGAATTTTCATTTCTCAATCTTGTAATTTTTCTTCAAGAGCAAACACTAATTCCTCAATCAAATTGGGAATTTCTTCAATTCTTGTAATATATCCGCAATAAATAAAAGGAGAAGTCTGGGATTTAAATAATTCTCGATTTGATAATCATATTGTGTTTATAGTGATTATACAGGGAGTTATCACTAATCTTTCTTATGAAAGGGTTAATCATAGTCCCTTCGTAGGAGGAACGGTCCTGGGCAAAACTAAGGCTTTCCCCCTTTCGAACATTTAATACGTGACTTAGCTCTTTCATAGTGAGCCTAATGCAACCCAATCCCAGAAGGGAGCTCGCTGTAAGCTTATGACTTGATAACCGACGCAACCAAGGTCCTTTTTGGGCTGGCTCGATGTGGAAGTTCATATAAGACGTTAAGTATTATGACATGTAAACAACCCAGGTGTTGTGAAGCATTAGCCTGTTTCCTCTTAGTACAATGTATATTATTTTATCCTGAATCTAATGGTGATTGTTGCATAACGTGTCAGCCTTATTTATCTTGTGAAGCCTTTCTCCAAAGGTTCTCACAGATTTATAGTCTCGCAAGCGTGATGATCACCCCTTGAGGGAAGAGTAACTAATCTTCGGACTTAACGTCTTGACACCTGGGAAATGGCGGAGCTCGTTAGGATTACTGATTCAAGGTTGCATTTTCAATGACCTTTAGATCAATCTTCCATCAAACTACTGAGCATATGCATTGCCAATCCTAGTTCGGGTGTTGACGAAAAATATCGTTAACAAAACCAATTGATTATGCAGTAAAATAAAGTGTCAGACACGCATCCATTTATAAGTTCTTTCTGAGTTGGGAACGAAACCAAAGGCACCTTATTCCTCGTCCCATAAAGTAGAGAGCCCTTCAAATCCAGAAAATAACAAGTACGTCCATACTATTGCCACTTATAACCTCGTCTTGGGTGTACATCCTAATTGAGACATCCGCAATAAATCCGAACGATGTGAATTCCCCTGTCTTCAACCACCGTCTTTAATATCATCAATACAAGTCATATAGTTATTAAGAATGTGTCGAAACCTAGTCTTTCAGAATAACTAGCGCATGTTTACAAACTATAATTGATATACAAGAATATCACGAGTCTCATTCCATCTCGGAATATTCTTTTACTCAAATCAATCTTTATATTGGGTATACCCATTTAAATATTATCAAATACTTACATTCTTGCTAAAACTTTCCTTCGAAAACATTTCAAATGATTATAAAATCTTATTTCTCAAACTTTAACTCAAATCAAGTTTTCTTTGCTTTACCGAGATTATTGAATCTCACGGAAAAGGATATTTCTAAAATCGTTATCTCATTCCCATCTTATTCATCCCATGGAGCAAAACTAGCAGTACTCAATATCCAGTTTCCCTCGTATTTTGTCAAGTTTGATCTCCATCTTAATACCATTCTTTTTTTTCAAACCTGCTTGAAGGTTTCTATTATCTTTATGGGAAAACATATTAACCCAAACCCAAACCCAAACCATTCATTGATTAGGTTAGATTTATCTTTCTTTGATTCATATCTCTAACGCTAAATCGTACTCACGATTTTTTATTCTTAACATTACGCGAAAAACACGCTTATCTTCTTTTAAGCCATCATTAAACTTGTTCCCATTACCGTTCGCTAGGGGAAACTCTTTCATTAAATCTTTATATTTAAATCAAATAAAGATTTCATTTCAACTAATCTTCAGAAATCATCTTCTCCTTTAAACGGTTATAGAACAAATGGTATTTAATACATCATTCACGATAAGCCCAAAATCATACTTTCATTTTAAATGAAATCTTCACAAACATCATATCAGCTTATAATCGATATGAACTCCCGTAATGGACTAATACTATAACAGTAATAACGAAAAAGCATTTTAAATTCCTCCCATTCAATTCCAGTTTAATTCGGTAATTGGAAAACTTAAATTTGGAAAACTTCATTAAATCTTAAAACAAAGATTCAGTTAACCTTAATGAAGATTGTAACTTCATCTTTAACTGGGTTAAAGAACGACGTTGTTAAAGACACCATTCACGATAAACCCCAAACCAATGGATAATTAATATACGAATTAAACAGAGTTTACATCAACTTATATTCAACACCAATTCTCGTAATCAACGAATACTATAAGTGGAATAACGATATAACATCTTCCATAATTCCTTAAAATACTAAACGTCTACACAACGAAAATCAATACCAAATATCCAAAGATCATTCTATCCAAATCCAATTTTATTCATATTGGATAACTTCTCCTAATCATAAGATTCAACAAATTCCCAAAAATTCATTTTACTTATTCAACAAGTTAGGCTGAAAACACCAAAAATAGAAATATTGTTCGAAACTTCATATTTCTTTCCCAAATCACTTTATAATCATTTATTATGATTTATTGATTTTTTTTCATATTTTATATAATTTATAAATGGCCATTTCAATCGATTTCCATTTACGGCCATCGAATTGCGTTTACAACGACCTTTACAAAAATAAATTTAAACATAAATTGAAATCTATAAGTTGAAATTCAAATTTTTACTTTTATTTGGAAGTTACTATCAATAGAAAACAAACGTTTCTTGTTTTTGGGAAATCCGATTTAAATTGCATTTGTAATGTTCGTTTGAAGTTCATGGTTGAATTTTGCGAACTCTTGCTGTGCGACACGTTCTATTCAAACCATATTATTATTTAAAATAAAAGTCATCCAATTCAATTCAAATATATTTTATAAAACATTTATAAATTCATTCAAAAGCGATTCCAACTTCAAATTCAATTATAAACCAAAATTGAATTTTCTATATTATTATAACATTAGAATAATAATATTTATTAAAATTAAATCTTTTGAAATCCATTATAAAAATAAAAATCATTGGAACAATCAACTCGAGTTAAAAACATCGTTTATATATCTAACTCGAATTCATTTTTGAATTTACTATTCAAAATGTATTTTAAATTAAAATACACTATTTCTAATTCAAATATCTTTCCAGTCCATTTAAACTTTTCAATAGTTGTTTGAAATCATTTCAAATTCATTTCCAAATTGTTTCATATATAAGATTACAAATTCCATTTTTACATCTTATTTCACTTAAAGGGAAGTATATTCATTTAATATTCCAATGGAACTTGTAATGACCCGGGTTTTTGCCGACTTTGGTTATCGCCATAAACTCAATGATGACTAACCAAATATCGAAAAATACCGGTCATTAATGAAAGAAATTAGAGGGTGAGAATAGATAAGGTAGAAACTTAGAATAGAAGAAGAAGAAGAAGAACACAACATCAGAGTAACACGAACCTCACAGCGGAACGAATAACATATAATAGATAACATATCTTTGCAAAAAAAGATTTTACTTGAATATACATATCCTCATCAAGTACAACACTTACAACACAACGGAAATAAACTATAGCTATATGATCATGAAGCCTCCTGCTCCAAGCTCTTCCAGTATATCTGTAAATCCCGACTACTTGACTGCCCGTACAAAATTGGGCACCCAAGAGTTTAGGGAAAACAAAATAAAATAAATTCCGGGTCAGTCATGGGACTAGTATGAGTGAAACAGTTTAAAACAGTCTGAGCCATTAAACGATATCTCATAAGACTACGCCGTATAACGGAACAGGTTTTCCCTTATGAGAATCCAAATTATCTTTATATCAAAAACCTTTTGATATTATAATACTGTCTATCAACCACAACTATAATAATCATCTAGCAGAAACGCTTTCATCTCACATTCTACATATATAGTATACAATCAAAAGTGCAAGCACGTATTGGGTAATGGATTTCCAACTACGACAAGGTATGGAACCACCTTTCGCTAGTGTACCTCTAGAAAGGAATACACTGGATTCAACAAGAACATCTTGCAACCCGGCCACACATGACCGACCACTCATTTCGCTTGAGTGTATTGAATGTATATCACTAACGGTTGGGATCAACAACCGCTTCCCGAATGGGACAGTATTGACAATAGATTTTTAGAAATAAATGAAACTCTAGATCAGGTGATTATACACCCTACTTCGGAGCGACCGACTTAGCCATGTTGCCTGCCCGATTTCTATCATTTACCGGTTGATGAGGCTTGAGGTTACGCTTCATCATCACATCAGATTCACATCGAATGTCATATCGTCAAACCCATCAAATCATCGATTGAAGTCCTCAACAATACATTATGTGTTAGCTAAAAGAAGTTTCCTTCTCCGCTTCCACTCTTGTACGGTTGGAGAAATCAATATACGTGATCATCTGGAAATACTCTATCAGACATCCGTCCATACAAGTCATCCAGGAACAGGATGAACCGAAGGCGCTATTCAGTATATCCATCTTAGGCACTGTTATCTAAGATTTATACAACAGCCCTTGCACTTTACTCCGTCTTCAATTATCTTCAGCATATATGATTCGCAACGCTTATGCCAATACAGAGTGGTTCTTTGGATAATAATCCAACCGGTCTCTCCATATTAACAACGTTAAATGGTCAAAACTTCGATAGTCTGTGATTTAACCATCAAAGAAAAACAGGTGTGCAAACAACGATATTATTTCCAAATGGAATTTTATCAATCAATCATCAATCATATATATATATATATATATATATATGTGTGTGTGTGTGTGTGTGTGTGTGTGACGGCCCGCCCCGCACCAGCCGGCATTTCCTCCGAAAGTGCGATGTACACATGCCCGACTAGCACAGAACGGTCGCCAAAGAAAGGAAAGAAGAGAATGAACTAATCAAGGAACCTGTAGAATGTCTCTCAGCGCATGGAATAAAATATAATAATAATAACATACTTGACATAAAACAGGTGAGACAGTGCATAAGCTGATAACTAAAATCAACATCAACATCAGAGCAGCGGAAATCCAAATACAGCTTATTACAACTTTCCAAATTTACTGTCTCTAAACAAAAGAAAGCTAAAGTAGAAGACGCACCACTAATGCCCAAGCAGTGATCTTCAACAACACAGGGAGATTACTATATATATATTACGTGGAAGCCTCCTGCTCGTCTCCGGATCATCTACCCGTGCATCACCAGCTAACCTGTCTCTAGTCTGCTTGTGTGAGCACCCAGAGTAATAAGAGGAGACATAAAACTCTGGGTCAGACATAAAGCCTGGTATGAGCGATAAGCATCTAAACAAAACAATAACAGGTATACTAAACCATACCTGGACCTGCAACCAAAGAATTAGTACCACATACCGTACAGTACTCTAAGGTGCCATAATAAATAGTGTAAAGAATACGGGGGTAGGGTGTGCATGTCATAATGATAGCAAACAAATCATCCATAGCAACCATCCTCACATCTCTCACTCAGTGCGTAAAGCATACGATGTCCACCACTGTCAATCACTAGACCCATTGAAGTAGTGACGGAGTTCAACCTGTACAACTACTGCTACTACCAAGCTTACCACATGGGGTCATGACCAAATCTTTACAAATGACCCCACTTCATTGGTCTATAGCCCTTTAGTCGTACCTAGGCCATTGCAGCCCTGAATCCGTTCACGTACTTCCCATACATAGTGATATAAAGTCATCAACATTGGCTGCCCCTTGGCACACGTCCTGCAGCAAAGCCCAATCATGAAGTGAACTCATCGGTTCCCAACTGGATCCTGAGCTCTAACTTCCCATATTGGACTACCTTTGCATCTCGGGTTATTGATCAATACTGGGTCAGGTCGGGTTCTCCTTCTAGCCATCGGTTCGGGTCGGGTCCTCTACTTCGGGTCGGTTCGTAGTCTTCTCCTGTAGCGGGTTGGTTCGGGTCCACAGCATCGCATCGGTTCGGGTTGGGTATTCCACTTCGGGTCGGGTCGGGTGTCCTCCTCCGGGTCGGGTCGGGTGCCATCTCCCTTCCAGTTCGTGCTTCCGCTCCGATCCGCTCCCTCGTTCTCCACGTGCTCCGATTCGATCCTTCCTTCGCCATCTGATCCGCGTGGCCTTCCCTCTTGCCAGTTCTCCCAAGTGTTAAGTTCCGATCCGAGCCCTTCGTTTCCAAGTCTATCCGATCCCCAGCTTAACCAACATGGCCTTCCTTTTTGCCTAGCCTCGTTTGTGCTAGATTCCAGTTCGGGTCGGTTTCCTTGCCCAGGTCTCTTATCCGATCCGAGCCCATATCCGATCCGATCCGAAACCCTGCACAACTTTCTGCAACTTTTTCCAGCAACTTGTTTACGCCATTCGACGACGTTTTCGACAAATCTAACTATACTAATCAATCACAAATCATCCCAAACAGTCATAGCATCATAGCAAACTAACCACAAACACCAAAACAATGAATTTACATATCAAAACGGATCAAATGTACCCAAAATCCCATTTTTCCCTTAAGCATGATTAAATAAAACTAATCATATGGTTAATGAAACTTAATCAAATCGAACCAAATTTCTAACAGAGGCATAAAATATTATTTAAGAATTTCTAAACATTTTTCCAGAATTTATTAGTGTATAAATTCGCTAATCTTCTCTAATTACCCTTAATCAACTGTAATTAGTGTCAAAATGATGCTAATCACTCACCTTTGCCACAAAATAAAGCACCAATCTGAAATACTCTCTGTTTGGGTTGAATTCCTATGTATAGCAGCAGCTCCAACCTTGCTCTGATGCTATTTGGCCTTGTTTTGATGTAGTTTAGGCTTAATCTTCACTAAAAATGTGTTTTAGAGTGGTTTTAAAGGATGGAAGCCATTACTAAGGTCTCAAGAAGGTTTGTGGCGGCTCAAAACTGAAATGAAAGTGATTTCCTAACCCTAATCAGCCCTCCTATGCCTCTAAACCCGAAATTCCCCTCTGGGCCTAGCTGCTAATCACCCGGTTAAGCCCAATTAAGCTGTTTTTCATCATCTGAAACTTGATTCAGCCATATCTCCCAAACGATGAGTCCTTTTGGCTAATGTGACCACTCTACGGAATTGTAAACCATCATCCGGAGCCAATGGAAGTGGTTTCAGGTCAAAATTCCTTTCCAGTCAAAAGTTATGACCAAAACAGTACCAACTAGGGGTAAAATGGTCATTTAAAAATCGGGAAAAATCATGAACATGGCAAATGACCCCAATAGTCGTCTCCCAAAGTTACATGACCATACGACTTCATATGTGAAAAAAATAAATATTCTACGATTCCATGATACGTAGAATACGGGTCGTTACACTCTTCCCCCCTTAAGAAATTTCGCCCCCGAAATTCCTTAACCCTCAACATACAAAAGATCCCGCATGCCTAACAGCCACATACAACAATCAAACATGCAAAACAAGCAAACAAGCCTACCCTTGCATGCGGAAAACTAAATCGAAGTCAAAATCTTACCAGGCAAAGAGTTCTGGATATGTCTTCCTAATGTTCTCCTCTGTCTCCCAAGTGCAATCATTCTCGTCCTCGCTCCACTGAACCTTGACTAGCTTCACCTCCTTCCTTCAAAGTTGCTTCATGTCGTGCTCGACAATACGGGCCGGCTTGCGGTTCCCAACCGCCTCGGGTTCTACTTCGAAGTCCTCTAACTGATCAGGTGAAATAGTCATATCTGAGTCGTGAACGAACTTCCTTAGTTGGGAATCATGAAACACATTGTGAACTCCCGCCATTTTCTCTGGTAAGCCAACTCTATATGCCAAATTCCCGACTAGTTCAAGAACAGGGAATGGGCCAACAAATCTTGGTGCCAACTTGCCTCTCCTGCCAAATCGTATCACGCTCTTCAACGGAGAAATCTTGACAAACACCAAGTCACCAACGGAGAATTTTAAGTCTCTTCTCCTCTTATCAGCATAACTCTTCTGCCTATCTTGGGTAGCCCTCATTCGTTGTTGAATGATCTTAATCTTATCTGAAGTTTCCCTCACCACATCTGGCTCGCCAGTCTCTATCCAACATGATGGTGAGTTGCATGGCCTTCCGTACAAAGCTTCAAACGGAGTCATACCGATACTGGATTGGTAGCTATTATTATATGCAAACTCTACTAGATGCAAATAGTCATCCCATGATCCACCAAAATCCAATATACATGCTCTCAAGAGATCTTCCAAAATACGATTCACCCTCTCCGTCTGACCGTCGGTCTGAGGATGATATGCGGTACTGAGATGTAACTCTGACCCTAGAGCCTCTTGTAAGCTCTTCCAAAACCCACTAGTGAACAACGGGTCTCGGTCACTCACAATGCTTTTAGGTACTCCATGAAATCTCACTACCCATTTCATATACAATTCTGCTAACTTAGCTGTCGTTCTGGTCGATTTGACTGGTATAAATCTTGCACTTTTAGTCAATCGATCCACAATTACCCAAATGCTATCATGTCCCGATCTAGTCCTTGGTAAACCATCGATGAAATCCATCGAGACTTGCTCCCATTTCCATTCGGGAATTTCTAATGGTTGCAACAACCCACTAGGCTTCTTTTGCTCGGCTTTAACTAGCTGGCAATTCATGCATTTGTATATAAACCTCCCAATGTCTCTTTTCATCCCTTCCCAGTAGTAGGTCTGCTTCATGTCTCGATACATCTTGTTACCACCGGGGTGTATAGTCAGTTTTGAGTGATGACATTCTCTAAGCACTTCATCTCTCAATCCATTGACATTGGGTACAACAAGCTTTCCATTCTTTCTAAGCGGTCCATCTCGATCAAGCCCATACTTGTTCATCTCCTCATCGATACCCATCTCTAACTTGGAGATGATTTCCAATAGGTTAGGATCGTCCCTCTGACTAGAGCCGATCCGCTCAATCAAAGTGGGCCTGATCGTCAAACTTGCTAACATTTCTGGATCCAATTCGCACTTTTGGTCTGAAATCAAACCCAGCGATGTACTCCAGTTGCTTCCATTCTAGAAACATAGCCCCTAAGCTGGCATGTCTCCTACTCAATGCATCAGCTACCGCATTGCCCTTTCCTGGTGTATATGCGATGTCAAAATCATAGGAAGCCAAGAATTCCAACCACCTTTGTTGCCGGAGATTTAGATCCTTCTGGGAGAAGAGATAATTTAACGATTTATGATCGGTAAACAACTCGAATCTTTCTCCCAAGAGATAATGTCTCCACATCTTCAACGCGAACACGATCGCTGCCAATTCCAAATCATGGGTAGGGTATCTTCTCTCGTGCGGTTTCAATTGCCGACTTGCATAAGCTACAACCCTACCGCCTTGCATCAATACAACACCCAGTCAGGTACCACAGGCATCCGTGTATACCGTCATCTCTTCATTCCCCTTAGGAATGATTAACACAGGTGCGCATGTCAACTTGTCCTTTAGACTCTTGAATGCATTCTCGCACCTTTCATCCCAGACAAAAGCTTGATTCTTCTTGGTCAACTAGGTCAATGGTGCTGCTATCTTGGAGAAATATTGGATAAACTTACGATAATATCCAGCTAACCCCAAGAAACTTCTTACATCTGTTACATTCTTGGGCGTAGGCCAATCCTGTACCGTAGCCACCTTCACCGGGTCCAAGGCAATACCATTCTCTGAAACAACATGGCCCAAGAACCTCACCTCTCTCTTCCAGAAGTGACACTTAGAAAACTTTGCTTTCAATTGGTGTTTTCTCAACACCTCTATTACTATTCTTAAATGTTCCTTGTGTTCTTCCTCTGTCCTCGAGTAGACCAAAATATCATCAACGAACACAAGGACAAACTTATTCAACTGATCTCTGAATACCCTATTCATAAGATCCACAAAATATGCTGGGGGCATTGGTCAGCCCGAATGGCATGACCAACCACTCATAAAATCCAGACGGCGTTCGAAATGCCGTTTTAGCTATACTCTTAGCTTCCACTCTAAGCTGATGAAAACCTGTCGCGAGATCCAACTGAGAAAATACTCTCGCGCCACTCAACTGATCGAACAGATCATCTATCCGCGGTAGAGGATACTTATTCTTCCTCGTCACTTTATTCAACTCGCGGTAGTCTACACACAAACAAAGGGAACCATCCGCCTTGGTGGTGCTCCTCATTCAGAAACACTCCTTCTGATAAATCCCTTCTTCAAAAGATTGCTGACTTGAACCTCGAGCTCTCGCTGCTCCCTTGGTGCCATACGACGAAGTGGCATCACTATAGGTCTGGCATCTTTCACCAAATCAATACGGAACTCAATCTCTCGATGTGGTGGAAGCCCGGTCACTTCTTCGAAAACATCCGGATACTGGCCAACCACGGGCAAACCTGACAATTCACTATGCGGAATATCGAGGGAGTTTAGAAAACTAGCCAATACCCCCTCACTGGGTAGACCACCAAACACTATCCTCCGCCCATCATCCGCTCTAGCTGTCACAAAAAAGTCCTCACAGTCTACCACCACCCCGTATCTTCGGAGCCAATCTACTCCCAACATAATGCCAAACCCAGTAAATCCCAAAACAAAGCAATCACAAACAAACATGCATCCATGACTCGATAAGACAACATTACGACAAATCATGCTAAGGCTAGTCGAACCACCAATCGGGTTCGTCACCACTAAAGGTCTATCGACAATCTCGGGCTCTAATCCTAACCTATCTACCAGGTCACTAGATATGAAAGAACTGGAAGCTCCGGTATCAAACAAAACTCTAACAGGAACATCATAAACAGAAAGCATACCTTGAATAATGACATTTTTCCCTTCTCCACCGCAGTTGGGGCATTCGACGAAGAAGGAATAGCATTAAGGGCATATGCTTTCACCATTTGCTTTTCTTTGGGGGGTTGCGGA
The DNA here is from genome assembly GCA_030737875.1 of Allium sativum. Classification (NCBI taxonomy): domain Eukaryota; kingdom Viridiplantae; phylum Streptophyta; class Magnoliopsida; order Asparagales; family Amaryllidaceae; genus Allium; species Allium sativum. The sequence goes on from CM060925.1 coordinate 474,022,173, forward strand.
CACTTGTCCTTGTGATGTCCCATTTGTCCACAGTTGAAGCACTTCCTATCCGCTGGCTTGGCCCGACAATTACTAGCATAATGGCCCTTCTTACCACAGCTGAAGCACTCCACATCTTGCTTATTCTTTTTCTTCTGGCCATCCTTAGTCTGATTCTGCTTCCTCTTATTCTGGGAACCACCCTTGCCTCCACCACTTGCTTGTGGCTTTGGCTCATCTACGGATGCAACCTCAGTCTTTGGCTTAGGGTAGAGACTTTCTGATCTTAATGCTTTCCCCACAATCGACTCAAACGTCTCATCGATGTGGTTAATAAGCCTTTCCCCTAAGTACTAATCCAAACCAGTTATGAATTTCTCATTCTTCTTCTCGGCAGTATCAATAAGAGATAACCCATACTTCGACAAAGTGTCGAATTCAGCAATGTACTCCGAGACAGCTCTGCCATTCTGCTTGAGCTCCAATAATTTCTTAAACAGCACTGGCTTCTGAGCAGCTGGAATGAACTTCTCGCTAAAGCGAGCTTTAAACTGCTCCCAAGTAATCTGATCTTCGGGAGTAGCTGCCTTTATAGCATTCCACCAATTCATTGCCCACCCTTGCAGCTGACGGGACGCTAGCTTTCTCTTCATCGCATCCTCGATACCCAAATCCTCGAAGATACGTTCGCAACTATCCAACCAATCCTGAACATTCGTAGCCGACTCCGTTTCGTGGAACGGCTTCCCACCAAGGCTAGTATAATCCTTATTCAGCTTGGCGAAGTCGACTCTCGGCGCCTGCACTATTGGACCACCACCATTTCCACCATTGGGAGCTGCCCTCTGTACATCTCTAAGCATCTCTCTCATGAGGTCAGTAAACATCGTCCTCATGTCAGCGACATTCCCATTATTGGCTCCCCTACCAGCACCTCTAGTATATCGGCTCATCGTCAATCTGAAAAAGGAAACGATTAATGACCCCATAGCGGTGCTAGTGTAGTACGACTTCATTCTCATACTACTAGTAGTATATATATATATATAGCTTTTAAAAACCAAAGTAATCACAAATACGCTCTCTCGTATACGTATACTATCTCTCCCTGATAACTTCCCTAGGTTAACTACACAACCTAGAGCTCTGATACCAAGTGTGACGGCCCGCCCCGCACCAGCCGGCATTTCCTCCGAAAGTGCGCTGTACACATGCCCGACTAGCACAGAACGGTCGCCAAAGAAAGGAAAGAAGAGAATGAACTAATCAAGGAACCTGTAGAATGTCTCTCAGCGCATGGAATAAAATATAATAATAATAACATACTTGACATAAAACAGGTGAGACAGTGCATAAGATGATAACTAAAATCAACATACACATCAGATTAGCGGAAATCCAAATACAGCTTATTACAACTTTCCAAATTTACCGTCTCTAAACAAAAGAAAGCTAAAGTTGAAGATGCACCACTAATTCCCAAGCAGTGATCTTCAACAACACAGGGAGAATACTATATATATATTACGTGGAAGCCTTCTGCTCGTCTCCAGATCATCTACCCGTGCATCACCAGCTAACCTGTCTCTAGTCGGCTCGTGTGAGCACCTAGAGTAATAAGAGGAGACATAAAACTCTGGGTCAGACATAAAGCCTGGTATGAGCGGTAAGCATCTAAACAAAACAATAACAGGTATACGAAACCATACCTGAACCTGGACCTGCAACCAAAGAGTTAGTACCACATACCGTACAGTACTCTAAGGTGCCATAATAAATAGTGTAAAGAATACGGGGGTGGGGTGTGCATGTCATAATGATAGAAAACAAATCATCCATAGCAACCATCCTCACATCTCTCACTCAGTGCGTAAAGCATACGATGTCCACCACTGTCAATCACTAGACCCATTGAAGTAGTGACGGAGTTCAACCTGTACAACTACTGCTACTACAAAGCTTACCACATGGGGTCATGACCAAATCTTTACAAATGACCCCACTTCATTGGTCTATAGCCCTTTAGTCGTACCTAGGCCATTGCAGCCCTGAATCCGTTCACGTACTTCCCATACATAGTGATCTAAAGTCATAAACATCGGCTGCCCCTTTGCACACGTCCTGCAGCAAAGCCCAATCATGAAGTGAACTCATCGGCTCCGAACTGGATCCTGAGCTCTAACTTCCCATATTGGACTACCTTTGCATCTCGGGTTATTGGTCAATACTGGGTCGGGTCGGGTTCTCCTTCTAGCCATCGGTTCGGGTCGGGTCCTCTACTTCGGGTCGGTTCGTAGTCTTCTCCTGTAGCGGGTTGGTTCGGGTCCACAGCATCGCATCGGTTCGGGTTGGGTATTCCACTTCGGGTCGGGTGTCCTCCTCCGGGTCGGGTCGGGTGCCATCTCCCTTCTAGTTCGTGCTTCCGCTCCGATCCGCTCCCTCGTTCTCCACGTGCTCCGATCCGACCCTTCCTTCGCCATCTGATCCGCGTGGCCTTCCCTCTTGCCAGTTCTCCCAAGTGTTAAGTTCCGATCCGAGCCCTCCGTTTCCAAGTCTATCCGATCCCCAACTTAACCAACATGGCCTTCCTTTTTGCCTAGCCTCGTTTGTGCTAGATTGCAGTTCGGGTCGGGTTCCTTGCCCAGGTCTCCTATCCGATCCGAGCCCATATCCGATCCGATCCGAAACCCTGCACAACTTTCTGCAACTTTTTCCAGCAACTTCTTTACGACATTCGACGACGATTTCGACAAATCTAACTATACTAATCAATCACAAATCATCCCAAACAGTCATAGAATCATAGCAAACTAACCACAAACACCAAAACAATGAATTTACATATCAAAATGGATCAAATGTACCCAAAATCCCATTTTTCCCTTAAGCATGATTAAATAAAACTAATCATATGGTTAATGAAACTTAATCAAATCGAACCAAATTTCTAACAGAGGCATAAAATATTATTTAAGAATTTCTAAACATTTTTCCAGAATTTATTAGTGTATAAATTCGCTAATCTTCACTAATTACCCTTAATCAACTGTAATTAGTGTCAAAATGATGCTAATCACTCACCTTTGCCACAAAATAAAGCACCAATCTGAAATACTCTCTGTTTGGGTCGAATTCCTATGTATAGCAGCAGCTCCAGCCTTGCTCTGATGCTATTTGGCCTTGTTTTGATGTAGTTTAGGCTTAATCTTCACTAAAAATGTGTTTTGGAGTGGTTTTAGAGGATGGAAGCCATTACTAAGGTCTCAAGAAGGTTTGTGGCGGCTCAAAACTGAAATGATAGTGATTTCCTAACCCTAATCAGCCCTCCTATGCCTCTAAACCCGAAATTCCCCTCTGGGCCTAGCTGCTAATCAACCGGTTAAGCCCAATTAAGCTATTTTTCACCATCTGAAACTTGATTCAGCCATATCTCCCAAACGGTGAGTCCGTTTGGCTAATGTGACCACTCTACGGGATTGTAAACCATCATCCGGAGCCAATGGAAGTGGTTTCAGGTCAAAATTTCTTTCCAGTCAAAAGTTATGGCCAAAACAGTACCAACTAGGGGTAAAATGGTTATTTAAAAATCGGGAAAAATCATGAACATGGGAAATGACCCCAATAGTCGTCTCCCAAAGTTACATGACCATACGACTTCATATGTGAAATAAATAAATATTCTACGATTCCATGATACATAGAATACGGGTCGTTACAATATATATATTTCCTTATTTTCTATGTTTGGAAAATATGTGTTATTAACACTGAAAAACATTTCCATTGTTCATTTACATATCACTATCATTCAACAACTATCATTCCCTGTCTGTAAACTAGTATAAGAGCAATTCCCTAAGTATTAATCCTGAAGGCCGAAACCAACATTAGATAGATACTTAGAAAACCGTTCAATTTACTAATCTCTAGTCAGTTTCTAATTTTGCTTAACTCTATTGGATTTTCCCTGTTCGATTAACTCCTCTATTAAATTTCCAAATAAATAATCCTTCATTCTTTCTATTTTCTAATTAGATAATCCTTTATTCCATTTATTTTCTAAATAGATAATCCTTTATTCTATTTATAAGTGGTTTACCAATATCCATCTTTCTATTTTAATTGTAATTATTTCACAAATATCCCTCTTTCTATTTTATTAACAAATATCTTCCCATATCCTTGTTTTACAAATAAATTTCCTTTATATTTGTTCAAAATCAATTTCCTTTTAATTTCTTTTCACAAATATTTATTTAACAAATAAATATTACTTTTTATAAAATCATTTGATTTTATAAATATTTCTTTTCAATATAACATTTGAAAATCTCCTTTACAACATTCCAGTATTTTGGTATTTACCATATCAAATCACGATGACCAATATCGTTCATACACACACAATCAACAACAGGTTATAATTCACATCATATATCAAAACATATGAAGAAAAAAATAAAATAACTGTTAAGGAATCCAGTTGGATTCCTCCAACCTGTTTCCGTGCATCACAGATGTTAAACAATATAGATAACATCACTTTCAGTTCCATATGATATATTCTGTTAAACAGAATCAATATAGAAATTCAACTAACTGACTAGCAGTTCAATCAAACAGTCAACACACAGTCAATCAGCCAATATTTAATAGTTCTAAAAATACAACATGAAATTATAAACTGTTCAGAGTTAGTGAGATTTACTCACTTTGGCAGTTCATCGTTAAAGAACGATAAACTGTTGTTTGATTTGAATCAAACAATTTATTTTCCCATAAATTCAAACGAGCTCCAGTCCACTTCCAGTCAGTTCCAGTGTGTAGTGTCCGTCCATACGATCCCATTGGATCCTGTTTCGCTAGATTTCAAGGTCGTATGATCAAGTTATATGATTTACAAGTTCGGTTGAATTAAAATTAAACATAACTATATATATTAATTAGATGGGCCTTCACCTTTATTTCAAGCCCACATACCACCAATTTAACCTAGCCCGAGCCCACACGTCTTCTTCCCCAACGAAACATCGTGTTCCAGAAATCCACCACCGAACACCATTTCAAACCTAAACCGATCTCCCACCACTTCACGAAATCCCAAACAAAAATCACCAAGATGCTTCTCGTCAGTCCCTCTTCAACCTTGACCCAAAAACACAAAGTCCGCACTACCATTTCACACTGCGTCGATCAGTACCAGTACCCAACTTCCGACAGAACTCCCATCGCACCCCTTAGGACTGAGCGTGCAAGTGGTATTAAGTGCCAGGAATCCAAATACCAACACATTTTCACCAACGGATGCTCTTGCTTCAAGAATACCCCAACCCTAGTTACCACGGTCAAAACCCAGCAGACCCATAACCTCGTTCGAATCCAGTAAAACCACCACCGGCTTGAAGACGAAATCCCCCCGAGCTCAGAAATGTTAGTGTGGAAATTTAAAACCTATTTTATTTTTGTTTGAATTTCCTAAGCCATGAACTGGTTTTTCAGAAGAGAATGGTGGCGCGATTTTAGTTCTTGACCAGAGAATTTGTGATTTAGGTTTAGGGAAGTAAAAGGTATTATATAGGATTTATTTAATAATTTAATATTCGATTATTAAATTCATTTTAAGAAAACGCTATAGATATTCATCCTCTAAAATTCCTGTGACCACATACGACACCCAAAAATCACGAAACTGGACATGCAACTATAGTTCGACATTACGGTCCCAACGAAACTAGTTTCGTCAAATTCCGACTCCGTATGCTCGCACAGCGTATTTTTAATCATCAAAATACTGACTGTTTTTCACTCTAAAAATCCGTACGGCCACACAGTGACTCTAAAAATCACGGAACTTGGAATCTAGTAATAATTTGATGTTGCGGATCCAACAAAATTAGTTTCGTTGAATTCCGACGTCATTTGCAAAAGTGGCTATTTTTAAAGCTCTGGATGACCCATTTAAATATGTAAATATATTTAAATATAATTAAATAAAATATTAATAAATTAATATTATCGTATATATTCACAGTGGAATATCATACAACTCTAGAATATTCCTCTATGAATTTCTAACTTGATATTTCAAATCTGGGTCAACCCGATATTCGATTTATATTGAAATTCCCTTTTAAAATATAATTAATTCCTTTATAAATTATAAAGGAATTCCACAGCGACTTTTCTAAAATTTGATTTGGACGTAAATCAAAATCTACCCGATGAAATTCCGATTTTTCTCTTCCACTAGAAAGATATACTCCACCAGCTCCACACGTTTCTTGTTTCACAGAAATCCGATTTGAAACGGCTTCTGTATATTCGTTTGAAGTTCGAATCGCCAATTTACGAACTGCAGCGCTATTTCGAGCTCGATTTTAATTATATTATAACTCTACGTTCAAACTATCGTTTATATTATATATTCGTTATTCTAATTCAATTCTAAACTGAATTAAATATCACAGATGATCCAGTTCACACCATATCGCCATTTCAGCCAATTCTGATTATTTCAGAATTAAATATATTATTTAATTTATTATTTTAATTAAATATTCACCATTATTTAATTCCACGACCATGAAATTCTTTAATTCACCATTTAAATAATTAAATAAATTAATTATTATACCGCTGAAAAATGCGGGTCATTACATTCTTCCCTACTTAAAATAATTTCGTCCTTGAAATTGCTAAGTTAGAAGACGACCCTATCTACTGGTTAGAACATATTTGTTCACTTCTTAACTTCAGTTTCAACTGAACCAATTTAACTTCAATTAAATATTAATTTATTCTTATCAACGAAAATTTTCAAAAATCCTGAAAATTTTCTAACGCCTTAAATCTTTTTGAAAAATTTCGCCAGCACCTCCTTTGTACTGGTCAATCGGTCAAACTCCAACTCGCCTCTCTGGGCCATCTCCATCCCAAAAGAAAATCAAACAGCCAAGCGGCTTGCCAATTCGTCTCATAAATCTTATATCTAATAGAAATATAAACTTGTACCTTTTGTTGGCATATCATTATATCCTTTCCACAATACAACCATTCGCTTATATCCGAGCAAAATATCATTTCAACTCGAGTTTCTTCTCGATTCCCAACTCTTAACTTGATTATCACATTACTCTTCAAATTTGAATCTCACAATCCAATTTGTCTTGATATCATTCTAAATCAAATCTCAGTTACCACTTTACTGGCTTTACTTTAATTCAATTTTGCTTTCACAAATTTCTGTTAAATTTGTTTTTAATTCAAACAGTCTTTCCCTGAGAGTTTTTAAACAGTTTACTCTTTTCAAAAATCAAATTTCCCTTTTTGAAATTCAACACAACTTGTCTTTCCCAAAACAAATTCAAAACAATATCTCTGGTAGTAATTCGTCACTTACAACTCAAAAATGAATACTGATGATGCAGCTGTCATCATCAGAATCTATTTTCCAGCGATCGAAGTGAGTTCAATACTATAAAACTATTTCTAAACAATTCCACTTTGAAATTCATTTTAAAATGTAATTCACACTGCTTGTAAAACAATTTAAAATCTCCCAGGATCTTAAATTTTCCTTAGTTTTAATCCAAATCCATTTACAAACACTTATCCAATTCTCCAGAGTTTTAATTCAATTTCTGGTTTAAATTCAGATTTAATTCACCTGAATTCACGTATTTCACTTATATGAATTCTGATTGGTTATTTACATAACCATTTTATTTATAATCTTACTTGATTATAATAGCAACCAATATATCCACTATATTATAATTTTGATATATATATCTTCTCTATATCAAGATATACCTTGGGTAACTTGTTTTAATTTACCCTCTTTTCAAAACATATCGTGTCGACCCATCGTATTCGAGTGTTTAGTAACTCCTACCGATATAGTGGATCAAACTGATCGACCAGAACCCATAAACAACTCAACCAATAAATCCCCACAATATAAAACCACTTTATATCAAATTACAAATATGCACTCGTATATATACACTCAAACTCAATCTAGGGTATTACTAACCCTATATCTACTGAGTCACGCCATAGAGCCAAGGTAAATCACTTAACTTAAGCTCTGATACCAACTGCAATGACCCGGATTTTTGTCGACTTTGAATATCGCCAAAAACTCAATGATGACTAACCAAATATTGAAAAATACCGATCATTAGTGAAAGAAATTAGAGGGTGAGAATAGATAAGGTAGAAACTTAGAATAGAAGAAGAAGAACACAACATCAGAGTAACACGAACCTCACAGCGGAACGAATAACATATAATAGATAACATATCTTTGAAAAAAAAAGATTTTACTTGAATATACATATCCTCATCAAGTACAGCACTTACAACACAACGAAAATAAACTATAGCTATATGATCATGAAGCCTCCTGCTCCAAGCTCTTCCAGTATATCTGTAAATCCCGACTACTTGACTGCCCTTACAAAATTGGGCACCCAAGAGTTTAGGGAAAACAAAATAAAATAAATTCCGGGCAAGTCATGGGACAAGTATGAGTGAAACAGTTTAAAACAGTCTAAGCCATTAAACGATATCTCATAAGACTACGCCGTATAACATAATAGGTTTTCCCTTATGAGAATCCAAATTATCTTTATATCAAAAACCTTTTGATATTATAATACTGTCTATCAACCACAACTATAATAATCATCTAGCAGAAACGCTTTCATCTCACGTTCTACATATATAGTATACAATCAAAAGGGCAAGCACGTATTGGGTAATGGATTTCCAACTACGACAAGGTATGGAACCACCTTTCGCTAGTGTACCTCTAGAAAGGAATACACTGGATTCAACAAGAACATCTTACAACCCGGAAACACATGACCGACCACTCATTTCGCTTGAGTGTATCGAATGTATATCACCAACGGTTGGGATCAGCAACCGTTTCCCGAATGGGACAGTATTGACAATAGATTTTTAGAAATAAATGAAACTCTAGATCAGGTGATTATACACCCTACTTCGGAGCGACGGACTTAGCCATGCTGCCTGCCCGATTTCTGTCATTTACCGGTTGATGAGGCTTGAGGTTACGCTTCATCATCACATCAGATTCACTTCGAATGTCATATAGTCAAATCCATCAAATCACCGATTAACGTCCTCAACAATACATTATGTGTTAGCTAAAAGAAGTTTCCTTCTCCGCTTCCACTCTTGGTACGGTTGGAAAAATCAATATACGTGATCGTCTGGAAATACTCTGTCAGACATCCGTCCATACAAGTCATCCAGGAACAGGATGATCCATCTTTGGCAGTGTTATCTAAGATTTATACAACAACCCTTGCACTTTACTCCGTCTTCAATTATCTTCGGCATATATGACTCGCAACGCTTATGCCAATACAGAGTGGTTCTTTGGATAATAATCCAACCGGTCTCTCTGTATTAACAACGTTAAATGGTCAAAACTTTGATAGTCTATGATTTAACCATCAAAGAAAAACAGGTGTGCAAACAACGATATTATTTCCAAATGGAAATTTTATCAATCAATCATCAATCATATATATATATATATATTTCCTTATTTTCTATATTTAGAAAATATATGTTATTAACACTGGAAAACATTTCCATTGTTCATTTACATATCACTATCATTCCACAACTATCAGTCCCTGACTGTAAACTAGTATGAGAACAATTCCCTAAGTATTAATCCCGAAGGCCGAAACCAACATCAAATAGATACTTAGAAAACCATTCAATTTACTAATCTCTAGTCAGTTTCTAATTTTGCTTAACTCTATTGGATTTTCTCTGTTCGATTAACTCCTCTATTTCATTTCCAAATAAATAATCCTTCATTCTATTTATTTTCTAATTAGATAATCCTTTATTCCATTTATTTTCTAAATAAATAATCCTTTATTCTATTTATAAATGGTTTACCAATATCCCTCTTTCTATTTTAATTGTAATTATTTTACAAATATCCCTCTTTCTATTTTATTTACAAATATCTTCCCTTATCCTTGTTTTACAAATAAATTTCCTTTATATTTGTTTAAAATCAATTTCCTTTTAACTTCTTTTCACAAATATTTATTTAACAAATAAATATTTCTTTTTATAAAATCTTTTGATTTTATAATCATTTCTTTTCAATATAACATTTGAAAATCTCCTTTACAACATTCCAGTATTTTGGTATTTACCATATCAAATCATGATGACCAATATCGTTCATACACACACAATCAACAACAGGTTATAATTCACATCGTATATCAAAATATATGAAGAAAACAATAAAATAACTGTTGAGGAATCCAGTTGGATTCCTCTAACTTGTTTCCCTGCATCACAGATGTTAAACAATATAGATAACATCACTTTCAGTTCCATATGATATATTCTGTTAAATAGAATCAATATAGAAATTCAACTAACTGACTAGCAGTTCAATCAAACAGTCAACACACAGTCAATCAACCAATATTTAACAGTTCTAAAAATACAACATGAAATTATAAACTGTTCAGAGTTAGTGAGATTTACTCACTTTGGCAGTTCATCGTTAAAGAATGATAAACTGTTGTTTGATTTGAATCAAACAATTTATTTTGCCATAAATTCAAACGCGCTCCACTCCACTTCCAGTCAGTTCCAGTGTGTAGTGTCCGTCCATACGATCCCATTGGATCCTGTTTCGCTAGATTTCAAGGTCGTATGATCAAGTTATATGATTTACAAGTTCGGTTGAATTAAAATTAAACATAATTATATATATATTAATTAGATGGACCCTCACCTTTATTTTAAGCCCACATCCCACCAATTTAACCCAGCCCGAGCCCACACATCTTCTTCCCCAACGAAACATCGTGTTCCAGAAATCCACCACCAAACACCATTTCTCCATTTCAAACCCAAACCGATCTCCCACCACTTCACGGAATCCCAAACAAAAATCACCAAGATGCTTCTCGTCACACCCTCTTCAACCTTGACCCAAAAACACAAAGTCCGCACTACCATTTCACACTGCGTCGATCAGTACCAGTACCCAACTTCCGACAGAACTCCCATCGCACCCCTTAGGACTAAGCACGCAAGTGGTATTAAGTGCCAGGAATCCAAATACCAACTCATTTTCACCAACAGATGCTCTTGCTTCAATAATACCCCAACCCTAGTTACCACGGTCAAAACCCAGCAGACCCATCACCTCGTTCGAATCCAGTAAAGCCACCACCGGCTTGAAGATGAAACCCCCCCAAGCTCAGAAATGTTAGTGTGGAAATTTAAAACCTTTTATTTTATTTTTCTTTGAATTTCCTAATCCACGCACTGGTTTTTCTGAAGAGAATGGTGGCGCGATTTTTGTTCTTGACCAGAGAATTTGTGATTTAGGTTTAGGGAAGTAAAAGGTATTATATAGGATTTATTTAATAATTTAATATTCGATTATTAAATTCCTTTTTAAACAAACGCTATAGATATTCGTCCTCTAAAATTCCTGTGACCACATACGATACCCAAAAATCACAAAATTGGACTTGCAGCTACAGTTCGTCATTACGGTCCCAACGAAACTGGTTTCGTCAAATTCCGACTCCGTATGCTCGCATAGCGTATTTTTAATCGTCAAAATACTGACTGTTTTTCACTCTAAAAATCCGTACGGCCACACAGTGACTCTAAAAATCACGGAACTTGGAATCTAGCAATAATTTGATGTTGCGGATCCAAAAAAATTTGTTTCGTTGAATTCCGACTTCGTTTGCAAAAGTGGCTATTTTTAAAGCTCTGGATGACCCATTTAAATATATAAATATATTTAAATATAATTAAATAAAATATTACTAATTTAATATTATCGTAAATATTCACAGTGGAATACCATACAGCTCTAGAATATTCCTCTATGAATTTCTTACTTGATATTTCAAATCTGGGTCAACCCGATATTCGATTTATATTGAAATTCCCTTTTAAAATATAATTAATTCCTTTATAAATTATAAAGAAATTACACAACGACTTTTCTAAAATTTGATTTGGACGTAAATCAAAATCTAGCCGACGAAATCCCGATTTTTCTCTTCCACTAGAAAGATATACTCCACCAGCTCCACACGTTTCTTGTTTCACAAAAATCCGATTTGAAACGGCTTCTGTATATTCGTTTGAAGTTCGAATCGCCAATTTACGAACTACAGCGCTATTTCGAGCTCGATTTTAATTATATTATAACTTTACGTTCAAACTGTCGTTTATATAATATATTCGTTATTCTAATTCAATTCTAAACTAAATTAAATATCACAAATGATCCAGTTCACACCATATCGCCATTTCAGCCAATTCTGATTATTTCAGAATTAAAATATATTATTTAATTTATTATTTTAATTAAATATTCACCATTATTTAATTCCACGACCATGAAATTCTTTAATTCACCATTTAAATAATTAAATAAATTAATTATTGTACCGCTGGAAAATGCGGGTCATTACATTCTTCCCTACTTAAAATAATTTCGTCCTCGAAATTGCTAAGTTAGAAGACGACCCTATCTACTGGTTAGAACATATTTGTTCACTTCTTAACTTCAGTTTCAATTAAACCAATTTAACTTCAATTAAATATTAATTTTTTCTTATCAACGAAAATTTTCAAAAATCCTGAAAATTTTCTAACGCCTTAAATCTTTTTGAAAAATTTCGCCAGCACCTCCTTTGTACTGGTCAATCGGTCAAACTCCAACTCGCCTCTCTGGGCCATCTCCATCCCAAAAGAAAATCAAACAGCCAAGCGGCTTGCCAATTCGTCTCATAAATCTTATATCTAATAGAAATATAAACTTGTACCTTTTGTCGGCATATCATTATATCCTTTCCACCTGTTATCAATTTAGCGGATACAAGGGTCATCCCAATCAAATTCCAATCTGATTTTTTCCACAACACAACCATTCGCTTATATCCGAGCAAAATATCATTTCAACTCGAGTTTCTTCTCGTTTCCCAACTCTTAACTTGATTATCACATTATTCTTCAAATTTGAATCTCACAATCCAATTTGTCTTGATATCATTCTAAATCAAATCTCAGTTACCACTTTACTGGCTTTACTTTAATTCAATTTTGCTTTTACAAATTTCTGTTAAATTTGTTTTTAATTCAAATAGTCTTTCCCTGGGAGTTTTTAATCAGTTTACTCTTTTCAAAAATCAAATTTTCCTTTTTGAAATTCAACACAACTTGTCTTTCCCAAAACAAATTCAAAACAATATCTCTGGTAGTAATTCATCACTTACAACTCGAAAATGAATACTGATGATGCAGCTGTCATCATCAGAATCTATTTTCCAGCGATCGAAGTGAGTTCAATACTATAAAACTATTTCTAAACGATTCCACTTTGAAATTCATTTCAAAATGTAATTCACACTGCTTGTAAAACAATTTAAAATCTCCCAGGATCTTAAATTTTCCTTATTTTTAATCCAAATCCATTTACAAACACTTATCCATTTCCCCAGAGTTTTAATTCAATTTCTGGTTTAAATTCAGATTTAATTCACCTGATTTCACGTATTTCACTTATATGAATTCTGATTGGTTATTTACATAACCATTTTATTTATAATCTTACTTGATTATAATAGCAACCAATATATCCACTATATTATAATTTTGATATAAATATCTTCTCTATATCAAGATATACCTTGGGTAACTTGTTTTAATTTACCCTCTTTTCAAAACATATCGTGTCGACCCATCGTATTCGAGTGTTTAGTAACTCCTACCGATATAGTGGATCAAACTGATCGACTAGAACCCTTAAACAACTCAACCAATAAATCCCCACAATATAAAACCACTTTATATCAAATTACAAATACGCACTCGTATATATACACTCAAACTCAATCTAGGGTATTACTAACTCTATCTCTACTGAGTCACGCCATAGAGCCAAGGTAAATCACTTAACTTAAGCTCTGATACCAACTGCAATGACCCGGGTTTTTGTCGACTTTGGTTATCGCCAAAAACTCAATGATGACTAACCAAATATCGAAAAATACCGATCATTAGTGAAAGAAATTAGAGGGTGAGAATAGATAAGGTAGAAACTTAGAATAGAAGAAGAAGAAGAAGAACACAACATCAGAGTAGCACGAACCTCACAGCGGAACGAATAACATATAATAGATAACATATCTTTGAAAAAAAAGATTTTACTTGAATATACATATCCTCATCAAGTACAGCACTTACAACACAGCGGAAATAAACTATAACTATATAATCACGAAGCCTCCTGCTCTAAGCTCTTCCAGTATATCTGTAAATCCCGACTACTTGACTGCCCGTACAAAATTAGGCACCCAAGAGTTTAGGGAAAACAAAACAAAATAAACTCCGGGTCCGTCTTAGGACTGGTATGAGTAAAACAGTTTAAAACAGTTTGAGCCATTAAACGATGTCTCATAAGACCATGCCGTATAACGGAACGGGTTTTCCCTTATGAGAATCCAAATTATCTTTATATCAAAATCCTTTTGATATTATAATAATGTCTATCAACCACAACTATAATAATCATCTAATAGAAACGCTTTCATCTCACGTTCTACATATATATTATACAATCAACACCTCAAGCACGTATTGGGTAATGGATTTTCAACTATGACAAGGTATGGAACCACCTTTCGCTAGTGCACCTCTAGAAAGGAATACACTGGATTCAACAAGAACATCTTGCAACCCGGCCACACATGACCGACCACTCATTTCGCTTGAGTGTATCGAATGTATATCACCAACGGTTGGGATCAGCAACCTTTTCCTGAATGGGACAGTATCGACAATTGATTTTTAGAAATAAATGAAACTCTAGATCAGGTGATTATACACCCTACTTCGGAGCGACCAACTTAGCCATGCTGCCTGCCCGATTTTTGTCATTTACCGGTTGATGAGGCTTGAGGTTACGCTTCATCATCACATCAGATTCACTTCGAATGTCATATCGTCAAATCCATCAAATCACCGATTGACGTCCTCAGCAATACATTATGTGTTAGCTAAAAGAAGTTTCCTTCTCCGTTCCACTCTTGGTACGGTTGGAGAAATCAATATACGTGATTGTCTGGAAATACTCTGTCAGACATCCGTCCATACAAGTCATTCAGGAATACGATGAACCGAAGGCACTGTTCAGTATATCCATCTTAGGCACTGTTATCTAAGATTTATATAACAGCCCTTGCACTTTACTCTGTCTTCAATTATCTTCGGCATATATGATTCACAACGCTTATGCCAATACAGAGTGGTTCTTTGGATAATAATCCAACTGGCCTCTCCATATTAACAACGTTAAATGGTCAAAACTTCGATAGTCTGTGATTTAACCATCAAAGAAAAACAGGTGTGCAAACAACGATATTATTTCCAAATGGAAATTTTATCAATCAATCATCAATCATATATATATATATATATTTCCTTATTTTCTATGTTTAGAAAACATATGTTATTAACACTGGAAAACATTTCCATTGTTCATTTACATATCAATATCATTCCACAACTATCAGTCCTTGACTGTAAACTAGTATGAGAACAATTCCCTAAGCATTAACCCCGAAGGCCAAAACCAACATCAAATAGATACTTAGAAAACCATTCAATTTACTAATCTCTAGTCAGTTTCTAATTTTGCTTAACTCTATTGGATTTTCTCTGTTCGATTAACTCCTCTATTAAATTTCCAAATAAATAATCCTTCATTCTATTTATTTTCTAATTAGATAATCCTTTATTCCATTTATTTTCTAAATAAATAATCCTTTATTCTATTTATAAATGGTTTACCAATATCCCTCTTTCTATTTTAATTGTAATTATTTTACAAATATCCCTCTTTCTATTTTATTTACAAATATCTTCCCTTATCCTTGTTTTACAGATAAATTTCCTTTATATTTGTTTAAAATCAATTTCCTTTTAATTTCTTTTCAAAAATATTTATTTAACAAATAAATATTTCTTTTTATAAAATCTTTTGATTTTATAAACATTTCTTTTCAATATAACATTTGAAAATATCCTTTACAACATTCCAGTATTTTGGTATTTACCATATCAAATCATGATGACCAATATCGTTCATACACACACAATCAACAACAGGTTATAATTCACATCGTATATCAAAATATATGAAGAAAACAATAAAATAACTGTTGAGAAATCCAGTTGGATTCCTCTAACTTGTTTCCCTGCATCACAGATGTTAAACAATATAGATAACATCACTTTCAGTTCCATATGATATATTCTGTTAAACAGAATCAATATAGAAATTCAACTAACTGACTAGTAGTTCAATCAAACAGTCAACACACAGTCAACCAGCCAATATTTAACAGTTCTAAAAATACAAAATGAAATTATAAACTGTTCCGAGTTAGTGAGATTTACTCACTTTGGCAGTTCATCGTTAAAGAACGATAAACTATTGTTTGATTTGAATCAAACAATTTATTTTGCCATAAATTCAAATGAGCTCCACTCCACTTCCAGTCAGTTCCAGTGTGTAGTGTCTGTCCATACGATCCCATTGGATCCTGTTTCGCTAGATTTCAAGGTCGTATGATCAAGTTATATGATTTACAAGTTCGGTTGAATTAAAATTAAACATAACTATATATATTAATTAGATGGACCCTGACCTTTATTTCAAGCCCACATCCCACCAATTTAATCAAGCCCGAGCCTACACATCTTCTTCCCCAACGAAACATCGTGTTCTAGAAATCCACCACCAAACACCATTTCTCCATTTCAAACCCAAACCGATCTCCCACCACTTCACGGAATCCCAAACAAAAATCACCAAGATGCTTCTCGTCACACCCTCTTCAACCTTGACCCAAAAACACAAAGTCCGCACTACCATTTCACCCTGCGTCGATCAGTACCAGTACCCAACTTCCGACAAAACTCCCATCGCACCCCTTAGGACTAAGAGCGCAAGTGGTATTAAGTGCCAGGAATCCAAATACCAACTCATTTTCACCAACGGATGCTCTTGCTTCAAGAATACCCCAATCCTAGTTACCACGGTCAAAACCCAGCAGAACCATCACCTCGTTCGAATCCAGTAAAGCCACCACCGGCTTGAAGATGAAATCCCCCCAAGCTCAGAAATGTTCGTGTGGAAATTTAATACCTTTTATTTTATTTTTGTTTGAATTTCCTAATCCACGCACTGGTTTTTCTGAAGAAAATAGTGGCGCGATTTTTGTTCTTGACCTGAGAATTTGTGATTTAGGTTTAGGGAAGTAAAAGGTATTATATATGATTTATTTAATAATTTAATATTCGATTATTAAATTCCTTTTTAAGCAAACGCTATAGATATTCACCCTCTAAAATTCCTGTGACCACATACGATACCCAAAAATCACGAAACTGGACATGCAGCTACAGTTCGACATTACGGTCCCAACGAAACTGGTTTCGTCAAATTCCGACTCCGTATGCTCGCACAGCGTATTTTTAATCGTCAAAATACTGACTGTTTTTCACTCTAAAAATCCGTACGGCCACACAGTGACTCTAAAAATCACGGAACTTGGAATCTAGCAATAATTTGATGTTGCGGATCCAACAAAATTAGTTTCGTTGAATTCCGACTTCGTTTGCAAAAGTGGCTATTTTTAAAGCTCTGGATGACCCATTTAAATATATAAATATATTTAAATATAATTAAATAAAATATTAATAAATTAATATTATCGTATATATTCACAGTGGAATACCATACAGCTCTAGAATATTCCTCTATGAATTTCTAACTTGATATTTCAAATCTGGGTCAACCCGATATTCGATTTATATTGAAATTCCCTTTTGAAATATAATTAATTCCTTTATAAATTATAAAGGAATTCCACAACGAGTTTTATAAAATTTTATTTGGACGTAAATCAAAATCTCCCCGACGAAATCCCGATTTTTCTCTACCACTAGAAAGATATACTCCACCAGCTCCACACGTTTCTTGTTTCACAGAAATCCGATTTGAAACGGCTTCTGTATATTCGTTTGAAGTTCGAATCGCCAATTTACGAACTGCAGCGCTATTTCGAGCTCGATTTTAATTATATTATGACTCTACATTCAAACTGTCGTTTATATAATATATTCGTTATTCTAATTCAATTCTAAATTGAATTAAATATCACAGATGATCCAGTTCACACCATATCGCCATTTCAGCCAATTTTGATTATTTCAGAATTAAATATATT
The DNA here is from genome assembly GCA_030737875.1 of Allium sativum. Taxonomy (NCBI): domain Eukaryota; kingdom Viridiplantae; phylum Streptophyta; class Magnoliopsida; order Asparagales; family Amaryllidaceae; genus Allium; species Allium sativum. The sequence goes on from CM060925.1 coordinate 474,040,496, forward strand.
ATTTAATTTATTATTTTAATTAAATATTCACCATTATTTAATTCCACGACCATGAAATTCTTTATTTCACCATTTAAATAATTAAATAAATTAATTATTATACCGCTGAAAAATGCGGGTCATTACAGAACTCAATTTAATTAAATCCCAAATAATTTCATATTCATGGTATGAATTGTGTGAACAATCATAATAACAACCACAATAATTATCATCCATCAATCATCAGCTAAAATATAAGCTTTATTATTGTTAATGCTTATACGTACATAAACAGTAATAATGAAACTGTAATAACATCCAACATCCATGAAGCAAAGCATAAATAATCAATATATAATTGGCTGACGATTATAATTAACTTTTCAAGTTAAATGAAAAGAGTTCTCACCATAATTTTAATCATTGCAATAACGAACGCTTTTAAATCAAATTAGACATGGGTTTGATTTAACTCAAAATTCTAGTTAGCTCCAATCTCGTCCAAATACATTCCATAATGTAGTATTCTCCTCCACGATTCCAACGGATTGTGTTTTACTCAATTCTGAGTTCACACGAGAGACATATACATGTTTAAACATTAAAAAAACTAATGATGTCATCAATTACATTAACCTTTTATATTATCATCACATCCGTTTAATTCTTGATCCACTACCATTAAACCTCGCCGCGCACGACTGAAGCCATCGGAGCGCCACCCACGACCACACATCGCTTGCACCGCTGCGAGGCGCACCTATGCCACCTGGGCCCGACACCCCTCTCGCCATCGTTACCCCAAAAACCGAGCTCGACCGTAACCCACGTCACACACAATTCCGGCCGCCATACACAACCAATGACCGACAAACTTGACTAGCACCTCGGCCTCACTACCACGAACAATTTTCCTATTGATCACTTCGTACAACTCTCCCTTGATTCGACAAAAAATGTTATTTACCGATAGCTGATACACCCAACAGTCCATCTCTGATCATCTCGATGCCACAACCACATAGTCTATTTCAGGCTAACCCTCCAACATTAAAGTTGTAGCCCATCCTCCACTCTCCAACTTCCAAGTTGATACCATCATCCAACTCTTCCTCGTTTGCATGCAAAACGAGATAAACCGAAAGCCACTCTCTCACGCTTCAGGCCACACACAACCTTAACGAGCCATCTGCTTTAGTTGCAAACACAACTGGTGCACCCCACTCGGAAACACTCCTCCGAATGAAACCTTTTCCCAAAAGGTCTCTAACTTGCACCTCCAACTCTCGCTGTTCCTTAGGCGCCATCCGCCTAAGTGGCATAACAATTAGTCTCGCACCCTCGACCAAATCGATCCTAAACTCGATCTCACGATGCGGCGGCAACCCTTTGACCTCGTCAAAGACATCTACATACTCATTAGCGATCAGTACTGATGATAGGACTTCCTGTGGAATCCCAAGCGAATATAGATAACTCACGAAGACCCCGTCTTCGCGCTTACATCTAATCAACACCTTTCGCCCTTCCACATCCCCGACCCTCACCTCTAGCTTCTCGCAATTCACCCTTCCCGCATATCTCTTGAGCCAATCCATGCCCAAGATGATCCCATACCCAGCGAAGTTAAGAACAAAGCAATCACACAAAAAAGAGCAACCATGACTCGATAATACTAGACCACGGCAAATCATGCACAAACTGGACGAACCCACAACTGGATTTGTCACGATCAATGGCCTATCACAAATCTTGGGTTCTAAACCCAAGCGACACACAAGCTCATTGCAGATGAATGAATGTGATGCTCCAGTATCAAACAAAACTCGAACTGAAACACCGTTAACGGAAAAAGTACCTTGCACCACAACACACTTTCCCTTCCCCTCTGCAGTAGGAGCTCTTGAAGAAGATGGCACGGCTTCCAAAGCATATGCCTTCACAATCTGCTTGCCCTTAGCTGATTCTGGACAATCTTTCTTCTCATGCCCAGGCTTTCCACACTTGAAGCACTTCTTCTCAGCTTTGGGATTCTTGCACTCATTTGAATAATGACCCTTCTGTTGGCAGTTAAAGCAAAGCACCTCACTCTTGGGTTTCTTTTGGCCATCCTTTCCTTTCTGTTGTTGCTGCTTCCTCTTTTTATTATTACCACCCTGCTGTGGTTTCTGAACCTCCTTGGTTGCAGCGACAACATTTGCTTCCTAGGGAAACAAGCTCTCATGGCGAATAGCTTTTTCCCCAATCTTTTTAAATGAATCATCAAGATGGACCACAAGTGGCTTCCCAATATGTGCATCCAAACCCAAGACAAACTTCTCATTCTTTTGATAGGGCGTATCAATGTATGAACGAGCATATCTAGACAAAGCCTCAAAATCAGAAATATAGTCAAGAACTGATCTGCCATTCTGCTTCAACTCTACAAACTTCTTGAAGAGAACTGACTTTTGAGCAGAGGAGATAAACTTTGCTTCAAACTTAGCTTGGAATTGCTCCCATGAAATCTCCTCTTCCGGAGCCTCGAGTATAACAGAATTCCACCATTCCATGGCCCTGCTTTGCAGCTGCCTTGATGCAAGCTTTCTCTTCATTGCATCTTCAGTACCCAAGTCTCCAAAGATTCGAACACATGAATCCATCCACCTCTGAACCTCTTCAGCTGGTTCAGTTCCCTTGAATGGTTTCCCTCCTAGAGATATAAAGTCCCTGCACATCTTTGCAAAATCTATTCTAGGAACTCGCACCCCTACATCTACCGTGGCCGCCACTGGAGCGGGTACCCTTCGCATAATTGCTTCTGCCATGGCTTCAAATATGGCCGGGTAATCTGGCTCACCACCATTTCCCCCTCCAGTATTAGCTCTCCTAGCAGCGTGCCTTGATGGTCGTCTACTCATTCTAAATCTGAAATTTAGAATAGTTAGCCACTTCCAAGAAAACTGCTAAAAGAATACAACCGCTACTACTATATATGCTAATATATATAGTAACATCCAACTGAAATCTACAAATACGTCCCTCATAGCAATTACGTCTTTGAACTTTGGCCAAAATCGTTGACCAGAGCTCTGATACCAAATGTGACGACCGCCCATAACCCCCGCACTAAACAAAAGGAATAATGCGCTGAAAGGCGTGCCAGGTTGCTATGGACGATCATCATAGTAAGTGAACACATCGAAACCTGTCGTAGAACTCACAGCGCAAGGATAAAATATAATAGAACATATACAACAGGTGATAGTAATGAGGTATCATATAGCAAACTTTTGAAACTCTTTCAACATCCAGAAAGATTATCCAACTGATATCCAAGTTTGTACATAAGGCCTCACTACAACTCTGAAGCAACTCAAACAGCGGAAACAGAAATACTAGATAGAATAAAACTGGTACGCCAGCCTCCTGCTCGTCATCGCTCAGCTTCCTCGTATCACTAAGCTCCATTACCTGTAACCTGCTACTTAGTTTGCCCATCCACAACCGGATGAACAACCCAAGGTAATAAGAGGAGACATAAAACCTTGAGTCAGACAATAGTCTTAGTGAGCGATAATACAGCTAACAAACTTCAACAAGAAAGCATATGAGAATGGGTAAATGAACAACTTATCTACCCACATCACCAGAGAAGAACTCAACCTTATCTTCCCCACATCGGACAGTGATAGCCTTTACACCAAGCATTTCAACCATTCATCCATAGAAACCAGAACACCCATTCAATCATAGAGAACACACATAACATCCAGATTATATAAGTCTCACACAGACAACCCTAATCGAGTTTAACATTCCTCAATTACCCTCGCTAGAGGCCTAAACCAATATCACTTAAGCACTCAAAGAACATCTCCCTCGACTTTGGATAATCTATGTGAGATAGTACAAACAGAACAACTAATCATCCATGACTGACTCTGGCTATCACTGCCAATCCTGCCTCGAAACCATCATTATCGTATGACGGCCAACCTTGCCATATGTCAAGGGCTAATGATAACCCCAGTTCTAGCATGAACTCCATATGCCCAACCTTGACACTAGGCCTTTCCCCAACCAGAAAAACCCAGGGTACTCGACCAACAACCGGTCTTTTGGGCCTTTCAACGATACCCATCGTACCCCTGCTTTGAGCCTGCTAGAACTTACGACAACGATGACTTCTCGGCCTTCGCATCTCTAATCGTCCAACCTTGACGATGTTTCATAGCTCAAGCAACCTTCTCGAGCAGCCATTATCCACCAACTCACGACCTTTGAGTTGTCTCCGCATTCGTTGTTTCACCTTGATCAACGAACACGTTCATCACTTCGAGTCTTCCTACTTGAATCTCCTCGAAGTCACGTCATCACCGAACCAAAACACATCACTGCGCTGCCAAAACCGACCAGAACCTTGCTCCAGAACGACCCGCCTCCATGCAGCTTTGGATCGACTCGACCTCCTTGCAGCTTTGGATCGACTCGACCTCCTTGGGACCGACCAGCTTTGGATCGACCCCGTTAAGACCGACCAGATTTTGCTCCACCTGACCGACCAGCTCCTTCAGAGCGACCAGGATTTGCTTCCAGTAAAAACCAACCAGAATGCCACCATCTGAAACCGACCAGAATGCCACCATCTGAAACCGACAAGAATGCCACCATCTGAAACCGACCAGAAACACTTCTGCTCCTTCTGGACCGACCAGAAATACTTCTGCTCCTTCTGGACCGACCAGCTTAAACCGACCAGCTCCCTGACTTGCTTCCCAAGCCATACTATGACCGACCACCTCATTCCAGACCGACCCGACCAACTCCAGGACGACCAGAAACCTGCACATCTCCAATTCGACTCCGATTTCGACCAAAACTTCACCAAACGACGAATCCGACGAAACCAGCTTATCCGATTCATCCAAACGCAATCACAAACATGTTATGCAACCAACAATATCATCAATCTAACAATTTCCATCAAAACACATAAATTTCCCAAAACATGATAAGTGAATCATATGAACATAAAAACGGATCTAACTTGCATAATCTTGAGAAAAAACATAAAATTAACCATTTAAATTATCTAGATCAGATCCTAAGGTGATTCATATATAAAATGGACTTAGCATGGTGTGGATCTAAGGAAAATAACATGGAAATGATGAAATTAACATCCTAAAACCCATATACTTGCATGAATCCGAATGAGAGATGTAAATCACTCACCAATTATCCAAATCTAAGCAAAAGCAATGAAAACGCAATCCGGACAGCGAACACTTCGAATCAAACTCTTCAATCCGATGAATTCGCCCTTGAGACGATGTAGATCTAGCCTCTTATGGTGTAGATCTTCGATTTCCCTCCTTGGATTTTGGAATTTTAATGGTGGAAAGATGTTAGAGGAAGAAGGAGATCAAAGCCTCCCCATAAGAGAATGGAAAATGCCAACCTTTCTCCATACCCCTTACCCCCTATTTATAGTCTCCACCCACCCTCTAATGGGCCTTCTCCAAATCGGCCTACTAGCCTTCCAAAACCTGAACAGCCAACTGAAAAACCTTAAAACAGCGATTTCTCCCAAACCGCTGAACAAAATCCTTATTGTAACCACTCTACGGAAAGGGAATCATCAGTTCCTTTCCAATGGCACAGGTCTCACCCTCTGATTCGACCTGAGTCAAAAGTTATGCCCAGTACAAGACTGACAGGGGCAAAATGGTCATAAACAAAATCGGTAAAAATTATGGATATGTCACACATCCCCATAAGCAACATATCAAAAGATGAGAATGATCCAACTGTCAGGGAATAAAATAAAAATATTTTACGATCTTCCGATACGTAAAATGCGGGCTGTTACATACAATAATTTATCATTGCAGATCCAATAAGATTGGTTTTGTCAAAATCCGAGATCGTTTGCAAAATGGCTGTTTTCGAATATTTAATTAAAATGATAAAATATAATTTAATTTCAAAATAATCAAATTATTTGAAAAACAAATTATAGTTATCATATATACCCTAACAAAATGTTACATAACTTTATATTGGATTTTAAATTCGATACTTCCATTTTCAAGCTAAATCGATATTCATTTTATTTTAAAATCCCTTTATTTTATTTAATAAATCATTCTGGTTTATAAACGATTCTATAATGAATTTCTACAAATTTGATTTGGACATAACTCACAATTTATAAGATGAAAACTTTATTTTTCTCTTTCATTATAAAATTACAGCTCAATAGATTCGAACGTTTCTTGTTTCAATGAATTCTGCCTTATATTGGATCCTATACATTCATTTAAAGTTTGAAATGTAATATTATGAACTACTACGCCGTTGCGAGCTTGTTTTTAATTATATTATAAATTGAACTACAAACCTTAAATTAAATAAATTTAAAATCGTTAGTTCTTAAATGAATGTATTTATAATCATTTTAATTATATTATAAATTGAACTACAAACCTTAAATTAAATAAATTTAATCATTTTAAATATTTAAATTAATTAAATATTCCTTAAAAAATCTGGGTTTTTATAATCTCCCCACTTAAAATGATTTCATCCAAGAAATCGAAGATGGAACTGAAGGTCGTTTACTCAACCAACAAAGCCTTCATTCTTACTAACTCAAGTTTTTCAGCTTTTTAGTTTCATAAAACTATCTCATTTCTCGAATTTTGCTAACGCCTTAAATTTTCAAAATAAATCGTCAAAACCTTTTTTGTACGGCTCAATCGGTTCGACTATAACTCGCCTTTCTAGGCTCTCACCAATCATAAAGAAAATCCAAAATCCAAGCTGCTTGCCAATCGGCTCATAAAATCCTTAAACCGATTCAATACAGTAAATATATACTTTTGTGTCAAGCATTCAATTTTACTCCTTATCTTAGCTTCCATTCAATAACCTATTCAATATATACACGTTCAATTTCAACTAATTTCCGGTCTTTACCAAAATACCAAACAGTTCTTATATAGGTTTTATCACTCGAATTCCACTTGATATAAATCCAACCATATTTTATTTAATTTAACTTAAGTTAAATTTTAATTCATTTGATTCACATTTATCTTTTCAACCAATTGAACTTGTACTAGTTAAATTTATAGCTAAAATCATCTTAATCATTTTCCCAAATCACAAACATTAAATTTTTAACCAAGTTCTTAGCTTAAGGTTGTTCTTTCCTTTATCTTGGCAATTCAAATCATCTTCAAACATTTATTTAAATGGGCTTAAGTATATCTCAGCATTTCAATTGGAATCATATAGTCATCCCACTTTCGAAACTCGAAAATAAACATTGATGTTGCAGTAGCTATCAATAGAATCATCCTCAAGCGAATAAAATGTGGTTCTATATCTATCTAGTATTTTTAAGACATTGTATATACATTAGATAGGTGAAAATGCAAAATACTCTAATACTCGATAGTCCAACTTCAACATCAAATAAAATGCTCGAACTCTTATTATAAGACATAATATTTCAAAATCAAATTCATTTTTATATATGTGCAAATTCGTTTTCTTCTATATATAATACTCTTCAAACTCATTCTAGGGCATTACTAGCCCTATCTCTAATGATCCACTCTTCTAGGATATTAATAATCCTAACTTTGATGATTCCTTTCCTTTTATTCAATTGAGTCATACCCCAAAATTTTGTATAAACCAAAGCTCTGATACCACGTGTGACGACCCGCTTCCTGCCCAATCCAAACCGATTATTGAACCGACTTAAACCGATCATTAAGATGTATTTCTTGGGGTTAAAACCAATAAGAACCAAACAAAAAAATCTTCATTATAATTACAATAAGTTTTACATCCGAGTACAGACATATTATCAGAGTACAATAATTAATACATGCATAGCATAAATAACTATATATATATATATATCAGAGTGTATCATGTACATAGTGGAAAACATAAACTTTCAGCAGAAGAAATGCTTTGGGCATAACTCTAGATTCAGTCCAACACCTTCTCTATAAAATATCTATAAATAAAAAGTACTAGGCTTATGGGAATCTAGAGGTCAGGTGGAAGAACAATAAACTCTGGATCAGTCATGGGACCGGTGTGAGAAATAAAACAATTATTTACTTTATTTTAAAGTTGGGTATATCATAAGACCACATCATATAACACGAAATGTGTTACCACTAATGAATATCAGTTATGATATACCAGCAATGTTTTTGAAAAAGAAGCTACAATAAGACTCACATCCCGTCACAAAATGCAAACATAAACCATTAGGAGCAAGTTTTGCCTTATGATAACAAAATGCTTGGTATGTGAAAGTCTCTTTTATTATTACCAGTGCATAGTATGGAAATCACTTTCGAAAATAAATGTATAAATCTTAGAAGATGTTGGTACCCATATATTATGTATACATACATAGAGTACAAGTAAAACAGTAAACGTTTGTTTCGGAAGCCAGGTTCCATCAATAACCAACGCAAAGGATCTCCCTTACCGCGATTCGGAACACCTTTAACGGGATGTCACAGGATCGACAAATGCTTCTTCTTGTAGTGGCAGTGTCAGCCCTCAATTATTTCAGGTGATGTTCGGGTTACTCCGGAACATAACGTCCCCTAGTTGTTAACCTTTATCTGAAGTGCCTCATTCCATCATCCACTAAGTAAATTGCCTGAGCTCTACACAATGACATCAATTTCTCAAACTAGAAGGAAACGTTAGTCCTGATCTCTACTGTACTTCATCCTGTTTCGGCTTATTACTGATTGTGAGTCCTGAAGTCAGGCTTCCACACAATGCTCTGCTTTTCAACAAAAAGCTTTAATCATCAATTGCTCATCACTTAGCATGTCACATTGTCAATTCACAACATATAATCGGTGTCTATTAATATATAACCCTCTGAGAACATTAGTCTTAGAGGAGGTTGTTAAGCTAAAATGAAAATCCTCCGCTACCAGCTGATATAACATCAATAGAAACCAATTGGTTATGCCGTAAAATACAGCGTCAGACACACATCCATTTGCAAGTTCGTTCTGGGTTGTTAATGAAACAGAAGACATCTTATTCATCGGCTAATAAAGGAGAAAGCGTCTTGCAAATTCATACAATCAACAAGTATGTCCGGACTATTGTCACCTATAACCTCGTCTTAGGTGTACATCCCAATTGATACATCAACAATAAATCCAAATGACGTGAAGATCCCTAGTCTTCGACCACATTATTTAGTATCTTCAACACTAGTCTTATAGTTATTTAGAATGTGTTGAAACCTGGTCTTTCTGAATAATTAGCGCATCTATAACACCCCGCATTTTTAGTATAATTAAAAATGTACATATGTGTAATTATGTAGAGATAGGTAAGTAATGGTGCTATAAAATAAAAATTAGTAAAAGATTTCTTCAATAACAGTGTGTGTAGCGGAAAAGATAATAAAATAAGGATACTTAATTTAAATATCTGGAATTAAGTAAATCGGACGTTACCATTGCGTCCGTCTCGAAATTCTGCTTAGGATAGAGTCCAAGTTTGAGTAAATCGGATAATGTACGAAGAAGTTATGAGCCATATAAGTTTGTATACACACAGAAAACTATATATGTATATATATACCAAACCAACATTCAAAACAGTTCAAAACAATTTGAATTCAGGCCAGGAACATAGGCGGGAAAATTCCTGCTCAAAGAGGTCGACCCAAGGGAGGTCGACCATGGGGTCGACCATAGGGTCGACCTCCCTTGAAGGAGGTCGACACTAGGGTCGACCTCCCTAGGGGGAAGGGGCGACCTGTTCAGCCAGAACGTGGGCTGGGTGCTTTTGTTCGATCTTGGACGGATTTTCTGGCTTAGTTCGTTGGTTTTCTGCTATAAAAGGACCTCTAATCCAATTGTTGTCCTCACAAAAATCCATGGCGACGCCATGGCTCTGCTCTAATCTAAACTCATCTTATTCTCCACTTAAAACTAGAGCTATCTTCTCCTCTTTCTCTTCAAAAGTTATTCTTAAATAAAAAAGATTAAACGTAGGATTGGCATACGACACCTAGAATCGACATAAACTTCAGCTCCATTCGCTGCTCCCCCTTCTCCATTTCAGCAACACGAAACCCACCTCCACCACCACGTTTTTTTGCCTCCCACCACTCCAAATATCCACCGTTTCATGCAAAATTAACCCCAAATCGAAGCTAGAAGCCTCCTCTACCCGGATCTATACCTTTCCCCGCTCAATTCAAGCTTAATTCGCCATGACGGACTCATCCTCCCTTCTTGCCTCTTTTCCCCAACTCCACCTCAAGAGATCGCTTGGTGCAACACTCGAAGAGAAGTAGTCGAGGAATACGTCAACACTGCGGGTTTGAAGTTGTTGTTAGGGCGTCCGGTTAAGTTTGGTGATTTTGCTGGAACACCCTTGGAGGGTTTATTTGCTGATGCAGGATTAATCACAATTTTGGATGTTAATGTAGTCGAGCGAAAGGGCTACAAGAGGTTAGTAAGACTTTTTGATGCTAATTTAGAAATTGGGGTAGATAATGAGGGTTTGGTTACCTATAATTCGGATGTAAAGGGAACCATCAGTGGTTTCAATGAAATACAGTTTGGGGAAATGTTGAACATCCGTGGTATGGGATATGAGCTAGGGGATCTTGAGATGACTGACTTGAATGTGTGGCATAGGATTTTCTACGATGCTTACGAGAGGACTTGGGATTATGCCCATCTACGTCCGTTAGCTAGATTTGTTATTCGGATTTTACAGTATAATCTTGTTGGACAGACTGGCGAATTTGATAGGATATCACAACCCGTTAAACGAGCCACATATGTTATTTTTGGTGGTATTTAGATAAATTGGGCTCGCACTATCCTACGGTATTATGAATCTACTAGAGAGGCAAGGTAGTCAAACATTGCTTTTGGAAATTTATGGACAATAGTTTTTACATGAAGCCATGTTCCTCTACAAAGGGAAAGTTTTATACCCCCTTCTTCCCATTCCTCCAGTATTATGGATTTAGCTGCATTGACGAGGATGAATATCCACCTACATGATTTGTTAGAGCCTCAGCCCATGGAGCATGATGGAGGAGACGAGGGGGAGGAGGAGGAGCATGTACACGAGGAGCATGTGTAGGGACCGCAGGGTGGTGATTATCAGCCCGAATATGAGGGAGAACCCCAGTATGTACCGCCGGCAGGATCAGACCCGTATCAGACAGTGCAGGCTTGGGAAGGTGCTTGGGCTTCCTCGGCCTCAGGATGGCGTACTTCCGGTACGTATGAGTGGGACCCTAGGGTTTCCAAAGAGCCAGACCGGAGGGCGGAATTGAGGAGAGTTTTTGAGCAACAGGCTCGGTTAGCTAGAGATCACCAGGACATCTTGAGGACCCAACAAGTGATGCTCCAGACACAGGTTGAGTTTGGACAGACTCAACAGCAGATGCTACAGGAGATGGGCACTTCCTATGATCAGTTAGGGGCTGAGCTACAGGACTTGCAGTTAGAGGTTAGGGAGGAGGCTAGACAGCTTACAGAGCATCTGGATAGTAAGATAGGTGTCCTAGAGGATCTCCTTCGTAGTTTCTTCCCATAGAGTTCTGACCTCTATCACTGTATTAGTACGGTAGTATCTTATTATATAATGTATGGCTATTTCCTTTTCTTCTATCCATTTGAAGTAATGTACTAGAATTTATCTTGACATAATCTACGAGTTGTTTAATTAGAAAATTTCCTGTTGTAATTTGGTGGGCATGAAGAATTAAATATGTATATTTATGAAGCAAAGAAAATGAGAAATCTAAGTTAACTAAACTAGAATGCTAAGCGAAAATGGGAAAATATAGATTTTTACGTTAAAAACATAAGCAACAAAATTTGGAAAATTAGATTTTTATTTTCTAAATTTTAAAATTTAATAATGGTTGGTAGGATTTTGGACGCAACAATTGGATGAACTATTCTCTTACTCGGTAAGAGTATGGGAAAAATTTGGGTGAAAATTGTTTTGATTTTTCAAAAATATTGCATTCATATAGAACTGCAAGTATATTTAGGATATGGGCATCATGTTTTGAAAGAATTTTTAAATTTGCATACACATAGGTGGTACCAACTAGGTATACATGATTCACTATAATGTATTTCACTTCGCACATGTACACAATGGTCGCAACAATTGGATGCACACTTGATGGATGAGTATTGTAAGGGATTATCTATTCTACTCTTGTAGAATTTCGGGGACGAAATTCTTTAAGGGTGGGAGAATGTAACACCCGCATTTTTAATATAATTAAAAATGTACATATGTGTAATTATGCAGAGATAGGTAAGTAATGGTGATGTAAAATAAAAATTAGTAAAAAATTTCTTCAATAACAGTGTACGTAGCGGAAAAGATAATAAAATAAGGATACTTAATTTAAATATCATGAATTAATCGGAATTCTGCTTAGGATAGAGTCCAAGTTATAGTAAATCGGATAATGTACGAAGAAGTTATGAGCCATATAAGTTTGTATACACACAGAAAACTATATACGTATATATATACCAAACCAACGTTCAAAACAATTTGAATTTAGGCCAGGAACACGGGTGGGAAAATTCCCGTTCAAAGAGGTCGACCCCCATTAAGGGAGGTCCACCATAGGGTCGACCTCCCTTGAAGGAGGTCGACACTAGGGTCGACCTCCCTGGGGGGGGGGGGGGTTGACCTATTCAGCTAGAACGTTGGCTGGGTGCTTTTGTTCGATCCTGGACGGATTTCCTGGCTTGGCTCGTTGGTTTGCTGCTATAAAAGGATCGCTAATCCAATTGTTATCCTCACAAAAATCCATGGCGACGCCATGGCTCTGCTCTAATCTAAACTCACCTTATTCTCCACTTAAAACTAGATCTATCTTCTCCTCTTTCTCTTCAAAAGTTATTCTTAAATCAAAAAGATTAAACTTAGGATTGTCAAAAACGCAAAGAAAACAACAAAGAGGTTTCAGATCCAAAAACACTACGCAAGAACAGAGAAGATTCAGATCTATAAATTATAGAAGAAAAATGGAGTAAATAAAAAATAAATCAGATCTAGAATTTGGGATGCAAAGCAATGTGAGTGGACTTTAAATTATATTTGTTGTATAATGTTATTAATATCGTTCGCCATTCCCCATGTCTACATATAATGAATATGATGTTAATTCAACAAGATCTGTTATTTTATTTATGCCTACGTTGAATTCTCTCCTTTTATTCTTTCCCCTTTTTATTTTCATAGTTAGGCTATCTCGAGCCTACGTCTATCATGGATACGTACGTTTTAAACGTGAATGAGAAATTATTAAAGGAAAGGGATTGTTGGGCGTAATATGGATTGGAAGTAGTGGTGTATAAATTTTGAAACAGAATTATAGGTATGATTATACTGAAATGTGGAACTTGTCTAAATTTAAATTGGATATGGAATTTGTGTAATTTATTATGATTGGCATGTAATTGGATAACATGGGATGTGAAGTTGTTTGTAATTTGGAAGATAAACATAAAGGATTAACCAAATTATATGCGTGAACGTGGAACTAGGTAATATGCATATTTGGTATGAATAAATATATGGTTTGGACAATTATTTATAACATGGAATAGGCGTGGATATGATTATAAGCGAGTTTTGGAATATACGACTTAAAATTTGTGGGTAATTTGGGTTATAAACATGAAATTGACACTATTGGTATAACTTGAACATGAACATATTTGTGAATTTGGTAATTGGCATACGACACCTAGAATCGACATGAACTGTTAATTGGCTAAAGATGAAACATGGCCAACTCGAGATTAGACTAAGTTTGCGGTGTAATTCTGCCCGGAACCACCCGGCACATCCAGTGACCGCAAACAATAGGTTCTAATGTGAGAAGTAGTCATATCATGCTTGAACCCGAGGTTAGATTGAGTTGTGGTGTAAGTCTTCCCGGAACCGCCCAGCACATCCAGCAACCGCAACAATAGGTCTAATGTGAGAGGTTGGTGGATTAAAAATTAATGCTAATGACACATGCTAAGTATGGTAGGGTTAAGTAACGACACTTAACCAATATGACATGATGCGTGGGTGGGTTAAGTCAACATGAATGAATAACCAACACTTAACCAACGTAACTTGTGATTGGATAAGTAGACGGGGGTTAAGTCAACTTAGGTGCTTAGACAACACTTAACCAAATATAACCGTGTAAAATTAAAGAAGTGGGGAATGTTAACAACCTATCTTAATGTAAAGAAATAGGGTGTAATCAAGTGATGAGAATGACATAAGTCACAAGAATAACACAGCAAGAGATGGGTTGAATTGAATAATCCTCTAAGTGTCAACCTGATGTTGATTTCGGTCTTTCGGGTTGACACTTAGGTTATTGTTCTTTTACCAGTGTAAACATGAATGATAAGATGAGTTGGTCACTACAGAACCTTAGTTAAGAGAACTAAGTACAAAACCTTAGTTAAGAGAACTAAGTACAAAACCTTAGTTAAGAGAACTAAGTTCAAAACCTTAGTTCAGAGAACTAAGTACAAAACCTTAGTTAAAGGAGCCCATGTCTATTTAGAAACTCGGATATACTACAATGTAATGGGATATGAAGCACGCAGCTTCAGGGGACGTATAGTAGGGTACTCTTAGTATCCCTTTGTGAGAATGCAGATGATCCACCTGAGCTCACAAAGGTTAGGTCTGCACGGTTACGAACCAAGAGTATGCCTTGGTTGCAATAATTAGGAAGACACCTAAAGACTAGGATGAACCAGCGTGAGTCGGCGAGACCGATTAGTTCCCTGTGATAGCAACTCGTCGTCTACCTACCATCTTCAGTCAGTACGAAAAGCGGAAAGGCAAAGAAGTCCAAAAGACCATAAACTTGCTATCTAGTGATGGGTGAGGTAAGGCCAATAGGGAAGGGCATAGAGGGCAAGGCAGTTGTACCAGGGAAAATTCTCATTCTTGATTTTCATGGGTGCCTTTCGTTTGTTAGTTGAGGGAGGGGTCTAGTGGGACCATAGCCACTGCATCGGCAGACCTTAGCATCTGCATCGGCAGATATCTTAAAGCTCCCGACCGAGTTCCGTGTTTCTTGATTAGCCCTGCCACAGGACTCGGGTTCGCACATATAGAGAACATGTGCAAGTAGACAGTAAGTACGATTGACGATACATACGTGGAAAAAGTCTAGGTACATACACTTCGCTCTGGGTGGTGTATCGTAGACTAGGGGGCATTACTCGATGACGGAACCTAGTCGAACCTAGGGTGGCAGTCCAAACACTTACATAATATAGTAACGAAGGTTCTATGCAGACGTAGCGTTGGTATACACACACATATATATGCATGAGATTCTGTACGACATGTGGCATTGAATAAGGGACTACATACTTACGGAGGAGACCGTGTGAGTGGGATATACCTTAGTTGGGGATAGCTACATATACTCTATATTAGGTTGATCTACTAGGGAGTGGATGGGTGTGACGTGAGTACATGCCATAAGGGCTATCAATACAAATAACCTAATAAACAAGAAAATGCAATATACCGGTATATGTAGAGTTATTCAACATTTGTAGTTTAAACCCATTCACACAGAACTTATGTTTTGACCCCCTCCTCATTACATACTCGCAGGTTAGGTAGTGACAGGGATATGATAGCTTGGTATACTGGTTAAGCAGTATGTTTAATAAGGTAAAGCTATATTTTAATTACAACACATTTTATTCCTTCCGCTGTGAGATGCTTTACGAGTTCTGACATGTTTCTTTATCTCTGTCTTTTCTATAGGATACCAGAGCAAAACAGCTCGGGTCTCGATGGATTGGAATTTTGGAAAAAAAATCGGTCTGTCGGAACCCGGGTTGTTACAACATCATTATAAACCATAATTGATATACAAAAATATCATGAGTCTAATTCCATCTCGAAATATTCTTGTACTCAAATCATTCTTTATACTGGGTATACCCATTTAAATCTTATCAAGGATTTACATTTTTTAAACTTTTTTTTAAATATTTCCTTGGAAATCATTTCAAATGATTATAAAATCTCATTTCTCAAACTTAACTCAAATCTAGTTTTCTACGCATTATCGAAATTACTGAATCTCACGGAAAAGGTAATTTCTCAAATCATTATCTCATTCTCGTCCTATTTAACCCATGGAGAAAAATTGGTGGTACTCGATATCTAGTTACCCTCGTATTTTGTTAAGTTTGACTGCCATCATTAATAACATTCTTTCATTTCAAACCTGAATAAAGATTTCATTTATCTTTACGTGAAGTCATATTTATGCATACCTAACCTATTCATTGATCATTGATTAGGTTAGATTACTTTATCTTTCTTTGGTTCATATCTATAACCCAAAATCATACTTACGATTTCGTATTCTTAACATTACATGAAAAACACGCTTATATTCTTTTATGTAATCATTAAACTCGTTCCCATTATCGTTTGCTAGAGGAAACTCTTTCATTAAATATTTTTATTCCAATCAAATAAAGATTTCATTTCAACTAATCTTGGGAATTCATGTTCTCCTTTAGATGATTACAGAACAAATGGTATTTAAGACATCGTTTACGATAAACCCAAAATCAAACTTTCATTTTAAAGGAAATCTTCATGGAAATCATATCAGCTTATAATCGATATGAATACCCGTATTCGACTAATACTATAAGCGGAATAACGACAATGCCTTTTGAATTCCTTAAATAGTAAAGGTCTTCATCCACAAAGACCCATCTCTACTATCATTAAATCGATTCCCATTCAATTCCAATTTAATCCAATAGTTAGAAAACTTAACTTTGGAAAGTTTCATTAAATCTGAAAACAAAGATTCAATTAATTGTAACGAAGATTATAACTTTCCAAAATTCCGAACATAACTTCATCTTTAAGTAGGTTAAAGAAAAAGGATGTTTAAGACACCGTTCACGATATACGCCAAACCAACTAAAATTAAATATATAATTTAAACATATTTTACATCAATTTATATTCAACACCAATTCTCGTAATCTACGAATACTATAAGTGGAATAACGATAAAACATCTTCTAAATTCCTCAAAATAGTAAATGTCAACACAACGAAAATCAATACCAAATATCCGCATATCATTTCTTGGAAAACTTGTCTTAATCAACGGATTTACCACATTCCCAAAACATCGTTTTTAATGTATTTAGCAGGTTAGGGTGAAAACAACAAAAATCGAAATATAGTTCGAAACTTCATGTTTCTTTCTTAAAACACTTTAAAATCATTTATTATGATTAGTCAATTTTTTTACATATTTTATACAATTTTTATGTGGGCATTTCAATCAATTTTCAATTACAGTCATCAAATTGTGTTTACAGCGACCTTTTCGAAAATAGATTTTGTAACACCCCGTAATTTTAAAAGAACACTATAATGATAAACTAAAGAATACTTAATTAAATGTTAGGAATTAAATAAAATGGACTGCAACATTGCGTTCGTCACGGAATTCTGCATAAGATAGACTCCAAGTTTGCTTAAAACGGACATCTTATGAAGAAGATATTAAGGTTTGAATTTATATACATATAAGCCATCTAGATATAAACAAAACAGATTCAAAATTCAAAGTCAAACAGTGGGATAAAGGGGGAAATTGGCCCGTTACTGGTCGACCCCGTCCCAATGGGTGTCGACCCATAGGTCGACAACTCCACACGGCTGTCGACCCCATGGTCGAATCCAGTCAGATCCATTTTTGTGCACATGGACGCATTTCTGAACAAGATTCGTTGATCTTAGGCTATAAATAGGACCTCATTCTCATTTTTTAATTCACCAAAAACAATGGAGACAACAAGATTCTGCTACGTCATCAACAATCACTTCTCTGTTCTTTAGATCCATTCACAGTGAGTCTATGTTATTTTTAGATGTAAACATGCAAAAAGTAATCCTGGCATGTTCATAAGTTGAATCTAAATCTGTGCATGTTAATAATTTGAGTCATAACTAATCAAACCCGCTATTAGTTGTTCACCTAATCTACTGATTAGTTCTTATATGCCTATTCCGGATATGCTTGTTCTGTTATCATGCCTAAGTTCGTAATTATATGTCCATTCTGCCATTAGGCCTATTTCTGTCACCATGTGCCTATACATTTAGTATGCCTATTTTTGACATATTATGCCTGTTTTTTTATTATGCTTATTCGTGTTCTCTTAAAACATGACGGAGAATATTGCTTTGGGGCAAAATTATATTAGAACATAATGGGGATTTGGGCATAATTTGTACCTTGACCTAAAACTTTAATTTGGGCATAAATTGTATTATGAATCAAACTGGGAGCGGGGCATAATCTTGGACAAACATGAAAGTTGGTTAATAATGAACATACCTAGAATTACAGTAGTCAGAAAATGTAACTGCACTTAGACACGAGGTTAGATTACGTTTGTGGTAGAAGTGTGCCAGGAACCGCTTGGTAAATCCAGCATCCACAAATGGTTAATCTAATGTGAGGGGTCGAGTGCATAAATGTACATGTAATGGTGCTAAACACAAGGTTAAGTCCGAATTGTGGTAGAAGTATGCCCGGAACCACCTGGAAAATCCAGCGTCCTTAAGTGGTTAATCTAATGTAAGGGGTTGAGTGCATAAATGTACATGTAATGGTGCTAAGACACGAGGTTAAGTCCGATTTATGGTATAAATCTTCCCGGAACCGCCCGGAATATCCATCATCCACCAGTAGTAGACTTAATGTGAGAGGTCTAGTCTATTAATAAGCCATAAATGGATAACTTAATAACCCTGTAATACTTAATTTTTTAAATCTACGGGGGGAGGGGGGTTACACGAACTTGTTAAATTGATTAGGGCTTAAGTGAACTTGCTTTAATCAGCGAAGGTTAAGTTAATCTTGTGGGGGCGGACTATATATATACACACACACACACACTCGACAAAACTTAACCTGTTTTACATGTGGGGGTTATGCAACATTGTTAAACTGTTAAGCATAACCTGTTAAAATGCTAGTAGTGGGGATGCAAGCCTAGGAGGGAAGCTTGTATCATCTGTTGTGTGGGATATGTTTCAGTCAGTAACCATATAGGTATCAAACGAGTACTCTGAACTAGGTCGGGTTCGGGGCACGCTTACTGAGATGATTATAATAGGTCATTTGGTTAAGGGTGTTGACGACGCATTCCATCAGAGTCATATGCGTGCATGGGTCCGCTTTCTCAGGAAGATAAGACATTGTGACAACCATAGACATGGCTATGCACATCCTGAAAATAATGGTTTTCCACATTAGGAAATGATACATCCTACTGTGGGGCCAGCACAGGGTATCTATGAGATAGGGAGCCGATCTATTGGGGGTAGTAATTAGGGTACATCTATCTTGCTTGTTGGAAGCCTGTTATTCTTATTGGGTGTAACATTTGTCATTCCTGTTGGGCCACCTGTTATTCTTGATGGGCTACAACCTGTTACTAGAAGTACACCTAAGTTTACCATTCTGCTCTAGTTGGGATCATCTTGTTCTTGTTATGCTAGTATTGGTGAAGAGAAAAGTACTTGAGAAGCGCAATATATTCTGTCATGTTTATCATGTTTATCCTGCTTAGTATGTTACACATGTCTTACGATACTATTGTCTCTCTCATCCAGTTTGTATACCTGTCATGATGCTTTTACTTATTTATACGCTAAAGTAACTGGACTCGCCATACTTTATGTTTGACCTATTTTATTTCCTCTTCTCTCTCTTTCTTCCATTTCCCCCCTCCCCAGGTTCTCAATGTAGGAATACTCAGGCTTGATTTGTATTCTCTCTTTCATTCTGCTTGAAGCTGCTTAGATGTACCACTTTGATTACCTATCTTCTCTGATATGGCTATATTTATATGGAACTACGCTTCTTTTGTTATTGCACTCTAATGATTTTAGTACTAGACATAAGTTTTAAGTTGATGTAACGAGTTTTCTATATTTCAAACTTATGATGTAACTATGTTTTGGGACCACGATGTTTTTAGTTTAATAAAGTTTTGAATTCCGTTGTTATTTTATATTTATCTTTTGATGTTTCTGTTTCTATTTTCCTATGATGCTTCACGAAACTTAATGCATTCTGATAAAGAGTGACATTAACGGGTGTGGGGGTGTCATGTTTGGTATCAGAGCTGAAGGTTACCAGACCGAATAAATGATTTTGAGAATTATTTTCAAAAAGGTTTTAAAAGAAAGCATTTCCAAAAGAAAACTAAGTTTTGAAAGACATATTCCCCAAAGCCATACGGAATATCTTTTGATGCTCTGTTTATATACCTGTTTCTTTTCTTTTCTTTTTCAGCATGTCCGGGGAACCAATTCTTCCTGAGGGCATTACAGTACCAGTTTGGTTCCGTAGGTATCTTGAGGCTACGGCGCCCGCCGGAGGCCAAGAAGACGCTCCTCCCGCAGTTGCAGCAATCGTTCCTCCTCCTCCCCCTCCGCAACCAGACAATTTCTCCAAGATATGTAAGGACTTTTGTGCTATGGGAGGGAATCCATTCTGAGGAACTGAGGCTTTTGTAGAAGATAGAAATTGGCTCAAAGAGACGGAGGATTTATTTGGGATTTTTGAGGTTAATGTCCATAGGAAGATTCAGTTGGTTGTTTGGTAGCTGAAAGATGAGGCTTCATTCTGGTGGGTAGTGATGCACGTAGAGCGTCCAGTTGAGACTTGGGATGATTTCCGACAGAGATTCGAAGTGAAGTTTCTTTCTCAAGCCGAGCAAAGTATGCAAATGGAAAGGTTTTTGCCACTTAAGCAAAGGGCCATGTTTATCAAAAAGAGTATGTTAATAAGTTCAATCAATTAGTGAGGTATGGTTTGGAGTGAGTGAATAACCCTCAAAAGAAAGCTTTGAGGTTTGCTAGAGGATTGAATGAACCCCTTCATGGGTTAGCTATGTCTCATATTCCATTGGGAGCAACTTTTGAGAAACTCGTTGATATGGCATTGATGCATGAAGAAGTTAAAGGTGGAAAGAAAGAGGCTAAGATTAAGGAAACACAAAACAAGAAAGTATGGCTCAAGAAATAACAACAACAATAGAAAAAGAAAGGCGGAAAGAACGACAAAGCCCGAGATAAGAGCAAATGTCATAATTATGGATGCGAGGGTCATTTGGTTAAAGACTTAAAAATAAAGAAGAATGCTAGTTTCCATTGTGGAGAGGTCGGACACAATTCCAGGGAATGCCCGAAGAAGCAAGGGCTAGGCTAAAGAGCAGGATCTTCTGGAGGGTAGGTGCATGCTCTCATGGCTGGTGTGTTAGATAGAGGTAGGAAAGTTTCCGTTGAAGGCTTGATTTCTCTTTCCAGTCATCCTGTTAGAACTCATTTTGATTCTGGCGCTTCGCATTCTTTTATTTCTAATTCTGTGGTTGAGTCTCTACACCTTAGTACTAGTATGGTTTTGGATCCCGTTGTTGTCTCAAACTCCATTGGGGTACGGCTCATTTGTTTATGATTTGTCTGGGATTGAGAATATCTGTGTTGGGCGTCGAGTTGGAATGCGACGCATATATGCTTGGTTTCATGGGCTGTGGTTTAATTCTAGAGATGGATTGGCTAGCCACGTATAGTGTCATTCTGTATTGTGAGAGGAGGGTCATTAGACTTTTGACTTTCCATGGGAGGACCCTCGAGATTTCATGTGACCCTAAAGAGTCTATTATGCTTAGTTTCCTAGAGTCACTTGATGCATCTATCAATGATCTACGATCTGTACCAGTAGTCTGTGAGTATCTTGATGTTTTCGAGGAGGTTCGACGAATACCTCCGAGGCGCGAGATTGATTTCCATATATACTTGGTGGACAACACAAATCTAGTTGCATTGCCTGTGCGCCATATGACTTCGAGAGAAAGGAGGGAGCTCAGCAAGCAAGTAGGGGAGCTACTTGAGAAAGGGTTTATTAGGCGAAGCATATCTAAATGGGGTGCCCCGGTAGTATTCGCCCCTAAGGCAGATGATTCACTTCATTTATGTGTGGATTCCAAAGAGTTGAATAAGCTTACTAATAAAAACAGACACCCACTTCCGAGGATAGATGATTTGTTTGACCAGCTTGTTGGTACGTCTGTTTTCTCTCAGTTAGATTTGGCTACGGGGTTTCTTCAGTTGAGGTTGGCCGAGGACAGTATATACAAGACTGCCTTTATAATTCCAAATGGTTTCTTCGAGGGCTCATCATGCCTTTAGGGTTGACGAATGCACCTGCCTATTTTGTGGATTTGATGAATATTGTGTTTTGGGAGTTCCTAAATAAGTTTATTGTGGTCTTTGTTGATGACATCTTGATTTTCTTGAAGAGCGAGGAAGAGCATGCCCAACATTTAAGGGAGGTTTTGAAAATCTCCATGCGCACCAGCATAAGGTGAAATTCTCCAAATGTCATTTTTGGAGAAAAGAGTGAGGTTTCTAGGGCAAGTGGCCTCTAAGGATGGGATAGCAGTAGATCCCATGAAAGTAGTTGCTATTCAAGATTGGCAGATTTCAAAGAATGCAACGGAGTTGAGGAGTTTTCTTGGTTTAGTGGACTATTATAGGAAGTTTATCAAGGACTTCTTAAAGATATCAGCCCCACTCACTAACTAACGAAGAAGAATCTAACATTTTCTTAGGGTATAGACTGTGAGGATGCTTTCCAACGATTGAAGAGTGCTCTAACAACAGCCCCATTCCTGATTTTGCCTGATGGGAACAAGGTGTTCAGAGTATACATTGATGCATGTGGTACAGGGCTTGGTGCGGTTCCGATGCAAGTGGGAAGGGTAGTATGTTATGGAGGTAGACAGTTAAGAGTTCGTGAAAAGAACTACCCTACCCCTGACTTAGAGTTAGCTGCCATAGTATTCACGCTTATGACTTGGCGCCATTATCTACTTAGAGAGAAGTTCGAGGTTTACGACGATCATAAATCTCTCAAGTACTTGTTCTTGTAGAAGGATCTCAATTTGAGGCAACAAAGATGGATGGAGTTCTTAGCATCCTATGATTTTGAGATAGTTATACCCCTGGCAAGGGTAATGTAGTGGCAGACGCATTGAGTAGGCAGAGGATGACCTTGAGTCCTCTGTTTGTAGAGAGTCAAAGCTTGGATTTTATATCGACTTTTGATTTTAGACCCCCATCGAGTTCATGCTTGGTTTATTGGCATCATTAGAGGCGCGACCTACTATGTTGGATCAGATAGGAACTTCGTAGCGAGAGGACCACATATAGCACATATCTTGGATAGGCTCAGTAGAGGGGAGAATTTCAGTCACCTCAGTCAATATTCCACGGATAATAGGGGATGGTTGCAACGAGATAGAAGGCTTTGTGTTCCACGCGTTGGGAGTCTGTTGAAGACAGTCCTGGTGGAAGGCCATCATTCTAGGATGACTATCCTTCCAAGTAGTGATAAGATGTATAGAGATATGAAGTGGGTTTTCTTTTGGGTCAGGATGAAGAAAGATGTAGCAGAGTTCATTTCTCGATGTTTGATCTGCTAGCAAGTCAATGCTAAGCAAAGGAAGCCCAGAGGTTTACTTCATCCTTTGGAAGTCCGACAGTGGAAGTGGGAGAGCGTCTCTATTTATTTCATTGATGGTTTGCCTAGATCAAGGAAAGGCAACACCATTATTTGGGTTGTAGTTGATAGGCTTACTAAGAGCACTCATTTCATCCCTGTTAAGACTAAGAGGATGGCAACATGGTTGGCAACAGTTTATCTTTGTGAGATAGTCCGTCTACATGGAATACCTTCCAGTATTATAAGTGATCGTGACCCCATTTTCACCAGTGAATTTTGAAGGAGCTTACAAGAGGCATTAGGTACACAGTTGTGTTTGAGCATGGCTTACCACAAGCAGACCGATGGACAGATGGAGAGGATGAATAGAGTTCTTGAGGATCTTTTAAGACTGTGTATCCTAGACTTCAGAGGGACTTGGGAAGAGCATCTTCCTTTGGTAGAATTCTCCTATAACAATAATTATCAGGCTAGTATTGGCATGGCACCCTTCGAAGCATTGTACAGACGACCCTATAGATCACCGACTTGTTGGTGGGAGTCTACAGAAAAGCTTCCACTTGGACCTGAGATGATTAAAGAGACTTCAGAAAAGATTGATCTTATTCGAAGGCGCATGAAGATAGCTCAGGATAGGCAGAAGTCCTACGATGATAAGAGAAGGACCGATATTGAGTTCGAAGTAGGATACATGGTTTTTATCGAGGTATCACCTTTGAGGAATGTGGTTCGTTTTGGATCTGTAGGGAAATTAGCACTAAGATTTGTAGGGACATTTCCCATAACAGAAGGATTGGCAAAATGGCCTATAGAGTAAAGCTACCAGAGAGACTGTCCGGTGTTCATGATGTTTTCAACGTTTCTCATTTACGAAACTGCTTGCATGATACTGCAGAAGTAGTTGAGCCGAGTATGCTTGAGGAAGTAGAGGTGGAACAGGAGGCAACATTTAAACGAGTTCCAACCCGTATTCTTGTATTAGAGGTTAAGAAGTTATGCAACCGAGAGGTCAAGTTGATGAAAGTTCGATGGGGAGAAGACCCTGAGAATGCAACTTGGGAGATTGAAGACAAGATTCGCGCTTCATACCCTTTTCTTTTCAAGGGTATGTTCTTAACTTCTTTTTCCAAAGCTCTTATTCATACTTGTTTCTATTGTTTAAGTATATCCTATCGATTGAATCATTGATCTTTAGGTAGGGAACCCATGGATTTTAACATGTGTTTGAAGCATGTTATGTTTGATGGATGCAAGCAGATGCAAGTATTTGCTACTGGTTCCTTATGGATGCATATACACACACATTAGGCACTAGATCGGCTTAATCACTCTCATACTGCATATGGATGCGTGTGCATATTTTTCTTCTTTTAACGGATGAAAGTGGGTGTGTCATCATGTGGATGTTGCATTTGGATGAATGATTGTGCACACATATTGAACTTAAATGTTATAGTAGGATTATTTTCATACATGTTGGATTCATGACACTAACATACATTTCATAGAGGAGGTCAACTGAATCAGTGGACCGCCTAATCTTTCGTAAGGTGTTCGCAAACGATTTTTCTATCAAATTAGAAAACTGTTAGCCTGCTTTGTGAACAAGCTACCCAATGCCAAGGACATTAGTATGAACATACATTGATTGGAGATCACTTGGATGGAGTGATAGAAGGTTGGAAAACTTGAATTATACATGCAGATGTTGCCGGATCGGATCCCCCCTCTCGGATCGGATCAGATCGGATCCCCCCATTTGGATTGGATCAGATCCCCCATTCGGATCGGATCAAAGTGCTCTCCTATGCGATCCGCCCATTGCCTGCTGCTCCATAGCATGTCCTATTTTCTAGCCTGCAAAAGAGGAGCTACCATCTCCCCTTCTCCCCACATTCTCCACACTCTTATAACCAACTCCGAAGCCTTCCAGATACTGCCATGTGTACCCCTAACCGCTCACCAATTCCAGCCTATAAATACATCATAATACAAGAAATTAAGGGGACTAAGGCCCTATGGAAACCCGAAGTATTTCGGCCTTGGCTGCAAACAGTGGAGAACAACCTTCCTCTTCAATAAAAATCAATGAATTCAAAGAGAATTATTCATTGTATTCGAGTGATTGAATGTCTATATCATTGTAATTGTAATTTCTGAATGAATTGAGGAATCATGAAGTGGATGTAGGCTCATTAACGCCAAACCACTATAAATCTTGTGTGATGATTGATTTTCTATGCTTTTATATTATTCTTCTCGATTATTCCATACGAATCCTAGACAATTGGGTGTTAGTGCCATTTTTTGATCTAACATTTTGGTGCTTACACTGAGAATGGACTGATTCTCAACCATAGATCTCTTCTTCTACTAATGGATGTCATAGTTCGCTGAGGGGAGATCCGTATTCAATTTTGAAAGATTCGCTTGATATTCAGATGCATAGGCCTTCACGGCTCAGATCTACATAGCCTCTATCCAGTTTGGAGTTTCGAGGATTGAAGAAATTGCGGACGTATTGAACCAGCAACATCTTTATCCCATGGGATAGGATCACCTTGCGGATCGGATTAAAGAAGCAGCATTCATTTCGGATTGAAGAAATTGCATTCACTTCGCTGATCGAATTAAGCAAAAGCTCAGATCAAACGGACACTGGATCGGGCATAGCATTGATCCGCTCGAATGAAGTAGAACCGACCCGAGCCAAAACGACTTGCTCAATCCAACCCTGATCCGAACCGGTCCAACTGATGTGGCCTTAACCGATCTGACCCGGATACATGACTCGATCTGACCCTAACTTGAAGACATCTCCGAACCACAACTTGAAGGCAAATTCCGATACGACTCGGTTCGGCTGTTTTAGGAAAAAAAATATAATTTTCAGATCATTTCAGAAAAGGCTCCATCTTCCAAAATCGAAAAAATCACGCGGTGCCCACATTTTCGACCTAACTGGCTAAGTCGATCGCCGCCGGGACTATGGGGCCCTCGACCCCCACCAACGCTGCGCTCGGACCCGCTGGCAGCCTCTCCTTCGGCTTAGCATATATATTGACCAACAGTAGTCATCAAAACTTGTCAATGAAGATTAGACGGATAGCTAGATAATATCACAGCAAAAGGGAAAAGACTAGGATTCCTCCAGAAGCCATGACCTCTATTTACCGATGTTATTCAATGTGGGGGCAATTGTACAAATTCGGCATGCTAACTATGGTAGTGTGCGGAGAAAGATTGTTTCCTGCTAACCTCCTATCTCAGGGTTTCAATGATGTATAAACTTCACCAATGCAACTGATATTGTCCTTAAATTAGTAGTGACCACCTGGTTGACATGAATTTAACTTGTTCAACTGGCAGAATCTCAAATGATATTGATATGGAGCTGTCCGGGCACTATTCCAAAGATGACTCGAATGATCTCAGAAACAATGGTTTTCAATGACGGGATACCAGTAAGCTACTAAGGATCCTAACACTACAAAGCTACATTGCACTTGTGTGATGTGATGAAAGACAAATGTCCTGCGGTTCACTCCCTGAAGAACTTAGCAAACCTTTGCAATACCCATCTACTTCGGCTGCATCGATGACGATTGATTTCCGCCAGATAAGGGTTAAATCAACATACTTTGGTGCCAAGAGATAGGTACCAGTTGAACCACTGCAGGCCATATTTAGACACATGAATCTTTGCCCAGATGATAGCAGCTCGACTGCTCACCAGTTACCATATGACCTTGGTCAAGAGATGAGAGTTTGATATCAAAACAAATATGAATCGACCGTTAGCCCTCCACCTCATACATCAGTTGTTACAGAAAACGTGAACATTACTTCAAGCCTTGCAAGCCATGCTATCGTAGTTAAGTTTATCTGACTAAGGTCTAGACTAACCAGCTCTAGCGACGTTTAGAGCTTACATAGCACCCTGGCGTTTGTTGTTAAAGTTCCTAATGAAAGATGGAATGGGAATGGTCCATGGCGACCATGTTATTGGAAGAGCCTGTTATTTAGCTAATTGGGAAATGCTACGCAATAGAGATGGCATGGAACCCAAAAGCATTTCCCCTCCACCAAGGGAGGTGTCAGCATAGCAAACAAAGGGGCATCAAAAAAGGAGACATCATATTATTTTCCCAAAGAAATGGATCCTACAGAGGATGAAGATATGGGATGCAGAAGGGTGACATCTAATGGAGCGATTGCAGATATTCCAATTGATAACGACGACCTGGCAAAGGTCTTGAAAACTAGATCTCATTTGGACCACCTCCAGACGAGTAAACTGACAGATCTTCTATAATCCAATCTGGATGCATTTGTATGGACCCATGCTAAAATGCATAGGATATCGACGTCGATAATGAGTCATGTACTAAACATAAAACTGGAGTACTCCCTTGCTAAGCAAAAGAGGCGTATGCTAGGCTCGAAGAGGTCGACTGTCACGAAAGATGAAGTAGAGAAGCTGAAAAATAATGCATTCATCAGACATGCTACATATCCCAGCTGGATATTGGAACTTGTACTTCTTAAGGGGGTTAATGTGAAATGATCCCAATCGAGACACTTGAAACTCTGAGCATTGACCGGATAGAAGTTTATCCAATATTGGAGACCGAACCTAGGAGAGAGTCACACACAACCCCCATAAAGAACTTCCCGTAACACAGAATCCTTCCGTCAAAGGGAAGTGAAAGGTATGTCATGGTTATCGATGCCTTAAGATGTGGAATGCAAGGCGACATTGCTTATTTCCCTCGGGAG
The DNA here is from genome assembly GCA_030737875.1 of Allium sativum. Lineage (NCBI taxonomy): Eukaryota > Viridiplantae > Streptophyta > Magnoliopsida > Asparagales > Amaryllidaceae > Allium > Allium sativum. The sequence continues at coordinate 474,068,916 of CM060925.1, forward strand.
ATTGTCCCGAGATAGACATCAATGAGTCTCATTGCTGATTCACCGCCCTGAATTTTTCGACAAACAACGTTTTGGAGTTAGAAAATGAAGATTCATAGTTCTACTCCCTTCATTGATTATCTTTCAAGTATCTCATGCCTCAGGCGCTGGGGGAAACTGGAGATTTGAGCATGGATTGCTCGTGATTACATCATCTGATTCAAAGCTGACGCACCATCAGCTTGCATGACTGACTGCATTAGTCTTGCCCATAGATTGGCGATTTAAAGATTTAGAATACTTAAGCCTATATGCAACTGATTGTCAGTACATGAGCTCATCTTATTACTGACGTGGGATCGAAGGCATATCTATAGATCGATGAGATATGATTATCTCCATAACAACCATATCGTATTTCCTACCATAGAAAGCGCAAGGGTCAAGCATGGATCCGTTGTTTTCATGCCAATTACCATCCTAGCACCAATGTGATGATGTGCTACCATTAGCAGTTCATACATGACTCCCTGAACTCAATCCATGCCCTTAGCATGGGGGCAAGAAGGCGATTCAAGGAGATGTGACCTCGTCATTTGTAACAACCCGTATTTTCAATAACCTGTAATAACATAAATCGAGGCAGAATTTAATTCTAAAATGGGAATCAAGGGAAACGGGCTATGCCATTGTGTTCGTCTCGGAAAAATACGCGAAATAGAGTCCGAGTTTTCGAAAATCGGAGTCCGTATGACCAAGATATGGCCTCGCGAAGTTTCACGAAAATTCCCAAATTAAAGTATACTTAATTAAGTGAAATGGGTTGTGTAGATATATATATATATATATATATATATATATATATATATTGATATATATATATATATATATAATTGAAAATTTAATAAATAAATATGCAAAAATGCTCAAAACAGCGAATTGGGAGAGGGGAATAACCGAACCGGCCGATTTTTGAAGTCGACCCAAGCCCGCTGGGTCGACTAGGGGTTAATCCAGGGTGTTTGGCTGTCAACCCGTGGGCCGATTCGCTCAAGTGCAGATTTTGCATTTGAATGGTTCTCATGGTCCATCTTTAATCTAAAGGCCCTAGATGGTTCCTACACTTGACTTCTTCCCCAAGACATGCTTTGATGGCTTGGATTGAATCTAGGGTTAATCCTATGGCCTAAAACACTTGCCTAATCTATAAATAAGACCCTAACCTACCCTAATTCATTCATAATTAAACCTAGTGACTAAACTATGGCAAAATGCTAGCTCTCATGGCCTCCACTAATTTTATGAAGAGGGTTGCATACTAATCACTCTCTAATCAACTTCTAATCCCTTCTTAGCATCTTAATCTTCTTCATTTGGTGTTCAAAGTTGCTAGTTGTGAGTTTCCATCACTTTGATGATCTTTTGGTAAACTAATTAGATGAGATGTGATGAGATTTATGGTTTTGTATGTGGGTTAATGAGCTTTGAATCATATGATATGATGTTAGCATTAATCTTATGTTTATGCATGTTGAGTATGTAAGCTTATGCAAGTTTAATATGATGTATGTTATGTTTGCATGATGCTAAATATGCAAGTTGTGGGCTATGTAATCATATGCATGTTATGCAAGTTCATGGTAATATGCTATGCAAGTTACATGTTTGTTAATATGCAAGTTACATGTTTGTTAATATGCAAGTTACATGTATGTAAATATGCAAGTTACATGTTTGTTAATATGCAAGTTACATGTTTGTTAATATGCAAGTTACATGTATGTAAATATGCAAGTTACATGTTTCTTTATATGCAAGTTACATGTTTGTTAATATGCGAGTTACATGTATGTAAATATGCAAGTTACATGTTTATTAATATGCAAGTTCATGATGACACATTATGCAAGTCTATAAGCTAATATGCAAGTTTGTTATGCAAAATGAATATGTAAGTTATGTGACATATTATATGCAAGTTATGTGACATGTTATGCAAGTTCATATGCAAGTTATGTGTTTGTTAATATGCAAGATGGCACCTTTGAAACATGTTCATTCATATGCAAGTTGACACCTTTTATATGTGTTATATCATGAACGAAATTACGTGGGAACGATGGGGTAATTAAATGCATAAGTTAATAAGATTGTGTGAAATTAATATAATTATGCATAACACAAAATAAATAAACATAGTATGGGAATTTGCCTATTTGGTTAGGTGTACCCATACTATGTGTTGGGAATTTACCTATTGAGTTAGGTCTACCCCATGGGAATTTACCTATTAAGTTAGGTCTACCCATGTTAAGAAAACTTGATTAATTAGGGATAATTAATATAAAATTATGAGGGTGATTAATTAGGTGTAATTAATTGACTAAGACACGAGGTTGGACTCAGTTGTAGCGTAAAACTGCCCGGACCCAACCGGCTTAACCAGTTGCTACAAATGTTAGCCCAATGTGAGAGGTCTTAGGCACAAACTAAATACGTAATTAATGTAAAGACACGAGGTTAGACTCTGTTATGACATAAGGCTGCCCGGACCCAACCGGCTTAACCAGCGGTCATAAAAGACAGTCTAATGTGAGAGGTCTTTACAAAGGTTACGTTCTTAATTAATTAATTAAGAAACACTTAACCACATTAGCATGTAGAGGGACATGAGGGGTTAAGTGGGTGCCTCGGGTGGCATGAGAAAATCTAGTGGTTGCCTTGGGTGGCAATAGAAAATACGATTAGAATACTTAACCAAAATAGAACATGTAATTAAAACATGATTAAAGGGTTAAGTGGGATATACTAGAAAAAGGGACAAGCTTAGGTGGGTAGCTTGTGGAGGCCCATTTCAACCAGTAACCCATACGTATCTTTGTGGGCTCGACCAATGTCGAGGACGGGACACGCATACTGGGCTTGACTGTAAGAGGCAAACGGGTTAGCGGTGGCAACGCAAGTCCAACGGGCTTCATATGCGTGAGTGGGCCCGGGCTGGTAGGTAAGCCGTTGTTGCATCGAGTAGATATAAGCCGTGCACCTTTAGTTTCATCAGGTTGCCACATTGGGGAATGATACATCCCACGGTGGGGCCAGCACGGGTATCTACGTTAGGGAGCCGATCGAATGGGAAGTAGTGTGTACACCTAGTGGATTGTAGGGCCCCGTGGCGCCTACTTGGTCACCTAGGGGTACGCAGGTACTAATTAGTAAATTTTATAAGTCCTTGGGTGGGATCAACCTTTAAGTTAGGAACGACTGGTGTGGTGCAGTTTAGTAATTTACCTTAGGGAGGGTAGATGCGTCTTTATCCTTTATCTTCGTTTAGTTGACTGCTTAGGGTAGCCATTCATCCCTATATGTTACCGTATATCAGTTTATGTCTTCTCTGGTTACTTTAACGATTGTATTGTTAAAGTTATAGGACTCGCTCAGACTTATGTCTGACCCTGTTGTTTTTATCTTTTTCCCAACCCTCAGGTCCTACGGTGGATCCTAGCAGTAGTGGAGCTTGATCGGATTGCTGTTCCAGTCTTTAGGAGCTTGGATAGATGTAAAGCTCCAGTTATCCAGTTATCTTTTCTTTTGTTTGGCTATTGTATGAGAGTGGGATTATGTACTTCTTTATTTTGATGGATATTGTACTTGACCTTTATTGTGGTTTTATGATGTAACCAGACATGTTTTACTTCCGCTGTTATGAGATGATGTTTTAAAATTTCAAGTACTATTTATATCTGTCTTGTTGTAATTTTTCTGTTCTATATTCACTAAAATACTCCACCGATGCTATGGCATTCCCTTAGTGAGTGATCATAGCGGGAGTGGGGTGTTACACGTGGTATCAGAGCTTAAGGTTACCAGAACAGATAAATTTTTTGAGAAAAACTACTTTCTAAGAGTATTTTCGAAGAAAGTATTTTTAAAAGCATGTCTTCTAAGAGAAAAAGTTTTTGAAAAAGAAAAGCATAATCCCCAATAGCCATATCTTTATCTTTCGGAATCTCCTTTTTGAATCTTTCCTCTTTCGTTTCAGCATGGCTGAAGATCTTAACATCCCGGAGGGTTTAGTTATACCACTATGGTATAGGAGGTTGCAAGAGGCTAGGGCCGCGGCTGCGGGTCCGGCCAATGCTACTACACCAGAGACAACCGCTCCTCCTCCTCAGCCTAGAGTGGATAATTTTGCTAAGGTTTGCAAGGAGTTCAAGGCTATAGGAGGAAAACCTTTTCTTGGTTCAGAGACTTTCGTAGAGGCTAGAGATTGGCTTAAGGAAGTGGAAGAGTTGCTAGATATCTTTGAAGTGGAAGAGGGAAAGAAAGTCAAGTTGGCGGCTTGGTTAATGAAGGGAGAGGCCTCATTCTGGTGGGAGGTCACTAATGGAGAACGCCCTGTTGACTCTTGGGCAGATTTTAAGCAAAGGTTTGGGGCTAAGTTTCTCTCAAGGGCGGAAGAGAATCTGTTTATGGAGAAGTTCTTGAATTTGAAGCAAGGGAATCTCACGGTGAAAGAATATGTCAACAAATTCAATCAATTAGCAAGGTTTGGCATAGAGTTGGTGAATACACCGGAGAAGAAGGCTTTGAGGTTCGTTAGAGGCTTGAACGAACCATTGCAAGGAATAGCTATGACTCACATTCCTATGGGGGCCACTTTTGAGAAGCTTGTCTACATGGCACTTATGCATGAGGATGATAAGAATTCCAAGGCACCAGAGAAAAAGGGGGATCAGAAGAAACCGCAACAGCAACAACAAGGCAAGGGCGGAAAAGGCAATGGTGACAAAAAGAAGACGAAGAAGAAGTGCTTCAATTGTGGAACACCAGGACACCTCAGTAAGGATTGTCGCAAAAAGAAGAAGACCGGTTGCTTTCATTGTGGTGAAGCAGGGCATCTTGTGAAAAACTGCCCAAAGAAGGGGCAGAAGACGGGGTCTACCTCAGGAGGCCAGGTGCAAGCTCTTATAGCACCACCTCAGTCAGGGGGGCAAGTTCAGGTTCTCTCAGTTCCACCGATTCAGCAGAGAGGTAGAACTATTTCCGTTGAAAGTCTGGTTTTTCTGTTTGATCATCCAGTTCGTACTTTGTTTGACTCTGGCGCATCGCATTCTTTTATCTCATCATCGTTAGTTGAGTCACTGCACTTAGACACCAGTCTAGTTGATGATCCCTTGGTTGTCTCAAACCCAATTGGGGGCTCCATATATCTGTCTATGATATGTTTGGGTTTGAAGATTTCTATACTTAGCGTTGAGTTTAGATGTGATGCTTTTGTATTGGGCTTCACGGGCTATGGGTTGATCTTGGGCATGGACTGGTTATCCAGTAATGGTGCCGTTCTTGATTGCGAAAGGAGAGTTGTCAGGCTCATGACCCGCTTGGGTAACACTCTCGAGATCTCTTGCAATCCCATGGAATCTGTTTTGCTAAGTTATCTTGAATCGCTCGATGCTTCGGTCGAAAGTTTGTGTTCTGTCAGAGTAGTCCGGGAATATCCGGATGTGTTTGAAGAAGTAAAGGGTTTGCCTCCGAAGCGGGAGATAGATTTCCGAATTTATTTGGTGGATAATGCCAAACCAGTGTCTTTGCCAGTACGCCACATGGCTCCTCGTGAGAGAAGAGAACTTCATAAGCAAGTAGGGGAGTTGCTTGAGAAGGGGTTCATAAGGCGAAGTATATCGGAGTGGGGAGCTCCAGTAGTGTTTGCCACGAAGGCGGATGGGTCCCTCAGACTTTGTGTGGATTATAGGGAACTTAATAAGCTCACGAAGAAGAATAGACACCCATTACCGAGGATAGATGATCTCTTTGATCAGTTGGTTGGCGCGTCAGTATTTTCGCAGATGGACTTAGCTACAGGGTTTCATCAGTTAAGAGTGGCGGAGGACAGTATAGAGAAGACTGCTTTCCGGACTCCGGATGGTTTTTATGAGTGGCTAGTGATGCCATTTGGGTTGACAAACGCCCCCGCATACTTTGTTGATCTCATGAGTAGAGTGTTCAGAGAGTATCTGAATAAATTTGTAGTAGTTTTTGTGGATGACATCTTGGTCTTTTCCAAGAATGAAGAAGAGCATGCCTTACATCTCAAGGAAGTGTTGGAGACTCTTCGAGCGCATAGTCTTAAAGCTAAATTCTCTAAATGCCATTTTTGGAGAAGAGAAGTGCGATTCTTAGGGCATGTGGTCTCTAAGGAAGGGATAGCTGTGGATCCCGCAAAGATAGTATCTATCCAGGATTGGAAAGTTCCTAGAAATGCTACCGAGGTAAGAAGTTTCTTGGGGTTGGCAGGATATTATAGGAAGTTCATCAAAGACTTCGCGAAGATATCAGCCCCATTAACCCGCTTGACGAAGAAGAATCTGGTTTTCTCATGGGATGTAGATTGTGATGATGCTTTCCGACGGTTAAAGAGAGCTTTGACCACCGCTCCAGTTTTAGTGCTTCCAGATGGGAGTAAGCCGTTTGTTGTTTATACCGATGCTTGTGGAACAGGATTAGGCGCAGTCTTGATGCAGGAGGGAAGGGTAATAGCCTATGGAGGGAGACAATTGAGAGTGCATGAGAAGAATTACCCTACCCATGATCTAGAGTTGGCCGCGATTGTTTTCGCACTTAAGTCTTGGCGCCATTATCTTCTTGGTGAGAGATTCGAGTTGTTCACCGACCATAAATCATTGAAGTACTTATTCTCTCAGAAGGATTTAAACTTAAGACAGCAAAGGTGGATGGAGTTCTTAGCATCTTATGATTTCGAGATAGCGTATACCCCTGGTAAGGGTAACGTGGTGGCAGACGCCTTAAGTAGAAAAAGGCTATCTTTGAGTCCATTGTTCGTGGAACGACGAAGCTTGGAGTTTCTTTCTTTGTTTGACTTCAGACCTTCTGTTGATTTTGTACCTGGTTTGTTGGCATCCTTGGAGGTTAGACCTACTCTTTTGAGACGGATTGGCGAGGCTCAGCGAGACGACCCACAGTTGGTTGTGTTGGTAGAGAAGCTTATAAGAGGGGAGTCGTCCAGCCATTTGGGTAGATACACCATAGATGATAAGGGATGGTTGCATAGAGACGGTAGACTTTGTGTACCGCAAGATGAGGGTTTGAAGAAGGCTATTTTGGATGATGCACATCGTTCAAGAATGACTATTCATCCCGGTGGAGACAAAATATACCAAGACATGAAGAGAGTTTTCTTTTGGGCCGGTATGAAGAAAGATGTGGCCGAGTATGTGGCTAGATGCTTAGTGTGCCAACAAGTTAAAGTGGAGCAAAGGAAACCCGGTGGGTTGCTACACCCATTGGAAGTTCCACAGTGGAAGTGGGATAGTGTCTCGATGGATTTCATCGACGGGTTACCGAGATCGAGGAAGGGCAATACGGGAATTTGGGTTGTGGTAGACAGACTTACAAAGAGTGCCCATTTTATACCCGTAAAGAGTAAGAGGACCGCTCCATGGCTTGCTTCAGTCTATGTTAGAGAGATTGTTAGATTGCATGGCGTACCATCCAGCATTGTGAGTGATCGAGATCCTATTTTCACTAGTGAGTTTTGGAGAAGTTTGCAAGAGGCGGTAGGGACTCAGTTGTGTTTGAGCACCGCATATCATCCTCAGACGGACGGTCAGACCGAGAGGGTGAACCGTATCTTAGAAGATCTTTTGAGGCTTTGTATCTTGGATTTTGGAGGTACATGGGAAGAACATCTTCCTTTGGTGGAGTTCGCATATAATAACAGCTTTCAGTCCAGTATTGGTATGGCTCCTTTCGAAGCTCTTTATGGAAGGCCTTGTCGATCTCCTACATGTTGGTGGGAATCTACGGATAAGATCTTGCTTGGGCCGGATATGGTTAGAGAGACTTCAGAGAAGATTGATTTAATTCGAAAAAGGATGAAAGCAGCGCAAGATAGACAGAAATCTTATGCGGATCGGAGAAGGACGGATCTTGAGTTTGAGGTTGGGGACATGGTTTTTGTCAAAGTATCTCCATTGAGAAATGTTGTTCGCTTTGGGTCCGTAGGGAAGTTAGCACCGAGATTTGTTGGGCCGTTTCCTATTAAGGAAAGGATTGGACGGATGGCATATAGGGTGGAGTTGCCCGACAGACTTAGTGGTGTTCATGATGTATTCCATGTATCACATTTGAGGAAGTGCTTACATGAGACCGCGGAGGTGGTAGAGCCGAGCTTGCTTAGAGATGTAGAGGTAGAGCGTGATGCGACGATTCGACGAGCTCCTACTCGCATCCTTGGGTCAGAAACTAGGAAGTTGAGGAACAGAGAAGTTCAGCTAGTTAAAGTGCAATGGGGAGATGACGAAAGCAATGCTACTTGGGAGACGGAAGCAAAGATGCGTTCTTTGTATCCATTTCTTTTTGAAAGTATGTCTTTTAACTTCTCCTTTATTGCTTGTCTAGTACTTATCTTATCTTTAGTATATCCTCTCGCTAATACCTATGACCTTTAGATAGGGTAAAACCTATGGTTGAGACATGTGTTTGAAACATGTTATGGTTGATGGATGCATATGGATGCAATTGTTTGCTAGTGGTTGCTCGTGGATGCATATACACACACATTAGGCACTAGATCGGCTCAGTCACTTCATGTTGCATATTGCATAAATGGATGTGGTAGTTAGATTGATGGATGTATCATGGCTGTGTTATCATATGGATGATGCATTTTTGTGTATGGTTGTGCACGCATGTAGAAATTTGTATGTGTCAATAGGGTTTCGCATACATATTGGATGCATGGCACTATCATGGTTTGCATTAAGGAGGTTTACTGTATCAGTAACCGCCTGATTTTCGCATTAGGTAAGTACATATACACACACTTTTGCATATATCCATCCAGCATTTAGAATCTTGTAAGGACAATGATTGCTCGTGGATGATGCTTTGAGTAGATGGATGATTGGATGGTAGGATACGTTCTTCCTAACTTGAAGATTTCGGGGACGAAATCCTTTAAGGAGGGGAGAATGTAACAACCCGTATTTTCAATAACCTGTAATAACATAAATCGAGGCAGAATTTAATTCTAAAATGGGAATCAAGGGAAACGGGCTATGCCATTGTGTTCGTCTCGGAAAAATACGCGAAATAGAGTCCGAGTTTTCGAAAATCGGAGTCCGTATGACCAAGATATGGCCTCGCGAAGTTTCACGAAAATTCCCAAATTAAAGTATACTTAATTAAGTGAAATGGGTTGTGTAGATATATATATATATATATATATATATATATATATATATATATATTGATATATATATATATATATAATTGAAAATTTAATAAATAAATATGCAAAAATGCTCAAAACAGCGAATTGGGAGAGGGGAATAACCGAACCGGCCGATTTTTGAAGTCGACCCAAGCCCGCTGGGTCGACTAGGGGTTAATCCAGGGTGTTTGGCTGTCAACCCGTGGGCCGATTCGCTCAAGTGCAGATTTTGCATTTGAATGGTTCTCATGGTCCATCTTTAATCTAAAGGCCCTAGATGGTTCCTACACTTGACTTCTTCCCCAAGACATGCTTTGATGGCTTGGATTGAATCTAGGGTTAATCCTATGGCCTAAAACACTTGCCTAATCTATAAATAAGACCCTAACCTACCCTAATTCATTCATAATTAAACCTAGTGACTAAACTATGGCAAAATGCTAGCTCTCATGGCCTCCACTAATTTTATGAAGAGGGTTGCATACTAATCACTCTCTAATCAACTTCTAATCCCTTCTTAGCATCTTAATCTTCTTCATTTGGTGTTCAAAGTTGCTAGTTGTGAGTTTCCATCACTTTGATGATCTTTTGGTAAACTAATTAGATGAGATGTGATGAGATTTATGGTTTTGTATGTGGGTTAATGAGCTTTGAATCATATGATATGATGTTAGCATTAATCTTATGTTTATGCATGTTGAGTATGTAAGCTTATGCAAGTTTAATATGATGTATGTTATGTTTGCATGATGCTAAATATGCAAGTTGTGGGCTATGTAATCATATGCATGTTATGCAAGTTCATGGTAATATGCTATGCAAGTTACATGTTTGTTAATATGCAAGTTACATGTTTGTTAATATGCAAGTTACATGTATGTAAATATGCAAGTTACATGTTTGTTAATATGCAAGTTACATGTTTGTTAATATGCAAGTTACATGTATGTAAATATGCAAGTTACATGTTTCTTTATATGCAAGTTACATGTTTGTTAATATGCGAGTTACATGTATGTAAATATGCAAGTTACATGTTTATTAATATGCAAGTTCATGATGACACATTATGCAAGTCTATAAGCTAATATGCAAGTTTGTTATGCAAAATGAATATGTAAGTTATGTGACATATTATATGCAAGTTATGTGACATGTTATGCAAGTTCATATGCAAGTTATGTGTTTGTTAATATGCAAGATGGCACCTTTGAAACATGTTCATTCATATGCAAGTTGACACCTTTTATATGTGTTATATCATGAACGAAATTACGTGGGAACGATGGGGTAATTAAATGCATAAGTTAATAAGATTGTGTGAAATTAATATAATTATGCATAACACAAAATAAATAAACATAGTATGGGAATTTTCCTATTTGGTTAGGTGTACCCATACTATGTGTTGGGAATTTACCTATTGAGTTAGGTCTACCCCATGGGAATTTACCTATTAAGTTAGGTCTACCCATGTTAAGAAAACTTGATTAATTAGGGATAATTAATATAAAATTATGAGGGTGATTAATTAGGTGTAATTAATTGACTAAGACACGAGGTTGGACTCAGTTGTAGCGTAAAACTGCCCGGACCCAACCGGCTTAACCAGTTGCTACAAATGTTAGCCCAATGTGAGAGGTCTTAGGCACAAACTAAATACGTAATTAATGTAAAGACACGAGGTTAGACTCTGTTATGACATAAGGCTGCCCGGACCCAACCGGCTTAACCAGCGGTCATAAAAGACAGTCTAATGTGAGAGGTCTTTACAAAGGTTACGTTCTTAATTAATTAATTAAGAAACACTTAACCACATTAGCATGTAGAGGGACATGAGGGGTTAAGTGGGTGCCTCGGGTGGCATGAGAAAATCTAGTGGTTGCCTTGGGTGGCAATAGAAAATACGATTAGAATACTTAACCAAAATAGAACATGTAATTAAAACATGATTAAAGGGTTAAGTGGGATATACTAGAAAAAGGGACAAGCTTAGGTGGGTAGCTTGTGGAGGCCCATTTCAACCAGTAACCCATACGTATCTTTGTGGGCTCGACCAATGTCGAGGACGGGACACGCATACTGGGCTTGACTGTAAGAGGCAAACGGGTTAGCGGTGGCAACGCAAGTCCAACGGGCTTCATATGCGTGAGTGGGCCCGGGCTGGTAGGTAAGCCGTTGTTGCATCGAGTAGATATAAGCCGTGCACCTTTAGTTTCATCAGGTTGCCACATTGGGGAATGATACATCCCACGGTGGGGCCAGCACGGGTATCTACGTTAGGGAGCCGATCGAATGGGAAGTAGTGTGTACACCTAGTGGATTGTAGGGCCCCGTGGCGCCTACTTGGTCACCTAGGGGTACGCAGGTACTAATTAGTAAATTTTATAAGTCCTTGGGTGGGATCAACCTTTAAGTTAGGAACGACTGGTGTGGTGCAGTTTAGTAATTTACCTTAGGGAGGGTAGATGCGTCTTTATCCTTTATCTTCGTTTAGTTGACTGCTTAGGGTAGCCATTCATCCCTATATGTTACCGTATATCAGTTTATGTCTTCTCTGGTTACTTTAACGATTGTATTGTTAAAGTTATAGGACTCGCTCAGACTTATGTCTGACCCTGTTGTTTTTATCTTTTTCCCAACCCTCAGGTCCTACGGTGGATCCTAGCAGTAGTGGAGCTTGATCGGATTGCTGTTCCAGTCTTTAGGAGCTTGGATAGATGTAAAGCTCCAGTTATCCAGTTATCTTTTCTTTTGTTTGGCTATTGTATGAGAGTGGGATTATGTACTTCTTTATTTTGATGGATATTGTACTTGACCTTTATTGTGGTTTTATGATGTAACCAGACATGTTTTACTTCCGCTGTTATGAGATGATGTTTTAAAATTTCAAGTACTATTTATATCTGTCTTGTTGTAATTTTTCTGTTCTATATTCACTAAAATACTCCACCGATGCTATGGCATTCCCTTAGTGAGTGATCATAGCGGGAGTGGGGTGTTACATCATTCGCGTACAGTATTTACCTAACTGCCTTTGTCGCTCCAAGACACCAACCAAAGTCTGTTCATTCTCGGGACCGCCATCCCATGACGGTTTGAAAAGACGTTCATCACCAGCTAAAGATTTTGGCAGCCATCTCCGATAGAGATTGTCGAGGAAAAATGGACCTGCAAAGAGCATGAAATGCCATTCCACACAGAATGATATTCATTCCTTTAACAGGATTACTCTTTAACCATGAATCTTATATTTCCATGTTTTATGAGTATTGATGTAATTAACTCAGGTGAATTAATACGTGGATTGTAGGTATCCAGGATTTGCTACCGATTAAACTTGTAACATCCACATATAGAATTATGGGACAAAACCATAATGAGCTCGACTGCATTGCTCGTCTACAAAGCCACGCCCTCCGTCAAAAGAAAGTTTTATGTATCAAGGTGGATCCGAGATGACCATCCACTCCTTGGCTCACACGTGGCTGACCATAAGACAATTGTAGTTTAATATTTGCATTACAAAGTCAAAGTCTGACTCTAGATGGACACGGATCAACCATCTACATGGCTCAATCCTATGCTCGACGCCACCAGATTGAACGAATCCGAATAAAGGAGACAGCACTGCCCTTGATATGCTTACTTTTCAATCATGCAATTTACCTTTACATGCTTCCTGAGTTATTGACATGACTAACTCATGCGATATGAATGATGCAGGTACCCGAAGTTCGGTGCCAATCACTCCTCCCATGGATGAACGGAGGAATGCAAAGCTTCTGCAAACATTTTCTGACTGTTTGCCTGACTAACTCTAATCCTCAGAGATTGGATAGAAGTACAAAATTAGGACGAGTGTGATGGGCGCGCCATGATTAAAGACACTCAATCCATGACTCTAGCTCCCATGATTTGAGAGAGCATTTAAAGGACGATATTGCAGCGCCCGTCTAAACTCCATCCCATAGTTGATGGGATGAGAGAAACTTGATTATTGAGAATGACCACCCCTACCTATGAATCGGAGATTAGGAGGTAGCGCCTTAGCGAGTGTGACCCGACCACTTGCCCGAAAAGCTCCAACTTCCAGAATGAAGCATGGAGTATGGATTAAAAATCGAGTTCGAGAACGACACTTGAGCTGGCAGAATCCCGCTCTTGGGATTAGAGCGTAGAAGGAAATCCGGGGCGAATGACATGACCATTCGCCTGATTAACTCTAACTCTCATGACTCGAGAAAGAGTATAAAGGACGGAAAACGACGTCCCCAAGGCGTAATGGTGCACCACGATTAAAGACCACCTTGATTATACTCTACCCTTGTCATTTGATGGGAGAGTATAAAGGCGCCATGGACTGGCGCCACAAGAACTCCTACCGTGCTGAAGGATCGGGGAATAGACTGAAAGCTGAGTTCGAACTCCATCCTGGGCATACGACAGGAGAGTATAAAGACATTGCGATTAAATGCCACGAACATGCTCCTACACCACTGAAGGATTGGGGATAAGATTGAAAGCTGAGCCGACAACCCTCACGGAAGGATTGGGGGAAACACATTGTCGAACAAGCCCTGACTAGGCACTTTATTCATGATTGATTGGGGCACACACACACGTCACCCCCTTTAGATAAATCCTATATGATTTGTTAAATACTATTTGTTTGCAGGGATTCTAAATTGAAACACTTATTTGAACGTGATATGCTTTATTACCTATTACTTAGAGAGTCGCTTTGTTTACAGAATGCAGGCTTATACAAAATAGCATGACAAGAATGCGAGGGCCGCACTCGCGATAATCGCAACAGGCCAGTGGAAAACAAACAAAAGGCCACGTCAAGAAGGCTGACGCTGATGCCTAATGCTAAACTTCTCATGCGACTCAAGGCGACGATCGAAAGGAGGCCTTGAGAGCGAACAGTTCAATGGCGTGTCACACAACTTAAGGCAACGACCGAAAAAATCCCTAAGAGTGATATTATCAAATCAACATACACACCTATGTGTGACTGAACATAGCCCAAATGCAACGACGAGTGCCACCTCACAAACACACTGAATGGAAAATGCGATGACTCGAGGACTTGGATAACTCAATCACTTATGCTTTGAAAGAAATATCTCTTTTCCATGCATACATGTATGAATTTGAAAAGGATGTGATATGACCACCCGCCTTTTACCATTACCCCTGGACTGGTGGCATACTATTGAAAATATTTACAATTGGCATGATTTATCTATCTATGTCTAACTTATACCTTGATTTTGATAGGCTGCTTAAGGACCACGGAATGGACGTAAAATGAATGTCCATTTACTAATCCTGACCGACTTCCCGATTAAAAGGCCTTGGATAGGGGGGCATGCTATTACTCTAATTCTAACATACAAGGAAGCAGATTGCTTGATACTCCGACTCAATAGTTAATAAGAAGGAATATAAGAACTTTCTTTCAAGCTAAAGTTGTTGGCGTAGAAGGCACGAGGAATGAGGGAAGTCAAGAACTTTCTTGCTGGAGCAAGTACCGTGGGAATTCAAGCAACAACGAACTTGGCTCAAACGCTCCTTATCCTGTGGTTCAGATCGCATAAGACCTTAGAACAAGTTGGCAACGTCATCTTGAATCAAACAAGATGCAATCAACCGTTTCCTAGATATCTGCAACATGCAACTTCCACTCGTAACATTTTAGATGCAAACGACGACAATATAAGAGCCACTGGAAACTTAAATGGGGTCTGACCAACCTGTGCTCCAATTCAAATTAATTCTTCAAATCCAACTCAATTTCAACATAAAGTTCCCCATTTCTTAGTGCAGACGGTAAGTGGAAGCATTCAAAGCGACTGTAATTTGACCTTATCGCCGCCCATCTCCAATCCTCAAAGCTTGAATGGGAGACCAAAGGCTAACATGAGCTGGACACGATCAAATTATTTTGAATCAAACTCTATCTTATGACTTGATGAAGAATTATGAATTTTAGAGAAGAAATGGATTTGATGCTCACCGAATAGCAAAACCCCCCGTAGATGGAGGGCTTGGGATGCAAATTTCGAGTAACGTAATTTGAATATCCACCGACTTTATGCGTATTTACCATCATTGGAGTTCTAGAAGATCGCAGACTGTAAATAAAAGAATGACTTCTCAAAACTAACCCGCATACATCGGAGCAGCGGATCACTATCCAAAATTAAAGGACAAAAGCCTGATTGACGGCTATAAAACATGCGGAACCAAGATGCCAGAAACTGGCTTACACCCACGTCAAGACTTCATGCTGGGGACGCCAACCCTAAATTGGAACATTGGAGACAACTTCTCAAAAACGAAGGCCAGAATTCCAACGTTAATTAATGCATCACCAGAGGTTACATACCCAAAGGCGGCGTGAGCAACGTCAATCAAAACTCTTTCACATGAGACATTAGGGATATCAACAATTCCTTGCGCTTAAAGCTACCATTTTTGGATCTTGACTTACACTGTTGTTATAGAATTTTTTGTGGCATACATCTGAATTGATCAACTGCTGGAACGTGTTGGTCACTCACTTCAATAAGACAAAGGTTCGGTGAGACCCTGCATTCGTTCCTCAAAAGATTCAATGTTGCAGTGGCACTAGTAGATCGATCGAACCATCTATGGTGTTGATAACAGCAGTATCCAGTATTCTGGATAACTCAAACTTCAAAGTCTCTCTGCAACAAGACCCCTTAAAAGGCCTTGGAAAGTTCACCTCTGGAACAAACCTCGGTATCTCTCTACCATGAGATTTTCCTAGAAACGTTGGAAAATCCTATCCTGAGACAGACAGATTCATGCAACAAGAGGGTGTTAATGTTGAAATGGATGATCTCAATGTCTTCACGACAAAATGGAGCACCATTCGACTCTTGAAATAATAAAGGAAAAAGAAAAGCCCTAGGAAAGACTGACAGGAATTTTCAATTCCGGAAAAGACCAATGTCATTAATCGGGGCTGCGATCTTGATTGTAAAGCTTAATGGAACCAAGCATGAGAGATAGACTCAATAAGACTATGATGGCTATTTCGGATTATGCCAAAGCATGAACAAAGGAGCTCGAATAACTCACTAACGATGTTCGTTCGCTTACAAGATTGACGAGCTTACTTAACTCTATGGCTGATGCGAGGAGAGTATCTAAGTTCGTTAATACTCAATAAGGCGATCAATGCTTTCTGACTAAACAAATGGGATGACCCCGATGAGAATGTAATTCGACCATTCGCATATATAACTCCAACCCTTGATGACTTGGGAAAATGCATAGGACGACACAGGGTGACTAAAATTGCTGAACCTGCATCTCTAACCCGATGCGGCGAAAAAAGTATAAAGGCTAAAAGATTGGATGTCCGATTAACCTAGCATAACCCCCACCATTGCTAGGGGCCTAAGAACTGACTTTTTTCGTCCTCCACTGATGCTGGGAGCATCACCTTCAACCGACAGATTGACTTTAAACATAATCCTGACTCAATGGGTGATTCAAAACGTATACATTATATCTTTAGAATACGACGTGATTCATCTCGACCATCCAAGTGAGCCAACTAACGGATCAAGCATAAATCCAAAGACTTGATCCGCAACTGCATCAAATGAAAAATGTGATAAACTCCTCTGCTACCTTACGATTGTGATAATCCTACCAACTACTAACTTGTATATTTTCAACATCTCGTGATGACTCGTATGTGATCATGGAATTACAAAACAATCCGAAGTGTCATGGCTTTCGGATGCATTATTGTTATGATTCGATGTAATAAGGGAGCCCTAGATCAATATCTTGATATTGAGATAATCCAAATACAAGCGCAAATGACAGATACATATGCCAATTCTAAAGCACTATATCACAATAAGCTAGATGCTAGCTCAAGGCCTGAAGATTCTGATACTACTCTATGAGTTGGATGACTACTCCATACATTGACTCGACCATAAAAGAAAATTAGACTTGACAATGCACTTAAAGTATGTAAGAAGATGACGTCGTTTGGCATTAAATTGTGCATGTACAATCTCACACGGGAGCCAACAATCCTACATAACTTATGATGAAGGAATTCAACCTCTTGATTCGATGAAATCTAAACGATTACTTAATCAACTTTACCAGTCAAGCCATGGTATTTGGCCTGATAATCATCAATGGAAGTAGTGCGATATATGATAAGCCATTTATACAGGAAAAAAAATCCGTATGACGGAACTACTCAATAGTACACAAAAATCTAATAAAGCCTTCTCGAGGGTGGATGACGTTCCAAAAAGATTCAGCTCGACTTACTCAAAGCACATCTCATCTGCGATAAGATGTACTTTGGGGGGGGCAAAATGTTAGCCTGCTTTGTGAACAGGCTACCCAAAGCCAAGGACTTGAGTATAAACTTACATTGATTGGAGATCACTTGAATGGAGTGATAGAAGGTTGGAAAACTTGAATTATACATGCAGATGTTGCTCGATCAGATCCCACCTTTAGGACCGGATACCCCCTTTTGGGTCGGATCAGATCGGATCCCCCCATTTGGATCAGATCAGATCCCCCATTCAGATCGAATCGGAGTGGCTCCCTATCCGATCCGCCCGTTGCCTGCTGCTCCATAGCGTGGCCTATTTTCTAGCCTGCAAAAGAGGAGCTACCATCTTTGCTTCTCCCAACGTTCTCCACTCTCTTATAACCAACTCCAAAGCCTTCCAGATGTTTCCACGTGTACCCCTAACCACTCACCAATTCCATCCTATAAATACATCATAATACAGCAAATTAAGGAGACTTTGGCCCTATGGAAACCCGACGTATTTCGGCCATGGCTGCCAACAGTGGAGAACAACCTTCCTCTTCAATAGAAATCAATGAATTCGGAGAGAATTATTCATTGTATTCAAGTGATTGAATGTCTATATTCATTGTAATTGTAATTTCTGAATGAATTGAGGAATCATGAAGTGGATGTAGGCTCATTAACACCGAACCACTATAAATCGTGTGTGTTGATTGATTTTCTATGCTTTTATATTATTCTTCTCGATTATTCTATACAAATCCTAGACAATTGGGTGTTAGTGCCATTTTTTGTCTAACAAAAACCGTTGCACAAAATATTATAATAAGACCACAAGCGCACGGCATACAATTGTTAGTACGGGGCGAGTAAGGGTCGTTCCACGGTGAAAGAAACAATTTCGATCTTACTCAATCAAATTAAACCAAACTTTGTATTTTTTTGAAACTAAAGAAAACTAGAAACTAAGTTGAGGGCTAATTATGAGATTAGAGAGCAATTTAGAGGTATATCCCCTCTCATATTTATGTAAAATAACAAACATACAATCTATGATCTCGATTTTTAATATTAAGTGACATAAATGTTGCATTTACATAAGTGTAGTTTATTTATGTTATTAGTTAACATAACATAAACTATCAAACTATAACACAACAATTAAACCACTCGTTGTTCTCATGAAAATGAAAATGAAGCAAAATCTATTTTAAGTATGGTCTATTCACTACTATAATTAGTGATATAGATCATCAAATTTTGTTCTTACTTATAATTCATAATCAAAAACCACTTAGAAAATATTGATGTAACTTGTGTTTATATTGAATAAGAATAACTCATTTGCAAATGCAACATAAGCTATCAAACCCAGATGTATAAACTTACATCAAAATCCACTATCATGAAGAAAAAATTGAGAGATCGCAAATCATATAAATGTTGAACTTACATAAAATTAGAGAGCTTCATTACCTCTAAATTGTAGGAGCTTAGCTATTAATATGTGTTATCATATTAACACATGTAAGTTTCAACATTGGAAATGAAAGCAAAATGAAAGAAAATCTAAATAGAACAAGAAAAGAACTAAGCTAAATGCATGTAAATAAATCTAAACTATGAACATAAAGTTGAGAGCATGTAAATAAATCTAAGCTATGAACATAAAGTAAAGAGCATAGAAATTAAAGAGATATAGACATAAAAGAAAGAGGCTTGGAAGCCATTTTTATTTATTTGATCATTTACACTTTCATATGCTAAAAAGGAGATGCAAAATACATGAAACAAAGGGGTATATATACATGATCAAAAACCATAAAACCCTAATCTCTTTCCTTTGGAATTCCCCAAAATGCCCATTCATGAAGCTTCTAATTGCCATTAACCACTAATAAGTCATGTAGAATTCATGAGGCCTTTTGTCTCATTCAGTTAGTCTTTAATATGAAGCTTAAGAGCAAGTGGGCTAGTGGGCTTCCAATATCCATAAAATGAATTAATTCTTTGCCTCCTTTTGTCTTACAAGAGATAATCACAAGGAACAAGTAAAAGATTTCACAAATTAAAACATGCACAAGTGACCACTCTTTCCAAAAATGAGTGATGATTTTGAAAATATTTAGAATATGGTTTGATCATATAAAATACCCAAAAATGTTCATTTATTCTGCTAAACAAGAATAAATATGTGAATATAAATGTGCATTTTTACATGCACATCAAATACTCCCACACTTATCTTTTTATTCGTCCTCGAATAAAGTAAAAACTAAGATAAATCCACTTTCGTAGGGAGCACGATTGCATTGAGCATATGCAACAAGCCGTTAAACCTTTGGTGTCCCCAATAGGACGAGTGTTGTCTCGCGAGGGTTTTCAGCGGATACTACCCACAAAATCCAAATGTTAAATGTAAAAATATTTACAAAAATTCATTTTCGAAAGAATGTTTACACATCGGCACTTTCTAAAATGACACGAAGAAGTTAATACAAGTTGGGTCGTCACTATGAAATTTTAGTCCGTTACTAATCAAAACTTCAAACAAAGTTCAGTTATCATTACATACTCCTGCAGCTTGGCCAGTTGTTTTGGTAGAAACATAGTGCAAATATGAAGTGAATTCTATAACCGATATCAACAATTGTAAAATGGCATCTTTATTTACTTTTGGTTAACAAGTTATGTTAAATAAGTGAAGAGTGTGCTTGGATTTCAAGTGCTAACTCTCTCTTTATTAGAAATTATTTACATTATTACAATTTACAAACACCTTGGTATACTACCCCTACACTGCATTACGACTTACGTGAGGGTTAGTAATCCCTAGGCTTCCAACTCATGAAATGAGACCAAGGTATACTGACGCTGACTTTGTTACCAAGGTGTCAGAAAGAGCTTAGCGGGTTTGCACACCAACACCAGATGTACCAGCAATGTTGGATACCCTTGGATTATTATATCTTTATACTTTCTTTCTTTTTTCTTTTTTTACATAAGAGAGAGAGTTAAGTGAGAATATCTTAGCACAACTTCAGTTAAAAGATCTAAAATATTACCGCAAGTAATCTAGATTAACTATTCATTTAATTGGATTACAATGTAGAAAACATTTCATAATCATCACCGATGAATCTGCCTATAAACTAGTTACACCAAATTTGCTCGTAATTCAAACTTTTCTTTCATTATCCATTAAGAGAAGTAATTTTACAAACATTTTTATTGAAAGACCAAAATTGTATGCAAACTTCGTCATGTCATATTTAAAAAAAAAAACTTTTTATTTGTTTTTGTTTTTTGGTTTTAAAAGAAAAAGAAAAAGAAAAATGGAAACTTTACAAACTTAAACTATGCAAAACAGAATGAAAATGAGACTCCCCCCAAACTTAATTTCGATTGTGTCCCCAAAGTCAATGCATGACACAATGAGTGAACGGAAGAGAAATGTTTACATATTTACAAAGGAGGGTTAAACTTAACTATTTACTTGATGTAGCATGGCTCATGAAGAATTATGAGCTCCTCCACTCGATCAGTGTGCAATTCCAAGAATGGTTTCAGACGTTGATCATTGACTTTGAATTTGGATCCATCTGTTTGGTTTTGTATTTGGATGGCACCATGTGGAAAAACAGTTCAAACAACATATGGTCCGGTCCATCTTGACTTTCACTTCCCAGGGAATAAATGAAGTCGTGAGTCATATAATTAAACATTTTGGTCTGGTAAAAATGTTTGTCTTAGGATTGACTTGTCATGGAAAACTTTGGTTTTTTCCTTGTAAATTTTCACGTTTTCATATGCGTCATTCCTAATTTCTTCTAGTTCGTTGAGTTGCAATTTTTGGTTTTCGCCAGCTTGTTCAAGATCAAAGTTTTAGTTTTTTATTGCCCAAAGTGCTTTATGTTCAAGTTCAACAGGTAAATGACAGGCTTTACCATAAACCAATTGGAAAGGGGACATTCCAAGATTAGTTTTAAAAGCTGTACGGTAAGCCCAAAGCGCATCGATCAATTTCTGTGGCCAATCTTTTCAATTTTTATTTACAGTTTTCTCCAAAATCTATTTTATTTGACAATTCGACACTTCGACTTGACCACAAGTTTGCAGATGATAAGGAGTGGACAACTTGTGGGTTATTAAGTATTTTAAGGATTCAAAAGATCAATTATAGAAATGTGTTCCACTATCGCTTATTATTGTGCGAGGTGTGCCAAACCTTGAAAAGATGTTTTCTTTTAGAAATTTCAAAACAATTTTATGATCATTTGTTTTACATGGAATGGCTTTGACCCATTTCGAAATGTAGTCGACGGCGAGAAGAATATACAAGAGTTTGGGAAAGCTACCATGAAGTCAATACCCCAAACATCGAAGATTTCGATCGTAAGGATGGGGTTCAAAGGCATCATATTTCACCGAGAAATCTTTCCTAGCTTTTGGCAAAGATTGCAAATTTTACAGAATTCGAACGCGTCTTTAAAGAGAGTGGGCCAATAAAAACCACATTGAAGCACCTTTTCAGCGGTTTTCCTAGGACCAAAATGTTCACCGCACGCATGATCATGGCAGAACGAGAGAACACTCTTAATATCGCTATCAGGAATGCATTGACAAATGATTTGGTCCGGACAATACTTAAACAACTATGGGTCATCCCAGTAGAAGTATTTCACTTGGGACAGAAATTTGTATTTACCTTGTTTGGACCAAAAAGAGGAAGTTTCCTTAGTGACTAGATAGTCCACTATGTTGGCGAACCAAGGATCGATTAAAACAGAAAGGAGCTGTTCGTTAGGAAAGTTTTCATTGATTGGCAAAGAAGATGGTGCGTTCGGAAGACGAGACAAGTGATCGGCAATAACGTTATCAGATCCTTTTTTTATCTTTGATTGTAAGATTGTATTCTTAAAGTAAAAGGATCCATCGAATTAAGCATGACTTAGCATCCTTTTTAGCAAAAAGGTGTCAAAGAGCAGAATGATCAGTGTAGACCATGATGTGAGAACCAATCAAGTAAGATCGAAACTTCTCGAGTGCAAAAACAACAGCTAAAAGTTCTTTTTCGGTGTCGTATAATTGAGTTGAGCATCGTTCAGGGTCATACTCGCATAGTAAATTACGTAAAGGATTTTGTTGATGCATTGTCCTAAGACAGCACCAACTGCGAAGTTAAAAGCGTCACACATGATTTCAAAAGGTAGTTCCCAATTGGACGAGCAAATTATCGGGGCTGAAGTGAGTTCATTTTTATGACATTCAAAAGAAGCGACACATTCAGAGTTAAAGTCGAATGGGATGTCCTTACATAGAAGTGTTGTCAAAGGACGAGCGATTTTACTGAAATCTTTCAAAAAGCGTAGGTAAAAGTCAGTTTGCCCAAGAAATGAAAGAATGTCCTTAATGCATTTTGGAATGGGTAGTTTTGAGATAACGTCAACTCGCTTTATCTATCTTAGTGCCATTATTTGGAATTATGTGTCCAAGGACAATGCCTTGTTTGACCATAAAGTGGCATTTTTCCCAATTCAACATTAAGTGCTTTTCTTTACATCGATTTAAAACAAGTTCAAGATGATGTAAGCACGAGGAAAAAGAATCGCCAAGGAAAAAACTTCAAGAAAGCGTTCGATCATATCGGAAAAGATGCCAACCATACATCGTTGGAAAGTCGTAGAAGCTTTGCATAGTTCGAAAGGCATACGTCGATAAGCGAAGGTACCAAATGGACATGTGAAAGTCGTTTTCTCTTGACCTACGGGAGCGATTGGAATTTGGTTATATCTGGAATAACCATCAAGAAAGCAATAGAATTCGTGACCGACTAAGAATTCGAGCATTTTATTGATGAAGGGAAGAGGGAAGTGGTCTTTACGTGTTGTAATATTCAATTTTCGATAATCGATGCAAACATGCCAACCCATTTTAGTACGAGTTGGAAGAAGTTCATTTTGTTTGTTTGCGACAACGGTGAGTTCCAACTTTTTAGAAACGACATGAATGGGGCTGACCCATAAGCTATCAGAAATGGGGTAAATGATACCATTGTCAAAGAGTTTAAGAATTTCTTCGCGAACTACTTCTTTAATCCTAGGATTAAGCCTACGCTGCGCCTCGTGAGTGGGTTTGGCTTCGTCGGTTAAGTGAATACGATGTTGAATGATTGCGGGACTAATTCCCTTGATGTCAGAAATAGACCAACCAATTGCGTCTTTGTTTTTAGAAAGAGACGAAAGAATAGAGATTTCTTGATCACGAGTTAAATTTGAAGAAATTATGACAGGACAAGTTTCATTATCACCTAAGTAGACGTACTTAAGGTGATTGGGAAGAGGCTTAAGATCCAACTTTGGTGGCTTCTTGATCAAAGGACTTGTTTGAGATTCAGACTCAACTGAAAGTGATTCGAATGGAAGCGTGTACTCGACTTCGTTAAGAGCATCTTGGAACTATTTTTCGTACTCGACCTCCCATTCATCATTAAGGTCAATCAATTCATTTTCGGAATTTTCATGAATGGCATTAACTTTCAAGGTTTGGTCACACGATTCATTTGAATGACTTTCATGATTGAAAATATTAACATCTAGAGTCACTTTTCCAAAAGAGATTTTCATTGAACCATTGTGACAATTTATTAAAGCATTTGAAGTTGCTAAAAAGGGTTGACCTAAAATCAATGGAATTTGGCTCGTCGGATTATTGACAGGTTGAGTTTCCAAAACAATGAAATCGACAGGGAATATGAATTGACCCACTTTTATGAGTACATCCTCGATTTCTTTAATGGGTTTTTTAATTGAACGATCAGCAAATTGAAGAGTTATCATCATTGGATTAAGTTCACCAAAACCAAGTTGTTGGTAAATGGAAGATGGAATCAAAATGACACTCGCACCCAAATCAAGTAGGCATTTGTTAACTGTTTTATCTCCTACCATGCACGAGATTGTAGGGCATCCAGGATCATTGTATTTGACGAGGATCGACTGGGTTAAGACTTCGCTAAGTCCGGCAGCTAAGAATACTTTCTTGGGTACATGAGAGCGTCATTTTTGGGTAGATAATGAGAAATTTAGTGTAGGTGGGGACTTGTTGAATGATGTCAAGAAGAGGGATGTTAACTTTCACTTCTTGAAAATTTCCAACATCTTTTCCATTTGGTCGGAATGTTTTTTTGGTCGAAGACGATGAGGAAATGGAATACGAAACTCAGTAGGTTGGTCTACTTGAGTTGAAAAAGAATTAGACTCAGAATTTGAATCAAGATCATTCGTGGTTTTAGAAGAGTCGAGAGGAATATCCGCTGCATTATTTCGGTTTTCAACTTGATTATCGATTTTCTTACCAGATTGTAAAGTCGTGATAGCATTCAATTGAGTCAGATTGCTATCCTGAACGACATGAGCTTGGTTTGTATTTGGATTTTGGCTCTTGGGGTTTGGAATGGGTTGACTCGGGAAAGTGCCTCTTTCCCGTTCACTTACAGACGTGGCTAAATGAATGATTTGCATTTCAAGTTTAACGATCAATTAACTCGTGTTTTAATGTACGAAGTTAATAACTTTTGCAAATTGTTATTTGATTGGAGATTTTGAGTCGTTGCTTTAGTCAGTGTTTCGAGACTTTTCTCAAGTGTAGTCAATCGTTTTTCTTCTTGGGGAACAGAAGACTGTTGCGCTTGATTTTGAGAAGGTGGCGCAAAATTTTGGAATTGATTTTGTTGAAAGGGGGAATTCGAAGGATTATTCGGAAATGGTTGAAATGGGAGTCGAACCAAATTTGAATTTGGTTGTTTTAGGTCCAAGAGAAGTTAGGATGATTTCTCCAACAAGGATTATATGTTGGAGAGAATGGGTCGTTCCTAACTTTGTTGAAAGCGTTGAGTTGTTCTAAAGAGTTTGGGCGTTGATCGGCAATATAGGTAGGATCGTCACATTAGAAACACGAGGGTTGAGAAGTTTGAGCTTGATTCATTTGATTTGTTGAAAGGACATTATCGAATTTGGTTAACATCGCGTCGATTTTCACTTCTAAAGCCGATATAGATCCTACCGAATGAGCGTTTGATCGGGAATAAATTGATTTCACATTAGATCGTTCCCATTGAGCTGATTTTTCGGTCAAGTTTTCGAGAAATTGCCAAGCGACATCGTGATATTGGGCTACAAAGTTTCCTTGGCACATCGATTCGAGCAATGTTTGAGAGTCATTTTCGAGTCCATCGTATAAAATTTGACAAAGAGTCCATTTTTCAAAATTGTGATGTGGACATTTGACTAGAAGTTATTTAAATCTTTCGAAATATTTTGCAAAGGATTCACCCCCAAATTGATGAAAATTAACGATTTCATTTCGAATTTTGAATGTTTTTTCCAATGGGTAAAATTTCTTAAGAAAACTTTCACAAATTCATTCCACGTTCCAAATGTATTTAAAGGCAGGCTATACAACCATTTTTTGGCGTAATCGGTAAGAGAAAATGGAATTAACCTAAGTTTGATTCCATCGTCACTTAGTTGTTGAAATTTTATGGTTGCGCAAACTTGTTCAAATTTGGTTAAGAAAATGTAAGGGTCATCACGTTCAAAATTACCGAATTTTGGAAGAATATTTATGTGATTTGAATGGATTTCAAAGTGGTTACCCGTTGGGGCGGACAATATGATGCAAGAAGGAGTAGAAACCCGGTCGGGGAAGATTCTGTCCATAAGAGTTTGAGGGGGGTTTTCTTCGCCCATGGTTGAAGGGACTTTCGTTCGAACTAAACGATTAATGGAAAAGTCACATGTCCAACGATTCGTATTAGTGTCGTTAGTCCAAATACTCATGCACTAGCGAGAAGAATAAGAGAAGAAGAGAAAGAATAAATTTGAGAAGAGAATCGAGGTGAATTTTTTTCTTTACAAAATCAGAATTGTTTCGAGTTTTTTTGAATTTTGATCTTCTTTTTTTGGTTAAAGAAAGAAGAAAAAATACAAAGAAGGAAACAAGATGTTAAAAACTTTTACAAACAGATTTTCTTTTGTTTTTGGATATTTGATTTTTTTTTCTATTTTTTTTATATATGCATCTAATACAACTAAATGAATGCAAAGAATAACTACAAAATTTTCTATCCTTAGTGGCTCCTAACCCAAAATTATAAAGTGACACATTTAATAACTTAAAACAAAAGATTTCTCGACCAGTTAACGGATAGGAGTTATCGGTGCACCAGGAATCACCATAGAAATGCAACCAAAGGTTTAAGTAACTTTAGAGTAACAACCGATATAATATTTATGAATCACCGTAATAATTATAAGCGGTTATTCCTCTGCCGTAGTCTAAACACCAAGAAATAATTCATTCCAAATATATCAACTATCACAATATAATTAAGCCCTAAATGAGCCCGCGACTCCCTTAAGTCCAACATATAACCATTATTATTAGTCAGATTCTTCGATGATATGCAATTTTCTGGGCTAAGGAAGGTAATGATCTCCCCACCTTATGTGAATTGGGGTGTGCCTTTAAGAAAATAAAATAAAATGAGATGAATGCAAAACAGAAATTAAATGTGTATTAACAATGCAACTACGAATGGTTTTAATTTTTTGGTTTTTTTTTAAATGCAAATGCAAGCAAACAACAATGCGATTAAAATAAAGGGGTTAAACACAATACCAGAGGGTCTGAATTTTTAGCAATTTTTTTAGCAAGCAAGCAAACAACAATGCGATTAAAATAAAGGGGTTAAACACAATACCAGAGGGTCTGAATTTTTAGCAATTTTTTTAGCAAGCAAGCAAAGTGGTGCAAAGCAATCCAAGCAAGCAAGTCCAATTTTCTTTTTGCAACTTGAAAGAGTGGAGACGGTATATAAAAAAGTGATATAAAATATTTTATTTTATTTTTGAAAGAGAAAGAAAAATAAGGCCAAAAGGAAGCAAAGGCAGTCTATAAGATATTGAATGAGAAAAAGAAAACAAACTACCTCTCTTTGTTTTTTTTAAAGAAGAAAAACCTAAAAAATAAATCAAGAAGTAAATATAAATTAAAACTAAACAAACAAGCCTAATTAACGCAAAAGCCTCGTCGGCCCAAAAATCAGCCTAAAGTAAATGAACTGAACCTCTTTTAAAATAGACACCGACCCTCTTTCATTTTTTATAAACTCTCATGTCAAGATCAACAGAAGAAAAGAGGGAAAAGAAGTTAAAAGTTCAGAACTTTGCCGACCAAATTCTTTCAACTGTGGTTTGGTTGTTCAGATGGCTTTGGTACGAACTGGAAGCGATTTTGGGTTTTGGATGTGGGTTTCTGAAGTTCGATTTGGAAGTGATTTGGGTTCGCGGATTGGGTCTGTCAGGTGTTTTGGGAGGGCGATTTGGGGAAAATTCGGTCGAGGGTGTAGGAGCGTCAATTGCATGTTCAAGCGTTTCTACAGGTGGTAAACACACCGGCTTCTGGAGATTGGGATTTCGTGATCCATTTAGGTCACGGTGACGAGTTCTTGAAGATGGAGTGAAGATCGTTGAAGCAGGATTGTGAGCGTGGAGAAGTACGAGGTTGGATGATTGGGAAAACTGGTGGTTGATGAAGTGGAGCAAGCAGTGAGATTGGAGTGCGGTTTGTTGGAGGAGTGTAGAGATGAACTATTGATCTCTGTTGGGTAGTGTTTGCTTTTTGTTTGTGATTCGGGGTTTAGCAGTAGTATGTATGGCGATTAGTGATTGCGAAGGGGTGGCAAGCTGTCTCGTTGAGTTTGAGGAGTAAAATGGAGTTGCAGTGTTTATTGAGAAGTGAAGAGAGGGAGGTTAGTTTGTGCATGAGGTGATATGGATGTAAGGAGGCAATTCACGGTAGTGAGGATTGTTGCAATGTAATGATTGTGAATTGTGGTAGGTTGATGGTGATGTCGGGGAGGGATAGGAATGGTATGGGTGTGAGAAGTTGTGAATGGCTGGTGCAAATTGCTAACAGGAGGAACTTGTTTTCTGTCGAGGTAGGAGGGGTTGAGAACTGGACTTCAATCAGATGAGGTGGTTTGTTTGCCGGAGTTGGAGTTGTAACAGTTTGTGGTGATGAAGATTGGTGACAGAATGTGGTGAAGTGCTGTGTATGTGTAATAATGTGGAAGCAAAATATACGAGTTAGAATTTAGAAATGTGCCTGAGTTTGTAATGGAATTGTGATCAGTAAAATTGGCTTTGTTGGAATTTTTTTTCTTCAAATAACAGAAGTGGTGAAGGCTAACTTATACACAAAGACAAATGATAGTAATCAGTTTAACAGAACATAGAATTGTAAAAACAGCAGGACGAAAAACAAATAAAATCTGAAACAAACTATGAGCAATAGCTAGAATAAATAGTCTCTTTTTAAGGAAATGAGAATGGAGATTACAAACTCACTGTAAACAGAAGGCCAGAAGGCAAATAGACACAATTTTTTAATTTTTTTTAATGAGAAAGAAGACACACTATATGAAAACAAGGAGACACACACACACAGAGAAAATCAAAAGTGAACAAAGCAAACACACATTCTTTTTTTCTAAAGAAGAATAAGAAATTAATCTAAAGAATAAAATCAAAATTAAATACTTTCCCAGGCAACGGTGCCAAAAACATGCTCGCAAACGGTTTTTCTATCAAATTAGAAAACCATTGCACGAAATATTGTAATAAGACCGCAAGTGCGCGGCGTACAATTGTTAGTACGGAGCGAGTATGGGTCGATCCGCGGAGAAAGAAACAACTTCAATCTTATTCAATCAAATTAAACCAAACTTTAGATTGTTTACTAACAAAAACTAAAGAAAACTAGAAACTAAGTTGAGGGCTAAATATGATATTAGAGAGCAATTTAGAGGTAAATCGCCTCTCATATTTATGTAAATTAACAAACATACAATCTATGAACTCAATTTTTAATATTAAGTGACATAAATGTTGCATTCATCATAAGTGTAGTTTATTTATATTACTAATTAACATAACATAAAATATCAAACTATAACACAACAATTAAACCACTCATTGTTCTCATAAAGATGAAAATGAAGCAAAATCTATTTTAAGTATGATCTATTCACTACTATAATTAGTGATATAGATCATCAAAGTTCTTGCTTATATTTCATAATCAAAAAACACTTAGCAAATATTGATGTAACTTGTGTTTATATTGAATAAGAATAGCTCATTTGCAAATGCAACATAAGCTATCAAACCCACATGTATAAACTTACATCAAAATCCATTATCATGAAGCACAAAATGAGAGATCACAAATCAAATAAATGTTGAACTTACATAAAATTAGAGAGCTTCATTACCCCTAAATTGTAGGGGCTTAGCTGCTAATATGAGTTACCATATTAACAATGTAAATTTCAACATTGAAAAAGAAAGCAAAATGAAAGAAAATCTAAATAGAACAAGAAAAGAACTAAGCTAAATGCATGTAAATAAATCTAAACTATGAACATAAAGTTGAGAGCATATAAATAAATCTAAGTTATGAACATAAAGTAAAGAGCATAGAAATTAAAGAGACATAGACATAAAAGAAAGAGGCTTGAAAGCCATTTTTATTTATTTGATCACTTACACTTTCATATGCTTACAAGGAGATGCAAAATACATGAAACAAAGAGATATATATACATGATCAAAAACCCTAAAACCCTAATTACTTTCCTTGGGTATTCCCCAAAATGCCCATTCATGAAGCTTCTAATTGCCATTAGCCACTAATAAGTCATGTAGAATGCATGTGGCCTTTTGTCTCATTCAATTATCTTTAATATGAAGCTTAAGAGCAAGTGGGCTTCCAATATCCATAAAATGAATTAATTCTTTGCCTCCTTTTGTATGTGCCTGCTTTTCTTCATCTCTTCATGTGGGTATATCTTTTTAGCTCCTGAATTCTTACAAAAGATAATCACAAGGAACAAGTAAAAGATTTCACAAATTAAAACATGCACAAGTGACCACTTTTTCACAAAATGAGTGTTGATTTTGAAAATATTTAAAACATGGTTTGATCATATAAAATACCCAAAAATGTTCATTTATTCTACTAAACAAGAATAAATATGTGAATGTAAATGTGCATTTTTATGTGCACATCAATAGGGACATATACACACACCTTTTCATATGTTCATATAAGCATTAGAAATATTTAAGGACAATGGATGCCTGTGACTGGTGGATGATCAGATGGGTGATGCATGTTAGGATATACATTCTTCTTAGCTTAGAGATTCTGGGGACGAAATCCTTTAAGTAGGGGAGAATGTAACACCCCGTAATTTTAAAAGAACACTATAATGATAAACTAAATAATATTTAATTAAATATTGAGAATTAAGTAAACGAAATGCACCATTGTGTTAGTCTCGAAATACTGCTTAAGATAGACTTCGAGTTTGCGTAAAACAGACATCGTATGAAGAAGATATTAAGGTTTGAAGTTTATATACATATAAGCCATTTAAATATATACAAATCATATTAAAAATTCAAAATCAAACAGCGGGATAAGGGGGGAAATCGGCCTGTTAGTGGTTGACTGCATCCTCTATGGGTGTCGACCCATGGGTCGACCCTTCCATAGGTGTGTCGACCCCTATGACGACCCCGGGGTCGACCCCTATGACGACCCCGGGGTCGACCCCGGTCAGATCTGGGCAAATCCATTTCTTTGCAACTGGACGCGTTTCTAAACAAGATTCGTTGATCTTAGGCTATAAATAGTACCTCATTCTCATTGTTTATTCAACAAAAACAATGGAGACAATGAGGTGCTTCCTCAACTCAGATTAAAATAGCCTTTTCTTCTATAATAACAAGTTATACGGATTCAAGTATCTTTGCTACGTAATTAACAATCACTTCTTTGTTCTTTGGATCTAGTCACAGTTGTAATGACCCGGATTTTAAGCGACTTTGGTTATCGACATAAGCACGATGTCGATAACCAAAACATCGAAAAATCCTGGTAATTAGTGAAAGAAATTAGAGGGTGAGGAAAGATAAGATAGAAAATTAGAATAGAAGAAGAAGAAGAACACAACATCAGAGTAACACGAATCTCACAGCGGAACGAATAAATATATTTCATAACATAACTTTGAAATACAAATCTGTACTTGCATATACATATCATTATCAAAGTACAGCACTTACAACACAGCGGAAATAACTATAGCTATATGATCCTGAAGCCTCCTGCTCCAGCTCTTCAACTATATCTGTAAAATCCCGACTACTTGACTGCCCGTACAAATTTGGGCACCCAAGAGTTTAGGGAAAACAACAAAGTAAACTCCGGGTCAGTCATGGGACTGGTATGAGTAAAACAGTTTAAAAACAGTTCGAACAAGTAAACTATATCTCATAAGACCACGCCGCATAACGGAACGGGGTTTTCCCTTATGAGAATCCAAATTTATCTTTTATATCAAAAACCTTTTGATATTATAATAATGTCTATCAACCACAGTATATATATAATCATCTAGCAGAAACGCTTTCACCTCACGTTCTACATATATAGTATACAATCAAAACCGCAAGCACGTATTGGGTAATGGATTTCCAACTATGACAAGGTATGGAACCACCTTTCGCTCGTGTACCTCTAGAGAGGAATACATTGGGTTCAACAAGAACATCTTGCAACCCGGCCACACATGACCGACCACTCATTTCGCTTGAGCGTATCGAATGTATATCACCAACGGTTGGGATCAGCAACCGTTTCCCGAATGGGAAAGCATCAACAATAGATTTTTGGAAATAAATGAAACTCTAGATCAGGTGATTATACACCCTACTTCGGTGCGACCGACTTAGCCATGCTACCTGCCCGATTTCTGTCATTTACCGGATGATGAGGCTAGAAGCTACGCTTTATCATCATACCAGATTCACTTTGAATGCCACATCGTCAAATCCATCAAATCACCGATTGACGTCCTCAACCATACATTATGTGTTAGCTAAAGAAGTTTCCTTCTCCGCTTCCACTCTTGGTACGGTTGGAGAAATCAATATATGTGATCGTCTAGAAATACTCTGTCAGACATCCGTCCATACAAGTCATCCAGGAACAGGATGAACCGAAGGCACTATTCTGTAAACAGGATAGTCCTTGCATAACCCCGTCTTCAATTTCCTTTGGCATATATGATTCGCAACGCTTATGCCAATACAGAGTGGTTCTTTGAATAAAAATCCAACCGGTCTCTCCATATTAACAACGTTAAAATGGTCAAAACTTCGATAGTCTGTGATTTAACTATCGAATAAAAACAAATGTGCAACCAACGATATTATTTCCAAATGGAAATTTATATCAATCAAACATCATTCAACATTTATCCCTTTATTTCATTAATTTAATTATCTCCTATTTCCCTACGTTCAATATTCCTTATTTTCTAAATTGGGAAAATATACGTTATTAACAAATGGAAAACATTTCCATTTCTTGTTTTCTTTATTAGAAAACATTTCTGGTTTCTTCTTTGGAAAACATTTCCAAAGCTTCTTCATTGGACTTAGACAGATGTTTAAACAAACCATCGCGATGCCAACTCAAACCATTTCCTTTACTGCCGAACCTTAACTATTCCTTAGTTAAAAATGAAGTCAATCACGTTGGGGTAGAACTACCTCTCAGACCTTAACTGAACAACATTTCTAACTTTGAAATAGACAAAGTTCACTTTATATTTCTTTAACAAACTTCCTTACTTAACCCTCCTTCGAATAACTATATTCGATTGACTCTTATCAATTAACTCTATTGGACTAACCCCTATCAATTAACTCTATTGGACTAACCCTATTTGACTAACGCTATTTATTTACTCATTTCACTTACTCTTTTCGAATAAACTATATTCGATTTACTTTTACTTTCTTCGAATAAACTATATTCGATTAACTCCTTTTACTTTCTATTCGAATAAACTATATTCGATTAACTCATTTGCTTTCTATTCGAATAAACTATATTCGATTAACTCATTTGCTTCTATTCGAATAACTATATTCGATTAACTCATTTGCTTTCTATTCGAATAAACTATATTCGATTAACTCATTTGCTTTCTATTCGAATAAACTACATTTGATTAACTCATTTGCTTTCTATTCGAATAAACTATATTTGATTAACTCATTTGCTTTCTATTCGAATAAACTATATTTGATTAACTCATTTTCTTTAACTCTAATCGATTAACTAACATCGATTATCTCCTTTTACTTTAACACTAATCGATTAAACTAACATCGATTATCTCCTTTGCTTTAACTCTAATCGATTAACTAACATCGATTAACTTCTTCGCTTTAACTCTAATCGATTAACTAACATCGATTAACTTCTTTTCTTTAACTCTAATCGATTAACTAACATCGATTAACTTCTTCGCTTTAACTCTAATCAATTAACTAACATAGATTAACTTCTTTTCTTTAACTCTAATCGATTAACTAACATCGATTAACTTCTTTTCTTTAACACTAATCGATTAAACTAACATCGATTATCTCCTTTTACTTTAACACTAATCGATTAAACTAACATCGATTATCTCCTTTTACTTTAACACTAATCGATTAACTAACATCGATTAACTTCTTTTGATAAACTACGTTTTCCGTTACAACTATTTCCTTTTTATAACGTTTACTTACCGTTACAAATATTTCCTATTTATAACTTCTATTTACCGTTACAAATATTTCCTATTTATAACTTCTACTTACCGTTACAAATATTTCCTATTTATAACTTCTATTTATTTTCTAAATAAATATCCCTTTTATAAAACCGTGTTCGTTTTATAAATATTTCCTTTTTATAAAATTCTGTGATTTTATAAAATTCCTTTATTTTAATATACATTGAAATACTTCTTTTTACATCCCAGGGTCTTTTATGATATTTACAATATCGAATAACAATGATCAACATCATTCCAACACACATAATCCATAACAGATTATATAACACATCATATATCACAATATATGAAAATAGTAAAATAAATGTTGAGGAATCCAGTCGGATTCCTCCAACCTGTTTCCCTGCATCACAGATGTTAAACAATATAGATAACATCACTTTCAGTTCCATATGATATATTCTGTTAAACAGAATCAATATAGAAAATTTAACTAACTGACTAGCAGTTCAATCAAACAATCAACACACAGTCAATCAGTCAATATCTAACAGTTCTAAAAATACAACATGAAATTATAAACTGTTCAGAGTTAGTGAGATTTACTCACATTTGCGCGTTAACCGATAAATATCGGTTTGCGTTCATTTGACTGCGACGGACAATTTATTTCGCCATAAATTGTAACGAGCTCGGAATCACTCTCATTCAGCTCCATTTTGTTGCTCCCGTCTATATGATCCCATCGGATCTTGTTTCGCTGAATTTCGAACCTTTTCTCGGCCCATCTAAAACTTGAAACACCCGAACCCGCATATGTCCGCACTATCTTCTTCCCCAAATAATTTACGCTCCTTCTTTATTTCACTAATGCACCATTTTCAAATCCTTTTCAAGCTTCATACTTCACGGTTGGTTCATGGAAACACCAACAAGACTCATCACTTCCTTCTTCATCAACATCTCTTATGAAATGAACTCAATACCTTCCCTGTGACACATAATGTGATCTGGACATCACTTTGAAACCACGAAATCATCCCACACTTCATTATTCAAAAGTGCCCGACCTTTTCTTTCTTTGCAATTATACGGTGGCCTCTTTTCCTCAAAAAAAATGATACCTGTTTGTTTTATTTTCGTGCTACTGATGTTCCCACCGCAAACCATAACCTTCCCTATATATATATATTAAACCATGTTTAAATCATTAATTACATCTTCACAACACTGTATCGTTCCAGTTTTTCAACACAACGTCGACCTCCCTCAACCCGTTGCCGCCGTCAATTCCAGCAATCGGACCCCACACCGTGGACTTCGTCGGAACCACCCCACAATGACCTTCCTCCACTGGTGACATCGACCTCTAAAGCCAACCCAAATCGCTAGAAAACGATCTCGAACGGAAGCCCTAAGTCCTCCAAAATCGGTCGCCTTCGATCATGTTTTGGCTGAGGAGTGGTTTTCTCGTTTTAGATAATAATGCTGGCGGCTGCGTGTTGTTTGAACAGAAGGGATTTCATTAGGTTTAGAGTTTATATATATACCCTTTTAGTTTCCTATCGTGTTTCGTTTAAGGCCAAGTATGTTATCCTTGTTTTGTGCGGCTGGAAAGAATTGGAGGCGTGGACTTGTTTTGTCCTAGTAATACGTTAGGATATTTTTAATGGTATGATAATATCTCCTTTTACTATTGTATATATTTACCAAAATTCCATTCATGTACGGACAGAAATACAGATGCAGTCGTGCCCAGTATCGTACCACGATCCCAAAAATATAATAATACCGGTAGGTGGACTCATATTTTGAAACTTCAAGATGTTGATTTCAGGGTGCGAAATACTTCAAATAAAAAGTCGCTTATTAAATTAATTAAAAATTACCATAAAATTATAAAAATTAAATTATCACTACGCCTCAAAAGAACCTCGTCTAAATTCGAAATCGGTATCTAGTTATATCGAATAAACCGTTACGGTCGATAAACGATTCTATAGCGACTATTTTAAATTTTGATTTGGGCATATCTCAAAATCTACTTGACGAAATCCCGATTTTTCTCTTCCACTAGAAAGATATACTCCACCAGCTCCACACGTTTCTTGTTTCACAGAAATCCGATTTAAAATGAATCATGTACATTCAGTTGAAGTTCAAATCGCCAAATAGCGAACTGCCGCGCCATTTCGAGCTCTATTTTAATTATATTATAAACTATACGTTCAACTGTCGACGATTGAATATATTCGTTATTCAAATTCAATTCCAAGCTGAATTAAATATCACAGATGATCCGGTTCACACCATATCGTCATTTCGACCATTCATAATTAAATATCTTATTTAATTTATTATTTTAATTAAATATTCATCATAATTAAATTCCACGACCATTTAATTCACTAAACCACCATTAATATAATTAAATAAATTAATTATAATACCTCTGCCAATGCGGGTCATTACAATCTTCCCCACTTAAAATAATTTCGTCCTCGAAATTGCTAAAGCTAGAAGTCGACCCTATCTACTGGTTAGAACCTATTTGTTCACTTCTTAACTTCAGTTTCAACTGAACCAATTTAATTTCAATTAAATTATTTATTAATTTTTATCATCGAAAATTTTCAAAAACCCGGAAAATTTTCTAATGCCTTAACTCTTCGAAAAAATTTCGCCAGCACCTCCTTTGTACTGGTCAATACGTCAAACCACCACTCGCCTCTCTGGGCCATCTCCCACCCAAAAGAAAATCAAACAGCCAAGCGGCTTGCCAATTCGTCTTATAAATCTTATATCCAATAGAAGTATAAACTTGTACCTTTTTGTCGGGCATATCAACTCCATCACTTCCACATGCTATCAACTCAGCATATACCAATATTAATCAAATCAAACTCTGATCAATTTATCCTCAACACAACCATTCGCTTATATCCAAACCAAATATCATTTCAACGCGAGTTCCTTCTCGATTCCCAACTCTTAACTTGATTATCACATTACACTTCGAATTTGAATCTCACAATCCAATTTGTCTTGATATCATTCTAATGCAATCTCAGTTACCACTTTACTGGCTTTACTTTAATTCAAATTTTGCTTTCACAGATTTCTGTTAAATTTGTTTTTAACTCAAATAGTCTTCCCCAGGAAGTTTCAAACAGTTTACTCTTTTCAAAAATCAAATTTTCCTTTTTGAAATTCAACTGAGCCCATAATCAATATTCCATTAGTTAAATCACTTCTCTATTTCTTTATCAATATTTGTTAACCAAATATTTTCAATAACCATATTGGCCCTTTTTTGTTATTGGGAAAACATTTCTGAATATCGCCATCCTTTATTTTCTAAACTTTTAGAAAATATATGCTATTTATAATTAAAATAATCCAATTACTTATCTCTTTTCCGATCTTGTTTATCTCTATACTTAGGAAATATTCTTTATTTCTATTTCCAAGTTACACTCATTTGGGTTAAAACGGATGTTGTGTAAAACATCGTTACGACAACCCAAATACTATATTCAACTAACTCTTATTCAACATTGATCTTCGAGCCTGAAATCTTACTATTTATTTGTTAATAATGAAATCAATCAAGTTGGGGTATAACTACCTCTCAGACCTTGACTGAATAACATTTATAACGTCAAAACAGATAAGACCACTTACTCGAATAATCAATACCATACAACTACTTATTCACTTTTAAACACGTATACAATTCCTCTTTCTATTCTTACTAGATTTTATTCTTAGTCATCCTTTTTGATTTTACTATTCTGTTTCTAAGTTCGTTTCCTTATCGACTTCTATATATATATATATCGATATGTTGATTTCTAACTATCACATTATCTTAAAAATATTCTATCTCCTTAAATTTCCGGAAAAATTCTCTATAACCTCCTTTGTACTAGGAGCATCGGGAAAATCCCCAAACTGCCACACAGGCCTTCTCCAATGAAAAAAAGAAAAAGAAAAGCCAAGCGGCTAGCCGATACGGCGCATAAAAACTCATATATGAATTAAATACATACCTTTTTGTCGGGCATTCTATTTATATACCTTCATACCTTATCCATACCTGTCTCATGTATATCCATACATTTCTAATTCATTTCAACTTAATCCAATCGTTTTAACTTAGTTCGTTAAGTGATTTTCAAATTACTGGTTTTCCCATTTCACCTTTTTATTTGAATATACATGTTCAAATATAGGTTTAACTTGTTTATCAACTAATTGAATTCCATTTCAATTTTTATTTGAATTTCCTATATTCAAATTCCATTTCAATTCTCTTATTCAAATTCTATATTTGAATTTCATTTAAAACCTCTTATTCAAATTCTATATTTGAATTTCGTTTCAATTTCCTTATTCAAATTCTATGTTTGAATTTCTTTTCAATTCTATTTGAATCCTCTACATTCAAATTTCAAATTCAATTCTATTTGAATCTTCTACATTCAAATTTCATTTCACTTTCGATATTCAAATCCTATATTTGAAATCTCTTATATTTTCTATATCCAAACGCCATTTGAATTTCTATATTCAAATTCTATATCACTTCCATTGAGTTTCATATATTCAAACTCCCTTTGAATTTCTATATTCAATTTCTATTTCACTTCCATTGAATTTCACATATTCAATTTCTATTTCAAATTTTCTTTATTCAATCTTTACATAAGTCTCGATTTCGATTCTTTTTGGAATCGATATTTCTGCCTTTTGAAAATAGATTTCCCTTTCAATTTCACACTTGTATTTTTATTTCTGAATTATCCAATGAAAATTCTTTTCACTTCATTTTATAAACTTCGTTTATAAAAGAACTATTTATAAACTTCGTTTATCAAGGAACTTCTCGTTTTATTTCTTTTAAAACAAGTTAATATTTCAAATCTATTTAAAAGTTCAAATTCTATATTTTAAATCCCATTTTGAAATTCAACACAACTTGTCTTTCCCAAAACAAATTCAAAACAGTATCTCTGGTAGTAATTCGTCACTTACAACTCGAAAATGAATACTGATGGTGCAGCTGTCATCATCAGAATCTATTTCCCAGCGATCGAAGTGAGTTCAATACTATAAAACCATTTCTAAACATTTCCACTTTGAAATTCATTTCAAAATATAATTCACACTGCTTGTAAAACAATTTAAAATCTCCCAGGATCTTAAATTTTCCTTATTTTTAATCCAAATCCATTTACAAACACTTATCCAATTCTCCAGAGTTTTAAATTCAATTTCTGGTTTAAATTTCAGATTTAACTTATCTGATTTCACGTATTTCACTTATACGAATTCTGATTGGTTATTTACATAACCATTTAATTTATAATCTTACTCGATTATAATAACAACCAATATATCCAATAT
The DNA here is from genome assembly GCA_030737875.1 of Allium sativum. NCBI lineage: Eukaryota > Viridiplantae > Streptophyta > Magnoliopsida > Asparagales > Amaryllidaceae > Allium > Allium sativum. The sequence goes on from CM060925.1 coordinate 474,108,582, forward strand.
ATTCAAAATATACGTTGGGTAAACTATTTCGTTTACCCTCTTTCAAAACATACCATGATGGTTCATCGTATTCAAGTGTTTAGTAACTCCTACCGATACAGTGGATCAAACTGATCGACCAGAACTCATAAATGACCCAACCAATGAATCTCCACAATATAAAACAAATTTTTATATCAATAACAAATACGTTCACTCGTATATATACACTCAATCTCAGTCTAGGGTATTACTAACCCTATCTCTACCGAGTCACGCCACAGAGCCAAGTAGTTCTTAACTTAAGCTCTGATACCAACTGTAATGACCCGGATTTTAAGCGACTTTGGTTATCGACATAAGCACGATGTCGATAACCAAAACATCGAAAAATCCTGGTAATTAGTGAAAGAAATTAGAGGGTGAGGAAAGATAAGATAGAAAATTAGAATAGAAGAAGAAGAAGAACACAACATCAGAGTAACACGAATCTCACAGCAGAACGAATAAATATATTTCATAACATAACTTTGAAATACAAATCTGTACTTGCATATACATATCATTATCAAAGTACAACACTTACAACACAGCGGAAATAACTATAGCTATATGATCCTGAAGCCTCCTGCTCCAGTTCTTCAACTATATCTGTAAAATCCCGACTACTTGACTGCCCGTACAAATTTAGGCACCTAAGAGTTTAGGGAAAACAACAAAGTAAACTCCGGGTCAGTCATGGGACTGGTATGAGTAAAACAGTTTAAAAAAGTTCGAACAAGTAAACGATATCTCATAAGACCAAGCCGCATAACGGAACGGGTTTTTCCCTTATGAGAATCCAAATTTATCTTTTATATCAAAAACCTTTTGATATTATAATAATGTCTATCAACCACAGTATATATATAATCATCTAGCAGAAACGCTTTCATCTCACGTTCTACATATATAGTATACAATCAAAACCGCAAGCACGTATTGGGTAATGGATTTCCAACTATGAAAAGGTATGGAACCACCTTTCGCTCGTGTACCTCTAGAGAGGAATACACTGAGTTCAACAAGAACATCTTGCAACCCGGCCACACATGACCGACCACTCATTTCGCTTGAGCGTATCGAATGTATATCACTAACGGTTGGGATCAGCAACCGTTTCCCGAATGGGACAGCATCAACAATAGATTTTTGGAAATAAATGAAACTCTAGATCAGGTGATTATACACCCTACTTCGGTGCGACCGACTTAGCCATGCTGCCTGCCCGATTTCTGTCATTTACCGGATGATGAGGCTAGAAGCTACGCTTTATCATCATACCAGATTCACTTTGAATGCCACATCGTCAAATCCATCAAATCACCGATTGACGTCCTCAACCATACATTATGTGTTAGCTAAAGAAGTTTCCTTCTCCGCTTCCACTCTTGGTACGGTTGGAGAAATCAATATATGTGATCGTCTAGAAATACTCTGTCAGACATCCGTCCATACAAGTCATCCAGGAACAGGATGAACCGAAGGCACTATTCTGTAAATAGGATAGTCCTTGCATAACCCCGTCTTCAATTTCCTTTGGCATATATGATTCGCAACGCTTATGCCAATACAGAGTGGTTCTTTGGATAAAAATCCAACCGGTCTCTCCATATTAACAACGTTAAAATGGTCAAAACTTCGATAGTCTGTGATTTAACTATCGAATAAAAACAAATGTGCAACCAACGATATTATTTCCAAATGGAAATTTATATCAATCAAACATCATTCAACATTTATCCCTTTATTTCATTAATTTAATTATCTCCTATTTCCCTACGTTCAATATTCCTTATTTTCTAAATTGGGAAAATATACGTTATTAACAAATGGAAAACATTTCCATTTCTTGTTTTCTTTATTAGAAAACATTTCTGGTTTCTTCTTTGGAAAACATTTCCAAAGCTTCTTCATTGGACTTAGACAGATGTTTAAACAAACCATCGCGACGCCAACTCAAACCATTTCCTTTACTGCCGAACCTTAACTATTCCTAAGTTAAAAATGAAGTCAATCACGTTGGGGTAGAACTACCTCTCAGACCTTAACTGAACAACATTTCTAACTTTGAAATAGACAAAGTTCACTTTATATTTCTTTAACAAACTTCCTTACTTAACCCTCCTTCGAATAACTATATTCGATTGACTCTTATCAATTAACTCTATTGGACTAACCCCTATCAATTAACTCTATTGGACTAACCCTATTTGACTAACGCTATTTATTTACTCATTTCACTTACTCTTTTCGAATAAACTATATTCGATTTACTTTTACTTTCTTCGAATAAACTATATTCGATTAACTCCTTTTACTTTCTATTCGAATAAACTATATTCGATTAACTCATTTGCTTTCTATTCGAATAAACTATATTTGATTAACTCATTTGCTTCTATTCGAATAACTATATTCGATTAACTCATTTGCTTTCTATTCGAATAAACTATATTTGATTAACTCATTTGCTTTCTATTCGAATAAACTATATTTGATTAACTCATTTGCTTTCTATTCGGATAAACTATATTTGATTAACTCATTTTCTTTAACTCTAATCGATTAACTAACATCGATTATCTCCTTTTACTTTAACACTAATCGATTAAACTAACATCGATTATCTCCTTTGCTTTAACTCTAATCGATTAACTAACATCGATTAACTTCTTCGCTTTAACTCTAATCGATTAACTAACATCGATTAACTTCTTTTCTTTAACTCTAATCGATTAACTAACATCGATTAACTTCTTCGCTTTAACTCTAATCGATTAACTAACATCGATTAACTTCTTTTCTTTAACTCTAATCGATTAACTAACATCGATTAACTTCTTTTCTTTAACACTAATCGATTAAACTAACATCGATTATCTCCTTTTACTTTAACACTAATCGATTAAACTAACATCGATTATCTCCTTTTACTTTAACACTAATCGATTAACTAACATCGATTAACTTCTTTTGATAAACTACGTTTTCCGTTACAACTATTTCCTTTTTATAACGTTTACTTACCGTTACAAATATTTCCTATTTATAACTTCTATTTACCGTTACAAATATTTCCTATTTATAACTTCTACTTACCGTTACAAATATTTCCTATTTATAACTTCTATTTATTTTCTAAATAAATATCCCTTTTATAAAACCGTGTTCGTTTTATAAATATTTCCTTTTTATAAAATCCTGTGATTTTATAAAATTCCTTTATTTCAATATACATTGAAATACTTCTTTTTACATCCCAGGGTCTTTTATGATATTTACAATATCGAATGACAATGATCAACATCATTCCAACACACATAATCCATAACAGATTATATAACACATCATATATCACAATATATGAAAACAGTAAAATAAATGTTGAGGAATCCAGTCGGATTCCTCCAACCTGTTTCCCTGCATCACAGATGTTAAACAATATAGATAACATCACTTTCAGTTCCATATGATATATTCTGTTAAACAGAATCAATATAGAAAATTTAACTAACTGACTAGCAGTTCAATCAAACAATCAACACACAGTCAATCAGACAATATCTAACAGTTCTAAAAATACAACATGAAATTATAAACTGTTAAGAGTTAGTGAGATTTACTCACATTTGCGCGTTAACCGATAAATATCGGTTTGCGTTCATTTGACTGCGACGGACAATTTATTTCGCCATAAATTGTAACGAGCTCGGAATCACTCTCATTCAGCTCCATTTTGTTGCTCCCGTCTATATGATCCCATCGGATCTTGTTTCGCTGAATTTCGAACCTTTTCTCGGCCCATCTAAAACTTGAAACACCCGAACCCGCATATGTCCGCACTATCTTCTTCCCCAAATAATTTACGCTCCTTCTTTATTTCACTAATGCACCATTTTCAAATCCTTTTCAAGCTTCATACTTCACGGTTGGTTCATGGAAACACCAACAAGACTCATCACTTCCTTTTTCATCAACATCTCTTATGAAATGAACTCAATACCTTCCCTGTGACACATAATGTGATCTGGACGTCACTTTGAAACCACGAAATCATCCCACACTTCATTATTCAAAAGTGCCCGACCTTTTCTTTCTTTGCAATTATACGGTGGCCTCTTTTCCTCAAAAAAAATGATACCTGTTTGTTTTATTTTCGTGCTACTGATGTTCCCACCGCAAACCATAACCTTCCCTATATATATATTAAACCATGTTTAAATCATTAATTACATCTTCACAACACTGTATCGTTCCAGTTTTTCAACGCAACGTCGACCTCCCTCAACCCGTTGCCGCCGTCAATTCCAGCAATCGGACCCCACACCGTGGACTTCGTCGGAACTACCCCACAATGACCTTCCTCCACTGGTGACATCGACCTCTAAAGCCAACCCAAATCGCTAGAAAACAATCTCGAACGGAAGCCCTAAGTCCTCCAAAATCGGTCGCCTTCGATCATGTTTTGCCTGAGGAGTGGTTTTCTCGTTTTAGATAATAATGCTGGCGGCTGCGTGTTGTTTGAATAGAAGGGATTTCATTAGGTTTAGAGTATATATATATATATACCCTTTTAGTTTCCTATCGTGTTTCGTTTAAGGCCAAGTATGTTATCCTTGTTTTGTGCGGCTGGAAAGAATTGGAGGCGTGGACTTGTTATGTCCTAGTAATACGTTAGGATATTTTTAATGGTATGATAATATCTCCTTTTACTATTGTATATATTTACCAAAATTCCATTCTTGTACGGACAGAAATAAAGATGCAGTCGTGCCCAGTATCGTACCACGATCCCAAAAATATAATAATACCGGTAAGTGGACTCATATTTTGAAACTTCAAGATGTTGATTTCAGGGTGCGAAATACTTCAAATAAAAAGTCGCTTATTAAATTAATTAAAAATTACCATAAAATTATAAAAATTAAATTATCACTACGCCTCAAAAGAACCTCGTCTAAATTCGAAATCGGTATCTAGTTATATCGAATAAACCGTTACGGTCGATAAACAATTCTATAGCGACTATTTTAAAATTTGATTTGGGCATATCTCAAAATCTACTTGACGAAATCCCGATTTTTCTCTTCCACTAGAAAGATATACTCCACCAGCTCCACACGTTTCTTGTTTCACAGAAATCCGATTTAAAATGAATCCTGTAAATTCAGTTGAAGTTCAAATCGCCAAATAGCGAACTGCCGCGCCATTTCAAGCTATATTTTAATTATATTATAAACTATGCGTTCAACTGTCGACGATTGAATATATTCGTTATTCAAATTCAATTCCAAGCTGAATTAAATATCACAGATGATCCGGTTCACACCATATCGTCATTTCGACCATTCATAATTAAATATCTTATTTAATTTATTATTTAATTAAATATTCATCATAATTAAATTCCACGACCATTTAATTCACTAAACCACCATTAATATAATTAAATTAATTAATTGTAATACCTCTGCCAATGCGGGTCATTACAATCTTCCCCACTTAAAATAATTTCGTCCTCGAAATTGCTAAAGCTAGAAGTCGACCCTATCTACTGGTTAGAACCTTTTTGTTCACTTCTTAACTTCAGTTTCAACTGAACCGATTTAATTTCAATTAAATTATTTATTAATTTTTATCATCGAAAATTTTCAAAAACCCGGAAAATTTTCTAACGCCTTAACTCTTCGAAAAAATTTCGCCAGCACCTCCTTTGTACTGGTCAATACGTCAAACCACCACTCGCCTCTCTGGGCCATCTCCCACCCAAAAGAAAATCAAACAGCCAAGCGGCTTGCCAATTCATCTTATAAATCTTATATCCAATAGAAGTATAAACTTGTACCTTTTTGTCGGGCATATCAACTCCATCACTTCCACATGCTATCAACTCAGCATATACCAATATTAATCAAATCAAACTCTGATCAATTTATCCTCAACACAACCATTCGCTGATATCCAAACCAAATATCATTTCAACGCGAGTTCCTTCTCGATTCCCAACTCTTAACTTGATTATCACATTACACTTCGAATTTGAATCTCACAATCCAATTTGTCTTGATATCATTCTAATGCAATCTCAGTTACCACTTTACTGGCTTTACTTTAATTCAAATTTTGCTTTCACAGATTTCTGTTAAATTTGTTTTTAACTCAAACAGTCTTCCCCAGGAAGTTTCAAACAGTTTACTCTTTTCAAAAATCAAATTTTCCTTTTTGAAATTCAATTGAGCCCATAATCAATATTCCATTAGTTAAATCACTTCTCTATTTCTTTATCAATATTTGTTAACCAAATATTTTCAATAACCATATTGGCCCTTTTTTGTTATTGGGAAAACATTTCTGAATATCGCCATCCTTTATTTTCTAAACTTTTAGAAAATATATGCTATTTATAATAAAATAATCCAATTACTTATCTCTTTTCCGATCTCGTTTATCTCTATACTTAGGAAATATTCTTTATTTCTATTTCCAAGTTACACTCATTTGGGTTAAAACGGATGTTGTGTAAAACATCGTTACGACAACCCAAATACTATATTCAACTAACTCTTATTCAACATTGATCTTCGAGCCTGAAATCTTACTATTTATTTGTTAATAATGAAATCAATCAAGTTGGGGTATAACTACCTCTTAGACCTTGACTGAATAACATTTATAACGTCAAAACAGATAAGACCACTTACTCGAATAATCAATACCATACAACTACTTATTCACTTTTAAACACGTATACAATTCCTCTTTCTATTCTTACTAGATTTTATTCTTAGTCATCCTTTTTGATTTTACTATTCTATTTCTAAGTTCGTTTCCTTATCGACTTCTATATATATATATATCGATACTTTGATTTCTAACTATCACATTATCTTAAAAATATTCTATCTCCTTAAATTTCCGGAAAAATTCGCCATAACCTCCTTTGTACTAGGAGCATCGGGAAAATCCCCAAACTGCCACACAGGCCTTCTCCAATCAAAAAAAGAAAAAGAAAAGCCAAGCGGCTAGCCGATACGGCGCATAAAAACTCATATATGAATTAAATACATACCTTTTTGTCGGGCATTCTATTTATATACCTTCATACCTTATCCATACATGTCTCATGTATATCCATACATTTCTAATTCATTTCAACTTAATCCAATTGTTTTAACTTAGTTCGTTAAGTGATTTTCAAATTACTGGTTTTCCCATTTCACCTTTTTATTTGAATATACATGTTCAAATATAGGTTTAACTTGTTTATCAACTAATTGAATTCCATTTCAATTTTTATTTGAATTTCCTATATTCAAATTCCATTTCGATTCTCTTATTCAAATTCTATATTTGAATTTCATTTAAAACCTCTTATTCAAATTCTATATTTGAATTTCGTTTCAATTTCCTTATTCAAATTCTATATTTGAATTTCATTTCAATTCTATTTGAATCCTCTACATTCAAATTTCAAATTCAATTCTATTTGAATCTTCAACACTCAAATTTCATTTCACTTTCGATATTCAAATCCTATATTTGAAATCTCTTATATTTTCTATATCCAAACGCCATTTGAATTTCTATATTCAAATTCTATATCACTTCCATTGAGTTTCATATATTCAAACTCCCTTTGAATTTCTATATTCAATTTCTATTTCACTTCCATTGAATTTCACATATTCAATTTCTATTTCAAATTTTCTTTATTCAATCTTTACATAAGTCTCGATTTCGATTCTTTTTGGAATCGATATTTCTGCCTTTTGAAAATAGATTTCCCTTTCAATTTCACACTTGTATTTTTATTTCTGAATTATCCAATGATAATTCTTTTCACTTCATTTTATAAACTTCGTTTATAAAAGAACTATTTATAAACTTCGTTTATAAAGGAACTTCTCGTTTTATTTCTTTTAAAACAAGTTAATATTTCAAATCTATTTAAAAGTTCAAATTCTATATTTTAAATCCCATTTTGAAATTCAACACAACTTGTCTTTCCCAAAACAAATTCAAAACAGTATCTCTGGTAGTAATTCGTCACTTACAACTCGAAAATGAATACTGATGGTGCAACTGTCATCATCAGAATCTATTTCCCAGCGATCGAAGTGAGTTCAATACTATAAAACCATTTCTAAACATTTCCACTTTGAAATTCATTTCAAAATATAATTCACACTGCTTGTAAAACAATTTAAAATCTCCCAGGATCTTAAATTTTCCTTATTTTTAATCCAAATCCATTTACAAACACTTATCCAATTCTCCAGAGTTTTAAATTCAATTTCTGGTTTAAATTTCAGATTTAACTCATCTGATTTCACGTATTTCACTTATACGAATTCTGATTGGTTATTTACATAAACATTTAATTTATAATCTTACTCGATTATAATAACAACCAATATATCCAATATATTCAAAATATACGTTGGGTAAACTATTTCGTTTACCCTCTTTCAAAACATACCATGATGGTTCATCGTATTCAAGTGTTTAGTAACTCCTACCGATACAGTGGATCAAAATGATCGACCAGAACTCATAAACGACCCAACCAATGAATCTCCACAATATAAAACAAATTTTTATATCAATAACAAATACGTTCACTCGTATATATACACTCAATCTCAGTCTAGGGTATTACTAACCCTATCTCTACCGAGTCACGCCACAGAGCCAAGTAGTTCTTAACTTAAGCTCTGATACCAACTGTAATGACCCGGATTTTAAGCGACTTTGGTTATCGACATAAGCACGATGTCGATAACCAAAACATCGAAAAATCCTGGTAATTAGTGAAAGAAATTAGAGGGTGAGGAAAGATAAGATAGAAAATTAGAATAGAAGAAGAAGAAGAACACAACATCAGAGTAACACGAATCTCACAGCGGAACGAATAAATATATTTCATAACATAACATTGAAATACAAATCTGTACTTGCATATACATATCATTATCAAAGTACAACACTTACAACATAGCGGAAATAACTATAGATATATGATCCTGAAGCCTCCTCCTCCAGCTCTTCAACTATATCTGTAAAATCCCGACTACTTGACTGCCCGTACAAATTTAGGCACCCAATAGTTTAGGGAAAACAACAAAGTAAACTCCGGGTCAGTCATTGGACTGGTATGAGTAAAACAGTTTAAAAACAGTTCGAACAAGTAAACGATATCTCATAAGACCACGCCGCATAACGGAACGGGTTTTTCCCTTATGAGAATCCAAATTTATCCTTTATATCAAAAACCTTTTGATATTATAATAATGTCTATCAACCACAGTATATATATAATCATCTAGTAGAAACGCTTTCATCTCACGTTCTACATATATAGTATACAATCAAAACCGCAAGCACGTATTGGGTAATGGATTTCCAACTATGAAAAGGTATGGAACCACCTTTCGCTCGTGTACCTCTAGAGAGGAATACACTGGGTTCAACAAGAACATCTTGCAACCCGGCCACACATGACCGACCACTCATTTCGCTTGAGCGTATCGAATGTATATCACCAACGGTTGGGATCAGCAACCGTTTCCCAAATGGGACAGCATCAACAATAGATTTTTGGAAATAAATGAAACTCTAGATTAGGTGATTATACACTCTACTTCGGTGCGACCGACTTAGCCATGCTGCCTGCCCGATTTCTGTCATTTACCGGATGATGAGGCTAGAAGCTACGCTTTATCATCATACCAGATTCACTTTGAATGCCACATCGTCAAATTCATCAAATCACCGATTGACGTCCTCAACCATACATTATGTGTTAGCTAAAGAAGTTTCCTTCTCCGCTTCCACTCTTGGTACGGTTGGAGAAATCAATATATGTGATCGTCTAGAAATACTCTGTCAGACATCCGTCCATACAAGTCATCCAGGAACAGGATGAACCGAAGGCACTATTCTGTAAACAGGATAGTCCTTGCATAACCCCGTCTTCAATTTCCTTTGGCATATATGATTCGCAACGCTTATGCCAATACAGAGTGGTTCTTTGGATAAAAATCCAACCGGTCTCTCCATATTAACAACGTTAAAATGGTCAAAACTTCGATAGTCTGTGATTTAACTATCGAATAAAAACAAATGTGCAACCAACGATATTATTTCCAAATGGAAATTTATATCAATCAAACATCATTCAACATTTATCCCTTTATTTCATTAATTTAATTATCTCCTATTTCCCTACGTTCAATATTCCTTATTTTCTAAATTGGGAAAATATACGTTATTAACAAATGGAAAACATTTCCATTTCTTGTTTTCTTTATTAGAAAACATTTCTGGTTTCTTCTTTGGAAAACATTTCCAAAGCTTCTTCATTGGACTTAGACAGATGTTTAAACAAACCATCGCGATGCCAACTCAAACCATTTCCTTTACTGCCGAACCTTAACTATTCCTTAGTTAAAAATGAAGTCAATCACGTTGGGGTAGAACTACCTCTCAGACCTTAACTACCTCTCAGACCTTAACTGAACAACATTTCTAACTTTGAAATAGACAAAGTTCATTTTATATTTCTTTAACAAACTTCCTTACTTAACCCTCCTTTGAATAACTATATTCGATTGACTCTTATCAATTAACTCTATTGGACTAACCCCTATCAATTAACTCTATTGGACTAACCCTATTTGACTAACGCTATTTATTTACTCATTTCACTTAATCTTTTCGAATAAACTATAATCGATTTACTTTTACTTTCTTCGAATAAACTATATTCGATTAACTCCTTTTACTTTCTATTCGAATAAACTATATTCGATTAACTCATTTGCTTTCTATTCGAATAAACTATATTTGATTAACTCATTTGCTTCTATTCGAATAATTATATTCGATTAACTCATTTGCTTTCTATTCGAATAAACTATATTTGATTAACTCATTTGCTTTCTATTCGAATAAACTATATTTGATTAACTCATTTGCTTTCTATTCGAATAAACTATATTTGATTAACTCATTTTCTTTAACTCTAATCGATTAACTAACATCGATTATCTCCTTTTACTTTAACACTAATCGATTAAACTAACATCGATTATCTCCTTTGCTTTAACTCTAATCGATTAACTAACATCGATTAACTTCTTCGCTTTAACTCTAATCGATTAACTAACATCGATTAACTTCTTTTCTTTAACTCTAATCGATTAACTAACATCGATTTACTTCTTCGCTTTAACTCTAATCGATTAACTAACATCGATTAACTTCTTTTCTTTTACTCTAATCGATTAACTAACATCGATTAACTTCTTTTCTTTAACACTAATCGATTAAACTAACATCGATTATCTCCTTTTACTTTAACACTAATCGATTAAACTAACATCGATTATCTCCTTTTACTTTAACACTAATCGATTAACTAACATCGATTAACTTCTTTTGATAAACTACGTTTTCCGTTACAACTATTTCCTTTTTATAACGTTTACTTACCGTTACAAATATTTCCTATTTATAACTTCTATTTACCTTTACAAATATTTCCTATTTATAACTTCTACTTACCGTTACAAATATTTCCTATTTATAACTTCTATTTATTTTCTAAATAAATATCCCTTTTATAAAACCGTGTTCGTTTTATAAATATTTCCTTTTTATAAAATCCTGTGATTTTATAAAATTCCTTTATTTCAATATACATTGAAATACTTCTTTTTACATCCCAGGGTCTTTTATGATATTTACAATATCGAATAACAATGATCAACATCATTCCAACACACATAATCCATAACAGATTATATAACACATCATATATCACAATATATGAAAACAGTAAAATAAATGTTGAGGAATCCAGTCGGATTCCTCCAACCTGTTTTCCTGCATCACAGATGTTAAACAATATAGATAACATCACTTTCAGTTCCATATGATATATTCTGTTAAACAGAATCAATATAGAAAATTTAACTAACTGACTAGCAGTTCAATCAAACAATCAACACACAGTCAATCAGTCAATATCTAACAGTTCTAAAAATACAACATGAAATTATAAACTGTTCAGAGTTAGTGAGATTTACTCACATTTGCGCGTTAACCGATAAATATCGGTTTGCGTTCATTTGACTGGGACGGGCAATTTATTTCGCCATAAATTGTAACGAGCTCGGAATCACTCTCATTCAGCTTCATTTTGTTGCTCCCGTCTATATGATCCCATCGGATCTTGTTTCGCTGAATTTCGAACCTTTTCTCGGCCCATCTAAAACTTGAAACACCCGAACCCGCATATGTCCGCACTATCTTCTTCCCCAAATAATTTACGCTCCTTCTTTATTTCACTAATGCACCATTTTCAAATCCTTTTCAAGCTTCATACTTCACGGTTGGTTCATGGAATCACCAACAAGACTCATCACTTCCTTCTTCATTAACATCTCTTATGAAATGAACTCAATACCTTCCCTGTGACACATAATGTGATCTGGACGTCACTTTGAAACCACGAAATCATCCCACACTTCATTATTCAAAAGTGCCCGACCTTTTCTTTCTTTGCAATTATACGGTGGCCTCTTTTCCTCAAAAAAAAAATGATACCTGTTTGTTTTATTTTCGTGCTACTGATGTTCCCACCGCAAACCATAACCTTCCCTATATATATATATATATTAAACCATGTTTAAATCATTAATTACATCTTCACAACACTGTATCATTCCAGTTTTTCAACACAACGTCGACCTCCCTCAACCCGTTGCCGCCGTCAATTCCAGCAATCGGACCCCATACCGTGGACTTCGTCGGAACCACCCCACAATGACCTTCCTCCACTGGTGACATCGACCTCTAAAGCCAACCCAAATCGCTAGAAAACGATCTCGAATGGAAGCCCTAAGTCCTCCAAAATCGGTCGCCTTCGATCATGTTTTGGCGGAGGAGTGGTTTTCTCGTTTTAGATAATAATGCTGGCGGCTGCGTGTTGTTTGAACAGAAGGGATTTCATTAGGTTTAGAGTATATATATATATATACCCTTTTAGTTTCCTAGCGTGTTTCGTTTAAGGCCAAGTATGTTATCCTTGTTTTGTGCGGCTGGAAAGAATTGGAGGCGTGGACTTGTTTTGTCCTAGTAATACGTTAGGATAATTTTAATGGTACGATAATATCTCCTTTTACTATTGTATATATTTACCAAAATTCCATTCATGTACGGACAGAAATAAAGATGCAGTCGTGCCCAGTATCGTACCACGATCCCAAAAATATAATAATACCGGTAGGTGGACTCATATTTTGAAACTTCAAGATGTTGATTTCAGGGTGCGAAATACTTCAAATAAAAAGTCGCTTATTAAATTAATTAAAAATTACCATAAAATTATAAAAATTAAATTATCACTACGCCTCAAAAGAACCTCGTCTAAATTCGAAACCGGTATCTAGTTATATCGAATAAACCGTTACGGTCGATAAACGATTCTATAGCGACTATTTTAAAATTTTATTTGGGCATATCTCAAAATCTACTTGACGAAATCCCGATTTTTCTCTTCCACTAGAAAGATATACTCCACCAGCTCCACACGTTTCTTGTTTCACAGAAATCCAATTTAAAATGAATCCTGTACATTCAGTTGAAGTTCAAATCGCCAAATAGCGAACTGTCGCGCCATTTCGAGCTCTATTTTAATTATATTATAAACTATACGTTCAACTGTCGACGATTGAATATATTCGTTATTCAAATTCAATTCCAAGCTGAATTAAATATCACAGATGATCCGGTTCACACCATATCGTCATTTCGACCATTCATAATTAAATATCTTATTTAATTTATTATTTTAATTAAATATTCATCATAATTAAATTCCACGACCATTTAATTCACTAAACCACCATTAATATAATTAAATAAATTAATTATAATACCTCTGCCAATGCGGGTCATTACAACAGTAGTCTACGTTATTTTTAGATGTAAACATGCAAAAAGTAATCCTGACATGTTCATAAGTTGGATCTAAATCAGTGGCTATTAATAACTTGAATCATAACTAATAAGATCCGCTATTACTTGTTCACCTAATCTGCTGACTAGTTCTCATATGCCTATTCCTGATATGCCTGTTCTGTTATCATGCCTAAGTTTGTAATCATATGTCCATTCTTCCATTAGGCCTATTTCTGTCACCATATGCCTATTTAGTTAGTATGCCTATTTCTGGCATATTATGCCTGTTTTGCTATTATTCTTATTCTTGTTCTCTTCTCTTCCTCCTTCCCTTTTTATTTTTATAGCCAGGCTACCTTCGAGCCTAGGCCTATCGCTGAAATATGCGAGCGCATAAAATTGGGAATGATGGGGAATGTTACTTCGGGGCGTAACTTATATTAGACATGATTGGGATTTGGACATAATATATACCTTGACCTAAAACTTTAATTTGGGCATAAATTGTGTTATGAATCAAACTGGGATTTGGGGCATAATCTTAGATAAGCATGAAAATTGGTTAATAATGAACATGCCTAGATTTACAGTAGTTAGAAACTGTAACCGCACTTAGACACGAGGTTAGATTGCACTTATGGTAAAAGTCTGCCACAAAACCGCCCGACAAATCCAGCGTCCACAAGTGGTTAATCTAATGCGAGGGGTCGAGTGCATAAATGTACACGTAACGGTGCTAAGACACAAGGTTAAGTCCGACTTGTGGTAGAAGTCTGCCTGAAACCGCCCGGCAAATCCAGCGTCCACAAGTGGTTAATCAAATGTGAGGGGTCGAGTGCGTAAAATGTACACGTAACTGTGCTAAGGCACGAGGTTAAGTCCGACTTATGGTAGTAGTTTTCCCGGAACCGCCCGACATATCCAGCATCCACAAGTAATAGACTTAATGTGAGAGGTCTAGTCCATTAGTAAGCCATAAATGGATAACTTGTTAACCTGTAATACTTAACCTGTTTAAATCATGGGTGGGGATTACATGAACTTGTTAAGTTGATTAGGGGTTACATGAATCAGTGGGGGTTAAGTTAATCTTGTGGGGGTGGGCTATATATATACCTAATAAAACTTAACCTGTTCTACATGTGGACGTTATGCAACCTTGTTAAACTATTAGGCATAACCTGTTAAAATTCTAGTAGAAGGGATGCAAACCTAGGAGGGAAGCTTGTCTCATCTGTTGTGTGGGATCCGTTTCAGTCAGTAACCCATATAGGTATCAAATGAGTACTCTGAACTAGGTCGGGGTCGAGGCACGCTTACAGAGTTGATTATAAGAGGTCAGTTGGGTGAGGGTGTTGACGGCGCGTTCCATCGGAGTCATGTGCGTGAATGGGTCCACTTGCTCGCGAAGATAAGATGCTTCGACATCAGTAGATATGGTTGTTCACATCTTGAAAATAATGGTTTGCTACTTTAGGAAGTGATAAATCCTATTATGGGGCCAGCATAGGGTATCTGCGGGATACGGAGACGATCGATTGGGGGTAGCAATCAGGGTACATCTTGTCTTGCTTGTTGGAAGCCTGTTATTCTTGGTGGGTGTAACACCTGCCATTCTTGTTGGGCAACCTGTTATTCTTGTTGGGGTAAAACTTGTTACTAGAAGTACACCTAAGTCTACCATTTTTTTCTAGTTAGATTCATCTTGTTCTTGTTATGCTAGTATTGGTGCAGAGAAAAGTACTTGAGAAGCGCAATATATCCCATCATTTTATCCTGTTTATCCTGCTCAGTCTGTTATATGTGTCTTATGATACTGTTGTCTCTCTTATCCAGTTTATATACCTATCATGATGCTTTTACTTATTTATATGCTAAAAGTAACTGGACTCGCCATACTTTATGTCTGACCCATTTTATTTCCTCTTCTCTCTCTTCCGTTTCTCCCTCCACGTTCTCAGGGTGGGAATACTCAGGCTTGATTTGGAATTTATCTTTCATTCTACTTGGAGCTGCTTAGACGTACCGCTTTGATTTCCTGTCTTCTCTGATATGTCTATATTTATGGGGAACTAAGCTTCTTTTATTACTGTACTATGATGATTTAAGGACAAGACAGAAGTTTTAAGTTGATGTAACAGGTTTTCTGTATTTCACACTTATGATGTAACTATGTTTTAGGAGCACGATGTTTTGATGTTTAATAAAGTTTTAAATTCCGTTGTTATTTTATATCTGTCTTGTAATGTTTTTGTTTCTTTTTACCTATAACGCTTCACGAAACTTAATGCATTCTGACAAAGAGGGAAACTAACAGACATGAGGTGTCACATATTTAAATATAACTTGAACTCTATAAATTGAAAATCCAAACTTCTACTTTCATTTGAAAGTTACTATCAATAGAAAGCAAACTTTCTTGTTTCATGGAAATGCAATTTAACTTACATCAGTTATGCTCGTTTGAAGTTCATGGTTGAAATTCGTGAACTGTTGCTGCACGAAACGTCCTATTCAAACCATACTATCATTTAAAATAAAACTCATCTGATTCAATTCAAACATATTTTATAAAACATTTATAAACTCGTTTAAAAGCGATTCCGACTTCAAATTCAATTATAAATCAAAATTGAATATTCTATATTTCTATAATATTAAAATAATAATATTTTTCAAAACTAAATCTTTTGAAATCAAAAATTTCCTGAAATCCATTACAAAAATAAATAATATCATTGGGATAATCAATTTTGAGTTAAAAACATCCTTTATATATCCAATTCGAATTCATTTTTGAATTTACTATTCAAAATCAGTTTTAAATTAGAACATGCTATTTCTAATTCAAATCTCTTTCAAATCCATTTCAACCTTTTCAATAGTTGTTTGAAATCATTTCAATTCCAAACTGTTTCGGATATAAAAATCCAATTTCATTTTTTATGCCTTATTTCAGATAAATGAAACTATATTCATTTAATATTCCAATGGAACTCGACTCAATCAATTCCCAAATAATTCCATATTCGTGGTGTAAATTGTGTGAACAATCATAATAGTAACTACAATAGTCATCGTCCATCAATCATCAGTTAAATATAAGCGTTATAACTGTTAATGCTTATACATACATATACAGTAGTAATAATGCTGTAATAACATTCATCATCCACGAAGCAACCACAAGCAATCAATATATAATCATTTGACGATTATAATTAACTTTTCAAGTTAAATCAAAAGAGATCTAACCTTGATGTTTGATCGTTGCAATAACGATCGATTTTAAATTAAATTAAACATGGGTTTAATTTAACTCAAAATTTCAATTAGCTCCAGTCTCGTCTAAATCTGTTCCACAGTGTAGTATTCTCCTCCAGGATTCCAAAGGATGCTATTTTACTCAATTCTGAGTTCATATGAGAGAGATGTACACGTTTAAACATTAAATAGACTAATGTTATCATTAATTAAATTAACCTTTTATATTATCATCTTCACCACTGTTCATTCTTGCTCCACCGCCATTCGAACCTTGACGTTCATGCCTAGAGCCACTGAAGCGCAACCCATGAACACCCTGGAGCCTTCGGAACGCCACCCGCGACCACTTACGCCCTGCACTGCTGTGAGGCGCAACCATGCCAACCGGCCACGACACGCCACTTGTAACACCCCGTAATTTTAAAGAACACTAAAACAATAAATTAAAGAATACTAAATTAAATATTGGAAATTAAGCAAAACGGACTGCACCATTACGTTCATCTCAGAATTCTGCTTAAGATAGGCTCCGAGTTTGCATAAAACATACACAGTATGAAGAGGATATTAGGGTTTGCAGTTTGTATACATATAAGAAATATATATACATATATAAATCATGTCCAGAATAAAAATCAAACAACCGGAAGAGGAGGGATTTCAGCCCATTAAGGGCCGACCCCATGCCCCATAGGAGTAGGCCCATGGATCGACCCCGAGGTCGACCCTAGCCAAATCTAGGGCAGATCCAATTCTGTAAACGTGGACTCGTTTCTTGACCATATTCATTGATGTAGGCTATAAATAGGACCTCATTTCTATTGTTTTATTCATCAGAAACAATGGAGACAATGAGGTCCTGCCCCAACTTAGATTAAATTAGCCTATTCCTCTGCAACAACAAATTATACGTGTCAAAAACCTCTGCTACAACATCAACAGTCAATTCTCTGCTCTTTAGATCCAGTCATAGTGAATTCATGTTATTTTTAGATATAAACATTTAATAGTAATCTTGACATGTTTATAAGTTGGATCTAAACCTGTGTCGTTTAATAACCTGAATCATAACTAAAGACATATGTCATTACTTGTACACGTGATCCTCTGTTTAGTTCTTTATGCCTATCTTTGTGATGTCTATTCTGTCATTATGCCTGATAGTATCACCATTTGCCTATTCTTTTAGTTTTCCTAATCATGTCACCATATGCCTGTTCTGTTAGTATAACTAATTCTACCAACATATGCCTATTTTATTATTGTGACTGTTCTTGCTCTCTTCTCTCCCTCTTTTCCTTTTTTATTTTATAGCCAGGCTACCTCAGAGCCTAGGACCATTGCTGAAATATGCGAGCGCACAAAATTGGGAATGGTTGGGAATGTTAAATTTGGGGCATAACTTATATTGTAAAACATGATTGGAATTTGGGCATAATCTATACCTTGATCTAAAACTTTAATATGAGGGCATAACTTGTATTGTGAATTAGACTGGCATTTAGGGAATAACCTTGGATAAACATGAGAATTGTTTAATAATAAACATGGCTAGATTTATAGTAATTAGAAACTATAACTGCACTTAGGCATGAGGTTAGATAACACTTGTGGTAGAAGTCTGCCCGGAACCGCCCGACAAATCCAGCGTCCACAAGTGGTTAATCTAATGTGAGGGGTCGAGTGCATATATGTACACGTAACGGTGCTAAGACACAAGGTTAAGTCCGACTTGTGGTAGATGTCTGCTCATAACCACCCGACATATCCAACATCCACAAGTAGTAGACTTAATGTGAGAGGTCAAGTCCATTAACATCCATAAATGGATGAATGATAATTACTTGTTGACCTGTAATACTTAACTTGTTTAAATCTGTGGGGGTTGTATGAACCTATCGAGTTGCGTAGGGGTTAAGTAAACTTGCTTGAATCAGTGGGGGTTAAGTTAATCTTGTTAAATCTGTGAGGGGTTATATAATCCCGATAAACTTAACCTGTATTACATGTTGGAGTTATGCAATCTTGTTAAACTGTTAGGTATAACCTATCAAAATCCTAGTAGTGGGGATGCAAGCCTGGGGGTGGCTTGTATCATCTGTTGTGTGGAACCCGTATCAGTCAGTAACCCATTTTGGTATCAAATGGGGAACCTCGAACTAGGTCGGGGTCAGGGCATGCTTATTGAGTTGATTGTAAGAGGTTCAAATAAGTGAAGGTGTTAACAGCGCAGATCCACAGGAGTCATGTGCATGCATGGAGGCATGGCTTGCTCGGGGAAAATTAAGATGCTGTGACATTAGTAGATATTGTTGTGCATCTTGAAAATAAATAGGTTGCCACTTTAGGAAGTGATACATCTTACTGTGGAGCCAGCACATGGTATCCACAGGGTAGGGAGTCGATCGATTGGGGTAGTAATTCGGGTATATCTAGTCTTGCTTGTTTGGAAGCCCATTATTATCGTTGGGGGTAACACTTTTCATTTCTGTTGGGCTATTTGTTATTATTGTTGGGGGTAAAACTCGTCACTAGAAGTACACCAAAGTCTACCATCTATTTCTGTAGGGATCATCTTGTTTCTGTTATATTAATATTGGCGTAGAGAAAAAATATTAGAGAAGCATAGCCTATTCTGTTCTATTTATTCTTCTTATCTTGCTCATTCTACTATACCTATCTTATGATACCGTTATCTCTCTCATCTAGTTTATATGCGTGTCATGATACTTTTACTTATTTATATGCTAAAAGTAACCGGACTCGCCATACTTTATGTCTGACACATTTTGTTTCCTCTTCTCTCTCTTCCGTTCCCCTCAAGTTCTCTGGATGTGAATACTCAGGCTTGATTTGGAACCTCTCTTTCATTCTGTTTGGAGCTTCTTAGATGTCACGCTTTGATATCCTGTCTTCTCGGATGTGGCTATATTTTGGGGACTATGCTTTTCATATATTATTATACTCTGATGATTTTAGTACAAGACAGAAAGTTTAAATTGATGTAACTGGGTTTTGAACCATGATGATTTCTATTTAATAAAGTTTATAAATTCCGCTGTTATTTTATATATGTCTTATGATGTTTCTGTTTCTGTTTACCTATAACGCTTCATGATACGTAATGCATTCTGATAAAGAGTGACATTAACAGATGTGGGGTGTCACATTTGGTATCAGAGCTAAAGGTTACCGGATTGAATAAAAGATTTTTGAAAATTGTTTTCAAAAAGTTTTTAAAAGAAAGCATTTTCAAAAGAAAAGTCTGTTTTGAAAAACATATTCCCTAAAGCCATATGAAATATCTTTCAATTCTCTGCTTGAATCCCTTTTCTTTTTCTTTTCAGCATGTCTGGGGAACCGATTCTTCCCGAAAGGTGTCCCCATTGTGGCATGGTTCCGTAGGCATGTTTAAACTACAGAACATGTCGAAGGGCAAGGAATTGCCCAACCTCCATCTATAGCCGTAATAGTTCCGCCTGCGGCTAATTTTTTCTCAAACTTTGTAAAAATTTCTATGTGATGGAGGCAGCATTCGAGAGACTTGTTGACACGTTACACAAGGATGGTAAAGAGGAGAATAAGGGAGTTAAGGCTGAGGAGCATATCCCAAGGATGAGTAAAACAGTGGCTTAAGAAAGGAAAATAGATGAAAGAAGGAAAGCCTAATAAAGTTCAAATTACGGTAGGAAAATTTCTGTTGAAGGTTTGATTTCTCTTTCCAATCATCCTGTAAGTACTCTTTTTTATTCTAGCGCTTCACATTCTTTTATATCTGATTTTGTGGTTGAGTCATTACACCTTAATACTAGTATGGTTTTAGATCCCGTTATCGCCTCAAACCCTATTGGAGGTATGGCTCATTTGTCTATGATTTGTCGAGGTTTGAGAATATCTGTGTTGGGCGTCGAGTTCGAGTGAGATGCATACATGCTTAGTTTTATGGGCTATGGTTTGATTCTAGGGATAAATTGGCTAGCCATATATGGTGCCATTCTAGATTATGAGAGGAGGGTCATTAGACTTTTGAATTGCCATGGGAGGACTCTCAAGGTTTCTTGTGACCCCCAGGGTCCGTCATGCTTAGTTTCCTAGAATCACTTGATGCATCTATCGATGATTTATGATCTGTACTAGTAGTCTATGATTATCCTGATGTTGTTGAGGAGGTTCGGGGCTTACCTCCGAGGCGCGAGATTGATTTCCATGTATACTTGGTGGATAATGCTGAGCCAGTTTCATTGCTTGTGCGGCATATGTCTCCAAGAGAAAGGAGGGAGCTCAGCAAGCAAGTGGGGGAGTGTTAGCCTACTTTGTGGTTAGGATATACAAAGTTGAACAATTATCCAACGAATGAGTTAAACCATAGAAAGAGCAAACTGAAAGGACACCCGGGTCGGTTCGGACCCTCCGAACCGAACCCCTTCACTTTGTTACGCATAAACAAAAAAGATTGGTAAAAGATGGCATGTCCGGATCAGTTCGGCGTCTTCGACCCGAATCCCATTTTTAGTCCCTTCGATCGGAACCATAGAGCAGAGCTGCAGCAATCACACCATGTTCCTTTGGCATCAGAGCAGTTATGCACCACTATCCAATGTTTCTGATGTGTTGGCTGCATCTCTGGACATCAGATCCCAAATCATAAGGGATTGACCCTACGTGGCACCGAACCA
Organism: Allium sativum; assembly: GCA_030737875.1. Classification (NCBI taxonomy): domain Eukaryota; kingdom Viridiplantae; phylum Streptophyta; class Magnoliopsida; order Asparagales; family Amaryllidaceae; genus Allium; species Allium sativum. The sequence goes on from CM060925.1 coordinate 474,130,511, forward strand.
AATCAAATTTCTACCTATAAATACCCCCACAAAGCACCATTTCAAGGGTTCTTTTAGCAACATAATCACTCTAGCTCCTTAACCACTGAATTTCCTTGGTTTAATCAGATTATATGCAAAATTTTGGAGTGTATTTCATCAAAATTGAGAGAGATTATCAATTGTATAAGTTAGATTGAGTGAATTTCAACATTGTACTTCTAAACAAATCGCCAATCAAAGAAGTATAAAGTGCACGTAGGCTCTTTGAAGCTGAATCATTATAAATCTAGTGTTCTCGTTGCTCTTCTTTCTATTTTACTCAGAATCATTGTTCATTTGGGTGTTAGAACCATTTTTTGGTCTAGCATTTTGGTGCTTTTACTGAGAACGTTGAATTCTTAGTGTTTTGGATTATCATTCTACTATTTGGACCCTCAAGTTCAACGAAGTTAATCCACTCTCTTTGGAATTTTTGGAAGTTTTCTGATTAATCTCAAAAGAATTGGAATTTATGGCTGAATGAAAAGGAAAAGAATTGCATGCTACTCGGGAAAATGAGACGGGTGAAGATTAACAGGCCATGATTGTCACCAGATCGAGGGGACTAAGTTCAGGACCGAACCGTTCCAAGGGAGCATCACCGGTCCAAACCAAAGCTCAGGATCAGATCCGATGACGCAAACCCGAACCGAACCAGAGAACTGAACATCTCTGGTGCTACCCCTTGATCCGAACTGGAAGTGTAGTTGTTCATCGACCCGAACCGAATGTGGCGGAAGCTGGTACTTCTACTTGAACTTTCGCAGATGCTCAATGCCAGCAACAACAACTAGTAATCAACCTGCTCCCTCCATGCCCGTCACACACATGGATTTATCGTGCCTACTTGATATGCTAGACAACACCAGGGATGCTTTAGAGGCCCATAAACGAGACAACATTCAAATACGAGAAAAGATGAAATCTATGAGTAGGGAAATCAGTGAACTTTGAAGACAAAGAACGTCCTCCCCAACTCATCGGCTTGCTGCAAGCCATTCATCTTCTTCAGATGAAGAATGTCCACGTCAGAGAAGGCCACATGAAAGGCCTTAGAATATGGATCAGTTAACATTTGGATTTTTGGGATCCCTCGAAAATGCGGCCGATATTTTTGGACCTCAGACCCAAGTTTGAGAGAACCAATGTTGTTACCAATGCGAGGATCACACGTCCTTCCTAGGGACCCCAATATGACTAATCCTACTCAAGGACAACTTCTCCAGCCCACTCATCCTATGAAATACCAGGATCGTAAAGGGCAAGGAAGTTCAGTTGTAGCTCAAAACCAAAGAACTTCACCTAATGTGGGAACAGGGCATGTTAGAAGGAATAGGAGTGTGGATCCTGAAACAGCTTTAACCAATGTCGAGGTAGAAGCAATGGTGCGCCAGATCATGGCTGATAGTCGAAGTTACACCAATAAGGACTGGGGCATCAAACGTAGGCACACCCCATTCGCAGATGACATCCTGGATTTCCATTTCTGTCGATGGTTCAGTCTTCCACAAATGGATCAATATGCAGGAAGAACTGATCCATGACAACATTTGATGAGGTATGCCTGGTATATGAACGCGGCGGCAACACCTTATGTGGTGAAATGTAAAGCTTTCCCAATATATCTTGAAGATGTTGCGTTGATGTGGTTCACTTGACTTCCTCGTCGATCGGTATCAAGCTTTAAAGAACTAAGCGAACGTTTTATGAACCAGTTCCTACTCCATGCCCGGAAATCTAAAAGCATCATTGAACTCTCCAGAATTAAACAGGCTCCGGGCGAATCTTGGAAGTCATATCTAGACCGGGTTAATCTAGCAGTTACCGAAGTAAGCAACCCCGATGAGCCAGCCATTTTGATGGCGTTAATAGATGGGGTCAATCCAGATACGGAATTCGGTGGATATTTGGCTGGAAAGTCGCCGTTGACGAGGGAATCATTCTATGAAAAGGCAAATATTCGCCTATGGAGGGAGGAAATATACACTAATCGAAAAAGAAAATCTGATGGAGCATCCGGAGAAGACATTCAAGGTAATGCCGCCGTGAAACAGTCCGGCGGCAATTCATGGAAGGTCGAAGTAAACGTCGGCAATAAAAATGAAGGAAATAACAATCAGAATAGAAATGTCAGAAAAAGGAACAGGAATTGAGGAAACAACTCCGAAAAAAGGCCTCGATTTCAAACTTTTGAAAGTTACACGATGTTAAATGATACTCTAGGGAACATCTGTCTAGACACTTATAATGTTTACAGTACAAGAAACCACCGCCTATCGATTCCGCAGAGAAGGAGCTCACCACTGGATTTTTTTTGTTTTATAGGACTCACGATCACTCTACTAACGAGTGTCGTCATCTAAGAGACGTTGTTGAAAAGCTGCTTCGGGATGAAAAGTTAGATGTGTACAAGGTCGCCCCAAGAGACAAGGGGCAAGGAGGACAAGCCCCGAATCAGAACCAACCTGCTTCTACATAGCTCAGCAGAAAGGAAAGGGTATTGTTATAAACACCATAGTTGGGGGACCATACCCATCTGGGTCCAGTAAGAGGGCGATGGAATTGTATGTTAATGCAGCCATGCATCAAGAAATAGGGGGAGTGTAGCAACCTTGAAGAAACTACACCAGTAAAACAGCAGAAGATAACTACTGATGATATCGTCTTCTAAAATAGAGAAATTATTGGGGTTGAAGCACCGAGCATTGATCCAATAGTGCTAACTACTGTTATTGGACCTGCAATAGTCAAGAAAGTTCTTGTGTATAATGGAAGTTCTATTAACATCCTATTTAAAAAGGCTTTCGATCAGATAAAACTAGAAATGAAGGACTTAAAGACATGTGACAGTTGGATTCGTGGCTTTAATTGAACCTCAACCATCCCAATTGGAGTGATAGACATAACTATGGAATTTGGAGAGGGAGAGCATAGGAGACCAAGATTTCTCCAATTTGTCATCATGGACATCGATTTACCTTACAAAGGTTTCCTAGGATGGACAGCACTTTCAAAGTTCAGGGCTTGCATTGCTCCATGGTGCTTATTAATGAAATTCCCAACAGATGCTAGAGTGGGAATGATTCGAGGCGATCAAGTTACTGGAAGAGCCTGCTATATGGTGGAGTTAAAAACATTACATAGCGGAAAAAGTTTAGAGCCTAAGTACACTTCCACTCCTGTTGGGGAGAACTCGGCATAGCAACTAAAGACAATACCGCCAAGGGAGTCTCCTGACGACCAACCTGAAGGTATCAATCCTAGAGAGGAGGAGGAGCAAGGAGCTAGAAAGGCGACACCCAACAAATCAACTGTAGATATCCTAATCGATAACAATGGCCCGACAAAGGTCTTGAAGATTGGATCTCATTTGGATTCTTTCCGAACGAAAGAATTGACTGACTTAACCTTTATGTGTTTGCTTGGACCCATGCGGACATATGTGGAATTTCATCCACGATCATGAGCCATTCCCTAATCCTAAACCCAATGCATCCTCCGGTGAAGCAAAAAATGCGTATGTTAGGGCCGGAGAGGTCATCATCCTTAAAAGAAGAAGTGGAGTGTTAAGGAATAATGTGTTCATCAGAGACTCGACATATCCCAACTGGATATCAAACCCCGTCTTAGTTAAAAATCAAATGGGAAGTGGCGAACGTGTATCGACTTTTCTAATTTGAACAAAGCTCGCCCAAAAGAAAGCTTTCCACTCTTCAGGATTGATTAGCTGGTAGACTCAACAACAGGACATGAACTTCTCTCCTTTATGGATGCATATTTAGGGTACAACCAGATCCCTATGCATGTACCATATCAGGAACACACTATCGTCATTACAGACTTAGGTTTGTATTATTACGTGGTGATGCTTTTTGGATTAACGAATGCCAGAGCCACATATCAACGCTTAGTGAACTGAATGTTTTACAATCGGGAGAACAATGGAAGTTTACATTGATGACATGTTGGTGAAGTCCAGGCGATTGTCCGATCACACAAAAAACTTGGAAACATTCAACGATGGTACGGGATGAAATTAAATCCTTTGAAGTGCTCATTCGGGGATGCATCAGGGAAGTTCCTCGGGTTCGCAGCCAGTTCTCAAGGAATCGAAATTAATCCTGAATAGATTGCAGCAATCAGGAACATAGAATAACCACGAAAGATCAGAGATGTTCAAAGTTTGGATGAAAATGTTTTAGCGTTAAGTAGATTCATTTCCAAAGCCACAGACATATGTGTTCCTTTCTTTGAGTTAATCAAAAGAGGAAAACGCAACTTTGAATGGACCTCTGACTATGTAGAGGCATTTCAAAACTTATTGAATTTGCTAGAAAAACCCTTAATTTTGTCTAAGCCAGTGGACCATGAGGACCTGTTCGTATATTTGGTAGAATCATCTCATGCCATCAGCTCAGCTCAGGTACAATAGGAAGAAAAGGTCTAGAGGCCGGTATATTACGTAAACAAGAAATTAGTGGAAGCCGAACGTAACTAACCAAGATAGAGAAACTTGCATATATCCTCCTAATTGCAACTCGTATACTCCGTCATTATTTCCAAGCTCATCCAATTGTGTTATGCACTGATCAGCCGCTCTGCCAGGTCCTACAATGACCTGAGGCATTTGGTAGACTGCTTAAATGGAACATTGAATTGAGTTAGTTCGACTTAAACTTCCAGCCAAGGAGATCAATAAGGGGACATGCCTTAGCTGACTTCATCGCAGAGCTCACTGTTCCCGAAGACGACGTGTTAGATCATAAGGCTAACTCCTTAGAGCCAAGTCTATATAGCTTAGCCCCTGGAAATAGTATATAGATGGGGCCAAAAATGATCGAGGGTCCGGCGCCGGAGTCGTTTTAGTAACTCTTGAAGGCCGATCAATTTACTATGCCGTGCGGTTAGAATTCTCCGCTATCAACAATAATTCAAAATATGAGGCCGTGATCACTGGGCTAAAACATGTCAAGGAATTAGAGGTGACTATGCTAGACATCTTCTATGATTCCAAAATAGTAGTTTGCCAGGTTTGAAAGAAATTCGAAGCTAGGGGACCTCGACTAGTCTCTTATCTTGAAAAGGTGAAGGAGTTATTAGACCTAGAGCATTACAACATAAGTCATATCCCACGAGCAGAAAACCAGAAAGCAGACAAATTAGTTAAATTAGAAAGCTCTGACAATCCAGAAGGGACTGAAGTGGTTCCAATAGAGGTACTGAAGTCACCAAGATTTAAACGGATGTAAGTAGATCTAATAGAGGAAGCTGAACCAGAAAAGGAATCATGGATGAAGCCAATTAAGAATTTCCTGCAGAATGAAGCACTTCCCATGAAGAAAAGCGAAAGATGAGTAGTGATTCATAAAGCCGCGAGGTATATCTTACAAGACGTAATCCTTTACCGCCAAGGATTTTCCATGCCTTTGCTCTGGTGCATAGCCCATGACAACATCATACGTGTGCTCGTAGAAGTGCACTAGGTGAATGTGGAGACTACAATAGGGGCCAAACATTGGCAAAAAAGATATTATAGTATGGTTATTTCTAGCCTACCATAAATAAAGATGCAGCTAATTATTCACGATGCATCAATAAGTGCCAAAAAATTTACAGAAGTTCCTAGGGCACCTCCGAGTCAAATTAAATCAATGGTGAGCCCATGGCCGTTCGCTATGTGTGGGATAGACATAATTGGAATCCTACCAATCGCCAAAGGAGAGGCCAAATATGCAATCATGGTCGTGGATTATTTCACGAAATGGGCAGAAGCTGAACCCTTAACTATGATCACGACCAAGCGGGTGATAAACTTTATGATTAGAAATATCATATATCGGTTTAGGATTCAAAGAACCATTATAACTAACAATGTAACCAAATTCGATAGCACAAATTCAGAAATTTCTGCCAGAAGTATAAATTGACAAAAGGTACACTGTAGTAGCTCACCCGCAATCAAATGGACAAGTTGAGATGATTAATAAAATTATTAAGTCCATCCTCAAGAAACGACTGGAACAAGTAAAGGCCATGTGGGTCGACGAATTACCATTGGCGTTATGGGCTTATCGAACGACTTACAAGACGGCAATGAATCATACCCCTTTTTCACTCTCTTTCGGATCAGAAGCAGTCATTCCGGTGGAGTTGAAAGTCCCTGCTCACTGGGTAACGTACTACGATCCAATGAAAAATAAAGAGCTTCCCCTCGAATCCGTAGACATGGTTGAAGAAAAAAGAGATGAAGCAGACATACGTTCTTCAAGGCATAGACGCCAAGTAGCATGATACTATGATAGGAAGGTTCGTCATAGGATCTCTGTACCGGGAGATTTAGTGTTGAAGCGTGTCTTTCCGCCCTCAGTCCATCTAGGTCCAAAGTGGGATGGGCCATATGTTATCCAGTGGAAGCTTGATACAGGAGCTTTCAAGTTAACGACCGTGGATGGCGAAGAGATTCCTAGAGCTTGGAATGCCCAACACTTGCGGCAGTACTTGACTTAAATCCCAATTATTTTCTTTGGTTTTATGAGCCATGTAAAAAGGCACAACTTGCCTAGAAAAGTCTGGTTGACATAAGCAAAAGATTATAAAGTGGATGTTGGCCATGACTTGGTTGAACCACTATAAAAATATCGTGTGTGATTTACTTTTCCTGCATAAATCTTTTTATATACTCTATGATTGCTATGATTTAAGTATGAGACACTAGAAATTTAAATCGAAACAGGAGCAAACAAGATAATCGTTTGCATAAAAAGATAAAAGGGACGGGAATACGACATTCCAAACTCTAACTCACATGATCTGAGAGAGAGTATAAAGGACAGGAAGATGACGCCCCCAAGGCATGAAGGTGCACCATGGTAAGAGTCCGCCTTGAATGCACTCTAACCTGAAAGTATGATATGAGAGTATGAAGGTGCTAAGAATAAGCACCAATGAGAAAAAACTTGGCTTCGTTGAAGGGCGGGGGAAATTCAATGCTGTACCTAATCAATCTTGAATAAACCCTGGCTAGGCACTTTATTCATGATTGACTAGGGGCGTGCACACCACATCCCCTGCTATCTATTGTCTAATTGAGAAGTGATGTATGCGTATTATATTTAGTTGCTTATACACTTACAGGGAAGCTCAATTATGATGTGGATTGTTGTACTTATGTTTTTAACACCTTGAACATTACTGAACTCAACTAAAATAAATGATAAGCTAGCAGGTATTTGACATAGTGGGAAAAAAACTATTTCACTTACGTGAATGCAAGTTTTTATAAGAAGATTAAACAAGGAAATGCGAGGGTCGCGCTCGCTACAATAACAGCGGACCAATGGAAAATTAAAACAAAAGGGAAACTGACTTTCATTTGGGCATTGGAGTAGACTTAGCTTTCTTGGTAGCTTTAAGCTTATCCCTTTCTTCTTTTTCAGCTTTGGAAATGACACGCTTTGGCTTCTTTTTCCCTGAAACCGGAGTAATGGGATCAGTAGAAGACTTATGAGCAAGCTCTTCAGTAATCGATTGGGTTGAAAGTTTGACAACTAACTTTGACCTAGAAGAGATTTTCACAAGAGGTTTGAGGTTTTGAGGATCCTCCTTCTCAACCTTGGCTTTTAAAAGTAAATTCTGCTTTGCCTTCATCTCATCCAGAGTTATGTTATTGCCTCCCTCCGAGCCTCTGGTCATCACAACATCGTCGTCTTCCTCATTGCCGTCATCGTCACCATCATCTTTCAAGGCATCTATTATATCCCGATCTTTGGGAATCTCGGTGCTGATAACATAGGAGCTTTGTCAGTCACATCACCCTTTTTGCTCTCAATCTTTTCCGCAGATTCAGAGCCAGTAGCCTCATCCTTTTTCTCTACACTGTAACACCCCACCTCCATTAAGGTCACTCACAATGGGAATGCCTTAACTTTGGTGGAGCGTTTTAGTAGACAGAACATAAATTTACAAGACAGATAAACAATACTTGAGAAATTATAACTTTATTACAGCGGAAAACAGAAATCAGTTTGGTTACATCTTTCCCAAAAACTCAAGTACATAAATATCAGCCTTGTTCAGAAAATCATCAGAGTATAAAACTTTAAAATCATAATCCCCACAGAAGCTGCCATAAGGAGTCAAGCCATACTTTAAGCACTCTATGTACTTCAAGCAGAAGAAATCTGGATCAAGCTAAAGTGTTCCCTCCTTGGAAAACCTGGGGGGGGGGGGGGAACAAAAGAAAAGGGGAGAAAACAAGCAAGGTCAGACATAAAGTCTGGCAAGTCCAGTGACTTTCAGCATATGAACAGATAATAATAATCATGGCATGCAAATAAAACTGGATGAGAGATAACAGTAACAGGAGCACCAGATGTACTTAGGTTAAACAGAAGGAACAGAATAATATTACTTTTCATTTCTCTGCACTAATACTAGTATAACAGGATTAGGTGTCACCCTAATGTCTAAACTGAAACAGAAACGGGAACGGAATAATTTCCACAGAAGAGAATGCTAGTAATGGGCTTTTACCACCCCAACAGAAACAGACAGAAACAGAATTGCTAATAATGGGCCTTTACCACCCGTACAGAAACAGATAGAAACAGAATGCTAATAATGGGCCTTTACCACCCGAACAGAAGGTACAGAGACAGAAACAGATTAATCCCTACGGAAACAGGATGTAGAATTAGGTGTACACTAGTAAATGGGCCTTTACCACTCGAACAGACGGTACCACACAGACAGGTGTTGCCACCGAACAGAAACAGACGATACCAACAGAAACAAACATAACTAAGTGTACCTTAAAACCCTACCCCAAGCGATCGGCTCCCTAATACATAAATACCCTGTGTCGGCTCCACAATAGGGTGTATCACTCCCTAAAGTGACAACCAATTGGCACAGGCCTATTTACAGATGTCAGGACGTCTTACATCCTCAGAGGCAGACCGGGATCCATGCACGCACATGACCCGGTTGGAACTCACCATCAACACCCCTCGCCATTATCAGAATGAACCACTTATAATTAGTTCAGTAAGCGTGCCCTACCCACTGTTGGGTCAATGTTTTGATACCAGAAAGGGTTACTGACTAATATGGGTCCCAAACAACAAATGACACAAGTAATTTCCCTCCTAACCTTGTGTCCCCAGACTAACAGATTTCAGATTAACTTGTTTACAAGTTCAGACATACAGAGTTCAGATCAACTAGTTCACAGATCAGACAAGTTTTCAGACTAACAGATCAGATATACGGATTTAACAGATTTACAGATTTGTCTAACTTTGTAATTGAGCCTACAGATTCACGAAACGGGTTTGTTAAATTCATTAGTCCAATTGGTTTAACCCTATCCACCCAACACGTTTTAGACATCATATTTATCCCAGATTTGCATTAATTAAATATTAATGCACAGACCTCTCACATTAGGTCGGTAGGTTGTGGCCGCTGGATATGCCGGGTGGTTTCGGGCAGACTTCTGCCACAATCCAGACCTAACCTCATGTCTAAGCATATTTTAGTTATGCCTACGACATTTCACATTAGACTGACAGTTTGCGGTCGCTGGTTAAGCCGGTTGGTTCCGAGCAGACTTCTACATCAAATAGAGTCTAACCTCGTGTCATAGCCAATTCATTTCAATATGGATTTTTCAGATATCAGACTAATTCTATTTATTTAACAGATTAAACTTCTGTACAAGTTACAACAGATTATTCGAGGTTCTATTAACAAGTTTTGCTCAATTTTGAGTCAAGCCTATACTTCAAATTTCAGCATTTCAGTTCCAACAGATTACATCATTCAACGGATTAAACAGATAACAGATCTTGCAGATTAGGCTATTTAGCAGATTTAGCAGATAAGGTAATTTAACAAAATTAGTAGATTAGGCAATTCAATCTAATTAGCAGTTTAGGCAATATAACAGAACTAGTAGATTAGGCAATATAATAGATTTAGCAGATAACAGATTTAACAGATTATGTATATCATATCTTGCCTAATCATAAATTTAGCCTAAACTCACTTGCCAAATCATGGTCATAATTCATAATACCACCGCTTGCTCCTAATTTTTAGTTAAACATTACACAGTACAAAATATTCTCCAAAAATCACGATAAACAATATGAATTATGCCAAATTATAGCCTATGATGCCAGATATCCAAAAACACTTATTTAGGCGCAATCACATTAATAATTATCCCGTCTCTACGCCTAAGTCACATATTTCTTTTTCAAGTCATGAATTTTTACATAAAAGAATATGTCCCAAAAATCTAGATTTTTAAACTATAACATGTAGTATGTTCTCAACATGCATTATCATTCATGCATAACATGTTGTAAATTATCTTTAAACTCTAACATCAGACCTTGATTTAAAACATGCATTATGCCCCCAAGTTTCAAGTTGTCCTATAATTTCCCCTTCTCCCAAATCACAGATTTTCATACCTTGTATGAACAGATCTAGATCTAACATACGTTTATTTCTCAAATTAACTACAGATCTAAATTACAACATGTAATATGTATCTAAATTAGTTTCATTTTTACGGTTAAATCTACGCCCCGAATCCCAAGTCAAAAGTCCAATATATTTTATGCCTCAATCTCAAGTCATATGTTAAACATGGCACATGTCCAATTGTATGCCTCAGATTTTATGTCATGACCTCAAATCAGTCCTGTCCAATTATGCATCATTCATTATTTGTCCCAAACATTTTAGCGTTCACGCATTAATCTCTTATGAGATTTGGCTTAGGCTCGTGGTAGCCTGGCTATAGAACAGAAAGGAGAAAGAAATACAGAATAAGATAGATGTAAACAGAACAGAACAGAACAGACATAACCTCAAATTCAGATTTACAGTTCATGTCACAATCATAATTAATGTTTATAGCGGAAAATAACTGTACTTGCCTTTCGTGGTTTTAAGAAAGGATAATAAACTGTTGTTGATGCAGAAATGCTGAATTATTCCTCTTTAATTGTCGTAGCTCTAAACATGGATTTGAGATTTGATATAGCTTTTAATTCTATTCAGGTTGGAAGAAGATTCATCAGTCCAAGTTTTGATTCCAGCAGGGTAGCGACGCCATTTTTATTTTTAATTAGAACAGAGGCATAATATAGATAGAATGAAATTGTGTAGATAAAATGAGGCTAGGGGCTGTTTATATAGGATTAGGCAGACGAATTCGGAAAGAAAACGAGTCTGAATACATCAGAATGCATCAGGTTCAGAAAGAGGGTTCGGGAGGCAGGTCGACCCCCAGGTTGACACTATGGTCGACCTGGTCCCCCCCAGGTCGACACTATGGTCGACCTGGCCCTGGGAGGTCGACACTATGGTCGACCCCCAGGTCGACCTGGTCCATGGGCGGGAATTTTCCCGCCCGGTCTCTTCTGGGATTTTGAATTCGAATTTTCGAGCTGTATTCGATTCTGAAATTCTCTGAAACTTCGGAGGGCCATATCTCCCTCATACGGACTCCATTTTCTGGAAAACTCGGACTTGTTTCCAAGCAGAATTTCAAGACGAACGCAATGGCACAACCCGTTTCCCTTGATTCTTATTTTATAATTTAATTATTCTCTAATTTGTTACTTATACGTTCACAGAAAATACAGGGTGTTACATGCACCTTCTCTGCAGACTTTGCTTCAGTAGCTTCTTCTGGCTGCTCATCAGTTTTCTCAGCTATCTTCGCACCTACAGGGCGAGAAGTAACAGTTACTAGCTCAGGAGATAAAGGATGTTCCTCAATCGATTGTCCAACAATAAGACAGAAGGTTGAGATAGCCTTAACAAACCGAGGTGAATAAGCGGAGATATCTTAAGATGATTTCTCAACATGAGTGGCAAGAGTCTCTAGTTTCGTTTCGGTAATAGGAGACAAGAAGAATGCCTTAGGAATTCCCGAATTCTCTGGGTCATATCCCTCCGCCTCAGTGACCTCGAGGGCAACAGAAGAAGAACCGACATCGATAGTTTCTTTCCCTTTGGCCTGACAATTCTCCTCTTCCATAGAGGTAGCAATGAGTTTACGTCCTTCGGGCAGGCGTGCCGGCTATTCACACCTTACAAATTTTTCCATAAGTTTATCTTCATCAATGGGGTCCACATTGAGCTCTTTCATCTCCCATTCAGCAATTTGTTCCCATAAGTAAACCAAAGTTGTTTGGTAGTGTAACGACCCGCATTCTACGCATTGGAAGATCGTAGAATATTTTTCTTTTTCTTTTTCTTAGTAAGTCGTATGGTCGTGTACTTTTGGGAAACGACTAGTAGGGTCATTTCCCATGTTCATGATTTTTGTCGATTTTTAAATGACCGTTTTGCCACTAGTTGAACTTGTTTTGACCATACCTTTTAACTGGAAAGGAATTTTGACCTGAAACCACTTCCATTGGCTCCGGATGATGGTTTCTCTTTCCGTAGAGTGGTCACATTAGCCAAACGGACTCACCGTTTGGGAGATATGGCTGAAACAAATTTCAGATGGTGAAAAACAGCTTGATTGGGCTTAACCGGGTGATTAGCAGCTAGGCCCAGAGGGGAATTTCGGGTTTAGGGGTATATAGGGGCTGATTAGGGTTAGAAAACATTTCTTTAGACATGTTCCAGCCGCCACTTTCATCCTTAGACACTCTAACAATGGCCTCCTACATCTAAAACACCCCAAATCACTTTCTAATTGAAGATTAGGCTTAGCAACATCAAATTAAGAAGAAAAAGCACCAAAGCAAGGTTAGAGCTGCTGTTGGACATCAGTATTCGCCCCAAATCAGAGGAGTTTCAGTTCTGAGAATTTTGCTTGTGGCCAAGGTGAGTGATAGCATCGTTTTGACACTAATTACAGTTAATTAAGGTTGATTAGTGAAGATTAGCGAATTTATACACCAATAAATTCTGGAAAAATGTTTAGAAATTCTTAAATAATATTTTATGCCTGTGTTAGAAATTTGGTTCGATTTAGTTAAGTTTTATTAATTCTATGATTAGTCTTATTTAATCATGCTTAAGGGAAAAATAGGATTTTGGACATCTTTGATCCATTTTGACATGTAAATTCATGGTTTTGGTGTTTAGTGTTGCTCTTACATGTTGCTATGACTCTATGGTATGTTTTATGATTGATTAGAATAGTTAAATTGGTCGAAAACGTTGTCGAATGGCGTAGAAAGCTCGCTGGAAAGTTGAAGAAGTGTGCAGGTTCCGAACTGGATCGGATCGGATGAGGGCTCGGATCGGATATGTGAACTGGGCAAGAAACCCGACCCGGACTGGAGTTTGGCACATGAGAGGCTTGGCGAGAAGGAAGGCCGTTTGCTTAGAGTTGGAGTGGACAAGGGGATCGGATCGGAAGAGTAATAGAGGCCAGATCGGATCGGCTCAAGAATGGAAGGCTACGACTAGAGTAAGGCGAAGTGATTGGATCGGATCGGAGTAGATGGAAACGAGGGAGCTGATTGGAGAAGGAGCATGAGCTGGAAGGAGGACAGCAACCCGACCCGACCCGGAGGAGGACACCGACCCGACCCGGAGTGAAGTACCCGACCCGAACCGAATGGAAGATGACAAGGATGGAGGACCGAACCGAACCGACGAGGGCAATGACTACCGAACCGAAACGAATTCTAGGACTGTTACTGCGCGACAAATCTTCTGAAGACCCACTCCAATTCGACCAAACCCGAGATGCAAAGGAAGTCCAAATGAGAAGTTAGAGCTCAGGATTCAGATGGGAATCAACGAGTTCGCTTCATGGTTGGGCTTTGCTGCGGGACGCGTGCTAAGGAGTTATCAATGTCTATAGCATTGGACCATTATGGTAGGAGGTACGAAGGCGGATTCAGGGCCATTATGGCATTGGTAGAACCAAGGGCTACGATCAATGAAATGGGTCATTGAAATGTTTGGTCATGACTCCATGTGTTTAGCTTGGTCACAACAGGGTTTCTACAAGTCGGGATCTGTCGTTACCTCAATTTGTCTAGTGTTCCAAAGTGGTAGATGTCGTATGCTTTATGCACTGAGTGAGAGATGTGAGGATGGTTGCCATGATTGAATTGTTTGTTATCACTATGACATGCACACCCCACCCCCGTATTCTTTACACTATCCATTATGGCACCTTGGAGTACTGTACGGTATGTGGTACTAACTCTTTGGTTGCAGGTCCAGGTTCAGGTATGGTTTAGTATACCTGCTATTTTTATGTTTAGATGCTTATCGCTCATACCAGGCTTTATGTCTGACCCAGAGTTTTATGTCTCCTCTTATTACTCTGGGTGCTCACACGAGCAGACTAGAGACAGGTTAGCTGGTGATGCACGGGTAGATGATCCGGAGACGAGCAGGAGGCTTCCACGTAATGCATATACATAGTATTCTCCCTGTGTTGTTGAAGATCACTGCTTGGGCATTGGTGGTGCATCTTCTACTTTAGTTTTCTTTTGTTAGAGACAGTAAATTTGGAAAGTTGTAATAAGCTGTATTTGGATTTCCGCTGCTCTGATGTTGACATTGATTATTTGTTATCAGCTTATGCACTGTCTCGCCTGTTTTATGTCAAGTATGTATTTATTATATTTTATCACATGCGCTGTGAGACATTCTACAGGTTCCTCGTTTAGTTCATTCCCTTCTTTCCTTCCTTTGGCGACCGTTCCGTGCTAGTCGGGACATGTGTACAGCGCACTTCCGGAGGAAATGCAAGCTGGTACGGGCCGGGCCTTCACATTTGGTATCAGAGCTCTAGGTTGCGTAGTTAACCTAGGGAAGTTATCAGGGAGAGATAATATACGTATACGAGAGAGCGTATTTGTGATTACTTTGGTTTTTAAAAGCTATATGTATATATACTATTACTAGTATAAGGATGAAGTCGTACTGCACTAACACCACTATGGAGTCGTTAATCGTTTCCTTTTTCAGATTGACGATGAGCCGATATACTAGAGGTGCTGGTAGGGGAGCCAATGATGGGAATGCTGCTGACATGAGGACGATGTTTACTGACCTCATGAGAGAGATGCTTAGAGATGTACAGAGGGCAACTCCCAATGGTGGAAATGGTGGTGGTCCAATAGTGCAGGCGCCAAGAGTCGACTTCGCCAAGCTGAATAAGGATTATACTAGTCTTGGTGGGAAGTCGTTCCACGGAACGGAGTCGGCTACGGATGTTTAGGATTGGTTGGATAGTTGCGAACGTATCTTCGAGGATTTGGGTATCGAGGATGCGATGAAGAGAAAGCTAGCGTCCCGTCAGTTGCAAGGGCGGGCAATGAATTGGTGGAATGCTATAAAGGCAGCTACTCCCGAAGATCAGATTACTTGGGAGCAGTTTAAGGCTCGCTTTAGCGAGAAGTTCATTCCAGCTGCTCAAAAGTCAGTGCTGTTTAAGAAATTCTTGGACCTCAAGCAGAATGGCAGAGCTGTCTCGGAGTACATTGCTGAATTCGACACTTTGTCAAAATATGGGTTATCTCTTATTGATACTGCCGAGAAAAAGAATGAGAAATTCATAACTGGTTTGGATCAGTACTTGGGGGAAAGACTTATTAACCACATCGATGAGACGTTTGAATCGATTGTGGGGAAAGCATTAAGATCAGAAAGTCTCTACCCTAAGCCGAAGACTGAGGTTGCATCCGCAGATGAGCCAAAGCCACAAGCAAGTGGTGGAGGCAAGGGTGGTTCCCAAAATAGGAGAAAGCAGAATCAGACTAAGGATGGCCAGAAGAAAAAGAATAAGCAAGATGTCGAGTGCTTGAGCTGTGGTAAGAAGGGCCATTATGCTAGTAATTGTCGGGCCAAGCCAGCGGATAGGAAGTGCTTCAACTGTGGCCAAATGGGACATCACAAGGACAAGTGTCCGCAGCCCCCTAAAGAAAAGCAAATGGTGAAAGCATATGCCCTTAATGCTATTCCTTCTTCGTCGAATGCCCCAACTGCGGCGGAGAAAGGAAAGAATGTTGTCATTCAAGGTATGCTTTCTGTTTACGATGTTCCTGTTAGAGTTTTGTTTTATACCGGAGCTTCTAGTTCTTTCATATCTAGTGACCTGGTAGATAGGTTGGGATTGGAGCCCGAGATTGTCGATAGACCTTTAGTAGTGACGAACCCGATTGGTGGTTCGACTAGCCTTAGCATGATTTGTCATAATGTGGTCTTATCGAGTCATGGATGCATGTTTGTTTGTGATTGCTTTGTTTTGGGCTTTACTGGGTTTGGCATTATTTTGGGAGTAGATTGGCTCCGAAGGTACGGGGTGGTGGTAGACTGTGAGGGCTTTTTGGTGACAGCTAGAGCGGATGATGAGCGGAGGATAGTGTTTGGTGGTCTACCCAGTGAGGGGGTATTGGCTAGTTTTCTAAACTCCCTCGACATTCCGCATAGTGAGTTGTCAGGTTTGCCCGTGGTTGGCCAGTATCCGGATGTTTTTGAAGAAGTGACCGGACTTCCACCATACCGAGAGATTGAGTTTCGTATTGATTTGGTAAAAGATGCCAGGCCTATAGTGATGCCACTTCGTCGTATGGCACCAAGGGAGCAGCGAGAGCTCGATGTGCAAGTCAACGATCTTTTGAAGAAGGGATTTATCAGAAGGAGTGTTTCTGAATGGGGAGCACCAGTTGTGTTTGCTACCAAGGCGGATGGTTCCCTTCGTTTGTGTGTAGACTACCGCGAGTTGAATAAAGTGACGAGGAAGAATAAGTACCCTCTCCCGCGGATAGATGATTTGTTCGACCAGTTGAGTGGCGCGAGAGTGTTCTCTCAGTTGGATCTCGCGACAGGTTTTCATCAGCTTAGAGTGGAAGCTGAGAGTATAGCTAAAACGACATTTCGAACGCCGTCTGGATTTTATGATGGTTGGTTATGCCATTTGGGCTGACTAATGCCCCAGCATATTTTGTGGATCTTATGAATAGGGTATTCAGAGATCAGTTGAATAAGTCTGTCCTTGTGTTCGTTGATGATATTTTGGTCTATTCGAGGACAGAGGAAGAACACAAGGAACACTTAAGAGTAGCGATGGAGGTGTTGAGAAAACACCAATTGAAAGCCAAGTTTTCTATGTGTCACTTCTGGAAGAGAGAAGTGAGGTTCTTGGGCCATGTTGTATCAGAAAATGGTATTGCCGTGGACCCGGCGAAGGTGGCTACGGTACAAGATTGGCCTACGCCCAAGAACGCAACAGATGTAAGAAGTTTCTTGGGATTAGCTGGATATTATCGTAAGTTTATCCAAGGTTTCTCCAAGATAGCAGCACCATTGACCCAGTTGACCAAGAAGAATCAAGCTTTTGTCTGGAATGAAAGGTGCGAGAATGCATTCAAAAGTCTAAAGGACAAGTTGACAAGCGCACCAGTGTTAGTCATTCCTAAGGGGGATGAAGAGATGACGGTATACACGGATGCCTGTGGTACCGGACTGGGTGCTGTATTGATGCTAGGCGGTAGGGTTGTAGCTTATGCAAGTCGGCAATTGAAACTGCACGAGAGAAGATACCCTACCCATGATTTAGAATTCGCAGCAATCGTGTTCGCGTTAAAGATGTGGAGACACTATCTCTTGGGAGAAAGATTTGAGCTGTTTACAGATCATAAGTCGTTAAAGTATCTCTTCTCTTAGAAAGATCTGAATCTCCGTCAGCAGAGATGGTTAGAGTTCTTAGCTTCCTATGATTTTGACATCGCATACACACCGGGAAAGGGCAATGCGGTGGCTGATGCATTGAGTAGAAGACATGCCAGCTTAGGGGCTGTGTTCCTTGAATGGAAGCAACTGGAGTATATCGCGGGGTTTGATTTCAGACCAAAGTGCGAATTGGATCCAGAAATGTTAGCAAGTTTGACGATCAGACCCACTTTAATTGAGTGGATCAGCTCTAGTCAGAGGGACGATCCTAACCTATTGGGAATCATCTCCAAGTTAGAGATGTGTGTCGATGAGGAGATGAACAAGTATGGGCTTGATCGAGATGGATGGCTTAGAAATAATGGAAAGCTTGTTGTATCCAATGTCAATGGATTGAGAGATGAAGTGCTTAGAGAATGTCATCACTCAAAGCTGACTATACACCCCGGTGGTAACAAGATGTATCGAGATATGAAGCAGACTTACTACTGGGAAGGGATGAAAAGAGACGTTGGGAAGTTTATATCCAAGTGCATGAATTGCCAGCTAGTTAAAGCCGAGCAAAAGAAGCCTAGTGGGTTGTTACAGCCCTTAGAAATTCCCGAATGGAAATGGGAGCAAGTCTCGATGGATTTTATTGATGGTTTACCAAGGACTAGATCGGGACACGATAGCATTTGGGTAGTTGTGGATCGACTGACTAAAAGTGCAAGATTTATACCAGTCAAATCGACCAGAACGACAGCTAAGTTAGCAGAATTGTATATGAAGTGGGTAGTGAGATTTCATGGAATACCTAAAAGCATTGTGAGTGACCGAGACCCGTTGTTCACTAGTGGGTTTTGGAAGAGCTTACAAGAGGCTCTAGGGTCAGAGTTACATCTCAGTACCGCATATCATCCTCAGACCGACGGTCAGACGGAGAGGGTGAATCGTATTTTGGAAGATCTCTTGAGAGCATGTATATTGGATTTTGGTGGATCATGGGATGACCATTTGCATCTAGTAGAGTTTGCATATAATAATAGCTACCAATCCAGTATCGGTATGGCTCCGTTTGAAGCTTTGTACAGAAGACCATGCAACTCACCATCATGTTGGATAGAGACTGGCGAGAAGTTTATGCTTGGACCAGATGTGGTGAGGGAAACTTCAGATAAAATCAAGACCATTCAACAACGAATGAAGGCTGCCCAAGATAGGCAGAAGAGTTATGCTGATAAGAGGAGAAGAGACTTAAAATTCTACGTTGGTGACTTGGTGTTTGTCAAGATTTCTCCGTTGAAGAGCGTAATATGATTTGGCAGGAGAGGCAAGTTGGCACCAAGGTTTGTTGGCCCATTCCCAGTTCTTGAACTAGTTGGAAGTTTGGCATATAAAGTTGAATTACCGGACAAGATGGCGGGAGTTCACAACGTATTTCATGTTTCCCAGTTAAGGAAGTTTGTGCACGACCCTAATGTGGCTATTTCACCTGATCAGTTGGACGATATCGAGGTTGAACCTGAGGCGGTTGGGAACCGTAGGCCTATGCGTATCGTTGGGAACGATACGAAGCAACTTCGAAGGAAGGCGGTGAAACTAGTCAAAGTCCAATGGGGTGAGGATGAGAAAGACTGTACTTGGGAGACAGAGGAGGACATAAGGAAGAAGTATCCAGAACTCTTTGCCTGGTAAGATTTTATTAGCGATTTAGTTTTCCGCATGCTAGGTTATGTTTGTTTTGCTTGTTTTGCATGTTTGATTGCTGTGAATGATTGTTAGGCATGCGGGATTCATTGTTTGTTTCTTTGTTAAGGAATTTCGAGTGCGAAATTTCTTAAGGGGGGAGAATGTAACGACCCGCATTCTACGCATCGGAAGATCGTAGAATATTTATTTATTTTTCTTTTTCTTAGTAAGTCGTATGGTTGTGTACTTTTGGGAAACGACTAGTAGGGTCATTTCCCATGTTCATGATTTTTGTCGATTTTTAAATGACCGTTTTGCCCCTAGTTGAACTTGTTTTGACCATAACTTTTGACTGGAAAGGAATTTTGACCTAAATCCACTTCCATTGGCTCCGGATGATGGTTTCTCTTTCCGTAGAGTGGTCACATTAGCCAAACGGACTCACCGTTTGGGAGATATGGCTGAAACAAGTTTCAGATGGTGAAAAACAGCTTAATTGGGCTTAACCGGGTGATTAGCAGCTAGGCCCAGAGGGGAATTTCGGGTTTAGGGGTATATAGGGGCTGATTAGGGTTAGAAAACATTTCTTTAGACATTTTCCAGCCGCCACTTTCATCCTTAGACACTCTAACAATGGCCTCCTACATCTAAAACACCCCAAATCACTTTCTAATTGAAGATTAGGCTTAGCAACATCAAATTAAGAAGAAAAAGCACCAAAGCAAGGTTAGAGCTGCTGTTGGACATCAGTATTCGCCCCAAATTAGAGGAGTTTCAGTTCTGAGAATTTTGTTTGTGGCCAAGGTGAGTGATAGCATCGTTTTGACAGTAATTACAGTTAATTAAGGGTGATTAGTGAAGATTAGCGAATTTATACACCAATAAATTCTGGAAAAATGTTTAGAAATTCTTAAATAATATTTTATGCCTTTATTAGAAATTTGGTTCGATTTAGTTAAGTTTTATTAATTCTATGATTAGTCTTATTTAATCATGCTTAAGGGAAAAATAGGATTTTGGACATCTTTGATCCATTTTGACATGTAAATTCATGGTTTTGGTGTTTGGGGTTGCTCTTACATGTTGCTATGACTCTATGGTATGTTTTATGATTGATTAGAATAGTTAAATTGGTTGAAAACGTCGTCGAATGGCGTAGAAAGCTCGATGGAAAGTTGCAGAAGTGTGCAGGTTCCGAACCGGATCGGATCGGATGAGGGCTCGGATCGGATATGTGAACTGGGCAAGAAACCCGACCCGGACTGGAGTTTGGCACATGGGAGGCTTGGCGAGAAGGAAGGCCGTTTGCTTAGAGTTGGAGTGGACAAGGGGATCGGATCGGAAGAGTAATAGAGGCCATATCGGATCGGCTCAAGAATGGAAGGCTACGACTAGAGCAAGGCGAAGTGATCGGATCGGAGTAGATGGAAACGAGGGAGCTGATTGGAGAAGGAGCATGAGCTGGAAGGAGGACAACAACCCGACCCGACCTGGAGGAGGACACCGACCCGACCCGGAGTGAAGTACCCGACCCGAACCGAATGGAAGATGACAAGGATGGAGGACCGAACCGAACCGACGAGGGCAATGACTACCGAACCGAACCGAATTCTAGGACTGTTACTGCGCGACAACTCTTCTGAAGACCCACTCCAATTCGACCAAACCCGAGATGCAAAGGAAGTCCAAATGAGAAGTTAGAGCTCAGGATTCAGATGGGAATCAACGAGTTCGCTTCACGGTTGGGCTTTGCTGCGGGACGCGTGCTAAGGAGTTATCAATGTCTATAGCTTTGGACCATTATGGTAGGAGGTAAGAAGGCGGATTCAGGGCCATTATGGCATTGGTAGAACCAAGGGCTACGATCAATGAAATGGGTCATTGAAATGTTTGGTCATGACTCCATGTGTTTAGCTTGGTCACAGCAGGGTTTCTACAAGTCGGGATCCGTCGTTACCTCAATTTGTCTAGTGTTCCAAAGTGGTAGATGTCGTATGCTTTATGCATTGAGTGAGAGATGTGAGGATGGTTGCCATGATTGAATTGTTTGCTATCACTATGACATGCACACCCCACCCCCGTATTCTTTACACTATCCATTATAGCACCTTGGAGTACTGTACGGTATGTGGTACTAACTCTTTGGTTGCAGGTCCAGGTTCAGGTATGGTTTAGTATACCTGCTATTTTTATGTTTAGATGCTTATCGCTCATACCAGGCTTTATGTCTGACCCAGAGTTTTATGTCTCCTCTTATTACTCTGGGTGCTCACACGAGCAGACTAGAGACAGGTTAGCTGGTGATGCACGGGTAGATGATCCGGAGACGAGCAGGAGGCTTCCACGTAATGCATATACATAGTATTCTCCCTGTGTTGTTGAAGATCACTGCTTGGGCATTGGTGGTGCATCTTCTACTTTAGTTTTCTTTTGTTAGAGACGGTAAATTTGGAAAGTTGTAATAAGCTGTATTTGGATTTCCGCTGCTCTGATGTTGACATTGATTATTAGTTATCAGCTTATGCACTGTCTCGCCTGTTTTATGTCAAGTATGTATTTATTATATTTTATCCCATGCGCTGTGAGACATTCTACAGGTTCCTCGTTTAGTTCATTCCCTTCTTTCCTTCCTTTGGCGACCGTTCCGTGCTAGTCGGGACATGTGTACAGCGCACTTCCGGAGGAAATGCAAGCTGGTACGGGCCAGACCGTCACAGGTAGTCATCGATCCAAGCGATGTCCTGATGGAGGATCACTTACGAAAAAATTTGTATCATAAGCTCGCTTCAACCATACAATTCTTATTAAGTACCAGAAAGCTATGCATGGGCATCCTCAGCAGATTTAATGGCAATACTTGTATTTCCTTCAGCTAGGACTGCCATTGACTCGACCTCCATCAGCTTGGCTTCCAACTCAACATTTTTCTTCGCCAGCTCATCCTTCTCCTTCTTAAGACTGACACAAGGTAATTTTTCCTTAGTGCATTCGGACTTGGCATTCTCAGCTTGCTTTTTCAAATCTAAGTGTTATTTGCTATCAGATTCCAATACAGAGTGATAATGCTTTTGTAGCTCCTTGTTTTGTTTTTTGTAGTTATCAACATTCCGCAAAGCAAGAGCAAGTTGAGCCTGAGCATCCTCCACTTATTTCTATGTACTTTTCAAAATGCTTTCATCGTAATTGGCCATCTCCTTCATGTGATCTATATCAGTAATCAAGTAACAGATGATCTTTGAGATATTACGTGAATACTTATACATCTCCTTAAACTGCTTATCTGCTAAATCTATTTTTGCTTTATTATCATCTGCCCATTTCGAAGGCATCGGCTCGAAAGCGGAATCAAATTGCATGTGGTCGAAATAGTGATATGGAAATTGTTTCTTCAAATAAGCCAACTTCACCTTATTCTCGGAATCATCTGACATGGGCTTGGCTAAAGATAATTCAATATCTCGTCGCATTGCAGGAACAAGGGATGTTTTGCCTTTGTCTGGCCTTTACTCAGAAACTTTATGTTTGTCCTGTGAATCACCATGCATCAATGGTGGTTTCTCTTGAGGATGTTTTTCTTTAGGAGGAGTGAGAACTTTGGGATGTGGTTTGTCTCCTTCACAATGATCTTGATGGCTCTTTTTCTTGTCAGGATCTGATTGATGAGGAGAATGGGAGCATAAAGAATAAGGACAAATGGAATCATAGTGTCTCTTATCATCTCGACCATGGCTCTCATGCCGATCATATTCGGTATCAGAATCAAACCTAGGCATGCTGGAAGGTTCTTTCCTGACGTCATAGCGTGGGCGTGTCATTTATCCTGCAAACTCGATATAAGTACATGTTAGAATCAAGAGTTGGTATAGAACACAAGTGTTGTTATGTGTAGTGCAAGTGCAGTGAAAATATCATAAGTGATTCCCCCCAACAGCCCGGAGCCTGGAGTTAGGCCTGTGTGTGCGGTTTCTTTAAGTTTCATAGAAGTAAAGACTTCTTTTGAGGTAAGAGTGAGAGGAACTATTCTGAAGTCTTCGGAAGTATAGATAGTGTCGAGCAGGGGAAGTCTCCCCAAACCCTGATATATGGAATCATCCATAAGAGAGTCGTCGCCTTGAGACTTGGTTAATGGCAGCCTTGTTGGAGAAATCGGTTTTTCAGGGGTAGCCGCATCCTCAGGAGTGATGTATTTATCTCTATCCTTGGCAGTTATGTTTGCTAATATATAGTCTTGAGTTGAAGTGGGGGAGGGACTCTTTTGGGGCATCATTGGATTTTTCGAACTCTTTCCCTTCTCAAGTAAAATTTCAATTGGCCCCTCGACTGGAGGTATATATACATAGGGATCTTCTCCATGGCATATGCTATGAGTGATAGCAACTAAGCGATG
This sequence comes from Allium sativum, assembly GCA_030737875.1. NCBI lineage: Eukaryota > Viridiplantae > Streptophyta > Magnoliopsida > Asparagales > Amaryllidaceae > Allium > Allium sativum. Next base: position 474,154,269 of record CM060925.1, read on the forward strand.
GCGGTGAAGGTATTCATTCACTAGACAGTCTCTAACGGTCACGAATTTTTATCACCATTAAGCAGTCGGTTTATACGATCAAAGTACACCTGATGCTTTTCCTGTTTCGGGTTAGGTACTGCAAGTAAAAGTGAACAAATGTCAATACATTTACAGAAGTGATGGAAATTAGAAATCGAAGGCTGATATCTTTACTTGATTTAAACCATCTCCTGGCACATCTTGGTTGCTGTTTGATATAGAACCATTCGAGTCTTGGATCACAAACTTTGCTGCTAAATGGTATGTTAATGATTTTCCTCTTTGGCACCGATTCAATGTATACAAAGGAAGGGGTGTCCTGGGTTCATTATTTGAAATTATAGAAGAAGTGAACATCTTCGAAAGTCAGCTCTGTGCCCAAAATTTCCCTATAAGCAATATATAAGGTGTACAGATAAGCGTAGGAGTTGGGTTGGAGCTGCATTGCAGCAATGCGCATTCGTCTCAGAAAGTCGATGACAAATGGCGAGAACGGAGGTATTGCCCCAACAATGCAAGTTAACCTACTAATTGCTATATACCCATCAGGAGGATTATTAGGTTGGTCTGTTTTAGCAGGCAACTCCATGTATCTGCGGAGGATTTCATGCTTTAAGCATATTCGTTCGAGTTTGGCGTCATCAACTGTCGATTCGACAGAGTGATCAGGCAATTCTAAGACAATGACATTCTTAAACTCGTCTGGAGCACGACTGTATCCTACTCCTCCTTCCTCTTCTTCATCTAAAGAGACATCATCTCCGAAGGATGCTGCAGTTTCATATATTTCTGCTTCGTACTCATAGCCTGCACTATGACAATTTGGATCTGAGGTAGAAGGTATATCTTCAATAATATGATTTTCAGACAATCATGTTGTGTATTTCCTCTCTGCTAGCCTAGCTGAGTGTCTTCGGGCCATGGTAGCTGTACTACCCACGAGATAACAGAAATTAGAGTAGTTTCCCATGTCCCCCATGGGTGTATGCTAAACCGTGCAAATGCGAACAGTGCTAAAATCAGAGAATGTAAAATCAATAGAAAGTAAAGCAGTCTGCGCTCGTTAAAAGTCCATATGGTTCAGTTCAGAAGGCTCTATCCTAACGGTTCATAAAGTCACAAGCCGCATTTAGTTTTGGTTAAGTTGGTTAAAATGTGCTTGCAATTTATATTGAATGAAAGCGGATTAGTTCGAATGTTTATGTCGTAAGCAGATCGGTTCGAGTGTTTATGTTGTCAGCGGACTGGTTCGGATGTCTAAGTCGTAAGAGGATTGGTTTAGGTGTTTGTTTTTAGCAGATCGGTTCAAAGTTCAAGGATAGGAGGGACCAGATCGAGTAGAAATACAGAGAGGCGGCTTCGTTGGGATCGGTCAACACCGAACCGAACCACACCAATATCTTGAAACCTAACTTCCTTCACGTAAGTATTTTAAGTGTTTATTCCATTTCAACCCCTCTGATCCAAACCAAAGCCATCTTCTCTATCCCAACTACTTCAACCTCCACAACACCGCCTTGGACCGTTCCCGCTTCCGCTACCAAATGCATTTTCTTCCTCTTCTTTCCCATTACTCTAAGAGCATCAGACCTAAGACCCTTATATGCCCATCCTCAATGAGGTGTTAGCAAAGTAATGTTCCCAGCGCCAGCGCAGAGTTCCTCTACCACTACCTCGAGGTGGCGACAAGGCCACCAGCAACAATGGTGATGGAACGGAAGGCATGCCATCGGGTTTGACGTTAAATCGAGAAAAATCACTTAAAGTCAACTCCAAATTAAGATTTAAATTGATTGAAATTGGATAAAACGAGAGTTAGAATGCTACCTATACGTAAATTTAGGGAATTAGAAGTTTTCTTTGTGCTAAGAGAATTAGGTTTTTGTGGCGAATTAGGGAAGTGCATATCAGGAAAGTGAGGAACAAGAATGGGGTTTCACAAATTTATATGTAAAATAGAAGGCCATTCTAATTTCGTTGGGATCCACTGCCTAAACCGATCCGTTCTGGACTCATATCCAACGCTTTTCTTATTAACCCGAGAGCGCAATGGAAGACCAAGTACAGTTTGGGTCGAACTGGCTTGATTCAAACCTAGATGTGAAGTTTAATTCGAAAGTATGGATCGACATGTGAAAGAGGAGCTAAAGAAAAGGTTCTGAAACCTCTGTATAAATATCAAAAAGATTACCTAGAGGAATCGCTCACACCGTAAATGGAGTCTTGGAATTATTGAAGAACAACAGAGATAATCCCTGATAGCATGGTGTATTTATAGGCCTTGCAAATACCAAGAGACGCGAGTTCGCGTGATGTCACGACTCTTTGCACGAATAGGGATGTCTATTTAATGGTACTAATTCAGAAGCAAACCAAACAATTATTTCGAAGCATACACCATCTTCAATAAACGCGTACTTCGAGGGGGGAAATGTTATCCTACTTTGTGATTAGGTTGTACAAAGTTGAAGACTTATCCAACGAATGAGTTAAACCATAGATAGAGCAAAGTGAAAGGACATCCGTTTCGATTTGGACCATCCGAACCGAACCCCTTCGCTTCGTTACGCACAAACAAAGAAGATTGGGAAAAGATGGCATGTCCAGATCGGTTCGGCATCTCCGACCCGAATCCCTTTTCTAGTCCCTCCGATCCAAACCATAGAGCAAAGCTGTAGTGATCACACCATGTTCCTATGACATCGGAGCGGTTATGCACCACTATCCCACATTTCTGATGTGTTGGCAGCATCTCTGGACATCCGATCCAGAATAATACAAGATGGACCCCACGTGGCATCAAACCAGATCAAATTTCTGCCTATAAATACCCCATAAAGCACCATTTGAAGGGATATTTTGGCAACTTAATCACTCTAGCTCCTTAACCATCGAATTTCCTTGGTTTATTCAGATTGTATCCAAACTATTGAAGTGTATTTCATCAAAATTGAGAGAGATTATCAATTGTATAAGTGAGAATGAGTGAATTTCAACATTGTACTTGAAACAAATCATCAATCAAAGAAGTTTAAAGTGGATGTAGGCTCTTTAATGCCGAACCACTATAAATCTGGTGTTATCATGGCTCTTCTTTCTATTTTACTCGGAATCATTGTTCGTTTGGGTGTTAGAACCATTTTTTGGTCTAATAGGGAGCTACTTGAGAAAGGGTTTATTAGGTGAAGCATATCTGAATGGGGTGCTCCGGTGATATTGGAACTAAGGCGGATGGTTCGCTTCACTTATGTGTCAATTAAGGGAGTTGAATAAGTTTACTAAGCAAAATAGGCACCCACTTTTAAGGATATATGATCTATTTGGCCAACTTGTTGGTGCATCTATTTTCTGCCAGTTAGAATTGGCCATAGGATTTCATCAATTGAGGGTAGCCGAGGACAATACAGACAAAACCGCTTTTAGAACTCCAGATGGTTTCTTCGAGTGGCTCGTTATGCCTTTTGGGTTGACAAATGCACCCTCCTATTTTGTGGATCTGATGTGTAGGGTGTTTTAGGAGTTTCTAAAGAAGTTCATCGTGGTCTTTGTTGATGACAACTTGATTTTCTCAAAGAGCGAGGAAGAACATGCCATACATTTAAGGGAGGTTTTGAAAACACTCCGCGCGCATCAACTAAAGGCAAAATTCTCCAATTACCAATTTTGGAGAAAGAAAGTGGTAGCCTACTTTGTAAACTAGGCTATGCAAAGACAAGAAGTCAGAAGATCAAGTAGAAAAAAGACACTCTGTTACGCATCCGGTTCAGATCGGAATTACAGGGGTAGGAACAGAGGCAACACAAAGCTAAAAGATCAAGTATTAGAATATAATCTACGTATAAATCGGATCGGATCGGTGGTAGTCAGAGAAAGGAAAAGTGAGACAAAGTGAGGAAATACAAAATTCAAACCGGATCGGATCGGATGGGATGCTCCGAGCTGAACCCAATTTTGCTAGCCTATCCGATCCAAACCCAGTTCACCCTGCTACTCCGCACCATGATCTCTTGAATATTCGGGGCGGTTACACCTACTTTCTACCCACGATGGCCACTTACTTGATGTGCTAGCAACACCAGAACTCATCTGATCCCGAAAGCCATGGAATGGAGGACACGTGCACCCGATCCGAACCGAATTCTGGAGAAGTTTCCACCTATAAATAAACCCCCAAGGGTCGTTTGAAAGGATATTTTGGCACTCTGAGAGTTCGAACATCTTTGAAAACCGAATTCCAGCATTCCCAAACAATCCAAATCATCACTCAAAGTATATTTTGAGATAATTGAGTGAATGTATATGAAAAGTGAGTGAAATTGAGTGAACATCTCATTGTATTTTCATCTACATCATCAAACAAAGTGATATAAAGTGGATGTAGGCTTTTTAATGCCGAACCACTATAAATCCTATGTCGCTTTTCTATTTTTGATCTCATTTTATTTTAATTTTAGTCAATTTGGGTGTTTGAACCACTTTTTGTCTAACATTTTGGTGCTTTCACTGAGAACAATTTGAATTCTCTGTTTTCTGGATTATGGTTCTATTTTTTGGACCGTTGAGTTCAAAGAAGTTAATCCCCAATTTTCAATGCTTTTAAATACTCGTTGGTTGATTGTTGAAGAATTATGGCCAAAGGAAAAGGCAAGGAAGTTCAAACCAGTCGAGGGAACGAAGTTGGTGAAGATCAGGAAAACCCAGTCGTGACGAGGTCTCGTGGGCAGAGGTCGGGAGCGGATCGGACAGGTTCAGGAAATCCGAACCGATCACAGAGGGAGAGCTCCGATCCGAACTGAGTGGAAGACATTGAAGAGGTGCACTCCCCCAACTCGAACCGATCCGGCCAGGGTACTTTGCTCCGATCCAATCCGGCACTAAGTGATGCTGGAACCTCTACTCGAGCCCCTCCAAATGCTCCGACTCCAGCCACCAGGATCAATGACCAGATCAATCCATCTACGCCTATCACCCAAGGAGATTTTTCGCGCCTTCTCGACATGCTTGAGAGCACTAAGGAGGCTACGAGAATCTACGAGCGCACCAATCTTATGATGCAAGAGAATATGAGAATCATGAGTAGGGAAATTGGCAAGCTCCACTGGCAGAGAATCCCTTCACCAGTTCATCGTACTGCAATGGATCAGTCTTCTTCTTCTGAGGAAGAACGCCCCCGTAAAAGAAGGCCGCTCGAACGACCTCAGAATTTGGAGCAAATGACTTTCGGATCTTTGGGATCCCGCGAGGACGCTGCTCGTGTACTAGGACCCAATGATCCGAGCTTGAGAGAGCCTATGCTATTACCAATGCGATGATCCCATGTTTTGCCTAGAAACCCTAACCTTATCGATCCCACTCAAGGACAAATGCTTCAGCCCCTTCCTCCCAAGATTGACCGAGAACGTAGGGAGCAAAGTATAGCAGAAGCCGCTAGAAGAAGGAGGGTCTCCCCTGATCAGAAGCCTATAGGAAACCCGAGCATCAGAGCCAGGGAGCCTGAACGACCCTTGACCAATGCTGACGTATGGGCTATGGTATGCCAGATCATGTTTGAGAGTCGAAACTACACTATGGCATTGAGCGAAGCCATACTCCCTTTACTGATGGCATTCTCGACTTTCAGTTCCCTCGACGTTTTAATCTGCCGTAGATGGACAGATATAACAGGAGAACCGACCCGGGACAACATTTGATGCGATATGCATGGCTTATGAATGCTGCCGCTGCTCCTGACGCTGTGAAGTGTAAGGCTTTCCCGATTTACTTAGAAGACGTAGCATTATTATGGTTTACCCGACTTCCTCCTCGATCGATATCGAATTTCAAAGAATTAAGTGAACATTTTATGAATCAATTCGGACTTCACGCCCGAAAGTCTAAGAATATTATTGAATTATCGAGAATTAAGCAAGCGTCGGGTGAGTCCTTGAAGTCGTATCTAGACCGCTTCAATTTAGCTGTAACAGAAATCAGTGACTCGCATGAGCCTACCATCTTTATGGCCTTAATGGAAGGAGTTGATCCTTATTCAGAGTTTGTAGATTATCTTTCTGGGAAGCCGCCTCCCACGAGAGAGTTGTTTTATGAGCAGGCTAATATTCAGTTAAAACGGGAGGAAGCAAGGGCAAACAGAAAGAGGAAGTCCGAAGCGGCCTCAAAAGAAGCTGTTCAGAGTAATGTTGCCGTAAAGCAGTCTGGAGAAAGCTCTGGGAAAGTCGAAGTGAATGTTGGAAACAAGAATGGAAACAATAATAATGGAAACGGGGGCAACAGTAACCGCAATGGGAATGGTAATACGAGAAACTGGAACCGAGGAAGTAATTCTGACAAAAGACCCCGGTTCTAGATGTTTTAAAACTATTCACCATCGAATGACACGTTAGAGAACATTTATTTGGACACGTATAATGTTTTGCAATATAAAAGACCGCCGCCACGAGATTCGACAGAAAAAGAAATTGCTACCGGAAAATTTTGTTTATTTCACGGAACTCACGGACATTCAACAAACGAATGTCGACACTTGAGAGATGTGGTTGAGAAGTTGTTGCATGAAGGCAAGTTGGATGAGTATAAGGCTGCCCCAAGGACAGGGGGCAAGGAGGACAGGCCCCAAACCAGAATCAGTCTGCTCCCAAGCCTACAGCGCAACAGAAAGGCAAAGAGATTGTCATTAACACCATAGTAGGTGGACTCCATCCAGCTATCCACAATTTCAGAGCAATGGACCAACACGTTAATGCAGTTAAGCACATAGATGTGGACGAGTGCGATGATTTGGAAGACATCACCTCCGTGAAACAGCAGAAGACAATGTTCAATGATGTAGTGTTCCGCAGTAGAGACGATACCGAAATCCAGTCACCTACCGAAGATTCGTTGGTCATTACCACTACCATTGGATTGGCACTGGTTCATAAGGTACTAGTGGACAATGGAAGCTCTGTCAACATTTTGTTTAAGAAGTCGTTTGATCAGATGAAACTTGAGTCTGGAGATTTAAAGCCCTGTGAAGGTTGGATATGAGGCTTCAATGGGGCATCGACAGCTCCTATGGGGTATATAGAATTGCCTGTAACATTGGGGCAAGGGGATCGTCGAAGAGTACGAATGCTTTAGTTCGTAGTGCTAAATATCGATTCGCCCTACAACGCATTTTTGGGAAGGCCTGCCCTTGCAGAGTTCAAGGCTTGTACTGCACCGTGGTGCTTATTGCTAAAGTTCCCAACTGAAGTCGGAACAGGAGTAATGAGAGGAGATCAAGTCTCCGGACGAGCTTGTTATATTGCTGAATTAAAGATGCTGATGAAGGGACTCAACATCGAGACTAAAGGTACCTCATCTCCTCAAAAGGAGGGTTTGGCGTAGCAATTAGAGGGATCAGCCCCTAAGGAGTTGCCCAAGGGAATGCCCGAAGACTTGGATCCCATAGAAGATGAGGAACCTGAGGATAGAAAGGCAACTCCTAACGAAACGACAGTGGATATACCCATTGATGAAGTTGATCCAGCAAAAGTTTTGAAGATTGGATCCCAGTTGGATCCGTACTGAGCCAAAGAACTGGCTAACTTTCTGAAGGCAAACCTGGATGTGTTTGCCTGGACCCACGCTGACATGTGTAGGATATCACCATCCATCATGAGTCATTCGCTGAGTATAAACCCAAAACACCCGCCTGTAAAGCAAAAGAGACGTGTGTTGGGCCCAGAGTGGTTGACAACTCTGAAAGAAGAAGTGGAGAAGCTAAAAGAGAACGGATTTATTAGAGATTCGACATATCCCGACTGGATATCGAATCCTGTTTTGGTAAAGAAGTCAAACGGAAAGTGGTGGACATGCATTGATTTTTCAGACTTGAACAAAGCCTGCCCGAAAGATAGCTTCCCACTCCCCAGAATAGACCAGCTTGTGGATTCGACAGCGGGACATGAACTTCTTTCTTTCATGGATGCATATTCCGGATACAACCAGATTCCCATGCATGTGCCCGATCAAGAGCACACGAGCTTCATTACAAATTTGGGGTTGTATTGCTATGTGGTCATGCCGTTCGGATTGAAAAATGCTGGAGCTACCTACCAACGCTTGGTGAACAGGATGTTTTATAACCAAATAAGGAAGACTATGGAGGTTTATGTGGACGATATGCTTGTCAAATCGAGACAGTCCTCCAGCCATACGCAAGACTTGGCAGAGATGTTCGGTATCCTGCGAAAGTATCGAATGAAGTTAAATCCTTTGAAGTGCTCATTTGGGGTGGCATCTGGAAAGTTTCTAGGTTTCATCGTGAGCTCTCGGGGGATTGAAATCAATCTCAGTCAAATAGCAGCGATAAGGAACATCGAGGAACCAAGGAGAATCAAAGACGTCCAAAGTCTTGTGAGGAAAGTAGCTGCGTTGAGTAGATTTATCTCCAAAGCAACGGAAAAATGCGTCCCATACTTTTACTTGATAAAAAAGGGAAAGAAAAATTTCGAATGGACTCCAGACTGGGTTGAGGCCTTTTGAAATCTATTGATCTTACTAGAGAGACCACCGATTTTGTCGAAGCCAGTGGATCATGAAGAGCTGTTTGTTTATCTAGCAGTATCGGCTCACGCCATCAGCACCGCCTTGGTCCGGGAAGAAGACAAGTTGCAAAGGCCAGTACATTATGTAAGTAAGAAATTGGCAGCTTTAGAATGTAACTACCCAAGAATTAAGAAGCTTGGTTACAGTCTTCTGATCGCCTCCCGAAAACTTCGCCATTATTTTCAAGCTCACCCAATAACCATATACACTCATCAGCCTCTGAGACAGGTGTTGCAAAGACCCGAAGCGTCGGGATGGTTGATCAAATGGAATATTGAATTAAGTTAGTTTGATTTAAATTTTCATCCGCGAAGATCGATCAGGGGGCAAGCTCTGGCTGACTTTATAGCAGAGTTCACAATTCTGGAGGAAGAGACGGTCGATGGTAAGGTGGTCAAATCAGATAAGGAATTAAAATTAGATCTATGGAAGTTATACACAGACGGAGCCAAGAACGACCGAAGGTCCGGAGCTGGAGTCGTCTTAGTTACTCCTGAAGGACGGTCATTGTATTATGCTCTACGACTAGAATTTTCAACGACCAATAATGACTCTGAATATGAAGCCCTGATTGTCGGGCTGAAACTTGCTAAGGAATTCGGAATAAAGGCATTGGATATATTCTGCGACTCCAAAATAGTCGTCTGCCAAGTGCGAAAGGAGTTTGTGGCCCGGGGACCTCGACTTATTACCTATCTCGGAAAAGTGGGGGAGCAGTTGAGCAACTTGGAACGGTATAACATAATGCATATCCCAAGAGCTGAAAACCAGAAGGCAGACCGGCTAGCGAAGCTGGCTAGTTCCGACAATCCGGAAGAAACCGAAATGGTTCCAATTGAGACGCTGGGATCACCAAGCTTTGAGTCGATGGAAATTGAATTAGCTTTCAAAGCAGAACCGGAGAGGGAGTCGTGGATGACCCCAATCAAGAATTTCCTTAGAAATGGAGTACTCCTGCCAAAGAAGAGTGAGAGGCGAGCCATAGTGCGCAAAGCCACCATATACATCCTTCAAGATGATACCCTTTATCGACAAGGATTTTCTATGCCCCTATTATGATGTATAGCGCACGACGACATCAAGCGTATACTAAGAGAAGTACACAAATATGAGTGTGGAGATCATACGGGGGGTCAGATTTTAGCAAAAAAGGTATTGCGGTATGGGTATTTCTGGCCCACTATTAACAAAGATGCAGCTGATTACTCACGACGCTGTGACAAATGCCAGAGGTTCGCCAAGATCCCTAGAGCACCACCGACCCAGCTCAAATCGATGGTGAGTCCATGGCCATTTTCCATGTGGGGAATTGACATCATCGGAGTTCTACTGATTGCCAAAGGAGGAGCGAAGTATGCAATAGTCGCCGTGGACTATTTTACGAAGTGGGTGGAAGCTGAGCCCTTAACCAAAATCACAGCGAGAAAGGTGATAAGTTTCGTGGTTAGAAATATCATATGCCGATTTGGGATTCCAAGGACCATTATAACTGATAATGGAACCCTGTTCGATGGTGCCGAATTCAGAAATTTCTGCCAGAAATACAAGATCGATAAGCGGTATACTGCAGTCGCCCACCCACAGTCGAATGGGCAAGTAGAAGCAATAAATAAAGTCATAAAGTCCATCCTCAAGAAGTGATTGGAACATGCAAAAGCAAAATGGGTGGATGAATTGCCTTTGGCCTTGTGGGCATATCAGACAACGTTTAAAACAGCTACCGGTCATACTCCTTTCTCTCTCTCATTTGGCTCAGAAGAAGTAATCCCAGTAGAGCTTGAAGTTCCCTCTCACAGGGTGACATATTATGACCCGATGACGAATCGGGCACTCCTCCTCGAGTCCCTTGATGAAATCGAAGAGAAAAGGGACGAGGCAGACTTGCGTGCGTCAAGACATTGACGTCAGATGGCATGCTATTATGACAAGAAAGTTCGTTTTAGAACCTTTGAACCAGGAGATTTGGTGCTAAAGCGAGGTTTTCCATCCCTTCCTCACCTTGTTCCAAAGTGGGAAGGACCATTCGCCATCCAATGGAAACTTGAGACAGGAGCCTTCAAGTTAACGACCGTAGATGGCGAAGAAGTGCCTAGGGCTTGGAATGCCCAACACTTGATGCGATATTTGAATTAGGGATGTTGTATTTTCTTTTGTTTTTCTTATGAACTCTGTAAAAAGGCACGACTTGCCTTAGAAAAGTCTGTTGATACGAACAAAGGACTATAAAGTGGATGTAGGCTACGACTTAGCCGAACCACTATAAAAATATCGTGTGCCATTTACTTTCCTGCATTATTTATATCTTCAACTATTATTCTATTGTGAATGTGGAATACGAGATGTTAAACTAAAATCTGAGAAGTTGGAGATAGCTTATATGCAGGAACAAACACAACGAATGTTTGTGCAATAAGACGTAAAAGAATGGGAAGACGACATTCTTAACTCTAACTCTCAAGAATTGAGAGAGAGTATAAAGGACGGGAAGACGACGTCCTCTGAGGCGTGAAGGTGCACCCAGATGAGAGACCGCCTCAGCAAGAACTCTAACCTGAATATAAGATAGGAGAGTATAAAAGATGCCAAAAAGGAACAGGCATCAATGACAAAAGGAATGTGACCCCCGTCAGAGAATCGGGGACATTCGGACTTTTTAATTTAATCTTGAATAGTTTTTCAAAACTGACTGGGGGCATATATGTACACACACATGTTCCCCCCACTACGACTCCATTACAAAATTTTAGTAGGACATGCATTTGCATTTTTACATAAGTACTGAACTGACGACTAACAAGCATTAGAGGAAATGAATTATTCTTATTTACAAACGTATGAATTTGTACATGAAAACAGGCAAAAAGAAGATGCGAGGGCCACACTCCCTGTAACAATTGTGGGCCAATTAAATGCTAAAATAAAGCAGAACACTTCATCACTTAGGCTTTGGAGTGGACTTGGATTTTTTAGCAGCCTTTTGAGCATCCTTCGCCTCTTTTTCAGCATCAGTTAAGATGCGCTTTGGTTTTTTCTTCCCTAAGACTGAAGTGCTGGAATCGGTTGACTTTTTCCCGGGAGTCGGAACGCTGGAATCAAGAGAAGACTTTTTAGCAAGTTCTTCTGTAGTAGATCTAGTCGAAAGCTTATCAACTAACCTTGATCCAGCATCCACTACTGCGAGACGCTTAAGGCTTTCGGGGCCGAGGTCTTCAACTTTAAGCTGCATGCGTGTGTCTTGTTCGGCTTTCAATGCAGCTAAAGTAATGTCATCGGCGCTTTTTAACTCCCCAACTATAGCCACCTCAGGATCTTCCTCATGTTCCTCATTTCCACTATCATCCTTTAAGGCGTCTATCATCTCGCCGTCGTGAGGAGCATCAACCTTACCCTTGTCTCCTTCATCCCTCTCCGCTGACTTTGCTTCGGCAGTAGTTCCCTGGGGCACGTCTGCCTTCTCGGACGGTTCAGCACCTGCGGAATGAGAAGCAACAATTATCAACTCGGGAGAAAATAAAGGGTCCTTCATTGATTGTCTGACTATGCGATGGAAAGTGGAGACAGCTTTGACGAATTGGGGTGAAAACATAGAAATACCTTCCGATGATTTCTCAGCTGGAGTAGCTGCCGCCTCTGAAGCCGATTCAGGAATAGGAGATAAAAGAGATGTCTGAGGGATCGCCGGGTTTTCGGGGTCGTATCCCTCTACTTCAGGAGTTTTAGTGGGAGTGAAAGAAGAGCCAGCCTCCAAGATGTCCTTTTGTTTAGCCTTCCGCTTTTCCTCATCCATGGTGGCAACAATCAGGCGACACCCCTCGGCTAGACTCGTCGGTTCGTCATCTCTTAGATACTTTTCCATAAGTTTGTCCTCGTCGATGGAATCTACCTTAAGTTCTTCTTTTTCCCATTCAACAATTTGGCTCCATACATGAACTAAGGTAGTCGGATAATCATCGATCCAAGAGATGTTTCGGTGGTGGATTATATGTGCAGAAAATTCAATCAGTAATTCACCAAAGCCCTGCACATCCTCCTGGGCCTCCGCTAGCTGCTTGCGGGATTCTTCGGCCGATTTGATGACGCTTTCAACATTACCCTCCGCCAGAGCAGCCCTGTTCTTGGCCTCCATCAACTTGGAAGCCAAGTCAGCATTTTTCTTCTCCAATTCGGCGTTCTTCTTCGCCAACTCGGCCTTTTCTCGCTCAAGGTCAGCATAAGCAAGTTGCATTTTGGCAGCATCTGACTTGGCATCTTCTGCTTGCTTTTTCAGTTCCAAGCGCTCTTGAGTATGGGACTCGAGCAAGTCATGATAGCATTTTTGTAGATCTTCAAATTGTTGCTTGAAGCTAGCAGCGTCCCGTTGAGCGATAGCAAGTTGAGTCTGTGTATCCTCGAGGTCTTTTCCTAAATTTTTTAAGGCCCTTGCATCATCTTCTGCGGTCTTCTGCATCGAGTTAGTATTTGTGATTAGATTTCGGATGATTCTGGAAAGGTTGTGCGAATACTTGAACATCTATGAATATTGTTTCTCGACCGCGTCTATTTTTGCTTTGGCCTCATCTGCCCACCTCGAGGAAATAGGCTCAAGAGCAGGTAAGAAAGTTAAGTTTTCAAAGTAGCGATCGGGAAATTGCTCCTCCAGATATGCCCGCTTAACTGCAGTTTCAGCATCCAACGGTGGAGGTGCAGAGAATGTCAGCTCGGTATCCTTATGTGTGGAGGGCTCAATGGCCTCCTCATCCCTTCTAGGCCGTTTAGCAGGAACCTTGTGCTTGCTTCGCGAGTCAGTATCTCTCGGCGGGCTCCTTTCCCTACTGCGCTTTTCTTGAGAAGAAATTGGGTCTTTTGATTGCGGCCTGTCATTTTCTCGACGACCTTGGTAGCCCTTATATCGCTCTGGATCTGACCGAACGCGAGAGCGAGAGCACGAGGACCGCGACTGATAAGAATCATAAGGCCTTCTATCCTCCCTACCGCGGCCTTCGCGACGATCATACTCAACATCGTGAGGGGGTCTGGTCATGCTACGGTGTAGCTTCTTGATGTCATAGTAAGCACGAGACATTTTACCTGCACAATAATGCAAGTGGAATTCAGAATCAGTATTCTCATAAGATGTAAGTGTTGTGAAGTGGGGTGTAATTGTGTTAAGTGCATCCTAAGTGGTGTCCCCCCTCCAACAAACCAGAGTCCGAAGCCGAGCCAGTGCGTGAGGGTTCTTTGGCCTTAACAGGAGTAGCCTCCTCCGAAGAAGTAAAAACTAAAGGATTTGTGCCAAAATCCTCGGAAGTGCAAATAGTGTCAGGAAGAGGGAGATCTCCCAAGCCTTGAAATGTAGGATCTTCAACAGTAGGGGTATCTCTTTGGGAAGCGCCTGTTGGCTATTCTTTAGGAGATGGTGATTTCTCAGGAGAAACAACATCCCTAGGAGTGATGTACCCCTCTCGGTGCTTCTCAGGTAAATTAGCCAACTCATCGTCTTGAGTCGAACTTGGAGAAGGTGATGTTCAAAGTGGCATGGTGGGACCTTTCGAGCTCTCGCCCATTTCTGGAATTACATCCACCAGAGGGATATATACATATGGACCTGACCCGTGACCTATACTACGGGTAATGGATAGCAGCCTGTGGTGATGAACATATTCGTCCTTGAGGACTTCATCGATAGTTAAAAACTTTTGATCACCATTAAGGAGTCGATGCATCCGATCAAAGAACACTTGACCCGATATTTGTTTTGGACTGTCAACTGCAAACAAAAAGAAAATGGATTAGTGTGGTGGCGTGGACATTCAGAGTCGAGGTTTAGAAAACCAGTGCCTTACTCGATTTTGTCCATCTCCTAGAACACCCCGGCTGTTGCTTTACATAAAACCATTCCAGCTTGGAGTCGCCGGCCTTGCTGCTGAATGGCGCTGAAATTATCTTTCTTTTTTGGGACAGACTCGAAGTAAGAGAAAGAAGGAGTTTCTCAAGTCCGGTGCTTGAAGTTATAAAAGAAATGAACGTCCTCAAAAGTGAGCTCTATGCCTAAGATCTCACGGTATGCTACATATAAGGTATGCAGGTAAGCATAGGAGTTGGGATGTAGCTGCATGGGGGCAATCCGCATCTGTCTTAGAAAGTCGACGACAAAGGGAGAAAACGGTGTAATAGCTCCGACCATGCACATCAATCAAGTGATTTCCATAAATCCCTCTGGAGGATTATGACGGTCAGTTTTAGACGGCACCAGGGTATCTTTTTTATGTATCCCGTACTTCAAGCATATTCGAAGGAGCCTGTCATAGTCAATTGTCGATTCAACAGAATCTTGAGGTGATTCCAATATGACGGCAGATTCAAATTCGTCAGGAGCTCGAGTATCTCCAACCCCTCCTTCCTCTTCGCAGCCCAGGGAAACTTCACTGTTAGTACGCATTTCAGTGTTATGCGCCTCTACTTCATAATCTGATCCCTCGTCGTCCCATTCAGGGTCTGAGGAAGAAGATATGTCGTTAAGAGTAACTTTGTTGGATGTCTCTGGGACCTCTTTCTTTTCTACCAGTCTAGAAGAATGTCTTTTAGCCATGATCACTAAACTATCGAAGAAGTAATAACAGAAGTTAGAGTAAATTAGCCCGTGTCACCCTATGCATGTGTGTGAACTAAAGTGTGTACAATGTGTGCAGAAGATGTAAAGTTAAAACTCAAAAGTGTAATGCAAAATCTGGGCAAAGTAATGATGTTTAGAGCAATTCTTGATGTTCATGTATGTTAGCAGGGCATTATCCTAATTGTTCATGAAGGTGGAAGTTATGTCAAATATTGATTTTAGCCAAATGGACAAAGTATTGTGCTTTAAGTTGGGTGGCCTCGGTTTGGTTCGAGTACACATGATGGGATCGGATCGGAGGCAAAGTCGTGCTTCGATCAAAAGTTAACATCCAACTGGATCGGTTCGGGAGCATGCTTTTGGTGCGGACCAGGTAGGCTTGAATGTCAACGCCCCTTTCTCCTTTGTTCTGCCCTCCGACCCGATCTGGTCAAATAAGCCTCGTTTCCCTTTTTGCTTTTTGCTCCGACCCGACCTTATAGAGTAAGCCTCGCCTTCCCTCTTTTCCGACCCGATCCGGTCTTGTGAACCCCTCACTCCTTTCTTCTCCTCCATATCCTATGTTTCCTCGCCCGAACCGATTCCCTATGCCCTTCGTCTTCCTCTTCCTCCTCAGTCACAACCAAACCCAATCTTGTTTTCAAAGCTCCAGTTAAGAAGGGACGTGTACCCTCTCCAACATCCTAGTGCCTAGAGGTGGTGGCGGAGCCACCAGCGACGACGGCAAGGGAGAGGAGGTCATGGCGTCAAGGTCAATTAAATACCATGCTCAAATCGCTCAAATTATCCACAAATTCGAGTTGAAATCAACTAAAAAGGAATTGACAAATTTTTTTTAACCCACCTATGTAATCGGCTCGAGAATTGAAAGAGGAATTTTGAAGATTTTAGGGTTAGGGTTTTTTCTTGTCTTTTGAGAAAATCCTAGAAAATGACAGATGTAAAAAGAGGAAGGAGGAAGTAGAGAAATAGTGAATATATACATAAACTTGGGGCGGCTCTTTGTATTCTTGCCAACGTGTCATCTTACTCCGTTCGGACCGGAGGCCGAACCCTTGAACATATGCTTGGCCCATTATTTCGGCAATGGTGGATTTAAATGAGAACCCATCCAAGATGGAACATAAGCCCATGAAAACACTTTCAGCTCATTGGTTCGAGTGATCATGAGTCGAAAGGCATAGGCCGTTCGGGTCGGAATCCGAACCGAAGGGAGTTTCATGTATCAACTCGGCATTTGAATTGAATCGAACTCAAAAGAAAAATAAAGAAAAGACATACCTGGAAGAATTACTGGTCATCAAGGGGAGTTCCTAGGATTGTTTAAAAATGAAGAAAATAAATCATGTATTCTACAACATATATATAAGCGATAAAAGACACGACTTCATGAAGTAACGCATCTTCACAAGCGAATGGAAATGACTTTTCAACGATCAATGAGCAGATAATATCAAAGCACGCTTCGTCTTCAACAGAAGCATCCTTTGAGGGGGAAAAATGTTAGCCTACTTTGTAAACTAGGCTATAAAAAGTCAAGAAGTCAGAAGATCAAGTAGACAAAAGACACTCTGTTACGCATCCGGTTCGGATCGGAATTACAGGGGTAGGAACAGAGGCAACACAAAGCTAAAAGATCAAGTATTAGATTATAATCTGCCTATAAATCGGATTAGATCGGTGGTAGTCAGAGAAAAGCAAAGTGAGACAAAGTGAGGAAAGACAAAATTCAAACCGGATCGGATCGGATGGGATGCTCCGAGCCGAACCCCATTTTGCTAGCCTATCTGAACCGAACCCAGTTCACCTTGCTACTCCACACCATGATCTCCTGAATATTTAGGGCGGTTACACCCACTTTCTACCCACGATGGCCACTTACTTGATGTGCTGGCAACACCAGAACTCATCCGATCCTGAAAGTTATGGAATGGAGGACACGTGCACCCGATTCGAACCGAATTCCGGAGAAGTTTCCACCTATAAATAGACCCCCAACGGTCGTTTGAAAGGATCTTTTGGCACTCTGAGAGTTCGAACATCTTTGAAAACCAAATTCCAGCATTCCCAAACAATCCAAATCATCATTCAAAGTATATTTTGAGATAATTGAGTGAATGTATATGAAAAGTGAGTGAAATTGAGTGAACATCTCATTGTATTTTCATCTACATCATCAAACAAAGTGATATAAAGTGGACGTAGGCTTTTTAATGCCGAACCACTATAAATCCTGTGTCTCTTTTCTGTTTTTGATCTCATATTATTTTAATTTTAGTCAATTTGGGTGTTAGAACCACTTTTTGGTCTAACAGGAAGTAAGATTTCTAGGGCATGTGGTCTCTTAGGATGGGATAACAGTAGATCCCATGAAAGTAGTTGCAATTCAAGATTGGTAGATTCCAAAGAAATCAACGGAGGTGCGGAATTTTTTTGTATTAGCAGGCTATTATAAGAAGTTCATTAAGGACTTCACAAAGATATCTGCCCCACTCACCAAGCAGATGAAGTAGAATCTTACATTTTCTTGGGGTATAGACCGTAAGGATGCTTTTCGGCAATTGAAGAGAGCTCTGGCAATAGCTCCAGTCTTGACTTTTCCTGATGGGTACAAGGTGTACACAGTATACACTGATGCATGTGGTATAGGGCTTGGTGCGGTTCTGATGCAAGAGGGAAGGGTATTATTTTATGGAGGTAGACAGCTGAGAGGTCAGGAGAAGAACTATCCTACCCATGATTTGGAGTTAGTTGCTATTGTATTTGCGCTTAAGTCTTGGCGTCGTTATCTACTTAGAGAGAAATTCGAGTTGTACACCGATCATAAATCTCTCAAGTACTTGTTCTCGCAGAAGGATCTCAATTTGAGGCAACAAAGATGGATGGACTCCTAGCATCCTATAACTTTGAGATTGCTTATACCCCTGGCAAGGGTAATGTGCTGGCGGATGCACTGAGTAGGCTGAGATGACCTTGAGTCCTCTATTTGTAGAAGGGAAAAGCTTGGAGTATATATCAATTTTTGATTTTAGCCCTCAACCGAGTTCACACCTGGTTTATTGGCATCATTAGAGGTGCGACCTACTCTTTTGGATCAAATAGGAACTTCACAGCGAGAGGACCCACGGATAGAAGACATCTTAGATAAGCTCAGTAGAGGGGAGACTTCCAGTCACCCCAGCAGATATTCCACCACTATAACAAAATGACCCTATTACAACGGTGGAACACCATTGTAATATACATTTTACAACGGTGGGCAAACCGTCGTGTATTAAGAAGTTGTAATAGACTAATATCTTTTACAACTTTTTTGCACTGATGCAACACCGTTATAATACGTATATTTTACAACTTTTTCCCACCGTTGTAATAAACTTTATTACAAAAGTTATGCACCATTGTAATAGAATATACTACAACTGTTATGTACCGTTGTGATTGACATTTGAGTTTAAAAAAAATCTTTTGCAACTGAAAAGAACAATAGACTAAATAAAGCAATACTCCATAAGAAAATCTGATATTACAGTTATTTGCAAACTAATGTATTAAAATACTCAAATATTCAATATTACAAACAATAAGTTTTAGACAACATTTCGTACATTGTTACATACTTGACCGTTACAAAGTAACTTAGTACAAGCACAACTTATCCACAAAAAATTGCATATCCTACGGGAGTACACCATCATCCAAAATCTACTACAACTGTTATGTACAAGTTACTTGAATCTTTACACCATCATCCATAATGTCCTTATGTTCCAGTAATACATCTTCATAGTATTTCTTTAACCAACCTTCAATCACTTTTTGAATGATATTTTCAGGCTTCCATGAACTTGCAACCTTATAAAACCGATAAAAGTATAAATGAGCCAACGATATGAGAAAGGACTTTAATTGGACGTTAACACAGAAAAATGAAAAATTGGTGAAAAATGCCATGAGACCGTATATT
The DNA here is from genome assembly GCA_030737875.1 of Allium sativum. Lineage (NCBI taxonomy): Eukaryota > Viridiplantae > Streptophyta > Magnoliopsida > Asparagales > Amaryllidaceae > Allium > Allium sativum. Next base: position 474,173,417 of record CM060925.1, read on the forward strand.
TTTTTTTTTTTTTGCTAGTACAACAATGGGTTGTTGATTTCATTTCGGCACACATTATAAATTATACAAAAATATATATTTAAGCACATATACGCATGTATGCTGTCACACAAAGCAAGAGAGAAATTTATATTATTTTTCATACATGAAATGAACTGTAGTGAGATATATTATTGGACGACAAACCGCATAACATATCTTCTTTCTGTCCTCAGCAAATCCAACTATACAACAACATGAAGCATTGTATATTTGAAATTTTAGTGAAATTAGCGTTAGTGGCATACAAATATCCGTGCAGAGGTTAATATAGTCCCAATCTAAGCACAACATGAAAATGTGAGATTAAGGCAACGATTCCATTTGTTACAGCACTAGCGTGTTTATTTCGAATCAAATTAGAATAAATATAAGAGGTCAACGAGTATGCAAGTTGCGCTAGAAGAGGGAGACATATATATCGAGTTCAGGAATTTCTAAGTCCATACAATCAAGAATTTGCAGTCAACCAATAACCAACACTAGTTGAAATATTTTAGTTTATCCAGAATTTAATTACTTGAATAAAATTTAATCGTGAGCTAGCACTCACCTGAACAGCGGACAGAGGTGGAAAATGGTGCGACAGCGAAAGATACCAAGGTGGTGCATGTGTAGCTGTCGGAAAAAGCAGAGTACATGGACTCTGAGCTGGATATGCTCTCGGGGTTTCAGGTTCAGCGCGGAGAAGAAGGTGAGATTCGAGTAACCAAAGTCGGGGAGTGACGGTCTGGGCAACGGCGGTTCTGGCATTAGGTGGTGGGTGAAGTTCGGTGAGGGCACATACAACAAATAACTTTGACAGCGGAGCGACGGATGAACAGAGTGGCAACGAATTCGAAGGCGACGCAAGGTCGAGGTTGACAGCACTTGATTGGTTGAGGGAAGGAGAGAAAATCGCGATTTGTGGAAGTACGATGGCATCCGATTTTGAATTCTCTTGTTTGAACGGAGGAAGGATGAGCTTCGATTGGAGGCGTTGTTGAGGGTTCACGGTGGCCTAACTGGCGAAGCTGCGACAAGTTGGGGTCAACTGGAGGTGGCTACAAGTTCAGGTGGCGGCTCTAACGACGTCGAAGTGGTGGCTGTGCTTGAGAAAGGAGAGGTGACCTTGATTTGGGTGAAGGACTGGTGGTTCGACTTTTATTTTGGGGAAAGGGAACGATTTTGGGAATGATTCAATTTAGGATGGAGGCCATGATTTCGTTTGGGAAGGTGGCCATTGTTATGGGTTTTGGGAAATTGAACCATATACAAATTATCAAGGATGGAGCGATTAAAGTTATGGTGCGGTGATCGAAAAATTTGAGGGAACGAAGGCGGGAATTAAAAGTTTGGAGGTCCAACGTGGTAAACAAAGGCGGGAATTAAAAATTTGGAGGTCCAACATTGTAAATAATATATTACCAGCGCTAAATAATTAAAAAGGTATTAAATATGATAATTTATTACAACAGCTAGAAAAAAGAGTTGTAAAAGGACTTTATTACGGAGGGAAGTGGACCACTAATCTCGTCCACTAATTACTATTTTGAAAGTTAATTAATATGATAAGTTAAATAATATATAATAGCTATTTATTAATCTTATAATTTTTCTTTTTTATTTTATGAAAAAATGTAATAGAATATTATATAAATTGATTGAAATTTTTGTTAAAATATTTAAAAGTAATTATTTAATTATTACTTCTTAATTAGTGATTCTTACTTCTTATTTATTGATTACTAAAATTAATTATTCATTACATAAAACTATTATTTATTTATTTATTTTTAATTTCTAATAATAATACATAATTATTATTTATTAATTATTATATAGTGAAAAGAAATTATTAATATTAGTTATTACATATTTTCAAATAAACTATTTATTATTATTGTTAAACAATAGTTATCGAGTATTAATATTTTAATTAATTATCGAATTATTTTTATTAATTATTAATATGGTATTTTTGTTGTGGTGTAGTCATATATTACAACAGACAAAAAATAAAGTTGTGATATGCTTTTATTACAACTGTCAAAATAGCATAGTTGTTAAAAATAAGTTTATTACAACTTTTCTGGAAAAAAGTTGTAAAAGAACATATATTACAATGGTGATTTTACCACAGTTGTAAAATTAAAGTTGTAATATGGTGTTTTTGTTGTAGTGCACAAATGATAGAGGGTAGTTGCGGCGAGATGGAAGGCTTTGTGTTCCTCGAGTTGGGAGTCTATTGAAGGCAGCCCTTGAGGAAGCCCATCATTCTAGGATGACTATTCATCCCGGCGGTGATAAGATTTATAGAGATATGAAGAGGGTTTTCTTTTGGGATAGGATGAAGAAAGATGTAGCGGAGTTTGTTTCTCGATGTTCGATTTGTCAGCAATTCAAATCTGAGCAAAGGAAGCCTGGTGGTTTACTTCATCCTTTGGAGGTCCCACAGTGGAAGTGGGAGAGCATCTCTATGAATTTCATTGATGGTTTGCCTAGATCGAGGAAAGGCAACACCAGTATTTGGGTTATAGTTGACAGGCTTACTAAGAGCGCTCATTTCATTCATGTTAAGAGTAAAAGGACGACAGCATGGTTGGCAGCAATTTATCTTCATGAGATAGTCCATCTACATGGAGTACCTTCCAGTATTATGAGTGATTGTCACCCCATATTCACCAGTGAGTTTTGTAGGAGCTTGCAAGAGGAAGTAGGTACACAGTTATGTTTAAGCACTGCTTATCACCCTCAGACCGATGGATAGACAGAACGGGTGAATAGAGTTCTTGAGTATCTTTTAAGAATGTGTATCCTAGACTTTGGAGGGACATGGGAAGAGCAACTCCCTTTGGTAGAGTTCTCCTACAACAATAATTATCAGGCTAGTATTGGCATGGCACCCTTCGAGGCTTTGTACCGACGATCCTGTAGATCACCGACTTGTTGGTGAGAATCAACAGAAAGGCTTCTACTTGGACCTGAGATGAATAGGGAAACTTCAGAGAAGATTGATCTTATTCGCAGGTGCATGAAAACAGCTCAGGACAGCCAGAAGTCCTATGCATATAAGAGAAGAACTGATATTGAGTTTGAGGTGGGAGACATGGTTTTCCTCAATGTATCGCCTTTGAGGAATGTGGTTCGCATTGGATCTATAAAGAAATTGGCGCCAAGATTTGTAGGGCCATTTCCCATAACAAAAAGGATTGATCAAACGACTTATAGAGTGAAGTTACCAGAGAGACTAGGCAGTGTTCTTGACGTTTTCCACATTTCTCATTTACGGAAGTGCTTTCATGATACCGTACAAGTAGTGGTGTCGTGCATGCTTGAGAAAGTAGAGGTTGAACAGGAAGCAACAGTTAGACGAGTTCCTACCCGTATGCTTGGATCAGAGGTATAGAAGCTACGCAACCGAGAAGTCAATTCTGTAACGACCCAGCGGTTTTCGGCCCCGAAAATCGACATAAACATCCTTATCATGACTTATGCCGACCTTCCAAATAACGGAAACACTGGAGCATCTAGGAAGAAATTAGAGGGTGAGATAAGAAAGAAAGAAATATTAGAATAGAAGAAGAAGATCCAACACAGAGTTTCACATCGCAGCGGAACAAATATAATACAGAAATAAAACTTTATTGAGGTCTTTTGAAAATACTTACAATATCAGAGTACAACACACATCTGGATAGTTTTGATAATCTGTCCTCATATATATATCACACAGCGGAATATCATTTATCTGAACATCTTCAGCTCGTCACTGGACTTCACGGTACCTGATCACCTGAACCTATGCATTTCGGGCTAACCCGAACATTTACAAAACACCGGGTCAGTCTGGTGGACCAGAGTGAGATAAACTCGCACAGCATTAAGGATAAATCATCCAATCATGATTTTAAAGTTCGAAATCTTTTCAAAGAAAAGGATAATCGTAAGACCGAATCCACACATAAACACGGACGGTTTTTACCTTACGATAACCCAAAACAGTTTTGAAAACAATATCTTTTCTGATATTATGATAATGTCTAAATACAAGTAAATAATAATCTAGAGGAACGCTTGCATCTCACGCTCCACATATATAGTATAAAATCGAAAATCGCGGGCGCTTATTGGATATTGGATTCCAACTTGACAAGGTATGGGACCACCTTCCGCATGTGTATCTCTAGAGGCGAATACACTGGGTTCAACAAGAACGTCTTGCAACCCGGCCCTCACATGACCGACCACTCATTTCGCTTGAGTGTATCGAATGTATATCACCAACGGTTGGACTCAAACCACCGTTCCCGAATGGGCAGAATCGATAGAATAAGAAACAAAAGGAATTTCTCTAGATAGGTGATTATACACCCTAATGGGAGCGACCCACATAGCCATGCTGCCTGCCCGATTTTTGTCATTTCCCGGCTGTGAGGCTTGAGGTCATAATCTTTTGCACACCTGGCCACCATTCACTTTGAATGCCACATCGTCAGATCCGCCAGGTATCACTGAATACTGATTCCCACAAAAATACTCTGAGCGTTAAGCCAAAGAAGGTGTACAGCCTTCTCCGCCACCAACAGAGATACGTTTGTAGAACATCAATATGTGTAATCCCTTTGGAAATACTTTGTCAGACACTCGTCCATACAAGTCACCCAGGAACAGGATGAACCGAAGGTACCCTCCTACTGCATCCAATATAGGAATCACCCCATGGATCAGTAGCGAGTAGTCCTTGCATTCCACAGATTTCAACCACGACAGGACCCCAGTTTATCTCCGGGGCGAATCAGAGGTTGTAAGTGGTCCTTCCGTTTTATGAAGATCTATGGTCTTCACATGCTCCATCTTGATCGTCACTTGATCTCTTCTCTACTTTCGTATTTGTTGGTCGGAATGGTTTTCGAATATACATTCGATCCCGGTCTTCCCATACCAACAACCGTAAGGTCAGACTTGATAGTCGGTTATTTAACTATCAAGTGAACACCCATGAAATCACAAAAATAGATTCACTGGTCTAGTACTCAGATCACTTGGCTTCTTAAAATTTATCTCCCAATTTCCTTTACGACCCGTTACCAGAGAAAATATCATCTCATCTCATTTCCGTTACTTTGGACATCTTATCGCACACTTTCTCCATTACCAACTAGTATCATCCTTGGATAATCCTGAAGTCGTTCAAGTTGGGGTATTTTAATTACCTCTCAGACCTTGATCAACAACATTCTTATCTTCAGATGAATACGAGTTGTACTTCAAACACCCTATATTTATTACCTCAATTTCTATTTCCAACATCGTTTACTAAGCTCTAATCAAAACCCTTTTTACCAATTTCCTTTTCTCTCTGGAAACCCCCTTTTTAAATCCATTGATTTAACTCAATACTATTATTGAGTAGTTTCAATTTAAAATGATGTTTAAATTCATATTCCTTTTATAAACCTTGTTTATAAATTTAATATAATCCTTTTCATCTCCCTTAACTCAAAAGGTTAAGTAAAACCCTTCGTTTAAACCTCTTATTTGCTTCGTTATAAAACTCGAGTTAAAACTCGTCCTTAGCCTCTTTTCACACTCGACCATTTCATTTCAAATTGGGTTACTTAAGGGTATTTCATTACCATACCAAACCTTTTATTTCAACATTTATCATTCAAATAAACCAACTCTTTTATTTACTAGAATGAATAATAAATTCCCTTTTTAAACCTTTACTAAGATTTACCAACCATTTATTTAATCCTTTCACTACTCTAAGGTCTAATCAAGTTAAACTGGTCGACACAAAATATGGTTGTTCTTTTAACCAACTCTATTTAACCCCTTTCTTTAAATTTATTAAAAGATAATTAATTTAAGTAACTTTATTTAATCATTCACGATTAAACACTTAACCGCCAGGTTAATTCCTGCTTTATAATTCTTATCGACATAAGAAAATTTATTTTATAAAAACCATTTCATAATTTCTATATAAACTTTACATAAATAAATAATTAAATATTTAGTTCCCCCTTTTTAAATACCCTTCCAGGCAATATCTTTCAAAATCTATTTTTGTTATAAAATGCATTTATAACTCAAATGTCATTGATCCACTACCGATAAACCATATTTTATAAATCGATTGATTTATAAGCCAGGCGATGGCAATTACCCAACCCATATCAGCATAAATGTTGAAAGATATTTCAACAGTCAATAATAACCAATCATTTCTTTTTATTTGACTGATAAGTCTTATATCGATCATCAATCAATCAAAAATCAATTCAAACCATTCAAACAAATTTCAAACAATTTCAATCACGTTTACAAACGTGACCAATCCGGGGAATTTACTCTATTCGGGTCAAATCATAACGATTGGTGCTTTACTGAAATTAAATGACCGTTTAATTTCAGAAATTCAATCAACGATATATATATTACTAGCAAACAGACAATCACTAGCAATCAGAACAAGCAAATAAAAAACCCAATTTATATAAAATATAAATGGGAAGAGCTGAGTGAGTTTAACTCACCTCGATTTGGATCTGACGATAACCAGTTTGTTCAAATTAAACTAACATTTAATTTGGATAAAAATTCCAGTCACTTCAGACCCGGACTAGACCCGCTCCATCTCGAAGTACTCGTCTCCACGGTCCCAACGTAACTGACCCTCTGTAAATCTGACATCGTGTGAGTGAGAAATCGCGTTACGAAGATCATAACTAATTAATTTAAACAAGAATTTAGATTTAAATTATTTGGTCCCTTACCTTAATCTTCAGCCCATCAACAAGAACCCGACCCGCCTTGTTTAAGAACCCTCAAAACCCTTATCCACCGATCCATACTTCATTTGATCAGCCGCCTCAATTTTTGTCTCAAAACCGAAAAAAAGAAAACCCTAAATCCCCTTTCTGATTTCAACATCAAATCCGGAGTTCTCCGTCGCAACCATCACTACGCCGCCACACTGCTTCAATCTTCCTTTCGTTCTCCTTTGCAATCGATCCACCGCAGATCCAAAACGATGCGTTGGACTTCGAACGGCTTCGACAGCAAATCCATCTGAGAACCAAAAGCTAAGTTCTTCTTTTACTTGATTTCTAATTCTACTGTATTTCTTGTTTTGATTTTTCTGGTTTGCTGTGTTTATTCGAATGGGTGATGAAATACACTGTGTGATAGCCTATTTATACATGCGGTTGGGTTAAGATAGATTTAACGTCCATCACTAGTTTTCGAATTGTTGTTTCAATCAAAATCAAGTCTGTAATTAGATCTTGCGTTCGGATTTTGGTATATGATTTCCAGTAAATTTTGATCTGTTCGAAAAGGGTTCTGATGAGCTGTGTTATGCCGTGCTATGAATTGTACAGACATTAGGATATGCCTTTAGATTCTGTTCGGATTTCTGATATAGGATTTTAACACTAGTTAATGGGTTCGAAATAGATTCTGGTCGAGCTGTAGATTAGATAGACTGTGCTCTGAATTGTTATTCAAATCAGAGATTTCAAAACTGAAACGTAGAATTTTATTTCCAATATAAATATATGTGAACAGTGAATCTTCATGTGAGATTTCTGTACATATACCCATGTGAATTTACTGTTTGATTCACTGTATGGGTTTGATGTAAAAATATATACATATTTTTTTCTTTCTCCTTCTTAGCCGTGCATGTGTACATTACTAGTTGCTCCTATTCCTGTCCTATGCTGTCCATTTTCATTTTCCTTGTTTTGATGTCTACAAATTTTTTTTTTTTTTTTTGTTCATTGATTTGTCTTGCTACAGATTGATGTATGTGAATATATATTTACACATATTCTTCTGTTTATTGAACTGTTTAATCGGCCAAAGATGTACACCTATTTTGCATTGTACCCTTCTAGCTGTTTATAGCTGTTACATTAGCTGTTGAGATTTGATACTATAAAATATATGTTCATATATTTGATTTTCTTCCTACCTTAGCTATTAAGCAGTATACGAATCTATGAAAATATGAGGTACATTGATGTATCCATTTGAATCTGTTTTTACTGATTTAGTTATTTATTTATAGAATTGATGTATGACTACATATTCAATTCAGCTATGCATTGTATTGTCTTGTTAGCAATCGATCACCTTTTTCTTTGGCTATTCATTGTACATTTTATTTTATTTTTCTTTTATTAGCTGTTTATTTACTTATCACGAAATTACCCTTTTTAATGGGTTTCTTTTTGTTTTCCTCCTTCTTCGCAGGTCAAAACCAAAGGGTATGACTCGGATCCGCTAGTTCGGCAAAACATGAAGAAATAGATTTACTACATTGATTTTTCTTTGTTTTTGTATTCGAGCCTTGTGATGTACAAGATAGAAATCTGACTTGTATTGTTTTTGTCTTATTAGATTTTAAAAAAAACCGAGATCAACTGTGTATATATATATATATTGTTGAAATGGGTATATATATATTATTTTATTTTCTGTTTTCTGGCAAATGCTCATTTTCTTTCCAGTTTTGTACCCATAAGTTATATGTCCAGTTTCTGTCGATACAACCATTTATTTGTTGTTGGATATGTACTGATTTTATTGTATTTGTATGTTGAACGCACTCCAGCCTTTATGTTTTATACAAGCTATGGGTAGGTTATTATTTTTAAAAACTCATATAATCTTAATTTAATAAAAATTATAATTTGAACGACTAAATTTAAGGATAGATTAATATCAACGTATTTGTTTAAACAACGTTTTCAACTTCAAATGGTAGAATTCAAATTCGATACTAACATTCCGATTTTTAAATATATAAATATATATATAATCGAACTCTATTTTGATTAAATAAATTCGATTACATATACATTATATTTCAAATATAATATATAAACTGATTTAAATATTCGAATTTAAATCGCCGAAAAATTCGGGACGTTACAAATTCGATGAAAGTTCAATGGGGAGAAGACCCAAGAATGCAACTTGGGAGACTAAAGACAAGATTCACACTTCGTACCCTTTTCTTTTCTATGGTATGTTCTTAACTTCTTTTTCCAAACTTTTTATTCATACTTGCTTCTATCATTTAAGGATATCCTATCGATCGAATCTTTGACCTTTAGGTAGGGAACCCATGAATTTAAACATGTGTTTGAGACATGTTATGTTTGTTGGATGCAAGTGGATGCAAGTTTTTGATAGTGGTTGCTCGTAGATGCATATACATACACACACGACACTAGATTGGCTCAATCACTCTCATATTGCATATGGATGCATGTGCATTTTTCTTCTTTTATGGATGGAAATTGATGTATTAACATATGAATGTTGCATTTAGATGAATGATTATGCAACATATAGCATTTACATTATGTATTAGGATTATTTGCATACATGTTTGATTCATGGCACTAACATATATTGCATCAAGGAGGTCAACTGAATCAGTAGATTGCCTGATCTTTCGCATTAGTATAACGACATATACACACACACGTTTGCATATGTTCATATAAGCGTTAGAAATAGTTTAAGGACAATGGATGCTTGTGATAGGTGGATGAGTAGATGGATGATGGATGTTAGGATATACATGTTTCTTAACTTGGAGATTTCGGGGACAAAATCCTTTAAGTAGGGGAGAATGTAACATCCCGTAATTTTAAAGAACGGTAAAATGATAAATTAAAGAATACTTAATTAAACAATGGGAATTAAGTAAAATGGACTGTGCCATTGTGTTCATCTCGGAATTTTGCTTAAGGTAAACTCCGAGTTTGCGTAAAACGGACACTATATGAAGAAGATATTAAGGTTTGAAGTTGTGTACATATAAGCAATATATATATATATATAAACTATGTCCAGAAATAGAAAATCAAATAGCGGGAAGAGGAGGGAATTCAGCCCATTAGTGGTCAACCCCATGCCCTATGGGTGTCAACCCATGGGTCGACCCCTATACGGGGTTGTCGACCCCAAAGTCGACCCCGGAGTCGACCCTAGCCAGATTTGGGGAAGATCCACATCTGTGAACGTGGACTCAATTCTTGACTGTATTCATTGACCGTAGGCTATAAATATGACCTCATTTCTATTGTTTTACTCACAAAAAACAATGGAGACAACGAGGTGCTGCCCCAAATCAGATTAAATTAGCCTATTCTTCTGCAACAACAAGTTATACGTATTCAAGAATCTCTGCTACAACATCAACCGTCAATTCTCTGTTATTTAGATCCAATCACCATGTGTTCATGTTATTTCTAGATATAAACATTTAATAGTAATCTTGACATGTTTATAAGTTGGATCTAAACCTCTGCCTGTTAATAACCTGAATCATAACCAAACAGATATGTCATTACTTGTACACCTGATCCTCTGTTTAGTTCTTGCATGCCTATCTTTGTCATGTATATTTTTTCATTATGCCTAATAGTATCACAATATGCCTATTCTGTTAGTTTGCCTAATTATGTCACCATATGCCTATTCTGTTTGTATGACCAGTTCTATCAACATATCCCTGTTTTATTATTACGATATTCTTGTTGTCTTCTCTCCCTTTTTCCCTTTTTTATTTTTATAGCCGGGCTACCTTCGAGCCCAGGCCGATCGCTGAAATATGCGAGCGCATGAAATTGGGAACAGTTGGGAATGTTAAATTTGGGGCATAACTTATATTGTAAAACATGATTGGAATTTGGGAATAATCTACGCCTTGATCTAAAACTTTAATTTGGGGCATAATTTGTATTGTGAATCAGACCGGGATTTGGAGCATAACCCTGGATAAACATGAGAATTATTTAATAATGAACATGCCTAGATTTACAGTAATTAGAAACTGCAACCGCACTTAGACACAAGGTTAGATTACATAATGTGGTAGAAGTCTGCCTAGAACCTCCCGACAAATCTAGTGTCCACAAGTGGTTAATCTAATGTGAGGGGTCAAGTGTATAATTATACACGTAACGGTGCTAATACATGAGGTTAAGTCAGACTTGTGGTAGAAGTCTTCCCGGAACTGCACGGGATATCCAGCATCCACAAGTAGTAGACTTAATATGAGAGGTCCAGTCCATTAACTATCGTAAATGGATGAATGATAGTAATTTGCTGACCTGTAATACTTAACATTTTTAAATCTGTGGAGGTTGCATGAACCTGTCAAATTGAGTAGGGGTTAAGTAAACTTGCTTGAATTAGTGGGGTTAAGTTAATTTTGTTAGATCTATGAGGGGTTATATAATCCCGACAAACTTAACCCGTATGACATGTTGGGGTTATGCAACCTTGTTAAATTATCAGGCATAACCTATCAAAATCCTAGTATTGGGGATGCAAGCCTAGGGGGTGGCTTGTATCATCTATTGTGTGCAAATCGTACCAGTCAATAACCCATCTTGGTATCAAACGGGGAACATCGAATTAGGTCGGGGTCAGGGCACGCTTACCGAGTTGATTATAAGTGGTTCAAATAGGTGAAGGTGTAAACAGCGTAGGATCCGCCGGAGTCATGTGCATGCATGGGTCCGGCTTTCTTAGGGAAAATTAAGACGCTGCGACATCAGTAGATATTGTTGTGCATCTCGAAAATAAATGGATTGCCACTTTAGGAAGTTGTACATCCTAGTATGGAGCCAACACAGGGTATCTATAGGGCAGGGAGCTGATCGATTGGGGTAGTAATTAGGGTACATCTAGTCTTGCTTGTTTAGAAGCCCATTATTATCGTTGGGGGTTACCCCTGTCATTTTTGTTGGACTGTCTATTATTATTGTTGGGGCTAAAACCCGTCTCTAGAAGTACGCCTGAGTGTACCATCTGTTTCTATAGGGATCATCTTGTTTCTATTATACTGGTATTGGTGTAGAGAAAAATTAATAGAGAAGCGTAACCTATTCTGTTCTATTTATTCTTCTTATCTTGCTCATTCTACTATACCTGTCCTATGATACTGTTATTTCTCTCATCCAGTTTATATGTCTGTCATGATGCTTTTACTTATTTAGATGCTAAAAGTAACTGGACTTACTAGACTTTATGTCTGACCCATTTTGATTCCTCTTCTCTCTCTTCCGTCCCCCCCCCCCCCCCGGTTCTCAGGGTGGGAATACTCAGGCTTGATTCAGATTCTCTCTTTCATTCTGCTTGGAGCTGCTTAGAAGTACCGCTTTGATTTCCTATGTTCTTGGATATGGCTATATTTTGGGGACTATGCTTTTCATATGTTATTGTACTCTGATGATTTTAGTACAAAACAGAAATTTTAAATTGATGTAACTGGGTTTTGGACCACGATGATTTCTATTTAATAAAGTTTTAAATTCCACTGTTATTTTATATCTGTCTTGTGATGTTTCTGTTTCTGTTTACCTATAATGCTTCATGAAACTTAATGCATTCTGATAAAGAGTTGACATTAACGGATGTGGGGTGCCACACCACTCATCGTTGCCACGACAAAAACCAAGCTCAACCGTAACGCATGTCGTACGCAATTCCGGTCGCCACGCACAACCAACAACCACCAAACTTGACCAATACCTCAGCCTCACCACCACAAACATCTTTCTTGTTGACCACTTCTTCTAACACTCCCTCAATTCACTAGAAATCATGATTTTTCGATCTCTACTACATCCAACAGTCTATCACCGATCACCTCGATGCCACGGCCACCACAATCCGTTTCAGGACAACCCTCTAACATAAACGTTGTAGCCCATCCTCGCTTATCCAACTTCCAAGTTGACACCATCACCCAACTCTTCCTCATTTGCAAGCAAGACTAGATAAAATGAAAGACACTCTCTCAAACTTTGGCTAGATCTCGGCCATCTCGGGTGTTCGTTGGCCAACGATTTTTTGTTGTAGGTAACATTCGACGTACACTACAACTTTCTAGTTGGAACCTTCGTCCTATTCTCGATATTTTTGAAGATAAAAGTTAAAGTATGAAACAGGATTATTTGAAAAATATGGAGGCTAATAAATTTGGGAATTAGTTTAAGGAAATTTTGTGAAGCGACCCAAACTTCCCCGGTCTCCGAAGAGATGAGAAAGAACGAATTACTGTGAGGACAAGACAAATCAGAACGCAGACGGAAGAACATTTCATTGTTATTACAACAATTCCATCAGAATACAAGAATATACAGAGTATGGATGAATAAATTACATTCGATAAATATCAGAGATTACAATAAATTACATAGCAGCGGAAAATAATACAAAGCACAACTGAAGGTGATATACGGATACAGAGCTTTCCGGATATCATTCCAGCTGTAAACCAGGATCCTATGAATATAAATCTGCAAAACCAAAACTACTAGCTGCCCGTGCGGAAAATAGGGGCACCCAGAGTTTAGGTTGAAACAATAAACTCCAGGTCAGTCATGTGACTGGTGTGAGAACTAAAACAGTTATTTAAAACTTTACTTTAAAAGAGAGTAATTCAAGGGACCACGCCGTATAACACGGAACGGGTTTCTTACCAAGAATACAAGTGCATAGAATAAACAACGCAATGCTTTTTTGAAAAATGAAGCTATTATAAGACCCAGGTACCATCACACAATGCAACGCAAGCCGGAGGATAGGGTTTTCCCTTATAATAGCCAAACATGCTTGATACGTTTAAAACAAATCATTTGATACTATAATAGGTGTATAGTGTCAAAACAATTTCAATCATAAATATCAATCATAGGCGGCATAGCTACCATATATTATGTCTCCATACTAGTTCTACAATTAAAACCGAAATATCTTTTATTGGAAATTGGATTCCATCAAGAGTCGAGGCAAGGGGCAAGCACCTCTCCGCGTTCGAGACACTCTAGCAAATGTCTCAGGACTACACACTCTGGGCAATCTTGGATCTTCAGGGCCGGTCCTCACTTACGTTAGAGGATTATTTATTCCTGAACACACGTTTCCCGGTCCTTACAGACCTATAATCGAGGCGCCTCATTCCAACAACCACAAAGGTGAAAAGTATATAAATGTCAGGGTTGGTAAGTCACTGACACCACCAAAGCTAGAAAAAAACGTCGTGCTCTCCCTGCAGTCCGTGTCCCGTTTTTAACTCATACCGAGGTGTGAGGCTCGAGAATTCACGTCATACACAAAGCTACGCCACGAAGGCCGTGCTTTGATCATCAACCACAAGACTTTGCTTTTCAACAGAAGCCTTGATCCATGCATCTTAGTGTGCCACACAGGTAATTCATGCCATGCGATTAATATCTATCGATATATAACCTCTAAGCTCATACGTCTCAGAGAAGGGCACTAAGCAAGAGAATAAATTCTCCGCCACCAAACAGATATATATTTAACAGAAATCAATCAACACAGAATAAAATCCAATGTCGGACACACAATCCATTTACAAGTCCGTTCTGGGTCTGAACGAAACCGGAAGCACTTTCCTCGCATATCCATCCGTCTCCAAGTACGTCTGGACGACCCCCAACTATTTCCATCCTCTTGGGTGTACAGCCCAATCAGGATCGTCAGTAATTATCCAAAAGATGTGAAGACTTCCGGCCTTCGACCACCGTCTTCATCTTCGACATATCGTCGAATCGGTTATTCAGAATGGGTATAAACCCGGACTTTCCGAACAACCCGCGTATATTAAAAACAAATGTTACACAAACACGACATACGCCTCATTCCAATTTCACATTCTTAGGGAAAGGTTCCCATTAATTTTATCCAAGGTAAATTCTTTGAAATTTATCCTTTAATCTTCCTTTGGATGTCATTTCAAACCAAATTATGGTTTTCTAAATTAGTCGAGATTAGCAAACCACATCGAAGTAATTATTTATTTTATTTCCCAATCCCAACCTATTCATCCCATGAAGCAAAACTGGTAATACTCCATATCTAACACCATAGTGTTATCGGTAAAATTAATTACCATTTCACGTTCAAATCTGATTAAAGATTTAACTATCGCTTTGAAGCAAAACTGGTGATACTCCATTCTCGCTCATTTGCCAAATTTGATAATTTGAATTATCAATTCACTTTTCAATCTAATTGCAGATTCGTTAAAACTCCTTTTATTGGGTTAAAGAACTAATGTCATTTAAAACACAGTTCACGACAAACCCAAATCACATTTTATTTACTATCGGGTTAAAGAATAAGTGTTATTTAAAACACTGTTCACGATAAACCCACAAATCAATTCTATTTAAAACCCTTTTCAAATCCAGTTTATTTATTTAAAAATAAACGGGTTTTAATTTTAGTTCTAAACTAGTTCATTTCGATAAAAATCTATTTTTATCTTTTCAAATATGGAGATTTTCATCCCAATTTTTCCCAAATCATTTCTTATGATTTTACACAAATTATTACTATTTTTATCAAGGCCCATACAGTCAATTTCCTACAACGGCCATCAAACTGCACTTACAGCGACCTTTTCGAAATTTGATTTGGACGTATCTCCAAATCCAACCGTTAGATTTCAAATTTCCAAAATTCGTTAGAAAGCTCTTTTCGATATGAACCAAACGGTTCCGATTTTAGGAGAATCCGACGGTCGGATCTCCCGTAATGTCCGTTTGAAATAAATGGTCGAAATTCGCGAACTACCGCGGCGCGGCGCGTTCTATTCAGGCCTTTATATTATATATATAATATATATAATATACATTTCGTCGATTCCTATTTAAAACGAATTTTATAAATAGTTTTGAATTCGTTTCAAAAACAATTTCAACCATTATTTCAAATTCAAATCAAAATTGAATTTTCTATTTTAAATCCTTTTTACTTTCATTTCTATTCAATTCAAATTTCAATGAAATTTGAATTCATTTCAATTCGTTTTCAGTTCAATTCGAATTCATTTTCAATTCAATTCAAATTGGTTTTCTATTCGATTCAATTCAAATTCGTTTTCTATTCGATTCAATTCAAATTGGTTTTCTATTCGATTCAAATCAATTTGGTTTTCTATTCAATTCAAATCAATTTGGTTTTCTATTCAATTCAAATCAATTTGGTTTTCTATTCAATTCAAATCAATTCAATTCGTTATATATTCAATTCAATTCAAATTCGTTATAAATTCAATTCAGTTCAAATTCGTTATAAATTCAATTCAATTCAAATTCGTTATAAATTCAATTCAATTCAAATTCGTTATAAATTCAATTCATATCGTTATAAATCAATTCAAATCAAATCGTTATAAATTCAATTCAAATTCAATTCGTTATATATTCAATTCAAATTCAATTCGTTATAAATTCAATTCGTTATAAATTCAATTCAAATCAAATCGTTATAAATCAATTCAAATTCAATTCGAATAAATATTCAATTCAAATCAAATCGTTATAAATCAATTCAAATTCAATTCGAATATAATCGATATAAATATCGTCCGCGTCAAAATAGCGCATCTCTAATCAACACGGCTTTATATTCAACAAATGGATCTATATTTCTTTCAATACACGACTCTATATCTTTGTCAACACACGACTAATCTCAACGAATGAGTACTGTCCACGTGTGACTATTTTTGTTATTTAATATATTTTATGAAAATTAAGGTATCTATCGTTTGATATTAAATCAGACTCCAACCGTAAATTAGAAGAGAACGATTCCCTGAATATTAACCCCGAAGGCCGAAACCAACATCAGATCAATATCCAGGAGACCACTCATCTCATCTATTTTCCAGTTAGTTTCTAATTTTATATATGATAAAGATATAGATTTTATTGTTAAAATATTTCGTTCAACACATGACTAATCTCAACGGATGAGTACAGTCAACACATGAACCGTTATTTTATAATATTCTTTATTTTCTAAATTGGAATGAGGCCCAATCAATTACCATATAAAGTTAATTATACGGATTCCATACAACACATGTGTATAATAGCAACGATAAATAATCAACCATAATCCAAAGTGTACTACACTGTATAAGCATCAAATATAGATATCTAACGCTTATAACAGCCTGTCAATCAATCGATCGACATAATTAATCAATCAGGATGAGTGAACTTCAATTTCATCCCAACACCCGTGTGGGGTTTCAAATCAACAAACACATATTTTTATTTGTGCAGTTGGGCGATGCGTAAAATTTATCGTCCCAATCAATGTCCTTCAAATAGGTGTACATAAACAAACCGTCCGGTTTGTAAATGAATATTTATTTATTCACATTCACGTTAAAAAATTATATTTTTAACGACCAAACTATTTTATTCAACCTATGAATATTCTGTTCGGTTCATTTATCAAATAAAATGATATCTTTATTTTTATAACTTATTTTAGGAAATTTCGGCGGCATAACGGCACGATACTAGAAACGGGACAAGGCCTAGCCTTATCCCCGGTCTAGTGATGGCCCACGCCATACACATATCAATCAATCCATTCCATTTCACTAAACAATTCAATTCAAACCAAATAATCTAACCAACTACATAACCAAACAATTAAACAAACAAGCCATCCATGGTCTGTGGATGACGGGTGTCGGGTGCTACTAAACACCGTCTGCATCCTAGTATATATATACAACTAGAAAAAAAAATTGAAGAGTGAGAAATTCTCACAAATAGCTATTCCAACTTCACGACACTTCTTCTATAGAAATTTTCATCGTTCTCGCCTTTTTGTCACCTTCGTTGCCCGTAGCCACTACATATATAAAAATCGAATTTTTACTTTGCTATTCAATATATAAAAATCGAATTTTTACTTCGCTATTCCATATATAAAAATCGAATTTTTACTTCGCTATTCCATATATAAAAATCGAATTTTTACTTCACTATTCCATATATAAAAATCGAATTTTTACTTCGCTATTCAATATATAAAAATCGAATTTTTACTTTGCTATTCAATATATAAAAATCGAATTTTTACTTTGCTATTCAATATATAAAAATCAAATTTTTATAATTGCCTTATATGGATAAAATTCTATTTTTATACCACTACTATATAGATAAAAATTCTATTTTTATCACGCTATTCTTCATATAAAGATTTCACCTTTTCTATTTTTAAAATCTAATCTTTTCTATTTTAAAAATATCGTCTTTTCACTTTTAAAAATATCGTCTTTTCACTTTTAAAAATATTGTCTTTTCACTTTTAAAAATATCGTCTTTTCACTTTTAAAAATATCGTCTTTTCACTTTTAAAAATATCGTCTTTTCACTTTTAAAAATATCGTCTTTTCTATGATAAAATTTCGACCTTTCATTCAATAAAAATCATACTTTTCAAATCAAAGAGTTCATCTTTTTTTTATTTCGCTTTTTCTATTTTTAAAACTGAAAATCGATTGCTAAATAAACTGAAAATAAATCGTATATAAATAAAAGAAATAAATACTGAAAACTTACTTCATCGATCAGAGGGGGGGGGCTTCACGTCGCAGGAAGGAGTGGGGGTGTCGGCTTCGGTCGGCAGCAGGGTAGGGGGGCTTCGATGCGTCGATCGAGGAAAGGGGGGTGCCAACAGGGGGAGGGGTTGGTGTCGCGAGGCAAATCGAGGGGGGGGGGGTTTCGCGGTGGTCGAGGTGGAAGGGGGGTGGGTTCGGAGGTGGCGGCGATCAGCGGGCGAGGGCGGCGGTGGATGGAGCTTAGGGTTCGAGCGTTTTTTTTTTCTTTTTATTTTCTGATCGAATAGGAAACTGAACAGGGGAGGGGGGCAGAGGTTAAAGAGGGGAGGAGAGATTTAATTTTTAAATTATTTAATTAATTTATTTTCAAAAAGCAACTTTTTCATACGACCTCTAAACAAGGCCCACCGCCTGTCGTCCATAGCTAATTACCCTCGTTCCGAACACAATGGGATATGCATCGTAGGCTGATTCTATCGTTTCGATCAGTTTTCGTCAAATTTAACATATAACTCTATATATTGAATTTTAACGCGCATTTCAATTTACCGGGGTCCCATACTAACTCGAAAAATTCCAGAAAAATATTTCTAGCTTCGTATTGACGATATGATCCTAACAAAACTAGTTTCGTCAAATTCTGGGACCGTTGGAAAAATGGCCATTTTCCAGTCGATTAAAATCAACTGAAACTGGTCAAACGCGTTTTCCTTTGCCACGCTCACATATTGATTCGAAAAATTATGAAATTTGGAATCTAGCAATAATTTAACACTGTGGATCCAACAAAAGTGGTTTCGTCAAAATCCGAGGTTGTTTGCAAAATTCCCATTTTTAAGGGCCTGAATTCCATAGCGACTATTCAGAATTTTCAACTGGACATATCTTTTGATTCCCGCTATGAAATTTTGATTTTTCGGATTCGTTGGAAATATATCATCAATTAGATCCTAATGTTTTTGGTTTCACTAAAATCCAGATTGTTTTTCACCCGGTACATTCAATTGAAGTTTGAAATCGAATTATCGAACTACCGCGCCATCTTCAATTCTATTTTATAATTATATATAAATATTTATATTTTAACGACGACGTGTATAAATATATACGTTCGAATTATATTCAAAATAAATTTCTCGTCGGTATTATTTAAAATAATTCATTTTAAATATTCAAAATTCGCTAAAATTGCCAAAATAAAAATTTTAAACTGGCCCAGATTTTCGGGTTATTACATTTTAGGGATATTTATAGGTGAGATATTTTGGTTTTAATAGTATTCTATTATATTATTACATGTTACGTGCCTGCCGCTATCTCCGATTAGTGTTTATAAATTCGCATGGGCATATACTAACTCTGTTGCCGATGAAAGTTGATATACAATTATGGTTTGTCATTACGATCATAACGAAACTTGTTTCGTCGAAATCCGAGTTCGTTTGCTCAAATAGCGCTAGTTTGAGTTCAAATCATCAACTAATTATATATACGCACTTGCATTGAATGTTTATAGCTTGCACAACATATACTAACTCCAATTGTCATGAAATTTGAAATCATATAATAATTTATCATTGCGGATCTGATGAAATTGGTTTCATCGAAATTCTAGATTGTTTGCAAAATGGAAATTTTCTAATATTTAATTAAATCTACAAAATAAAATTTAATTTCAAAATAATCAAATTCTTTGAAAAACAAATTATATTTATCACATATGCCCAAACAGAATCTTACATAACTTCAAGATAAACTATATTGGATTTTAAACTCAATACATCCATGTTCAAGCTAAATCGGTATTCAATTTATTTTAAAATCCCTTTATTTCATTTAATAAACCTTTATGGTTTATAAACGATTCCAGAACGACTTTCAGAAATTTGATTTGGACATAACTCATAATCCATAAGATGAAAACTCGAATTTTCTCATTCATTAAAAAATTATAGTTCAATAGTTCGAACGTTTCTCATTTCAATGAATTCTAACTTATATTGGATCATATACATTCATTTAAACTTCAAAGCATAATACTACAAACTACCACGCTGCTGCGAGCTTGTTTTTAATTATATTATAGATTATATGTTCAAACTTTCAATTAAATATATTTCAACTCGTTAATTCTTAAAATAAATCAATTTAAATATTTAAATTAATTAAGTATTCTATAATAAAATCTGGGTCATTAGTCAAAGTGTTGGTATTAGCATATTTTTTTCCATATTCAATTACATAAAAGAAATGCAATTTTAGAAGTTTTAACAAATGGAGCATATATCATTTTTGCAATCCAATACGTATACAAAATGAAGATGAACAACATTTCAGCAACGGTGAAAATTATAGGAAATCGCCCTATAAAATTACAAATTTCTCATCTCACTATCATCAGTCACACCCCCTCTATTTTTGATGAAGTTGGCTTCACTCTTGTTGCAAATTCAAAGAAAACTGCAACTCCTGGCCAGAATAAACCGGTCACATTAATCAAAAAAGGGGAAATGTAGAATTATTAGGAAAATTCCAAGAATGGTCAACATTACAATGATATGAATGCATCTGGAAGAATTATACTGCTTATTAAAAAACCGCCGATCCAATGATATCCCAAAAAATTGCTGTTACAAATTCAAGAATCGTTATTGAAACTCGCCGGAAAACATCGTCAACATAAGTAGATAAGCTCAATTGGGAGGGGGGATCTTCTGGTTTCAATTTGGAGTTTACGACTTTAATATCAATAAATGGTTAAAAAAATGTGATGAAAGAGGTAGCTAGCAAGAGGACACAAAGCAAATGGATTCAATCAATTCTTCCTTATGAATTTGATAACTAACTAGCATATCGTCATTACAAGACGTTTATATCAAGAATATGGAACACACAAGCTAATTTTGATATTTTTGACAAAAACATTGGTTTCTTTACTATAAGATTTCTAATAATGAAGACTGTAATTAAATTTAATCATTATTATGGTTATAATTAAAATTTTGAATTTAATTAGATTTAATCATTGTTAGACCAAAAAATGGCACTAACACCTAAATATTGTGTGAAAACCTCACAATCACAGATCAATGCAGAAAAAGCAGTAAAAATAAGAGGAGACACACAAGATTTTTATAGTGGTTCGGCTCAAACCAAGCCTACGTCCACTTTATAGTTTCTTAAATCCTAAGAAGCTATTACAATACTGTTTGCTTGCTGGTTATACATGAAATCCTCGTGTTTACACTGAAGAAGAGGAGATTAAAGGGAAGATTATACACGATAGCCTCGTGTTGTTATGTGGAACTTGGCTTCCTTATTCAGCAATGGCCTTGCATGAAGTAATGGTGGAATCCATGATGAGTGAGAGCCAAAAGATCCCTTCAAATCGCCATATGATGGTGTATTTATAGGCGTAGAGAAGCCGTAGGGAGATCCGAATGAATGACAAGTGTTCCCAATCCAACACCTTGATAGAACGTGGTGACTAAGTGGCAAAATGGGAGAAAGCCTCTTCAATTCGTGTAAGGCCATGTGGAAGGTGATCCATGAAAGTAGGAAGAAATGGTGCCACAAGAATAGGTCAATTTTAAAGTGTCGTAGCAGGTTGAAGGGGGTCGGATCGGTTCTCCATCCGATTTGAATCGGAGTGTCCAAAGCCAAGCGTGCTCTTGTGAGGATTTGATGTGAAGCGGGTCGGGTCTGCCTTATCCCGATCCGAACCGGGGTCTCCGATCCGACCCGACATCTAAGTACTGAAGGGAAGATGCTGAGTTGGTGAAGGCGGGATGCCTTAATCCAATCCGAACCGACTTATCTGGTCCGATCCGAGGATCTATTCAATGCTAAATTCCAAGTTTCCGGTTCTGCACGCGTTCACGGAAACGAGCATAACTTTCAAACCGTAAGTCCGTTTTAGCCAAACGAAAGCTCAAACTAAAGCTAATTCAGAGACCTAGAAGAGTTACAAAGCTTAGTTCCATAACTGCTGTTTTTGGGCCCAAAAGAAATCATCTGATAGGAGTTTCAGGCCTTTCTTTGTTCGGGATGTGATATCGACCAAATCGTTGCCTGTCTTCAGACGATGCTTCCAATACTTGAGCATATTGTTTACAAGAGATTCCATGTATGACTGCTTTGACTAAAAAGCGGGTCAACATTTTGCCCCCTAGAACATATCTTGCTGAACGAAGGAAGATGTGTTCTGGATAATCCAAGAAATCCAAGGCCACGCCGGGCCTGCCAGCTGCAAGTATAATCCATACCTACGAAGAAAAGAGAGCAAAAAGGTGTGTCAAATCCTAACAAGACTAATTAAACTTTCGAGCATAAACCATGCTTGGGCGTTTGTATGAGCATAAACCATACTCGAGGGATGTTTGAATTATCCTTCCAAAACCTGGCGAGGGAACTAACCTTCCGGGTATAAGCCGTACCAAGAAGTTCAAACTGAGCATAAGACATACTCGAGTTTTATTAAGTTCCTTTGCCAAATCCTGACAAAACAATAAGCCGTTCCAGAGCATAATCCATACTTAAGAATCCTGATGGGTACAATCCGTACTCATGTCGGGATAGAGCTATACTTGCCAAAACCTGACAAGATAGTCCGTCTCTAGGCATAATCCATGCCTATGGGTCAGAGATAAGTATAAGCCATACTTTAGTTGAGATTGAGAATCCTGCCACAACCTGACAAGACACTTAAATTGCCAAACATAATCCATGCTCGGAAAGTCCTTCCTTATTCAATTAAAAGTACAAAACCAAAGCAAATCCTGATTGGTTTGTTATCGAGTGCAGAGCACGCGTTGGAGCTAAATCCTAACCCTGAACGTGTGTACTCAAATTTAGCCAATTGGAAAACCTAAAGAAAGCAAAGAAACATATCTTAAACCCTAAGAAATGCAAGAAACCCAGACTGATCTCATCTAGATCAGTTGATGATGAGCCCGCGAGAGCTTGATCCAGGGTCATTCCCTCTCCGGGGAGCAGGTGGTGGTAGCACAGGTGCTGGCGTCATTGGTTGTTTCACATACTCGGGTAGCTCTCCACGTCTAACCCATTCCTCAATCAAGTCTCGCAAGTGTCTGCAGTCATCTGTGTCATGACCGTCCATTTCATGAAATATGTAGTATTTTCCAGAATCGCGTTCTCTTTGTGATGGCTCCCTCCTGGGAGGCTTTGGATAAGGGACGTCACCGTTTGTGTTCACGTAGATGTCAGTCAAGGTTGAATTGAGTTCGGTGTACTTTTCATATCTAGGCCCTCTACGGGGCTGAGTGTTGCGGTCATTCTTGACGGCAACTTTCCATTTGCCTTTTCCAGAATCAGACGGTTCTCCGTCTCTGAGCATGTTGACATCGAGAATTTTCTTTTCGGACATTACATCTTCTTCACGCAGAAATCTATCTGATTCAAGGTAGAACTCGCTGAGATTCCATGGTGGGTCTCGATACAAGGATTGTTTTGAACTCCGAGTTGTCCAGAACACCGGATACTGCAACCATCAATACCATAGATGGCTCAGGTCGATCAACTGATGCTGCTGCAACGTTGAAATTTTACAAAAATGAGCGCAATGTTTCTTTGGGCCTCTGCTTGATTGTGGTGAGAGACATGACATTCTTAGGTCGAGCAATGTAGACCCGAAACTGTTCAATAAAGCGAGTGACCAACATGTTCACACTGTTGATCGATTCAGATTCCAGCTGCCGAATCCACATAGCAGCTATACCGGTCAAATAGAGAGGGAAGCACTTTGCCATGACGTTTTCCGAAGCCAATCGAACTTCCATATGATGTTTGTAGCGCATTAGGTGCACGGTGGGATCTGTCCTGCCGTTGTAGGGCTCCAGTTGCGGAAGTTTGAAATCTGGAGGATTGCGAGAATTCCTAATTTCTTGCGTGAATTGATTGTGATTGGCATTATCCATGTCATTCTGATAAGTGTGACCTCTCGAGAGGCGTTCAATGAGATTGGCGAGCCGGTCGCCTTCAAAGTGTTGTTGCAAGTTGACAAGTTCAGAGCTGGTGCCCCCAGCGTTGAGTCCAAAAGAGTGTGGAGGTGTACGGGGAGCTTGGAAGGCCATTCGGTTCTGTTCGGAGGTGCCCCCATGTTGCGGCTCGGAGAAGCGAGGGAGGGCATGGCGAGGTGCACGGTTTGGGTCGGAGGTACCGATCCGATCAGGTTCTCCTGTTCCAATCCGGGGTGCTTGATGCTGAAGCTGTGTGTTATTGCCGATCGGATCCAGTGCGGACATAGGTCGAACCGGAGTGAAGTCTTGATTTACAGTGGGGAGGCTGCTGCCCCCAAGCTCATGTAGGGTTGTTGTTTGGATCGGGTCCGAACCGACCCGGTGGGGAATGCCCCCCATTTCCATCTGCGTTGGATTCAGATTTTGGCCCTCGGTTCAGATCGGATCCGAACCGATCCAGTTCGTTATCCCCACTGGAGCCATTTCCATGCCGTTTCCAGCGAGTTGTGCATTGACGCTCGGCCTGCCTTCCATCCGGGCGAAGAATTACTCAATCATCTCCTGTTGTTTACGGAGGAGATCATCTTGCCTTGCCATCTGGGTTCTCAATTCAGCGAGAACGCCGTCTATCTCTTCTCGCGTCAAATATGCTGACGGGTTATCATGTGAGGAAGCTTCATGGCTTGCCTCGTTTCTCGTGTCTTCGCCTTCAAAGCGGGAAACTTTCGCTTAGCCATCGATCCAATAGTCAAATAATCCAAGCAGAAATTGAAGTTGTCGTGTGCCTCCCCACCTGGCGCGCCAAAATGTTAGACCAAAAAATGGCACTAACACCCAAAAATTATGTGAAAACCTCACAATCACAGATCAATGCAGAAAAAGCAGTAAAAATAAGAGGAGACACACGACATTTTTATAGTGGTTCGGCTCAAACCAAGCCTACGTCCACTTTATAGTTTCTTAAATCCTAAGAAGCTATTACAATACTGTTTGCTTGCTGGTTGTACATGAAATACTCGTGTTTACACTAAAGAAGAGGAGATTAAAGGGAAGATTATACACGATAGCCTCGTGTTGTAATGTGGAACTTGGCTTCCTTATTGAGCAATGACCTTGCGTGAAGTAATGGTGGAAGCCATGATGAGTGAGAGCCAAAAGATCCCTTCAAATCGCCATATGATGGTGTATTTATAGGCGTAGAGAAGCCCTTGGGAGATCCGGATGAATGACAAGTGTTCCCAATCCAACACCTTGATAGAACGTGGTGACTAAGTGGCAAAATGGGAGAAAGCCTCTCCAATTCGTGTAAGACCATGTGGAAGGTGATCCATGAAAGTAGGAGGAAGTGGTGCCACAAGAATAGGTCAACTCTGAAGTGTGGTAGCAGGTCGAGGGGGGTCGGTTCGGTTCTCCATCCGATCCGAACCGGAGTGTCCAAAGCCAAGCGTACTCTTGTGAGGATTTGATGTGAAGTGGGTTGGGTCTGCCTTATCCCGATCCAAACCGGAGTCTCCGATCTGAGCCGACATCTAAGTACTAAAGGGAAGATGCTGAGTTGGTGAAGGTGGGATGCCTTAATCCGATACGAACCGACTTATCCCATCCGAGGATCTATTCAATTCTAAATTCCAAATTTCCGGTTCTGCACGCGTTCACGGAAACTAGCATAACTCTCAAACCGTAAGTCCGTTTTAACCAAACGAAAGCTCAAACTGAAGCGAATTCAGAGATCTACAAGAGTTACTGAGCTTAGCTTTGTAATTGCTATTTTCAGACCCAAAAGAGACCATCTGATAGGAGTTTCAGGCCTTTCTTTGTTCGGGATGTGATTTCGACCAAATCGTTGCCTGTCTTCTGACGATGCTTCCAATACTTGAGCGTATTGTTTACCAGAGATTCCATGTATGACTGCTTTGACTAAAAAGCTGGTCAACAATCATTATTATGGTTATAATTAAAAATTAATGATTTAATTACGAAAATTTATGTTGTGAACTTTATATAACTGTTTAAATAATGAAATTCAACTTTTTATGATAATAGTAATGTGAATTGAAAGCAAATAAAATTACTATTAATTTGTGTTGATAAACATTAAAAATTGAAATGTAATATTGAAATATTTGAATAAAATTATGTTGTTTAATTAGTAATTGAAATTCAATTGTGTTAGGTAAATAATCAAAATACAAAGTCAAAGTAAATGAAAATTTATTTGTAAAGTTATTATGAAAAACAAAATTGGTTTGAATAAAGTTAATAAACTTTTGAATTGAATTAAAAAGTGAGTAAACGAAAACTTAATATAATATACATTAATTAGAATGTTAAAATAGCCATTTTGCAAATGATCTCGCAATTCGATGAAATAAGTTTTATTGGATCTGGAATATTAAATTATTGTAAGATTTTAAATTTCATAACTATCTGATTCGATGTTTATCGTGCGAGCTCGATATGCGTAGAAATCAATTTATAGAATTAAAAATTGAAATAATTTGATTTTTGAAGCTAACTTCTAAATACGATGGAATTTGGACTTGAGACTTGTTCCATTGTATTTAAAAATATATAAAACCTCACTTTTGATATGTAGAATGCCAAAGTTTGTTTCATAGTTGAAAATGTCTTTTTATGAACTTGTGTAGTGATTAGGGTTAAACATGCTTATATAGCTAAACCCATAAACCATTTGGTATAAATATGTGCTACAAATCTTAGCAGTAGCCTCTAATTTATTTTCTCAACCCTAATCCCGAAATCTAAAACTAATCTTTTTTTGGAGATTTGCAAATCAAATTGTTATCAACAATTCAAATTTCTCAAACCTTATTGAACTACATATCATTGGAAAGGTCTTGAAGATATGAACTGACGGAAATGTCCATTTTGCGATACAATGCTCGAATAAATGGGAAATCTCAGTCAAAGATGGAAAAACATGGTTAAAGGGAAAATTTCGGGTTTTTGATTCGTTGATGGATTGCCTATGGAAACTAGACGAATGTTGTAGATCTCGATCTCATGAATGCAGCAGTCTCAACGATTTAAGCTACGGTGTTGAGGTTTGGTCGAAATCTTCGAAATAGGGTTTCCAAACCCATGACTTTACGATGACGGCGCCGGTCTCACAAGGAGCCATAGGGGATTAGGTTTCAAGCATGTGGTGCTCCTCGATGGTAGTTTCGCTATGGCGGTGGTCTAGCATTAAACGGTGGTTGGAGTACGGAGTTGTGGTCGGTCAAAGATGGGCGCTGATAGGTTCATTGCATGCGTTGGATGGAGTAAGGTTCTGAATGGGAAAGGCTTAAACAAAGTTTATTTATGGACATATTATTTATTTATTTAATTTTTCGATCTCTTTAATGCGAATAGTTTTTGCATATGAACTAAGATTGATGCACGGTTTGTTCTGTTGGGATCGCATTGAAATTTCTAACAATGTGGAGTTATTCTGTACAGACTATGGGACTGTTAAATTTTGGGCATATAATTGGATTTCAAACGCGTTTGAAACCAAATGTGTGTGGTTAAACCCACTCACACATAACTATAATATTTGATTGTTGGTTGAATTAAAAACATGTTATTTTACGATTGTATTGGTTGTTGTTTGATAGTTAAAATTGCATATTTATATTGATTTGCATTGATAGAGTAATTTTATTTACTGTTAATTTAAAATTATACAATTTGGATAAATTTGGAATTTAATTACTAGTTTTAAATCTGAGATATGATAACTAGTGAATTGATGTGATAGTGAAATGTATGGATGTGTTGATTTTGATGGATACCTTAGATTAATAATATTTGATATATCAATGTTTAGTTGTGTGATTCATCATGTTATTCACCCTATTTATTTATGACGATTGTTTGTGTTGATTAATCCCAACCATTTTCCTTAGATGTTATGAGCATCAAATAATTCTAAGATTAATCATTAAAATGAATTAAGAACATAAGTTGAAATATTAAATACCTATGACCCTTGATTTGGAGCAAAATGATATATATCCTTGAAAACTAAAATTAAATATAAGTATCAATTGGCCATAGGATAGAAAATTGTATGCAGACATTGGTTGATTATATAAATTTTGTTTAAACATTGAATTTTGAAATATTGTTTTAAGGCAATAAAAATGACATTTTATAAATTGATTTCCTTTAAATTTGAACTTTGAAAGAAACCATCGGATGTTGTGAACTAAAGCTAAAAATTTCAAATTTAATATGAACTGAATCTATCAAAACTGATTTTTTTTGAAAAAATATAAATTAACTATTTATCTTTTAAATTGACTTTAAATTAACTTGATTTAAAGCGATATTTGAATTGTGAACCCGAGATTATTATTAATCTGAAATAAAATTCAAATTGTGAATTCTAATTAGAAACTTTAAATATTTAAATCAGATTATCTGAATTGAATTGAATTTGAAATGGAAGTTGAATTAAGTTGAAGTGTTGAAACTGAGTTGATTTGATTTAATTTAAAATACCACTCCAAGTCTATTTGAAATTTGGAAGAAGAAATTCTAATTCCAGCTATAATATTTCAAATCATTACATATACTATTTTACTAAATAACTATTTTTCTTATAAACCATTCTATTTTTAATTTATATATATATTGTAACTATCTTAATTAATTACTTTAATAAATAATTATTTTACTTCATAAACTATTTTAACTTACATATACATTCTATCTTAATAAACTATCTTAACAATCAACTATTTATGTTATAAAGTACTTTAATATTGTATATATAACTAAATTTTGATAAAGAGGGAATTAGGATGAAGGAAAAACCTAAGAACAATTTTGATATGAAGACACAAGTTTTAAAATTTAGTCCAAAGGACAGCAAAACGATATATTCATACAACATTGCAAAAATATAATGCTATACTCACACAACATTTCACGTATAAAATGTTCTGAAAAACTACTGCTTGACTTTTACTAGTAAGAAACTTTTAGTTGCATGATCTATAACATCTCAACCAAGTAAGAAGACATCATTTGTTAGAAGCCAACTTAAAATGATGTATTTATAAACTAATGCAAGCGTATGCAAGCCCTGTATTGAAAATTCAATAATTAATAATGCAATCATTTAGAAACAAGAATAAAACAGGTTATGAATAGACATTAACTTACAAATTATATACAAATAATATATTTCATAGTGTTACATGTGTAATGAAATATGCATATAACATTACATATATCATTTTGTTTCCTTAAGACAAAATTTTAAAACTTGTGTCCTTCAGACTAAAATTATTCTCTGGTTTTTCCTTTTATCTAATTCCCAGTTTTCTGTATAGCCTAGTTTTTAATATAAAAATTATTTTAAGATTAGAATTATTTCATGATTCTGAGTTTCGTTTAAATAGAGATTTTTGATATGAAGATTGTTACTACCAAAGTAATACACCGGGATAGGCTGGCGGTGAAGGGGTAGCAGACCGACACAATCATAAAGAGATCTCCTGACAACTAAGGAATGACACAAGAAAAAGCTGGCAACATAAAGGAACAGTCTGAGAGTTGTGCAACCGACACCATCGACGAAGTGGAAGGCTCAAATTATATACAAAGGAAAATACCGGTAGGGTTCTTCTATTACGATCGCTAGAAGGACACCCAAGAACGGAAGCCAATGAAGGGAAAGACTAAGAATCCTACCAACTGAAACCTAGAAGAACGAAAGGGGATATCGGCATTAACTTGCTTAATGCCGATATATTAAGAGATGAAAGGCACCGAAAGCAACCTTCCGAAAGACCGAGACACTCCTTTGGAGCAACCCGACAGGAAAGCCGGAACCTCAAAGCGAGATAAGCTATACACACTAATTTGCCTAATGTTGATACTGACAGGGGTGACGGTTCCGATAGCCATTTGAGAGAGTCATGAAAACAAGTTCTATAAGGAATAAATAGCAAGACTTAAAGATTGTAACCGGAATCTCTTGTTTGGAAGCTCATGACCGAAAGCCAGACTTTCCGAAAGTTGTTCACGCAGCTGGACCAGTATCAATATAAAATGAAATATGCCTGATGACATAAAGTAGTCCCAAAAATCGGAACCATCGTCCCGGGAGCCAGGATCAATACCATAAAGACGGCAAGCAAAGCCTGAAGAGCGGTAGGGAGCAAAGCAACCGAGACCTAAAGGAAAAGCAGTTAATAGAGGTTTCTGCTAGCCCAATAGCAAAAGGGCCCCCGATTTATCTATAAATAAGAACCCAGGGGTCTCATTTTGGGGACCGAATTCTCATTTTCTCAATCTTGCTCTCTTCCTCTCGAGAGAAAACCCTAGTTTCCAAATCAAATTGGGGATTTCTTCAACTTTTGTATATCTATAATTAATAAAAGAAAGAAGTCCAAGACTTAAGCATTTTCTCAATTCGATAATCATATTTTGTTTATAATGATAAGACAGGGAGTTATCACTAACCTTTCTTATGAAAGGGATGATCACATTTATTTCGTAGGAAGGAAGGTCTTGAGTAAAACCAAGGCTCTTTCCCATCCAAACTTTCATACGTGATTTAGATCTTCCACAGAAAGCCTAATGCATCCCAACCTCGGAAGAGATCTAGCTATGAGCTTATGGCTTGATAACTAAAACAACCAAGGCCTATACAGGCTTGTTCAATGCGGAAGTGTCATATAAGTTGATAAGTGTGATAGCGTTGAAACAAAGCCAAATGTTGTGAGGCATTAGACTGTTTCTTCCCAACACAATGTATATAATTTTATCCGAGAACCAAAGGTATTTATTACATAAGGTCTCAACCTCATTTAACTAATAAAAACTTTTCCTCAAGTTTGTCTTTGACTTCATTGTTCCGTGAGCGTGATACTCACCCTCTGAGGGAAGAGTAATTATTCTCCCGACTAAGGTCTTGACACTTAGGAAATGGCGAAATTTGCTAAAGAGCACTGATTCAAGATTGCATTTCAATAAACTTTGGACCGCCCTTGCACCAAACTTCTAAGTATATGCATTGTCTATTCTTGTTCGGGAGTTGACGAGAAATATCGTTAACATTTTGGTGCTAGAAGGAGGGCTTGAACCTCTGTCTGTATTTTTACCCTATCAAAAATTATTTTGGTAAAGTCATTGCTCCGTGGCAGGGAAAGATGAAATCAAAAAGATTGGAGGATTGAAATAAAGAACCACTCCTAACACAACCCTTAAAGGAAACGTGAGCCCAACATTCAACCCAAACAATAATGAAGAAGGAGCAACCTCTAACCCAGTGCAACCATCAAAACCGAAGGCCACATAGTAGAATTCTGATAAAATTATAGCTTTGGAGAAATAGATCCAGGAGATGCAGGCTCAAATAAATGCAAATCAAGTGCAAAGGTCTTCAAATCTAGCTAATCTGGCCAGAGAGAAACGGGTGAGTCTCCAAAAATAAAGGCCCATGTTCAGTGTTCTGAAGCAAAAGAGAAGCTCAACGAAACTTCCATTAAGAAAAAGAAATCCTATTAGCAGGGATATATCATCAAAGGAATCAATGTGACTGGGAATAGTCTCGGAGCCCTACATCCAAAGGATATGATCCAAAAAGGATGGAATATGAGAAAACGGAGGTTTATCTCAAGGATATCCCTACAAAAACTGTCAAGGACCTACTGGGGAGCAAAGGGAAAAGAACCCAGGATGACAAGGTTAATGACAATGAAAGAGCGGCTCCTTCCACTAACAAGATCATGAATACTACAATACCATCTAGGGTGAGGGTTCCAACCATAAGATATCTCGGAACAACTGACCCTGATGACAATCTAATGGCTTTAGAAAATCAAATGGAACTCTATAACGCTTTTGGAGTCATTAGATGCAGATTTTTTCTAGTAACCCTCCAAGGAGAAGCCGCTAAGTGGTACTGCTAGTACATAGAAAATTCCATCTATTCATGGAAGCAGTTTGCCTATGAATTTTGCGCACAATTTGCATCTGCAAGGATCCAGCGGTTGACTACACAATCATTGCAAACATTATTCAGAGGTAGGGGAAGTCCCTGGGAGATTACTTGAAAAGGTTCAATGTGGAATCATTGAAGGCAAAGGACATGAATGACCGTGATAAGCTAATCGTCGTGCATTCGGGGTTAATTAAGAACACGCCCTTTTGGAAGGACCTTTATATCCATGGTTGTAAAGACTTACAAGACTTCCATTTTCAAGCTGAAAAATTCATCCGAATGGATGAACAATTCTTTACAAAAAAGAAGTTTGGGCCTTGTGGGGAAGGAAGAAAGTCAAACTTTGGTAGAAAGCCTCAGAGTGGAAGGTTTGGCTTGGATGGAAATAAAAAAAGGATGAGGTGGGAAGATTCTAATTACAATGCAGCCGCTTTAAGCAAGCCCATTTCTTTTGTGTATGTTGTATCAAAAGAAAGGGTCAACAACTTCCCCGTCTCATTCAAAGCTAAGAATTGCACTGAACCTCATGCTGGTGGAAAGTACTATGAGTATCACAAAACCAATGGACATAAGACTGACGATGCAAGGTTATGGATGGGATTATACAAAAGCTCGTTCTAAACAAAACGTCATCCACCCAGCATGTGGATGGATAGCACAAGGTTTCTGCTAATGCAATATAAGCTCCTGTGGAAGAAGTTCATATAGATTTGGAACTGCCAATAAACCAAATTAATGTGATCCATGGTGGGTTGCATCCTACTAGAAATTGCCCAGCAGCTAAGAGCCGGTACCTAAAGGAGGCTCACGAAGGGATATTCTCCATTCAAGAGGAACCCTCATTGAAAAATGCTCGTTACACTCTCAAGATGCATAACCTAGTGGTTTCACCAGAGGAGATGAAGAAAGGGTTTCGTTATCCGCACAATAATCCTCTTATGATAACAACTCAAATTGGACTCTCTGTTGTTTCTAACATCCTTGTTGACACTGGAAGTGCCATCAATGTCATCTTTAAGCATGCTTTTGATCAAATGGAGATATCTGAGAAGAAGTTGGAACCTAACAATGAGCTCATCTTTGGCTTCAACAATAAGGGCTCGACTCTTGTAGGGCAGATCAATCTCCTAGTTCAAGTGGTCTTATCTTCTCTCCGCCAAACCTTTGAAACTCTCTTTGTTGTGATCGATCAACCATCCTACTATAACGCCTTCTTTCGGCCGGCCTGCTTTGGAAGAAATTGATGCTTTTGTCTCTTACAAGTATCTTTTGCTAAAATTCTTAACTAAATAGGGAAGGGAACCATCCGGAGAGAGCAGTTTAGTTCCCATGAATTGTACTTTACAGTGGTTAACAAATACAAAATGGAGTATTCTTTGTATTTTGATTCTTCTACCATTTTTAAACCTTCGGATGGTAGGTTCTTACATCCAACATTCAAAGCTAAAGCAAAAAATTAATAAAGCTAATGGACGTGCAAATGGTAGGTACACTTCTTTGAGACAAAAAAGGAAGAGAATCGATAACATAAATTTGGTAGATGAAGAAGAAATTGTCACAGACTTGGATTCTATAGGAGACACTAAAAGGATAATACCAATAGGGGATTTGAAAGAAGTAAACGTCGATTCGAAGGATAGGGCCAAAGTCAACAACATAGGGAGAAGATTAACAGATTGAGAGGTGACCTAGTTTGGTTCTTGCAGCTCAACAAGGATGTTTTCGCTTGGACCCATTCAGACATGGTCGGAATCAATCCTTCTGTAATGAGCCATTCCCTAAACATCAACCCTTATATAATCCTAGTCCGAAAGAAGAAGAGGCAATACAATAAAGACCGATCAAAGGCTTTAAAGGAAGAAGTTTAGAGGTTAGAAACAAACGGGTTCATCTGAGAAGTTTTTTTTATCACAAATGGCTAGCCAATCTTGTGCTAGTAAAGAAGTCCAACGGGAAATGGTGGACATGCATTGGTTATACGGACTTAAACAAGGCCTGTCCAAAGGATTGTTACCCCCTCCCGTGGATTTACCAGTTGGTTGATGCAACAAGTGTCCACAAGATATTGTCCCTAATGGATTCTTACTCCAGGTATTATAAAATTCTTATGCATAAACCGAACGAAGAGTATACAAGTTTTATCACTGACTGGGGAACATTTTGTTACAAAGTAATGCCTTTTGGACTGAAAAATGTCAGAGCAACGTACAAAAGGCAAGTCAATAGAATGTTCCAATAGCAGATAGGGTGCAACATGGAAGTATATGTGGATGATTTACTAGTAAAATCCATCAAAGCGGAAAGTCACCTAAAGGACCTAGAAGAGATGTTCAACATCTTAAGAAGTTACAAATGAAGTTAAATCCACACAAGTGTTCTTTTGGTGGTCCAATCCGGGAAGTTTCTAGGATACGTGGTAAGTGAACATGGCATAGAGTCTAGTACTAATCAAATCCAAGCCCTAAAGGATATGGAAGAGCCTAAAACAAGAAAAGAAGTCATGAGCTTAAATGGAAAGGTGGCAGCCCTCGGTATGTTCATTTCCAAAGCCATTGACAAATGTGTCCATTTCTTCGATGTTATAAAGAAAAAGAAAAACCTCGAATGGAACAAAGAATGTAGAAAGGTCTTTCAAGAATTGAAAGACTACATGGGAAAACCCCAAATTTTGTCCAATTCCAAGAAGGGAGAAGATTTACATCTCTATATGGCCGTTTCAGAATATGCAATATGCTCAATCCATATACGAGAAAGTCACGGAACTCAACAACCAATTTACTATGTTAGCAGAAGGTTAAAGGATGCAGGAACCCGATACCCCTTGATGGAAAAATCAGCATATTGCCTAATACTCACAGCCCGAAAGCTTAGAGGATACTTCCAAGCACATCCTATTAAGGTCTTGACTATTATTCCGCTTAAACAAGTTTTCAGCAAAACAGAAACATCCGGAAGGTTAGTATATTGGGGGATTGAACTTAGCCAATATGAGATTAAGTTTCAACCTCGAGCAACAATCAAAGGGAAAGCTCTTGCAGACTTCGTGAATGAATGCACAAGTTTTGTTACTGAACAGTCATCTAAAGTGAACGACTTAAAGGCTAAGTGGAAACTGTTGTGGATGGAGCCTCAAATGAACAAGGAGCAGGGGAAGATTACATCATAATTACACATGATGGACATCGTTTTCACTATCCAATGAAGTTAAGGTTCTCAACTACTAACAATGCGGCATAATACGAATCATTGATGGCAAGGTTGAATCTAGCGCTACAGTTAAAGATACCAGCTCCAATAGAGATCTTTAGTGATTCACAACTAATGGTAAATCAGATAAAGCGAACCTATCAGACCAAGGATGCATGATTAGCCCTATATGTAAAAAAGATATTAAAGATGCTTTCCTAGATTGAGGATTTCTCAATACATCAAATACCTAGAGGGGTGAATACCCAACTTGATTCACTAGCCAAATTGGCCAGTTCCTGAGGGCCCTTGAATTATCCCTCTGGGATACTGTGGAAGATCCAGTATTGAACACGAAGAGCGCGAAGAAAGAAAAGAATTGTTAGTCCTAACTACATCCCAAGCTACGAAAAGTGGGACGAAATGGATAGGGAGGATGCTTCTAACAAAGAACCTTCTTCAGCAACGATAAATTTCCACTATGAAAATACCTGGATGGCTCCTATCGTAGAGTACATTCTAAACGGAGTCCTGCCCCTTAGCAAGCAGAATGCAAGGAGGATAAAACACCAAGCCCCCACATTTGTGATTGCAAATGGGATTATCTATAAGAATGGGAACTCACTCCTCTATCTAAGGCGTGTAAGCTTCAAAGATGGATCCAACCTATTGAAGGAGACAAATGAAGCTTTATGAGGAGATCATTCCAATGGAGTCAAGCTAGCCAAAAGAATCATGCAATAATGTTAATACTGGCCATAAATGGTTAGCCAAGCAATTAAGTATGTCAAGAAATGTGAGAAATGTCAAAGGTATTCCAATATACCCCGACTTCTTCCTATTGAATTAACCATTATCTCAAGCCCTTGTCAATTCGACATATGGGGGATTGACTTGATCGGACCCCTTCCAATCTCCAAGGTGGAGCTAAGTAGGCTATTGATTACTTTACCAAGTGGGTAGAAGCAGAATCCCTTCTGACAATCACATCTAAAAAGGTGTTGAGATTTGTGATAAAGAATATTGTTACTTGCTTTGGGATTCCTTATAAGATCATATCAGACAATGGAACAAAATTCGAGAGCGAAGAATTCACTCGGTTTTATTATAAGAATGGAATTATCAAAAGCTTCTCCTCAGTAGCCCATCTAAGGGAAAACGGAGCTGTTGAAGCTGCAAACAAAACCATAAAGACCATCCTTAAGAAGAGACTAAATCAAACCAAAGGAAACTGGGCTGAAGAATTACCCTTGGTACTTTGAGCATATAGAACTTCCGCTAAAACGGAAATAAGGCATACTCCATTTTCGTTGACATGTAGATGCGAAACCAGGCTCCCAGTTGAGGTTGAAATCCCTTCACACAGAATTATAGACTACGCATTTGATCCAAGTCAGGAGTTAAAAAAGGAATCCTTAGATCTGATACAAGTATTAAGAGACGAGGCTATGATAAGAATAGCAGAATACCAAAGGGGAAACAACCCAAACTCGCCCTTACGGGAAAGCCCAGATTGAGTTGAGAACAGGACAAATCAGAACACAAACAATAGAACATTTCATTGCTATTACAACAGTTACATCAGAGTACAAGATACTAGAGTATGAATAAATAATATACATCAGAAAAATATCAAAGATTTAAATTACAAAGCAGTAGAAAAATAAAGCAGCGGAAAAATAATACATAACACAATTGAAAGAGATACACGGACACAAAGTTTCTGAATATAGCTCCAGCTGTAAAACCAGGATCCTGGAAAAGAAATTCTGAAAAACCTAAACTACTAGCTGCTCATGTAGAAAATAGGGGCACCTAGAGTTTGGTTTAAACAATAAACTCAAGGTCACTGGTGTGAGAACTAAAACAGTTATTTAAAACATTACTTTAGAAATAAAGTAAAACAAGGGACCACGCTGTATAACATGGAACGGGTTTTCTCCCAAGAATGCTAGTGAAATAAACAAGTAGAGCAATGCTTTTTGGAAAAATGAAGCTATTATAAGACTCAGGTCCCATCACACAATGCAACGTAAGACGAAGGATGGAGTTTTACCTTATAACAGCCAAACATGCTTGGTACATTTAAAACAAATCATTTTGATATTACTATAAGTATATAGTGTCAAAATCACTTCAAATATAAATGTATCAATCATAGACGGCATAGTATCCCATGCTACTATGTCGCCATACTAGTTCTGCAATATAAACCGAAATGTCACGTATTGGAAATAGGATTTCCGTCATGAGTCGAGGCAAGAGATGTACTCCTCGCCGGCTTCGAGACACTAGCAAATGCCTCGGGGTTCCTCGCAATGAACCCTTGGATCCTCCAAGGCCGGTCCTCCCTTATGTTTGAGGATTGGCAATTCTTGAACACACATTTCTCAGTACTATCAGACCTATCGATCAGCCTCGTAGTGACCAATATATCCAAGGCGCCTCGCATTCCATCATCCACATAAGTAAAAATAAATAAATGTCTGGGCTCCATACCATGGCACCACCCATAACTAGAAAGGTACGTCATGCACTCCTTGGGTCCCTTATCTCGTTTTTGACTCATACCGAGGTGTGAGGCTCACGAATTAACGATATACACAAAGCTATGCTATTTAAAGTTGTGCTTTGATCATCAACCACAAGACTCTGCTTTTCAATAGAAGCCTTGATCACCTGCATCTCAGCATGCCACACTGATAATTCACGCCACGCAACTGATGTCTATCAATATATAACCTCTAAGCTCGTACGTCTCAGAGAAGGGAGTTAAGAAAAAGAATAAATTCTCCTCCACTAAATAGATATATATATAGAGAGAGAGATCAATCAACATAGAATAAAATCCAATGTCAGACACACATCCATTTACTAGTTCATTCTAGGTCTGAACGAAATAGGAGAGAGGTCCTCGCATATCCAGTCGATCTCTAAGTACATCTATACGATCACCAAGTACATCTGTATTCTTGGGTGTACATCCCAATCAAGACATCAGTAATCATCCAAATGATGTGAAGAACTCCGGTTTTCAACCACCGTCTTCATCGTCGACTCACTGTTGAATCAGTTATTCAAAATGGGTATAAACCCGGACTTTCAGAATAACTCGCGTATCTCATAAATAATTGCTACGAAAACGCAACATACGCCTCATTCCAATTCAGAATATATTTTTTATTCAAATATTCACATCATTAGGGAAAGGTTCCAATTAATTTTATCAAAGATAAATTCTTTAAATTTATTCTTTAATCTTCCTTTCGATATCAATTCAAACAAAATTAAGGTTTATCCAAAAAAGTCGGGATTAGCGCACCTTACCGAAGTAATCATTTGTTTTATTTTCCAATCCCAACCTATTCATCCCATGGAGAAAAACTGGTAGTACTCCATATCTAACACCACAGTGTTATCGGTAAAATTAATTACCATTTCAGGTTCAAATCTAATTAAAGATTTTACTATCGCCCGGAGAAAAAACTGGTGGTACTCCATTCTCGATCATTTCATTAATTTGATAATTTATATTACCATATTCATTCCAATCTAATTAAAGATTCATTAAAATTCCGCTTAGTTTTAGTCTTCCAACAATCGTTTTTTAATGATTATTTAACATTGGAAACACAAACATGCTGCATCGACAATCTACACTGTACCATTGATTTCGACAGATATATAACCTCTAAGCTCATACATCTCAGAAAAGGGTGTTAAGCAAGAGAATTAATTCTCCGCCACCAAACAGATATATGTTTAGCAGAGATCAACAATACAATTCGAAATACAATTTTAGACATGTAATCCTGTCTTTAACTGGGTTAAAGAACCAATGTTATTTAAAACACAGTTCACAATAAACCAAAATCACATTTCATTAATTATAGAATCTTCACGAAAAACAGATCAATATATAATCGATATCATTTTTCAAATCCGACTAATAGTATAAATGGAATAACAACAAAGCCTTATAAATTCCATATATATTAACAGCCTTCCTCCATAGAAGCTCACTTCGATTATTACCAAATCGAATTCCATTCAATTCCAATTTAATATATTAAATTAGAAAACTTTACTTTGGAAAATGTCCATTAATCTTAATTAAAAGATTTATAAATTCCAAATCACATTTCACTGTTAATCGGGTTAAAGAACGAATGTTGTTTAAAACACAGTTCACGATAAACCCAAAACCACATTCCATTTTATTCCAATTTACTAACTATAATTGGAAATTCTAATAATATTAATTGAAAGATTTATTCTTTTCACATGGGGTTTAAGAATAGTGTTACTGAAGACACCATTCACGACAAACCCGAAATCCACTTTGATATTAAATATATGGCTCTAAACAGAAATTTTATTTGCTTACACTCAATATCAAATTCTGAAACCAACACATATCGTATAGGGAATAACGATATATATATATATATATATATCTCTTCCAAATTCCTCCACAATATCCATATAGTCACGAAATCCAATATCGAAATATCCCGAAGATGATTTCTATTCAAATCCATTCCAATTTATACATTGGAAAAATCATGGTTAAATTAAAACCATTTCCCTATCCAATTTATTTATTTAAAACCATTGGATTATTTTTGTAGTTAAGAACTAGTTCATTTTGATAAAAATATAATTTTATCTTTTCAAATATGGAATTTTTCATCCCAGTTCTTTCCAAATCATTTATTATGATTTTACACAAATTATTAATAATTTTATTAAGGCCCTTTCAGCCGATTTCCATAAATGGTCATCGAACTGCGTTTACAATGACCTTTTCCAAATTTGATTTGGACATAATTCCATACCCAACCATTAGATTTCAAATCTCTTGTATTCGTTGGAAAGCTCTTTTCGATACGAACCTAAGGTTCCTGTTTTAGAACAATCCGACGATCAGATCTCCCGTTACGTTCATTTGAAGTTAATGGTCGAAATTCGAGAATGGTCACAACGCGTTCTATTCAAGCCATTAATATATATATATATATATATATATATATATATTGTTCAAAACGTATTTTATGAATTCGTTTTAAAACCCACTTTCATTTCAATTTTAAATCAAAATTGAATATTCCTTATCATTATAATATTTAGATGATAATATTTTCAAAATATTAGATTTTGAAATCGTTTCCTTTTCCATATTCATTATAAAAATGAATAAAATCGATATAAATATCGTTCGCATTAAAATGACGCAAATCTAATCGACACATATTTTCGTATCTATCCAAAATCGGACATCAAATTCACATTTTAATCCTTTACTGAATATTATTTGAAAATATTCGTTCTTTCTGAACTGGAATCAGACTCAACCAGTTACCATATAATTTATTTATATGGATTTCATACACACATGTACACAACAATAATGATACATAGTCAACCATCATCCAGAGTACATTACATAACTGCATAAGCATTAAATATAAATAACTAACGCTTACAACAGTCTGTCAACCAATCGATTGGCATACAACTAAACAATTGGGATTAATGTACGTTAAATATCATCCCAATACCCGTGTGGGGTTTCAACCAAGAAATACTGAATATTATTTGTGCAGTTAAGCGATGTGTAAAATTATCGTCCCAATCAATGTCAGTTAAATGAGTGTACATAAACAAATAGTCCGATTTGTAAATGAATATTTATTTTCATTTCAAGAGAATTTTATGTTGTTTATATATACGCTGAAAATTATATTTTAACGATAAAATATTTATTCCAACACTTGGCTAATTTTAATAGTTCATACATTCAATAAAAATGATATTTTTATTATTCAAATATTTTATTCAACACATATATATTTTATACCGTTCATACTTCCAATAAAAATGATATTTTTATTGTTCAAACATTTTAATCAACACATGAATAGTTTATACAATTCATACTTCCAATAAAAATGATATTTTTATTGTTCAAACATTTTATTCAACACATGAATATTTTATATAATTCATACTTCCAATAAAAATGATATTTTTCTTGTTCAAATATTTTATTCAACACATGAATATTTTATAAAGATCATACTTTAAATAAAAATGATATTTTTATTGTTCAAACATTTTATTCAACACATGAATATTTTATACTGTTTATATACACATTAAAATTTATACTTTTAATGAACAAATATTTATTTCAGAAAATTTCGGCAATATAATGGCGTGATATTAAAACCGGAATAATGTCTAGCATTACCCCTCTCTTTATACTGGCTCGCCCCATACACAATAGTCAATCACATTCAATACACCACAATACAATCAATTTTCAACACAACCAAATTTCCACAATACAAGCCAAACAAACAATCATGTTTGGTACAATAAATCGGGTCAGGGGCTTATAAGCCCCATCTGCATCCTAGTATATATTTAACTGTAAAATAATTAAAGTGAGAGGAATTTCTCACTTTGGGATCCTTTTCGCTGTTATTTTCTGATACTCTGATTTGCTGTTCTGATTCTAGAGTTTGCAAACGAGCTACAATCTTCAAGCCGTATTTTTTTACTTGCCTAAACGCGCCATTTCGGACAACCTTCGCCTAATGGACTTTTCCCGAAATCGATCCATTTCGCCAGAATTTGCAAAATGACAGTATTTGGACATCAAACTTTGGACGCGTTTTCTGAACAACTCCGCAATCCAACATCTGACTTCCATATATTCAAATTGAAGAGAAAATCGTGCTCTTCGATTTTGGCGCTGTGAAGTTTTGGCCAGAGGGGCCCGGTTTGGGAGATATGGGCTTTGGAAGGTCAAAGACTTTAATGCACAATCAAGAATTTATAAAAATAGGATTTTTAATTGAGGGGGCCCATGGCTAGTCGTTGGTGGTGGGTAGCAGCGCATGGGGTTGCTGGAGGCGGTGGGATGCGGCGAAGACGAGGGTTGAGGCATTGGGCTAGCGGCGCGCATGGGGTTTTGGGCTTGGGGATCGAATTATAGAAGAGAGAGAGGAGAGAGAAGAGGGGAAGGGTGGTGGCCGGAGGGAGGCGCGACGGCCTGGTGTGTGGCCGGCGACGGGATCAGTGGTGGCTGGAAGGGGAGGAGCGACGTGTTTGGCTATGCGATTTGGGGAGAACGGGTTATTTTTATTATTATTTTTTTCTTTTGAAAAATTAGGGTATATGTAACACCCCACCTCTGCTAGGGTCACTCACAAAGGGAATGCACTAGTTTTGGTGGAGTATTATCTAGGTAAACATACATAGAGATATCACAAGGCAGAACATAAATAAAGCAGCGGTAGAAATTAAAAACCAAATTTATTACTTTCAGGAAAAGAGTCAAAACCCCATATATCCAAGGTACAAATTATTCCATTACACCAAGTTCCAAATAAAGAAGCATAAACTTAAGATGACAAAAGTAAATTATTCCCCATAAATAGCAGAAGCAGCCATAGCATAGCCCAAGACCAAACCATACATGAGCTGTCAGAAAGCAAGCTAAATCCAAGCTAAGAGCTAGTGTTTCCTCCCTGAGAACCTAGGGAGGGCAAAACGAAAGAAAAAGAGGCGAAAGAAAAAGGGTCAGTCATAAAGACTGGTAAGCCCTAGCGACTTTCAGTATGAAAACTAGTAAAGGTAACATGATATGTGAAAACTGGAATTAAACATAAGGATGATAACAGAACTGGTAGTATAATCTTGATAACAGGATAAGTCAAGCCTAGCATC
This sequence comes from Allium sativum, assembly GCA_030737875.1. Lineage (NCBI taxonomy): Eukaryota > Viridiplantae > Streptophyta > Magnoliopsida > Asparagales > Amaryllidaceae > Allium > Allium sativum. Next base: position 474,216,744 of record CM060925.1, read on the forward strand.
GCATATTCGAGATTCGCTGCACCAACTGTATTAGTGTTCTAACCCATGTCAAGTATTAATCATGAAATGATCCCTTGGCCCAATATCATGAAGTGACCCATTACAGGGTCCTACGGTACGATCCACTAATCGATCGGCTCCCTACAAGTTCTAGCTCGTCGTGTGTCTGTGTCATACTACCCTATCCTGAAATGTAGTTACCTGTGCTAGGTCCACCATAGGGTGTATCAAGCCCTATGGTGCCAACCATCGACACGAATCAAGCATGCACAGTGTAAACCTACGGGTGCCCAATGCCTGCTTTTTCAACTCCGGACTACGTGCACGACCATAGTCCGCCTGAACCTACAATGGCGCACCTACTCAGCCGTCATTCTGGTGGCTTACAATCAGCCCAGTAATCGTGCCCCTCTCTGCCTAGTCCCAGGGTATCATGATACATCCAAGTGGGTTACTGCTGAAAAGGACCGCTTAACTAGGGTTTCTAATGGGTTAAGTGTTGTCATTCAAATTCGTGACTTAACCCTATCCAAATCATGTATCAAGTTAGTTAAGTGTGTTCAAGCGGTTCATGACTTAACCCTATCAAATCATCGTGTCAAGTTGGTTAAGTATATTCAAGTGGTTCATGATTTAACCCTATCATGTGGCATTAATTCATTAATGCACCCCAACCTCTCACATTAGACTAACTGTTGTGGTCACTGTATTTGCCGGGCGGTTCCGGGCAGATTTACACCACAACATAGTCTAACCTCGGGTTTTTCGTGCGATATGACCAACTACCCACATTGGATCCTATTGTTTGCAGTACCTGGATTTGCCGGGCGGTTCCGGGCAGATTTACACTGCAAACTCAACCCAACCTCGAGTTGGCCATTTTCAAGTTTATCTAATTGTCATGCCCACGTTCAAGTTTTCATGTCAAAATTCATGTCGAGTTTTCATGTCATGTTTCATGTCAAATCGTGTCAAGTTCATGTCCATATCCAGGTTCAAGTTATAACAATGTTCAAGTTCAAGTTCAAAGTCAATTCATGTTTTACCTAGTCTACCCAAATCGTATTCCCATCGCATGTGAGCTCGAATCGATACAAATAAATCTAATTAGGGAATAACATAAAAAGGGGCGGGTATAAGGTGGCAAAAGTGATTACTAGCATAGCATGGTATGACTTGAGATAAATGATTATAACATTACCGGCATATGGAATATTGGCCTCAAACATAAAGATTCCAAATCTAGCAAAATAAGGTACTAGTCAAGATAACAGTTGTCAAAAGGTGATAGTATATCATGGTAACGATTGACATAAGGTGATAGTCATAAACTTTTGACTAATAACAGATTCAACATGATAATATGAGGGGGTTTTCTTTTTTTGATTTACAACATGAATAGGCCCCAAATCAATGTCATAGTAATATATCCAAGAGTCAAGATCCAAGATAAACAAGAATGGATGTAAAACAGTCATCATACATAGGTCCAATTTCAATTTACATCATATTCATATTACATTTACAATTTAAATCTAAAAATAACTGGAGCTTACAGATTGTGGTTCGAAAATTAGAAAAAGAGAGTCAATGTTGAATCTTTATATGCTTAGTCAAGTCCTAACAGAAATCCCCAAATCAGCAATTCTCTTAACGCAGTCTCAACGTAGAAGAAGTAGTCCCTTTCTTAAACTTTTCAACCAGAATTAGAGCAGCATAAGGTCAGAAAATTTTTTGTGTAGAGAGACTAGTGTAAGGGGCTGTATTTATAGGGTCAGGTCAACGAATGTAGACAGAAACGAGGCCAGAAACATCAAAGTGAATCAAGCTTCAAAAGTGGGCTCGGCCACCAGGTCGACCCCCAGGTCGACCTGGTCCTAGGCAGGTCGACTACATAGTCGACTCGCAGGTCGACCTAGTCCTGGACGGGAAATTTCCCACCCAGTCCATTCTAAGGTTTGAATTCGAAATTCGAATTCGAATCCTGAGCTGTTTTGAACTTGAAAACTTCTGAAAACTTCGAAAGGTCATAACTTGGTCATACGGACTCCGATTCTCGAAAACTCAGACTCGTTTCCAAGCAGAATTTCAAGACGAACGTAATGGCGTAATCCGTTTCCCTTAATTCTTACTTTAAAAATTAATTCTGCCTTGATTTATGGTTATTACACGTTATAAAAATACGGGTTGTTACATTCTCCCCCCCCCCCCCCCCTAAAGGATTTCGTCCCCGAAATCTCTATGTTAGAAAGAATATATCCTACCATCCAATCTTCCATCTACTCAAAGCATCATCCATAGGCAACCATTGTCCTTAAACGATTTCTAGTGCTGTATGAACATATGCAGAAAGTGTGTGTATATGTACTTATCTAATGCAAAAGATCAGGCGGTTACTGATTCAGTAAACCTCCTTAATGCAAAATATGTTAGTGTAATGAATCCAACATGTATGGAAATTCCTAACATAGTTTATAATCTCTACATGAGTGCACAAACATTCATTCATATGCAACGTCCAAGTGATAGCATAACAAGTTCCATCCATGTACAAGTATAAGCACTCATGCATATGCAACATGAAAATGTCACTGAGCCGATCTAGTGCCTAATGTTTGTCATGCATCCACTAGCAACCACTTGCAACCATTTGCAAACATCAACCATAACATGTTTCAGTCACATGTTTACATCCATATGGTTCTACCTAAGGTTCTCAAGATAAGATCGAGAAGATAACAAGACAAACGTAGATAGTAGAAGCATGATACGAAAAGGTTTTCAAGCTTATAGGAAAAAGAGATCGAGAATGTACCCTCAAAAAGAAATGGGTAAAGCGCATGTATCTTCTCTTCGGTTTCCCAAGTTGCGTCTTCTTGGGCCTCACTCCACTGCACTTTAAATAGCTTGACTTCTCGATTCCTTAGCTTCTTAATCTCCGTTCCTAAGATACGAATCGGAACTCGCCTCAATGTTACTTCTTTTTCCACTTCTACGTCTTTAAGGATGCTTGGCTCAACCACTTCGGCTGACTCATGCAAGCACTTTCGGAGATGCGAGACGTGAAAGACTTTATGTACTCCAGTTAACTTCTCGGGTAAGTCTACCCTATAGGCCATCCGTCCAATCCTCTCAGTGATAGGGAACGGTCCTACGAACCTTGGTGCTAGCTTTCCAACTGCTCCAAAACGAACTACATTGCGTAATGGAGAAACTTTCATAAAGACCATATCTCCAACTTCGAACTCTAAGTATGTGCTTCTCTGGTCCGCATAAGATTTCTGTCTATCTTGGGCCGTTTTCATCCATCTTCATATCAACTCAATCTTCTTGGAAGTGTCTCTTATCATGTCAGGCCCAAGTATAAGTCTGTCTGTCGTCTCCCACCAACAAGTTGGCGATTTGCACGGTCTTCCATACAGGGCTTCAAACGGTGCCATTCCGATGCTAGCTTGGTAACTATTGTTATATGCAAACTCCACGAGAGGAAGATGGTCTTCCAAAGTACCCCCAAAGTCAAGAATGCATAGCCTCGGTAAATCTTCTAGTACTCTATTTACCCTTTCGGTTTGTCCATCCGTCTGTGGGTGATAGGCCGTGCTTAAATTCAGTCGTGTACCCATTGCTTCTTGCAGACTATTCCAAAACTGGCTAGTGAAAATCGGGTCACGATCACTAACTATACTAGAAGGAACTCCTTGCAACCGTACTATCTCTCAAAGGTAAATAGACGCTAGCCCTGATGCGGTCCTCTTGCTTTTCATCGGAATGAAGTGAGCACTTTTCGTGAGTCTATCAACTATGACCCATATGCTAGTATTTCCCTTCCTTGACCTAGGCAGTCCATCCACGAAATCCATCGAGATACTCTCCCATTTCCATTGCAGAACCTCCAAAGGATGTAATAGCCCACCAGGCTTTTTCAACTCGGCCTTTATTTGTTGGCACACCATGCACTTCGAAACGAACTCTGCCACATCCTTTTTCATTCCAGCCCAAAAGAAAATGCGTTTCATATCCCTTTACATCTTATCCCCTCCGCGATGTATAGTCATCTTCGAGTGATGCGCCTCTTCGAGAACTTTCCTTACTAGGTCTCCCACTTGCGGGACACATAGCCTTCCATCGTTCCTTAGCCATCCTTTGTCATCTATGGCATACCTACTGAGGTGACTTGACGTATCACCACTAATCAGCTTGTCCATGATTTCGACTATCTGTGGGTCTTCCTTCTGTGAAGTCCCTACTTGATCTAGAAGTGTAGGTCTTAACTCAAGAGATGCAAACGTAGCATTCAATGACTCAACAGCAGGTGTAAAATCAAAGGTTGCTATAAACTCAAGGCTTTTCCTTTCAACAAACAAGGGGCTCAAAGTCAACCTTTTTCTACTTAGCGCGTCTGCCACTACATTACCCTTGCCAGGGGTATAAGCTATATCAAAGTCATATGAAGCCAAGAATTCCATCCACCGCTGTTGTCTCAGATTCAAGTCTTTCTGTGAGAAGAGGTACTTAAGCGATTTGTGGTCGGTATACAGCTCGAACCTCTCCCCTAGAAGATAATGGCGCCAAGCTTTAAGTGCAAAAACAATCGCGGCCAACTCCAAGTCATGCGTGGGATAGTTTTTCTCATGAACTTTAAGTTGTCTTCCCCCGTAGCATATTACTCTTCCTTCTTGCATTAGGACAGCGCCTAATCCCGTGCCACACGCATTTGTGTACACCGTAAACATCTTACCTCCATCGGGTAATGCCAAAACTGGAGCTGTGGTGAGGGCTCTCTTAAGTCTCTGAAAAGCAACGTCACACTCTATGTCCCATACAAAAGCTAGGTTCTTCTTTGTTAACTTAGTAAGAGGGGCTAAAATCTTAGCGAAGTCCTTAATGAACTTCCTGTAGTAGCCCGCCAAACCGAGAAAGCTCCTCACCTCCATTGCATTCTTAGGAATTTTCCAGTCTTGTACCGCGACTACCTTTGCGGGGTCCACGGCTATGCCTTGCTTAGAAACAACATGTCCAAGGAATCGAACTTCCTTCCTCCAAAAATGGCATTTGGAGAACTTAGCCTTTAACTGGTGTGCTCTAAGTGTTTCCATGACTTCCTTGAGATGTCTAGCATGCTCTTCTTCATCTTTTGAGAAGATCAAAATATCATCCACGAAAACTACCACAAACTTGTTAAGGAACTCCCGAAGCACCCTACTCATCAAATCCACAAAGTATGCAGGTGCATTTGTTAACCCAAACGGCATGACGAGCCATTCGAAGAACCCATCTGGAGTCCTAAACGCAGTTTTGTCAATGCTATCCTCAGCCACTCTAAGCTGATGGAATCTTGTGGCTAGATCGAGTTGAGAGAAAACAGATGCTCCCACAAGCTGGTCAAACAAATCATTGATTCTTGGTAGTGGACGCCTATTCTTCTTTGTCAGCTTGTTTAACTCACGATAATCTATACACAGATGAAGCGATCCATCTGCCTTAGTAGCGAATACCACTGGAGCACCCCGTTCAGAAATGCTTCGTCTTATGAAATTTTTCTCAAGCAACTCGTTAACTTGTTTACTGAGATCTCTTCTTTCTCGCGGGGCCATGTGCCTAACGGGCAATGAAACTGGCTTGGCATTATCAACAAGATAAATTCGGCAGTCTATCTCGCGTTTAGGAGGTAACCCCCTACCTCATCAAAGACATATGGATATTCTCGGACCACTCTTACAGATTGCAAATTATTGACAGACGAGTCAAGAGATTCAAGATAACACAACATGACCGGACCCTTAGGATTACAAGAAATTTCAAGGGTATTACCAAGGCGATTCAAGAGCCTCACTACCCTTTGTTCACAATCAAGAATAGCTCCATAATCGGACAACCAATCCATACCTAGGATCAAACAGTATCCCATAAATCCGAGAACATAAGCATTACACGTGAATTCTACGCTTAAAATAGAGATCCTCAAATCCATACACATCATAGATAAATGGGCGGAGCCCCCAATTGGATTTGAAACTATAACGGGATCCTCAACCGGACTAGTACTTAGGTGCAGATTTTCAACAATATCAGAAGAAATAAAAGTATGCGATGCGCCAGAGTCAAATAAGGTCCAAACAGGAAAGTCAGAAATGTAAACAAGACTTTCTACGAAAATATTACTACCTCGGTCAAGAGCTGGAGTGGTGTTGAGTGCATGCAACTACCCTCCGGAAGGTCCTGCTCGCTGGGTCTGCCCTTGCCCTTGCTTCTTAGGGCAATCCTTGTTGATGTGTCCAGTATCTCCACAATGAAAGCATTCACCCAACTTCCTCTTCTTCTTTCTACAGTCTTTAGCTAGATGTCCAGTAATACCACAAAAGTTGCACTTCCTCGTCTCACATGGTTTGTTATTACTCTTGTTATTCTTGTTTCCCCCCTTCTTGAAGTCAGCTTTCTTATTCTGAGTCTCATTAGGCTTATCCTCCTTCTTTCTATTCTTGTCTTCCTCATGAAGTAGAGCCATATCCACCAAGCTTTCAAAGGTCGCCCCCATGTGTATATGAGTTATGGCCAAACTATGTAGTGGCTCGTTCAATCCTCGAGCAAAGCGTACAGCGTTTTTCTGGGCTGTGTTGACCAAATCCAAACCGAACCGAGTAAGCTGATTAAACTTATTCACATACTCCCTAACAGACATGTCCCCTTGCTTGAGTGCTAGGAACCTCTCCATCTGAAGGTTCTCTTCTGCTGACGATAAGAATTTAAGCCCAAACCTCTCTCTGAAGTCTGCCCAAGTCTTAACTGGCCTGGTAGCATTGGTGACTTCCCACCAAAATGCAACTTTCTCTTTCAACAACCATGCTGCCAACTGAACTTTCCTATGGTCCTCCATATCAAAGATAATAAAACAAGTCTTCTGTCTCCTTTAGCCAGTTTCATGCCTCAACAAAGGTTTCAGTTCCAACGAAGTTCTTGCCGCCCATGGCTTTAAAGTCTTTGCATATTTTGGCAAAGGCGGTAACAGGAGGAGGAGGAATCGCGGCCACTAGGGGAGGAGGAGGAGGGATGTCTGTCGGGCCTGCGCCGTTGGCCATGGCTTCTAAGTACCTTCGGAATCATCCAGGCATGGGTATTCCCTCAGGCAGGTTAAGATCAGCCATGCAGCAAATTGAAAAGAAAAAGATTCAAACGAGGAAACAAAGGAAAGTGCTAATGGATTTTTGAGGAATAGCCGTTTTGTTAAACATAAAACTTTTCTTGAAAAATGCTTCTTTATAAATGGTTTTGAAAATAGTTTCAGAAGGTTTTTAAAACTTTTTGCCCAGCCTGGTAACCTTCTGCTCTGATAACAAATGTAACACCCCACCTCTGCTAGGGTCAATCACAAAGGTAGTTTTGGTGGAGTATTATCTAGGTAAACATACACAGAGATATCACAAGGCAGAACATAAATAAAGCAGCGGTAGAAATTTAAAACCAAATTTATTACTTTTAGGAAAAGAGTCAAAACCCCATATATCCAAGGTACAAATTATTCCATTACATTAAGTTCCAAATAAAGAAGCATAAAATTAAGATAACAAAAGTAAATTATTCCCCATAAATAGCAGAAGCAGCCATAGCATAGCCTAAGACCAAACCGTACATGAGCTGTCAGAAAGCAAGCTAAATCCAAGCTAAGAGCTAGTGTTTCCTCCCTGAGAACCTAGGGAGGGGAAAACGAAAGAAAAAGAGGTGAAAGAAAAAGGGTCAGTCATAAAGACTGGTAAGCCCTAGTGACTTTCAGTATGAAAACTAGTAAAGGTAACATGATATGTGAAAACTGGAATTAAACATAAGGATGATAACAGAACTGGTAGTATAATCTAGATAACAGGATAAGTCAAGCCGAGCATCGCATATTCGAGATTCGTTGCACCAACTGTACTGGTGTTCTAACCCATGTCAAGTATTAATCTTGAAATGATCCCTTGGCCCAATATCAAGAAGTGACCCATTACAGGGTCCTACGGTACGATCCACTAATCGATCGGCTCCCTACAAGTTCTAGCTCGTCATGTGTCTGTGTCATACGGCCCTATCCCGAAATGTTGCTACCTGTGCAAGGTCCACCATAGGGTGTATCAAGCTCTATGGTGCCAACCATCGACACGAATAAAGCACGCACAATGTAAACCTACGGGTGCCCAATGCCTGCTTTTTCAACTCCAGAGTACGTGCACGACCATAGTCCGCCTGAACCTACAATGGCGCACCTACTCAGCCGTCGTTCTGGTCGCTTACAATCAGCCCAGTAATCGTGCCCCACCCTGCCTAGTCCCAGGGTCTCGTGATACATCCAAGTGGGTTACTGCTAAAAAGGACCGCGTAACTAGGGTTTCTAATGGGTTAAGTGTTTTCATTCAAATTCGTGACTTAACCCTATCCAAAACATGTATCAAGTTGGTTAAGTGTGTTCAAGCGGTTCATGACTTAACCCTATCAAATCATCGTGTCAAGTTGGTTAAGTATATTCAAGTGGTTCATGACTTAACCCTATCATGTGGCATTAATTCATTAATGCACCCCAACCTCTCACATTAGACTAACTGTTGTGGTCACTGGATTTGTCGGGCGGTTCCGGGTAGATTTACACCACAACATAGTCTAACCTCGGGTTTTTCGTGCGATATGACCAACTACCCACATTGGATCCTATTATTTGCAGTCACTGGATTTGCCGGGCGGTTCCGGGCAGATTTACACTGCAAACTCAAACCAACCTCGAGTTGGCCATTTTCAAGTTTATCTAATTGTCATGCCCACGTTCAAGTTTGCATGTCAAAATTCATGTCGAGTATTCATGTCATGTTTCATGTCAAATCGTGTCAAGTTCATGTCCATATCTAGTTTCAAGTTATAACAACGTTCAAGTTCAAGTTCAAAGTCAATTCATGTTTTACCTAGTCTACCCAAATCGTATTCCCATCGCACGTAAGCTCAAATCGATAAAAATAAATCTAATTAGGGAATAATATAAAAAGGGGCGGGTATAAGGTGGCAAAAGTGATTATTAGCATAACATGGTATGACTTAAGATAAATGATTATAACATTACTGGCATATGGAATATTGGCCTCAAACATAAAGATTCCAAATCTAGCAAAATAAGGCACTAGTCAAGATAACAGTTGTCAAAAGGTGATAGTGTAGTCATGGTAACGATTGACATAAGGTGATAGTCATAAACTTTTGACTAATAACAAATTCAACGTGATAATATGAGCGGTTTTTCTTTTTTTGATTTACAACATGAATAGGCCCCAAATCAATGTCATAATAATATATCCAAGAGTCAAGATCCAAGATGAACAAGAATGGATGTAAAACAGTCATCATACATAGGTCCAATTTCAATTTACATCATATTACATTTACAGTTTAAATCTAAAAATAACTGGGGCTTACAGATCGTGGTTAGAGAATTAGAAAAAGAGAGTCGATGTTGAATCTTTATATGATTACTCAAGTCCTAACAGAAATTCCTAAATCAGCAATTCTCTTAACGCAGTCTCAACGTAGAAGAAGTAGTACCTTTCTCTAATGTTTCAACCAGAATTAGAGCAGCATAAGGTCAAAAAGAATTTTGTGTAAAGAGACTGGTGTTTGGGGCTGTATTTGTAGGGTCAGGTCAACGAATGTAGACAGAAACGAGGCCAGAAACATCAAAGTGAATCAAGCTTCAAAAGAGGTGTAATGACCCGCATTGGCAGAGGTGTTATAATTAATTTATTTAATTATATAAATGGTGAATTAAAGGATTTAATGGTCGTGGAATGAAATAACTGGGAATATTTAATTAATTTAAATAATTAAATAATATATTTAATTCAAAAATAACCAGAAATAGTGAATTGACAATACAGTGTGAACTGGGTCGCCCCCAGAATTTAATTCAGCTTAGAGTTGAATTATATTGACGAATATATTCAATCGACGACAGTTTAAATGTATAATTATAATATAATTAAAATAGAGCTTGAAATGGCGCTGCAGTTCGCTATTTGGCGATTCGAACTTCAACTGGATGTACAGGGTTCGTTTTGAATCGGATTTCTGTGAAACAAGTGGAGCTGGTGGAGTATATCTTTCTAGTGAAAGAGAAAAATCGGGATTTCATCGGGTAGATTTTGATTTACGTCCAAATCAAAATTCAGAAAAGTCGATGTAGAATTCCTTTATATTTTGCAACGCTTTATTTACGTTATAAAAGGGTTTTCGATATAAACTGAATATCGATAAATCTAAAATCTGAAATATCAAACTGTAAATTCTGATATGATATTCTGGAGCTGTATGATATCATATGTGAAGATATACGATAATATAAATTTATTTATATTTAATTTAATTATATTTAAATATATTTATATATTTAAATGGGTCATCCAAAGCTTTAAAAATAGCCGGTTTTGCAAACAGAGTCGGAATTCGACGAAACTAATTTTGTTGGATCCGCAATGTCAAATTTTTGTTAAATTCCAAGTTCCGTGATTTTTAGAGTCACTGTGTGACCAAACGGATTTTCAGAGTGAGAAACAGTCAGTATTTCGACGGTTAAAAATACGCTGTGTGAGCATACGGAGTCAGAATTCGACGAAACCAGTTTCGTTGGGCCCGTAATGTCGAACTCTAGCTACATGTCCAGTTTGGTGATTTTTGGATATCGTATGTGACTACACAAATTTCTAGAACGATAAATTGAGTTAGAGACCAAATAAATTAATATTAAAGAAATGGAAATCACACCCTATAAATAGCCTACCCTCTTTCCCAACCCTAGAAAAAAAAACAGTTCCCTCAGTCAACACAAAATCAAGACGCCGCTCCTCTTCATCTTTTCAGCTAAAAACGTGAATTAGAAAATCCTCAAATAAATCAAAGTAAATTCCCATAAATCGAAACCTATAGATTTCCGAACTCCTATCAACGGGTACTTCAATCTCGTATAAGTTTCGGGATGTTCGATGGCTACAATCGATCACTGGAAATTCATGGCGTGACCTAAGCTAAGAGTTTTGAGGAATATCTGGGCTTTGATTCACGAATATAAGGTCGGTTTTGTGGTTGTGATGGATTTCCGCCAAGATTTGGTGAATGTTGATGTCGTGAGTTCCGTAGCAGCTGCGAGAGGTTTAAAGGGGTGTGATACCTTGTAGTGGGTCGCGATGTTGCCACGAGGGTCGAATGGCACCTGGGTTCGTCGGAGAAGTTGGGATTGGGAGATGAAGTATCGGCAGTAGTGTTGAACTAAAACTGGAGACGTGGTTTTGAAATACAGGAAGAAGAAGTTACGGTTTGAAATTGTGAAGGGAAGGGAGTTTGGCCTTCACGGCAACAGCATGAACAAGGTGAAGGATTTATGTAGGGATTGTTTTTCTTGTATTCGAACTGAGCATTTAGTTGTGTATTGTATTGGGTATTATACTGTTAACGTGGAAGAAGGATGCTGTGAAAGGCGGGTTGGGTGCAGGTCGTATTTGGGAGCCTGGAGGTGATCAAGAGCTCGTTTGAAAACTGCAAAGAAAATTGGTTAAAACACCTAAGTATGGTTTAAGTACTTATGGTGGAGGTGCTTTCATATGTTAATGGAAAGAGGAGTTAGCACAAGCAAAAAGGGTTAAAGCAGGTCTGACGTTCATGCAGAACAATGGTACAGGATTTGAGAAGTATTAGTGGAAATTCCCCATCATTTTTCTTAATGATAATTATGGTAATCAACTCCTAGTTACTACTTAGTTCATAAACTATTTAATTAATTTATGTAAATGTATAACAAGCATAATTATCTCATCTTATATCAGAATCAAACGAAATCGATAACACTGAAGTCGTAACGACGATATCTACGTTATGGAACTGACGGAGAGCGAATCCGAGCTCACTACAATTTATGGCGAAATAAATTGTCCGTCGAAATCAAATAACGCAAACCGTTATTTAACGGTTAACGCGCCAATGTGAGTAAATCTCACCAACTCTAAACAGTTTATAATTTCATGTTGTATCTTTAGAACTGTTAGAAATTTGTCTGATTTACTGTGTGTTGATTGTTTGATTGAACTGCTAGTCAGTTAGTTAAATTTCTATATTGATTCTGTTTAACATAATATATTATATGGAACTGAAAGTGATGTTATCTATATTGTCTAACATCTGTGATGCAGGGAAACAGGTTGGAGGAATCCGACTGGATTCCTCAACAGTTATTTTATTGTTTTTCATATATTTTAATATATGATGTGAATTATAACCTGTTGTTGATTGTGTGTGTATGGACGAGATTAGACATCGTAATTTGATATGTTAAAATACCATAACATGCCGGAATGTTGATAAGGGGATTTTCAAAGGGATATTGAAAATAGAATATTTATAAATTGGAATATTTATAAATAAGAGATATTTATAAAGTGGAATATTTATAAATAAGGAATATTTATAAATTGGGATATTTATAAATAGGAGATATTTTTAAAAAGAAAATAATTTCAAACCATTTCTTTTTGAATGGAAAGGCCTGTGTGGCGGGTTTGGGGATTTTCCCGATGCTCCCGTTACAAAGGAGGTTATGGCGAATTTTTCAGGGAATTTAAGGAGTTAGAATATTTCAAGAATAAATTTGAAAAGGGAATATTTGTAAACCATTTACAAATAGAATTGAAAAGGAAACGTTATAAAAGGGAAATCATTTTTAAAGTGTAGAACCGTTATTTAAAAGTAAATCTTTTCAAATGAATAAAACGTTGTTAAAAAGGAAATCTTTATAAAGTGAATAAAGTAAATCGAATATGGTAATCGAAAGGAGTTAATCGATGTTAGTTTCATCGAAAGGAGTATCGATGTTAGTTTCAATCGAAGGGAGTTAATCGATTAGAGTTAAATCAAAGGAGTTAATCGATGTTAGTTTCATCGAAAGAAGTTAATCGATGTTAGTTTCATCGAAAGGAGTATCGATGTTAGTTTCAATCGAAGGGAGTTAATCGATTAGAGTTAAATCAAAGGAGTTAATCGAATATAGTTTATTCGAATAGAGTAAAGGAGTTAATCGAATATAGTTTATTCGAATAGAATTAGAGGAGTTATCGAATATAGTTTATTCGATAGGAGTTAAGTGAATAGTTAGGTTAAACTAAGTGAATTAGTTAAGTGAATTGGTTAAGTTAACCAAAGTGAATTTGTCGAGTTAATCAAAGTGATTAGTTCAGTTAATCGAGATAAGTAAATCAAGTTAGGGTAATCGAGTTGAATTAGTCAGTCGAGTAAATAAATTGAGTTAGTCAAACCAAGTAAAACCAGTTAGAGTTAAACAGTTAGAGTTAAAACAAACATAGTTATTCAGGATGAGTCGCCATTTAGCACGACTGCTAGCGTAATTCGCAGGGATGTAAATAGCCTACGACGTTCGGATGTTTCCTGAGGGAATCAGGCGTAACCATTGTGATCGCTGCGATCTAGAGTTGAGCGAATGGAGTTAAAGAATATAGAGTTAAGCAAAATTAGAATCTGACTAGAGATTAATAAGTTGAATGGTTTCCTGGGTATCGATCTGATGTTGGTTTCGGCCTTCGGGGTTTATACTTAGGAAGTTGTTCTCTTGTTAGTTTATAGTTAGAGTCTGATAGTTGTGGAAGGATAGTGATACGTAAATAAACAATGGAAATGTTTTCCAACGTTGATAACAAATATTTTCTAAATATAGAAAATAAGGAAATATGTATAGATATACATGATGATTGATCGATTGACATTCCATTTGGAATTTAGATCGTTGTTTGTACACGGACATGTTTTCATTTGATAGTTAAATCACAGACTATCGAAGTTTTGACCATTTTAACGTTGTTAATATGGAGAGACCGGTTGGATTATTATCCATAGAACCACTCTGTATTGGCATAAGCGTTGCGAATCATATATGCCAAAGATAATTGAAGACGGAGTAAAATGCAAGGGCTATCCTGTTTATAGAATAGTGCCTTCGGTTTGTCCAGTCCCAAGGCAACTTGTATGGACGAAGGTCTGACAGAGTATATCCAATAGATCGCGTAAGTTGATCTGTTCAAACATATTCACGTTTGGTGGCGGAGGAATTCGTTTCTCTTAGCTGTATACCCGTGTTATCTTTGGATAAGCCAATTTGTGATTTGGCGGGTATGACGATGTGACATTCTAAGTGAATGATGATGATTTGTATGAATGAATGTCTGACAGAGTATTTCCAGAAAGGTCACGTACATTGATTTCTTCAACCATACCAAGAGTGGAAGCGGAGAAGGAAACTTCTTTTAGCTGACACGTAATGTACTGTTGTAGACGTCAATTAGTGATTTTTGATGGATTTGACAATGTAGCATTCGAAGTGAATCTGATGTAATGATAAAGCGTAGCTTCTAGCCTCATCATCCGGTAATGACAGAAATTGGGCAGGCAGCATGGCTAAGTCGGTCGCACCGAAGTAGGGTGTATAATCACCTATCTACTGAATATTCATTTGTTTCTTAAATCTATCAATGATGTCCCATATATATACGGGAACGGTTGCTGATCCCAACCGTTGGTGATATACATTCGATACACTCAAGCGAAATGAGTGGTCGGTCATGTGTGGCTGAGTTACAAGATGTTCTTGTTGCACTCCAGTGTATCGTTCCTAGAATACACTGATCGGAAGGTGGTTCCATACCTTGTCATAGTTGGAAATCCATTATCCAATACGTGCTTGCGATTTTGATTGTATACTATATATGTAGAGCGTGAGATGAAAGCATCTCTGCTAGTTGATATCTATTTGCACATAGACATTATTATAATATCAAAAGGTTTTTGATATAAAGATATTTTGGATTCTCATAAGGGAAAAACCCGTTCCGTTCTGCGGCGTGGTCTTATGAGATGTCGTTTACTTGTTCATATACCTGTTTAAACTGTTTTACTCATACCAGTCCCATGACTGACCCGGAGTTTACTTTGTTGTTTTCCCTAAACTCTTGGGTGCCTAAATTTGTACGAGCAGTCAAGTAGTCGGGATTTACAGATATACTGGAAGAGTGTGGAGCAGGAGGCTTCAAGATCATATAGCTATAGTTATTTCCGCTGTGTTATAAGTGTTGTACTCTGATAAGTGCTATTGTATACATAACTGTTATATTTCAAAGTTATGTTATCTATTATATGTTATTCGTTCCGCTGTGAGGTTCGTGTTACTCTGATGTTGTGTTCTCCTTCTTCTTCTATTCTAAGTTTCTATCTTATCTATTCTCACCTTCTAATTTCTTTCATTAATTACTGGGATTTTTCGATGTTTTGGTTATCGGCGTCGAGCTTACGTCGATAACCAAAGCCGGTCAAAATCCGGGTCGTTACAAGAGGGATCGGCCACCACGTCGACCCCTAGGTCGACACTATGGTCGACCTGGTCCAGGGCAGGTCGACTATATAGTCGACCCCCAGGTCGACCTGGTCCTGGGCGGGAAATTTCCCGCCCAGTCCATTCTGAGGTTTGAATTCGAAATTCGAATTCGAATCCAGAGCTATTTTGAACTTGAAAACTTCTGAAAACTTCGAAAGGTCATAACTTGGTCATACGGACTCCGATTCTCGAAAACTCGGACTCGTTTCCAAGATGAATTTCGAGATGAACGTAATGGCGTAATCCCTTTCCCTTGATTCTTATTTTAAAAATTAATTTGCCTTGATTTATGGTTATTACACGTTATAAAAATACGGGTTGTTACAGTTTATAATTTCTATTTATAATCTTTCCAAAAATAGCAACTTTTCCATTCGAACCCCAAATCGAACCCACCGACTATCGTCCCTAGCTAATTACCCTTATTTCAAACACAATGGGATATGTCCTGTAATCCAATTCGATTGTTTCGATCAGTTTTCATCAAAATTGAAATACAAATTAATATAACGTTCAAAATTGGTTTCAACGTACATTTTAATTTACCGAGGCCACTACTGACTCCAAAAATTCTAGAAAAATAAATTTGGCTATGTTTTGACGATACGGTCCCAACAAAACTAGTTTCGTCGAATTTGGAAGCCATTTAAAAAATGGCCTTTTTCTAGTCGATTAATTTCAAACTAAAAGTACCAAACACGTTTAAATCCACCACGCTCCTATATTAATTCAAAAAAATTATGAAAATTGGAATATAGCAATAATTTGACATTCCGGATCCAATAAAAGTGGTTTCATCGAAAACGGAGGTCGTTTGCAAAATGGTTATTTTTAAAGGCTTTATATTATATTAAAATATATATAAATTCCATAGCGACTATTCTGAATTTTAAACTAGACATAACTTTCAAATTATAAAGTGAAATCTTAGTTTTTCACATTCGTTTGAAAGATATGGTTAAACAGATTCCATTGTTTCTTGTTTTGCTGAAATCCAATTTATTTTGAATCCTATACATTCATTTGAAATTTAAAATCGAATTCCCAAACTACCACACCATTTCAGACTCGTTATATAATTAAAATAAATTTATACGTTCTAATTTCGATTTAAATAAATTTTTAGACGTTACTATTTAAAATTAATCATTTTAAATATTCAAAATCCATTAAAATAGCTAAAATAAAAAAATTAATTAGTTCTGAAAATCTGTGTTGTTACAATCTCCCCCACTTAAAATCTTTTCATCCTCGAAATGGAACGGAGCTGAAAGTTGTTTAACTAACTAACTCATCTTTCATTTTGGCTTTCATTCTTCAACTTTTTAGTTTCTAAGAATTTTCCAATTTCTCAAAAATTTGGCTAACATCCTAAATTTTTGAAAAATTTCGCCATAACCTCCTTTGTATCGGTTGATATTTAAAACCGCAACTTGCCTCATAGGGCTCTCGTCAATCCAAAGAAAAAAGAAAAAGACAAGCTGCTAGCCAATTGGCTCATAAAATCATCCAAACCCAAGAAATACAGTAAACATGTACCTATTTGTCGGGCATACAATTTTATTCCTCTTCTTAGCTTCCTTGCTATGATCTATTCACACATATATATGTACATGTATGCAACTTCTAATCAATTTTCAATTCAGTTTGATAATTGATTCAATTTGGCGTACTTTTCATTCTCTTATTGGTTTCAATAGTTTTATTAGTTGAACTAATAATCAAACAACACAACAGCAATCGAATAGTTGATAGTTTTTCAAACATATACTTTTATATATATTCAAAAATCATATTTTTGATGTCAAATCACAACAATATATTCAACAAATATTTTGGTTCTCACACTAGTCAATTGGAAATATATAGATATCCCACTTTCGAAACTTGAACATAAATGCTGATGATGAGATCTCAATCATCAGAATCATGCCCGGGTGACTAGAGTGCGATTCTATATCTATCTAGCACATTTAAGGCTTCGTATACACGTTTGCAAGGCGTATATGCAAAATCTTCATATACTCGATTGTCCAAAATAAAATACTATAATATACCCAAATACGTATAATAAAATAAAATTTTCAAAACTAAATTTACTTTTAATAAATAATACTCTTCTAATTCATTCTAGGATACTACTGATCCTATCGCTAACGAGTCATTCTCCTTGGATATTACTAATCCAATCTCCGATGAATTCTTCCATTCGGTTCTAATGTGTCTTGTTCTCGAGCTCTGTAAACCAGAGCTCTGATACCATGAATGAAACGACCTAGTCTCGCCCTTACTGGAAAGCCCGGATTGAGTTGAGAACAGGACAAACCAGAACACAAACAAAAGAACATTTCATTCCTATTACAACAACTACATCAGAGAACAAGATACCAGTGTATGAATAAATAATTTGTATCAAAAAAATATCAGAGATTTAAATTACAAAGCAGCAGAAAAATAATACATAACACAACTGAAAGAGATACACGGATACAAAGCTTTCAGAATATAGCTCTAGCTGTAAATCCAGGAACTTAGAAAAGAAATATCTGCATAAACCAAAACTACTAGCTGCCCGTATGGAAAATAGGGGCACTCAGAGTTTAGGTTAAAATAAGAAACTCCTGGTCAGTAATGGGACTGGTGTGAGAACTAAAACAGTTATTTAAAACATTACTTTAGAAACAAAAGTAAATCGAGGGACCATGCCGTATAACATGGAACAAGTTTTCTCCCAAGAACACCAGTGCAATAACCAAATAGCCAATGCTTTTTGGAAAAATGAAGCTATTATAAGACTCAGGTCCCATCACACTATAGTCAATCACATTCTATACACCACAATACAATCAATTTTCAACACAACCAAATTTTCACACTACAACCCAAACAAACAGTCATATTTTGTACAATAAATTGGGTCGGGGGCATCTAAGCCCCATCTGCATCCTAGTAAATATTTAACTGTAAAATAATTAGAGTGAGAGGGAGTTCTCACTTTGGAATCCACTCCACCGTCATTTTCTAACGCTCTGATTTGCTGTTTTGATTCCAGAGTTTGCAAACGAGCTCCAATCTTCAGGCCATCTTTTATACTTGCCTAAACGCGCCATTCTGGACAACTTTCGCCTAATGGACATTTTCCCGAAATTGGTCCATTTCGCCAGAATTTGCGAAAAGACGGTATTTGGACATCAGACTTTGAACGTGTTTTCTGAACAACTCCACAATCCAACATTTGACTTCCATACAGTCAAATCGAAGAGAAAATCGTGCTCTTTGATTTTGGCACTGTGGAGTTTTGGCCAGAGGGACTTGATTTAGGAGTTATGGGCTCTAAAAGGTCAGGGACTTAAATGCACAATCAGGAATTTATAAAAATTTGATTTTTAATAGAGGGGGCCCACGGCTGGTCGTTGGTGGCGGGGTAGCGGCGCAGGGGGTTGTTGTTGGTGGTGGGGTGCGGCGACGACGAGAAGGTGAGGCCTAGGGCAGGCGGCGGCCGGTTTTGGGCTTGGGGATCGAATTAGAGAAGAGAGAGAGAGGAGAGAGATGATAGGAAGGGTGGTGGTCTGAGGGTGGCGCGGCGGCCTGGTGGGTGGCCGACGACGGGATAAGCGATGGATGGAAGGGGAGGGGCGACAGGTTTGGCTGTGCGATTTAGGGGAGAACGGGTTTTTTATTATTATTTTTCTTTTGAAAAATTAGGGTTTATATTTTCTAATTATAATCTTTCCAAAAATAGAAACTTTTCTATTCGATGACTGTCGTCCCTAGCTAACTATCCCCATTCCGAACTAAACGGTATATGTTCCGTAAACGTACATTTTAGTTTACCGGGGCTAATACTAACTCCAAAAATTCCAGAAAAAATAAATCTGGCTATGTTTTGACGATACGGTCCCAACAAAACTAGTTTCGTTGAATTTGGAGGCCATTTGAAAAATGACCTTTTTCCTGTCGATTAAATTCAAACTAAAAATACCAAACGCTTTTTAATCCACCATGCTCCCATATTAATTCCAAAAATTATGAAAATTGGAATATATCGATAATTTGAAATTCCGAATCCAACAAAAGTGGTTTCGTCGAAATCGGAGGTCGTTTGCAAAACTACTATTTTTAAGGGCTTTATATTATATTAAAATATATATAAATTCCATAGCGACTATTCTGAATTTTAAACTAGACATAACTTTCAATTTATAAAGTGAAATCTCAGTTTTTCACATTCATTAAAAAGATATGGTTAAACAGATTCTAACATTTCTTGTTTTACTGAAATCCGATTTATTTTGAATCTTATACATTCATTTGAAATTTAAAATTGAATTTTCAAACTACCGCACCATTTCAGGCTCATTATATAATTAAAATAAATTTATACATTTTAACTTCGATTTAAATAAATTTTTAGTCGTTATTATTTAAAATATATCATTTTTAATGTTCAAAATCCATTAAATAGCTAAAAAAAAAAAAAACGTAAATCCGAGTTGTTACAAAAGGAGAATCACAAAATACTACAACTCGAAGGTCAAAAACTAGTACCTTCTCAAAGGGGATTTTGTCTTACGAAGGGTAAAGGCCAACACAAAGAACCCATCGGATGGTCCACTTGACCCAAATTAGGAAGGACCCTTAATCATCCATCAAGAAGTCATGCCTGGAACGTATCGGCTTTGCAAACCAAATGGCGATCTCGTTCCAAGGACATGGAACTCGAAACATTTAAGACCATACTTCTCAATGTTAGATAAGTAAAGGAAGGTCTTCTCCTAGAATATTCTCATAACTAAGGATATGGAAACCCGCTCAAGGCCCGTATTAACCTAAGATGGGTCAAACTACAAATGGATAAAAAAAACCTTATCATCGTCAAAATTGGTCAGGGCAAGGAACCCGCCCGGTGTGGGTGGCATGTAAGACTTTCTCCATGCGAAAAACATAAGGGTTTAGGTTAAAGCATCAAAAGCGTAAGCGTCCGAACCACAACAGAAATGGTCGTGGTGGAGCATCTAGTTAGCACACCCTGCCTCTGCTCACAGCAGAGTATGTCGTGCCCCTGCTATGAACTAAGCACGTCCTACCTTTTCTCATAGAAGAGCACGTTCTACCTCTGCTTATGTTCCAGATTACCCGTAGAAGGGAGCGCAAACCCCTATCATCGCCTACGATGATCAGGATAGGGCACCCCTTGGAGGAGGGTGGAGTGTAAGCCTTTATCATCACCTACGATGGTCAGGGTAGAGCATCAAAAGAGTAAGCCTTACTTCCATGTCTACGATGGCCTAGTTTAAGCATCTAAGACATTATCATCACCTATAATGGTCAGGATACGGAGCCTCCTGGAGCGAGGTCAGGTAAGTCCTTGGGCCCTGCTAGTAGATAAGCTAGCCAAGTGCACCGAACGCACAGGCCCAGAGAGTGACCAACAAGCACATACATCCTCTGCTTTGACAATGAAAGCCCAGAGAGTGGCTCAGGAAGCACGTACAACCTCTGCTTCATAAATTAAACCCAAAAGAGAACAAAACATTAATACTAGAAGTGGAATTCTGTTCTTCAATCTTTAATTACCCGAATAAGGGTTGGTTCAGGACCTCAATTAATACCAAAAGCGGAATCCTAGTCTTCAATCTTTAATTACCCAAATAAGAGTTGGTTCGGGAAATCTATTAATACTAGAAGCAGAATACTGGTCTTCAATCTTTAATTACCCGGATAAGGGTTAGTTTCGAACTTTTATTAATAGCAGAAGCGGAATTCTGGTATTCAATCTTTAATTGCCTGAACGAAGGCTGGTTCGCGACTTCAGATAATACCAGAAACTAAATTCTAGTCTTCAATCCTTGATTGCCCGGATAAATGTCAATTCAGGATTTCTATTATCGTCAGAAGTTCATTTTAGGCCGTCAGTCCGTTAAAACCCAAGTAAAGGGTGATTTGGGAAAGACGCCTACAAAGGCAGTCCCCTAGACGTTTTATTATGGAATCTGGTGTCAACAATAATATCTATTCACAATTGACAATCAGGAAGTCCCCTAAACTCTTTCTCATATTCTCCTATTGCATGAAAAAGATACGAGTTTGATATAAAGTTGGCAATGAGTCTCGAATGACTCCTTAACCGTTATATATGCAAATATCGATTAAAACGAATGTGTAAAAGATAGTTTTAGCATGTAAAATTAGTTGTAGAAATTCATGGAGGTGAAATACGAGAAAATCCAAGGAAGAAATTTGACTTGAAAAGTCAAAAATACCCCTTCATTAGGGGGAAAATGTTACTACCAAAATAATACATGGAACAGGCTGGAGGTGAAGGGGTAGCAGACCGACACAAGCATAAAGTGATCTTCCAACATGTAAGTTTCGACATAAGAAAAAGATGACAGCATAAAGGAACAATCCTAGAGTTGTGCAACTGACACCATCCACGAAGTGGAAATCTCAAAGTCTATACAATAGAAAATATCGGCATGGTAGTTCCGGCACGATTGGTAGAATGTCACCAGTACCAGATGCCAATGAAGGGAAAGACTAAGAAACCTACCAGCCGCTACCTAGAAGAACGAGAGGGGCTATCGGCATTAACTTGCTTAACTCCGATACATTAAGAAATGAAAAGCACCGAAACCACCCTTCCGAAAGATCGAGACACTCCTCAGGAGCCAACCGACAGGAAAGCCGGAACCTCAAAGGGAGACCAGTTATCCACACAAATTTGCCTGTTGTTGATATTGACAGGGGTGACGGATCCGATAGCCACTTGAGAAAGTCATGAAAACAAGTTCCGTGAGGATTAAATAACAAGACTTAAAGATCATAATTGGAAGCTCCTGTCCGGAGGCTCACGACTGAGAGCCAGACTTTCCGAAAGCGGTTCACGTCGCTGAATCAGTATAAATATAAAATTAGATATTGCTGACGGCATAAAGTAGACCCCAAGATCAGAACCATCCTTCGGGAGCCAGGATAAGTACTATAAAGACTGCAAGCAAAGCCTGAAGAGCGGACAGGAGCCAAAACAACCTAGACCTAAAGGAAAAGCGATTGACAGAGGTTTTTGCTGGCCCAATAGCAAAAGGCCCATGATTCGTCTATAAATAAGACCCCAAGGGTCTCATTTTAGGGACCAAATTCTCATTTTCTCAATCTCGCTCTCTTCCTCTTGAGAGCAAACCCTAATTTCCAAATTGAATTGGGGATTTCTTCAAATCTTTATCTGTAATTAATAAAAAAAAGATGTCCAAGAATTAAGCATTTTCTTGATTCGATAATCATATTCTGTTTATAATGATAAGACAGGGAGTTATCACTAACCTTTCTTATGAAAGGGTTGATCACAATTTTTTCGTAGGAAGGAAGGTCTTGAGTAAAACCAAGGCTCTTCCCCCTCTGAACTTTCATACGTGATTCAGCTCTTCTGTAGTAAGCCAAATGCATCCCAACCTTGGAAGGGATCTAGCTATGAGCTTGTGGCTTGATAAATAATGTAACCAAGGCTTATACAAGCCGGTCGGTGCGTCTGACGACCGCCAATAATCCCCGCTCTAAACAAGGCGAATAATGCGCTGAAGGGTGTGCCGAGCAGCTATGGAAGATCATCAGAGTAGGTAAACAACATCAAAACCTGTCGTAGAACTCACAGCGCAAGGATAAAATATAATAGAACATATACAACAGGTAATAGTAATGAGGCATCATAATACAAACTTTTGAAAACTTTCTCAACATCTTGAAAGGTTATCCAACGGAAACAAAAGTTTGTACATAAGTCCTCACTACAACACTCATAGAACACTCAAAAGCAGAAACAGAAATACTAAATAGTAATAAAACTGGTACGCCAGCCTCCTGCTCGCCTCCACACAGCAGCATCGTCCTCACTAATTACCTGTAACCTGCTACTTAGTCTGCCCATCCACAATCGGATGAGCAGCCTAAGGTAATAAGAGGAAACATAAAACCTTGAGTTAGACAACAGTCTTATTGAGCGATAAAACAACTAACAAACTTCAACGATAACATATATGAGAAGGAGTAGATAAACATACTAATCTACCCATAACATCAGAGAAGAACTCAACCCTATCTTCCCCACATTGGACAGTGATAGCCTTTACTTTGAACCATTCAACCATTCATCCATGGAAACCATAACATCCATTCAATCATGGCAATGCACTCATAACATCCCAATCATAGATCTCATGTAAACCATCCTAATCGAACTTAACATCCCTCAAGCACAAGCCCCAGAGGCCTAAACCAATATCAGATAAGCACCAAAGGAACATCTCATTCGACGTCGGACAATCTACATGAGACGGTTCAAACAAGGCAACTAATCAATCATGACAGACACTGGCTATCACCGCCAATCCTGTTTCAAAACCACCGTTAATCGTATGACGACCAACCTTGCCATATGTCAAGCGCTAATGGTAACCCCAGCTCTAGCATAAACTCTCTTTGTCCAAACTTGACAACTAGGCCTTTTCAACGATACCCAAGGTACTCGACCAGCAGCCTTCCGGTCTTTTGGGTGCTCCCATTGTACCCCTGCTTTGAGACTGCTAGAACTTACGACAACGATGACTTCTCGGCCTTCGCATCCCTAGTTATCCATCCTTGACGACGTTTCATAGCCCAAGCAACCTTCCCGAGCAACCATTATCCACCAACTCACGACCTTTGAGTTGTCACCCCATTCGCTGTTCTACACCGATCAACGAATACCTTCCAACACTCCGAATATTCCCACTTGAATTCTCGAAGTTACACCATCACCGAACCAATTACATCACTGCACTGCAGCTAGGGTTCGGGGGGTTGCCCCCAAAAAATATTTTATTTCAGACCTTTTTCTCCAAATCTGAGTCGTACTCAAAAAACATACTTTTTCAAAAAATGACACTATTGGAAACAAACCATAGCATCATCACTGTTAACCACAGCATTTAAAAGTGCTGCTAAAAACATAATCGATCAGCCCCTTTCAGACCGACCCACCCGACCCAGTCCCTTGTTGACTTCAAACTCGACCGACCCGATCCAATCACCCCCCTCTAGGACATGACCGACCCGATCCGGCTACCTCAACATGACCGACTCGATCCGATCTCCAACATGACCGATCCTATCTGGTCACCTCTTCATCACCTCAACTTCTGAATTGACCTTACTCGTCTTGAATGGACCAACCTGACCAGACATTGCCTGAACCGACCAGCTACATTGACCAACCCATTCTAACTTATTCTCCATGACAGGATTTGAGATCGACCCTAACCACTTATGGCCGACCCGATCCACGTCCTGCACATCTCCAATTCTACTCTGATTTCGACCAAAATTTCATCAAACGACGAATCCGGCGAAACCGACTCAACCAAAATCATTAAACACAAACATAAACATGTCATAACATTGCTAACAACATGAATATGACGATTACCACAAAAATTATGTAAATATCACCTAAAACCATTAAATAGAACATATGATCAAAATGAAAGATCTTACTAACATAACCATGTGAAATGACATGAAATTAACGAGTAAAACTTGCTAATTAGATCATAGGATGATGCATATGAAAACATATATATAAGGGTGTAAATCTATGGTAATATGAAAATAGACATATAAGGGTGTAAATATATGGTAAAACACTTGAATTTGATGAGGAACATGCACAAACACTCATATACTTCATTGCATTCATGTGAGGGATGTAAATCACTCGCCGATTATCCCAAACAAGCAAAAAGCAAAGGAATATGAATCCGAATAGCAAGCACTTCGCACCAAACAACTTGATTCGATGAATCCTAACCTCAGTTGATGTAGATCTGGCCTCCAGATGTATAGATCTCCAATTTCCCTCCTTGGATTATGATTTTTAATTGTGGAAGAGTGTTAAGAGGAAGGAGGAGCACAAGACCTCCCAATGAGAGAATGGAAAATTCAAACCCTTTCTCATATCCCTTACCGCCTATTTATAGTTTCCACCAAACCCCTAATGGGCCTTCCCAATGCAACCCGCTTTGGCTTACCAAACCTGGACAGCCAACTGGAAAACCTTAAAACAACGCTTTCTCCCAAACTGCTAAGCCAAATCTTTAATGTAACCACTCTACGAAAAGGCAAACATCAATTCCTTTCCAATGGAATAGGTCTCACCCTCTGATTCGACCTGAGTCAAAAGTTATGCCCTGTACAAGATTAACAGGGGTAAAATCATCACAAACAAAATCGGTAAAAATTATGGACATGTCTCACCTCCACATAAGCAACCTATCAAAAGATGAGAATGATCCAACCCTTAGGGAATAAAATAAAAATATTTTACAATCTTCCGATACAAAAAAATGTTGGTTGTTACAGCATGGAAGTGTCATATAAGTTGATAAGTGTAATAGCATTGAAACAAAGCCGAGTGCTGTGAGGCATTAGCCTGTTTCTTCCCAACACAACGTATAGTATTTTATCCAAGGTCCAAAGGCATTTATTACATAAGGTCTTAGCCTCATTTAACTAATAAAAACCTTTCCTAAAGTTTGTCATCGACTTCACTGTTCTATGAGAGTGTTACTCACTCCCTGAGGGAAGAGTAACTAATCTCCCTACTAAGGTCTTGACGCTTAGGAAATGGAGAAATTAGCTAAAGAACACTGATTAATGATTGCATTTCAATAACCTTTGGACATCCCTTGCACCGAACTTTTAAGTATTGCATTGTCTATTCTAGTTCGGGTGTTGACGAGAAATATTGTTTACAATGATATATTCTATTTTGAATATGAAATGATTTAAAAAGCAAAACATGATATTTTGATATGAAGTATGAACCATTTTGAAATGTAAAACGACCAGCTAGCGTTTAATAAGCATTTAGTTGTTAAAGAGATCGGGATCCGATATTGTCAATGTAACACCCCGAATTTTTAACTACACCAATGAATTATTTAGTATTCAGAATTAAGGAAAACGGACTGCACCATTGCGTCTGTCTCGAAATTCTGGTCAAGATAGACATTTTGTTTGTGTAAAACAGACAACATACGAAGAAGTTATGAGGGTTTTAAGTTTGTATATGCGCAGAAAGAACATATATACGCATATGAAGTCAGATATCAGTCAGACCCTATACAGAACAGTTTGAAAATCAAAAATTCATCAAGGCAGCAAATTTCCCGCTCTAAGGGGCCGACCCCCTAGAGAGGTGTCGACCTATGGGTCGAGCCACCCACAGGGGTGTCGACACCCATAGGGCTGAGGTAGCAGTCGGTTTCAGAGGGTTCTGCTGCTACATATATGTATCCAACTCTCCTATTTCTTCATTGGAAATCATGGGAGCCAAATGCTATCGGTGTGCGAACTGATACGGATCCATTTTCGTTAAACAACATTCAACTTCGCAAATCAAATCCAAAAATTCAAGATCCATTCTTCCTCTATTCTCTAAACCTAACGCTGTGAGTTTCTAGTTGCTTTTAGATTTAAATGAATAAAAGTGAATTATGAAAGACTTTGAATTGTATATGATGTAAACTATGAATCTATGCTATTGTTAAATCTCATACTATGTCCTGATAGATCTACACCTTTAGATCCAATGCAACTGTGGTTATTCTATTATGTTGCCTATGTGGATCTAACTCATAACTATATTGTGGTGAATGTAAATCGGTTAATTTGGATAGTTGCAACATTGGTTAGATCTAATTCTTTATGTAAACACCTTGCACCTGTTAGCGATCAACTTAGATATGTTGTAAACTGGACATTTGAACCCATATTTAGATCTAAGCATGGTATTATGTCATCCTAATGGTGTTAGATCTATTTTAACCTTTTGATCTGAATTATGTGATCTAATTTATCCCCTTGTGTTTATCATGTTAGATCTAAACCAATTGGACATCTAAACTGCTAACTTAGATCTCACTACGCTTATTGAGACATCGTAGTAATGTTAGAGTCAATTTTTTTTTTTTTTTGATGCAAATGTTAGAGTCAATTGACTGCCACAAGTTCACCAGTTTTATGTCCACCTTGTTATGATGTTAATTACATGTCCATGCTAGTATGTATGTTCACCTTATCACCATGATAGTATATGCCTATGCCAAGTTATGTTAAACAATCACTTTATTTTTTCCTTTTTATCGTTTATGGCTAGGCTATTGTCTAGCGTAGGCATGCTGCCAATTTTGTGAGGATGCTAGTTAAGGAACGGGGGAAAAAGGGTTAATAATGACATAATTTGAATATGAACTTTTTTGACATATAATTCAAACTATTGGGTAGAATGGATATTACACCTATAAAGGGAAAGGTTTAATTAATTGATTAATTGATTATTTAATTAATGATGGAATGTCTAGTAATTGCAATTAGGAATTGTGATTGTACTTATGACACGAGGTTAGGTGGCATTATTGGTTGAAGTGCCCGGACCCGACCGACATATCCAGCAGCCACTAATATTGAACCTAATGTGGGAGGTCTAAGTACATAAATACGAATCGGGCAAAGACACGTGGTTAGGCCCAACTGTGGAATAAGACTGCCCGGACCCAACCGACATATCCAGCATCCACACGTTGTAAGCTTAATGTGGGAGGTCTAGCCCATTATAAACCATTAATGGACATGGTAATGAATTGGACTACTTAACCAAATCTAATCCATAGGGATTGTATGATTATGAACTAAAGTTAGGGTTAAGTAATTGATTGAACAGTGGATGGATTAAGAAAATCTAGAGGGGGTGGGTAATATTCACATATAGGCCCACAAACTTAACCCGATAAGGTTATGTAATTAAGGACACCTATTGGTATGCATAACCGGAGGAAATAAAAGAGTTATATAATTAAAGACACCTTTTAGGGTAAGCATAACCGGTATAGGGCTATGTAATTAAAGACACCTAATGGTATACATAGTCAGTGAAAACCTAGTGGGGGATACAAGACAAAGGGAGAGCTTGTATCATATTGTATGGGACCTATTTCAGTCAGTAACCCAAAGTAGGTATCAAATAAAAGTACTCCATACGAGGAGGAGAGGGGACATGCTTACTGACTGAATGTAAGAGATCCAAACGTGGAGGGCGGTGTGGGCGGCGCAAACAGACCGGGCCATGTGCGTGCATGAGCCGGGCAGAGGGGGATAAGACGACCGTGACACCAGTAGATATGGTTGTGCACATCTTGGAAAATGTAGGGTTGCCACTTTAGGAAATGATACCTTCTACTATGGGGCCAACACAGGGTATCTAAGGAATAGGGAGCCGATCGATTAGGCTAGTGGTTAGGGTACATTTGGATGTGTGCCCTTTGTCAACCGCCTTATAGTAGAAGGATCATCTCATTCTAGTTGTACTAGTAATATTGCTGAGTAATCATTAGAAAAGTGTAGATACCTTATCCTGTCTACCTTGTCACACCTTCCATTTATGAAATAATCTCTCTTATCCATTTTATATGGCTATCATGTTACTTTTATTTATTTACTGGCTAAAAGTAACTGACTCGGTATACTTTATGTCTGACCCTTTTGTTTCTCCTTCTTTCTTCCGTTTCCCCCTCCCCCAGGTTCTCAGGGAGGAAACACTCAGGCTTAGTCAAGACTCTGATATCATCTTGCTAGGAGCTACTTCTGAAGTATGGCTCAAGTTCTTGTCCCTACTATGGCTTAACCCTTTTGTTTGGGGAATTATTCTTTTTATATACTTATGTACTCTGATGGTACAAGACAAAAGTTATTTTACTGTAATGGTTCTTATGACTTATGGTATTGTGGACCACGGCATTACGCTAGAGGTAAATCAGTATATGATATTCTGCATTTCAACTGTTTGCGTTTATGCCTGAAACTATCAGAACTCATTGAGCTTTATGAATCGGAATTCTCTTATCATGCGAATGGTGGGGCTTATTTACTGTTATTATTGGGTTGGAATTTAGAAGGTTTAGTAGAAGGTATAT